>CP141147.1:1530000-2960000 GCA_035235625.1 Saururus chinensis
TAGTAATTATGAGTTGCAACATAGATATAATAACACAACATGCATTCATGTCGTAGTTTCAAAAACACATTTTGGAATGTAAGCGTATTAAATAGATACACGATGTTGACTGATGTCGCATTTTTTTAACACGATAATGTGCAATGCAGATTGGGAGAACCGGGAAACTTGCCCTCAACAAATCCATATCAATCATCTTTCACAAATCCAACGATTAAAGAACCTGAAATAGAAGTCAAACAGAATAGATCAGAGGAATTGTAACGTCCGGGAATTTTCTAAATTTCTAGAGTCAAACACGAGGCAATTAGGGTGTAGGACCCCTTAATCTTCTCGTGGGAATAACTTGATCATCAATTGGAAATGGTGGATGAATCATATATGTATGGCAAATAGATGGAAAGAGCTTCGAAACGCCACCAAGAACACGCGAAACGGAGTTCGGATGAGGGAGATACGATCGTTCGAAGTTGAATATATCATATAGGGCCCGTTTACCCGAATTAAACATGCATTTGGGCCGTTTAAGTCATTTTGCGGTCCTGATTAATTAGTATTCCGAAATTGTGTTTTTAGGGCTCAATTTCTCATGGGATTAGGAGCCCTAATCCCATGCCTATAAATAGAATTAATTAGGGATAATGAAAGGGGGGGAGTTTTGGACGGCGACGGAAAGGAGGAAATTTTTCGACGAAATTCCGGCGAGATTCCGGCGAAGCATTGATGATGGTGGATCGACAACAACTCGGCCTTCAAGGTAGGATTTTGAATCGAGATTAGAAATATTTTATTATTAAAATATAAATCGTTTTTGTTAATTATGTGAATAGTGATTTCTACAATCACTGTTCACATAATTTCATCGAAACTGTTTATTTTCTGACTGCCGGCCGGTCACTAGTGGCTGGACCAATTGCGGGAGGTACGTACCAGTCCTGGCCGCGGTGGCTTTAGATCCGGAGGCCTTGGCAGTGGTGGATTGGCTGCTGCCGGGTCATCATAGTTTAAATGGAAAAAAATAAGGGATCAACAGAGGATTCCGGCTCTCGGCAGTGCAGAGGCGGCCACGGAAGGCTACGGAGCCTGGGCCTCCAAAGTCGCTGGATCCTAGTGATTCAGTCAGTCCTAGGGCATTTCCCCGGCCATGGCGGCTGGCCTTCGCACCGATCCATCGATCCGAAACAAAAAAAAAAGAGCCCCTTTTGTGCTCCAGTTGGCCACCGGACAGTGGCGGGGCTAGTCTGGTCGGAATCGCCGCCAGGCGGCGATCCGATTCCGCCCAGCCCTCGCCGCCCAGTGGTCGCCGCATGGGGCAGCGCTGCCAGAGGCCAGTCGGCCTCTGGCCGGCAGCAAAGGGGACAACCTGCATCGGGTCAACGGGTTTTGCATCGGACCGGGCCGGGCCAGGTGACCTGATCCGTCCGGGTTAAAAAAAAAAGAATAATGAAATAAAGGGTTGAACCGTCCGGTTCAGGGGGCTAAAGATGTCAAAAAAAAATTATACAAAAATACTCAATAACCCCAAGATGTGTGAGAGTATTATAAAGAAGTTTCAGCCCAGGTAAAAATCTCAGAGGTTGTGAAATGACCTTTTTACCCCCGTTAGTTAATTATCTTATACTATTAACTTACCCGAGTTCGAGGCTCTGGTTCAGGGGACTATGAGTGGATCTAAAAATTAGGAAAATTTTCAATGAGATGTTAATGGGTACCCTATTTATAGGCCAAATCTATAAGTGAAGAAAACTCCTAGTGAGTAGTTAATTGACCCTTTTGCCCTTAGGGTTTATAGTAAACCGTTAGTCAAAACCTGGGTCTGTTCAAGGGGTTCACGGCCCCATCATATGCCAGGAAAATTACACAGAGTCCATGAAGGCTAGTAGTACCCTTGAGTTGAATTTTGGACCCATTAGATGTCATTAAGGCCTTAAACCAAACGACAGAATTACCCCTTAGAGTGGACCCGCCCACATTCGTGTGAATGGAAGCGTGAGTCGATCTGAGAGTGGAGCTTTGTGAGAAGTCAATGACTTAAATCAATAGAAGGGCAGTAAAATAACTAGAATTACCAAGGGAGGGTATCATACCCTATGTGGTAAAATTACCCTAACGCCCTTAGGGGCAATATATTCTGTTTCTGTCAAAACGGATGACCTAGTGAATTAAGAGTTAGGGTACCCTATAAATGACTTCAAAAGGAAGGAACATGACCGGTAAGTGACACGAAGACCTTGTCGGGTCGCAGTGTCATGAGAAATAAGGGGTAGAACCCTAATTCTTAGGTTTTAAAGTAGCGTATTTCACGTGTCTACAACCGAGTGTACTGATTGACTAGAGTATTAAAAATGTAACTCGCGGGATATGTTAGAGTTGTTTACACTCTTGGGATTGAACTAGCTGAGCCCTAGCCCTGCAAATGAGTGCAACGGGCTTTTATTCATTATTTATGCATTGGTGTGAATGCATGTTATTTATGTTGATTATGTGAATGTATACTTTTATTATTGATGTTTTAATTTATATCAGTAACTTAAGATTAATGAAGATTAATCAAGAAACATGGGTTGCTGTTGGTTTGGAGGGAGAACATCTAATCAAGATAAAGACTAAAATACCCTCAATAGGGTTTGGGACCGATTCATGGATTTGAATGGGGCCCTGACATAGAATTTTACCTTGGTTAATGAACCGAGGATGGTTATGGGATGTTCTCTGAGTCTTAGCTCAGTGGATGAGCTATTTATTGGGCCGATTCACAAGGTGAAGAAGACCCAAATGGTTTAGTGGATACTTGACTGGATGAAAATAATCTAGTCTAAGTTCAGATGTTTGGCAAAGTCAATGGTCATAAACACCTGAGGCTTCTATAGATAATGCTGGAGATTGCGATATGCTTCTTCATCGCCACGACGGTTTGGGTATTGACCATAGGGTCTTTACCGCGGGTCTCCCGCAGGTCTTCCCAGGACTATTTAGTACGTACGAAAAGTGGAGTTGTATGAGCATCATGGAAGGCTTGTGCTTCTCGCCAATTTGTGTCCATGAGCACAGTTGGGATCCTCTTCTCCAGATTCGTGGTAGGCTATTGAGAGCCCTGGGATTTGGGTCAAGCTGCTGTTAAGCAGTCTACTCCAAGGTTGGAGTACTTTATTTGGGGATTTCTCGAGGGGCGAGTCATCTTTGAGTTATAGAATTGATAGTGTTAATTATCGAACAAGGGATGTGAGATAATTAATAACATTGTTTGATATTGCTTGTTAATTAGACAAGTGGAATGGTTAAAGGACTTACTAAAATGTAGGTTGAAAATACTTAAGCATTGCATGTGTGGTGCTATGCTTATTAGGATAGAGTAGTTTCTAGGCAGAACTACGTCTAGATCCGATCTTGTTGGAAACATTGGAGATGTTGTCTAATGAGTACGTAGGCAACTAACATCGGGTGATGTTGGCCCAATCCGAATAATATTAATTAAACCTTTTGTCCTTTGGAAGCTCTTCTCCTGAAGGTGGAGATGCTCCATTGTGGTTATTGTTTGGTTTGCTTTGTTGCAGATTCTCCAGGCGACGACAAGTGAGATCAAGACAAGCGAGCACAAGAAGAAGTTATGTTTCTGCAACTCTGGTACGTAAGTGTACCTTAAGCGTGAGAGTCAACTTGTTATTTATTTTCAGATGGGTGATAGACTTGTACTTAGATGGATGAGCTAGTCTTTATGAATTTTCAGACGTTAAATAATATCATATCATTTGATATCTGTATTTGTGAACCCCAGTTATCATGACCTGGATATCTAATCGAATGGTTTGTTTTGTATTTAAGAAAAAAAAATTTGCTACTTACCGTTCGTGCTATTTAAAAATCCGGGTCATGACAGGAATTGTCACCAATGATGGGTGAGACAAGGACTTCATTTGATAACTACGAACCTCCATACAACCCTTGTAATTACGACGGTGGACAAGGCAAAGAAGTTGAAAATATGTGGGGTGAGGATCTGTGGTACAATAATGATATAGTTTACATGGAAAGTATGTCCGACCACGAAGAATTTGGAAACAATGGGGTTCCCAGTAACGTCGACGTTGAGGTAGAGGCATATTGGGATACAAATGATGATTTAAACATGTTGGAACCGAATATTGGTGAAGGCCAGCTAATGACGGGCAGTTTACAAGCTAAGGATTACCAAAAGCTCCTTTAATTGGGTACACGTTTTCTAAACCCTGTTGCATTTCAAGAGGGTCTTGATCGACTTAGTAATAAAGGCAAATTTCATATATCACGTTGTGGATAAAAACTGGAATACGTACGCCGCAAAGTGCTCCAATGATTCTTGTAACTGGTACATAAGGGCTTCAAATATTGGAGACCATGTGACTGTCACGAGGTTAGTGCCAACTCATTCATGTGGAACCCAAAGGAAGTCAACTGACCATCCCCTAGCATCGCACCTTTGGAAGGTGAGAAAATATTATGGCCTCTTTAAAGGCTCGGTGGACATTACACCTAAACGCATAGCAAGTTATATTTCGAAGCACTGGGGCATATCTGCGAACTAGAAGAAATGCTGGGGCGTAGGTAATGCATGAGAATAATCGAAGTGTTGATTTAGTGTCATGATATATTAGTCTAGCATGTTATCGTTTACACGCTTAAACTATAGTCGAAATATGCACTCACACAACATATGTCAATATCATGTTACCATAAAGATGGCCAGTTATCATGTATGGATTCCGATCACACAAAAAACATAAAATGTCGTGCAATCAGGAACATGATGTAAGCCGGAGTCGTATAACATTTACTAAATTGTATTCGGTTGTGCAGGTAAAACTCTGACTAATTTAATAGATGGTGACCTAGACGAATCCTACTACTTACGGGAGGCAGATAGAATATATAAATCCGGGAAGTGTAGTTGTGCCAGTGAGAGCATGTGATATTCCCAAACCTATGGGTGGGTACGATTTCAAAAGAGTATTCTGGATGTTTGGCCCTATTGCGAGAGCTTTCAGAACAATCCTGAGGCCGTTGCTACTAGTTGATGCAACTTTCTTGAAAGGAAAGTATCCTGGATAGCTATTGATAGCAACTGCACTGGACGGGAACAATAATATGTTGTGCATTGCATTTGCAGTGGTTGAGAATGAGTGCGAGAAAACTTGGTGTTGGTTTCTTGAGTTGCTTAGAAATCATCTATTCTCTGATCCTCCAGCCGAGTTGGATGCAATCATTTCTGATAGACATAAGGGATTGGCAAATGTTGTGAAGAAGTTTTTCCCATCTACACACCACGGATATTGCATCCGTCACATGGCAGCAAATATGCTGGACAGATTCAAGGACAATAAATTTGTATGAGCAAAATCAAAACATACAATATACAAAAAATAAAGCACCTACTTAAAGATGATCGATAGAAAGTAAAAAATTTCTCCTTCTCAATCATGTGTTCCAGAGAACAAACCATAACTGAGCCACCTCCTAGTTTCAATCCAGAAATTGGTTACTAGTTAAAAAAATATGAAAATAACTGAATTCAAAACAAGGAATCAAAGGAAGCCACTTTAGTGCTTACTGAATTGCAACAAACAGATTGTTTCGACAACCTAGAAAACTGGGTTGCGTTTAGAATGAATTGAAGGACTCCGGAGACTTGCCGAAAATGGGGATTGGATGCGGCAAAAAGAAATGTTTTTTGGGAGTATAGCGAATCCGAAGGAAATTGGGCGGAGTACATCCAGTCTACATGACTCGCGAGACTTCCGAGAATGCGAGAACAAGAGGATGGCTCCCACTAAAAAGACCATAGATCTCACACTCCGCATGGCCCGTGTCCAACACTTAATCCATATCGCATATACAATGACACGATATGTCAATAAGATGTATTATTGATAAAACGATATGTATTCTTTGAGCTAACAACTCATAATATGATATCCTCTATATTGCATATATGATAACACGATATTCTTTGTAGCGTGTTATCGATAACACGATATTCGCCATAGTGTGTTATCGATAACACAATACGTCAACAATGCGTGTTATTGATAATACAATATGCTACGATATCCTCTATAATACATATACGATAATACGATATTCGCCAAAGTGTGTTATCTATAATACCATATTTTCTATAGCATATTATCAATAACACGATATTCACCATTGCGTGTTATTGATAACATGATATTTGGCATAGCGTGTTATCGATAACACGATATACTAGTAAGACGTTTTATTTATTTTCTTCTATATCGCATATACTATAACATGATATTCGCCATAGCGTGTTATCGATAACACGATATTTGGCATAGCGTGTTATGGATAACACAATATGCCAACAATGCGTGTTATTGATAACACAATTTGCTACAATATCCTCTATATCGCATATACAATAATACTATATTCACCAAAGCGTGTTATTGATAATACGATACCATAGCGTATTATTAATAACACGATATTCACCATAGCATGTTCTCGATAACACGATAATCGCCATAGTGTGTTATCGATAACACGATATTCCAACGAGACGTATTATTTATTTTCCTCTGTATCACATATACTATAACATGATATTTGCCATAGCGTGTTATCGATAACAAGATATTTACCATAGCGTGTTATTGATAACATGATATGCCAACAATATGTGTTAATAATAATACGATATATCACATATACTATAATATGATATTCATCATTGTAAGATCTCTGATCTTAAACCGGTTTATTTTAATTAGTATTTATTGGTTAACGTGTGGTTAAAGTGTTTTTTTATTTATTTGGTAGTTTCGAAAATAAATGGGATTTCTTCTAGTTTCAATCAAACCCAACTTTACAATTATTGGTTTTAAGTGCTTTTGAGTCAAATCTGAATTTTTGGGATTTTTTTGATTTTTTACTAATTTCCCAAAAATTAGGGTTTGGCGGGACCCCCTGTAGGTTTTTAAACCAAATTAACCTAGGCATCAACACAAGCTTTTATAAAAAAATTTATAATTTTCCCAGGTTTAATTAGTGCTCAAATAGTCAAAATACTCATTTTTAGCCCAAATTTTTATTCATACCCCATTAGTTAATTGTGTACACCCCAAGCCTTACTATAAATATAAAGACCTGAGCTATTTCCATTTTGGGAATAGGCTGAGAGAGAGAGATTAGGCCTAATTCCCCAATTAGACCCAGATTAGAAGGAGTTTAAGGTATGTTTCCTTTAATTAAGCCTAAAATCTAGATTTTCTCCTAATCCGTTCTAGATCTATCATTTCCCCTTTGTTTTGATTCGTTTTCAAACATCAAAACCACTGATTTGCTTTTTTACTCCAAACCCTACATCTAAAAATTCATTTTTTTATGCATAACAAACCCTAGATCTAAGTTTTTCATTAAGGTTTTCTATGTTAAATTGATTTTAATGGAGTTTAATTTAAACTCTATATCTTTGGAAGATTTTCAAGAAGGGTGACCATCAAATCCAAGCATAATCAAGGGATAAGGTAATGGATCTTCGAAATTTCAGTCTTCCTATGGTAAAAATCTCGATTTTATGGTTTATTTGGAATGGATTTACTTGATTTAGTGCATTAATGGTAAAATTAGTAAATGGTAATTTCTCATCCCGATTTCTTAGGGTTTTATCTTGTTGTAATATAGATTAGCTTTCTGGAAGGTACGGTGGAATTTTAATGGCATTTGAGTTGTTAGATGGAGATTTTAAGTTTCATCAATGGAGTTTCGGTTTGAAATTTTGAAATGAAGAAGAAGGTCGATTCTGCCTTGTTGGCTTTCGAACGGCCCTTCTGGGCGTTCGAATGACAACACTATAATTTCGACATTTTTACTGTTTAGCCGATCGAACGGCCCTCCTGGGCGTTCAAACGGCTACACAGCAGATTGTGAAATTGTTTGTATGATGTTTATTTCGATGTCTCTACTCTGATATATCATTTTTATATGTATGTGGAGTGTTTTAATCCAGGGTAAGCTACTGAAATGGCATACCATTAATGTTTAGAAGTTGTGATATATATTTAGAGTTATGTGAAATGGCTTGTAATTGGATATCATTGTTGGAATGGCTATCTTGAAGTTATGAGTAGTTGATTCTCTATGGTTTAGCATATTTTCAGTAGAGCTACAACATACTAATGGACTGATACGTCATGATAGGATGTGGTTAAATGATGTGTGAATGTTAGTGTTATGTCTTGACTCAAGTATGAAGTGAATGATCTTATATATGTTTAGTTTGTGGTTAAGCTTTGACTTGAGTTATGATTTTAATAGTTCTTCTCCTATGACTTCCGCTGGAATCCATGATTTGATGTTAATGTGCACGTGTAGTGTGATGGCAAGTTAATTACAAAGCATGTTGATGCACATCGTGTGAGGTGTTTCTACCATGTACACACACACATGTGGGGTTAATGAGTATGATGAGGCTTAATATTATGTTTATGAATAATGCATGAGGGGCTGATGAGAGCACTTATCATGAATTAGGATTCATGTACCCCTTACCCACGTATGTACTATATTGCATGCATCATGAAAATGGATTTCCAATTGAGGCTTTATCGAGATTAACCGAGTTTGATCGATTGGATGCAATGTGGTGAAATTGTGTGCCGGATTAATTGGTCGTTGGCTTGATTGAAACTTGATTGGTTAGAAGGGACATGTTTTGATTTGACTTCCTTTGTGGAACATGTGCACTCCCTGGGTTGAGTCGAGTCAAATTGAGTTGTTCTGTACGGTTGAGATTTATTTATTGAGACAGTCAAACCTGGACCCTGAGAATCCAGCGTGGTATGCTTTTGTGCACTGGCTACCATGTGTTCTAGGTTTCCCTGAGGAAATCGGGCTCTCCTTGCTGCTGAGATGTCCAAAGTGAACACGCTGCTCTAGTTAATTCGGATGTCCCTGACCCGGACTATCTAGAGCGAGCTGACCTGCTCTAGTTTTCTTTATGGAATTCGGATTTCCCGTGTGGATAGTCCAGAGCGAGCAAAGGGGTTGACTACCCTTACACCCTAGTTTTCCGTATGGAAATCGGACCATGTCCAGAGCGGGCAATGCCCTAGGTTTCTGGTTAGGAAATCGGACTACGTCCAGAGCGGGTGATATGATATGATTGTATTCTTGGTACTACCCCTACACCTTAGTTTTCCTTATAGAATTCGGACCGTGTCCAGAGCAGGCAATGCCCTAGGTTTCCGGTTTGGAAATCAGACTACGTCCAAAGCGGGTGATAGGATATTATATGATGTGATATAATTGCATTCCTCTTATGAATGGAGATATTTACCCTTTGATGATAATGTATGTATATGATGTATGCCATGCATGATTGTGTACCATGGGATTTGACACGTTTGTCGTGCAGAATGAATGAGATGTGTCATGAATGCCTGATTTGAAGATTGTGTGTGAAACACTATACGCAGGGTTGCATGATCTGAAATGTATGTTAGAGATACATCTCATGCAGGTTTATATGATGTTGAATGGCACTATGCGATTTATACGCTATGATGCAGGTTTAGGGGGTGTGTATGTGTGATTAGAAAATAATACATCTTATCAATCATTGATCTGAATTGTTATATTACTATGTCGTCGTGTTTCTAATGATTATAGTTATATTAAAAACTATTACTGAGTTTGTTAAACTCACCCCTCTTTCTTGTGCTTTTGCTTTGGGGCTGTGTGGCGTGACACGCAGATGGACAGGATCTCCTCTATGAGAAAAAGTCGGAGATGACTTGGGAGTAGACGTGGAGACCTCTTATGTGGCTTGTTTCCTTATTTTTGCTATTATGTTAGAACCTATGTGTGTGGTTATCATTTTGGTTTGTGCTACATTATACATTTGGGTTGTTTGAGACATATTTTGGAGCCTAGATTAGGCTATGGATTAATTAAGTATGTGGGTTTGAGATTTTAGTTATTTTAGAGTTAAAGTAACTCTTTCGATTCTACTTATTTACTCTTGCTCAAAGTGGTGCGTATACTCCGTAATTTTGTTAGATCACCCGTGATTAGGGCATAAGTCTTCCGCTAAATCATTTTTCAATCTCCTTGTCGCCCCTATGGGCTTGACTGGCCCCTGGACCGGGTTCGGCTTAGGTCGGGCAATGTCGGGGCGTGACAATCATAGCGTGTTATCAATAACACGATATTCATCATAGTGTGTTATTGATAACACGATATTCGCCAATATTTTTTATTGGTACAATTGTTCATCAAGTGAGGGATGAAAACCTCTAAGATCGTGTACATGTTTACATAAAATGTTCTACATAATAAAATTTACATATAAAAAACCATACTAGAGTCCCTCTTTGCACAATAGGGTAGGAGGCTATCAGGGCTATTCTTTAGTGTCCTTCCTTAGCATCTATATCCTTCTCCATTCTTATATAGCCTTGTTCTCCCTAGATAGTCCCTCAAGATTCATTTTTAGAGTTGCAGTGTCATCTTAATCTCCTTTGTAGGGATAAATAGTTTGAGGTTAGAAATTTTTGGACAAAAATAAGAGAAGAGCAATCACCGATGAAGTGAGGGAGGCTGACAATCACCGAATAGAAATCAAAATTTGTTGTTGATGAAAATCATCGTGCGAGAATCACAAATCTGCTTTTCATTTGTGTCGTCACAACTGGTTCACACAATTTTAAACCCTAACCCTTGTTGCAGGGGTATTTTGTCCAATTTTTTTTTCAAATATCATATAAACCCAGGTTCTATGGAATACTTTTTATGAAACCAGGGAATATGGAATATTTGTATCTTAGGCCAGGTAATATGGAAAAAACTCTTCTTTATAATCAAGTGCAGTTTGACAGCGTACATATTTCCCATATTCTAGGCAGAATGTGTGTATATCCTACTGTTAGCCCCTCCACTTTTTTCTTAGACAAGGGGGCGGCTACCCCCTAACTTGGCAGCGGACAGCCAAGTAGCTTGGGCGACGGACAGCCTAAGCAACCCCTAGGGGCACGGACGGATGACGGGACGGCGTTGGAGCGGTTTCGGATGAGCCCTCGCCTTGCGGAGCAGGCTGAGGCGGAGTCCCTGCGCGGGCAGGACTCCTAGAAGGCATGCTGGGCGCCACTACACCCTAGGGACGGACTCCTAGCGGAACTAGGACTTGGAGGCAGCAGGCAGCGAACTCCTAGTGCAAGTAGGAGCGGAGGCAGCCGACTCCTAGTGCGATTAGGACAGCAAGCAGCAGACTCCTAGCGGAGCTAGGAACGGAGGCAGCATACATCTCCCTGGACGGATAGGACTCGAACAGCTTGGTGGCGCTGGACTCCTAGTCGGATAAGGAACCCCTTCACAGGTTTCCTCTTATGGCTGGGACGACTTGGGCTGGGAGAGTAGGGACAGGGAGGGACATTGTATTTCGGGCTGGGCTGTATTGTAATCCTAGTGAGACTCGGACCGGATGGCTGAGTTCTATATAAGGGAGAGGGGTGGGGCGGCCATGGCAGACATATCAGACTGATTACACAGAGAGGACGAGTGTGAGAGTTCTGTGCTGCTCATAGCCTTGTCAGCCCTGGCCATCTCCCTGCCTTGTAACCTGACGGATTGAGGATACAAGCAAGGGGCGGAGACCCTTTGCACCAAAGGCGGCCATTGCTGGCTGATCAGTGTTCCCCTTTGCGCATACGAGAGGGAAGAGCAAGAGAGAAGGCTGCTGGCTGCGCGGTGCAGCCAGTCCATCACGAGAGGGACGCTAGAAAATGCTTTGCGCGCGTGACAGTTGGTTCCATTGCCGGGATACGAACAAACCAGGTACGCATCAGGTTGCTTGTAGGTGATTTGACGCATCTAGATTTCTGGTTTCCTTGCTAAATCGGACAGCGAAGGATTGACGCACCCAGATCTCTGTTTTCCTTGCTGAATCGGATAGCGAAGGAGACACCATGACCGGCTCCATGATACAGCGGATGATAGACATGGAGGCCCGGTTGGAGGCGCTGAATTTAGCCCCTGAGACGCTGGCTGAAGTGCAGGCTGGCCTACGGTCTGTCCAGGACCGTATAGGAGCCTTTGACCAGCGTCTCTCCTTGCTGGAGATAGGGGCGTATGCAGATGAGGCCGGTGGTGAAGGTACTTCCGCTGGAGGTGCTGCCCGAGTGGCTGCAGAGACCCTTGCCACAAAGGACTATATGAGGGGAAAACTGCGGGATTTGAGGGCCAAAACGGATGAGAAGGTGCAGGACTTGACGAACAAAGTAGCCCTCCTTGAGCGGGCTGTTTTGAACTCAACGCCTTCAGGGACAGAGGCGGAATCCAGAACGCAGGTTGGGCAGTCCATGAAGAAGGCGAAGGTGCCTAAACCGAAAGCATATTCTGGTTCACGCAGTGCCAAGGACATTGAAAACTTTGTTTGGGATATGGAACAATTCTTCGCGATCACCCATACCCCGGACGAAGAGAAGGTCATGGTGACGAGCTTGTATCTTTCAGGAGATGCTAACCTTTGGTGGCGAACAAGGCTGGAGGATGACGTTGCTGCTGGGCGTCCTCCTATCCAGACTTGGGTGTTGATGAAGAAGGAACTCAGGGAACAGTTCCTCCCCACGAACACGGCGTGGGTTGCACGAGATTCTCTCAGGAAGCTGAAGCAAACAGGGACGGTCAGGGAGTATGTGAAGCAATTTCAGTCCCTCCTCTTGGATATCAAGCACATGACTGAGGAGGACAAGTTGTTTAACTTCCTGACCGGCCTCCAGAATTGGGCCCAGAACGAATTGAGAAGGCAGAACGTACGAGACCTCCCCTCAGCCATCACAGCGGCTAAAAGGTTGGTTGACTACAAGTCCGAACCAACCAGCCAGAGAAAAGACAAAGGCCCTTCTTCCTCTAGGGGCGGACGCAGGCGGAACGGAGACACACGCAGGAACGAGTTTAAGGGCAAGCGCAGTGAGCAGGCTGAACCCAACAAATCGAAGGGGATAGCCTGCTTCATCTGCCAAGGCCCTCATCGCGCTAAGGAGTGCCCGAAGAGGGAGAAGCTGAACGCTATTGTTACTGAGAATGACTCTTCTTCGGAAGAGGAGGTCACAGCCCGGTTGAACCCCATGTAGGTTGTGAGTGCTATCTGGAAGGAGAAGGAACATGGCGGGCTGATCTATGTTGAGGCCGTTCTGGACAAGCACCCTGTGCGGGCGCTGGTTGACACAGGTGCTTCCCATAATTTCCTAGCAGAGAAGTGTGTGAAGGCATGGGGCCTTAAGACAGAGAAGGCTCAGGCTCGGATCAAGGTGGTGAACTCAGAGGTAGCCCCGGTTTTGGGTGTTGTCCATGACATGCCGGTGCGGATTGGTGATTGGACGGGCAGAGTTAACTTCACTGTGGTGCCTTTGGACGACTTTGAGTTGATCCTTGGGCTGGATTTCATGAGGGTGGCTAGGGTGTCCGTGATGCCACAGCTCAAGGGTATGCTCATTGGCGACGAGAGGATTCCCTGCTTTGTTGGTGAGAACAGAGGCGAGACAGAGGTGCAGGTTGTGTCTGCGCTTCAGTTGATGAAAGGCCTTGAACAGGGCCATAAGACTTACTTAGTCACGATGGTGGAAGCTGAGAACACAGCCATGGACATTCCGGAGAAGGTGGAGAAGTTGCTGAGAGAGTTTTGGATGTTATGCCACCCGAGTTGCCGCAGACTCTCCCTCCACGACGGGCTGTGGATCATGCCATTGAGTTGATGCCGGGAGCTCGCCCTCCAGCCAGGGCTCCCTATCGCATGGCTCCACCGGAGTTGGCTGCCCTTAGAAAACAACTTGATGAGTTGTTGAAGGCAGGCTTTATCAGACCATCTAAGGCTCCCTTCGGAGCCCCTGTCCTTTTTCAGCGAAAGCAGGATGGTTCCCTTCGGTTATGTGTGGACTATAGAGCACTTAATCAGATTACGGTGAAGAACAAGTACCCAGTCCCTCTTGTGGCTGACTTGTTCAACCGCTTGGCTAAGGCTTCCTACTTCACCAAGCTGGATCTTAGGTCGGGTTATTGGCAGGTTCGCATTGCTATGGGCGATGAGGTGAAGACAGTGATGGTTACACGGTATGGGCTGTTTGAGTTTTTAGTCATGCCCTTCGGTTTGACGAATGCACCAGCCACCTTTTGTACGCTGATGAACGACGTTTTCAGACCCTACTTGGACCGGTTTGTGGTCGTCTACCTTGACGACATTGTGGTGTACAGCGCTTCCTTGGATGAACATGTCGGACATCTTAGGATTGTGCTGGAGAGACTAAGGGAGCACAAGCTGTTTCTGAAGCTTGAGAAGTGCTGCTTTGCACAGAAGGAGATCCAGTTCCTTGGGCATTGCATAGCGGAGGGAAAGGTAAGGATGGATGGGCGGAAGGTCAGGGCCATCGCAGAGTGGCCAGCCCCAACGAAGGTGACAGAGCTGAGATCTTTCTTAGGGCTTGCGAACTACTACAGGAGATTCATCAAGAATTATTCGAAGAAGGTAGCCGCGCTGACCGACCTTCTGAAGAAAGACAGGCCTTGGTGCTGGGCTGAGGCATGCCAAGCAGCGTTTGAGCGGCTTAAGGAGGCCATCTCCTCTGAGCCTATACTCAAACTTCCTGAGTTTGATGCGCCCTTTGAGGTGCAAACCGATGCTTCAGATCGGGCGATTGGTGGAGTGCTGATCCAATCCAATCACCCTGTTGCCTATGAGAGCCGCAAGCTCAACGAGACCGAACAGAGGTATTCAGTCCACGAGAAGGAGATGACAGCGGTTGTCCACTGCCTTAGAACGTGGAGGCATTACCTGCTGGGAGCGAAGTTTCTTGTCCGGACCGATAACATAGCCACAAGCTACTTTACTATGCAGAAAAAGCTTTCTCCCAAGCAGGCCCGTTGGCAGGAATTCTTGGCTGAATTCGATTTCGTTTTGGAGTACAAGCCGGGCAAGGCGAATGTTGTGGCTGATGCACTCAGCCGACGAACAGACCCGGAGGCAACAATGGCGGCACTTGTGCAGGTTGCAGGGGACCTATTGGAGCAGATTCGGGAGGCAACGGAGAATGATCAAGTCTGCCTAAGGCTGATCGAATCTGTGAAGGATGGGTCTACACGGCGGTTCTGGTTGGAGGAGGAGGTGCTGTATGCGAAGGGAGGGAGACCCTACATCCCCTTGGATGGCGGTTTGAGGCGCTGGTTGCTGAAAGAGACCCATGACTCTGCGTGGGCAGGGCATCCAGGGCAAGAGAGGACTTATGCACTCTTGTCCAGGAATTACTTTTGGCCGCGGATGCTGGAAGATGTTGAGCATTATGTGAGGACATGTATGGTTTGTCAGCAGGATAAGACGGAGAGGAAGAACGAAGAGGGCATGTTGCAGCCCCTTCCCGTTCCAGACCGACCATGGGTCAGCTTGTCCATGGATTTTATTACTGGTTTGCCTATTGTGCAGAGATTCGGATCGATCATGGTGGTAGTAGACCTCTTCTCCAAGTACGAGACCTTTATAGCAGCCCCTAAAACTTGCAGTGCTGAGACGGCCGCGGACTTGTTTTTCCGGAATGTTGTGAAGTTTTGGGGACTGCCGGCGGACATTGTAAGCGATAGAGACACTCGCTTCACAGGCAGGTTCTGGACTCAGCTGTTCGAGATGTTAGGCACTCAGCTAAACTTTTCGACCAGCAACCACCCTTAGACGGATGGACAGACGGAGCGGGTGAACGGTATATTGGAGGTGTATCTACGCCATTTTGTCACAGCAAATCAGAAAAACTGGGTAGACTTGCTGGAAGTCGCTCAGTTCTGCTACAACCTACACACGAGCTCAGCTACAGGAAGCAGTCCCTTTGAGTTGGCTACGTGCCAGCAACCTCTTACGCCGGCGGATGTGGCTTTGCAGCGGACAGGAGGCAGGTGTCCTGCTGCCTATCGCTTGGCTAGGGGGCGGACTGAGAGGATGGAAGAGGCGCGAGACTGCTTGGCCAAGGCAGTCAAGCGGATGAAGAAGTATGCGGACAGAGACCGGAGACCTCTTGAGTTTCAGGTTGGGGATAAGGTTATGCTGAAACTTACTCCCCAACTCTGGAAAAAGCTGAGAAGGAAGGACGTGCACAAAGGCTTGATATAGCGGTATGATGGGCCCTTTGAAGTGAAGCGGCGGGTTGGACAGCTAGCATACCAACTCAAGTTGCCTGAGCGCTTCAAAATTCATCCAGTTTTTCATGTTAGCTTCCTTAAACCTTTTCATGCAGACTTAGAGGATTCCAGCAGAGGTACTTCGAAGAGAGCACCGCCTGCGATAAGGACCTCTTTTGAGAAGGAGGTTGATGCCATTCTTGACAGCAGGGTCGAAGGAATGAGCAAGAAGAACAGGAGGGTCTTCTACTTGGTTAAGTGGAAGGGTCTTCCGGAGTCAGAGAACAGCTGGGATCGAGACGTCGCGTTATGGCAGTTTGAAGACAAAGTTAGAGATTACTTGGCCTTGACGAGGGCGTCGAGCGGATTGGTTGGGGGAGGCCTGTTAGCCCCTCCACTTTTTTCTTAGACAAGGGGGCGGCTACCCCCTAACTTGGCAGCAGACAGCCAAGTAGCTTGGGCGACAGACAGCCTAAGCAACCCCTAG
Organism: Saururus chinensis; assembly: GCA_035235625.1. Classification (NCBI taxonomy): domain Eukaryota; kingdom Viridiplantae; phylum Streptophyta; class Magnoliopsida; order Piperales; family Saururaceae; genus Saururus; species Saururus chinensis. The sequence continues at coordinate 1,546,640 of CP141147.1, forward strand.
GGGCACGAACGGATGATGGGACGGCGTTGGAGCGGTTTCGGATGAGCCCTCGCCTTGCGGAGCAGGCTGAGGCGGAGTCCCTGAGCGGGCAGGACTCCTAGAAGGCGTGCTGGGCGCCACTACACCCTAGGGACGGACTCCTAGCGGAACTAGGACTTGGAGGCAGCAGGCAGCGAACTCCTAGTGCAAGTAGGAGCGGAGGCAACCGACTCCTAGTGCAATTAGGATAGCAGGCAGCAGACTCCTAGCGGAGCTAGGAACGGAGGCAGCATACATCTCCCTGGACGGATAGGACTCGAACAGCTTGGTGGCGCTGGACTCCTAGTCGGATAAGGAACCCCTTCACAGGTTTCCTCTTATGGCTGGGACGACTTGGGCTGGGAGAGTTGGGACAGGGAGGGACATTGTATTTCGGGCTGGGCTGTATTGTAATCCTAGTGAGACTCGGACCAGATGGCTGAGTTCTATATAAGGGAGAGGGGTGGGGCGGCCATGGCAGACAGATCAGACTGATTACACAGAGAGGACGAGTGTGAGAGTTCTGTGCTGCTCATAGGCTTGTCAGCCCTGGCCATCTCCCTGCCTTGTAACCCGACGGATTGAGGATACAAGCAAGGGGCGGAGACCCTTTGCACCAGAGGCAGCCATTGCTGGCTGATCAGTGTTCCCCTTTGCGCATACGAGAGGGAAGAGCAAGAGAGAAGGCTGCTGGCTGCGCGGTGCAGCCAGGCCATCACGGGAGAGACGCTAGAAAATGCTCTGCGCCCGTGACACCTACCATAAAAGGCTATATTGGTATCAATAACTATGGATATGGGTTCATGCCAACGATCCACATGATATACTCTGAAAAGGGAACCAACCTCTAGTATATATTAAAAATTATTCAAATTGATAATATATTATCATAATAAATCTCTTAAATACACAATACATGGAAAAGAGACTAGAACACCAACATTAGTTAGTAAGTAACATGTGCTGATTTAGGAGGGGTATGTGATTATTACATGAGCAAGTCAATGTTATGAATAAGCTCAAATATAAGCCAATTTTTTGGGTAGTGCACTAGGCACAGCATAATTATGTATTGAAAATGTAGGACTACAAAATATTACCCCATCCCATATTAAGTATTCTAAAATTAATTTATTTTTAAAGTAAATAAATTACTTAATATAAGAGGGAGGAATATTATGTAGAGGCCCATATGTTAACACATAGGTGTGGAGTACAATATTTAGAAAAAGAAGAATTTTCTTTAAAGTGTATAGACCCATCCTTATTGATCTCTAGTAATTACCAAAAGGTTTTTTAAACATTTAAACCTCATCAATGTAGATACAATAGCCTAATTGGTTAGTTCAACTTTAAACCTATAAAAAAGTCAGGTTTGAATCATGATTGAACATTTTTGGGATTTTTTTATTTAAAAGACATCAAAATAAATTGTGTATATGATACAGCTGATACTATGGATACTTATCATATTTTAAGGTGGGGGATGTTGTTAGGGCTGAAGTACAGAGTGAAGAGAGATTGAGGGAGAAGATGAGAAAAACTTTGTTCTTGATATATTTTCTGGCTCTTCTTAACAGTCCTCTTAAGTCCAGAAATACGAATTGTGGGATGTAACCCACGCTACTCCACTACCCCATTACAACATGCTTTCCCCCCCTTTTTTAGCAACTAACAGCACTACTTACAACGGCTATTTGGACTTGGTCCTTAGGTACTGACTAAATAAGCAAACTAACTAAATGAGCAAATAACATATGATGTGGTTTAACAATTCCACCACACTTCGCTATGGGTTTGGCCTCAAGTCCCGAAGGAAGGAAATTGACAAAGCAACTCCTCTTCAGGCATCCAAGAAGTGTCTTAAAGTACTTTGTCTTTCCATGTGACAAAAACCTCTGTAATTAAGCAACCCTTGCGCCGGACATGACGCTTGTGAACACAAGCGGAAGGCTGAATAGGGTGAGATGGAGGGTCATCAAGAGGTAGATTGATATCAATAGTGGTAGGGTCCCCCTTAAATCGGTGCAAGCGAGACACATGAAAAATAGTGTGAATTTTGGCGTTGGCAGGGAGCTGTACGCGATATGCAACTTTGCCAATGCGCTCCATAATTGGGTAAGGACCATGGAACTTGGGCTGCAACTTCTTGTTGGTAGACCTGAACAAGCTGTGTTGATGGTAAGGCAGCAGTTGTAAGTAAACTAGATCACTGCCTTTTAATTCCCAATCAACATGTCCTGGATCATATATTTGTTTCATTCGGTTCTGTGCAAGCAGAAAATTGCGGCGAAGCTGGGCTAGTTTGTCATCACGCTGTTGAAGCATTTGATCAACTTCCTCCACGGATGCATGATGTGGAAATTGGCGCAAAACAGTTGGTGGGGGCTGATTGTAGATCAATTCATAGGGAGTTGTCTTGGCTGATGCGTGGTAAGCTGTGTTATACGAGAACCCAGCCCAAGGCAAGTAAGCAAGCCATTGTTGAGGAGATTCAGCGGCAAAACACTTGAGGTATTGTTCAAGACATCGATTGACAACCTCCGTCTCTGGCTGTCCGTTTGGGGATGGTATGCAGAGCTGAGCCATATTTCCACCCCCTGAAGCTTGTACAATTCCTTCCAGAATAGAGATGTAAAGATTTTGTCCCGGTCAGAACTAATCTTTGCTGGGTAGCCATGAAGCTTCACAAAGATTTGAATAAATAATGAAGCAACAGTTTTCGCTGTGTATGGGTGTGCCAGGGCGCCAAAGTGCGCATATTTTGAAAGTCGGTTGACAATTACAAGGACAATTTGTTTTCCCTTGAACGGTCAGAAGAGCTTCGATGAAATCTATGGAATTTTTTGAGAAGAACCGGTCTGGAATAGGCAAAGGTTGGAGATAGCCTGCTGGTAAAGTAGTCAAACTCTTGCACCGTTGACATGTATCACACCCTTGGACAAGAAGAGGACATCCCGGAAAAGACCGCTCCACCAGAAGGCTTGGCCGATATGCTTATAGGTCCGGAGTGACCCTTCATGGCCGCCCACGGGACTGCAATGAAAGTGTCGTATGAGAAGAGGGAGCAAATCCTAGAATTGGGGCACCCAGATTGTGCCATTTCTGTAAAGATATGGGTGAGTATAAACAAGGTGAAATGGTAAGGATTCTCCCTGTTTTTCCCTTTCAACAAGAGATTTGGCCTCCATATCTTCAATTCAAGCCTCTTGAAGCATATCCATCAATGGAAAACATGGCGCGGAGACTATGGTGAATGGTTATGATTGTGCGTCCATATCATGTTGTCTGGAAAGAGCATCTGCCACAATGTTCTCACTTCCCTTCTTATAGCCGACCGAGTAATCATACCCCAAGAGTTTGTGTACCCATTTTTGTTGAGCGGGTGTACAAACTCATTGGTCGAAGAAATATTTGAGACTCCTTTGATCTGTTTGGATGAGAAATTTATGTCCCAGGAGGTTAGGCTGCCATTTGGACACTACTTCACTAATAGCTAGCATTTCCTTCTCATAGGTGGATAGATGCCAGGATGGACCTATTAAGGCCTTGCTGAAGAAAGCAATGGGCTTGTTGCCCTGGAGGATGGCTCCTAGCCCGGTTTCACATGCATCTGACTCGACGATGAATGTTTTTGAAAAATCTTGGAGGCTGAGTACGGGAGTTGTGCTTATGGCTTCCTTCAATTTCTGAAATGCATTTTCTTCTTTTGGGGTCCATATGAACTCCTTACCGTTAGGAGTGAAGTCAAGGAAAAAGCAATGTGACTGTATCTGGTGATAAACTACCTATAATAACCAGTAAGGCCTAGGAACCCTCGGAGGGAGCTTGCAGAAGTCAGAGTTGGCCAATTTACCATGGTGTCCACCTTGGTAGGGTCGGTGGCCATGCCGTGGTGGGATATAATGTGCCCCAAGTATTCTACCTGGGAAGCTCAAAAAACACATTTAGACCTTTTAAGCATAAGGGAGTGTCAGGAGAGTACCTCAAAGACCTAATGTAGGTGGCGGATGTGCTCTTGCAATGAGGGGCTATACACCAAAATGTCATCGAAAAACACGAGAACATAATGGTGGAGCATAGGCCAGAACAAGTCATTCATAAGACTAAAACGTGGAGGGCATTTGTGAGATCAAAGGGCATAACAAGGAATTCATAATGACCATTGTGAGCCCTGCATCCACATTTCAGTAACAAGGTGCTCTATTTTACATTTTTGAACATGATCATACCTATAGTGCTAGACATTGGCGGGGTTGGTGCCTGGAATAATTGGTATCCAATGGTCATGTGGGCGAGTAGGTGGCAGCGTCTTGGGTTCGGTAAATAAGAAGCCAAACTGATAAGGGAGCAGAGTGATAGCAAGGTGTGACTCAACTGGTGCAAGGCATCTTATGGTGGACAAGTGCAGGCGGAAGCCTGCAAAGGGACAACCTGATAGAGTGTGCACCTCTTGGATTGGGAAAGTCCCCTGTGTGCCATGGAGTCTAACAAGATCACCGCTATCCTTAAATTCCAACCACATCTCTTGAAAATTCCATACCACATCTCCCAATGTCTACAACCATTGGACGCCCATGACAACGTCGCCACCCCGTGTAGGTAGGAGATGAAGGTCAATGAGCAATGAGCATCTAGGGATCAGCAGGGATACATTACGGCACACCCCGTTACTCTTCATCTTACTGTCATCCCCGATGAGAGAATCAAAGGTAGGAGAGTGATCAACGGCCAATCCGAGTCACTTGGCCATGCCATCATTGATGAAATTATGCGTGCTTCCACTGTCTATCAAAACGTCAACCTTCTGCTTCATGATGTGGCCTTGGAGACGCATCATACTAGGAGTATAAGCTCTAGAGAATGTGTGGAGAGATATCTCAAGAGTTTCAACAATATTGTTGTTCGCGGGGTCCTCATCTTCGGCTTGTTCTTCAATCTTTTCAGTAAGAAGGATGGAGGGCCGACGACACTTATGGTCGGGCATAAAACTCTCATCGCATCTGAAACAAAGTCCCTTGGCTCTTTTTTCTTCCATTTGGGCCTGAGAAAGCCTGCAAATAGGCATCGGAGAATTGGATGTTGAGGGTAATAGAGGCCTAGTGTTGATACCTGAGGGAGGCACCCAGGGAAGGCGAGACTGGATCACTTGTAACGACCGCAAATTTTTGGTATGATTTCCTGCCTCTAATAAAGCTATTTTATAAGTTTTTAAATATTTTTAAATTAATTAGAGGTAGATATTTAGTGTGTTTTTGTATGTGTAGTAAAGCTTAGAGAGACGAGTGTAACCAGCCCAAGAACGACTAAATCCAACATCAGGGTTGAAAGTTATGACATCAGGAAGCGTGACATATGGGCGGGGCCCACAGAACGTGCTGGATAACCTACCCATGTGTAATCTTATTTCAAAGGGCTTGTCGACACGAGTCCATCGGCACTAAGAACATGTGATTCTAATTTCGGAGTAAGAAGATATCATATTTTATTATTTTCGAAATAAAAGAATAAAATATAATTATATATTGCCACATGGCAGCATGCAGATGCATCAGAAAATTGATGCGCACGTCAGATGCATGCGTCTGATGTCAGACGCGTGTTAGACATGTGTCAGATGTGCATGAATTTCTGTTTCTTATATAAGCCCGTCCCTTCTTTATTTCAAAAACATTCCGAAACTTTTATTCTTCGTTTCTTACTCATTTTAAGTCTAATTTGAGTCATTTAAAAGGCGTTTTTAACTAATTTAATGGTGTTCTACGTAATAGAAGCATTCATTCCTCGAGTTAGCGACCTCACAAGGTAGAAATGCACTGGGACAAGAGGAGACTATGCTGCGAGCCTTAAAAAGAGTTTTTGGAGTAATTCTGAGTCCGTTTTCTTTCGTTCAAGAGGCGTTCTTACCTAAATTAAGTATGGCGGATGTCGTGGCAGGGTTATTTTCCTAGTTGGAGACCTCTAGAACCCCAGAAGTGGACATCCAATTTTGTAGTGTCCGGTGTATCGGCTTCGAACTCATGCGGAGAGCGAGGTAAGGGCTTTTATCCTTTCATAAGGCATGATTATGAACTTTGGTTGTGTTTTTAACTTAATATTTATATAACTCTTGCATGTCATGTGTTAGAGTTACTTTCATGTTATGATTTATGGTTTCCGCACATATATTCGATTTGTCAAATGATTATTCGTTGAGATAGAATATGAATTATATACCGTATGTTTATAATTCTATTATGTATATTCGATTAGTCAAATAATTAGCCGCTGGAAGCGGATATGTTTTATATATTACATGCTATTTGATTGCCTCATATATAATAGTTTAATCAAATATTTATTCGTGGATTTTGATAATTTGATATAAATTATACACGTTGGAGCATGTGAGATAGAGACAAACTAGCTTTGCCATTGTTTTCATTGCGAATGAATATGATATGTTTAAAATACGGTTTTAGAGAATTCATCCTTGTTGAAAGGAGGATTCTCAAGATTATTTTTGAAAAAATGTATAAGCATGGTGATCCAGTCACTGAAGCAGGACAAGGAAGGGGTAACTATCTCATTAGAATGAGCGACTAACCTTGCCTTTTATTCTTTGATAGTGACACTCTCATGGCTTGTAGAGGCGAAGCTAGGGTTTTTAAATGGGTAAACATTGAGATTAATTTTAAAAAAAAAAACAGCCCTTTTTGGAGTCTGGGAACTCTATGATATTTTGATTGAGTTTACTACTCATGATTATGAGTTTGGGACTCAAGATGATGAGTCTAGGACTCAAAATTATGAGTCTGGGACTCAAGAGTATTTTTGTTGTCCGAAGCTATTATTGGGCACCCGATAAAGCTTTGTTGACTAGATGAATGCACAATTTATCCGGTTTAGAATTGGATGCATGGTACCTATTTTAGCCTGGTAAACCCCCAACAAAGGGCAAGACCCCTGATTAGCCCCTAACGAAAGGCATTTATCAAAGCTATACGCACTAGGGTAAAGAGTATCATGAGAAGACTCTCTGCTCTCTAGATCCTAGTGCCCCATGAGCATGGGTGGCTCTTCTATCCACAAGCACGAAATGTTTTTAGATGATCTATGGAGGAGTAAGAGTTCGCTGCTTTGTACTCGCAGTAAATTCTTATTAATAATATATTTCTAGGACATTAGTAGTAAGCCGTGAGAGCTTACAAACCCTAGAAGCACTTTGATACATAGGAAGAAGCACTAGGGGTGGTTTTGGGTGAGAGGCACACCCTGTTTTCATGAAAAATATTATATATGATATGTGTTGTGAAACTACCATGTGTTTGATCCATGCCTAATAGTATAAACTCCCCTACTAAGTATTTTAAAATACTCACTACCCCCCAGACTTTGCAAGACTCGATGAAGCTTAGTGTGCAGGTAGAGGGGCCTACTCCGAGTATTATCGATGTGATTTCAAGGATTTCAACCACATTAAAACAAGTAAGAACTCTCCTTATTATTTTTCTCCTGTGTGTTTGTACACGGACCGTGGTTCTTGGGGAAATGATTATTATATTATCGCATAAGGCAAGCAGCTCCCATCGCGGGCCCTGGTTAACTCCGATATTCTTTATTAAAAAAAAAATTATATGCTTCCAAAATCCCGGGGTGCAACATCACTGGTTGAGGAAGGCGGTGCTGCCGGTTAAGGCATTCTTCCTCAATACGGGCATGGCAGACAACCTCCGTCATTGTAGATAATTGGAGATGACAAATAGCATCAACAATCTCCGGTTTCATGCACCGTTTAAAGTTGCCGATCAGTGCGGTGGGTCACCACTTTGATAGGTAGTTAGCAATGCACATGAAGTTGGCATAATATGCACGAATGGTGGATGTTTGCTGGAGCGAAGAAAGCATTTGATTGAAGTCTTGGAACTCCGTTGGTCCAACAAAATGTACACACAATTTAGAGCAGAATTCACGCTAAGAAGGTTGCGCCTTTTTTTTGTAATGTTCAAACCACATAGAGGCATCGCCGTTGAGATGAAAGGCTGCAGCGCGCAACCGCTCCTCGTCATCCCCAGTCCCTTGGTAGGTAAAATTCTTTTCAGCTTTGTACAACCAATCAATGGGGTTATTATTCCCATCGTATAGTGGAAATTGGAGGCGTGCAAGCCGTGGTTCAACAGTGTGCCGACGGTCAGTAGGTCGGAAGGCTTTACTGTCCCAGTGGCCATCGTCGGTTTCATGGGCCGATGTCATTGTATCCCGGAGCGGCTACTTATGAGGCAGAGCCAAAGGCGCAGCCCTGGTCGAATGATGTTGTTTTCCGAGCCCGCAAAAACTAAGGGGTAGATGTGGGATCCGTGTGCGCCGTGCACAGGAGATGAGGCGAGAACACCAGGTGCCCGACTCGGCCCTCCCATGGAGTTGCAGGTTGCTTGTTGCTTGGACAGCCAATCAATGAACGTCCGCATATCGACCAACTGTCTAGCGAGGGATTGAGTGATGCTAGCTGCCATCTCTCTTTGTAACTGGGCTTGTTGCTCCGTCTGGGCCTTTAGGAAGTCCGCCAAGGTCGTTTCAATCGAGGATGATGGAGCAGCGGCGGCTTCATCCACAGTTTCCTCTAGTGCGGACATTTCCACGACTTGCTTGGACTTGGGCAGCATGATATCTGCAGAAACGGCCCCGGTGAGTTGGAACCCAGCAGCTCTGATACCAATTGTTAGGGCCGAAGTACATAGTGAAGAGAGATTGAGGGAGAAGATGAGAAAAGCTTTGTTATTGATATATTTTCTGGTTCTTCTTACCGTCCTCTTAAGTCCAGAAATACGAATTGTGGGATGTGGCCACGCTACTCCAGTACCCCATTACAATGTGCTTTCCCCCCCTTTTTCTAGAAACTAACAGCACTACTTACAACGGCTATTTGGACCTGGTCCTTAGGTACTAACTAAATAAGCAAACTAACTAAATGAGCAAATAACATATGCTGTGGTTTAACATATGTACCACCCCCATGTACTGTGCCAATAGTCACTGATACAACTACATATTGGTCTATATGCACTAATATTGACCTGTAAGACCTTTCATGTTTCCTGAATAGGAATGTCATCTAGTCTATCCATTGTTTAACATTAATATCCTTAAATTTGATTGACAAAGATTGACAAGCTTATTCCAAGAGCTTGTTAGTTCTTGAGGTTAGTTATGAAAATAAAATTAAATGAATGGTTATAAAAATACAAAAAATTATCAAAAACTAGGTCAAATACACTGGACCCACCTTGAATTTTGTATAACATACCCATGTGTGGGCCCTCTGATAAAGCTTGTCAAAAACTTTTTAACTGTACTAAAAATGCACAAATCTAAATTTGGGAGCTAAAGATATGCCGCTTCAAAAAAACTAATGCAATGTGAATAGTTGGACCCGTCTTGTGCCAACGGTAAGTACTTTATGACACATGGTAGCAATATATATAACTTTAAAATTTTGTATATATATTTGTGCTTGTTGGTAATATATAAATGAATATAAAATTTTAGGAGTACTATTGGGATAAGTGTACAAGTATACAGGTAATATGGTCCGCAATTTAAAGTTCGATAATGCTTGAAATTTGTGTTTGCCCTTCATATATTAATATGGTAATATTAGTATAACTAATTATCTAATTAGCAGTAATATTAGTATAAAATTAATTTATGAATGAAAGAAAGAAAAAAAATGAAGAATTCTCCCTTGAGGAAAAAGATGTACTCTTCTAGTGAGCAAAAAACTAATAAAGTAGAGAGATTTTAGGAAGATTTATTTCTATTTAATGATATGCAATATTCTTTATTTATATATTATTTATCTTCAAGAAGGGTGAAAAGGGGAGGGAATGTCACCCCCTGGGTTTTTCAAACCATTTTCCAATAAATTTCATGAAAAAATTTTGCAATATAACGGCTGTAATTTGTGAAAATTGACAAAAATCGAAACTTGTGAAAACATTTTATATTTTTCATATCATCCATTTAAGATCACACAACCTGAATTTTTCTCTTAAATCATCAAAACAAAATGACTAAACAACCCGGGCGTGAGATCACACAAACACCCATAAAATCACGATTGCCATGGCCATGGGCTTAAATACACATCTCCCAGGCATAGCCGAGTACAAGTCCGATAACAATCCCAATATAAACAGTCCATATACAAGTCCAAAATAATATTTGCATAAACTCTCAACTCGCCCAATACATGTATACTCAAAAATTACCTCAGATCGTGGCATAACTAAACAAAAGAAACTGAACAGACAAAAATTGACCTGAAGTCCGTAAGTCTGTCCTCTCCTCCAAAACTAAGTCCTGCCTACGAAGCTCTCGTGCTGGGACCCGCAGAAGTCACTGGAGGATCTGAAATTTAGTAGAGGGAAAATGAGTATTTTCATACTCAGTAGAAAATACCCAGTAGGGGATTTCTAAACAATGAATTTATAAATCCAGACATAGCTGCCTTCATGAAACATAATATGAAGCAATAAAACATGAACAATCAAAGTCTCTCAAAATATGATGCTCATAACTATACACATATCACGAACTCATGATCGTCCCATCTTACCACACAATCCTACATATATACATACACTCACTGTCTTACTCAAACTCTTACACTTACAGTCCTGCTCTTACAGTCTTACTCAACACATACACTTATGATCGACAACTAGAGCTCATTATCAAGCTAATCAACTCCAACGTCGACGGAAAGGAATGCCACTGGGGCGTCACCTTAACCTCCGGAGAGTACTAGACGCCATAAACTTTTCCAAAGGCAAGGTACACCTATGCTCATGGGGCACAGGATCAAACAGGTAAGAGTAGTTCCATGATACTACTTACCTGAGCGCGCAAACATAAACGGCCACACATTAAGGCCATACAATCGCCCACACTTTAGGGGTCTTATAGTGCCAGTGCCACTCTTGGGCAGAATTCATACAGTGCCACTCTTGGGCAGAATCATACGGTGCTCTCAATAGAGCATCAACCGTCTAGGCTTAATTACAGCACACAGACAAACTCCCGCAAGATACACACCATGGCTAGACAGGAGAAATGCTTAGCCGATTAATCACCGGCTAGCTCAACCACGGAATTTAATCCGTCGAACTGCTAAATTCTCAAACTCATAAGGTTAACATTTTAGTTTTACTTAACATTCCAGTTTGAATTAAATGCTTTATGCTCGTGTAATTTTCCTCTGAAATCATACTATCATAAAGTCTCTCAGTAAACTCAAAACTACGTCTGTTTGCCCCGAGAACCCCGAAGCTTTCAGCTAATAGCATCAAAGCCTGATCTAATCCAAACTAATTTCAGCCCATCAAGCGTACACATATCAATGCTATCGATATAAGCATCCACCATTCAGTATGTCAATCCACACACATCTAACCAAACACTACTTGCGATTTTAGCACATCCATCATGTGCATAAACCATTGCATACGCATGCAAATAAATTATCCTACTAGCATGCAAATAATTACACTGCAAACCTATACATCCATAATTTGTCAAGCCGATAACATGTCATTTAATTAGCATTTGCATAAGCTAATATCACACTATTACACGCGATATCCATAGCATTACGCGTTATGAAGCATGTAATTAAATTGGCCCTAGCATGCGTTCTAACATACCAAGCACGCTACGATGGAATTACAAATTCAAAGCCCCCTACCTCGCTTTCCGGGCGTACGGTGTTGTCGGGGCGCACAACTGTAGCGGCGTCAGTGGCAAATTCGGCGAACCCAAGCGTCGCTTTCAATAAAATGAGCTGCCCCTGGGTGCGAAAGTGCCACAAGCTTGCTGGGGGTTTACGCGATGAATGGTCCGGCCCCGATTCAATGCCCGTCGAACTCCAAGCCTCCTATTGCTGCTGCCCAAGAGGCGATCATGGGTGGACACTACACCCAACTGTGCTGATTTGCAAACCCAAATCCCGTGCGACGTCTAGCTCCACACTTGATCACCCGAAGATCATGACGAACCTTCAAAAGCCGGAATTGTCTCGGGTAAAGGTCGGCAATTGTTGTTCCGGAGGCCGAAACCCACGTATAAGGGCTAGAGGGGCGTGGGTTAAGGTATAGAGGTGAGGAGGAGGAGAAATAAGGCGATGGTGGCCAGCCACGGCCACCGGCAAGGCCACACAACCGCCGGACAGCAAGATTTTTGCTTCCTGGCTGTGAGCTTTTGGGTGCAAAAACAGGGGACTGGGGATGGGAGGAAGGTCGGAGAGGAGAAAGGAGGGCGTGGGGAGGAAGCCTCTGACTGGAGGAGGGGTGGAGAGGTGGTGGCCGGCCAGAAATGGTGCACGATGGTCGCCAAATGAAGCCCCAAAGCTCCAACGGCCAAAAGGGTGAAAACCAAGCCAAAATTCGGTAGTGCGAGGAGGAACAAGGAGGAGACGGCGGAAGCTCTAGTCGGTACCACCGGACTCGTGGCGGCCGGGTGAAGCGAGATCTGGCAAGAAACAATGGATTCCGACCATGGAGGAGGCGCGACGGAGGGTCCGGAAAAGCCCTCGTTTTTCCTCCCGGACTGAGATTTCTTACTGTAATTTCTGGAATGAATAGTGGTCGTGGCTGAAAAGCCACGATCCACTATTTCTTTATATGGTTTTAATTTAATCCATATATGCTTTTCAATATATTTACACATCAGCACCTCTTTGTATACGCTGCCGCTCCCGTACACGCGCCACGCCGTTCCTAACGCGCCCAAATGCTAGTAAATACTTCGGGCCCGCCTATTTCGCACCAAAGCCTCCCTTCGCGCGGTGAAGCTTTATTTTATGCACCAACACCTCGACTTACATGCCAAACGTATATTTTAGGTGCAAAACCACTTTTTACACATTGAAACCCTCTCTCCACGCCAAAGGTTTAATTTACACGCAAACCTCTCCACTTACTCTAAAGCTTCAAACGTAACACACGTACATATACATATACGGAACAAATACAAATTAAATATAAGGGACAACTTGATTTTTATTTTCCACAAAAACAAGTAGAAACCGCGAAAAAATCCAGGTCATTATAGGGAATGCCACCCTTAAATTGCCAAAAAAAAAAGCCACCCTTAAACATTGCTCATAATAGTACACTATAATAAAGAATGAGATGAGAGAGAGAACGCCCAAAATAAAAAATAATCAATGTGAGATCTTCATTAATAAAAAAATCTTCTTTATTAAAGAAGGGAAAATAGACTACAAAACACTTAGATTATTTCTATTAAGGCTTTTTCATAAAGTTGATATTTTGATTAATTTTGGTGAGAGTTCATTTTGGAATCAGTCTGTTTTATTTCAGAAAAAATTTTGAGAAGTGTAAAAGGAGGAAAGGAAAGAGGGAGAACGGTAAGGAAGGATGGCCTAAATATAAATATTTAAAGATAAAACTAGTCCAAATTGTAAAAATATTGGAAATTATCTTGCCTAAATAATAAAAATGGACAATTACCTGCCTAAAACATAGAAAATCTAAAAAAAATATAAGCCTAAAATGTAAAATATCAGAAAATAACTTGCCTAATAATAAATGTCACAAAAAACTAGTAAATTTTAAATTTACAAAAATTGGCTGAATAACAAAAATTTGAAATAAATTTTGGATCTCGCCCATTTCGCCAAAATAATCAAATTGTCACAAAATTTTCGTGATACTTGTTAGGTAGTGTGGGGCATTTAGGCAATCACTTAGGTTATTAAAGATCCACCATTATGCAGGAGGCCTAGTCTCTTTTGTTTTTTAAGAAATATTTAGATATGCTCTAACATACGAAAATGTCGTGCAACAACTCTTTCTGTGAGTGAAGTGTACAGATTGCATTTTGCCTTATTTAAGGGGCCGTTGTAACAGTATTGGATATAGACATAGTCAGCACCACACTACAAATTGTGAAATCTAGTTTAGGTTCATTCGTATGACTTGGTTTTTTTCTTGTGTTCTTCTCAGTGTTCTGCGTGCGTGAAGGTAAATATTTTGTTCATCTTTATTTTTTAAAAGTAACAGTATTTTCTAATAATGTAAACCAATATTATAAAAAAAAATGGAACTGTTTATGAAAACAAAGCGCACTTTGAAATAATAGCCGATAAACAAAAAAACAATACACAATGAAGGACAAAAGACGCTGACATAGCGTCTTCTATTACTTATAAAGAAACTATAGATTTATTATAAGAAAATTCTAACTTTCATGTCATTTTTTTTATTATCAATTTACATGCATAATTGGCATCATTAATTTAAGAATTTTCTTATAATAAATCTATAGTTTCTTTATAAGTCATAGAAGACGCTATGGCAGCGTCTTGTGTCCTCTATTAATTAATGATGCCAATTATGCATGTAAATTGATAATAAAAAAAACTTACATGAAAGTTAGAATTTTCTTATAATAAATATATAGTTTCTTTGTAAATCATAGAAGACGCTATTACAGCGTCTTGTATCCTTCATTGTGTATTGTTTTTCTGTTTTTTGGCTATTATTTCAAAGTGCGCTTTGTTTTCTCAAACACTTCGATTTTTTTTTTTTATGTAATATTGGTTTGCTCATGTTTTTCTATATTTTTTTTTATTTATGTTGATGTAGGCGAGGTTTTTATTCCATGTACCGAAAGGTGATGCCGTTGCATCCCCGGTTCTAAAGAATGCTGGTATTGTCGGGTGACAGATAGAACTCTATATTTTCCGAATAAAGAAACTTGCCTTGCGAAATGTCGATGATACCTAAGTAGTCAAAATTTGCCACAACCTATAGTCTTTCATTAGGGTATTGGAATAACATAGTGAAAACATTTGATATTGCGAAAGACGGATATATTTTTCATATTGCTTGGAAATGTAAGGTTGAAAAATTGTAAACTTAAACCAGATTCTGATAATGGTACATAAGAATCTTAACCTAGTACATAGAGATATTTTATACGTCCCATCATTACAGGTTTGTCATCGAAATCCTAGGCTTTTAAAACAATTTGTTTTTATAAGCCCGTTCAACCTCCGCCTCCGCGCCGCCAGGTAGCCAATGACAAAGCTCATCTATTTTTTTTTAAATAGATCAATAAGGGTTCTATATTAATTGCTCCAAATAGTTTTAAGAAAAAATATTATTTTATATTAATTACTCCATTTCCCTCCGTTTAAGCCGTTAAAGAGGTATGACTTCATACATAACTTCTACCACTTTCTTCTTCCCTCCGTTTAAGCCATTAAAGAGGTCTGAGAAACTTCTCGCATAACTTCTACCACTTTCGTGTCCTTTCAGCCGTCCCTCCACGTCGTCCATTTTTTTTGCCTCCGCATGCATCTGACTTTGCCCTCCTCCTTTCTAAAATGATTTCACTGCTATCCCCTTACTGGATTTTCACGACATCGATTTACGTTCTCTTCTCACAAAGTATAGTGAGATTAACTTATTGCCACTAAGGGTCATTTGTTTGGTCTAATTCAGATCTAAATTTAAATACGTTACTCAGCTTTTAAGTAGCTTTTCAGCGTGTTTGTTTAGGACTGAATTTAGTTACGTACGTTATAAAATTCGATTGGACGGTCAGATGTATTTCATTTACTTAGTACCTGAAAACCTAAAACGCGACCCGATCATCGTCTCCTCTTCCGATCAGCCTGTTTCACTCCTCACCTGGGCCTCCGCTTCCCGGCGGCCTCCGCTCCTTCCAGCTTTCCCTCTCTTCATCTCCCTCATCCCTCTCCTATCACTGTCATCTCTGCTCTTCCTGTCATTCCTCCCCCTTCGCGTGCGCGCTCCTACACGCCCCTTCGAGCACCGTCCTCGATAATCTTCTACACCCAAACAGTTATACTCGTGCGAGTTAGGTGTGTGAAGTTTTTGGGTGGTGATTCACGAGATTTGGGACCTGGAAGAGGCTCTATTTTTTTTTCTTGGATGACTTGTATGTAATACTGACTTGTGTTTTTAATTTGTGTGCAAATCGATAGAGTTTGGGCTGTCTTTTGGGTCGTTTGTTGTTGGTCATCTACCTTGGTTGTGCCATTACTGGACACGGAAGAGGTCGTTCTCGTCTTCCAAATCTCACCTGTCGCGCGCGTATTCTTCGATTTCCCGAAGGTGAGCAGATCCGATCTTTGGTCCCGATTTTATTTTGTTTGTGTCTTCTGATAGATGACGATGACAGCGATTTGTTAGCAGAGATCTTGATCTGATTGAATATGCATTTTTTTGGTTATTTGTTTTTGTTATTTGATGGCGAAGCTAGATGTTTGTTTTTATATCTTTGGCTTTTGGATCTGTAGATGTTTGGTCTATGAGGTGGAAAAGTCCAATTTTTTTTTTTTGGTTAGATGATTATTGGGCTAATTCGTTTTTTTGTTGAAAGATCTGATTTTTTGCTCTGGCTTGATGAGTGTTTATTTTCTTCTCGTTTGAATAGCTGTTCAGTGAAGTGTTGATTATATTTGAGGTAAAAACAACTGTGTTCCAAGTAATGTGAAGCTTAAAAAAAAAAAGTAAATGCCGAACAAATATTTTCCTCTCTCTGCATGTGAGATGAACCACATAGTAAGAATCACAATATCCCTCTCATCTTTATTATGCCTCTAAAGAACGTCCATAATTTTATATGAGTTCACAATTTTTTTATCTTTTTTATTGTTGTTTCTTTATTGTGTGCGATGTACAAGATATTTTATATAAAAGGACGAATTTTATGATTGCAGGTCTTATTTATGAAAGTTCTATGTGCATTTATCTCAGAACTTTTAATTTGATGTCACTCAACTTTACAGGGCAGAAGCAAGTGAAATTGATAATGCTATTAAAAAATTTTGTTCATTGATGGTACACTTGTTATTTACTCTTAATACAATTTTTTGTTTTGATTCCTTATATTGTTAAGGTGATCCCTTGTTATCTGTTGACGAGCATTCTTATGATTAGCCTACTATTGTAATTGAATTATAGCCAATAGACATGAAAAACATGACTACAGCTAAAAGCCTATACTTGAATAAAACACTGAATTTAGATAACAACGGTGTTCTCTCAGTTATGATCAAATTGGGGCTGTGTCTAGCATAACTTATAAAGCCATTTCAAGCACAGGTGCTGGAAAGTTAGAGTGAAGGTTTAAATATAATCTAATCAACATTAGATAGAAGCTGATTTGAAATTAATTCTTTCCCATGATCATGCTTTTAAACGTGTCATATCTGTCTTGAGGGCCAAAAAATTGCAAGTGTAGGTTTAGTTTGTTGAAAAAATGTGCTTGAAAATCTGATCTTGCTGCAAAATTATCAACAAATGATAATGATTTTGGTGCAAGTCAAAGTGTTCCGTATGAGAAACTAGACTTTTTTTTTAACTGTTTTTTGTATATTGGAGATCTTAATTCTATCTAAATTTTTAGGTACCACTATTATTTGAATCTTCAAATTATTGCTCTAAATGGGCAAATACTGCCAATTCATTCAGCGGTATTTGCTTTGTCAGCCTCTCAAGGCACAATTGTAGATTATGGGATGACTTTGGCCTACCTTGTCGGAGAAGTGTTCAACCCATTTGTTAATGCTGTGTGTTCTGCTTTTACCAATAGCTATATCTCTATGTTACTGACAAACTTAGGTTATCGTATGGAGGCCAAAGGCAGAGTAGTTTATTGCATACTCTTATGACTATGCTAGATCCTAGTAACTGTTTTTCTCTTTTGTTTCAGACTGAGAATCTGCTGATGAAGAAAGTGCTCGGTTAACAAAGGGAGCATTATAATGTAGAATTCCAATTCCATGGACATCCAATTTTGTCATTTTTTATTAACCAGAACTAGGAATAGTGCACGTGCAAGAGCACATGTAACTTGTTCAAAAAACCCAGTATGTACATAGATCAGTGTGACCCTTTGATCACTTGCTTTTGTAGTTATATGGTATAGATTGCTTAAATAGTAGTTAAATATTCAATGAATTAAATAATAAAAAGTATTTTTTTATTTACGGTGAGTGTGAAGCACAAACACTACATTAATGTGGATGCGACTCAATAAAATAGTTAATTTGAACTTTTTCTATTACATATGATCTTTATTGTAATAAAGTTTTTTAATATAAATTAAAAAATAATTTATTTTAAAATATAAAAAAATTGAATGTATTCAGATTTAGATTTAAATTCAGCGTGAAATGTAAATAGTAGGCTTTTCAGATTTAGATTTAGACAAAACAAATAAACCCTATGTGGACGAAACAAATGGACCGAAGCTTAAGTAGTTTGGCCAATTTGTCCTTCGATTCACATAGGATCATCTTCCTCCAATGAATTAGCATAACAAGTATTTTCTGTTTGACGAAGCACACCTCCATGTGGAAATGTAGTAGAAACCGAGCAGACCTTCTTGCCTTGAAGTGGTGATTCCGACGATGATAGTTTCGCATCCAGTGGGGTTTACCATTGGCAACACATACAACCAACCCAAAAACATGTTTCTATTTTTTGTAAACACTACAAAATTAAGACCCTTTAGTGGGGGTATTTTAGTGAGGATTATGAAAAAATCCCGTTGAAAAGGTTTTATAGTGGGGGTTTTTGATCGGGCCCTCGCTAAAGTCACTTGCACGATTCGTTAGCTTGATTAGCGGGGGTAGGAGAAATTCAAAACCGCCACGGGACTGCATACAAGAAAGGGAGCGTTTGATTGTTTAGAAGGGAAGCCGCCGCTAGACAGGATACCAGTAAATGGAGCGATCGACGTAGAGAAGAGAAGCTGCTGCCAAAGATCGTAAATTTCTCATTAGCGGGAAGGATTGATTGGAGATTTTTGATGAGGCTATGAACTGCGGGATTTGCCGTTTGTTTAATGGGAAGGTCGCCATTGAAGATTGTGGAAGAGGCGTGGATCGTGGGGGAAATCCAAACAAATCCTAGTAATCCCTCCTGCTATATAGTTTCTCTCTTCCATTAGGACTAAATTTCCCCTTTCTCTCTTTGATTATGACTCTCTCTCTTTCATTAGAACTCTCTCCCTGCTCTCTCCCTGCTCAAGCGTGAAATTATGGAGCAGTGAAGGCCGGCGACAATTTTTTTTCATTGATGAGGTATTATTTTTTTTTTTCTGTTTACTTCTTCTCCTTCTGTTTCGAATGCCTAGAGGGTTACGTTCGAATTTTTTTTGCAATGCATTATTCTTCTAAGGTTCGCTGTGATTTTTCTTTTAAAAAACCGACACTTTCATATATATTTTCTCAAATAATTAATTATACTAAGTATGCTGGTATACCTAAGTATGCTCATTTAGAGCGTGCTCTACTGACTTATAGCATTAAAGTATTTCCTTCAAGCAGCAATTTTGCGGGTTCAAGCAACAATTTTGCTTTTGTAATGCATTCCTTTTTCTGTTTTATGCAATGGAAAGTTTGATACTCACATATGTCAGTTGCCTTTTTTGAATGATTTATGAATTCTTTTAATTTATGGTTTTCATTCTGTCGAGTTTGTGAGCCTGTCATCAGGGTTAGTCTAAAGCTCTTCTAATTTGCGTGTTCGTAGGTGATAGTGGGTTCATAGTTACTGGTTTTTTTTGTAAGGCGTGTCTGTTCATGTTGGATAAAACTCATGATTTTTTTTATCAAATTGCTATTTCTTGTATCTTGGGTTGGTACTCTATGAATGTGGAATTGGTGTTGTAAGCGGTGTCTTTATAAGATTCATGTTATTTTTAGGTGACTTCTTTGTCTTCATTTTTCATTATTTATAAGGAAATATGACAGAAAGATTTTATTGAGCTATAAGTGGAGGTGCATAGCATGCAATTGAAGAATTAAATTACTTAATTATAACAAGTATTGAAATTTGCCGATTTTTATTGTTTTCCTTTTATTTTCTATTTGGTTGAGGTTGGTTTATACAATCTTAGTTTCTATATCTAGTTTCATTTCAAGCTTCAGTATTCATGAAAGCACTAAGTATTCGGTTTTCCACCTCTTGCACATAGTAAATATGCACACTGCTATTTATAGGCACCTAGCCTTTTTCTAATAGAAGTCTTGACCTAGAAAATATAAATAATGAAGATACTCTATTTAAACTAGGGATGTCTTAAGTAAGGAGCATAGAATATCAGGAATCAATGAAGAAACCCTAAAGAAAAATGAATATGCCAAGACAATATCAACTCATGCAAGTGAGCCTTAGCCTTAAAGGGCTGATTTGCGCCATAACATTTTATTAAAGGCATTGGAAATGGTCTATAATAGATTATATTTCTGGACCAAAGTTGATGATAATTAGCATTATTGGAGGCAATGCAACATACTTTCCTTTGTTTCTTCGTTTCATGTGTGTCCTCTTAAATTTTTTTTGTTTATGCAAGAACATTTTGGGCTTATTAAATTATAATGGAGAATTTCTAAAATTTAAACTGCTTGCCAAATATGCATTTGTGTAATTAATCAGAACTTGTAGCTTTGGTTTTTTATAGTGAATACCCTTTTGCTGCATTACTTTCTTCTGATTAGTTTTGTTGTGTGGTAGATGATGGGACATTATATTTTGATGAAAAAATTGTTGATGCTAAGGATGCCCTGTCTTTACTACTTCATCAGTGATTAGAGGGTTTAGTACATATACAACAATTGCTTCTAGAAATATCAGTGTAAGTTAGTGAAATATGCTAGACAACTCTTATTTACTTTCCACAAATCTGTTTTTTGGAGTTGTTAGATGATGGGACATTATATTTTGATGAAAAAATTGTTGATGCTAAGGATGCCCTGTCTTTACTACTTCATCAGTGATTAGAGGGTTTAGTACATATACAACAATTGCATCTGGAAATATCAGTGTAAGTTAGTGAAATATGCTAGACAACTCTTATTTACTTTCCACAAATCTGTTTTTTGGAGTTGTTTTTGCTTGTTTTGAAGCTAAGGTTTGTGAGTTTGCAGATTTCTGGAGATAAAATTTTAGGTCCGGCAAAAAATTTTCTCGGAATTGGAGTTCTTGGTGACACAAAGGATTTATTCTACCAAATAGATTCATTAGCCTTAGCCTGCTTGGAAAATAATCGGTAACTCTTTGTGATAATCAAATACATTATCCATACTGTTATAAGAGTCACATTTGTTTATTTTACAAGTTATTTGGACTGGTACAATATTTTCTTACTATGCTATATGAGCCCCTTCTCCTTATTTCATTGGTGGGCTGAGGTTAGATGAATTTGTTAGGTTGTGTGGAAACTCTACCTGCATGTAAAAATATATGGTAGAAATTTCAATATTTGGTGAAATGAAGTAGTTTAAAGTCTGTGTAATCAATTTTTCTGCAAAACTTACATGTAGGCATTAAATATGTAAAACATGCAAGGAAGTACCTAAAGGGCAATAAATCTCTTAAACTTGACATGTTTTTTTCATTGCCAGCAAAAAAAAATCAATATTTTAAAGTGATTGAGCCAACTTGTTTTTAGCTGAACCTGATGCTCGCTCCTTATTTTTGAGACAGAGTTTCTATCCCTCTTATTTTGTTGTTGCCTACCACCATTCTCTCCTTGACCTCTAAAGATCAACTTAAAGTACATTAAATGTTTTTTTTAATTATTTAAAATGATTTTAACCTAATTGCTATCAATATTGGTTTGATGAATTTCAAGGGAGTTCGATTATTGATCATGCTGATGTTTCTTCTGGAGTTGTGAAAATGCTTTTTGAGATTGATTGAGCTGATAAAATGTACATCATACACCTTCAATGTTTTTGCATATATAAAAAATATTTACTTGATTTTTATTAATTTAGGTTAAGGTGAACACAGTATTAGGATCAGATGCACCACTTTTAGCAGTAAATCTGCTGCAAGCTGTCAGATCTGGTTCCATAGGTAGCCCTGCAATTCAGAATGAGGTGTGTGATTAAATCTGTTAAGATTTTAGGTTAAGGTGAACACAATATTAGGTTCAGATGCACCACTTTTAGCAGTAAATCTGCTGCAAGCTATTAATTATATTTTATTTCATTTTTATATTTCATGCAAGCTATTAATCAGTTTGAGGAGGTAATTGTCAATTTTTTTCATTACATGTATATTTTATTTATTTTGTACTTTTTCTTTTATTAATTAGTCTAAAATTTTGAATTTTATTTATTTATGTTGGAAGCAATTGAAACGGAAAACTGATGTTCCAATCCCACGATGGGATCTTTTTATTTTAACACATACAAAAAAGGATGGAAAATATGTCAACAAAGATGCAGAAAATAAGATTGTAAGTTAAACATTCTCAACACTTGGACTAATTTTTTTAACTATTATATATGTGTCATTTTATTTATATATGGACCTTCAAATATAATATTACAAACTAAAAGAATTCATGAATTGCACAAAGAAATTGAGGCTCACATAGAAAAAGATTGTCTTCAGGAGGCACTACTTCCTTCACCAAATGATATATTTTCTATTGCCATGGGAGCTAAAAAACCAGGACGTGTTCGGGGTTTTGGTCACGGAGTACCTCCAACTAGTTTATAGGGGGCATCAACTAAACATACAAGATCTTCCTCAGTAGCTGAATATAATTCTATAAAAGAAAAATTGTCAAATATAGAAGAAGACAATTTGAAATTAAAAGATGAGAGCCCGAAGTACAAAGAAGAAATAGTGCAACTTAAAGATTAGCAAGCAGAATTATTATCAAAGATGGATCAAATAATGAGTTATTTTCAATCTCAAATGAGTCAGGTAAAAACATGCAAAGTAGTTGTAAAGTATAATTATATTTTTTTATTAGTTTAACAATTTCATAAGCTAATTTTGTTTTATTTTATTTTTGTGTAGGCTAATGGTGAATTATTTTAAATTGACAAGTTGCGCTGACGAATCTATCTTATCGAAGACTTTTCCTACTTCTTTATATTAAATAATCTTGTTATTAGTACTTAGACATTATAAATATTTGGAACTATTGTATTTGCAAGCTTCTTTTTCAATACTTATTGTATTACGTATTAGATTTAAATAATTTTGTTATTTTAAGATCTTTTGTGTTATTATTAAAGCGTCAACTTATAGTTATATGTAAGGTGCAAATTGAAGCATAGTGTGTTTGAGACTACATAAATGTGCAAGTGGGAAAAGAAAAATTAATTAAAATTTTTGAAAAAAAAATATTTGTAGCGGCGGTTTTGACTTATAGCGGAGGTTTTTCAAATAGCCACTAAAAGGTCTTCACACTCATATAGACCCCCCACTAAAATACTTTAGCGGCGGTTTTTGACACTCATATATGCCCCCACTAAAATACTTTAGTGACGGTTTTAAAAAACCCCCGCTAAAAAAATTAAGCTTTTAGCGGGGGGTTAGCCTGGCCTCCGCTAAAAGAATTTGGTTTTTTAAACTTATTATCGGCGGCTGCCAAAACCCCCGCTAAAAAGCATACTTTTTAGCGGCGGTTCCCAAAACCCCCGCTAAGTTCCCCACAAAAACTTTCTGCGGGGCTCTTTTTAGTGACAACTTCAAAACCCCCACTAAAAGTTTTAGCAGTGGTTTTGAGACTTGTAGCGGGGGTTTTGAAACCCCCGCTAATAGTTTTTTTTTTGTAGTGAAATTATGATTTGCGGTGTAGAAGTCGGACGAGGAGGGGACGAAGAGCTGCAACTGCGATCCTGGAACTTTTCGGATGGGCCAAGCACTGAGTCGAGCTGCCAGAAGGGCCAAGAGTTCGGCTTCAGTGCCGCTAGCACCAATGAGGAATGTCAAGCCACAGTAGGCACCCCGCCAACTGTCTCTCCTCTTGGGACACGGCTACTGATTTCTACTCCTTGCCCGGTGTCTCTTGCATCCATGGCCGTGTCTCCCCTCTCGTCCTCAAGGACCTCAACCTCACCGGCTCTCTCCAACCTCTCTTCATAGCAGGTGACGAAAAGTACAGTGCCGAACGAGGCTATGTCCACGGCCCACATAGTTATGCCGTGAGCAGCAAAATCGTGATGGCCACCATCTGCTTCATTTCACCATGGTTGTTGTCACAGGCACAGAGTGCCTAGCGTCCACACCTGTGATGGCCTGGCTGCAATGCACAGCCAGCAGCCTTCTCTCGCAACCTTCCCTCTCGTATGCACAAGGAGAATAAGGAATCAGCCAACACAGCCATCTTTGGTGCAAAGGGGCTCCGCCCAATGCTATGTAATCACAGTCTGACAGTTATAATGGCAGAGAGAGGGAGGGGGCTGACAAGCCAAGTCACTGCCCAGAGTTCTCTCTGGTTCGTCCTCACTATCTCTATCATCCATGGTCACCCCATCCTCTCTCTTATATAGACTCAGCCTTGGCTGGTCAGTATTGCACTAGAATACAACAACCCAGCCCATGTATAAAAGAATCCCTCCCTATCCCAACTTTCCCAGCCCAAAGGTCATCCCAACCAAATTAGGAAACCAACAAGGAGTTCGTCTTCGGCTAGGAGTCCAGCGCCCATAAGCTTCTAGAGTCCATCCGTCCAGGGAAACTTGTGCATCATCTCCTATCCGCGTTAGGAGTCCGGCTGAGCTGCATGACTGTATCCTAGCGGCCTTAGAAATCCATCCCTAAGGGGTTGTAGCGCCCAGCACGCCACTTAGAGTCCTGCCCGTGTAGGGACTCTGCCTCGGCCTGCTCCGCAAGGCAAGTGCGCATCCGGAACCGCTCCAACGCTGCTCCAAGCATCTGTCTGTATCCAAGGGGCTGCCTAGGCTGTCCATCACCAAGGCTAACTTGGCTGTCCGCTGCCAAGTATAGGGGGTAGCCGCCCCCTTATCTATGTAAAAAGTGGAGGGGCTAATAGTTGCCCCCATTGTCTGCCTCTACATCTACACCCGCTATTTTCTCCTTCTCCGCTGCCGATGAAAATTTCTTAGAAATAGACTCAACAAATGTCCAAAATACAAAAATAAGCCAGGAAAAACGATTTTGCACAATTAGACTTACGTACATTCTAATTTCCCACACACACGCTTGAATTGCCGATAATACCCTTAAGCTATATATATAAAATGAGAAAAGTCCTCATGGGCACATGTCGTGAATGCAAGAAATGACAAGCATCACATGGGCACGAACTATCTGCCAAACAGGCAGACGAGGCAGCTAGACACTTTAATCAATGGATAATAATTTTTGTACACCAATTTCTATCCAATAAAACATTATAACACCATATTTTAATTGACTAAATTTATCCACCTATTATAATGTGAAACCTACATTTTTCTGTCTAATCCAAACTGAGTATATATATATATATATGTTTGAGATAAAGTAGCACAAGGATATCAGTATCCATAATCAATGGTAAGTGGTGTACTTATTAAACATAACGCAGGATCGATCATGTCAATGTACCACGAAAGGGCGGGATGTGGTTACCGTACGTCGTGGGACATGGTCTCTCATCATGGTGTTGTATGTGAAACTATCGCAACGAGTAAAATAAAAGATGGAGAGCAGGTAGTAGGAGCTATGTTGTAGAGATAACGACGACGGAGAAGAAGAAATATTTTATAAAGCTTTTAATAGTTGAGAAAGATTAGATTTGCTTCATGGTTGACTAACTGTACGTGGATAACAAGCTCAGCCTAGTGAACGTTGGCTTGGCTTAGCTTAGCTCGAGCTTGGATTTTGAAATGCCAGCTCAAGTTTGATTCCAACTTTTGAACTCAATTTGATTAAAAATTTAAGATTCAAACTCAAAGCCAAATAACCTATTAAGAAACTCGGGTCTAGGCTTGAACCGAACCCAAAATTTAAAAATAGTTTAACCTAATTAATACAAATTATGTATTATAATTTATAAATAAATTCAAGCTCACTTTTGAGCTTTGTTTAAGCTAGAGTTAGAACTAAGTTTGAGTCATGCTTAGTCAATTGAGCTATATTAGGACTCAACAGAAATGGTGCAGGGGGCCAGCGGTGGCCATGGCCGCCCTCAACCTAAGAATTTTTCATATAATCTCTTAGGTGGAGCCTTATGGCCTCTTTGATTTGCTCTTTTTGGTAGGGTCAAATGGCTCCACTTAAGTTAATTTTCTAGCTCCGTCCCTTGGACTTGACCTAAATTTAAGATCAATTCGGGAAAAAAAACTAAACACACTATATATGTTATTTTTCTTGTACATTAATTTGGTAATGATTTTTTGTTACATTACAAATTATTTGATATGACTTAATATTTCTTCTAGTGTCAACACCACCGATATTGAACTGGTTTTTCTTTATTTTTAAATATTGTGTAGCATACATTGATCCAGAAAGGTGTGAATTGACGAAGGAACAAGATATTAAAGACCCTCACTATTTTTCCATGTCATGCTATCCAGACACATGCAGCTTCCCCGAAGGAACAAGATATTAAAGACCCTCACTATTTTTCTCGCGCTGCCCTAAAGCTTGCCATAGAGAGGAAATTGCCTGCCGTGCGAAATGTTTTTTTCCATCTGCTACATAAGACACTCACGATTTTTACATTCAGTAGCAGAACTATGATTTCATCTCCAAAGCAGGCCAAGAAATGAATAAATTTTTTTCACATATTAATATAAACTATTACATTCGTGTTAATTATTTTTTATGTTTGTCCTTCATATATTAGTTTCTTTTAAATTATTTTTTATGTTTATGTCTTTCATCAATACTATTTTATTTTTTGTTCATCTTATGTTGTTGGTAAATGGAACATTTTTTTTCAATTTAAATATTCTCATTTGTTTAACTGTTTCCAGCAAAAAGTAAGAAGCCAAGAAAAATTGAATCTTTGTAAAATTATTTACTTATGATCTTTGCAAGTTAATGTCATTTATCACCTCTTGTAGTATATTTTTATGTTATCAGGTTTAAAACGATAGACGGCACAAGTAGCACTAAACGATGAAGACTGAATTTTTATGTATCTAAATAAGAAAATAAGAAAGTAATAATTCTACAAGGCTATGGCCTCAAAATTTCTTAGCTTCTGAAGCATACGTTAAGATATATAAACATTAACCAAATCAACTTAGGTGAAAAATGTCTGTGGTTGTATGAGCAACACGAAGAATTCAAAATAAAAAAACAATAAAATTTGATGAAAGACAATATAGCTGTGAAAACAACTATATCTGATGTTTCAATAGACTTGATCTGAGCCCAATAGTCTTGCTGGCTGCAGAACCAGAAGCAAGCCGAAACCTTATTAATTTTTTTCTCTAGTTGGGCTTTAATTCCAATTTCATATGTGAGCAGTGGCTAAGTCCCAATTATGGCCGCAAGTGCGCCACGATTTTCGACTTAGAGGCCAAGAATCACTGGGAAGGAGACGTCACGAGCTTTTAAGACTCATTTTCCCACCTACATTTCAATTAGAATTTAATTCAAGTTTTGAAATGCAATTTCAAAACCTAGCCCTTGTGTTTAGAAGATAGTTAGGACTGTAGTTAACTTGTTACCTTAACTAAGGGAGTAGGGTTAGAAGGGGCTTGTATGAAGAGTACAAAATACTCTCTCTCTCTCTCGTCAAACTAGTCCTCCTCTCCTCCCCATTTTTACTTCTCACAACCTGTCATCTCTATGACTGACCTCCTTCTCCCTCATGCCTCCTCATGTTGGTGCCCACCTCCCTGCAATTATTGTGCATCGATATAGTGCACAACTTGGTAATTAACTAAAGGAGAGATCATCTCACGTCAACTAGCACAAGTGAGCCAGTCAAGAAGTAGACAAAGTCGTAGGACAAGACGATTAGGAGTGGTAATATCACTTTGAAATATTTGATTCCGTCTTGAATTCATTAATGCCATATGAATTAGCTAATGAAGAAGACATACAGTCAGTGTTTATTAGTCATAAGAAGGCAAATAAAGAAGTCTTAGCCTTAGATAAATGAGATTGCGAATCGATCAATAAAAATCTCTACTACCGGAAAGGAACCAAACTAAGAATAGAAAAAACTCACCAAAGTTGGAGAAGGTTGTATTAACTTACCCGAGTGCGAATGCAAAATTTTAGATGAAGGTCAATAATACACGATTCACTTGTGAAACAGTCAAGTAAGTGCTGATAATTAATAAGTAAACCTAATTAATTAGTGGGGTACAAATAGGATTTACTACTAAAAATAGATAAAATTACTTATTTAAACCCAAATTAAAGTTTAAAATTTTTTAAATAATTATTTTTAGTCTTAGGTTGATGTTAAGGTCATTTAGGACTAATAACCCAAATTTCGTACGTGGGGCTCTCGGTGGGTTTCGTACCCTAACTTTTTGGGAAAAATAGTAAAAATTTCAAAAATTCTAGAAAAATTTCAAATGACTTAAATTAACTTAAAAAAACATAAAGGTAAAGAGAATTTTGGTTAAAACTTTTGTTAACCACTTATATTTTGAAAATAGTCAAAACTGATGAGAATTTAGCATTAAACCATGAAAATGTAAATTAAATATAATAAAATAAACGGGTTCAAGTTTAGATATCTTACACATGTGCTATGTTTTACCAACACTGAATTATGTTATGATACATGTATTTTCTAGATAGTTCTGGGATTAAACCTAGAATTGTCATATTTTATCTAAATACCTACCGAGGAAAATAATCAGTATATGGCGCACATACATAGGTGTGGAGTATCATGGGTAAACTCCTAGCCTTCTAAGCTTCCCTTGTCCCATGAACATTGGAAGGAACACGGTTGGTATCACAACTCTAGATTTATCATCATTGACAAACCAGTGTTTTTCTGAAATTATTTTTGAAATCGTTTCTGTAATAAATTCCGTTTTAGCAAAAATTATTACCGTCATGAGCATTTCTACTTACCATTAAACTAGATTTTAATTCTAACTAGTGAGTATAAAAATACTCATCCACCTCCAGACTCTGTCGGTAGTAAAATCAAACTAGAGGTGAAGGCTTAGAATTTTCCGCATAATTTCTTGAATGCTTTAGCTAAATTTTGTAATAATGTGACTTTTATGTAAAGGCTTGTTATGCCTATATTTTTGTGATTTGACTGGTCTACGAATGGTGTACTTGGAATATGTTCTAATTTGGCGATGTTTTATTAAACCATGAATTATTGTTTTATATAAAATTTTGGTTGTGCATCAATTCCGGTTTTAGTATAATTTTATGTGTTGTTATTTTGTGATTACACGTAATGATGGTCGCCACGTTCAGTTACACATGTGATATTAACAAGTTGCAAGTGGAATAATAATTATGCGTATTATATCTTATATTATTTAATTACGGTCGTCACATTTGGTATCAGAGCAAGTGACTCCACTCTTAGTAGAATAGTCACTCTGATTAGTAATAATAATACTTAGTATTTCTATTCGATGATTTTACTGATATTATGCTATGTTTTATTTCGAAATGATAAGTTACTAACGGGAAAATCGAAAATGACACTCATCTTGGGCTCTTTATACCATTACCATCAAGAAAAACCATATGGCAAGTTCCTCAGATATTTCAGAAATTGCCACGGTCCTTCCCCAAACTAGTGATGAAGTTGAGGAAGTAGTAAATATTCTTGATACACCTCTCTCGGTAGAAGAAGTAGAGGAAATAATAAACATTTCCGACTTACCCATCGAAGTTGAAGAAGAGGATGTGAAGGAGGAAGATCCATCGGAGGGAGATCCGATGGAGGAAGAAACATCGGAGGAAGAACCGCCAATTGAGGAAGATGCATTGGAAGAAGATCAAACCGAAGAGGAGCTGCTTGAGGAGAATCCAGTTGTTGATAAATTCTCTTGGACTGACTTGTTAATTAGTGACCCAAATGAGAGAGGGATGATGGAAACCCGGGGTGAGGGTGAGATGAGGGAAAATCTGGGTATGGGAGAGAAGATAAACAATTTGGGTGAAGGTGAGGGGATAGACAACCTTGCGAAAGACTTTGACTTAAATATCCTACCCCCTAAAGCAGAAGAAGCGGAAGCTGAGTGGGCTCGATGGGGTGATAAGGGTAAGGGAATAGTGTGGTATACCGACCAACTGCTGGAGATATGTGTACTATGTAAGCAGAGAGGGCCTTATTACTATCAATGCCCTTGGTACAGAGAACCAATACCTGAGTTATGCCCTATCTGTGAGTAGGAAGGCCACTATTTCTTTCAGTACCTGTCTAGGAAAATATTTCCTTAAACGTTGATCTCAACTTTATAGTTGCGCGTGCTTTGTTGTCTCTTTTGGTAAATAGTTGTCTTGTCAAGTGTAGTAGATACACTTCTCTTTGTATTATGTAAATCGAGTCTTTTGGCTTGATAAGTGTAGTAGATACACTTCTTTTTGTATTATATAAATATGTATGAAAGTGATTACAAATACATACTGTTAGTTTACAAAAACTTTTTGTGAATTCAAGGTTGTTACAATTTGCTAGCCCCCAAAATATCTTCTGACAACTGTAAGGAAGTACAATTGTTTGACGATTTTTCCCAAGCCAAAAATGCTGCTCAGGATGTAGCAACACTTGAAAATCATATGGACAACTTCTTTGATCTAATGATTCAAAGAATGGCAGCATATGCAGACTTACGGGTTTCAGCCCAACCCTAATCGCTTAAGTAACTCTAGGGAGCTGACTGAAAATAGACATAGTGAGAAAGATAACTTGCTTGAGTGATTTAAGAAAATTGCTCTAGAGTTTATTCTAGAGAAGATAGACCAAAAGTTGCCAAGAAGTGGACGTTTGAAGTTGAGAGGATATTTAAGGCATTAAAAGTTCCTGAAGATATAAAAGTGTATGTAGAGACTTTCGCTATGACAGGAGAAGCAGATTTCTGGTGGTCATTGGCCAAATGAAACTTCTTCCCCAATAAAGGAAATATCAAGTAGGAATAATTTAAAGAAGTATTGTACAACAAATATTTCCCTCCCTATGTTCAGGAGAATAAAGAGAAAGAATTATTAGATCCCTAATAGGAAAATATGATAATTTTTCAATATGAAAATAAATTTGTTCAGTTACAATGTTTTGCTCTTGAAAATTTTCCCACAGAGTTAAAGAAAGCCTCATAAATTTGTTAGAGGATTAAACAATAAACTTCAAAGTTGAATAGTAAAAGTTTAACCTACTACTTTTGCCCGGGCTATAAAATTAGCCTATTTATTGGAGAAAAATATAACAGCTTCTACTTTTCTTTTTCAAAAGAAAATTAGGTTGGAAGTCATTACGTTTCTCCCGTGAATTGCCAACCAAACATGCCCTTGTTGTAAGAAACCAAAAGTGGGCGTTATTGAGTCATTGACAAATCTGTTGTCAAACGCACGTGTTTGAACTTTGAAGCGCTCGTTGTCGTCTGATCTTAATCTGATGAGGTTAAAATGGTCATTGTGTAATCTTCGTTCGGCTCTCAAACCCGGAGCTTCAACTGTTCAAAGTTCAAACCCTTCAAAAACCTGCTTCTCTCACTCCATTCCACCACTCACTTAAAATCGAGAGACCCCGGCTCATCATGCTGCACCTTCCCGCCCTTTCATGGCCGTGGCCATGGCCATGCTGTCGCCTTCCCCGCCGCGTATTTATTAGGAATGCAGCACTGCCCGCCAATCGCACTTTCTCCCTGCTAGCCCGTCCTTCGAATGGCGCGGAGCCAACCTCAGAAGAATCGACCAAAGAGGTTTAGTTTCACTCTTCCTTTCGAGTTTCTTGTTGGGAAATATGCATATTGTCCGTTTTCCTTTACTTTTTTAACCGGATAGGAAGCAGAAATTCTCTCTTATTTTTTAGTCCCTCCGTCCTATATTAATAGCTACATTTAGAAAAATAGTGGATTTTATTGAACCGTGAAACCCACATCTAAGAGGAGGGAAAATAAGCTTATGACACTCTTTTTTAAGTACCCAACCACTTAAATTGAACAAAATGAAGCTATTAATATGGAACAAACTTTTTTACCAAATGGTGATATTAATTTTGGACGGAGGGAGTACTGGAAAGGCTTATTATTAGTTACTCTCACAAAAGAAGGTCACTTGCTCTCCAAACACTCTGTTTTAGATGAACATAACAAATATAAGAGTTACTAGACATATTTTTAACCCCAACTGATGGACTTTTTCAAAATAGTTTCATTTGGTGCCTATTATAGGCCTTGTAAATAATACTCGCAGTTATGGGAAGGACTAAAGCCATTACAATGGCCATCGGATATGAATGTAGCTTGTACATCAATGATTTAATTAAGTAATATAAAATTCGAATTGCAGGCACCCTTGAAGTCAGCTTTATATCTTGTGGCAACACCTATTGGTAATCTTGAAGATATCACATTACGGTATGTATGTTGATCTACGAAATTTGTCCGAATTTCAATGGCCAATAGCTGGTCTTATATTTTTCTGCTTTCATTGTGTTTATGTAGAGCATTGCGTGTATTAAGGAGGGCTGATGTGGTTCTTTCAGAGGATACAAGGCACTCGGGAAAGCTGCTTCAGCACTACAATATTAAGACACCTTTGGTAAATATGTAATTCTATTAATAATTTAAATGCGCATCTGATACTAAAAGAAAGGTGTACCACATCTATATGATTTGACCTGATTTGGTTTGCTTCCTGTTCCATATTGCTAATTATCTAAATTAGTTTTTCAGCTGAGTTATCACAAATTCAACGAGTCTCAACGTGAAACTATGATAATTAAAAGGCTGCAACAGGGAGAAGTTGTTGCCTTGATCAGTGATGCGGGTACACCAGGCATTAGTGATCCTGGCACAGCACTGGTAATCTTCTTTTACTTTTCATTTTGTTGTTGAGTTTTAGTTGCTTCTTATAGCAAAGGCAGTTTTCTTGTATTGCTTTTATTTTGAATAGCTCTTACTGTTTAAAGTGGACTTATAAAACTACAATTATTTCGTGAAAAGAAAAAGAATTGTTTTTTAAAGTAGCATCGCTACTAATTATTTCATGAATGACTTGTTTATTTATGGAAAAAGTTTAATATCCTTGTTTCTATTCCAGGCTAAATTATGTGTGAGACAGAATATTCTCGTTGTTCCAGTTCCAGGACCCTCCTCCTTCGTGGCTGCTCTTTGTGCCTCTGGGTTGTCAACTGATGAATTTAAATTTGGTACTAATGCTTCTAATCTTCTTTTTTCTGCTGGAGAACTTTTTAGGACTTAAGTAATAACGGTTATTGTTTTAAATGACATAAATTCAATGTTCCAGTTGGATTTCTTCCCAAAAATAATGGATTGAGAAAGCAAAGACTGATGACTTCTGCCAATGATTCTGCAACGCAGATATTCTTTGTTCCACCACACAAACTTAACCAATTTGTGGAAGAAGCGTTATCAGTTTTCTCTCACGATAGGTAAATTAACAGGGAATTTTATTGCGTTGATGTCTTCAAATTTAGGTGTCGTTTGGCAACCACTTTCCCCTTCATTTGTGGCCCATTTTTGCTTATTGTCCCCTTAATCTTGTTTGTGTGCCATACTTCATGCCAAATTGCTTTTCCCAACAAGTAATGGTAATTTTTTCTTGTTTGGCAACCCACAGTAATCATTTCCCACAAATTCAAAGCAAATGATCTCAAAATCTGAACCTGTGTTAAAAAAGTCATAAACTGCATTTGTGGACAAGCTCCTCAAGAGGGTCTAGGGTTTAGGGATTCATGTTGAGACTCATTTCTCAGCGTTGAGACTCATTTCTACACAAATGGCTCACAAATCCTCATGATGGTCCCTCAAAGATTTTGGAGTGCAATAATGGCTTATTTCTCTACAAAGGCATTTGAAGCAAAATGTCACTTTCTTCACCTTCAAATGTGTTGCCAAACGACAACTTACATATTAGTTTCCAAATTTGATCTGATTCAATACCCTTATAGGTCCAAAAAAATTTATATGCATGGAAGGATTTCTAATGATGTAATGAGTTTCTCTGTGCTGCTTCGAAATTGACAGTCATATACAAATACCAGTTCTTCTTTACCAAAAGTTCTTTCCGAAAGTTCAAAAGCGTTGTATTTCTGTCATCTTTTAAAGATTCCACTGACCATTGCTACAGAAAATTATGGCACTAAATACTCACGAATTGTAGTTTCATTTTCAATTGCTGCAGGCAATGTGTCATAGCAAGGGAGATAACTAAACTCCATGAGGAGGTAAAAGAATGCACGTTCCTTCCTTTGTTATCGTTTTTCACCTTCTGTCATATTGCACTTTTGTCACTGTAAGTAGGCACAGTTTTGATATTGATCCTCACAAGTAGGTTGATCCAACAATTTGATGCATCACCAGATATTCTTCTCACTTTTCTGTGCATTATTGCATCATTGTTTATTTTAAGGATTTATTTATGATCCACAATTTCTCATAATCAATTACACTATGATGACTTTGTTAATTACTAATATAGATGACTTTTACTAGTTCTGGAGAGGAACCCTCAGCCAAGCAAAAGAAGCATTTTCAACTCACCAACCTAAGGGAGAGATTACGTTTTTAATAGAAGGGAAGGGGACATCTAATGCTGAACTTCCATCTGAAGCCCAACTTGAGGATGAATTAAGAGAATTAGTCTCTAAAGGTTATAGTCTGTCCATGGTATGTCCCACTGAATACATTCCATTTGGAGTTGCTTTTTTGAGTAGTTAAATGTTGACCTTCCTTTTTTAAATTTAATATATTCTATGAAATGTTGAGAATATGAAGAGTGGGATTTATGGTATCTTTTTCTACAATAGTTCTACTCGGTTTGGGTGTGTGTTTCAATCTTTGATAATATGTTTTCAGAAACTTTAATGCTAAATATCTCAGTCCAAGGGGGCCACTTGTTAGTGCGAAAGCTAGAAGGGCAATGAAAAGCTTGTTTTACATTACAGTGGTACTCCTTAAAATAGGAGAGTAAGAGATACAAGTAGGGATTCAAATCCCAAAGAATATTACAGTTAAATGATACACGGTTGTAAGCTTGATATGAGGAGAAGAATAAGGTAAGTGGTTTACAGTCAGTGTTGACTGATTCCTCTCACAGTCAGAACCCTCTTTGTTTGTTAATGAGTTCTATGATACATATGTGAACCTAAATGATTTAGCGATTCATATGCATTAGGTTGCCTGCTTATACTGTGAGCATTTTCCCTGCTTATGTTTTTGTGGGTGTTCTGAATTCTTCATTTTTTAATGTGCGCTAGGCTGTAAAACTAGTTTCAGAAGGAACATCAGTTAAAAGAAAAGTGATCTATACATTAGCTCTGAGGATTTTTGGGAAGCAAAATGATGGTGAATAAATATCAAGTTAGCCTCGGCGTTTTCTGTGCAAAGGTAAGCCTTCTATAACCTTGCAGCATAGGATTGTGAGATAGCTGTTGGATATGCATACCAACGTTATTTTTTTTGCATCTTCTCATTAGGCAGTGCGTTGACCCTGTGTTAAGCCACTAGACAAAAGCAATATGATTGCGCTATAGTTCTGAAGATGTTGCTTCCTGCAACTGTTTCATCATTTTCTTCTAATATATATTATCTTGGAAGTGAAGCTTTTCTGAATTGAATTCATCTTGAATGGCAGAAATTGAGGATCATGTTTTTGCTACGAGACTGATACATTTATGAAATTCTTCAAGTCAGTTGCTACTCCCCAAAGAGGAGCATTTATAATGTTGGAAATTATGCGAGACCATGTTTCTCAGTTATTGAAGCGTAGTAGTGACAGAATGCCAATGTTCTGCAGAGCACCATCATATTCTTTCGCATGATGTACTAACCTTTGTGAAGGCAAAGTAATGATGAAAGGCATTTGAATTGCCTTATCTGCTTGCGGTTGTGCGGAATGGGGATGGGGCCTGTTTGTTTATGAGAGGAGCAATGGGAAGTTGTAACTATGCTAAGCCTGAATTTCCATGTATAATATTTGGTTCTACCGATTGGTTCACTTGAAAATCAAGTTCTAAACAAAAAAAATTCGATCCTTGGCAAAACAAGTTGAAATTATTTCAATTCTCCGACATACCTGATTTTAATTTCTGGAAGGGTTGATGTACAAATTCTTGTAAAAATTGGTGGGGTTGTGTAATGGTTCACGGAGGTATTTGGACACGGCTTTTAGGTTCGTGTGGTTACAGCCTATTTATGATCGACAGATAGCCGTGTATACGACTTCTTTTTACCAAATATTAATAATTTCACAACACACCTAATAAGAGAAAAATTAACATCTTAAATGTGTAATTAATCGAGAGACCTAGAGGCTAAGCATCCTATGGTCACCAGAAAACTCTTCCGTGGTTCGTTCTTCTCTTTTCAAAAGTTCTCCCTAAAGGTACTCTAGGTAGGTTTTTATAATAATGATGATTATGGTTATTATTAGGGTTCTTAATCCCTTAAGGTGCGTTTGGAATGAGGATTTGTGCCTTGTAATTTAGCCCAAATCCCATGTTTGGTAACCTAATTTGGGGTGAAATTTGATTTATCCCAAATTGCATCCCAAATCACTCATTTGTCATATAATTAAAACTCAAATCATAGTAGGGTCGACCCTCTTTTATATATCTCACCCAACATGGATTCGTATTCAGAGTCATCTTTTATTTCCGCTTCTCCTCCTCTCTTGCTTTTCCTCTTCACTTCTCCCACTTCTCCTCTTCCACGACTTCTCTGCTCTCATTGTCAAGGTAGTTCCCTCCTAGCTGAGCCTCAATGAATCGAGAGAGGAGGTCAGACCAGTCTTTCAGCCTGCCGAGCTTCTGGCACTCACTACGCCAGTCCCTAACACTCTTGTGCGCAAACTCATGGACTATTTTGAAGGCGTTCTACAGCCACCTCTCAGATCCCACACCCAAGAGCTTCATGCTCTTCCAGATAAAGGGAGGGACCATAAACCAGAAGAGGGTCTGCTCGGTGGCCTCCTCAAAAGCCCTCACAAAGGGAACCTCTAGGAGGTCCATGGCCAAGCAATCAGGGTCGACTCCGAAAGCCATTCTACAGATGTTGTCGAAAGTAAAGTGTAGGAGGATCTCATGGAGGTCGACACTCTCGCTAAACATAGATAGCTTGTTCACCTGCTTGAGCAGCTTGTGGTGCACCAGGTCCTGCACGGTCTGGACTGAGTACTTCACGAATTGGGCAGAGTGCACCTCCGTTGTCGATGCCCGCCTTTGTTCCCTCCATATCTCATTGTCGGCGTTGAAGATGTCATCTCCGAGTAAGTCCCAGAATGTCTCCCAAAAAGTTGGTGAACCTAGTCTTCAACATGTACTCTATGTTGGCCGGATCCACAGTATAATCAGTGATTATACTGTGTCCCCGCCCATCCTCACCCCCTGTAGAGGAAGCTCCCATTGCATCTCATGAGGGCAGTTGTGGCCCAGCCATAGACCTCATTGATGTGAAAGAAGAGCGTGGGGATGATGCCTAGCACTGGCCACAACATTGGTCCTTTGTTGGAGGACCTTTGCACAAGGAGAAAATAGCCGACTTAATAAGAAATATGGTGATATATTACATCTTAATTAGTGATAGGCATACCATGTTGGTACCCTATCAATACCTAATATTTTTCCCTGCACAAGGACACTGAAGGCAAATGGACTCAACATCGCTAGGCCCACATCTAAGAGCTTTGCATCCGACAAATGTTCTTCACTAAATATTTTATTTTAAAATTTTATATAAATTGTAATATAAAATCAAACCTTACCCAAATTTTATGTTCCCAAGCTAGAGAATTCAAAATCTCACTCTTAAAATCAAAGATTTCCCAAACACCTAATTTTCAAATACAAATCTCACCTATCCTACAACCCCTATGCGCCTATAATTTTAAAATCTCACTCTTAGGCAACCCAATTAGGCTCTTTAAACCCAAAATTTATCACATAAATTAACTTAGTCCACAAAGCTAAGTAAACAGTCATTTTGCATGTTAATTCAAATAAACAGACCCCTATGCACCATGTCCAACTTTAAATGATCATATTTCCCTCGTGTGATCTCTAATTTGTGTGTTCTTAGTAATATTTCGAAGCTCTTGCTATTTACTCTGTACATAAGCTCTAAGCTATGAACTCCATATGCTACAAAATCTATCCTACTAAGAAGGTCTAAGGGTGAAACTATTTTCTATGTGGTCAAATTTAGAAGAGAAGGGTTAGCCAAAGTTGTAACTCACTACAATCTAGCTTATGGGCAGTCAGACCATGATCCAACAGCCCATATGCTAACGTTGTAGTGAGCTGCAGCCTTGGCAAGGTTTTTTCACACTGATCTTACGACCAATCTTTGACAAACTTCGCTCACTACTCTTAACATCAACCCACCTTTTCTTGGATTTCACACTGATCTCCTCTTGCATTATCTTCTACTATGCAACTCAACTATAAAAACACTACTAGGTAGCATATCTAAGGGTGTGCATATAACAATATCTTTGTATCGATGCTAGTACCCATGTCTCATACCATTAGTATTCGTAATGCCACAAAAGTGATCTTTACTATGCATCAGCACAACCAACCTTAGGGCATTCCACTAACACTTTGTCCCTTACCACAAATGTCT
The DNA here is from genome assembly GCA_035235625.1 of Saururus chinensis. Taxonomy (NCBI): domain Eukaryota; kingdom Viridiplantae; phylum Streptophyta; class Magnoliopsida; order Piperales; family Saururaceae; genus Saururus; species Saururus chinensis. Next base: position 1,585,209 of record CP141147.1, read on the forward strand.
AACTATTTCTCCTTGGTAGTTCCACAACTTTTCCTTAAAATGTTTACAAAGGAATGCTTCTAACGCTTATAATCTACCCAAAACCTATCAACTCAAACTATATCATAAATTCATAAATTACTTCAGACTTGTAGTTAGAAGAATGCCTCAGTGACCAACTATTATGACCTGGTTTTTCAAAACTATTTTTTAAAAGTGCATATAGTAAATCGCATATTTTTTTCTTTCTTAAATGTAAAATAAATTGTCCAATTAAATATCCAGGTCATAATAACTGAGGTTCACAAATACAAATATCACAAACATATGAAATTGCTACACATCTCCAAAATCCATAAATAGCAAGTTATCCATCTACCTACATGTTTGTCATCTATATGAAAATTAATAACCATGTAAATTTGGCTCTCACACCCATATTGCAAGTAGTTAATAAATTACAAAATTAAGAAACTAGATCCTACTAGTCCTCAATCCCCCACTGCTAATCCTAGTCTCGCTGGTCCTTGCTTAAAGAACATTCATCACTAAGATGTGAAGTAAATAAATACCCAGTAAGATAGCTAAACAAAGCCAATAACTCAAATGTGCATTACATTTTATGTAAGTCATTCAATGGTTCTGCATACTCTAATTTATCAATTAATATTAAACAACTTCATTAATTATCTCACAAATCCTTGTTCAACAACTAATAATCTCATGTAATCCTATAGATAGAAAGATACATTGCATGTCATCCTCTCTTTTGTGTTATACAGGTCACCTTATTCACCTTCTTGGATTTTGAGTCATAGATCTCTCACAAAGATTTGATTCTCTAATTTGCATGTGATTTTGTTCATGTGAATAGGGGATGTTATGCTAAAAAGAGTATTCTATCATTCTATTTAGGGTCTACTTGAACTCAATGGGTTCATATTTAAGCTTAAGGACAATCCCTGATGTCATGGACAAATGATAATTTTTCAGGCATTTTACAAGCCATCAACACCTTGAAGCGACCTTAGTTCAATCATTAGTTCCCACTCTAAACTTAGGGGTAAAATGGTTCGTGTTATGTGATTAATGGTTGATGTATGATTCCATGACTATGTGCTCTAGTTGTAGATTTTGATGATTTAGTATATAATTATATAATGTCCTTGATTTTTTTGTAATTTTTCTGCGACCTTTCTGTTATTTTTTATTCATTTTCCAATGAGGAAATTTGACTCTTCAACGTATTTGATTATGTATTTTACCTCAGCATTCATATTCGTAGAGTCGAATGTGGGGTTTAGTCATGGTCGTTGGGCCTTAGTGTGCCATAGATGTTTTCAGCGCGAAAAAGAAAGAAAATAGGCGAGCAAAACAAAGTGAAGAGAGAAAACTAGAAAGTGAGAGAGAAAATTTTAAATATATATATATATATAAAGCAAGGACCGGGCGCAATTTACGCCCTATCCAGAGAGAAAATTTAAAAAATATATATAAATAGTCATGGTCATTTTCTCGTTTTAGTGGAGCTAGAGGCAGAGCCATCGGCTGGCCTCAAACTGACAACGGCAAGGCCGCCTCCCTAGGGCTAGCCCCAGCCCGGCTCCTCCTCATCGCAATCAGCTCCTCTCCGTCTTTGTCTTTTGAATTTTTTTTGCCGCCACAAAGGGCTCTACCTCGACCTAGCAATGATAGGAGGTTGTCTTTCCACAATCACCATTATTACAATTCACAATCCAACATCAAAATTTGATACATCATATTCAATTTTTTCACAGTCTACAGTAACAAATTTCACAGGCTCAATTGAGTATGTGATGACAAGGAAAGGGAAAGAAAATCTTTTAGGGATACAAATGGCAAAATCATAATAACAACTACATGTTGGGGTGGTTGTGGGTTCACTAGAGCAGGACGTGGTCGTGGAGGCATGTAAAAGTCTCGACAAGTGGAGGAATGTGGATCTAGAAAGGTGTTACATGTGACGACAGTGGTGGAGCTAAAGAGATGACTGGCGAGTAGTCGCTAGGGGTGCTAACAAGCCGAATTGAGTCAAGTTTTGGGTTAACTCGGCTCAAACTCAATCGAGCTGCCAATCATCTAGCTCGAACTCGAACTCGAGCTTGGCTAAAGAAGGAAACTAGAAACTTGACTCATGCTTGAGCTCAAATCAATATATAGTGACAACATAACTTAATTCGGATTTGGCTCGCTTGTGATGTTGCCAAAAGGAACAATCTCCTTGACTACTTTACCTATAATACCTTTTGTGTTAAGCATTCTATCAAATAAATATGATGTTCTCATAATTTAAATATATTTTTATATCAAATATAATTTTATCACTCCGTCATTAAAGTTGTATGTTTGGCCCATGTTATTTTATATAATATTTGTACTTCTTTATATTGATCATATATTTTAATGCATGAAAATGAGTGCAAAAACTTAATTAATATCTCTACCTCATTATACTAATATATATTAATTGTTTAATAAAAAATAATATTATCAAATACTCCCTCCATTTTAAATTAATAGCTCCACTTGGTTTTTTTAAAATGAATTAATTTTAATTTATTTTTAAAAACTAATGGAGCTATTAATGTAAGACAAATGGAGTGTTTATAGATATAGTATTGTACATAATTGCCATCATTTACTAAAAGCTCATATATTTGTAAATAAACAACTAAAGTATAAATAATATTATGTACTTATTTATTAGCTTTCTTTTCTAATATTTTCATTTGTTGTTATGTTATATCTTGTGTTTGTATGTTTAACCACATATGCATCTTTTAGTAGTCTTCTATAAACATGCCACTATTATTAGAACATATGTAATCCTTCCATATCATTTAAGTGTTCATATATTTGTATTATATGTATTTTTTAGTAGCTTTGTATGAACATGTCATTATTATTAGCACATATATACTATATGTATAAGTGGCAGCACGACCTCTTCTGCATTCTCCAACTTTCTTTTGGTTGTATGAAATATATTTATTATTTGATAACCTAATTTTTTTAAATCTTTGTATTCACTTCTTACTTTAAGTGTCATCTTATAACCACCAAAAAGAAAAAAATTAGTGCCTTTGTGGTTAACTACATCTGTGAGATATCATATATGAATGTATATCAATTATTTCTATTATACATAAATATAAGTTTTAGTAAATATCTCATATATAATATATGTATATTATGTCTCTTTAAAATATTTACTTCCAAATAATTTATATTATGTGTAGTATAGGGGTGCTAAGGAGTCAGGTCAAGTTTTAGTATGTGGGAACGTAAACTTGATGTCTTATCATCTTGTACCTATCCCAAATAAATATAAATTACCCTAATTTTATGGGGAAAAAAAGACTCCATTACTCAATGCTAAAAATTATTTAAAAAATTATTGTCAAATTCGAATTTCTATGGATTCCAATAGTAGTCTTCATAGAAAATTTGAAAAGATATATCATAATTTGTTTGATATGTAAAGATAGTAAATAATATTACCATAACATATTGTCTAATGATTAACATATTGTTTGATATGTAGTATAATATATCTCATTTTTTACTCGGTTGTACTATATATGTATATACTTTATTAAATCTTATTTCTATGATATATCTAAATTTCAATACATATCACATGTGGACATATTTGTATAATGTCTTTAAATGTGTACTTCTTAAAAATATATATCAATACTCAATACATAGACATTATACATTCATTAATAACACATAAATTTGTAATATATATGTATATGTTATAGATGTAAATTGGGATTGATAATTATGCATATGTATACATAAGTATCAATATGTATTTATATATATTATAAAATATATTTACGAATTTCATTTTGAGCTCGAGCTGAGACACTTCGAGTCAAGCCATATTCGAGTTGAGTCGAGGCACCTTTGCTCGACGAGCTCATTAGCACCCCTAGTAGTCACTGCTACTACGCTATCATCCGCATCCCCTAAGATGACGTCCGCCACCATTGAGTTGCCTCCTTGACCTAAGCAAGGCAACTTCACAAGCTAGGCCAGTCAAGAATGACGCACTCATGGATTCTGAAAATGCTCCACCTCCTCCTCTTTTGCATATGGGGTAGATTGTGGATTACGGATGTCACCGATGGAGGGATCAGAGGAGATTGGCTACAATTAGGGCTCTCTGATAGAGGGGAGGAAATTCAATGGAAAACGGGATTTTGTCCTGCTTTCCACCAAATCCACCCGATGCAAGCCAAATCCAGCCCTTAAATTCGGCGGAAGGCATTACCCAAACGGACCCTTAGTTACAAGGAGATTGCCTCACTTGGATTAATATACTTCTTCAAGACTAAGAATATTTCACGGCGAATTCACATCCTCGTTTTCCACATATATCATCTTTTGAATTCATTCTATCAAGTCACCATTTCTCATATTTACATAGAAGCCTGATGATACCTTGGCAATCTTCACCATCCAACCGGGTCAGATTCACTGTAATAACATGTTTATCCTTATTTATGAATAATATGATTAAAATATTAGGGTAAATTTAACTCCGGGATAAAATATTTTCGCCCTCCTATTTTACTTTTAATATAGTACCAAATTTTACCGTAAGGATTCCCCAAGGAAGGCCCTTTATGCTATATCTCTTTTCGACCATTTTGCTACTCTAAACATTCCTTCTTACCACTTTCATTAAAGTAAAAAAGTGCACTTCTTTTCTCACAGAAAACGTAATAGAAGCTTTGGAGGCACCACACTAGTGTCCCAAAGAAGTGCTCCTTTTTTTCACACAGGATCCTTCTCTAATTTTTTGATCGTTGAGCAAATTTAAGCCTCATGGCACGTATCATGGTTATAACAATGGATCTTGTTTAATATGCGCCTTGGTTCACGCGAGTTGCTATATCATGCACATAAGCCCAAGTTCATGTTAACTTTTTCATATGACATTATTCAAAGAATTAGAGACCATAACATCTTGGTGAAAGGCTTCCCCAAAATCCAAGGAACGTATCTCTCTCGGTATCTAGCCTGACCGGGTACCATGACTAAACTTCGTGACCCTAACTGTAACCATAGTACATAGCTTACTAACAAAGTACATAGACATATCATCTATGTACTGCTTTTTACAACCTATGTTAGGAGTTGGGTGCTAACATGGTACATAGATATCCCTATCCGATCGTAGTTTTGGAAATGGACTCATGGTCTACCACTTGTATGTCTAAAAGAAAGAAAAATAAGTTTGTGATACCTTTTTTTAAGTGCCCAACTATTTAAAATAAATTAAATTATTAATATGAAATTATTTTTTAAATAAAACTATTTATTTATGAGGGAGGGAGTACATCTTAAAAATTATTCACATTTCGCCCCTCTTATTATACCCTAACAGACCCGATCAAATGGCGTGAACATCCATCTTTTTTCTTCCCCAAAAGTTTGGAATTCTCCCTCACTGCCACTGGTCAATAATCTGAACAAACATGGCCATCTTCATGCTGTTGCTCAAAGTAGAACTTGCAAAAAACCTCCATATGTAAATGATTCCATCTCTTCTTCTTCCTCCGCTTCTAACCAACAGAATCTTTATTTCTGTGTTCACTTCCATTAATGGCAATGAACAGACCCACGAAATGTTTCGCAAGATACATCACTTTTCTGCCCTTGTACTCCTTGAATGTTTGATAGTTGCTTGACTGTTTTTCTTCTGTTCGTTACTTTCTTCTCCACAAAACTTCTTCTACTTATTCTTTAATGGTATACTTCATGATCATATTGGCAAAAATATTATGGCGGACACACCAGTGGTGAAACAAAACTGTTAAGTTGATGGGCTTTGACAATCTCACGGATACTAATCCTCGTTTAAGAGATAGCATGATCATTCCGACCTTTAAGACCAAAGATCTTAGACGCCTCATAACCAACATGTAAGTACTTGTACTTGCTTAAATTGATCTCATTTTATATTCTTCTCTGTTGATCCATATGCGCAGTAACCTTAATTACGTTTTTCGATCCTTTTCCACTTGCAGTCTGGGTTGAAATATGAAGTCTTTCAATTAATCCAAAGATATGGGCCAGTATCTTTTCCACTTGCAGTCTGGGTTGGGATAGAATCTGAAACAGATATCTTCTCTGAAACACCATCTCATGATGCAGAGAGCTTCAAAGCGACTTCATTGGTTGGAAGTGTAGGTTCTAATACAAGTATACAACAACTTGAAATGTTCTCATAGCTCAGATGACAACGTTTTTCATTTCCAATTGCATTTTCCTATCCAGTATCAGTTTGGAGTATGCTTCTAGTATTCTATTTATGTTAATTAATTTGTTTCTTTAACAAGTATCATTATGCATATGCTAGACTTTGTTTGTAGATAAGTCTCAAACACTTGCCCTTTTCATTCTTTTGCGCCGCCCCATTTTCTTTGGCCGGTTTATTTTTGTTAGAAAAAGAACATCTATTATAGTCTGCATATGCATAGATGAGTGAAAATATATTTCTGTTTTGCCAGGAGCACAGTTTGTGGTAATTTTACCATGTGTGTACATAATCATTACATCATTACTTTTGAATATGGGAGCCCTTCATCTATTAAATCGACTGTGCACACGCTACCGCACATCAACACCAATATCATCTAAGCATTAAAAACTTTGGCCTTGGATCAATCTCGTTGTACTCTAAGTTTGGATTTCACAAACGCAAACAAAGTACTTCGAATATATTCACCAAGCTGCGTCTCATTATTAGACTGACTACATTCCCACAACAATTGGACTTCATAAGTGGACTCCACACAAAGTTCACGTGGGCTCACTTCTTTAGACCAATTAAAACTCACGTGTGTAACTTTTTAATGTGGATTTTTTATGTTAAAATATTATTTTTCTGCAGTTTACCGTACATAAAGCATCGAAGCAGCAGACTACATTGAAACAAAAACTGAGGCTCATTCAAAGATATGGTTTCTGCCATCCAAATCATGATAACGCCGACATTGAACAACCAATTACCTAAAGAAGTTGATAAGTTCGGTGCCATTCGTTGCCCCAAATTCAAGCTAAAGCACCCGTGCAAGCTGTAGCGGGAGCAGTGCCAAGTTTCTTATTGGAGCTATACTTCTTAGTAATGAACCTACAACCACAAAATGATAGTAAGTCTCAAGTCCCAACAGGCAACAAAGACTAGACTAAAGCGACAGTTTCAACCAGTTTGTGAACAAATATTAGGTTGCCCCTAGGAAAATCTCATCTCCACGGTTTGACCTTTAACACAAAAGATAACACAGTGGCAGCCATTTCAGACCATTTGTCACCATCTATATCGCATTTACCCTCAACAAAAGAAAGTAGCATAACATTACTAAAAAGGCTGCCTCTCTTTTTAATTCTTCCATTTGCTCATTTCATTTTCTAAGGGAAACGAAAAAGCTTCTTGGTCTTTAGTAAGGATTCATGAACATAGCAGCAATTATTAGAAGTTTACCAATTAAAAAAAAAAAACAATTCAAGTGCAAGAGGACATGATTTTAAGATAGCAAAAATTACCTAAAGAAATCCCTCCAAAGCAATTCAAACATCAACCAATTCATCCCACCATCAGCTTTTGGACCGCCACTCTTTTGAGGGGATGCAACGGAAAATGTTCTAAAACAAAATTTAAACGGAACAAATTACAAAAAGAATTAAGCAATATTAAAAAGGAGAGGCCAGTAAGAAGTTCTTTTCTATACCTATTAGCTGACTTTTTCAGCTCATCGAACATCATACGGGGTGATAGACATCCCATGGCTAACCAGGGTGATATTTTGCAAGAAAAGTTTGCACCATAAATGCTATCTCGGCCACTTTCCGCTTTATTCGGCTGGGCTCGGCATTCCGCAGCAAACTTTTGAAGTCTTTGCAGTGCTTCAGTTTCTCCTCCAACAAGAGAAGCATTGGCAGCCGGCTTCCCACCCTGGGCAAAAAGAATTCCATAGGTTAAAAAGAAGAGGAACAAAAGTGTTTATTTGCGTAAACGACAGTTTTAATACACAATCAAACATTCTTTCTGAGTTTTTTCCTCAGATGTCACACAATTTGTATCACCTTCGTTCTCGAAAAGTCAAATTCTCCAAGCATCTGAAATGGATCGCTAGTACATCAAGAAAGAAAGAATAAATCCATCTCAATTTTAAGATGCATATTTAAGCATCTATACTCCTATAACTTTTACAAATAATACTATTGTCCACAGATCTTTGGGTAAGTTTCTGAATGTGACACAGGTAGAAGAAGTTCCGTAACATGGAGGCGTCAATGATTTTCCTTTTTCCTTCTCTTCCCCCATCCACACACACATACACAAAACTTAGCATGAGATTAGTGGACATAAGCTGTTGGGCAAATAAATTTACCCTTCTACTAAATAACAACACAAAGGACAACAAAAGTCCTCTCATAATCACGTGGCACACGGAAGCTGTCTACCACAAGAGATACTATAAACATCAGCATTCTCATTCATGATTTGGCATCCAATTCTTCATAGAGCAGTGCTTCTTTGTAATTGCAAAAATTAACACATTAAACATAAAATGCGTTGAATGTACTTTCTTTTTAGAAAATAAAATATTAAAAAAATTCTAATCCACTAACAGCAAATATGCAGCATGCCAATTCATCTACTGAATCAACTGTGGCTCCTGTCTCCTACACGTCTCACACTCAGCTACATTTCAGTATTCTACAATACAATATGCAAAAGGACCTAAAAAACATGTCAGACAACACAGAAAAAATTTTATATTACATGCCCAAACTGGTGCAACAGATTATTTTCTCATGATGCATCTTCATCTATTACTTGAACCGAGTATGAGGGCAACTTGAAATTCTAACACACCCAATCCAAACCTGAAACTTTAAACAGCCACCAGAATTGTTAAAAAACCTGACGTTCATAAACCGCTCATAATACCAACTAAAAGTAATTCTTCCGAAGGATTCACACCTGAATTGAAACTTAAAACAGCAAGCTCAACGGAGTGGACCAAGCTCAGATTGAAACCACCAACATAATTCAAGAGATCCAACTCAAGTGGTGACACATAACATCAGCGTATATCTATACTTTCAACAGATTTCTACAGCATTAGCATTTTGAATCATGTAAATCTCCACGGCAAAAGAATGAACTTCCAGCATTGTCCGCCATCCATCAAAGGTCTCAAGCACCAAATTTGACCCAGTTCGCAATCACAAAAATTCCAGCTATCAAATCATTCAGCCTTCCAGATTCAGTTAAAGTTATGCTTCCAACCAATTTACAAAATAAGCAAAGGCACAAGGAAGAAGGTGAGACCTGAGGCATGGTAGCAGATGGGCTGAGACCCAGATCGACCAAGGTGGGAATCTCGCCGACCTCGACCCCGCCCTTGGCAGGCAGTCCCTTGAGCTGGTCCAGCGCCTTGATGGTCTTCCGCACTGCCAACCCCTGCACCCGCTCCCGGAATCCGCCGTAATTGGAGGGCATTTCCTCCAGCTTGAATGGCAAATCGTCAAGGTGGTAGAGGGTGCTTCCCCAGAAGTACTTCATTTCCATCCCCTCCTCCTTCATCGCCGACTCAATCCGGTTCTCCGACCGGACCTCGTCGTGGGACACCTCCCGGTGGGCGTACACCGCCTCCGCGCCGACCGCCTTGGCCATCTCGACGAGGACAACCTCAGGCTTCCCTATGCGGACAACGAGGTCGGAACCGCGGGCTCGGAGGCTGCGGCGGAGGTCGGCGACGGACTGGATAAGGAAGGTGGCGCGGTAGGGACCGGTCTTGTCGAAGCCGGAAGAGGACTTTCCGTAGTCACGGGGATCGAAGCAGTAGACGGGGAGGAGGGAGAGGGACTCGTTGTGGGCAGAGTTGAGGGCCTCGTGGTCGTGGAGGCGGAGGTCGTTGCGGAACCAGACAAGGGAGGCGCGGCGGAGGCCGAAGGGGTTGGAGGGGTCGGCGCCACGGCTGAAGCGACCGAAGAGTGGGGCTTGCAGAGGGACGGAGGCAAAGGAGGATTTGGAGGAGGAGGAGGAGGGGCGGGAGGGGGAGGGGTTGAATGCGAGGCGGGAGAGGGCGGAGAGCTGGGAGGGGATCTTGAGGTTGGAGGGAGGGGGAGGGGAGAGGATAGAGGCGGCGGCGGAGGAGGAAGATTTGAAATGGGGGAGATGGAGGAGGGAGAGGGAGAGGGAAGCGGTGGAGAGGAGGGGGGAGGAATTGGCGCCGGCGCCGGCGGTGGAGAGTGAAGAAGATAAGGAATCGTCATCTGGGTCGTGGTGGGTGGGGGCCGGGTCTTGGGCATTGATGTGGTCGGAAGCCATGGCTGCAGTGTACAGACTTTAGGGGAGAAGAAGGAGGAGGAGGCACCTTACCAAACTCCAGCAGAGCGAGCGAGCGAGCCCACGACAAAGGAAGTAGTGTAGAGAGTAGAGATGATAGAGGCTGGTCCTGGTTGACAAGTTTGGAATATCGGATGACAGGGGTAGGTTTGATGGTGGTCGAGTCGTGGGTGTTAGAGTTGGTGATTGGGTGGTGGCGTTTTTTTTCCGAAATAAATGCACTTCTGCCTGCATTCCCATTTCCCACCTGATTCAATTAAATAATATATTCTTTTTATCTTACGTTAGTAGTTTTATTTAATAAAATTATATATTTATAATTTTAATTTATTAAATTTAATTAAAATAATATTTATTTGAAATTTAATATAGATTTATTTTTTTATATATGAGTTTTATTATTTAATAAAACTTATTATTTTTTAAAATATAATTATTAATATATAACAGACGAAGTATATAAATAAAAAAATAAATACACATACGAGATCTGGTAAGGGACAAATAATTGGACATTGTGCTTGAAATATGTGAGTGGGGTATGATTGAGGTGAGTCAGCATTAGCAGCCTGGCCGGCCTGACTTGACTTTGGCTCCAAAATATTAAATTTATATAAAAAAAAGTTAGTATGAGCGTAGGTTTACACTTGCTAACACGAAAGCATTCAATATTTTTTTTATTTTTAATATTAATAAATATCTTATTTATATATATATTTGTGTATGCCTAAAAGTATATTAAGGGAATCATTTTTAATATTCCTCACTTACTATAAGCCTAGCGTAAGGCCCGTCTATTCATAATATCAACAAAAAATATGTTAATATATGTTAGCGTTAGTGGTGACACTAATGTGAGCTAGAATATGCTCTTTTGATATTAAAAATAATGGCTCTTAGGCATTCATTATTGTTATAAAGTAGCAAAGTAGGCAATCCGTAATACATGTTGAGATGTACACACATGTAAAAATGTTATATACTAATTATGCATGTATTGCAGCCACAATATTGTACATTATGTATGCAAGTGTTGCGGGAAAACCCATAATATTGCGTAATATATGTGTCTGACGTTATGCAAAATGTATGTAATGATGTGCATTCATAGTTGGCAATGTTGAGACACTTGGTCGATTGACACATATTTGGAGTCTTAAAATATATATCATTTTTCCCCTAAATAGTGTTGGGGAGTTGTGGAGTGTTTTATGGTCGTTTGGCAAACTTTAGAAAGATCATACTTATACACCCACTTTGGCTACCACTTAAACAGAATGCAATAAATCTTTTATGTTATATAGAGGGGACTTGATGAGCTGAAATATATGAGCTATTTTTATTATGCATAGCCTTGCAAGATGACAAGATAGGTTTGTTGGGTAACTAGTCATCGTGTCAGGAGCCTCGCTTGGAGCCCCGCTCACTGGGGGATGGGGCTCTCCGACCTACAGGTTGGTCATTCGGCCTTATGGCCTTATTGAAAAGAATGACCCTTGCATGCACTTATATGAGATTAATTGTTCGAGTTACCTAAGTTAGATATGTACATTACAAGGCTGCATCCTCTTTGGCTAGCTCTCTTGAGGAATATCCCGACATATCTATATGTTCATCTTGGGGTGGGTTTGTTGCTTGGCTTTGAGGGATAGACGTTTAGTCAAATGACACGAGGTCATAACCTTGATGAAGAAGGCTATTTAGCCTTATGAGTACCGTACATACGGATGAACCTCCGTGATATTACGCTGAGAGTATAAAAATTCTTATCATCTTAAGGCACCATCAAAATTATAGGATGGTGCCATGATACAAAGGACGCGTGGGTTTTATATAATCTCCCCAAAACATTTTGCATTGTGAGATTGTTTAATATTGACCGTCAGATTCCACAATAGTAATTGTAAAACGGTCTTCCATAGCACAAAATTCTAGCTAAGGCAACAAAATTTACCTGCGAAACATAAGCAAAATACATTTGGAGCTTGCTACACACAGAACACAAAGGGTTGCAGGAAGCATATACAACAAAAAATAGAAACACAATCACAAGCAATGTGAGAACCATCCTCAAGCACACAAAATATTTACATATCGGGCCCAATATCAGTGTCCATTCTGATGGGCATGAATCACCGTTACCACTTGTATAGTCCACTCACACTTCTTCGTGAGCTGATAGGACAACCGCAATAGACCAACATTGATGTACAATAGAAAGGCAAAAACCGCAGTAAAAGCTTACTCCTTGCAAAAACAATGAATGCTCGTTCGCCAAAAGAGAGGATGGGGCACGCCCACCTGCCTTACACAGACCTCTACCTAGCATCTCACAGTGGGTAAACTAGTGCATGCCCGCACAAAAACCAACGTTGAGACTGGTCATCCAATGTTGCTATCAATACCGGCCTTCACAAAAGAGCAAGGATTGAGCATTGCACTCCCAAAGGGGAACATCACACACTGGAAGAGTAACACGTTAAAAGTAGAATTGGAGACGAGGTTTGTACATAAGTATTGGTGAAAGACAGCGAAAAAGGAAGTCCATGGGAGAGAAAAAATGGAAGGAGGAAGAATAATGTAACACCTCATTTTTTGATTATGTCTAACTCGAAGAGTTAGGAGTAATTAAATAATTTTTATATTAATTTTAGAAGGTTTCTTTGTATATGGGTAGAGTTTGAAAAAACAAACATAACAAATCGAAAAATAGGCAAAATAGATGTCGGGATTGAAAGTTATAACCTCGGGAAGCATGCAATATGGACGAGACTCACTTAAAAAGAGCTAGATAAACTACTTTAAGTAGTCTTTTCGTAGGGCTCGTCGATACGAGCTAAATGGTACCAAGAACGCGTGAATTCAAGTTCGGGACATAAAGATATAATCCTTCGAAGATAGAAGTTCTTTTAAAAAAAATAAAACATAATACCACGTGCACAACGGGCAACAGGTGTGCGCGATGTCACGCGCGCATGATAAATGCGCTTACGCACACCCACTTCACCATTTTTGGCGATGCCACAAAAAATAGTAGCTGGTGGCACGGCACTGCCTCCGGGCAGTGCTGCACAGTATAAAAGGGGGACGGGTGAAATTCAATTTCACACCCCTATTTTTTTTTTTCTCATTTTCTTACTTTTATCCTTCTGAGTCATTTTAGACCCGTTTTAATCCGTTCAAAAGGCATTCTTAACTAAATTGAGTATGCTCTATGCAATGGAAGAGTCTATTCTTTGATTTGAGTACTCTAGAGGAGAGAAATGACTTTGGAAAATGGGAGATTTTGTCTGCCACCTTCGGGCGCAGAAAATAAGAAGTGTCTCCGGGTAAGGCGAAGTTATGTCTAAAAACCTTCGAGCATGCAAAGATTGATGAACCTTGAGAGGGGGAGTGTCTACATGTAGCCTTTAGGCGAAATGAAAGAAACATTCAGAAGCAAGATGAGGCTCTGTCTACCATCTCCAAACCTAGAGGAGAGGATGTCCTAATGGAGGGAGCAACTCCGAACATCACTACCTCCGAAGAACTTCAAGGGAGTAAGCGTTTCTAACCTTCTGATTTAGTGTGTGTGTGTGTGTGTGTGTGTGTGTGTGTGTGTGTGTGTGTGTGTGTGTGTGTGTGTGTGTGTGTGTGTGTGTGTGTGTGTGTGTGTGTGTGTGTGTGTGTGTCTATATATATATATTGTAACCACCCGATCCGAGCCGGGCCCACAAAATCTCTAATAGAAAATTTTCTTCTTTCCTTAAGCCATGAATCATCGTCTGTGTGCGAGAGGTACAATGTTCGTCTATGCACTATGGAGCGTTAAAGCTTCCTTGTACGTAGACTTAGGTTGTAACGATCATTTACACACAACGAAGCTTCATAGTTCGTTGTGTGTAAAATAGAATAAAATATATTATTATAATTAATTTGGATCGGGCCAACGTTGCCTTGCCGTTGGTTGCCTACGTACGTATTGGATATTATTCCAATACGATCGGATCCGAACGTAGTTCTGCCTAACGGCTACTACATACATCAAGCATCACAAAACCATATACATTAAAATACGTATATACTAAAATTGAATCGAAATCATATTGAAACTCGTAATCTATCGGAGTAAAGCGGAAGTTAATAAATCAACGAAATCGTACATCTCTCTCTACCACTGAGCGGGATCATAACCACATACACACGTCTCGCTCTATCACTGAGCCGAGACCGAACACACACATTACACGTCTCGCTCTATCCTAGAGCGAGACAGAACATAGCAAGTCACATCAAAGCATAGAAAATCAATACACAAAGGATCATAGCATAGAACACATCATAACTAGCACATGCCGTTCTAACTTAAACGGGAGGTCAGAAATGCTTACTCCCCTCATGTCTAGTAAGGTAGCGGTATTCGGAGTTGCTCGTTCCTTCTGGGCGTCCTCCCCTTCAGATCCAAAGACAGTAGACAGAGCTTCCTCTAGCCTCCATACATTCCTTGTCTTGCACAGAAAGACTACGTAAAAACATTCTTCTTGCCATAGACTCTTTCTCGTTTTCTGCACCCGTGGCAACGGACAGAACCTTCCCTAGTCGGGGATGTTCCTCACACATCGTGGCTCTTTAGTGGAAGACAGAGCCTCCTCTACTCTGGATCACTTCTCTTGTTGTGGTCCAGCAACTTCGGACAGAACCCCGTCTTGCTCCTGGCCCTTTTTCTTGCTCCAGTGCTCGAGGATGACGGGCAGGGTCTTTCCTTGTCTCGGGGTATTTCCTCCTTATACAGTCACCAACTCAGAAAATGGAGCCCTCCATCGCATAGAACACACTCAATTTAGTTAAGAATGCCTCTTGAATTGACTAAATCGGAGTTAGGATGGTCAGAAACAGAGAAAACGAAGTTGGTCGGTGCTCGAGGACAACAGGCAGAACCTCTCCTTGTCTTGGGGTGGTTCCTCCTTATACGGACTCCCACTCAAAGAAATGACCCCTCCATCGCCTAGAGCATGCTCGATTTAGTAGGAAACGGGTCTTGAACGGCCTTAATCGGCCTCAAAACGCTCAGAAACAGGGAAGAAGAAGGTCTGGGTGAAAAATGAAGCAGAATGGGGTATTTCCCCCCCCCCCCCCCGAACCGCCGATTTGAGACCGCGGTGCAGCGGGTTTCGGGCGGTGGTGCCCTTCGTAACATGTGGGTCACTCCTGCATGAGGAATCACGGCGCCTGCGGTTCGATTCCACGGGCGCACCTCGCGCCGCGCCGGCTTGTTCTTTTTTTTTTCTTTTTTATTTTTACACTCAAAATTTCAAACGCGCGCAACTTCCTACCCCGGATTCCGATTCACATGTTCTTGGTACCGTTGGACTCGTATCGATGAGCCCTTCAATACAAACCTACTTAAAGTAACAAATCACACTCTTTACAAGTGGGTCCCGCCTATATTACACATTTCCCGAGGTCATAACTTTTTGTCCCGACCTCCGTTTTGATTTGTTACACTCGTTTCATCGAGCTCTACTCGTATACAGAGGTTTTAACCATTGAAACCCTCTAAAATTTATCGAAAGGTTATCTAACTACCTCTAACCCAGTAGGCTAAATGTAATTAGAAAAGCAGGGTGTTATATATATATATATATATATTAAATGAGTGTGTGTGCATCTTAAGTTGTTAGTTTAAGATGTTAAATAACATACATGTTATGTTCTAATCTGATGTGTTACTATCTATTTTACTTTGATTTTATCTACTTTAAAATACTTTATTTCATCCGATACGATCCGATTTTTTTTTTATATGCTTTGATCTAATATGATCTGATATAGTCGGATGAAATCTGATATGATCTTATGAGATCAGATGTGATCCGATCTGCTCTATGTGCTATACTCCACTCTGTGATAGAGCGAGGTGTGTAATTCTGTTGATTTGTTAGCTTCCGTTTAACTCCAATGATTTATGAGATTTTTGTCTAACTTCGATGATTATGAGATTCCTGTGTAACTCCGATGATTTATGAGATTTTTGTCTGTTTTCGATGATTTATGAGATTTTCATCTGACTCTAATGATTTATGATATTTCAGTCTTAACTCTGAATGATGTACTTAAATATAAGGATACACATATTTTAACTCATATAATTTTGTAATGCCTAATGTATGTAATAACCATTAGGCAGAACAACATTCAGTTTCGATCGTATTGGAATAATGTTGTAGATGATATCTACTATGTACGCATGCAACCAATGATACTATAACATTGGCCCAATCTAAATTAATTATAAATATATGTTTTATTCTGACCTATGCGCAACGAGTTTTGTAGCTCGGTACTGCATAGAAGAACGCTATACCTATCACACACATATGTTATTTCCTTTTTTAAGGAAGAAAATTTTTATTCGAGATTTCTAGACCCTGAATCGGGTCGGGGTATTACAAAATTGAATCGGAGCTTTGATATGTCTACGAGAGTATAATGTTATTAAAGATATTGATTTAATAAAAAATTTGATTTTAAATTTGAAATAATATGAAATTTCCGTTCTAAATGTGTTGTCATTAATTTGAAATAAATTCTGATTTTTAAATTTGAAATAAATTAAAATTTCTGTTCTAAATGTGTTTGAAATGAATTTTGATTTTAAATTTAAAATAATTTGAAATTTTAGTTTTGAATGTGTTGTCATTGATTTGAAATGAATTCTAATTTTGAATTTTTGGTTATGCATGTGTGATATCGGATTTAACACAAACTATGAATCTCAAGTGGATTTTAATTTAAAATTTCTATTTGCATGCATTGCAATGGATTCGATACGAACATCAATTTTATGAGTTTCAATCTTGAATCGAAATTGATTTAGAAATTCTATTATGAATAAGTTGTATCAGATTTTGATTTGTAATTACATTTTGTTGGTGTAACATCAAAAATTGCTTCAAACTCTAATTTTTATAAATTTTGGTTTATTTAATTAGAAGTTATTTGAAATTTTTATCCTACATGTGTTGTATCGAATTGAAGGGAAACTCCGATTTTACAAATACCGATCTTAAATTAGAATTGATCTGAAATTTTTGCTTTAAATGTGTTGCATCTGAATTAGTACGAATTTTTAATAAAAAAATCATTTGAGATTTTTGTTCACTATGGGTTACAAGAGATTTGATGTGAACATCAATATGATAATTTTTATTTTTAAATCAAAAATTATTTATTGTTTATGTCTGAATTTGTTGCATCAATTTTAATTCTTTTTAAAATTTAAATTACTTTGAAATTTTATTTTGACCGAAAAGTTGGATTAATACGATGTTGTGCACGTTCATCAGACTCTTCATTTACCTTTTATTTCAGTACATTAGGTTATTTC
The DNA here is from genome assembly GCA_035235625.1 of Saururus chinensis. NCBI lineage: Eukaryota > Viridiplantae > Streptophyta > Magnoliopsida > Piperales > Saururaceae > Saururus > Saururus chinensis. The sequence continues at coordinate 1,602,953 of CP141147.1, forward strand.
CCTTTATATTTGATTAGTATTTACATATGTATTGGACTAGTAACTGTGTTAGAAGTGCTAGTGGACCACGGAGTAGCCGGACCCACTAGCGGCATGTTTCCCGAGGTGAGAGGGTACGGCTCCCCATAAAAGAGTTGTCCCCTCCCTTTTGTTGGTTTATGTAATTGAATATTCAGAACTTCTCCCCTTTCTTCTTCCTCTCTTCCCTTTCCCTGCATGGGAGTTCAAGGTACCATTTGTGCCACATCAAGCACAACAATGGTATCGGAGCCTTCACGATCCCCGGCCATGGCACAAGGCAAACAAGCTATCGCGGCCCCGGAAGTTCCACTCGAGAAGGAGGCTATCGCCTCAGCGGACAGCCCAAAGACGGTTTCGAAGACCACCAGCGAACCTACCCTGGCACAAATCATAGCTGAGATCAAGTCCTTGAGCATGGGTGTGGCCAAGGTTGACGCTCTGGGCCTGGTCGTGGCTCAGCTTCAGGCAGAGCACTCAACGCCTTTGTTGGCCAGGCCACCAACAGCCACCATGGAGAAGGGGGGCGGTCCCAGGCCCCCTAATTGCATAGCTCTGACCCTCCGGCACCGGAAGATAGGGAGGCATGTTTCCCCAAGGTCCTGTGCGCTTTGGCATAGTTGACCAAGCTATGGATGGGAGGCGCCATGGCTGGGAGATACGAGGCACGCCAGGTGTTCGGGAAAATGCCCCAATGATACCGCCACCCAGAAACTTGTTTCAGGAGATGGAGGACGACTGGGATGAGTACCCGGGACCCCGCGGAGGACCACAGGGAGGGGCTGTGTCACACCCTGGCGCTGGCCGACCTGAGCCGAACCCAGTCCAGGGGCCGGTCAAACGCACAGGAGCGACAAGGGAAATTGAGATACGGTTTAGCGGAAGACTTAACCGTAATTACGGGTGAACTAACAACATTTCGGAGTATGCACACCACTTTGAGCAAGAGTAAATAAGTAGAAAAGAAATAGAGTTATATTAACTCAAGATAAACAAAAGTCTCAAACCCACATGCTTAGTTAAACATAGCCACTCTAAGCTCCAAAATAGGTCTTAAGCAACATAAATGTATAACATAGCATAAATCAAAATGAGAACCATACACAAGGTTCTAAACATAAAGCATAAACCAAGGAGAATAAGTCACATAAGAGGACTCCACGATCACTCCGAAGTCGTCTCCAACCTCTCCTCGAAGAGGAGATCCTGTTCGTCTGCATGTCACGCCACGCAGCCCCAAAGCAAAACACAATAAAGAGATGTGAGTTTAAACAAACTCAGCAATGGTTTTCTAATATACTATCATCATCGAAAACATGATGGCATGGCAACATAACCAATCAAAGCAAAGATTTACAAGATGAATCATTTTCTGATGTCACATAAACATCACCTAAACTTGCATCATAGTGTATAATCCACCTATTGCCATTCACATCATATCAACCTGCATGAAGTGTATCTCTAACATACATATCACATCATGCTTCAACATCATATCAACTTGCATATAGTGTCTCAATCACACTTTCTGATCATGCATTCATAACACATAAACTTGCATATAGTGTCTCAACCACACTTTCTGATCATGCATTCATAACACATAAACCTGCATATAGTGTCTCAATCACACTTCTTCAAATCACGTATTCATAATACATCTCATCCATTCTTGCACGACAAACGTGTCAATTTACATGTTACACAAACGTGCATAGCATACATCATATACTTGCATCAACATAAAACAAGAATGCCTCCATCAAGGAGTAATCACAATTAAGTGTCACAAAGACGAGAATACAGACAAGGCCACGTAGGCGTGTCATGGTCCAAATTCTACGAAAGAATTTAAGAAGTTTGGGGTTGTCAATCCCTAAAGGCTGCTCACCTCAGACGATCCTGGCCAATGATGTCACATTCTCAAGAAGAGAACCTAGAGCAGGGGTGTTCAATTTAGGACATCTTCTGCGATGGGGAAGAGCCCGAGTTCCCACGAAGGAAACCCATGAACACGTTGCACGAATGCGTTGTCCTTGAGGAGCATGTCTATTTGATCAGTATTTACTCGAGGGCTTCAGCCTTGAAGAGCAGGTTTATTCTCTATGCGTATGGACTTGCATGTTAGACTAGTGTGTGATGAGACACTTATGCATGCCTGATGAATGAGAATGTTGATGCATGATCTGAAATGTATGTTAGAGATACATCTCATGCAGGTTTATATGATGTTGATGCATGATCTGAAATGTATGTTAAAGATACATCTCATGCAAGTTGATATGATGTGATGCATGATATGAAATGTATGTTAGAGATACATCTCATGCAGGTTGATATGATGTTGATGCATGATCTGAAATGTATGTTAGAGATACATCTCATGCAGGTTTATATGATGTGAATTATATACTATGATGCAGGTTTAGGTGATGTGTATGTGTGATCAGAAAATGATACATCTTGTCCATCTTTGATCTGAATTGTTATATTACTATGCCGTCGTGTTTCCGGTGATTATAGTTATATTGAAAACCATTACTGAGTTTGTTAAACTCACCCCTCTTTCTTGTGTTTTTGCTTTGGGGCTGCGTGGCGTGACATGCAGATGGACAGGATCTCCTCCTTGAGGAAAGGTCGGAGATGACTTGGGAGTGATCGTGGAGTCCTCTTATGTGACTTATTTTCCTGGTTTATGCTTTATGATTAGAACATTTGTGTATGGTTCTCATTTTGAATTATGCTACTTTATACAGTTGTGTTGTTTAAGACCTATTTTGGAGCCTAGAGTGGGCCATGGTTTAACTAAGCATGTGGGTTTGAGACTGTTGTTTATCTTAGGGTTTAAGTAACTCTTTCATTTCTACTTATTTACTCTTGCTCAAAGTAGTGTGCATACTCCGTAATTTTGTTAGAACGCCCGTGAATAGGGCTAAGTCTTCCGCTAAACCGTATCTCAATTTTCTCCTTGTCGCCCCCATGCGCTAGACCAGCCCCTGGACCGGGTTCGGCTCGGGTCGGGCAATGCCGGGGCGTGACAATCAAGACCAAAATTGTGACAACCCTTATTTTTGGTACATTTTCTTAAAACTAATAATAAAGTTTTTAACATATGTTTATTAATAGAATATTTTTTGGGGTTTAGTGTCTAAAGAGTTGTAGTAGAACTCTAAAAGATGAATATAACGGTTTTTGAATCACTTGAATCAAACATCGAGGTCATAAGAAATGACCTTGAGAAGCGTGCCTCATGGGCAGGACCCACAATAAAACATATCCATGAGTGGTATTATTTTTAAAGACTCGTCGATATGAGTCCATCGGTACCAAGAACACGTGATTCCAACTTATGGTTGGAAAGTTATCACATTTTAAAGTTTTGAAAAAGAAAAAAATTATTATTTTATTGTAGGCTGACGCAAGAACTGCGTCAGCCGACGCGGCACCGCGCGGTACGATCACTCGACGCAAGGGCCGCGTGGTGGACACTCAGGTCATCCACACGACATGTGGGACCCATGTGTCAGGTCCCCGCCGTGCGTAAAAACACAGTGCGACGCGCAAGGTACTGAGTGGCAGAACTGCATCGCGTGCCACACATGCCACATGTCTTCTTTTCCTCTATATATTTCATTTTAACATTCTACTCCAGTCATTCTTAGTTTTACCGTTCCTCAAGCTTCTTTTCCTCCATTCTAAGTAATTCTAAGTTCGAATCAAGTCATTCAAGAGGCATTTTCAACTAATTCGACTATGTCAAACGCTGGGACGCGGTTAGTTTTTTGGTCTGAGGCCTCCTCAACCACGAAATTTTTACCCAAGCTTAAGGTAAGGGGTTTTAAACTCTAACTTATGCTCTACTCGTAAAGTCAAATTTTTACATACCTTTTTTATTCAACTATACTTGTTTGCCTTAGTTTCTAAAAAATATTGTACGTATGAAATGTTTTACATATGTTGAATCATGTTCTCGTATGTGCATTTTCTGGGTAGTTCTGGGGTAAAACCTAGAAGTATCATATTTTATCTAGATACCTACCGAGAAAATAGTCGGTATCATGCGCGCATATAGGTGTGGAGCATCATGGGTAAGCTCCTAGCCTTTTGAGCCTCTTGTTGCCCTATGAGCATCGGGGAGAACGTCGTTCGGTATCATGGCTCTGGATTTATCGTCTCGGATGAACCGATGTTTTCTGAATTTGTTTCTGAATCGGACGAACCAATGTTTTCTAAATTTGTTTCTGAATCGGACAAACCGATGTTTTCTGAATTTATTCTAAAATAAATTCTTTTTCTTGTAAAGATGTTACTTTTATGAGTTTTTTTGTTTAGCATTAATTTAGATTTTAATTCAGCCTACTGAGTATTAAAATACTCACCCACCTCTAGACTCTGCAGGTAATGCAGCTAAGGCAGAGGTGAAAATAGAAGAGTTTTCCATATAATTAATTGGATGTTATTTTAGCTATTTTCTGTAATTATGTGACTAATATGTAAAGGCTTGCTATGCCTGAATTTTTCTATCTGACAGTGGCCCTTGGTGTATGTAATAATTTTATTATGTTTCGTGAAACCTCATAATGTTGTGATATTTAAAATTTTGTTCTGCATCGACTCCAATTTATAATACGCATTGTTTTTTGCGGAAGTCTCGTTGTGGTCTGTACCGACGGCCGTCACGTTCGTACTCGTGCTTGACATTTCAGGTGTCGAGCAGAGTAATAGTTATGATTTTCATATCATAATTATTTTCATGGCAGCCGTCACAAAAATCCTAGGCAGCCCTACTTGGCAAGACCAAAATCCCAAGCAACTATACGTGATAAGCCGGTGCAGTCGGACATACCACCTGGATTCTCAGGATCCATATATCTCAATCAATAATACATATCGCATTTAGCTCTTCTCAACCAAGGGAGGTACCAAGTCTTCAGCAATACTGCTCATCAAGACTAAAGTCAAAACGAAATCATGTCCTTTCGGACCCAACCAATTCGATAAGCCTTAGATCGATTAATCCATCAAGTAATGACATTCAATTGCATCCAATCGATCCTCATTCATAAATCATTTTTTATGATGTATGCAACATGGTACATATGTGAGCAATGCTGCATGAGTCAAAATACAAGAGATATGCTCAAATCAGTCCACATGTACATCATTCCTAGTCCATTTGTGTCAAATAATAATTCAAATACCTTCACAAGTTGTACATAAGGGCAATGTTCAAGTCTAAGCAAAGACATGTGCAACATGAACAAACTATACTATACACATGCATTCATTATTTTTAGCATAGTTCTTCCTTACTGAAATCATGGATAAAATATGGAGAATCATCAAACATGAATTTAGGGCAAGGAGAATATCATGCTAAAATCCAACAATATATAACTTAAATCATGCTTGAACTATATCATAGCCTTCAAGATAGTATTATGTACTCACAATGGCATTTATAGTTAAAAATAACTCATTCTAAACATAAGAAATGAGATTTATGGGATGAACAAGAAATGCATAAAGTATACAAGAAGGCAAAAACTGCCATTTGGCAGTTCGATAGGCCAAATAGCCGTTCGAATGCCAGTCGTTCGATTGGCTAGACAGGTCATTTGAATGCATGTTGGGCTGTTCGAACGCCCTTTATAGCCAAAAACATGTTTGTCTTCAACCTTACTAACACCAAACCGAAAAAACCCAAAATCGATAAGAAAATCCTAAAATCACTTCCAAACTTCATAATATTAAAATATAAGCCTAAGACATGATAGATCTAGTCATTCCTAATCTAAATCACAAAAAATCAACAAAAAGAGCATGTTTTATTTGACCCACCATTAAAACACAAACATGAGAAATGACCCACTTGAAGTAAACTTGAAATTGGAAGTATCAATCCACTTAAAAGGAAAACCCATTACCTTCGGTAAGCTCTTGAGTTCAAATCGAAGCTCAATTCTTCAAGAATCCCTACCCAAAGTTAGGGTTTGGTTAATACTTAATTAAATTCGAATATTAAGCTTAAACCACTTTAAAAACATGTAGATCTAGGGTTCCCTTTGATTAATAACAAAAATTCCTTATTTTAGGGTTTGAAATAGAGATTAAAATAGTATTTTTAATAAGATAAATCATAAATCAATTTTGGGGGAAAAAGGGATTAAGATAGATAAAGGGAAATCCAAAAGATTAGTGGAAATTAGGGCTTAAAACATACCTAAATCGGTTTCTTTCATTAGTAATGGGGATTAGGGCACTTCTTAGCCTCCAATCTCAACCCTTTCCCAATTAAGAAATGAGGCTGGGACTTTCCTTGTATAGTAAGTCATTGGGGTATAAATACTAAATGTTGGGCTATAAACAAAATTTAGTGCCCTAAATGGCTAATTTTGCTCATTTTAAGGCTAAAAACAATTTTAAAAATCCTAAAACTCATTAATATGAAATAAGTGAAGTTTAAGGTCTTGTGGGACCCTCACCGTCCAAACGTGGACATGGTGCCTACGGTAGGGTCCACGCCCTAAATTTATAAAAAAATCCCATAAAATCCCAAATATTCCCTAAAAATAGGATAAATTTGGTTTAGTATAGAGACTTATAAAAATGAGAGAACGCCTTATTAAAACTGTCAAAATCAACCTTTAACACATTCAAAACAATGATTCCCAATTGAAATCAAAGCAAAATCTACCATAAAGCTTAAATCCATCTATGTGAAATTGAACGCTCACTACTACAAGCATGATTTTTCTACACATTAAGTCATAACATGATCACATCAATTACCCATAAACCATTCTCATTATAAGAGAACACATCTCATCATCTACCATACAATATCCCTACTAGAAACATACTCTAATGACAAGAATTCCAACATTCAAAGGTTCAAGGTAATTCCATATCAACATGCATAATTATCAACATATAATATAATACCACATACAAACACTTAAACATAATCCATGAACCTCCATCATCAATTCTACAATTCCAATAGCCTAATTTGAACATAACACACCTCCCATAACCATTATAATCATTAAATAGAGTAAGAACATTGAAATGAGCATAAATTTTTAAAAATGGCAAAACTGTTGTGTAGCCGATCGATCGGTCTGCAAGGCCATTCGATTGGCTAGCCTAAAAATCGGCCAAATATGTAGTGTAATCGATCAATCAGCCTGGTAGGCTGTTCGATCTCCAACAATGCAGTTTTGAGCTCTTCTTCCCCATTTCGAAAATCAAAACCGAGACACCATGAAAGCACCTTAAAACATTCATCTATGGTCTCAAACACTATTAAAATCCCGTCAAACCTTCCAGAACACTAATTTAACCATTCTAAGATAAAACCCTAAGAAATCGAAGCAAAATATTAACATTTATTAAACCTACCATTAGAGTCCTAATCAAGCAAATCTCATTCAAAAAAAATCATGAAAAATGAGATTTTTTTACCACCCAAAGCTGAGATTGAAAAACCCATTACCTTTTCTTCTTTATTTGGGGTCAGAATGAACCTTCAATCTCCTCTAACACCTTCCAAAAACATGATTTTAAGTTTACACACAACTAATCTCGATTTAGCTTTGAAAATCAAAAGTAAATCTTAGATCTAGAGTTTTAGAAGCCTAAAAAAGAGATTTTGAACGTTAGGGTTTAGAAAAGAGAGGTAAAACAGTGGTTTTATGTTTTCAAAATGAATTGAAACAATGAAGGAAGTCAAGATTAAGAAGATTTTAAGAAAAACCCAAAGATTAAGCTAAACTCACCTCTAAGCATTTCCTTTTTGGGCCTAATCGGGGATTAGGCTCCTAATCTACTTGCTAAGCATATTCCCAATTGGGAAGTGGCACAACACTTTCCTTTTATAGGAGGGGTTGGGCTATACCTAATTAAAATGTGGGGTAGAAATAGAGTTTTTAACTAAAATTAGGAAACTTGGCAATTTAACCTAAAATTAGGTCCAGAAAAATTCTGAAAATTTTTATGGTGTCTTCCATTGATGTCTGGGGCATTTTGGTCTAAAAAACCTAATTTCATCAGTGGGGCCCACAGGGGGGTCCTGTCAAACCCTAATTAGTGTAAAATGAGAAAACTCCCAAAAATTCAGATTTAACCCAAAATCACTTAAAACTCATAAATATGATGTTGGTTTTGATTAAAACCTTTAGAAACCTCATTTATTTTCAAAAACACCCAAATTTAATCAGAAAATGTTTAAACCACACGATAACCAATAAATAAAATGAAATGAAGACCGGTTTAAGATCGGGGATCTTACATGGAGCACACCTAAAGAGTTGACAATATCAATATTTACATACAAAACAAAGGAGTATTTACTTGGAGCACAATTGTGGCCCCAATCAGTGAGCCTCGTGACATTCCTTTTCCATCCAACCTCTGCTTGAGTACGGTCAGTAATGGAGTCATGTTAAAATTCATATACTGCTTCTCCTAGTTGTAATTATTGAGAGAGGAGAGGTCATTGAGATAGTAATACAAATCCTTCCCCAGTACGTTGTTTCTCTAGGGAAAGAGTACATTGTAGAAGAGGTGGAAGTTGATTAGCCGAACAATGTCGTCTATGATGACACCCTTGTCTTCCTTTGTATGGTCTTCTAAGAGGGCCTCAAATAGAGAACTCTTCGCAGTGTGTTTTCCTTTTGAAAAACACATCAGCTTCCCCACCAACCATAAGCCTGTGATGAGGCCCACATCTGTCACCATAAATAGCAAGAACTTCCCCTTCAGCTTAAACAAACTAGACTCTTGACACCAGTTCAGGACAAGGTGCTCCAGCAACTGCCCGCAACATGTGAACTATGTCGCTGCAAATAATTTGTAGAATGGCCATGCCTTTATCTGCTCAGCTATTCAACGATTGCTCGTTAATATTGGTCTTGTTTTCTCTAACCTGTGTAGCCTTGATCATTTATAATTAAACATTTTGCAAGTGTACAATGTAATTGTACTAGGGTAAGTATTTAGGATTGTCAAACCTCAGAACGGATGAATTAATTACTAAATCTAAGTGAAGAATTTGTTGAAAGAAAAACTTAAATTAAACAAAGGAAATAATCAACTAAATTAAAAGAAAGAGATCAATATAATGAAAATTACTTAGGAAATTGAATCTACTATAGAATCATAACAATTTCTTAACCTTTAATCTAAATCTAGTGTGAATATAAATTAAATATTATCAGCTACAAGCTAGAATTACTTTAGAAAGAATCATTAATTAAATCCATGGCATGAACTATCTTCGATAATAGCATAAATCATCTACAATAAACTAAACTATAGTCATGACTCGTCTAATCTTAGTATAACTCATCCAATTCATTAATAATATGAAAATTAAAACTATTGCATGATCGTCTCATCTAAATCATAGAAATTAAAATCGATGTAAATCTCAAAACCTCATTTATCTATCATCTACAAGACAATAAATCAACATAGAATTTAATAAAAATGAAAAACTCTTCCATTTGAAAGAAAATCCTTGTCATACAATTGTCATTAATCACAACTAAGATCTAAATTAAAAAGAAAAAGAAACTAAAAATTATCTATCATTTCATCAACTCCTAAGTAAAAGAAAAATCTAGCCTTGCATGGTAGAAGAAAGCTCTTAAATCTCCATTTAAAGCTCTAAATGCTCTTTCATCTTCTTCTCTATTTTTCTCTTCAAAAAATCAACTGGAATTTATCAATTTCAAGCCCCATATAGCTTTATATAGGCATAAGAGTTATAGGAAGAAGTCTAATAGAAAAAGGACTCAAAATTGACCTAAAATAGGAAACTGTATGTTATCCCGTTCGAACGTCATGCATGCCCGTTCAAACGGCTATACTATTTCTGTAATATAGACAATTTTGTTCAATTTTGTGTCCAGTTCTTGTTCAGGAAGTTAAGTCTATTCACTGGACAATCTATATTCCTATCTAATTTTCTACTATGTTCATTAAGCTCTTTCTTTACATCGATATCAATATTCTAACAAATTTAAAACTCTAAAAAGTTGTCCAAACCATTTTACAGTGTGTCTAAGAGTATTTTGAATTATACCAAACATCTTCCAAGGGCCTCGATAAGCACACCTTACCTACAAAACATAAAAACTTTGTATTTTAGACATGTAGAACATATATAAAATCCTAACTTGATTCAAATACATGTCTAAACTACTAAGAACTCCAAATTTAATTAATAATAAAATTAAAATATTAATATCTATCTTAATATAAATAAACTATAATTAACTCTAACTTAACCTAATATTATACTAACAAATAAGGTAAAAAGGCATATAAATTAGATATATTTTACACTTATCAAGCCTACACGACATTACTGTCATCTTTGGTCTTTTTGTTTTCTCATGTTTAAATCTACACAAGATCCAAATAGAGTTACAAGATTCACACCAACAAACCAAAATGCATTCACACCAATGTTAAAAAGTTTTGACAAAGGTGCTAAAATATTTAAACAACATTGTTAAATAGTTTGACAACTATGACAAATTGTTTTGACACTTGTGTTAAAACATGTTAACACAATGATCAAAATGTTTAGATATTGTAATTCCATTAGAAAAAAATGTTTTAATAGAATAATCAAAACATTTTAACCCTTTTGTTCAAACATTTTGATACTAGTTTAAAAATAAAAAAAATTACTTCTTCTCATTAATTTTTTAAAAAATTTAACTTTCCAAAATAATTTAACCCTTTTGTTCAAACGTTTTGAAAACAACTCAAAATTTTATAATGCATATGTTAAGCCTTTTAGTAGAACAACCAAAATATTTAACTTGCCTGCCCAAACATATGTCCACGCCATCGTCCGATTACATAAATAGATTCTTCTGCCATTTACTTTGAAATAGCAAAGGAGGTGATGAAGCATAGAAAAAAGAATGTTGGCAGATAGGTTGAGCGATAACTAGAGGACACAAGAAGTGATGTTTGAAGACTGTTGGACCGAAAGAGGGAATGGGCAATGCTTCATATGAAGAAGAACACTCGAATGGGGGAGAGTATAGTAGACATGCTGCATTTAATGCTCATCAGAGTGCCCATCAACTATCTATCACGCATTGCGCCTTTTCCATATTGAAACGGTACATCAAACGAAAGGGGCCATTAGGGGGTGAGGGTAAAAATATCATAAAATACACAAAGGTAATAAATGGGAATTCTTTTTTAAAACATTGAAGACTTGGAATTTTTCACACAATGAGCCGATCATGGGAAAATCGCTACGATTTGGTGCAACAAACCATAACTAAGGCAATGAGAAATCAACATCAAAACTAAACTCCGTAGAAATATACCAGCGCCCATTTGCCTAACATTTTATCATGGTTCACAATCCATTTTCCTTTTTTCCATTGCATTCCATATCCTTGATTATAGACATGCGATAAAAAAAACTCCGCCTCATTCTTCATCTCCTCTCTAAGTTGCTTTTTCTAGTTGTGCTAGCTTCAACTGCCTTCAAATGATCGGGTAGGAACAGTAATTAATATGAGGTTATCTTGGTAGTTGTGTTTCAACTGCCTTCATTGCTTAATGAAATTGATCTCATCATAATACAACTTCTTGACTCGCAAGAGGCACGATGGATGCCATAAATAAACAGAGGGACATGAGGGGAGCCCCTACCCGGAACATATAGATAGCCAACCTCGTCTATTTTTATGGCGAGCAGAAAGAGCTTCCCATCTGAGAAGCTGTAGCTCATTTGATAACAATTGCCCAGCATCCGAAATAAGGATACAAAATTTCCTTTTATCAAATATGATAGTAAAGCTCGTATATACACAGTCACCAGTAATCATTACAAGAACACACACCATCCATGTAATGGTGGAAGCGAGTCCTATCTCTCACAACAATACTCCTACCAAACACCTTGGAAGCCCGCTTCATAAAATCATGGCAATCTTCACAAATTCTAAGGTTTTTGACAATTTGGATGCAAGAGCCTTTCCCAACACTCAACAGCCCAAAAGCAAAGGCCAACTTCTCACTGTGCAACAGAACAGCCTCCTTCTTCTCTTCCTCCTCCATGTCCACTAGCACACTACAAGTGTTTGGTGCATAACCATCAAGCTTCAGTTTGTCCACAATGTCATCTAACTTTTTATATATCTCGTGAGCTTTTGAGTGAGACATTTCTCCCACTAAAAATTTGTGTAACTCACCCTCCACTTCAATCCAACTACAACCCTTCTCCTTGGCGATGCCTCGTTTTCTCATTACCCCTCTCACTTCTCTAACATCAGTCCACTTGTTTGACTTAGCAAAAATGTTGGATAGAAGAATGTACGCCCCATCGTGTTGTGGGTCCAGCTCCAGAAGCTTCCTTGCTGCAAATTCACCAAGCTCCATGTTACTATGGATCTTGCAAGCATTGAGCAGCGATCCCCAAATAATAACATTGGGTTCAAAGGGCATCTCCTTTATAAGCTCGGCTGCTTCTCTCAGAAGGTTGGCTCGGCCAAGGAGATCTACCATGCACCCGTAGTGCTCATGCTTTGGCAGAATATGGTGATCACTGCTCATTGAGACAAAGACTCTGCGACCCTCATCTATCAAGCCTGAATGGCTGCATCCATAAAGCAAACCAACAAATGTCACTGCATTGGGCTTAACATTCGCATTTTTCATTTGTTCAAAAAGTCTCAATGCTGTCATGCCATCCCCATGCATAGCGAGACCAGATATCATGCTACTCCAAGAAATCACATTCTTCTCTCGCATATTGTCAAAAATTTGGCGAGACATAGCCAAGCTGCCACACTTGGCATACATGTCAACGAGTGCATTGTTTATGGATAATGCGTTGTTAAATTTATTGGCCTCAACATACATATGAACCCATTTCGCCTGATCCAATGCACCTAAATGAGCACAAGCAGAAATAACGCTCAGCATGGTGACCTGATCAGGCTTTATGCCTGAAAGTCTCATCTCATTAAATAGCCTGAAGGCTTCGTCAGGATAGTCACTCTCAGCATAACCTGAAATCATTGCACTCCATGAAACCAAGTCCTTTTCAGGCATCCGATCAAAAATATTCCTAGCAGCGTAAATGTTCCCAGCTCGTGAGTAACCACTAACCATGGCAGTCGATGCAACTATGTTATCTGTAACCAATTCGTCGAACAACTGTTGGGCAACATTCATTTTACCACACCTGGCATACATATTGATCAGGGTAGACTGCAGATGAGAATCATGTGGGACATTATTCTCCAACACAAACCTATGGAGATCTTCCCCCACCTTCACATTGCCAGAGTGGCCACAAGCTGACAGAATAGTTGCAATTATCACAGAATCGAACTCCACAACCGATTTTCTTTTCATATCCTCATACAATGCCAAGACATTCGCATGAAGACCCGCTCTTGAATACCTGCAAATCCACAACTAAGCACTTTCTTTCTCTTTTTGATAGAAAAGCACAAGAAAATGAAGATACACGCAGGCAATAGATACCCATCCATCATGACGCTCCAGGCAACCGCATCTCTCTGAGTCATTTTCTCGAAAAGCATCCTGGCATCCTCCAAACGCCCGTAAGCTGCATAGGCCCCCACCAGCCCCGTCTGCACAAATCGGTCCCACTCAAAACCCATCTTCAAAACCACCCCGTGCATCTCCCTCCCCACTCCAGCCCACGAAACCCTCGCTGAGGCCTTCAGCAGCGGCGGAATACTGAACCGGGTGGGAACAAAGCCGGCCATCCGTGCCTGAGCGTAGAAAAGAAGTGCTTTCTCGGGATGGTCGCTCCTCGACAGGTCCCTGAAGACCCAGTTCAGGATGTACGCAGCAGATGATGCGGTGGCACCGGATGGGTGGATGTGGAGGAAGGCGGAGAGGGCGTGGTCGAGGGAGGACGAGAGGACGAGAGAAGAAAGGAGATTAGAGAGGAGGGACGGAGCGACGGAAGCGGGGCCGGCGCGGAGGATGTGGGCATGGAGTTGGTTGATGTGGCGGAGGCGGGGGCAGGCGGCGATGGAGGAGGAGGAGGAAGAGGAGAGGCGTTGGTCGGTGGGTCTGGCGCCGGGCGGGAGGGCATGCACAGTAGCGGAGAGGGCTTCCATTTGATGGCAACCCAACAAAGCCCGCGAATTTGAGTCAAATTGTCAAATCTCCGACAATGTATTGGAATGGGGTTTTATCAAACAGCTCCTTTGACTGATTTGGAATTTTCAAAATCTCCTTTTGCTAAACAGGTCCTTTGGCTCTATGCTGTCGCCCCCGGTGACCAGACCTGGCCTTCAGGCTATGTGCCGCGCTGTGGTGGCCACGGCGAGGGAGGCGGCAGTTTGGACAGTGGAGGTGGCTTTTTTGTTTTAATTCTTTTAAACTAAACATATGTGGGAGAGGGGTGAACTACAGGATTGTTTTGTCTTTTAAGAGAAATTAGCTGTAATTTTTATCAAGAAAAATGATATTTCTATACCCTTTTTTTTTATCTTATAAGTTTTACATTAACTAGACAGGGAAAGTAAATCTCACCTGACATTTAAAAATTATTTTTTTCTATCCAATTATAAGTAATATGAACATATAGTATAAAAAAAATAGGGTACATGAATATCACTATCATTTTATCAATTCTCTCTCCTTTTAAAAAAATTGAAATAACTTATAAAAACTACTTAATAAAGTTATCAATTAAAGGAAATGTTATTGACTTCTCATGTATTTTTTCTCTCATAGTACTTATCCATTAAGAGCATCTCTAACGCGGGACCTCAAATCCATTTGGCCAGTCTACCCATCAAAATGGCACCTCAATTATTACAACGGGGGTGCTAAAAATGGTGTCTCCAATTAGAGATGACATTTGTACTTTTTTAATTATACTATTTTGTTGTACTTTCATCTTTTACATATTTTTTTACCTATTTTTTTAATATTAAAATAACGAATTTGACATCTATAGTTGAAATTCAAAAATCTCTATTTGGCCTATAGGTTTCTATTTTGAACATCTATAGCAGCTATTTTTGAAGACCCCCGAAGTTAATCGTCTAGCCTTTTTATTCTAACTTTTTTCTCAAATCCTGATAATTAATATGGGACAAAAGGAATACCTATTAATTATATTTGGGAGACTCAAAACGACAGTTGGACCTGACCAACCGGTTTAGACGTAAACTGAACCCTTTCTCGAAGAGCTCTTTTCATTTATTTGAGAAATGAATCCCTTCTTTCAAGAAATCCAGGATGCAATTACCAAGTGAAGTGTTGGCCGGCTTGTTTAGCACCCCTAGGAGTGATCATATGTAATAACCAAAGGTACAAGTGACATAAATTGGATAAAGAGTATGAACTCAAAATTATATTCATTTCAGGGGTTTGCCTGCCACAAGGATTAAGTAGAGGGATGTTGCTGATATTTCCCCTCTAATTAACCAATACGAGGAACAAAATCTACAGGTGATGCAGTGGTTATATCAAAATTTCTCCCACATATTTGTATTGGACAATTTTTGTGCTGCAGACGTGGTTACATGAAAAGGTCCCAGTCATGGTTCTCTTGTAAATCCAGGGGAAGAAATCCTCCTACATATATGTAGTTGACCCAAATATTGTACTCGGAAACAGTTTATCAGATCACGTCGACGTTTTTTTCCTCTCTCTATTAGATCTTAACAGATGCATTGTTACAAAAGCTAGGCTCCTCTTCAGTCTTCAGTGGGAAATAAGCACCTATTTCATTTCATTTTATAATATCCAAAACTTGTCTGGAATTACAAAACACTATCATTGATTGCTTTACAACATTTACTTAAGCTGGCAGCCAACTTTATGAGCACCAAAAGATAAAAGCCTGTACATTAAACACCGCTGTTGTGACTTTCTTACAAAAGTCACAGCAACCTGAATGATTAATTTACTTTACAATCACATATTAATATTTTGCACCAACATCTTTCGCTATTTACCTTTTTTTTTACACACTACTTTCATTTTTCCACCTTTTTAACTCGTATCCTTAAACAAGACAGCAGCAAGCATCATTTTCTTATTCACAGTTGAGAAGCTGAGACTCTTTAAGGGGTAGAGTTTACAGAGATCTCTTGGGGCAGAGGAGAACTTTGCACATCCAGCTGTTGCTGATTAGGGATAACTAGCTTCTGCAAAGACTTCAACGCAGTTGTCAGCTGTGCAAATGATGGACGCAAGTTTGGTTCCCTGTAAAAGACCAAGTGATACTAAGTGATATAAGAAATTCACAAGATTTATGCTTGTATAACCATAGAAGATGAAAAAGAAGCATGACAACGGGTGAAAATTACGTTTGCCAGCATTCCCATATGACTCTCGCAACCAAGGGATCAACTTCTTTTGGGATTTCCAACCGCTTGTTCTGAAATCCCACAGCACCTACCACTTGCATGGGGTTCATGCCACTCCATGGCATTCTTAATGTTGCAAGCTCCCATAGAATAATTCCAAAGCTATATATATCACATCTGTGCAGACGTTTCAAAAGGATAGTTTAGATTTTCTTGTTTTAGCCCATACATATTGAGCTACAATTTCAATGGAAAGGAAAAGTCAAATAATTACTGCAGAGATTGATCACAGCCGTAGACAAAGACAATACAAAAGTAAACAGGTCCTCATATTTCAAGCAGCCAATTGGTAAATTGAAACCCATTAGTATGTGCTACATGCAGATTAACGTTGATCTGTTCTCACATTTGATTCAGGGCACAAACCCACCTGGCACACCTTTTAAGGCCCCATTTGGGAGGCGCTTTGGAGGGGAAAGCACTTTTCTCTCTTGAGTGTAAAGCGTCACATCAAGAGGAGAAAAAGGCTTTCCCCTCCAATTCTCCTGAGGAGGACAGTTGGTGGGGAAAGCGCTTTCCCCACCTGACAAGGCCTCCCAAACGGGGCCTAAGGCACCCTTGGACGCAGATATAATGGCACAAGACACGTGAGTGCAGAAACTCTTGTAAATAAATTTGTCCTTGATAAATTACTTAATTTATATTTTGGTAAGACTCCATGTATATGGTTAAATAATAAATCCTACTTTTATGTTTTCTTAAAGTTCAATTAATCTAGGAAGTTTACAATTGCAGTTGGTGATGCAGAGTCATAGTGGGCCCACTTAATACGATTTTCTAAGCTTATTTAAGAGTTTTATCTTGTGTTGAGAAATTTCTTTATTAGAGAATAATTTTATTTTAGAAGATTAAAGATTTTACGTGACTTAGAGCTTTGAGTTAGATTTTATTCCTAAATAAAGAGGAGTCTTGTCCGCTACTTAAATTCCTATTAGAGAGTTATGTGAAGCTTATTTAAAGCCCTCCAGAACATTAATGAAGGATAACTAATAATATTGAAGAAAAAACAAAACCCTTCTCTCTGCTGAAGAGGTTTTTTTAGTGATGATGCTGATCAAACATTGGTGTTTGGCCAATGACTCTCTGGTGGCGATTCCAGGGGAATTATCTCTCCCCTCTACCCTTTTCTTCCTAAATTTTCCCAAATTCCCTTCTCCCCTATGGTATTTTTAAAAACGCAGAATGTTTAAAATTGTTTTAAATAATCCTCAACTTAATAATATAAAGACCCGAAATCAGATAACATTAGTGCAAGCATTAAGCACAAAATTGCTTAGATATTTCAGCCTATTATCGCTTTAGCCCTAAGAAAAGGACCACTTGCTTCAGTGTTTAGCAACATGTGCTAACAATGCATTGGCACGAGACACATTTTCGAACAAAAGCAGCACAAGAAAAACACCACAAAGGCGAAACTATGACAAGAGTCCAAATTTAATAGTGTTTCAGTATCCAACTTTTCTTATGATAATTTATATATAGCTTCTTCACGTAATAAATTCATGATAATAAGAATTAGGGACCGGGCCACAGTATCTTCTAGGCTCACAATCTCGGATTGACCATTTGTTTAGAAAGTGCAATATTTCATTTCAAGTGCGTATGCATAAAATTAATATCTTCATCTCAAAAAGAAAAACTAATAGATTTTTTTAGGAGAATGTCATACTAATTAATTTCTCCAAAATAGTATCCAATGTTAAAATATGTAAAAAAAAACAAATTCAAAGCATATTTGTCAAAAGTACTGTCAGTTAAAGACTTTATAGAGAACTCACTTTTCATTAGATGGTTCATTACGTAACACCTCTGGCGCCATCCACTCAGGCTAGAATATACAAAAAGATAAATTTAGCAAAAGTGACACATAATTGAAATTAAACAGAGATAAGGCTTAAAAAGCAGATCTCTAATTCTTACCGTCCCTGCAGTTGACTTAGATGATAGAAATGTGTTATGTTTCAAGCGTGAAAGTCCAAAATCACAAACCTGCATAATGATAAATCAAAGCTAGCAACCATGAAAATGGTTCAGCAAAGCACATGACACATCAAACAATTACATATAACGTAACAACTAACAAACACTAAAGGAACCAGTCATCAATCCATATCTTTCTCGGTGTCATCCTCATCACCATTTCCAAATGCTTATCTATAAACCAAGTATTTTCTCACTACCTCCTTAGAAATCCTCTCAAAATCTTCCTTTCTTTTATAGGCCTCTATAAACCGCTACTCACTTCTATTTACAGTTGGTGTTGGCAGTCTCCTTTTGCACACAGCCAAAGCATCCCAATCCGCTTTCTATCAATTTGAGAGGGGTTACTCTAAAGATCTCCTATATTATTGTCCCTAATAGATTTCAAATAGTTTTCCTACTTATCCATCTTAGAATTCTTATCCTGGTTCTTTACCACTTTGTATTGTCGATTATTACCCAATATTCTGCTCAACATAACATTGCAAGTCCCACATGTACAACAATTTTTTCAATACCCATCACAAA
Organism: Saururus chinensis; assembly: GCA_035235625.1. Lineage (NCBI taxonomy): Eukaryota > Viridiplantae > Streptophyta > Magnoliopsida > Piperales > Saururaceae > Saururus > Saururus chinensis. The sequence goes on from CP141147.1 coordinate 1,621,891, forward strand.
ACACCTCTATAGCTACTCTGCACTCCAATGGGCTGCATTCTCCTCAAACTCTCCTTCCACATCATTCGTTAAGGCATCTGAATAGATCATGCCTAAAAATATGTTTACCATCAAACTTGATCGACATTACTGTGTATTTACCTACATGCAACTTCTAGCTTTAATAATCTTAAAAACCTTCCGCTGATTAACTGTGCCCTCCAAAGGCCAACTTTCTCCTAAAAACCATCCACATGGAGTCTCCAAGCAGGCTCCTATTTTGGGATCCCACAGAAGCACCCTCACCACGCAGTGCGGGTGGATTGGGGGATGAAAAAAGGACCATTAGATCCTACCGACCCATGAAATTTGGACCCCTATAACCACTGCAAGCCATCCAATCTACTTAAATGAATTACATGAAACCTTAGCCCTTGGAGAAGACTAGAATTTCAGGTATTTAGATGAGGGCAGCTCAGACAGCGCTCGCATTTTGTCATCCACCTAACATAGAGATCTCCTTTACATCCCCCTAACCTTACATAATGACTAGTTGGAATTACAACAACTAATGTTCAAAATCGCAATCACTTATGTATTCAATATTGCAATCACTTGTATAAGGAATATTTGTTCTTTTTGTATTTCTTGCTTAATGCAAACTATAATAGCATTAGAAAATGATTTTAGAGGTCAATATTCTTTTAGAAATAATAGCAAAAAGAAAAACACAATCAATTAACATAACAATTCCAGCAGCAGACTAACAAAAGCTTGCTGTCATTAAATATGAAAGAACATGATACCTTAACGTTCCAATTTTGGTCAACCAACAAATTTGGTGACTTCAGGTCTCGGTGGACAATTGTAGGCACACTAGTATGCAAGCAATTCATACCCATTGCCTGCACTTATAGTCAATCACAGATAGTAAGTAGATATAGCTAGCTTTGATAAAAAAAATAAAAGCAGTCAACTTGCATACCACGTCGAGAGCCATTTTTATTCTGCGCTTTTCATCAATTTGGCAATGTGGACGATGAAGTAACCGGTATAAGCTTCCCCTATAAGACAAAAGGACATTCATGTAAAATTATTTATATATTGAGATGCTACATCACATACAGGTAGCAAGTAACATAGATTGAGCCTCATACTTAGCGAGCTTTGCAAAATCCAATACACTAAGACCACCATAATGGGTCGATAGACATTTTTTTTAAATAAATTTCTCTTTCAATTAAGTGTTTTAATAATCATTTTTATTTTCCTACATTCAAGCCAACTAAGAACTTAAACTGAAATTAAAACATATGTAAAAGTCATTTAAATCAAAATTTTGTTCTATAGTTAAACTCTTAGAAATAAAGCCCTCAAATAAACAAATTAAAAGTATCACATTCCAGTTGCAATTTATTTGGGCTCCACAGGTGGGAGACGCACGATTTGAATCACACACCTCCCATAATTAAGAGGCCTACGTGATGATGCTTATATGCACATGTATGTACATACATACTATACACACACATATATATATATAATATATCTGAGAGAGAGAGACCAGTTTATATGAGCTTGGGCTTATGCACAACTGCGTGAGCTTGGGCATCATGATACTGGGCTCACACACGACTGCGTGAGCCTAGACATCATGCACCAAATCCGATTGTGCACATAACTTGGGGGGCATATTGGTTTTATGCCCTCTTCCGCCGTCAGATCTCGAGACAGCTCATGATGCTTGGGCTCAAGCAGACATGCGTGAGCCCAAGCTCATATAAACTTTTTCCATAAATCACGTTAACATGTGCAGGGCGCATGTTGGCCATGGGATCTCAATCCCATGGCCATAGGGTAGTAGGGGGGCAGAAAAGGACACCTGCCAGATCATGATCTGGCAGCTCAAAAGCAACCGGGCACACCAGTACCCGAGCACTTTTCATCTATTCCAATATATATATATATCTATATATATATATATATATATAGTAAAAAGTTTGTAGGACCCCAAGCATCATAAGTTGTTAGATCGAGATCCAACAACGCAACGGGGCACAAACCAATCTGCCCCCTCCGAGCTACGTGTCGTCAGATCAGAATCCAAAGGTGCACAATGCCCAGGCTCATATAAACGGAACTCGTATATATATAAAGAGAGAGAGGATACGTTCATAAGGGTGCGCCACACACAAATAGATGAAGATCTGATGGCACACATAAAGTGGGAACATGCTAATTTAAATGGGCCTCACAAGATGAATTATGCCATATAAGGGCACGCACAGCTGCAGACTAACATGACTCATATATAACCACTTTATTCATTCTTTGAGGCCATATCACAAATTTACATTTTCTTAAAGAAAATATATCTAAAAAGTTTGTTTAGTAAAATTACAGACGTATGACCTTTAAAATTATATAAAAAAAAATGATATCAACAATATCAGTTGATACGATTGTGACATATCATGTCTGTCCAGATTGGGTTTTGCAAAACTAGATACAGTACACTGATCTGTAACAGATGACCCTTGCAAAACTAGATAATAACTTTTGCATGCCTTAAAAGATCTATAGGATGAAAAGTGAGATGTTGTAGCAATTGGGCTTGGTCAAGTTCCCATGCTATTCAATCCACAAGGTTATGTCAACTGTTCCAGTTGAAATTTTTAAGCGTATAGTACTAATTTGTGCAATTAAAATAGTTTAAAAATTGGAAGATGCAGTTTCAACTTGTCCAATTATCAAGATTCATGATATTTCTTTCAACTTGAGACCAACTCAAATCAATCAACTTGGCCAATATTGAGTCGATCAGACAAGGCAGTTTAAGGCCACCACCAGGCTGGTCTCTAGACTGGTTCAGATCGAACAAAGTGCATGGCCACTTGCACCTAGAAAACCAGTCTGATTGAAATCTTCTCTCCTTGATCCCTCAAATCTAAAGGGTCTGAGTCAGAATACACTCGGCAATAAGAAAGCCAGACAACAAAGTATCCTTTTCTTGCCACTGCATTGCTATTTTTTCATTTTCTAAACAATTTGAAACCTAACTACCAACCTCAAAAGTCCATACTTGGGTTTTTCTCAATCAACCAGCTAATCCTATACCTACATTTCTCAAATTAGTAGCGGGTAAAAACTAATTTAAAGATTAAGATACCCCTCAAGTTTTAGGATATAACTACAGACAACCTGACACATCAATCTAAGCCCCTAAAGGGATTCTAACTTGGGGCTAGTGGGCAGGAATGATAACCCTATGGTCAATCTGATTTCCGGCTATTGATTTTATACCCAGGGCTACATAAAATAAACCTACTACATTTCAGAAATCATTGCCGCAATAATCTCTCTGAAGTCACAGCTACAAATTGATACATAATACAGCTGTTAACACAAATAACATCAACAATATATAACAGGAGAAAGTTAAAATTGGATTTTCTATAAATACCTTGGAAGAAACTCAGTGATAATTGAGAGATTGGGAGGACGAGTTACAGCCCCCATAAAAAGCACAACATTTGGATGACGCAACCTGCGCATTATTCTCACCTAAAAGGCAAAGCAAACGCGTTTATAAACACAATGAACCATTCATATGTGCATCCATATGTGTGTGGAAAAAGTTTACTTAGTTAGATTCCCTTCAAAGGCACTAAAGTTTATGATTCCTTTTGAATTGAAATCACAATCAGACAAAAGATATATTTTGACTTACTTCTCTCCTGAATTCATCCAAAGCATCTCCTGAAAAGTCCTGATCCAGAAACTTCTTTACAGCAACTTCCTACAGTTCATAAAATAAGTAAAAAACAACAATTATAAAATTTTCAATCCACCATTACAAAGATGATCTTCATCCATTGAGATTCATAGCTCAAGGAATAAATTTAAAGTAAGGTGGGACAGTCCTCTTTCAAATATATGTTCAAGGCACAAGTTGAGAGAGAAGCTCAGGAATCAATTAAGATTCAAGATGTCTAGGTTGGTGACATAATCAATCAAAATTATACTTAGGTTTAAACATGTTCTTCTCTCAATTCATCCTAACTGGTAACATTTTTCAATTGTTTTCTGCACATAAGTGCAGCAAGTATAGCTGTTATCTGAAATATGCATCCTGATCTCATAATTATAAAAACATACAAATAAACTAGTTTAATTTGACTGCAACGTACTATTCAATTCCCATCAGCTATTATATTTCTTAATAAAATTTAGTTACCAAAACCAATTTTTCAATTTTCTTTTCACTACCCGACTGGGGCAAAAACCAAACACTGGAGTAGGTGCACAACCAACTGGGGGAACCAATTTATGGGTGTTACATATAAAAAGACCTAATATTACAGAGGGGATCAAGCAAAGCCAAAAGATCAGTATAGTGTTCCCAATTTCTTTTTGGCACTAATCCCCCTCTACAGTACTCCTCTGCCGAACCAATTTCCTCATACTTTTTCCACTCCACAGTTGATTAGCAAACTGCTTTTGTATGCAATTCATTCATCAACTACAAGAAATATTTTTTATAAAATGCATAACTACCAGATGAGCTTACCGTGCCATTCCAATCAGCATGATAAACCTCCCCATACGAACCTATTTATAGGAAAATGCACAATCTTCAGTGACTATAATCTACTATTTCAAACTAAAGGAATCAGAAAATCTAAATGCATAAATGCTTTACGAGTAGTAACTGAATAATATTGACACTGAAACAAGTAACATAAAGCAAAGAACGTGATCAACCACATTCCAATCGAAAAAGCAAAAGAAACCAACTAATGTACCTAACCCTATTCGGTCACCAAGAACAAGGTCTTCCCATGGAATCTCCCATTCACCCACATCGTCAAGCATCGGGTCAAGTCCTTTTAGACTGGGATTAACTGGCAAGCTGGGATCCTCCTCAGAAGCTTTAGAGTTTTCCATAAACCTGTCATGGATACACTTTCTCCTATCCCTCCGTTTATTTACATTTTCACATTCCTGGAAGTCATAAGCTCCACTACTTTCAGCAGATTCTACAACTATCCAGTCTCCTTGGTCCCCTGCATTCTGAAAATTAGTGTTACGACCACCATCTGGGATACTAGAACTCTCAAGAATGTCCACCCTGCTTAGATCTTCCATTGGCCCCTTATATGAAGATGCTGAGTTGGAGGGAGAAATTGAAGCTCCAAGGACACCACTTCTTGATGTATTGTTTTTGGGAAAGAGGCCCTCCACAAACTCATATTCTTTTGTTTTGGGAACTTCGTTACGAGTAGCTCGGTTCTTCCCCATTAATGGCAATGGGGGTCTTCCAGGACCCAGGACACCATTCTGTCCATGTTTCTGAAATTCATTGCTGATTTTGTTGTCAAGCTTGTTCACGGAAGCATTTTTTCCAGCTTGAACCATTTGGAAAGGATTAAGATCGGCAAAGAGATTGTTTGCATTAACAATATCTAGAGAATATGGCTCCTTATTGAGCTTCTCCTTAACATTATCCCCAGGTAAAAAGCCCACATTGTTTGCTCTCTGCTGAGAGGAGGTTGCATTTGAAGAAGATGCCTGCAAATTTGATTCATCCGCCGGGATTAAACTATTATTAGAACTGCTTCCCTTGTACATGGCACCTGCACTACTACTAGCACTTGGAAGAGATGGTATATATACATCTGTTTCAGAACTTGGATTTCCATCTAAGATTCTTTTTGTAGAAGCCTTCCCACTGCCACCTGTATATTCACCGTATAACGGGTTGAATGAACTTAAAGGCGCATCTTTTGTACTAAGGACATCTCCAGGAAGAAGAGTCCCTGGAGCTGCCATGAGGTCAACCAAAAATTCCCTGCCAAAAAAAAATTAATAAATTTAGCCACCAGCAAAATCAATAACAAAAAAGCAAGAAAACTTGACTACCAAAAAAATATCATATTCTAACCTATACCTGAAACAGAACCAATTATATCTAATAAATAAGAAAAAAAACAATAATGATAACGTCAGGAATATGTAAACATTACCCAGACCCAAAAAACTGGCACTTAAACAAAACATGATCGAATAATACTATCTGAACAAAGAAAATATTAATGAAGAAAATGGAAAATTTTGAAGAAATGATCTTCAAGTAGGTTTACAAAGACACAATGAGTATAATTTTTAAGAATACAACTACACTTAAAAGAAAAGAGGACCGCAATGTGATAAATCTCCAAAATGTTTTCCTCAAATAACTTCCAACAAATCCACAATTATATCTAGATAATACCCACCACAAGGGTAGAGCTTCCAACTTGCTTTCCGATGATACAAACAACCACAGTACATCACACAATAAACTCGTTAAGTCACCATCTTAAACACTTATCACCCCAGGGTCAACCCCCAAAATGGCTTCATCTGACAGCCAAGAAACTGTATGATATCCAGCATATTTACAACTACCAATTGGTCAAAAACATGTGCAAATGAAGACTGCACATAACAAGGGTAGGAATCAAGTAATCTCATGGTAATGCATAAAAGTCTTTGATTTTGTTTGACATAAAATGATAACAGTATGTGAAGCTTGTTATTTGCCATTTGCATGCTTTCTGTAAACAAATACGATATCGAATCATGGAAGGCAATACAGGTCAATACGAGTGCGTATTGTCAAATACGATATAAAATCAATACGCAATTAATTTTGGCCCCTTTTTAGTTAAAAAAATTTGCCTAAAAAATACTCGGCTGCAATTCAAACCTGACTTCTTCATAGGTTTAAAGTTGAACTAACCAAATAGACTACATTGTATCAACGTTGACAAGGTATAAAAATTTTTAAAACATTTTTTTGGCAATTGCATGAGATCAATAAGGGTGGGTCCATACAATTTAGATAAAAAATTTCTAAATATAGTGCTCCACACCTATGCATTTACATACACATATAATTTATGGGCTTCCGCCTCATATGAAGTATCTTATTTAATTTCAAATTGAACTTGTTATGATTTCAAATTAGGATTTAATTAGGACTTTCTTTATATAAGTATGCCTTAGTTTAGGCTTGCTTTCCTAGTTTAGATTTGCTTATTAAATGTAGGATTCTCATTATTCTTGTTTTCCTAGTTTAGATTTGCTTCCTAGTTAAAGAAGGTTGAAGCCTATAAATCATGTACACCTCTGCAGTCATTAGTTACGAATTATTGAACATTAGTCCAGTTAATTTAATTTATCCCTACCTTTCTTTAACTCTCTTCCCCTTCTCCTTTCCTACGTACACTCTTCCCCTTAATGTCATCCTTGTAACCCTTAGGTTACAAAAGAACTAATTTTAGAACACTTAATCATGGAAGGCCGAATCAGTATCGATAACTACTCGTACAGGTACACGCCAATGATACACTTGGTACGTATTAAAACGGGCACAAACCTCTAATACATATTAAAAATTGATAATGCATTATCTTAACAATTCTCTTAAATGAACACTAGATGGAAAAGTGACATAGAGCGCCAACATTAGTAAGTAACACCTACTGATTTTTATTTTATTTATTTTTTGAGGGGGGGGGGGTAGTATGTGATTCTTAGATGAGAGAAGTCAATGTCATGAATAATCTCAAATGTGAGACAAACCTTTATGTAGTGCATTATGCTCATCATAATTATGTATTGAAAACATGGGCCCTACAAACTATTACTCAATCCCATATTAAGTGTTCTAAAATTAGTTCAGTTTGAAACCAAATAATAAGATACTTAAAATGAGACGGAAGAATATCATGTAGACGCCCATAAATTAGATGTGTGAGTGAGCACTATCTTTAGAAAAAAAGAATTTTATCTAAATTGCATAGACCTACCCTTATTGATCTCATGTAATTGCCAAAAAAGTGTTTTTAAATTTTTATACCTCGTCAATGTTGATACTATGTAGTCAGTCTAATTGGTTAGTTCAACTTTAAACCTATCAAGAAGTCAGGTTTGGATCATGGCTGAGATTTTATTAATAAAAAGGGGTAAAATTAACTACGTATCAATATGTATTGGTCGTATAGATACAATAGGGCCAATACTATAAAAATATCAAATTTCTTTGTGGGGGGAGGGGGGGGGGTGTACCACCCCTTGTACTGTATTGGTCGATACACACCCGCATCGACCAATATGGCCATCCATGCACTTAATATATGATGGAGTAATAGTTTGCAAGGCCCACATTTTCAAGACATAATAATGATGAGCCTAATGCACTACCCAAAGGGTTAGCTCACACTTAAGATTATTCATAACATTGGTTTCTCTCATCTAAGAATCTTATGAGGGGGTCCTCATCTAACAATCACATACCTCCCCCCCAATCAATGTGTGTTACTTACTATTGTTGGTGCTCTATGTCACTTTTTCATCTATTGTACCTTTAAGAGAATTGTTATGATAATATATAATCAATCTTGACAATTTTTAATATGAATTACAGTTCTATGCCCATATCAATAGTCATCGATACCAATATGGCCTTTCAAGTATAAAATTGCATCATTGATGATGCAAATAGTAGGAGAAAAAAAGTAAAAACTCAAAGCAAGCAACAAATCCTATATGAATGTCACAAGCAATATTTGTAAAAAAATTTAATTTTTTATTGTAATAATCACCATCTGTCTACTCGACAATGCATTGTTAGCAGGGGGAGTCGAACATCCGACACTTGGCCACATAAGAAAACATTCAGCACATGTAATTAGTAGAGAAAACAACAATAAAAATTGGATTATAAAAACTCCTGAATTCTAGAAGTGTTTGCATTCACATAATTCTGTTAAAATATTCAAGCTATAAATGAATGATAAAAATTCTTGTTCTTCAATTCAGTTGGCCAAAAATAAAACTATAGATTTATGCATGAAAAAATTAAGAAAGAGTCATGATTCACATTTGACAGAAGTGTATTGCAAACTTAAAAAATTAGCAACACTTAGAAAGAGACTACTCAACCAAGACACCGACTATTACAGGAACAAAATCATTCACAAACTAGATTCAGATGTTTAACCACCCAAATAGAAGTATCTCAATAACTAACTTTAATTCATATAAAAAAGCAGCTACCAAGAATCTTGACTAGTCATACTCGGTATGGTGAGTTCAAGAACATGACCAATTTCATCATTATTCAGATCTCGAATATACAATGGAAACACTTACTCCCTTTGTCCCGTAATAAGTGTTCTATTTGTAAAAAATGTAAATTTTATGTAATGTGAGAAGCACATTAGATCACAATAGACAAAAATGTAACTAACTCAGCAGCATTTCAAGGCACAAATACACAAAAAAAAATTCATAGCTGTTCTGATTTTGATTCCCATGCTCCTCCTACTATGGGAAGAAACGTATTAGAAGCTTAATAATTGGTAAGAGGATGGAAAATAGGACACTTAATATGGGACAAGTTTTTTTAAAATGATACACTTAATATGGGGCAGAGGGAGCATATGGCAATTAAATTAAGAGTGAAATTAGAATACAACCTCTCATTTGATTTAATTATGTTCACTGCATCATCGTCAATCCCAGTGTAATGACTTCCCTTAACTAGTCTGCAAGGAAGGCCAACGTGATCTGCCAATACCTGCACTCCGTAGGAGCACGAGAACAGTAAGTGAGAATACAAAAGATACCAAGCTGATGTAGTAAGCATGTGATAATCATTGACAAAAAGCAGGATGCTAATTTAAACGAACCTTAAAGAGAAGGGCACGATGGCGTGACAACCCAATATTTAAGCACCCAATTGGCAATATGCTAGTATGAAGTGAAGACCGCAATTCATTACTTCTTTCCAGCCACCTTGCAAGCATGACATTGGCATCTCTATCAGATCCACCCATGTGCTCATTCACTAGGTCAGCTATCCTCTGTACAAGAAGGCTGACCTGAGCAACAGGACAGTCCAATGAAATGCAGTGGGCAACCTGCAGTAACTCTTCTAGAGCAGGATCTATTGTTCTATTGACAACAACAACTTCAAACCCAAGATTCCCAACACTTGACTGGAGATCCACAACTGAAGGCATCTTGCCTTGGCTTGCACGATCAGTAGAAAACCCATAGATGTCATAAAAACCATCCACTATCTTCTCCTCATAATCAAGCACATTATAATCCTGGCAATCCCAACAAAAAGCAAAAATTGATAAAAGAACAAACAAAAGGACTAGTGAAACAACCGTCAGCCAGCAAGAATGCCATCAAATTACTTTGCCATGCTGGAAGTCGAAGTATTAAAATTTCACAAACTATATGTATGCTATTAACAGAAAAGAAAAGGACAGACAAGCCCAAATTATATTCAAGAAGTTTGTCCCTAACTTTTTACAAACTAAACTTTGTTATTGTCAGATTTGGATTCACCTGCGACAAAAAGGACATCCTGAATGACAGTTTTGACAAATTTAAGGAACCTTCTGCTAAATTAGGAAATCAATTATCGTTCCCATCAGTAGAAAAGCACTACGCAGTAAGGACCAGGAAATCAGGCGCTATCATATCCAATCCCCATCAGATTTCACCATCACTGATGACCCAACACAATAAGCATCCATCTCAAGGTTGTCATGCAAGCATTTTGGAGCAAACGCTGAAAGCCCACCAACTACCCATTCCGATCACCACATTTACACTTCCCCCTCCCCACTCCCCAGCTCCCATCAATTAGCTCCTTCAGAAAAACAAGTAGAAGGCAGAAACACTTGTAATCCAAACTCGAGTCTCGAGCAACAGTAAAAGGGGAAATTTTTATGAAAGCTCAAGGAGCCAATTTCATTGCAAGCCAAAGTTACTGAGAATTTAGAAACCCAAATAGGAAACGACTCTATACTACACTCAACCAGCGATATTGAAAAAGGTAAAAAAATCATATGCAACACCAAAATAATTCCGCAAAGCGAAATAAATAAAAAACAAAAAACGCACCCAGTATCGCCGGGAAAGGGACACAGCAGCATCCTCTCCCTCCAAGCGGCTGGACCCCGCGGGGCGGCCACCGAGGCTGAGCAGGGTGGCAGCGCGGATCTGATCGGAGTCAGGGTCGTCGCGGAGGATAAAATCGGGGTTGGCGGAGGACGAGGAGGAGGAGGCGCTGATCGCCAGTGCCAGCTGCATCTGGAACTCCTCCTCAGACGAGTAGTAATCCTTCCGCTCCGTTGTCTCAACTGCCGCCTCCGCCCCAGGCACAGCAGGGGCCAACGGCGACGACGACGAGGGGCTGACGACAGGAGACACACCGCCGGGCGACGCGGTGGTCCGGAGATCGGCGAGAGGGTCGGGGTTGGGACGGGGATCATGGTTGCTGCCGAAGTGGAGCTTCTTGAAAATGTGCTTCATCCCTTTCCGCTTTCCCGGTTTGGGGCTGACGGCGGGCGGGTCCATCCGGCGCAGAAGAAGGCGGAGCCGCAGCAACGGCAGAAGAAGAAGGGGGGACTCGGGGAGGACTGACTAGTCCATGGATATACCGGAAGAAATGGGAAATGAGAGGGGAAGTTTCTTGGAAATGCCAGACATTGCCCCTCCGGTCTGTGTTTTTTCTTTGTAATACGGTCTGGTTTGGTGTTTCGTGATATTTCTTCGATAGCTCCTCCTGTAAGCGTAAAACCGTGTTTTCTTTTCTCTCTTCTATAGTTTCTAGGATCTAAGGGATTAAGGAAAAAATTCCGGCACGTAAACCCAGTTAAGAAAGAAGAAAAAGTTTATATACGTCAGGTCGAATATTTAAAAATAGGTTTATTTTACGCATTGCAAGCCATAGGATTGTCATCCAATGGCTCGTGTCAAAGGGGGTGGATAGGTGATAAAAACCCTACCTCTGGAGTATGATCCTCCCATTGTCACGAGGCAACGAAGCATATTATTTGTGATATGGGTTGAATATATACATATGTGGGTATATTGTATATTAAATATGCATATATTACAAAAACTATCAACAATGATATATACTCTACTTGCATGTGTTACGGATGAGGCTCGCCACATTGTAGAATATGTGTACACAACATTGTGCATAATGCATATAATAATGCGCAGACAATATTATGTATAATGCATGCAACAATACGCACACATAGTTGCCATGTGAAGACACTTGATCGACTAACATGCATTTTGAGTTCTAAGATGTCTCATTCTTCTTAAATAGTGTTTAAGAGTTGTAAAGTATTTTAAAGCCATTTGGCAAACTTTGGAGCGACCATACACGTACAGTCACTTTGACTGTCACTTTGACTACCACTTTACCTTAGTAAGCTAAAATGTACAAGATGTTGATATGATGCTTAGCCTTGCAATCGGCTGCCATAGAAGGCAATGAAGGCTTGTGGGCTCTCCGACCCACGAGTTGGCCATTTGGCTTTATGGCCTTGTTAAAAAGAATGGTCTTTGTGTGCACATAGCTGAGATGAAGTACTCTGACATCTAAGTTGCCTAAGTTGGATATGTGCATCGCAAGCTTCTGTCCCCCTCCAGCTAGCTCGCTTAGGGAATGTCTCAACACATCCACATGTCCGCTTTGGGATGGGTTCGTTGCTCAGCTTCATGGGCTAGATGCTCATTGACTCACTTTGTTATTTGGCCTTGTGAGTGCCGCACGAATGGTTGCTTCCTGGGTGCCTTTGTGACAAGTGGTATAAGAACGAAAGTTCCGTTTGTTGGGCAGCCAAGATGAACATTTGGACAAAGAGTTGGGAAGTGTTGAATGTGATGTTCTTCAGCCTCAACAGTGCGAGGTGAATGGACTAGCATGGGAAATATCAGATGATGGAAATGTGGGTTGAAACGGATGTGAATAGATGATGGTTGATCAGGTTCCTTCTTTGTTTTGGATTAATTGAGCTACATTTGTCATCACGTGCGCAATTTTTACAAGGACTGAGTGTAGTCATGTTCTTGTTCTCTAGATGTTGATGCAACAATACTATTGAAGAGTGTAGAGTCATGTTGGAACTCAAAAATGGTGCAAATGATGGCAATCTCTTGATAATGGTGCAATAGGGGATGTATCGGCGGCAAGAGGCCTTGTGAATCTTCAAACTTCCTTACCTGACAATGTTGTGGCTGGAATAGTATATCAAGACCAAGCTGATGTGTATGCAAGCAATTATCTTTACAAATAAAATATGAGACTCCTTGATGCGAGGATGGGCTGAAATTGAGCCTTAAGTGGGGCAACTGTGTTGTGAATGGGTGTGCAGCCCTTAGGGAAACAATGTGTCACCCAAGGGCAAACAATTTTTTCGTGCTAACGAGATATGGGACTCATTGGCAGGTGGTTTCAGGCTAAACTTGGCGCAAAGAGAAAAGACGTATTGGAAATAGTTGGCTTTTGGAATGAAAGTTCCTAGGCCGATGAAACAAGGAATGTTGGACTACTTTTGAAACATAACTTCCTTAGCCAAGGAACTGAGGAATGTTGGATATGAGCATAGTAGAACCTATTGAGTCCAATAAATGAAAATGGAAATAGATACGGGTAAATACCCCATTTGGCATGCAAGTGTGCATCCAAAGTGTGGACTGAGAACAAAAGAAAAAAAAAAGGAGTTGACACATGATGGTGATGGACAACCGTGCTTTTGGTTGGGAGCTATTACAGCAAGAGGCAACATAGTTCTTTATGGTGAATAGGAGAAAAACATTCTCACCCCTAAGTTCTTTTGATCAGCATGTGAGTGGTGCATTGGAAGTGTAGTTGATTGGGGTAAACAAGAATAGGGTGTTCCAATTCATCATGGATCTTCAACTTAAAGATTCATGTTAATTTTCCTTAGAAAATAATAAGTAACGGTGCAAACCTTTTTTCTCGTGATTTAGTTGATAAATGACTAGATTTACCATTTCTTAAGCTTGGATTTCATTATTGTTATGTTTGGAAGTGAGATTTGAAGGTTTAAGTTGGACATGTATATTTTCGGTTTTAGGTTCACAAGGTTGAAGACGAACCAGAGCCACAATGTTGGCATTCGAACGGCTAGGCAATCCAACAGCCTTCTTGCCTATCAAACGCCCAAACAACAGTTTTGCCATTTTACCGATTTTGCTCATTTTCATGTTCTATTTCTTAAATACCATTTTATTATGATTATGATAAGTGATTTATACTTGGAAATGTTATTGTGAGAACATGAATATGATGTTGAGAGCTACGATGATGTTCAAGTGTGACGTGGATTACATGTTATTCGGTTTAGCATGTTATGATTTCTTATCCTAAATTTATGTTGAGTGATTTTTCATGTTTTACTTAGGATTTTAGCAAGTTTACATGGAATTGTATGCTTTCACATGTTATATTGAATTATGGGTGAATGATAGTTCCATGTCTAGCTTAAGTGTAGTAATGAATACACTTACCTAAGTCTAGTATGAAATTGTACTTGACTTGGAATCATGTTTTTCGATGGTTTTTACTCATGATTTTAGTAAGGAGGAGTCATGATTTAAATTATGAGAGCATGCGTGTAATATGTTAATGAGACGTTCGTACTGCATATGTCTATAACTAGAGTATATTATATTAATAAAAAATAATAAAATATTAACGCAATTAACATATCATAGCCTCGCTAATATGTATCCTTGTGCGTATTGGTGCTTTTGGACCGCATGATTACAATCATGTGACTTTTAGTACAAGGGTAGGTGGGGTTCTTAGAACCTTATGCACCCCTAAAAAATGAGTATCATCCTATTTAAATATGACATTGCTTGGCATGCACTGGTACATATTAATTTTTTTATTAATACTTGGCATAAGAAGTAATGTTATACTCTAAAAAGTTTAGAAAAATCACCATTAATTTGTAGGGTCCATTAGAAAATTTAGAAAAAAATGTTTTCATGGCCACTTACCAATGCATGAATAATAGACATATGGAACCTTGGGAATTGTTAGATTTGGTTCTCAACTTTCTCTCTCACCGATTCCCGGTGATGTGGCAATTTCTTGGTCACCAAGTTTTCATTATGAAAAAACATAATATTTTTACATAAAACACGTACATAAAAAAATCTGTACATGAATTTTGATTGGCCCAGATAAGTGAGCCCATGTAAATCATATGTGGGGCCTACATATAAAGTCCAATATGTGTGAGTGTTTTTGTTACAGAAATATCACTATCCATTTTAATATGCCCCCCAAAAATTAAAGAGCTCCTTATCTTGTTAGGCAATCTACCAACTTTCTCCTAACACTACTCTCTCACCTCCACTTTATTGCCACATATCATCTCTCATTTATCTTTCGAAATGTAGATTTAAGTTATATATTATTGAGCCCTATTTAAATGTATTTTGTATATATATGCGTGGTGCATGCCTACATGCATGCTCAAAGCACCTTGGGACCCAGTAATTTTAATCATGTGGTGCTCATTATATAGGAGAAGGTAGGTATTAACCATCACACCCGCACCTCAAAATTACACGAGCCATTAAATATTAATCCAATGGCTCATAATGTACCCTTGACATATAATAACTATCTTTTTATGCTATTTAACATATAAAGATTAAATTGCGTCTAAACATTCAAATTTAATAGTATAGAGAAAGTTAAAGGGTAATATAGAAATAAGGGGCTTTATCTGAGGAGTAATGCTACATTAACGAAAGGTTTCATAGGTGATTAATAGGGTCTATATAAAAGTGGGTTCTACTAATCACTGATGGTCTAAAGATGAAATCACATATAAATCTTTACATCACTAAATAAATTTTCTTACCTAAGTTTTTATCTTAGGTGATTAGTAGGGTCTAATTTACCCCGTGAGTAGCGTAAGCTGTCGGATATAAATCCGACGGCCCGATGGGCTTGGGCTCACGCAGCCGAGAGTAAGCCAGACTCACCTCAACTTTTTCTTTATATATATTTTTATTTAAAAGGGTATAAGCACGATCCAAAAAAGTTAGGTAATGGTGTGTACGCTCGCGTATAGTCGGCTGGTGGCGCACCAAAAACGGTTCAAAAGTGGACCCCCCATGTTGGCTCAGTCTACAGCCAAGCCCGGCCGGATGCGTCTCGGTTTGATCAAGTTAAACCCGGTCCGGCTTCCCGACAAATATACGGTCTCGCCGTTTCTCCTCAGTCGTCCCCATCCTTGAGCTGCTCTGCTCCTCCCGAAAGCCATCCGGACGGAGGTGATGGGGGACGGTGACTCTTCTACCATGATGGGCGGCGGAGACGGCGACGATGACGGCAGCGTGGTGGACATCTACCCATTGAGCGGCTACTACTTCGGTTCAAGGGAGGCGGCTCCTGAGAAGGACGAGACCATCCTTGAAAGAGTCGAGAGGATGAAAGCCAAGTGAGCTATATTTGAGCTCCCCGCTCCCTTTTCTTCCGTGAATTTCTTTGTATGAGTGGTTTGTCGTTTGCTGTGGCTCTTTTACTTTCATTTTCTTTTCACTTAACTTATCGTCTGTACTTCCTTCTCAGTGAATCCACATGTGGGCAGTTGGAAATTTTAGTTTATTATAAAAAAAATTGGAAATTTTAATATGAGAAGAAGCGTGCAGGTTTTTATCGTTTTATTGGGGAACAAAAAACTCTACAGTTGATTGCTTTTATCTAGCTCGTGTGCCAAAATCTAATCGTTTTGCTGTGTTTCTTTGTGCTGAATCAGCTTTTCAAGGCATGGGTTGAGGACTTGTGTGGAGGGAGTTCTTCTGGTATGTTCTGAACTGTCTGAATCTGTGATGGGGAATGTTCATTTAAGCATGCTAGAAGGTTGGGTTTACATGTCACGATTAATGGTGGACGTTTGATGGTTTGTTTGTCAGATGCCATTATTTGTTTTCACGGTTGTTAATAAATTTTTAACTTGTATGTATAGTCTTTGGAATTTTGAGCATCTTTCCGTAATTTATAGAAATGAGTCTTGCTTTTTTCTGAATATTATTGATATGTATCCGAGTTCGACTAGATGATGCTGTTCGAGTTCTTATCTATCTGCTTCCTTCTGTGTTTGTGCTTCATTGTATGGTGGGGCATCACATTTATCAAAGTTGGCATCATGTTGACCAATCTTAGTCATTTCTAGCGGGAGAACATCTTGGTGAAATAGTCTAGCATTAGTTGGGTGCTGTGGCATTATAATCTTTCATAGTATAATTGCGATGTAAATAGAATTTTTGTATTCATCACGATTTCCTAGTTATGAATGGCTTTAGTGTCATTACCAATAGAGATAGAGTGATAGTACATCGTGAATCATAAAAAATTTAGAACTCCTTTCACCTTAATTTGAGCTTGCTCCAATAACTCTGACCAGAAAAAATATATCAGATTACATTAAAGTTGCATGGCTACAAGGATGGAGCCAGGAATAAAATTTGAGAGGGGGGAGTTGAGGGGGTGTGGATGGAATGGCCCCTGCCAGCCCCTTGGCTCCTCCCTGCTTACTTATGGTAAATTGATAAATTTCCTAATACATGTGATGTCTTTTGTGAAAGCGATATTTGCTTGATGCATTAAATGCATCCTATTGTGTTTGAATTTGGATGACTGATAGTCTCTATTAAAACTGAGATATTAGCGCTTGCAGTTTTGCTGAGTTTGGTCAATAAACATTTTATAAAATAGGTTGAATTGTTTCGTCATCCTCATGTGTTGCTGCTCCAAGTAAGGAATTCGTACTTCAGACTTCCAGGTGGTCACCTTAGATCTAACGAATCAGGTATAGTTTTGTGATGGCCGTTTTTTGGCAAGATATTTATGAACATACAAAGATTTTTGAAATTGTATTGCTATTGTTTTTTTAATTTAAATCAGGTGACCTGAATTTTTATTTTAAATTTTTTATAATTATTGTTCTCAGAAGCTATACCGTTAACTCGTCTATTGGCGAAAAGTGCATGGGTTTGAGTCGGTTGATATACTCCTCTTACATAGTCCTAATTATATGTCTGTAAAATCTGTGCTAGAAATTGGTGGGCTAAAGCGAAAACTTTCAAGCAAACTTGGAGCTAGTGGAAGCCCTAATGATGCTGACTGGCAGGTTTAGAGCAATTTTTGACACTATTATCAAATGCCTCCTTAAACTAATGAAAAGCCTCTCCTTGACACCTGTTAAAAATAATTTGATTTCTCACTTGATCTCCAGATTGGCGAATGTCTTGGCATGTGGTGGCGATCTGATTTTGACACATTGCAATACCCATATTTGCCACCAAATGCAAGAAAGGCTAAGGTATATAATAGTGCAAGTAGTTATTTTTTCATGATAAAAGAGTCCGACTTATCTTTACAACATATTTGTAGGAATGCACAAAGCTTTTTCTTGTCCGGCTGCCAATCAATCAGCAGTTCATTGTCCCAAAAAACTTGAAATTGCTTGCAATTCCGTTGTGTCAGATTTATGGCAACCATAAGGTACATTCTTAGTTTTATAATTCTAAGTGTGTTTGGCTGTTTGATGTTTTGAGGACACTGTTTTTAGTTCGTTCATAGTGAAACACAAATGCTACTTACCACAAAGTCACACTTGTAAACCTGGTCACCTTATGGCGATCATATTATTTTGGAAGTGCCAAATTTATCAACCAGATGGATCACTCATGAGTCTAGAAATTTCTATTCATAACTGATTGAAAAGATCTCTGGCCAATTTCTAGATTTGACTGAGGTAAGTCCATGATCGGATAGTTCTTGGCTACACATAAAAAATTAACAAGTGGTCAACTACCGAAGGTCAGTTTTTCTCCAACTGTCCTCTTCTAGTATTTGATGACAGCAACTAATGCAATTTATGAGCATTTTTATCATGTTTCTCTGGGCAATTTACCTCGCTTGTAACTATCCATAGCCTCTGCTGTACAACTATCCATAAACATGTTGACTTGTGTGGAATGTAACTTTGTCTAGATTGCAACCTATAGATTCTACATTCTTCTAGTCAGATTTGTTGTTTGATCTTTGTTTAGCTGAAATGAAGGGAAAAAATTGGTTGATCTATGTGTGCTTTAGGAGAGGCTTTTCATTATATAATGGCCTTTCCTTATATCTCGATTTATAATCTCCTTTTCTCTTGTAGACATACGGTCCAGTGATCTCAGGAATCCCACAGTTACTGTCTAAGTTCACCCTCAACATGATTGATGGTTGAATGCACTTCCCTTTCCTTGTAACAATGCAATTAATCTGCACAGGAGAGTGGAGATGCAGTGAGCGGCCTCTTATACTTTTTAAATTGAAGTAGGTGTAATTATGGTACAGATGTATATCATATTCCTTCCATAGCTCTAGACATGAACATAATGCTGGGTTGTTTTCTTTGTCTAATCCGTAATTTACATGCTAAACATAATTTATATATTTGGAAACCAAAGCCGTGAGTGCTACTTTTGTATACTATAAAACCTTTTTCCTCCCATGTGTCTTAGCGACAAAAAATGAAGCAGTGATCATGCTGCCTCTGGCTCACACTTGGTGCCCGGCTCCATTTTACAGTATTTTTTCTCTTAGCCCATTTAGTCTATAAATTACATGCTCCATCTTCTGCAGTGTTTTAGCCTCTTGAAGGTTGGGGTGAAAATCCATTAGTTAATGGTCGCACCAGGTGCTAGACAATGTACACATGGAAATCGGTAAAATGGCAAATTCCTTAGTTTTCTTCTTTAAAAACTGTCTTCTCCTTATTAATGTGACCCCATGTCCTTTATTTTGGTTGATCTGCTGTTAATGCAACTTTGAACCAGGGGAAGGTGAAATATTGAAATTGGAATATAAAACCTATGTAGTCGCTGTGGATGCCAAAATCCAGATGAAAAATAAAAAAACGAGACAAACTGAAATGCTTGCAATACATTCATTGTGTTGACATCATACATGTTTTGTTTATAGGAACATCATACATTCATATTTGAAAGAGTTTGAATTAATTGTTGACTATGATGGGTGTGCAGCGGGCAGTGAGTATCCTCCCATTGACTAGAAAGAGTATAAAAAGTCTCCCTCCACGTCTAAAGAGTGGTTTTCTCTCGAGAAAACATCGAACACTAGATTTTTCTAACTAGGCAGGATGAGATGGAATACTTGTAAACATGCTCCCATGTTAGAGACCATAGAATTAACAAACCTAAAATTTATTGTATTGTTTTAGCAATATTCTTGAAATTTTTTATTAATATTATTAAAACAATTCAGGAATATTGTTTAATGTTTTAACAATACTGTTATGTTATTTTAGCATTATTGATTTGGAAAAACCCTTGAAATTCTATTAACAATATTGCCAAAATGTTAGTCATTGGTTAGATCACATAATATTGGTATATCTTCTCAATTAGGCAATTGGAATATCATCTCAACTTCAACTCTTCTTAGTCCATAAGCAAGTTTTCTCGCAATTAGTTAAAAAAACATAACCAATTTATCCTTCTATTATCCTTCATAAGTTTAATATTTTTTAACCTTACTTTCTTCTATCACCGTTAAATACATCATCATAATGTAAATTATTTGGTACATCTTTGTGAATCATTTCCTACTAACAACAAAATTGTTCAATCAATTCAACAATTTGGTTAAATTAAATATAGTTAAATTCATACATTAATATGGTTAAATTAATCTTGTATTATTGTTGAGTTAATATTGTAATTTAGCTAAATAAATATAATAATATGGTTGAATAAATGCAACAATATTAATGAATCAATACAATATGTTGAATAAATACATCAATATCATTGAAATAAGATATGAATAAATTTTGTTAAATTAATACAATAATATCCTTGAAACGATATAACAACAAATATCATCGAATTAATATAGCAATATTGTTAAAATAATATAATAATATATTTTGTTGAAATAATACAATAATATCATTAAAACAATACAACAATATATATTATTGCAACAACCATGGAAGGCCGTATCGGTCGATACCGTCTGATGCGAGCGATCGCCCCCACATAAAAAATTGATACGTAACGGCCGTATCGATCGTACCGTATCGATACCCTATTTAAAAAATATTTTTGTATTTAAAAAAATATTTTTTTAATTAAAAATTTAATTTTTTTAAAAAAAATTAAAATTTTTTCCTTAAAAATAAAAATATAATTCAAACCCAACTTTTTTAAAAGTTTAAGTTTTTGTTATATTAAAAATAATATTTTTAAAGTTATATGAGATCAATACGGGTAGGTCCATGTAATTTATATAATTATTTTTTTTACATATAGTGCTCCACAAATATACATTTATTTAAACATACGACTTAGACTCATATTAAGTATATTATTTATTTTTAAAATAAACTAATTTTATAGCACTTAATATGGAAAAGAATGAGTAGTAATTCGTATAGGATGGAGCGCATAATAGTGTATGGTTCTAAATAAACTAATTTTAAAATACTCATATCGGTTGATACTACATTATATAGTCTTATTATGACCTAAAAGAAGTATTATAATGATATATTATTATTTATAATATTTTTTATGTTTATAAAAGGGTTTATGCCCGTTTCGGCGCGTACGAAGCGTATCATCGGCGCGTACCCGTATCCATAGTCATCGATACTCTCATCCGTATTGATACGGCCTTCCATGGCAACAACACAACAATATTGTTGAAACAATACAACAATATCATTGAATTTGGAAAAAATAAAATATCTTTTTCTTGTCTATAACCTAGTGAGTAAAACCAAACTAAATGTTCATCTCTTTAATTTAAGGCCCTACTCAAGCTTCTCTTGGTTGAACCTCACCTCTTGCCTCATCACATGTTGGTGCGTTATACTTTTCAAGGTTGTAGAGGAGGAAATTTGTCACAGAGAGTGGGGAGTTTCATAAGAACTCCTAAAGTTTGACCTTTTAGGGTTTAAAGTCTTGCCCAAGCTTCTTTTAGGTTGGGCTTATCTCACATATTAGCGTGCCACAACTTCCTGGGTCATGAATGATAAAATATATCACAAGGCACTTCTGAAGGGGGGAGATAGGAGAACCATTTGAAATAGGTGGTAGATAAATGAGATGACATCCTTCGTAGTAGGGAAAACCCTAGTTTTTGGGTGCTAAGATTGCCATAGGAAGGAGAAGGGAAAGAGGAAGAAAGGAAGGAAGGAAATGACTAGGGAGGGTATTTTGGACCTCATGTAGGTAATATTTAATATGGGGAAATTTCTTTTTAGTAAGAGAGAGGGGAAATATTGTCAAAATAGGCCAAATGGTGGGAAATAATCTCAAAGTAGCCCATGGGTGCCATTAGGAAAAACCAGTTTGGTCTGGCACCCATCCACTTCAGATCACACATTGGAAAAGATCCCAATGGCTTCCAACTTCACCCCTTGAAGTGTATTTGGCATGAAATGAACTTGTGTCCCATCTCAAGAGGAACAAATGGTCATCGCAAGTGCACATATGCACCCCATTATGGTGCAAGAGACGCAATTCCCTGCCTCCAAAGAGGCAAACTGTCAGCATGCTCCAATAGACGCACCCGTCGTCAGGCTCCTCCTTGCCCATTTCTTCATTCTCTTCGTAATCAGCCACTCTCAAGGATGTGAAGCCCTTTGCTTCCACCCAAACTTTAGGCCACTATATCTCCATCACAGTTGTGTGAGGGAGCAAGAGAGACATTCAGAAATGTAGTAGGACAATTGTTAATAGCTCCACTTGCGTTAGAAAAATGTTAGGAGTTAGTCAAGTAAGTCAATTAAACCGTTTCAAAAGTTGAAAATGTTATTCTCATTTGGTTGTTTGAAGGGTGGCCAATGCAATGTATTTTTTAGGTTTCTTGGCTTTGAGGAGCGTTAATGTTAGCCTTTTCTGTTAGGTGGTCTATTGCATGCATATTTACAATTATGTACATTAGCGTTTTTTGTTAGGGGGTCTGTGGTATGCAATTTATTTTTGCAGTTATGTATGTTGTGTGTTATAATTGAAGTTTATGATGAGTTTACGATGATGTATGTGTAGTTGTAATGTGATTGCGACGTGAAATTGAACTGTATGTTGAGGTTATGTGCGGGCATTGCAATGGTGTTGCCATTGCAATAGGCATCATAATTTCATTGCAGGGGCCATCACAATTACAATGACGACTGCAATTTCATTGTAGGGGCCATCACACTTGCAATTGTCATTGCAATTACACTGTTATGAGCATCACAATTACATTGCTATGTGCATTGCAATTACATTGCTATGTGCATTGCAATTGCATTACAATGGGCATTGTAGTGCGCATCATAACCTAACGACAAATACATAACAACATATGTAATTATGTATTTTATAATAAAATGAAATGATAAGAGTTGAATATGTGCTTTTTGGACATATTGGAAAGGTAGAGCGCAAATGCACTACATCCAAGTTAAAAGACTTGGACACATTCTTGACCAGGGACATGAGGGAGAAGTTAAAAAATATAATTTTTAAGCACTTGATAGAACTATCAGAAACTATGATATGCCACCAACTTATTGCTAACATGCTATTGGTCAGATAGTCTGGCCTAAAATTTTCTTTATGTGGTAAGTTGGCCACCTTAAGGCCAGTCAATGTCACTCTCATATTGGGATTTCTACTATTATCTGAAGGGGAGGAGGAAATCCCTGAAACTGCCACAAGCAAGTTCAAGGTTCAGATGTTTTCTAAAGTTCAAGTTGTCCACGATGTGGAGATCTGGAATGTCATGACCTTTAACAAGACAAAGGCAGAGGATAAGGTCAGGATGACTTTACTATATGTGCTTGCGGTGTTCCTATTGCTAAGGGAAGGGGGATTGTAGAGAACAAGTTCTACGTTATGATAGATGACCCAAAATTGACAGCATTCAAGAATGTACCTTGGGCCAAGTTGGTGTACAATTAACTAAGGAGTAGTGTGAGGAACCACATCCAATTGTCTTCATTCTCATTATCTACAACACAGTAAGCCACTAGAAAGATGTGATCTCCTCCATCAACTGCAATTGCTACTAAGAGAGTTCCCTATGCCTTCCCATTTAAGTGTGTGCCATCCAAAAACAATAAGGGCCGACAATATCTAAACACAATAATGGATGCATTCAATGAAATAAAGTAGATCAAGAATCTTCTCTCTGAGCTTACCTCATAGACTTTCGGGTTCATCATCATGAGTTTGTTACAATACCATGGGAGATCATTGTACAAATCCATGTAATTTCCACGTATGCGGGTGACTGCTACCTCCTTTGCACACCATGCCTTTTGATATGTAATATTTACACTATACTCTTGTAATGTCCTGGATTTTATTACGATTTTTTGCTATTTTTTCTAATCATTTTTGGTGAGACAATGTGACGCTTCGGCGTATTTAACTGGTATTCATACTTGTAGAGTCGGGTATCGAGTTCATCGTAGGCCATGGGCCTAGACGCGCGTTCCGACGCGAAAAATTGAAAGAAAACAGAATTGCAGAGGATAAGTTGGAAAAGAAATAAAAAAGGAAAGGATCGGGCTTGGGTTCGGCTGAGCCCAATCCGGAATCCTCTGGAACAGGACGACCCCCCCCCCCCCCTCATCTGTCCGAACCAGAGGAGCACCGCTGGCGGGCCGCCGGTTGACCTTGGCCTGATGATGGCTAGGCGACTGCCAAGCCGCCTCCCCGACGCCGCCCTAGCCCGATTCGCCCCTCCCGTGAGCTCCTCCCCGGTTTGTCCTCTCTCTGTGTGTTTTGAATTGAGCCGCCGCTGTGGGCCATCCGGCCATTGGGAGCTCCGACCCGGCCCGACGACGGCGAGAGACCTTCCCTCCCGGCTTCCTGGGCCTTTCCTCTGTCGCCCCGTCCTCACTTGCCTCTTTGCCCTATTTTTCGCTAGTGCCCTGTTTTGATTAACCAGTGGCCATCGGCGGTGAGCCGTGGCCGACTGGACCTCCATCCGGCTCCGCCTGGGCCCGGCAAAGGCAGTGAGCCACCCCTCCCGGACCTAGTGGGCCTCCTCCGCCGCCCCATGCTCCTTCCCCCCCCCCCCCCCCCCCCCCCCCCCCCTCTGCCTTGTTTTTCGCCGGCGCTATGTTTTGGTGAAACGGAGGCCGGTGGCGGCGAGCCGTGGCTGACACGACCCCCATCCAGCCCCGCCTTGGTCAGGCGAAGGTGGTGAACCGCCCCTCCCTGCCCAGTTCCGCCTCCGCCTTCCATCTTCCCTCCGACCAGACATTCTGATCCCCTGTTTTCCTGTGAGTGTGTGAGTGTATGGTTCTGATGAAACGGTGGTTGCCGGCAGCGAGCCACCACCGGATGGACCTCTGTCTAGCTTCGCCTTGGTCCGGCGAAGGCTTTGGGCCACCTCTCCCTGCCCGGTTCCGCCTCCGCACTCCCTGTTTCCTCCGACCAGACCCATCTTCTCCTTGTTTCTATCTGTGACGGATTTTGGGGTTGTGTCGGCGAGAGCCAGCCTTCGGCTCGCCTCTTGCTGACCAGCCTTGGGCTGACGATGGTAGGACCACCCCCAGCCAGCTCCGCCGCTCCACCCTTGTTGGTTTTCCTTGGCCAGTCCCTCATCTCCCCTATTTTGCCTGTTTTGGTCTGAGTTCACTGGCTGCCACCGTTAGCCGGACACCAGACTTGACCCACCAGACCATTGTTCGGTCTCTCTCCAGCCTGGAAACGATGGTGGATGTTTCCAACCAGCCCGGTTTAGCCTTCATCCCATCCGTTCCATTGGAACGACATCCGTTGCTCGTCGGTTGATGTGCTCGTCCACAAAAACCAAGCCTTTGCTCCTTATTGTGCTATCCGTCCGGCGTGTTGCCGTTGACTTTGGCCATCACCTCTGGCCGGAGATAGCTCCTCCTGACCGCTAGGGCCACGATGGAGTTGGCCAGAGCCACTAGTAAACCCTGCTCCTTCGTGCCCCAAGGTTTTTCACCCATTTTGGGCCACCGTAGCATCTGCTATGGACCCTTGTAGTTTGGCAGGTCTCAGCCTAGAGATGGTTGGCCGCCCTAGTGTGGCACCGCCCCTCTTTTTCCGACATGAGTCATGCGTCTCCTCTGTCGGTTATGTGTTTGACTGTGCTATAGAGAGCGCCATGTTTTGCCCTCTTACCATCCTACCTCCACCGGACACCGTATGACCTCTAGTCGGCCTACCTCGACACGACAATGGAAAAGGCCATCTTTGTCGGTCACCAACCTTGGGCATGGCCCTACCGCCCTTTCGAGCTTTGGACCAACACCGTCTAGCCCTCTCCCCCTCCCTTTGGTCGTGCGTGCATGTAGCCACGCATGCGGGTTAGGGTTTTGGTGCCGCTTTGGAACCGCCTGACCATCGGATGGCTCCGCCATCATCTGGAGTTGACATCGGAGTCCTCCACCACCTCTCCTCCGTCCTTGAGTGTTGCCCCTCACCCTCCACCCATATGTGGGCCCTTGTAAATGTGAATTTGACATCATTGGGTGCCGTCCATGGCCGATTTCAACGTCTTGTGACCGGTTGGGTATTGTTCAACCGCAGGTCGAATTTTAGTGAGTACACCTTACCTTCCGGTCGCACCTACCACTCGTTGGCACGATCTTTCTCCTGGCCGCCCCTAGTGTGCCGCCGTGGATCGCAGATTTTCTGCATTGATATGTGTCACCCCTTAGTTCCGGTGCTTCCTAAAACCTTGGGACAACAACTCTCTCGGCTAAGAAAAGCTTTTGGCTGCCAACTCCGCCACTGACATCGCCACCATCGTGTGCTCGCCATCAAACGTCATGATTACAAGGTAGGGGAGCTTTGAACTCGTGATTTCATGATATCATGCTTTGAATGAGTAGCAGCATGCTAGGATTATATGATTTCATCTTTTGGATATTAAATCATGATATGTTTGCATGATGTAAGAGAATGAATTATGCCACGTTGAGATACATATGATATGTATGTGAGATGTAAGCATGTTTTATGTATGTGGAATTTGTATGCGCTAGTGATGGCTAGCGAATATGTTAGTGTACTACGTATGTGTATGATGTAAGTGCTAGTGATGACTAGCGATTATTTGAGTAAGTTACGTATGTGGACTGTGTGTGTGGGCGATGAGCGGTAAGAAGTGGTAAGGGTTTGATACAAAATTGGATGTGGATTTGGATGTGTAAGCGTGTGACAATGACGGCGGACGTAAGTTTGACAGGTGAGGATTTGAGCGGATTAGATCGGCTTGGTTTGGAGCGTACGTCAAGGGTTCAGTAAGTAAGAGGACTTAGGCTTGGAGCCTTATGAGAGTTTATTAGATGGTAAGAGCGTCCATAATTGTACAAGCATAACATACAGATTATGAAGTGAAAAGTAAGCATAATAAGTGAGGTATTAAGTAAGAGGCTGATAACGGGGATCTATTGTGAGGAGCTCAGTTTGATTATGCCGAGTAAGATGTTTTGGCCGTAATGTGTATGGCGGAGACTATATGAGTACGTAAGGATTTGATGTACGATGAGTTTGATCACGATAAGGATGGGTTAAGTGAAGTCTGCTGCCTTGACGAACTAGGGTTTCGATCGGGCTCAGTTTCGGTTTGATCAGTTGAGGACTATGAGTTTGTGTGGCATAATTGTACCGCATAATTTACATAATTCAAACTTGAATTATAAGAAAGCTAATGATAGCATTGTGAGTTTGAGACCTGAGGGTTCGACGAATTAAGTTCCGTGTTTGAGCTAGCCGATAATGAGTCGGTTGAGCATTTATCATGTCTTCCATGGTTTCTATCTTGTGGGATATTGTCTGTGTGCTATATAGAGCACCAGACGTCTAATGCTTTGTTGAGAGCAACTGTATGTGTGTTTTTGATTTGGTCTGCGTGCTGTATTAATCCCAGACGTTTGATGCTCTATTGAGAGCGTTGTATGTTCCTGCCTAAGAGTGGTATGGTATGATTCCTGCCTAAGAGTGGCATTGTATGATTCCGCCCAAGAGGCACTGTATGTTTCTACCCAAGAGTGGCACTGGCACTATAAGACCCATTATGGTGGGCAATTGTATGGCACTATAAGACCCCTTATGTGTGGGCAATTGTATGATCCCTTATGTGGGTGTATGTTTGTGCGCTCAGGTAAGTAGTATCATGGATCTACTCTTACCTATTTGATCTTGTGCCCCATGAGCATAGGTGTGCCTTACCTTCAGAAAAGTCCATGGCGTCTAGTCAGTCCCCGGAGCTTAAGGTGATGCCCCAGTGACATTCTTTTCCTTTTTGACGCTGGAGCTTATTAGCTATAATGAGCTTCAGTGGTCGATAGTATGTATACGACTATATGACTGAGCATGTGCGTTTTTGAGTAAGCGTATGATTATTTATGAGGATGAGTACGACTGTAAGAGTGTGAGTTTGAGCACGACTGTAAGGGTATGTTGTGAGCAAGACTGTAAGAGTATGATTTTGAGTAAGACAGTAAGCGTATGATTGTATGAGTAAGGTCGTATGAGTAAGGTCGTACGAGTAAGTGTAAGATTGTATGAGTAAGGTCGTACAAGTACGTGTAAGTTGTATGAGTTAGCGTACGATGGTACGAGTAAGTTTGTAAGACCCTGATTAAGGGTGTTTGTATGAGTTGGTTTGATGGTGTGTTGCGCATGATTATATGCATATGTATATGATTGATATATGTTAACTGCTTCATGTTTGAGTTGCATGAACACATGTATTTATGAACTTATTGACTTCACTGTTTAGGATTTCCCCTACTGGGTATTTTCCTACTGAATATGAAAATACTCACCCTACTTTTTTAGCCCCGTTGTTCGGGAGGCTTTTGCAGGTTGTGTTGGAGAGCTCCTGGAGATGGATGCTCGTTTCTGCCGGGGATCGTTTCGCCTTTGACTCAGGTATACTTGACTCACTAAGAGTATCATTTGTGCCATGATCTAATGTATTGGGTGAGATGAGATTTAAATGTTTATATCTTCTGGACTTTTAATTTGGATCAGAATGTGGACTGTTTATGGGACTTGTACTCGGGGACGCCTGGGAGTTATTTGTATTTAAAAATCCATGATCATGGTAATTTAGTCGTATGTTTGTTTTCAAGTAATGCCTGAGGATATTTGATTTGGCGGTACGATGTTTAACCGTATGATGTTTTAAATTATAAACTATTTATACAAGTTTTAATTTCTTCACTTTTACTCTGATTTATGGATGTTTTATTGCAAAAAAAAAATTTCTGTGAATTTTAAGGAAAATGTATGAAAAATCTCGGTCGTTACAACTTTTGCCGCATGTCCTTCACCATATCATTTGGTGAAGATGTAGGTCTCTCTCTCATAGTATCCACAATTAACTCAGACAAAAGGCCATGTGATGAATGAGGATGATACTTTCTCTCTGTAACGTCCAAGATTTTTCTAAATTCCCGAAGTCAATCACGTGGAAATTAGGGTGTTAGATCTCTTGACATTATCATAAAACTAACTTGATCACTAGTTGGAATTAATGGCTGGAACTCATAAGGATAGAAAGTAGACAAAAAGAGGTTTGAAATGCCACCAAGAACACACGAATCGGAGTTCGGATGAGGGAGATACGACCGTTTGAAGTTGAACATATCGCGCAGGGCTTATTTGCCCGAATTAGAAGTCCTAAAAGAACTAGGAATTTGAAGTCCTAAAAGAACTAGGAATTGAAAGTCCTAAGAACTAGGAATTGGAAGTCCTAAAAGAACTAGGAATTAGATGTCCTAAAAGAACTAGAAATTAGGAAAGGGCTCTTATAAAAGGGAAAGAGGGGGGTGACCTAGGGGGGATCTTTTGGCTAGTTCGACCTCCTCTCTCTCTCTCCACTTTTTCCTTCTCTTCCTTCTCCCATCAAGGTCCTCTACAACTAGCAGCCATTAAGGGGGGAAACTACTACCTTTTTAAAGTAACTTCATGGGCAAAAGGCATAGAAACAAGGGCTTGAAGCTTTTGAAGTGGGCTGTTTGAGGTAGGTGCAATTTTTACACTCCGTCATTAGGGTTTGATGGTGATTCTCTACCTAGGTCGACCCCTCATGTGCTGAGTTTGATCTCCATAGTTTTGCCTAATCTATGCCTAGGTTATGCTAAGTTTTATCCCCCATATGTACTCTGATTTATGCCTAGGTTATGCTGAGTTTTATCCCGCATATGTACTCTGATTTGTGCCTAGGTTATGCTAAGTATTATTTCTTATTTGTACCCTGATTTATGCTGATTCATATATGATTCATGCTGAATATTATCTCTTATTTGTACCCTGATTCATATATGATTCATGCTGAGAACTGTCTCTTATTTATACCCTGATTAATAAATGATTCATGCTGAGTATTATCTCTTATTTGTACCCTGATTCATATATGATTCATGCTCAGAATTATGTCTTATTTGTACCTTGAATTATGCATAATCTATGCTATGTTTAATCACACATATGTACCCTGAACTATGCATAATCTATGCTGAGTTTAATCGCACATATGTACCCTGAATTATGCTTAATCTATGCTAAGTTTAATCACACACACGTACCCTGATTTATGCTTGATCCATGTTGAAGTTAAGTACTCATATGTACCCTGATTTATGCTTGATCTATGGTGAGTTTAATCAATCATATGTACCCTGATTTATGCTTGAACCTTGATGAGTTTAACTATCTAGGTATGCCCTATTCCATGCTTGGACTATGCTGAGTTTAACCATTTAGGTTTGCCTAAATTCATACTTGTTTCATGCTGAAATTAGTATTCTTATCTCAGCCATGTTTAGGTTATGTCAGGTTGAATGGATTTGGTCATGACAGTCTTACTTGAGTTATGATCATGTGGAATGATGTAGGTTGTGATAGATTTACTTCATTGTCATATCATGTTGGTTGTTGCTAGTTATTTCAACCTGATTTGATGTGATAAGTTGCTAAATTGATTGGGGCACTTCAGCCCCAATTCAAGTCATTAAGTTGTTGATATGTTGAGTTCATTTCAGCATATGCCTAATTTAGGGCTGGGAAAATCCAACCCGACCTACTTAACCCTACACTCTACCCGACTACAGGTAGGGTCAGGGTTTAGGCTTTTGACCTATTTTGAATTTAGGGTCGGGTCGAACCCGACCCGCACAACCCGACTACAAATAATAAAGAATCC
This sequence comes from Saururus chinensis, assembly GCA_035235625.1. Classification (NCBI taxonomy): domain Eukaryota; kingdom Viridiplantae; phylum Streptophyta; class Magnoliopsida; order Piperales; family Saururaceae; genus Saururus; species Saururus chinensis. Next base: position 1,652,999 of record CP141147.1, read on the forward strand.
TATTATTATAGTGTTGGTCTATTGGACTTGTTTATACTAATATTATAGTGTTTGTTTAGTGCATACTATGTTGAAGTAGAGGTGCTTAAACATAAATTTGGGCACGAATAAGATGTTTGGAGTATAGGTGTGATCACATATATTTTTCTTTATAGTAGACATCCATTTTGGGATAAAAGAGGACGATGTCTTCAAAGTGTGGTTAATTTATATATAGTTTAATTTCTTTTCTATTATTCTTTTAGGTGTGGTGAATGGAATGAAAATATGTTATATTTTGTTGTTTTCATTACTCATCCTCTCTCCTTCATAAGGACACATCACACACTAGATTTAGCTATGCGTTAAAGCCCTGATAGTCATAATAGAGAATAGGTTAGGAACATATAACGAGATAGGCGGATAATAAAGCTCGATGAGGGACAATTTTCATAGGAGGAAAATTTTAATCAAGTGTCACTAGTTGCAAAGGAGGGTAGGGTTATGAGAGGCCATAAAGAAGTAGTTACTAGAATTTTGAAATTAAGACACGTTGAAACGCATGATCCTCTCTGGCCATCAAAGAAAAAATGTTTAATCTGTTTTGTGTTGGTACGTGAGTTATCAAAAGCCAAGTGGGCTGATCATGAGTAAACAAACATTGAAGGTCTGTTTTGTTATCATTCTCTTAGAATGGAGGAAATGCAACATTATACCTCTAAGGTCTTCGTTAACGGCTACTACAAAAAAAATATCCGCCAAAAATTAGCCAAAGAACCAAACATTACAAATTAATGTTTTAATGTATTTAATTTCATTTGTGTTTGTCCTTTGCAAAGAGAAGGTATTTAATACAAGTCTAACAAAAAAATTGAGGAAAAAAAGTAGGGTTACCCGCATACCCGACCCGACTCAAGTAGGGTTAGGGTTTGGATTTTTGACCCGATTTAAAAATAGGGTCGGGTCATGAACCGACCCGATTTCAGTGAGGGTCAAGGCCAACCCGACCCGATTCCCAACACTAGCCTAATTAGTTGTTTTGATGCATCTGATACTCTTGTCTCAGTCTTGGTCTTGTATGTTATAATGTTGAGTTCGTCAGCTGAGTTCATCTATGATATGTTGTGATTATTTTAAATCCTTTTTGCCTCATGTGGCTGCATCATATCACATGTTGAGTCAGAGTTAAATAAGCTCACCGTAATAGCCATGGCAAAAATTTAGGCCCGTGTGGCCTCGGCACCTTTGGGACTTTGGTTCTCAGCTCTTTGAGCTTTCGAGCGCACCTAGGTTTTTGAGCATCATGGAAGGCTCCTCTACCTCTGGCCAGTGTACCCATGAGCACAGTTGGTACCTACGTCTCTAGGCCCATGGCTGATCTAAGTGGATCTCTAGAGATGTTAGGATTACTGTTAGCATGCAGTTACTCCTTTGAGCGGGAGTCGGTATTTTCAGGTAATAATTAGTGCATTATTTCCTGAATGGTGTCCATTGTTTTGTGCTTTGTGTTAGAGTCCTATGTCTGGAGATGTCTCGAGGGGTGAGTTATCTCTGAGTGAATATAGATTTGATAGTATTAATTATTGAACAAGGGTTGTGAGAAAATTAATAGCAGTGTTTGATATTGCTTGTTTATTTGACAAGTGGAACGATTAAAGGAATTACATAAAATGTAGGTTGCTTTAAAATACTTAAGCATTGCATGTGTGATGCTATGCTTCTTAGTGTAGTGTAGTTTTAGGCAGAACTACGTCTGGATCTAATCTTGTTGGAAACATTGGAGATGTTGTCTGATAAGTGCGTAGGCAACTAACATTGGGTGATGTTGGCCTGATCCAAAAAACATTAACAAAACCTTTTGCCCCTTTGGAAGCTCTTCTCTTAAAGACGGAGAGGTTCCATTGTTGTTGTTGTTGTGGTTGTTTGGTTGTAGATTCTCCAGGTGAAGACAAGTGAGATCAGGAGGCAAGCATAAGATGAAGTTCCTCGTTTATGCAATTATGGTACGTAGTGTATTTTTAGCGTGAAAGTCAACTTGTTATTTATTTTCATATGGATATAGACTTGTACTTAGATGGAAGATCTGTTCTTATTGAATTTTGAGTTGTGTAATAATATTATATGATTTGATATTCGTATTTGTGAACCCCAGTTATCATGACTTGGATATTTAATCGAAGGGTTTGTTTTGTGTTTAAGAGAAAAAATATATCTCGTGACTACCTTTCATGCTATTTTAAAAAGGCTTTTTAAAATCTAGGTCGTGACAGTTGCTATTGGAGCCATTTATCTAACTACAAGTCTGAAGTGGTCTAAAAATTTATAATCTAGTTGAGTTGGATGGGTTTTGGGTAAGAAGCACCCCTAGGTGTTCATAGCAGAAGAGCTGTGGAACGGTCGAGGAGAAACCATTTGACACTTGTGGTGTGGGACATATTATGTTGATGGATAGCTCCAAGCTTCATTGTGTTAGTGCGTAGTTAAATTTGCTTCTGTCGCATTACAAATGCTCATTGTATGGGACGTGAGTACTAGGGTCGACATAGAGGTATTTTTACATGCACACTCTGAGTTATGTTACCTAGTGATGATTCTTTTAACTTGAGTGCGCAGTGGAAGCTGACGCTCGAGTGGGATTAATGTAAAACCCTAGAAGGGGCGAGTGTGCCCTTTAGGGCCAAACTTGTGCAGTATTGCCTTGGAGAATTGCGGGGATGCAATTCCTTTTAAGGGGGGAAGAATATAACGTCCAGGATTTTTCTAAATTCCCGAAGTCGACCACGTGGAAATTAGGGTATTAGACCCCTTGACATTATCATGAGAATAACTTGATCATCAGTTAAAATTAGTGGCTAGAACTCATAAGGATGGAAAGTATACAGAAAGAGCTTTGAAACACCACCAAGAACGCGCAAATTAAAGTTTGGATGAGGGAGATACGACAGTTCGAAGTTGAACATATCGCGGAAGGCCTGTTTACCCGAATTAGAAGTCCTAAAAGAACTAGGAATTGTAAATCTTAAAAAAACTAGGAATTAGATGTCCTAAAATACTAGAAATTAGGAGATGGCTCCTATAAAAGGGAAAGAGGGGGCGACCTAGGGGGGATCTTTTGGCTAGTTCAACCTCCTCTCTCTCTATCTCTCCACTTTTCCCTTCTCTTCATTCTCCCATCAAGGTCCTCCACAACAAGCAGCCATTAAGGGGGGAAGCTACTACATTTTTGGAGTAAATTCATGAGCAAAAGACATAGGAATAAGGGCTTGAAGCTTTGGAGGTGGGTTGTTTGAGGTAGGCGCACTTTTTACACTCCTAGTCATTAGGGTTTGATGATGATTCCCTACCTAGGTTGACCCCTCATGTGTTGAGTTTGATTTCCATGTTTTGCCTAATCTATGCCTAGGTTATGCTGAGTTTTATCCCCCATATGTAATCTGATTCATGCCTAGCTTATGCTGAGTTTTATCCCTCATATGTACTCTGATTTATGCCTAGGTTATGCTGAGTTTTATCCCGCATATGTACTCTGATTTGTGCCTAAGTTATGCTGAGTATTATCTCTTATTTGTACCCTAATTTATGGTGATTCATATATGATTCATGCTGAGAATTATCTCTTATTTGTACCCTGATTCATATATGATTCATGCTAAGAATTATTTCTTATTTGTACCCTTAATTATGCATAATCTATGTTGAGTTTAATTACACATATGTTCCCTAATTTATGCTTGATCCATTTTGAAGTTAAGTACTTATATGTACCCTGATTTATGCTTCATCTATGGTGAGTTTAATCAATCATATGTACCCTAATTTATGCTTGATCTGACAATCCCTGATAAGGTTCCAAGCCTAAGTTCTCTTCCTGAATTCCCAACATATGCTCCAATCCAAATCAAACCAATCTACTCCAATACTCGCCCATCAAACTTACATCCTTCTTCCTCCATCATACAATTACAATCCACAATAAATCCATCCAAACCCTCTGTTATCTCTTACCATTCATTGCCCATACATCCGCCCACACACATACATATATCCTTCATACATGCATATAGCCATCATACATACGTATGTCCATCACACATATATATAACATACACATAATTCCATACAAAGTTTACCAACATACTCATTAGCCATCACTAGCATACATATAATCCACATACATCAAACATACTTTTAGCTCACATGCATGCCATATGCATTTTAAACATACCATCATTTATTGTCTTTCACTCTTACATCATGCAATTAGATAATCACATAACACACACAACATTAAAGCATACAATCCTAGCAATTTGCTACACATTCAAAGCATACTATTGAATAGAACTTCATTAGATTGTTATAAATCACCTCTAGCCTTAGCTTAAGAGCTTAGAAAGCCATTACAATAAAACTAAAAACAAAAATACAAAAGAAGAGAAGAAAAATATGAGAAAATAGTTCCTAAAGGGAGGGGATGATGCCTCTATCACGTCCACCTCTTTATTTATAGGAGTAGAAGGGGTTGCTTCAAATGGGAAAGTCCAATCATATCCCTTAATTGCTTGATTGGTTGCTTCTTTGGCAATGATTAGATTCTAAATTAATAAAATAAATCAATAATTTATTTAGTAAATAAGTATATTTGAATCTTCCTTTAATTATTCAAACAACCTCATTGTCTTTCCTTATGTGTATCAATCACAACCAATGAAAAGATTCTCCATGTGCTAACCTCGGGTTCGTTAACTAGCTGTCCCTTTGCATGTCGAATTCAACCCATAAATGTTTGGAATTATGAATTTCATCCTGAAATAACAATTTTATCTACTAAAGTGTTCTTTCCAATGCCACCAGAATCGTATCAAGACGAATTATACATAGAAAGTTATGGTCGAAATACTAATATTGTGTCAATCTGTCCAAATCAGCTTCTTCCCGAATTTAGTTCACTTGATGCAAATCTCAAATCCAACGGGTCTACAAGGTTGTGTTCGACCATTCTATGCATTCTTAGACCATTAAGAGTTCATTCTTGACTTTTAATAATTTTAGGTAGTTGGGTTTCACTTCATCTTCTACTTGGATCCTGTTGAACCCCATTTAGACATGTAAACACAACTAAGGTCCAACTAACCTATTCAAAACATAAATAGCACATAGAAGCAATGAATTAACACAAAATAGGATTGCAATTCAAAATTTCAAAGTATCTAATTGAACATTATTTTAGTGCATCATTCACCCAAATACCTCTATCCATTGTGGCGTCTATGATTGCTACTGCTAGCCTAACTCAACCAATCGGACCTCTGTTTGGCTCCTTCCTAGCCCATTGATGACAAGTCCACCGCTAGCAGCGAGCCCTAGCTCTGCCCACTATCATGCAAGATGCAAAGTCACCCGCACCAATTGTTTTGGTTGTGGGTGGCAATTGGCAATGTTGTTGTCCCTGCTCGCCACCACCAGGGCCTAGCATCACCCCACACCCTCCGCCCTTATGTGAGCCATGGTCGACGAGAAATCATTATTGTTGGGTGTTGTCCACAACAGATTTTGGTGTCTTACAGCTTGTCAAACGCCTCTTAGCCGTCGGCCAACTTCTATTTAGTCCACCTTTCGTGTCTGGTCACACTTGCCACTTCTTTGGATTGACCCTGCTCTTGTCCACCCTTAGTGCGCAACTGTGGATAGTGAATTTTTCCACATAGACTTCGGTCAGCCTCGTCTTGTCGTGATTACTTTTGGCTCTTCCTAAATCCTCAAGACAATAACTCTCTCAACTAGGCGACGCTTTTGGCCACCAACTCCACAGCTGACACCGCCACTGTCATGTGCTCACCATCAAACATTATGGATTACGAGGTATTCTTCTTATTTTTTTGTGATTTGGATACATAAGATGCTTGAAGGCTCTCCTTCTTGATATTTTGTGATTTTCATACATAGAAATCTTGAAGAGACAATTATTTTTATCCTTCATCTATCCAAAGCATTTTCTATATTTAGTTTTGCCTTTAATGTTCATATCTTCCGATTAGATAGAATATTCATTTGATTCTAACTAAGATAACATGATACATGAAGAACATAATTAGATATTACAATGATCCTTAAGAGGGGTGGGTGGAGTTAGACATGCCACAAAAAGGTGGGAGGAGGGCGAGTGGGCCAATGGCAGCAGCTGCCCCTATCACTGTGCCAAGGTGGGCTAGTGGGGGTGCGACCGTTACCGCCATGCCGAGGTGGGTTGGACAGAGTATGAACAACATTGGTATAAGGAGAAAGACTAGAGGGGTGGTGTCTCACATGGATCCGACATAGACGGCATGCCCGGTTTGATTTTATTTTTTAATTTTTCTCTTTCCTTTTCTCTTTCCTTTTCTTTTCCTTCTTTTTTCCCCTCTCATTTTCTCTTCCTTTTTTGTTTCTTTTTTCTTGCCACTGTCTTTTGTGGACTCCCTATTATCCCCCCCCCAATGTGTCTTTGTCGAGCCGAAAAGAGGTTGATTTGTAGTTGGTTGAATAATCTGCTTGATCAAACCTTAACACTAAGAATCTATATGCATTACTATTTTTTGATAAACACTGCATCATAAGTATTTGGTCCCAATTTATCCACTTTCATATTGAAATTTTTTACCTTTGCACTAGCCTTTCTTTCTTAAATTAACTTTAAAGAGATTTTCTCTTGACCCATATAAGGCATCATATTTAAGATTACACATGTAAAAAACAATGTCTCTCCCCACAAGTTCTTGGGTCCCTGAAGAATGGAATATAATTTATAATGTCAATAAAATATTTATTCTTTCTTTTTGAAACTCAATTAGAATGAGATGAAATAGAGGTTGTGGTTTCATTTATTATCCTATGATCTTTGCAAAACTTCCTATAATCAATAGAATAATACTCGCTACCATGATCGTATCTTAACCTCTTGATTTTCAATCCTAGTCTTATAAATCTTAAAATTTTCAATTGTGTCATCTTTAGTTTTCAGTAAATAAACATGTCAAAATTTTGATAAATCGTCAATCAGGTTTATAAAACATCTCATATATCCTCTGAACACATTACCATTCATTTCACATATATTGTGACACCCCATATTTTCTCAAGTAAAATCTATTTTTTTATATTAAAGGAAAACTTTAATTTAACCATTGGTGACCATTGACATCTCAATGAAGCTACCGATGGAAACATATTTTCATTATCGGTAGGCATCGACACATCGATGGGTTGCCAATGATAATTGTATGCATGCAATTATTTTGGAATACAAGAGGTTGAGCGGGTTTGGACTGAGAATAATTATCTCAATATTTAAAGGAGTAGAAACTGACTTTGAAGAGGAGGGGGGAGTCCAAGGAGAGGCCAATCGCCAGTGGAAGAGCATTCAGAGGCCATTCAGGAAGAACGTACGCCGAATATAGGACGATTGCGCTTCGAGGTCGAATTGTTTCTAAACTTAATATTCTAAATGAAATACTCTAGTTCTTTAGGTTCTTCATTATCATGAACCTATGTTTAGTTGTGTTTAAGAAAATCTCAGAGTTTGATGTAGTTTTCATGGAGTTTGGGATTTTGTTGATTACGGTTGGAATTATGGTCCAAGTAGCTTAACGCTTCATTATAGAAAGATTTATACTAGATTTCCGTGCTAAAAACATATTTGAATCGAATTTCAAGTGTTTGGTCTTAATTTTTCAATCACTGGTAAGACCACCGACTTGTCGGTGAATGCATCGGCGAGTGGAAAAAGATGAATAGTCTACATACATCCAGTGACATGCATGTTATTTTTGGTCATCGACAGTGGGGTCGATGCTTTGGTGAGGTGTTGATGAAGAAGGTAAATTGACAATCATCCCATTATCGGTAGGGTTCGATGTGTCGGTAAACTCATCAATGGTAATCAATGAGGTAGCTGACCTTTTAGTGAGGTTGTCGATGGTACCTCTATTCAATTGTTGGAAGAGTTCAACATATCGACAAACGCACTGATGGTCATCATCAAGGTAGCTAACATGTCGATAAGGCTACCAATGGTGAAGCAGGTTTTAGATTTCTAATAGATGTTATAGCAATGTTAAAGTTATGTCTATTACATATGTAAATGCATAATTTGAAGTATTTGATGATGTGATTAAAGTGTTCATTACGCATTATTAAATAAGGGTTAATGAACTCTAATGCATGTGTATGAGACTATTTGATGTGATAGATGTGATGAATAGGTACCCCAAAATGATGTATTAAGCACTTAAGGTTAAAGATTCCTTAGTGTCTTAGTTCCTTAAGTGAGTCATTAGCCACATGACAAAAAGAGTTTGGTATGAAATAAGACAAAGGTCTTCCAGCTCTCTAAGGATGAGAATTATTTATAACCACTTCTCTTATAAGATCTATAACCCTAACCCAATCTAATTTTGATTCAACTATATTTTATTGTGTGGTTTTGCTTTAATTTGCTAGTTTGACTCGATTTTGGGGTTAAACGTTGTTCATGATGGTTTTAACAAGGCTTTTTCTCATTTTATGAGTTTGTATACTAAACTCAATTTATCCTATTTTTAGGGAATCTTTGAGATTTTATGGGATTTTTTCGTAAATTTAGGGCATGGACACCACCATGGGCTCCACGTTCACGTTTGAATGGTGAGGGTCCCACAAGACCTTAAACTTCACTTATTTCATAATTAAAGTATTTTAAAAATTTTAAATTCGTTTTAGCCTTAAAATGAGCAAAATTAGCTATTTAGGGCACTAAGTTTTATTCATAGCCCAACTTTAGTATTTACACCCCAATGACTTACTATGAAAGGAAAATCCCAACCCCATTCCAAATTTGGGAAAGGGCTAAGATTGGAGGCTGAGAAGTGTCCTAATCCCCATTATCAAAGGAGGAAACCGATTTAGGTATGTTTAGGCCTTGAATTTCCCTAATCTTTTGGATTTCATTTAATCTCTCTTAATCTTATCTTCACTCAAAGTTGATTCTTGTTTTAACCTATTAAAATGTTATTTTTAATCTCTATTTTAAACCCTAATTTAGGGATTTTCGTTTTTAAGCAAAGAGAACCCTAGATCTACTTGTTTTCAAAGTGGTTTAAGCTTAAAATTCGAATTTAATGAGGTATTAATTAAACCCTAACTTTGGGTAGGGATTTGTGATGATTAAAGCTTCAATTTGGACTCAAAAGCTCACTGAAGGTAAGAGGTTTTCTTTCTAATGGGTTTATATTTCAGATTTGAGGTTTGGAATGGTTTTTTTGAGTTTTGCTTGTGCTTTAATTATGGGTTAAATAAAGCATACTCTTTTTGGTGATTATCTTTTGATTTAGCTTAGAAATGACTAGATCTATCATGCCTTTAGCTTGTATTTTAATATTATGAAGTTTGGAAGTGATATTAGGGTTTTCTTATTGATTTTGTGTATTTTCGGTTTGGGCTTCGCAAGGTTAAAGACAAACTAGTTTTTGAATAGTGAATGACGTTTGAACTAACCTACAAGCATTCGAACGGCCCAGTGTTCTAAGGGCTGTCTGGCTGATCGAAAGGCCTGACATTCAAATGGCTATCTGGCTAATCGAATGGCCTAATAGCCAATTTTGCCTTGAGTACTTTGTCCATTTCTTGTTCCTCTTTCATAAATCTCATTTATTATGATTATGATGAGTTTTTTTTTACTTGGAAAATGCTACTGTGAGGGCATGAATACTATCTTGAAAACTATGATGTAGTTCAAGCATGAATTAGGTTACATATTGTTGGATTTTAGCATGATATTCTCCTTATCCTAAATTCATTTTTGATGATTCTCTATGTTTTATTTATGATTCTAGTAAGTTTAATTATGAGGATGGGTATGTATGCTTGCACATGTTGTGCTAATTGTTGATGAACTATGTTTCCATGTCTAGCTTAAGTATAGTGATGATGGTTATGCTTGCCTAAATCTAGCATGAAGTTATAATTGGCTTGGACTTGTATTTTTGAGGTTTTCACCACATTTTATTCATGATTTTAGTAAGATAGAACTATGATAAAATCATGAAGGCATGTGTATAGTATAGATGATGGTTTGTTCATGTTGCATATGTCCATGCTTAGACTCGAACACTACCACTATGTACACACTTATGAGGGTATTGTGGTAATTATTTGATATAAATGGATTAGGAATGATGAGCATATGGATTGAATTGAGCATATCTCGTGTATTAGGATTCATGTAGTGTTGCTCATGTATGTACCATGTTATATGCATCATGAAAATGATTTATGAATGGGATTTATTGTGATTAGCTGTGATTGATCAATCGGATGCAATTAAGATGCTATTGCTTGCTGGATTAATCGATTGAAGGCTTATCGAATTGGTTGGGTCCGAAAGGACATGATTTCGTTTTGAGTTCATTTAGGAACATGGTACCTCCCTGGGTTGAGATGAGTTAATTGCGGTATGAGTTTATTTATAAAGTTTATCTGGACCCTGAGAATCCAGCATGGTCTGTGTGCATCGGCTTACCACGTGCTCTAGGTTTCCTTTGCGAAAATCGAACTCTCCCCTGCAAGGATTGTCCCGGGTAGCACACTGCTCGAGTTTCCATTGCGGAATTTGGACATTCCCAACCAGGTTTGTCCCAGTGAGCAGGCTGTACTAGTTTCCCTTATGGAATTCAAACTTTCCCTGCAAGGGACTGTCTCGGTGAACAATAGGTACTTTCCTAGTCGGGAAGCTTACCCAAACCGATGTAGTTTCTTTTTATAGAAATTCGTACCTTCCCCCACAAGGGATTGTCTCGGTGAGTGGGGTATTGATTGTTTTTACTCAATTATGAGACATTCACGATCGATGGTTTCATGTGTATGGATTTATTTATGCCCAATTACACAGGTTGTGTAGGGATAATTGAGCTTATGTGACACATGTGGTTATAGCTTAATTTGTATGATTGGATAGTGTGTTTGAGACACTTTTCATGCAAGGTGAATGTTTAAATTGAGAATAGATATACATGTTATGGATAGTGTGTTTAAGACACTTTTCATGCAGGGTGAATATTTTTCATTGAGAAGCAATATGTATGATATGTTTATGTTGGAAAGGCACTCATGCAGGATGTGATTATGTTACACATGAGGTGTTTGATGAATGTAATGTTATGTTGAACCCATGATGGATAGGAGACATATAACAATTATAATGAGATGTGATGGGTGATAGCATGATATGCACATGACTTGAATGATGTGATGTTATTTTATGATGTATAATATAGTATGTAGGTGATATGAGAATGTTATAATGAGTAGATGCTTATGGATGGTGAATCATGATATAAATGCACAGGTTGCGTGGAATATCCTATGATGAATGGGTTTGATGGTTGATGATGTGATGAACATTATGTGATTTACCCGTGATATCTTTTAGATTTACTTTCTGTAATTTAAAAACCCTTACTGAGCTTGTTGCTCACCCCTCTTTCTGATGTTTTGTTATGGGGCTACATGACATGCCATGGAGGTGGTTAGGATGGACTCTATGAGGAGCATATATATAACATCCCTGATTTTTCAGCGATTTTTTTGCTCGTATTTTTTACGAAGAAATTTGACGCTTTGGCGTATCCATATTTGTAATTGAACTCGATATTCATAACTATAAGAGTGGGGAGTGGTGTTTTATCGTAGGTCGTGGGCCTCGACGTACCAAAGAAACTTTCGGTGCAAAAACTGGAGAAAAAAGGATGAGACACGAAGGGAAACAAAAATGGAAAGAAAGGATAAAAAATAAAAAATGAAAATAAAATCAGATCGGGCGCGCCTCAACGCACCCCACCGCGGGCTGAATAGTGAAAAGGGAAGCCCCCCTTCTCTCTGTGAGGCCAGAGGGGCCGTCGCTGCCGGCTTTTGCCCGGTCAGCCTCAGCCTGGCGATGCCACTGATGACACCCCGGCTTGGCCCCATCGGCCACCTCCGCCCTCTTCCTCCCTCTTTCCCATTTCTATCCGGTGAACTACATCTGTTTTCACCCCAATCCACCTCCAGCCACCGATGTCCTGGCCTCCTTGCCCCTGCTTTGCCTTCGTGAGGTAAATCTCTATCGCCCCATTTTCTTTTTCTTTATCTCTGTGGGTTGTGGCAGCCGGTGACCGGCTGCCGCCGAATGGCCTTTCGCCCACCTTGGCCCGGCGATGGCAAGGCCGCCGCTTCCGGTCTGAATCGATGCTTCTCCCAGACCCCCTCCTCTACCCAATTCCGATTTGGACGGAATTTCTCCCATGGTTTTCTGTCATTATTTTCACTGCCCGTTTCCACCTACTGATCGGCCTTCGGATTGCCGCCTCGAGCCGATGATGACAAGGTGTCGAGGACTGGCCTCCCTTGCCCTAATCGGTCCCACTTTGCTTGATCGACTGACCTGTGCTAGAGAAAAATCTGCCCTTTTCTTAGGCGATGTGCATTGTCCGCCGCCGGGCGTCGAACATTAGACGACATCGCACTGACGTCCATTTGACTTGCCACGATCCGGTGACTGCTAGGTCGTTGCCGTCTTCCAAGCCCGACCCTTGGCCCTGTCTGGCCATTCGTGTCCCGATGATACTTGTCTGGCACCCCAACTCGAAAAACTGTCACCCCAGCTAAATCGAGTCCATTAGTTTCTTCCAACTGGTTGTTCTGTCACCGCCAATGTTGGCCAACGGATAGCCGCGACGCCAGCTTGACCCAACGACAACAAGGGGTCACTGTTCCCGGCCTCCCTTGCATGCCTTCTGCCCAAACAAGACACCCCAAGCTTTGGGGTATGTCTTTGACCGTTGTCGAGTGATCTACCCCAGCCCAGGGCCAACCTATCCCACCTGACATTGTGCAGACTTGGGCAACTTATTTGACTGACATGAGCTCTGCCCCGGCCCAGTGACAGCAAGGGCTAACACTTCTGGCCTGATTCCACCTCTGCACCCCCACTTTCCCTTACACACGACCCGGAACCTGCGGGAAAGAGTCCTCGGTTCCTAATTCTTCCAAAGGAAAGTAGCACTGTCTTCCACTGGCCCCAGGCCAGCTAAGGCTTGACCGCTGCCATGCCCATATCCTCCATCGTAAGTCATGCTTGATGCACAACCTCCCATACAATAGTTTGAGTGTGGGTAGCAATTAGAAATGTCACCGCCTTTGTCAGCCACTTTCTCCGGCCCTTAGTGCCCCCAACTTTTGTTTGGGTGACTGCCACTGGTGAACCCCACCTTCTCCGTGATCGACCACCCCAACCCCCTAAAAGACCACCCTTTTTTTAGGGTTTTCTATGACAGCATGTGCATATGCTGTTCGACAACCGATCCCGCCCGTGAGTGGTTGGATCGTACTCCCACTGGCCTGAGTCGCTTCGGGACCCACCGACAACCTATTCCCCTTATGGTTCCCTTTTTTTTTATTGTGCATGCTTGTGTCGCTCGTGCAGTTCAGGCTAAAGGCACCACCTTGCTGCATATGACGATTGAACAACACCACCACTAGGCAATATGGCCGCTAAAGCCCTCCTCTGTCTCTCCTTTGTCTGTGAGTACGCAACCAAGCCTTCTGCCCTTTTGTGAGGCTTCGACCATGCGAAATTGTTGCCACTCGATGTAGTCTGCGGCCGATTTTAGCGTCTTGTTGTTAATCAAGTGTTATTAGCAGTTAGTCAAGCTCCAAATAGTCAACCCCATTATGTGGTCACAATTGCCATGTCTGGTGACATGACCTTGAGCCGGCCACCCTAGTATGCCTAATATTTTGCTTTGAGTGAAATTAGCCTAATCTTACTAAGATTAATTCCAGCATCTCTGAAAAATCCTCAGGACAACAACTCTCTCAGTACAATGCTTTTGGCCACTAGTTCCGCTGTCAACGCTGCTACTGTTGTGTGCTCGCCATTAACTCAGATGGATTACGAGGTAGGGGACCTTAAACTCGTAAATTCATATTAGCATGCTTTGATTATGTATTAGCATGTTAGGTGTTGGTAACTTAATGCTTTGCATGATAAATGCTGATTAAATGAGCATGTTTCATGTATGTGAATTATACGTATGTTAGTGAAGAATAAGGTTATGGTAGTAAGTTATGAATTATATGTATGTGATCTGACTGTGTGATAAATCTTCATTTGTGGGCTGGTGGTATGTGGTTGACGGGCACGAGTATGTGTATTTGATTGTAAGTTTGTTGAAGGGGTACTTCCTGGACTATGATGTGAAAATTGCATTAGTATGTCGAGCAAGGAAAGACGTAAGATTGATGGGCGAAGGTTGGATTTGATGAGATCAGAGGATTGTGTTGGGTGGTATGTTGGAGCAATGAGCAAAAGACTTAGGAGATTTAAGGATTTGGAAGATTCAAGGTTCGGAGTGTCTTTGGGGATTGTGAATTAGTGAGAGTGGACAACATAATTGTACATGCATAATATATGTAATATGAATTGTAACAGAAAAACAATGAGCAAGGAATTAGTAAGGGTTTGATGACGGGACTTAGGACTAAAGGGTTTCATTTGAGGACTTCGAGTAAGACGATTTGGTTTTAAGGCAGATGGTGTAAGATGTAAGGCTATAAGTATATCATGGTAAGTGTTGGTATGGAATTCGAGTTTGACAAGTAAGACTATACAGAGATCCGTAAGACTGTAAGTGTAAGGGTGGGGGATAAGCTAAGTGAAGAATGCTACCTTTGTGGATTAGAGCTTCAGAACGAGTGCAGTTCTAGCTTAGTTGGCTGAAGAATGTAAGACGGAAGTAGTTTTGAGCATAATTATACATTCATAAGTTACCTAATAAAAATGTGAATTGTAAGTAACCTTAATTCGATAACGTAGTCAGCTGAGATTGAGGGTTTCGATGGATTAAGTTCCATGTTTAAGCCAATCAATAAGTATTTGACTGAGCATCTTCCTGGTCTAGCCATGGTGTTATCTTGCGGGATCTAGTCTTGGTGTTTTATTTCGGCCCAGACGTTTGATGCACTATTGAGAGCGCTGTAAGTTTTTGCCCTTTGTGGGCTTTGTATGTTTTTCTGCCTACAGATGACCTACAAATGGCACTGTATGTTCTGCCCAAGAGTGGCACTGTAAGATTCCTGCCCAAGAGTGGCACCGTATGATTTCGGCCCTTAGTTGTCATCGTATGGCCCCAGAGAGTGGGCATTTGCGTGCTCAGGTATGTAGTATCATGGACATGCTCTTACTTGTTTGATCATGTGTCCCATAAGCATAGGTGTGCCTTGCCTTTGGAAAATTCAATAGCGTTTAGCTATTCTCTGGAGGTTAAGGTGACGCCCCAGTGGCATTCCTTTCCTTTTCGACACTGGAGCTTATTAATTGTAATGAGCTTCAGCTATCGATAGTAGGTGTATGACAATAAGAGTAAGTAGTATGTATCCGATTTTGAGTAAGTTGTATGTGTAAGATTTAGAGTAAGTGTAAGTGTGAGCTTTTAAGGAAGACGGTAGATTAAGCTTATGAGTAAGAGTAAGATTTGTCACACCCGAGGTTTTTCCATATATTTACCTTAAAATTTTTACTAAAAATTTGTTTCAAAGTATGGACATAAATCAAAAGAACCAACAAAATTCAAAATGTGTGAAAACAATTTTCATAAATTAATTAATATTACAACAAACCAACATTCTTAGGTGTAACCCAAAACAAAAACATAAAAGTAAACCCTGCCATGGCCATGGGCTTTAAAAACAAATACCTCCCAAGCATTTCAGAGTACAAGTTCTTTAACAGTCTGAAAAATGAATTATACATACATACACAAGTCTAGTAAATAATACATTTCTCTCACCTGAAATAATACATGAAATCGTGGCATTAAAATCCACACAGACTCCCTACGAGTCCTCTGTAGTCAAGTTAAGGAGGAACGGTCCACCACAGGGAAAATAGTCCAATCCAAAAAGCTATCAATCAACCTGCAAAAGCCTCTCGATGAAGGGCAAAAAAATAAGGTAAGTGAGTATTTCCATACTCAGTAGAAAAATACATAATAGGGAAAACAAATCAATGAAATTTGTAAGTTCATACATAGATGCATTCATTCAACCACACATGAAGCAAGCAAGATATGAAATATAAATAGGGTCTCACACATAAATCATTATACTAATTGAACTTACACTTACTCTTACGGAAAACTCTTACACTTACACTTTGTATCAGAGTCTTACTAACTTACTTGTACAATTGTGCACTTACACTTACAACATACACATACTCGTAGGACCTTATTCATACAAACATACTTGTACGACCTTACTCGTACAATCTTACTCTTACCATTTTTCATAGAAGCTTACACTTACTCTTAATCTTACATGTACAACTTACTCAAAATCGGATACATACTACTTACTCTTACTGTCGTACACATACTATCGACAACTGAAGCTCATTACAATTAATAAGCTCCAGTGTCGAAAAGGAAAAGAATGTCACTGGGGCGTCACCTTAACCTCTTGGGAACAACTAAACACCATGGACTTTTCTGAAGGCAAAACACACATATGCTCATGGGGCACATGATCAAATATGTAAGAGCAGATCTATAATACTACTTACCTGAGCGCGCAAATGTCCACTCTCTGGGGCCATACGGTGCCAACTAAGGGTGAAAATCATACGGTGTCACTCTTGGGCAGGAATCTTACAGTGCAACTCTTAGGTAGAACATACAGTGTCATCTGTAAGCAGAAAAACATACAGAGCTCACGAAGGGCAGAAACTTACAGCGCTCTCAATAGAGCATCGAACGTCTGGGCTGAAATGCAACACCAAGACTAAATCCCATAGGATAACACTATGGCTAAACTAGGAAAAATGCTTAGTCGATTACTTATCGACTGGCTCAAACACAGAACTTAATCCGTTGAAACCCTGAGTCTCAACTCACAACATTATCGGATTAGAGTTACTTACAGTTTAAGTTCATAGTAAGTAACTTATGCATATATAATTATGCTTGGAACTACTTCCGTCTTATATTCTATAGCCAACAAGGCTAGAATTACGCATCTTCTGAAGCTCCAATACACAAATGTAGCATTCTTCACTTAGCTCATCCCCCTCCCTTACACTTACAGTCTTACGGATCTCTGCATAGACTTACTTGTCACCCTTACACTTAGCATGCACATCTTGGTCTAAGGCGTTGCCATTAATTGTTTGGTATGTGAAGTCTAAAAGTGGTAGTTAAAAGGAAACTAATTCAAAATTTCAACCATGACGATCTTGTTTCTGTACAAGTTCAGAAAACTAATTTCAAAGTGAGGAATAGGCAGCAGCGTTGGGCACTCCACAAAGTGCGCCATTAATAGGTTGCTCACCGTACATGAGCCGCGATCAAGACATGTGGCCCACAAATATAGCGTGGGGCCCGTGCAATGAGACTGCACATCATCGCGAGCGAGCAAGAAAACAGGGGGACGCGAGCTTTCTCAGCTCTATTCTTAGCCTTTTTGGCCACGATCGCGAGCTTTCCCATCCCAAGCCCGTGCAGTGCAAAAGTGGACCTGCTTCATGTGGCCGACCTTTCCATTGTGGGTTTTGACCTTTTAGAGCCGATGGTGGACATTCAAGGAGAGCTCTCAACCATTCGAAGCCAGAAATGTGTGATCTTGTAAAGGGAAGAAGCTATAAAAAGCACCAGATGCTTCGTTTCCTTCTGTGCTTCACATGTTATTAAAGTGTAAAAGGGGCGAAAGTGGGTCGGTTCTGCGCAAAACTATTTGGCCGCACTATGAGCTGCTAACGTTGACTAGTACCCTTTGATAAGGCCGCGTGGACTAAATCATAAATTCGAAAGCATTTGTAGCCACTGGTTTCATATTCTTATCGTCTCTAGCTTGCATAAGGGTTACAGTGGATGGAATTGCCGAAGTAGTTTCTTAATGGTCTTAGACATCCATAATCGGCCGCTTTCTCAGCAAATTCTTTCTACCACTGCGTTATATAACAGCAATAAGCACCTTTCGTTCGACATATTTTGGTTCTAGCTAGCTAGATGGAGAAACTTGAAGGAAAGAAAACCGGAGATCTTGTAGTTGTGGTAGATTCAAAATTCTGCATCCCTCACCCCATGCATCTGATACTGAAGCCAAAAAAGAGAGTTTTCCAGCACACCATCTTCAATGTTATTGACCCCAATGGAGGCCAACTGTTTCGAATAGAGAACGGAGACTCTATGTCGAATCATGAGTGGATCATTCTTGATGCCACTGACTCTCCCGTAGCCACCATTAGTCGTAAGGTGCGATCATCAAAATCCCTTCTCCCTATTTCTATTTCTTCCTCTCTTCTCTTCCCTTTCTAACCTCTGTGTGGTTCCTGTGCCAGATTTTTTCGAGTACATGGAGAGTTTATAGAGGGAAGAACACCCGGGAAGAGGATTCCCTGGCGAGTGTCAAGAGACAGGATGAGCTCACCCTCAATGTGTTCTTGGGTTCAACTGTTCCAAAGAAGAAGGGGAGAGGCGACTTTGATGTTGTAGGATTTCCACCCACAATCTATAAGGGTGACATGATGATTGCAGATGTACGATCTCTGGTCATTCTAGATAATATTTTACTAGTTTGATTTTCATGTTTTCCTTAGTCGATCTGTTCACACATCTTATGATGTCTCAGGTCAACAACAACTTCTCCTGGGGTGGAGATGATTCTGTGAAAAAGGATGGTTTCAAGGTTCGAGTTAGCGCAGAAACAGACCATGTGTTCATTATTTCCTTGATCATGATCCACAGGGAAATGGCCAAGTCAATTTCTTCTGCGTCTAATGGAAGTAGCGCCGCCGCAGCCGCTGCAAACGCCGCTGCAGCTGCTTCAGCCGCTTCACCCACTACGGCGGGCGGTGGTTGCTAAGGGGCTGTTTGAATGCAGATTAGTCAATGTAGTAAATTAAGATTTACAGTGATTTTGATTAGTTAAATTCATTAATAAAGCATTTTATGTTTGGCTAATACATATTTTATAAATTTAATTAATAAAAAATTTGTCAATGAATCATGTTAGTTAAAACCATATGGAAAGTGGACTCAATAGTTAAAATTACACACATGCCCACTAGATTTCTTTGCATCTTCCTGACCACTCTTATATTTGGATTCCGCCATGAGGATCCTAACACATTTGGTAATAGGATTCACAGGATAAAACTCGGTCTGAGCATTAACGAGGAGGTTGGTACTGATGTGAACTGATATGCCACTACTTGATGACGTTAATGCCGAAGGCGGCAAGATGGAGGAGATTGATTAATTTCTAATTTAATTGCAGGTTGCTTGTGAACACTTTTCTTTTGGTAGGTATATAATATAATTTTGGCTATTTTAATGAGTCTTATTTTCCTATAAGTATTAAAATATGGCTTATATATCTACATTGAGTAAGTGTTTATGGTAAATAATTTTGTTAATACGTAATTACTAATTTATATGTATCTTCAGAGGTCATCTTTAAATGAAAATACTCGCTATTTTTTTTATTTATTTACTAAATAAATAAATAAATGAAGGTACAAAAGTCATCATCATCAAAGTCTCAAAGCAAGTGAGAGAAACACAATGCAAAAATATCCATGTTCCAAGAAATTGTTATTTCTCAATAGTATGCTATCAGGCAGACTCACATTAAACAATAATTTACATGTTATATGAACTTTCGATCTTATATTTCCGCTACATCCAATACGATCTTAGGGTGTTTCGCTCCCATAAAACCATGTTCATTCAGTGCTCTAGAAAAATCATAGCCTGTCTCAAGTTGCAGCACTAATTTTAAGGACAACAAAGCAAGGATCAAAAAGCAGTTATGCAGTGACATGACCTTCACTTATTCAACAAACACTAAGAAGAAATTTTTTTGTCATTAATAAACCAGCTAACAACTTCAAAATTTTTAATAATGAAGAGCCATTTTTCTCTGATTTGATAGCACATGCAAGACGCTAAAACCCAAATAAGAGGAAATTATTAAGTGAAAATTGTAGACGCATTTGATCGAATAGCTTTCTTCACACCCAACTAGAGAATAAGTAACTTTCCATTAAGTAATTTAGTTATTCTTATTTACTCAATTCAGCCAACAAGCTTACAGAAATGAAGCTCAGCACATGAAGTTCTAAGCAAATCATTGGAGCAAAATGTAAAATATGGTAGACAGATTTTTCATGTTCTAATTACAAATCTGTTTAAAACATAAGAGTAGTGATTTAGAACACTCATATATAAGATTTAGATGCAAAGATCGACTATGACCAAGAAGGTTATTGAGGGGGACATTTTTTATTGTATAAGAGTGTTCCATAGATACGGCTGATCTTGTCTGGCCCCTTCCATTTCTAAATGGCCCTCTGCGCCTGCCTCTGGCTAATACCCGTAGACCTCTGTGAGGGAACTCCCATATGATATATATCTATTGTGCGATTAGCAGATGCACTAGTTGCAGCATTACTGTCTGGCTGAACCTTGGAAGAAGCTCCTACCGGTTTCGAATCTGCACTAACTGCTGCAAAATCTCTACCTTCTTCCACGAGTCCCTCACCATATCTGTGAAGCTCTATTGCCAAAGAGTTAAAATGAGGTTAACAAACAACAATATAATTTTCAAACATTACTAGAAACCAGGAGTAACAACATTGACAAAACATCAAATGCTGAGTTATTTTCCTGATTAGAAAAGATAAGATAGGCTTTTGCCAGACATCCTAGAGAAAGTTAATGTATGCGACAAGACACAAAACAATGCTAATGGGGCACTGTCTTTTATATAGCAAGTTATATTTCAAAGCACTGGGGCATAACTGTGAACTATAAGAAATGCTGGCGCGCAGGTAATGCATGAGAAGAAACGAAGTGTTGATTTAGTATCACGATATGTTAGTTTAGCGTGTTATCATTTACATGCTTAAACTATAGTCGGAATATGCACTCACACGATATAATTCAATATCGTGTTACAAACAACACGACCAGACATCGTGTAGGATTCCGATCACACGAAAACATAAATTCTCGTGCGATCAGGAACATGATGTAAGCCGGTGTCATATAACATTTACTAAATTGTCTTTGTTTGTGCAGGTAAAGCTCTGACTGACTTAATAGATGGTGACCCAGACGAATCCTACTGCTTACTTCCTTCTTATAGTAGGCAGCTAGAATATATAAATCCGGGAAGTGTAGTTGTGCCAGTGAGATCATGTGACATTCCTGGACCTATGGGTGGGTACGATTTCGAAAGAGTATTCTGGATGTTTGGCCCCGTTGTGAGAGCTTTCAGAACAACCCTGAGGCCGTTGCTAACGGTTGATGCAACATTCTTGAAAGGAAAGTATCCTGGACAGCTATTGATAGCAACTGCACTTGACGGGAACAATAATATGGTGTGCGTTGCATTTGCAGTAGTTGAGAATGAATGTGAGAAAACTTGGTGCTAGTTCCTTGAGTTGCTTAGAAATCATTTATTCTCTGATCCTCCAACCGAGTTGGATACAATCGTTTCAGATAGACAGAAGGGATTGACAAATGCTGTGATGAAGTTTTTCCCATCTACACACCATGGGTATTGCATCCGTCACATGACAGAAAATATGCTAGACAGATTCAAGGACAGCTACCTAAAGAATCAAATTCATGTTGTTGCCGAAACGTTCAGATAGAATGTGTACGATGAAACAACATGACACTAAAAATGGGCAATTTATTAGGCACAAACATACAAGGAAGGAGATGCAAAAGACTATTGGAAAGAATAAGTAGTTTACAACAATAGCAAGAATTTATTGATGTCCTTATAAGAGCCTAATGACAATGTACTAGGGAAATTCCCTACAAAGTAATTGTATTTATTATTTTCAATGCATCTCCATAGAGATGGTTGATCAAGTCAAAATTTACATTTTATTTCTAGCTATAAATTTATCCCTCCTGGAATTTTGGACTTGACACAACAAACAAGCTTCATATATCATTTCCTCCCCAAAGCTGGATACTATCTTCTCTCAAATATCGTCTTATTCTACATATATGAGCTGACAATACAAATTTGGGCTCATCAGAAATGGCTTATCCAGGTTCAGTATAATCTTCTAATTCAACTAAAAGAAAGCTAAAACTGGTAAGATGGTTCATCTTTTTCTTCTTTATAAGCTTGCCCATATACCTAGTGGCTTCAAAAATCAAGTCATACATCAAAATTTATCACTTCACCTTGTTGTTTTAACTCTTTAGTATATTCTCAATAACGTCAGAAAATGTCAGTTCCATTGTTCATTATTTTATACATTTATACCATGTTCCATCCTTACAAATATAACTACTAAAGAAATATAATATATATCGTGATGAGGTAGCAGCCTGCAATAATTAAAACCGAAGAAACTACTTTTTTCTGCAGGCCTTATTCAATCAAAACAAGTTTAAAAGCTCAAAAAGGGCATAAATCATAACTTCATTTATTGAGCTCTAATTGTACACCTTACTTAGAATATATTCCTTATAGGTTGCCTAGAGAACGGTGTCCAGCTTATATATATTTCCAAACTTGCACTGCGAGTATCCCTGGCCTAAGATAACTTAAGGCACTGATGATAACAATTGCTAATGAACTAAGGAATTTTAATCCCAAAAATGACTATCATGTTTGTAAAAGTTTAAATACAAAATTGTCTCTCATGTATCGGCTTTCTTCAGTAAAGAAAATCAGGTCAAAAAAACCAAAACGCAAATTGGAAGCATACCACCTATCCCATGAGCGAAATGGCACTTGCTCCCAAATGGACAATAGTCAGTCATCTCCCACTTGTTACGAATCCTCGTCTTCTAGTTTGAAGGCTTCTGATTTGTTCCACTCGCATCGGCAATAACCCGCTGCCCACAGTTGGGCCCAAACTTATTGCCACACTCTCCCGAGCTTTAGACTGCTCGTCATGCAAAAAAGTGCACATCTCTCCATAAGGGCAACCTTCCTCGGTATAGAACTTCTTACAATGTCTACCTTCGTAAGATCTCTAAGTCTCTCCACCCAAACTTGACGAACTTAGAGACGGTATCTGATGCTCCTCCCTCGGCTTTGACATGGCCCACTCTTCCTCCTGAGCTGCACCAATTTCTTGCTAATTAGGAGGCGGTTTTCGCAGCTCTTCAATCCCGTGCGCAAAATTATAGTTGGTTATGTATTGCCAAGTGCCAGCCCGGAACTTGTAACAAAGTTTCGTCTTAAAGAACATCTTCCCAATGGCCTTGGACCTGTTTCCATAAGAAACATCATGATCCCTATTATTGAACTGAGAATCTGATTGGAGATTCCTAGACTTTTTATTTGGGGGTTCACTTCCCAAACGAGTATGACCATGACGCCCATCATACTTGGAGTTAGAACTTCCTCCCAAGGCACAAATCCTGTTTGATCGCCCAATAGAGAAGAATCGATGAATGATGACGGAGAAGAGAGGGAAATGCTCGAGGGAAATAGAAGGAATTGCCAAACCTTTCGATCACAACTTTGAGATTCTGCAGAGAGAAGTAAAAGCTTTCGATCACAGCTTCACCGGAGGTATCCTAGATCTGGGTCTAAGATCTGAGCCTGGACGGACTTGTGTGCGATGACGAGGGTGCGAGTATGGAACTCGATCCCAGTGGTAGCCATGGAGGAGGCTGAACTCATCCACCACTGAATCTCCGGCACCACCTTGAGAAGTACACAGTGCCGGAGCCTCGATCGGCTACACAATCACACCAGCCGTCTTCCAGCGGAGGTCCACAAAAATCACACCAGGCCGTCAAGGCCTGCACAGTGGAGCTCTACAGAAACCACACCAGACTCAAAGTATATAGTTGGAAAATAAAAATAAAAATAAATTACTGCCATCGATTAGTCACGAAATCTCATCAGAAGAAGATTACTTAAGAATATAAAAATTAATGAGAAATCTTAATAAATACGATAATTCATCGAGAATCTCATACATGTAAGAATTTTTGCATCCAAACCTGATTTATAACATTTATGGTTAATCTCAGAAGAATCTTACCCCAAACAGCCCCTAAATCTTTTACTTGTACAATCATGTTGTTTAGACTCTATAATGTACATTCTCCTCCTCAAGAAAACTTATATTCTTCATTCTGTGGGAAAAATTAAAGGACGTTTGTGTTGAGCGTATTCATTTGTCCGACTTCAGAAAGTCTATTTTCATTCTTCAAGTAAACAATATTTGACTATTTTGAAAGAAAAAAAGTTGGTACTGATTATCTCGGAAAGCCAGCAAACTGCTGTTACCAGTCAGAGACTTGGCTCCCATCAAGACAAATTATTTTCAGGGGAAATTTCACAATATAAGGAGAGGTTCCTAAAATATTTTTAAAATAAGTAGTCCGTGTTGAAGGAAAAAATTAGCTTAATATTTGCCTTACCCAAATTAGGCAACATGTGTTATAAACCCCATAGCACCAAAACTACCATCATTCACCAATGCAACCATCGTCAAACCTACCCCACTGGCCAGAGCTGACCAAATTTGGCCATGGCATAGTGCGGTTGGATAGTGCATGAGTTGGCCTGTTGGTCAGCTACCATTGTACATCATCACAACTATCATTGTACGCAATTGCAACTATCATTGTTCACCGTTACAACACCGTCGCAACAACTTAAGTGGTTGGGTCTGATCAGATTTGGCTATATCTCGGCATGGTTGGACCTTGCATATCGTGGCTAGGCAGATTGCATATTGTCATATTTCATCGAAACCACTAACGTACACCATCACAAACACTATTGTACACCATCATAAAAGCTATTATTCACTATCACAACCACCATACTGATCAGGCATGACCGGATTTGGCCATGGCCTAGCAAGCTAGTTGCCATCTTACATCATTGTAACCCTCTTCCAACAGCACGTTGTTTGCCTTCATGTCGTGGTGTAGTGACACCTGTGACACTTATATTTTTTGTGAGGAATTTATATCTATTATTCATGATTCATCCTCATAGTTTATTTGTGATTTCTGTGTTAGAAGGCTTCGTGTTTTGTAAATCGACGAACCCCTTTGATAAAATATTAGATTATTGAGTTATAAACTTAGAAAAGTAGCAATGATAATAAACATGAAGTTTGTTTAAATTTAATTTAGAGTAAAAAGTTTTGTTGGTAAACATCGACACATCAGTGAATCTACCCATGAAACTATAATATTCACTATCAGTATGGTTCGACATGTCGGTCAACTTACCGATGAAGTACTGAAGGCACCGTTGGCAACCTTCAATGTGTCAATCATCTTAGATCAATTGTATCAAAAGGTTTTGAATTGCATGTAAAAACATTTTCATAGCCATCTATCCACCAAATTTTGGGTATTTAATTCCTATATAAATTATAATCATAATTAAGTAGTGCCTTTTGCCAACAATTTGGGGTCAGCGATATAGATTTTATGTGTAACGCCCAAGATTTTTTTTCACATTTTCTTTAAAATTTACAAATTTTTTTTGCAATATAACAACTGTAAATCGGGAAAAATGACGAATACGAAACCTGTGAAAGTAATTTTATAATTTAAAACATCATACATCAGTTTTTTCCATACAAATGTTTACTCATTTAAACATCATATGACCAAACCAAAGATCCTCAAACGCTACTAAAAAATAATTGTACAAATAAATTGCTATGATTATAGACTTTAAATATAAATCTCTCACATGCATATCTAAGTGCAAGTCCCATAACAGTCCACAGTCTAATCCAAATTACAAGTCCAAAAAGCATAAACACTTTAATTCTTATCTCACCTAATACAAGAGATCGTGGCACAAATAATACTTGCAGTGAGTCATAAGATATACCAGAGTCAAGGGGAATCAATCTACCGTGGAAACAAGTATCCATCTCTAAGAGCTCTCCGACACAAACCTGCAAAAGCCTCTCAAACATTTGGGCTAAAAAATAGGGTAAATGAGTATTTTCATACTTAGTAGGAAAATACTCAGTAGGGGAGTTCTAAACAATGAACTCTATAAGTCCATACATATATGCGTTCATGTAACTCAAACATGAAGCAGACATGCATATAATAATCATGCACATATGCATATAATCACGCATACAATCATGCCAAGCACACACCATTAAACCAATCTTACACATACACTCTTAATCAGAGTCTTACAAACTTACACGCTTACTCATATAACTTGCACATACTTGTACGACCTTACTTGTACAATCTTACTCGTACAACCTTACTCATATAGTATTACTCGTACGACCTTATTCGTACAACCTTACACTTACAGTCTTGCTTAGAAACATGCGCTTACAGTCTTACTCAGAAATTTACGCTTATAGTCTTACTCAGAATCATACTCTTACAATCGTTCTCAGAAACATACACTTACAGTCTTACTCAGAAACATACACTTACAGTCTTACTCAAAATCATACTCTTATAGTCGTGCTCAGAAACATACACTTACTTAGAAACAAACATACTCACTCATACAGTCGTACACATACTATCGACCACTGAAGCTCATTACAACTAATAAGCTCTAGCGTCGAAATGGAAAGGAATGTTACTGGGGCACCACCTTAACCTCCGAGGAGTAACTAAACGCCATGGACTTTTCCGAAGGAAAGACACACCAATGCTCATGGGGCACATGATCAAACAGGTAAGAGCAGTTTCATGATACTACTTACCTGAGTGTGCAAACGTAAACACGCATACATAAGGGGTCATACAATTGCCCACACATTAGGGGTCTTATAGTGCCAGTGACACTCTTGGGCATAAATCATATAGTACCACTCTTGGGCAGAATCATACAATGTCACTCTTGGGCAGAAATCATATAGTGCCACTCTTGGGTAGAATCATACAACGCTCTCAATTTAGCATCAAACGTCTATGCTTAATACAACACATAGACCAAATTAAAAACATACATCGCTCTTAACAGAGCATCAGACGTCTGGGGCTCAATACAGGACACAAACAATATTCCGCAAAATAAACACCATGACAAGACATGAGAAATGCTCAGTCGACTTATTATCGGCTAGCTCAAACACGGAACTTAATCTGTCGACCCTCAGGTCTCAAACTTATAATGCTATTATTAGTTTTGCTTATAATTCAAGTTTGAATTAAATAAGTTATGAGGTACAATGATGCCATAAAACTCTCAAATATATAGAGCTCTACAGATCAAACTAAAGTTGAGCCTGATCTGAAACCCTAGTTCGTCAGGGCAGCAAACTTCACTTAACCTGTCCAACTCACAACAAAGCTCACT
This sequence comes from Saururus chinensis, assembly GCA_035235625.1. Taxonomy (NCBI): domain Eukaryota; kingdom Viridiplantae; phylum Streptophyta; class Magnoliopsida; order Piperales; family Saururaceae; genus Saururus; species Saururus chinensis. The sequence continues at coordinate 1,680,332 of CP141147.1, forward strand.
GCACACAAATCCCTACGTATTCATACAATCTCCGCCATCCACCTTATGGCCAAGACATCCCACTCGGAAATAATCAAACTGAGTTCCTCAAAGCCAATCCCAATTATCACCCTCTTACTTATACCACTTATTATGTTTATTTTTCACTTCATAATTTGTACGTTATGCTTGTACAATTATGCAACACTTACTGTCTAACAATTCCCCCAACATACGCTCTAATCCAAACCAAACCAATCCACTCAATTCCTTGCCCATCATACTCATATCCTCTGTCTTTCGTCATACTCTTACACATCTACAACAAATCCATATGAAACCCTCTGTCATCTCTTACAGTCCATCGCCCATACTTCTGCCCACACACACAGGCATATAGCCATCATACATATGTATGTCCATCACATATACATATAACATACACATACTTTCATGCATAGCTTACCAACGCACTCGCTAGTCATCACTAGCACACACATAATCCACATACGTAGCTAACCAACATACTCGCTAGCCATCAGTAGCACACACATAATCTACATAAGTAGCTTACCAACATACATGCTAGCCATCACTAGCATACACATAATCTACATACATTAGCTTACCAATGTACTCGCTAGCCATCACTAGCACATACACAATCCACATACGTAGCTTACTAACGTACTCGCTAGCCATCACTAGCACATACATAATCCACATATGTAGCTTACCAACATACTCTCTAGCTATCAGTAGCACACACACAATCCACATACGTACCTTACCAACAAACATGCTAGCCATCACTAGCAACATATACTTCAAACATACTTACAGCCCACATGCATGTCATATGCATTTCAACATGGCATAATTTATCCTCTTACATCATGTAAACGGGTCATAATTTAACATCCAAAGCATTGAATAATACAATCCTAACATGTTGCTACTCATTCAAAGCATGTTATCATGAAATTATGAGTTCACAGCTCCCCTACCTCATAATCATGACATTTGATGGCGAGCATATAACAGTGGTGACAGAGTTGGCAGCAATAAAGCATTGTTAAATTGAGAGTTGTTGCTATCCTGAGGGTTTAGGAAGTGTCAGAAGTACTCACGGGCAAATGGGGGATCAGAAGTCAATGCGGAAAAATCCGCAATCCATGGCGACACACTAAGGGTAGCGGGGAGAAAGGTCATGCCAATGAGTGGCAAGTATGACAAGAAGTTGACAGTGTACCCACTTAAAGTTGGCTGGCGGCGGAGAAGTACTCGGGCGGCCACAAGACGTCAAAATCGGCCATGGAAAACACCCAATGGTGGCAATTTTGTGTCAACAAGTGCCCACATAAGGGCGGAGGGTATGGGGTGACGCTCGAGGATGGAGGAGAGGTGGAGGTGGGCTCTAATGTCAATTCCATTCGGTGGCAGAGCTAGCCAATGGTTAGGCAGCACAAATGCGGCCCCTAAACTCTAAATCGCAAGCGCGGCCACATGCACATGCAGCCAAAGGGGAGGGGGTGAGGGCTGGACGATGGCGGCCCAAGGCCCACAAAAGGGCGACAGGGCTAAGGCCCTAGTGGTGGCTAGCAGACACGATAACACTAGCAGTAGCCACCCACAACTAAAACTAATGGTGCGGGCGGCTGTGCATCTAGTATGGTATAGGGCAAGGGGAAAGCAGCCCATTCCAAGTGGAGGCGTAATCGGGCCAAGTGGGGCTGGCCCTCCCTCTCACCAAGCCGGGATAGAGTCCACAACGACCAAATGGCCCATGGCTAGCCTATGACAACGACCCGAGACGCACCCAAAGCGTCTAACTGGGTGGGAAAATAGAGGAATAGTGAGGCATAAGTGGAACCAGGCGGAGGAGAGGAGTGGAGGGGGCATAGAAGGTAGATAGGCCACACATGGGATGGAGGAGTGGTGGCCAATCGGAAATGGACGACAGATGTGACGAAATAGTCATCCCGACCAAAATTGTTTTTGAACAGTGAGAAGGAAACCACAACCGAGATAAAGTATGGTAGCTCGTGGAGGAGAATTGAAAGCATAGCAACAGCCCTAGCTAGCGCCTATGGGTTCCTAGTGGCCAAACGAAGATAAATCTAGTTGAGGGCAGCTGCAATCGGCATCGAAATCGCCCTCCAATGGCCCAAAAACGAATTTAAGAGGTGAGAAAAACCGAAGAAAAAATTGGTACCTCGTGGAGGAGTGAAGAGGACATGGCAGCGGTCATAGTCGGTGCTAATGGACTCGTGCCGGTAAGGCAAAGTGGATCTTGGCAAGAACCAAAGGAATTCGATGACAGAGGAGGGACAACGAAGTGACTGGAAACTCACTTGGGTTTTCTCACAAAGTTACTAGACGTTAAAAACTTACTGGACGTCGAGTTTTCTGGAATCCGGTTTTTGGTTTATATATATATATATATATATATATATATATATATATATATATATATATATATATATATATATATATATATATATATATAAGGTGAGAAAAACCAAAGAAAAAATTTGTACCTCATGGAGGAGCGAAGAGGACATGGTGGCAGTCATAGCTGGTACTAATGGACTTGTGTTAGTAAGGCGAAGTGGATCTTGACAAGAACCAACAGAATTCGATGACAGAGGAGGGACAACGGAGTGACTGAAAACTCACTTGGGTTTTCTCACAAAGTTACTAGATGTCAAAAACTTACTGGACGTCGAGTTTTCTGGAATCTGGTTTTCAGGTTCCATATATATATATATATATATATATATATATATATATATATATATTCCTTTTACGTCCCCAATACACGACAACCTCCTATTTAAGCGTTGTACCTCCAAAATTCACGCTGAAAACCCATGTCGAGGCCCGCAACCTACGACTAAGTCCCACACCCGACTCTATGAGTATAATACCAAGGTCAAATACGCAAATATAATACGCCGAAGCGTCACATTTTCCCATTGAGAATTATCAGAAAAATAGTAGGAAAATCACATAAAATCATAGAAAAATTAGGGACATTACATTATGCCTCCACTCTAGCTTGTTTTGTGCCAACACTTTTCTAAAAGGTAGCATAGTCATATCCTTCCTTATTAAGTCAATACAAGTTCTCTTATGCATCCCTCTCCCTCTTTTGACATCATTGAAGTAAATTCCTTCTAACCTTCGTACCGGGCTATCCATTGGTCTTCTTTGTACATGCTTATACCAACGCAACCTACACTCTTTGAGCTTTTCCCCTAAAGGTGTCACCCCTAAGTTCTCACGTATATACTCATTTTTAATCCTATATGTCTTGGTTATTCTACACATCCACCTTGGCATCCTCATTTTAGCTACATTAAATTTATCAATATGTCTTTTCTTTGGTGCCCAATATTATGCTCCATAAAGTATTGTGGGCCTAATAGCAATCCTATACAACTTACTTTTAAGCCTATTTGGGACTCGCTTATCATACAAAACTCCTAACGCATGAGCATAGGCATGTTTTTCCTCTATGAAAAGTTCATGTTGTCTAGTTACTCCTTGAAGGTAAAGGCGACGTCCCAATGACATTCATTCCCATCGACACTAGAGTTAATTAAATAGCTAATAGGCTCCAGTTGTCGATTGTAAATGTATGTGTAAAAGTAAGACTATACAAGCAAGAATATAACTATTTGAGTATGAAACTACTCATTTCTCCCCTTTTTGGCTTTAGATATTCTAGAGACTTCTGTAGGTCTTAGATCACGAGCTCCCTAGGCTGGACTCTTACTTTTGTTGTTGGATCAATCTCTATTTACTCAAGGTTAACCTTTTACTTGATGAGTCATTTATTGTTTTGTCATGACCTAATGTACCATTATGATCACATATGTATTGGGTAAGGTGAGATTTTGATATGAATATATTAGTTGGATTTGTATTTGAGACTATACACTTCGGAATGTTGTGGGAATTGTACTTTATGGTGCATAGGATATGTTTTTGTTTAAGGTCATAACAATGACATTTATTTTTGTATGTTTTGTTTTGATTCACACCTTAGACTGCTTAATTTTGGACTCATGATGATTTGAAAAGTTTATGTTGAAAGGATTTATGTATGATTACTTAATTATGAAAAATATTTTCAGAGGTATGAGATTTTGTCAATTTATCTTAAAGTATAGTAATTATATTGCAAAAAATTCCCATAAAATTTCGAGGAAAGGTTTATAAAAATCCCATGTTGGTAGATCATGAAGACACACCCAGGGGTTGGCGCCTTGGGACGGGTGGGTGGAGAAGGGAGGCAACATTAAGGATGGGGTGTATAGACTTCAACCAAGGAGGGGAGGTGGGTTGTGCCAGACACCAAGGAAGGGGGAAGAATAGAAGAGGGTGGTGTGGAATGATGGAAAAAGAGGAGTTTATGATCGGTTTTGTGGTTAATAGTTACTTAGGGGTAAGTGACAATTTTGTGGGATGTACATTTTCGTATATATATGTCTTGAGGGAGGCCTTTTATTCTATTTGTGGAAGCCAATATTTCAATGCCCCTTTTAATTCTTTTCAAGAAAATACTTAATACAAGCTTCATGTGTTGGCCCGAATGATTATATTTTATGCCCCCATTTGCCTCCACCTATTTTCATTTACATAATGTATTGTTTTATCTACCCCTTTGCAAATGATGTCAAGAAATTGAGATGCCAAGTAGGCATTTTTAAACTCTTCAAAAAGATAAAAAGGTAAGCTAGGATTATGGGAAATAGTTTTTGCTCAGTACGTTTAGTCTATTGTAGCCTCTAACATGGGCTAATCTTACACTAAGAGGGTTTTAGTCAATTAGGATTTGAAAATAAAATGCTAGTATTTTAAAATTTCTGGCTAGTCATTTAGAATTGTCTATGCTATATTTATAATCCAGCGTTATTACATTAAGATTTACAATACAATATTTTAAATATCGCGTTAGTGGTTAAACAATTGATTCTTGTATTTGAAATATAGCGTTAGTTAAAAATCTTAGGATTGTGACTTAAAAGGATTTTGCTGGAAACTTATAACAGTGAGATTTTACAACACCACCTCTAGAGGTGGTATTGTAAAATGACAGAAGCATTGGAAAAGGGAGGCTGGCACGTACTAGAAAATGGAGGTCGGCACGCACTAGAGGTCGAAACTGATATGGTACGGGGGGCGATACGCCCCCCACTAGGGCTGTCAATGGGTAACCATTTACCCGCCTCACCCACTCGCCCGATCCGAAAGTTGTGGGCTGGTAATTAATAAATGGGTAAAGGGTAAACTAAGTGGGTAATTTTGCCCGCCCATTTATTATGTGGGTAGGGTATGGGTAACCCCTTATCCATACCCATTACCCGCTATATATATATATATATATATATATATATATATATATATATATATATATATATATATATATATATATATATATATATATATATATATATATATATAAAAGTGTGTATCTTGTAGCATTTTGGTATAATGAGCTAGAGAATTTTGAGTAATGGAAACATCTTTGAGTCTTGGTTTTTTTAATTAATTATTTAAGTTTATATAAGGTGTTAGATTCTTATTATGTTTTATTTCTTTATATGAATTGTGAGGTCCTTATAAGTTTATATTAGATTGAATTTTTTGTACTTTGGATAGACTTTTAACATATATATTTGTTATTATTTTTGTTTATTAATTGGTTAGTCATTTACTCATTACCCGCCTATTTACCCAATGGGTAATGGGAAATAGGTAGGGTATGGGTAATAAATGTGAAAATGGGTAATAGGTAGGGTATGGGTAATGAATGTGAAAATGGGTAATAGGTAGGGTATGGGTAAAATTTCTGGAAGCGGGTATGGATATGGGTAAAGCCTTACCTGACCCATACCCTACCCATTGACAGCCCTACACCCCACATGTATCTTTGATACATACCGGCTGTATCGGGCATACGATATCGATACGACTTATACATATCAATACTCTAATATTTTAATATTTTAAAATATATTTTTTTTCAAATTTTTTTTCTTAAAAACAAAAATATAATTTCAATTCAACCTCTTCTAATGACCATGTTTTTATTATATAAAAAATATTTTAAAAAAAATTATATGAGATCAAGATAAGTGGGTTTATATAGTTTACATAATTTTTTTTAAAATATAGTGCTCCACAATTATGTATTTACTTAAACATCTACCGTATGAGTTTCTCAATAATATTTATGTGACTCATTAAATATCTTATTTGATTTTAAAATAAATTAATTTTAGAACACTTAATATGGGGCAGAGGGAATAATAGTTTGTAGATGACAGAGGGAGTAAAGTGTATAGTTCTAAAATAAAATAATTTTACAACACTCGTATCAGTTTATATGACATTCTAAAATGAAGTATTATAATAATACTCCCTCCGTCCTAAATTAATAGCTCCAATAGAAAAAATCTTATGTTCTACATTAATTGCTCTATTTTATTGAATTTAAACTTACATACGTCTTTAATGCTTCTCACGTAAAAAAAGCTGATGATCTTCGTCTCCAAATTGAACGCAAAGATGATCCGCATATTTGCCACGGTGTCAATGGCTAGCTGGGTCGCCTTGGCATGGGCCTTCTCAAGGTCACCAAAGAAGCCCTGCATCAACATCTTTTGCAGGACGGTGGCAGCAACAAGGACAGGGAAGACGGCGGGCGATGACACGAGGGCTCTCATTCTCCTCCTGGTCGAACCAGGCCACCTCGTTCCTCATCACCGCGACCATCATCTTTTCCATCACCCGGTGGGTCAGGTTCTCGCCAACCATATCCCAGAAGAAGTGCTCATCGGCTCATTCCATATCACGCGACGAGTCGTACTCAACTCCACTGATCTACAACGTTCGAATCTAACGGTAAGAAACTCTCAAGCCGGCCATTGTCCTCACCAACTAGGAAGTTTCAGGCTACTGCATAGCACGATGAACAAAACCCAAAATACGAATACGAACAAAAATCCAGTTGGGTCCTTCACCAAGCGATGCTCAATAGGGGGATGGCTTGCAAGTTGCAATGCAAGGGCCAACACCTGTGCTGGAAAAAAGTGCACCACCCGAGCTGAAACTGGGTCGGCAAAGCAGCATCCAGTGACAAACAAAGGTGGAAAAGAGATGTCAAATCAACGCCCCTCAAATTTTTCAAAGGAAAGACCCGGCTACATCAGATGGAAGCCAAAAGGCTCAAGGGATGGGCGAAGGAGGAAGAAGAGATCTGGGTAGCCTAGACTGGCATCTTCCTCATCACCGTGGCCATCATCTTTTCCCGCACCCCGCAGGTCAGATTCTTGCCGACCACGTCCCAGAAGAAGTGTTGAAGGGTGTTGAAGAGCATTGCTGTGGAGGAGACGCCAATGAGTAGGAAGCAGTTATGTTGGAGATGGAGGACCAGATTGTAGAGCTGAAAAATACAATAGAAGAACAACCGCGGAATGCTAGTAAGGCAGTGCTGTCGACAGGATGGATGCAGAGGAATGCGCTTCATCATCATTGTCCTCTTCCCAGAGGTTTCAGAGACTAATGGACGCTTCGGCCAAGTCCAATCTACTGAAGAACTTGAGGTGGGGCTTCTCATCTTTCGATGCCTCAGTGACGAGCCTGCCGAGTTTGAAGTAGCAGGAGGAAATTTCCTACATAAATTGTGATGAGGGGGCAATAGAAAGGATTCAGACTCCGCCACCGCCTCCCATCAGTGCAGAGGCTCTGGAGTTGGACGTCTCGTTGGTAAAACCTCAACATTTCACTGTCGGTGCATCTCTAGGGCAACCAATGGGAAGTACCACCCACCTTCCTCGATGCTCCATATCTCCCTTCTTCACCCTCTTCGCTGCGACGGGGAGTGGGGGACAGGCTTAGATTGCCATGTGAAGCGGAGCGATAAGAGAGGGTGACGGTCACAGGGAAATATTGTTAGAGGCATGTGATTACCATTGTAATAAAAATGAGAAAAATTAGATAGGGAGCTATTAATATAGGACGGAGGAAATATATTATTAATTATAATATTTTTTATGTATATCAAAGGGTTTACGATTGTTTTAGCGCATACCAAGCGTATCATTAATGCATACTTGTATTCATTATCATCGATATTATTATCCGTATCGATACTGCTTTTCATGACTTGGAGGCTGTCATTTTCATGCGACGACTGGAGCTTGGTGGAAATCACCATCCTCATCGAAGAAACCATCGTAGCCACCTAGCGTCTCCTCTCACCCTCCAACCGCCGCTGTCTTTCGTTCTCTATTTTAATATTTTTCCTCCGCATACCTTATTGCCTACTCCACTCATGTTCATCTCTAACATTTTTTCAAATTATGGATTAATCAAGTTTTAAAATTATAAATAAAAAAAGTTTAAGAGTTAATTATTTTGAAATCAAGAGCTCAAATCCCGAGATTCTAGTAATACATGATTTGAGTATCCAAATATTTTAAAATTTGGTAATTCAAATCCAAAAATTTAGATTATATTTTAAAATCACATATTTTAAATCCAGTATTTATGGGAAATAGTTTTTTCTCAGTACGTTTAGTCTATTGTAGCCTCTAACATGGGCTAATCTTACACTAAGTAAAGATAGTTAAATGGCTATGCTCATGGACATGTTAGACAGGTCACTCAGGCCACAAGGACAGTTAAGCTATTGATGATTTTCCATAGCATGTTAGTGTCCTCGTGTGGATTACCCTGTAGCAGAAAATGGAAATTAGGACAAAGACAAAGGCATATATAACATGCACACATTTTTTACCGTGCTATTCCCATCCTGTTGAGACTATTGTTTCTATTTAAAGAATCAAGCTCATCAGTCTATAAGGTTTATAAACCGCATGCTGGATTTGCACTATTAGGTACATCATCACAATTGACAACACATTTACAAAACAAAGCACTCAAGGCAAAAACGTAATACTTCACCCTTACAACTTTGCCAATCATTTTGCAACAAGAAGAACCAAAACAGTGCAATAATCAAGCACATAGTGCACTCATGCCTTACCCTGCTCTCTTGTACTCCTGATACACACATCCAATTTCAGCTGTCGACATGTATAAAAATCACAAGGAACAACAAGATAGTCTGTGGGAGGAGCAACTTCAGAATGCATTGTAGCATTTTTTGTAAATGACTGCAGCTGGAGGGATCTTGCCCCTTTTCTTGCAACAAGGTCATATGCATATCCACCCTTGGGAGAAGATGGCCCAACACCAGTCACAAAAACAAGGTTACCTATATGTTCAACTTTGTTAATGACAAAAAACAAGCGCCCGTCCTCCCCATGTAGAGCATAAAGAGGTTCTTTCTTTCCCATGCATACCTGCACCGGACAATTATAGTTGAACCTATCTGTACAATCCTCATGGTTAGTGGTGACGTGAATTGCCAACTGTGTGGAGGAGCCAATGAATTTGCAACTAGATATGGGGCACCTACAAGGTGCATGTTCGCAAAGTTCTTCGTGGATGGATTTATTAGAAAATGATAGAATTTCCTTGCATCCATAACGAGCTTGCCGACAAGGGATTTTGATGGCTTCAATGACTTTCTCAATGGCAAGACATCGGATGTGGCCAATTTTTAAAGAGCAAGAATGACATGCGTTCTTGACTTTTATTCGGCATGAAGAGCAAGCGATGTGACCATTCTGACACTGATTCATACAGGTAGAGACATACTGATTATTAACCAAACTATAATGTTTAATAGTCATAGAAGTTAACAACTAGGTTGTATTTTCAGCTAGATGCAGATTGAAATAAGAGAATAATTAGCACATCACAATATAAATTAATGATCTGGACACCAGAAAGTGGCGTTTTGAGTGCCAACAGAAGTTCAAGGGGAAACTTCACAGTTAGAAACAAATCTTTCTTTCTAAAAAAGGAATCAGTTAAGGTGTCACGCCAACATATTGACTTTGTTGGCATAATAACAATTAAACTCCAATAACCAAGTGACTCGCCATGAAATGATCGAGCCATTAAGTTATATGATATGCAATTAATAAAAGTTGCTCAAACAACTCAACAGCTCCTCTTTTCGTCAATTTTTTTCCATACCAAAAAATGATATAATGAACAAAATGGTAAGTTCTCACAAAGAAAAACAGTTTTTATTATCCTGATTTCTTTTGGCCAAAAAAGTTCTGGAAACTCTTCATTTCATCCATTAGCTGATCATGCATAGAAGAGGCAAAAACTATACTCCCACCATCCAATACTAAATAGCTATATTTGAAAAAATAGTTGTTTTTATTGAGTGGAGGAACCCACGTCTAAGAGAAGGAAAAATAAGCTTACGATACTCTTTTTTAAGTACCCAACCATTGAACAAAATGGAGCTACTCATATGGAGCAAACTTTTTTTTTTTGTTGCCAAATGGAGCTATTAATTTAGGACGGAGGGAGGGAGTATATTGGAATTTACAAATTTAACTTTCAACCTTATAAACCAAGAATGCAGTAGTTTGTGAAGATTAGGATCAGGCACACGGCATGACACCATTTAAAAAATTGCATTCTGTTTTTCTTTTTTTGCCAGGTAAGATATGCATTTTCTTTTATATCATGTAGACAGACAAATATATCTCATAGTGCTGATGTTCAGAACCTAAATATACACAAGATATATACATCAAAAAGTGGCATATCATATCTTTGTTCTACCCACAAAGAATCTACTAATTCATATTATCTAACATAGCCATCTTCCAAGAAATAAGAAAAACAAAATCCCTCCCCTGGAACAGTGGTTTCGGTTTTTCCAGAACTATATTGAGAGCTAAAGCATGCTATTGAGCAAAAGTCACATATGCTGAGTAAAGCCCGAAAGTCTGAGCCTTTTGTTTTCTAGAAATTTCTACAGATCAGCATTCAGAAAGGGAAAAAAGTTAAGAGTTGTTTTCGAGTTCAGCAGTATCACTACGGAAAGAATGTGTGTGTAGAAAGAAGAAACGAGGAGGCAGTCAGACCTGAAAGACTGGCGGTGATAAGGGTTCTAAGCAGATGGGACAAACTAACACCTCCCGATCAATCTTGATGGAAATCGTCTTCTCATTTTCAAAACTTTCGAGCTCATTGGATGAACCATCTTCTTCATTGGCGGTTGCTTCTTCTTCTTCGGAAGACCATTCATCTTCTCGGGAGGACCTTTGTGCCGCCCGTCTCATGTTCTTAATGCTTCTTCGGAGGATGGCTCTTCTTCGGATGGGGAGGAACAGCTTCGTCGTCATCCCCTGCTTGCAGCTTTAAAGGGAGAAGTGATCTGAATGGACAGCTCAAAATTTAATTTTGCTGTCTTGCGGGCACAGGTCGAAAGCCACCTCCGTTAGGCCGAACGTTATAGCGTCGCTCGTTGCATATTTTTGGTGTACAAAACAGTAGTTAGGGCTGCATTTCGAGTCATGTTAACTCGGGTCGTGTAAGGACACCTGACATAACTTAAAGTTTCTTATACCATACTTGAATAGAAATAAAAACTAAATTTCTTACACTCATGCTTAGATAGAAATTAAAAAAAACCAAGAATCAAAATAAAAATCGAAATTCTACATTGAGTCAAGTCGGTTTTAGTAATTCAACTAAACCCATACTATATTGGGTTAGTTCTAGTTATACAAAATTACAAAAAATTATATAACCTAAGTTTAATATAATTTTGTAAGTTAATTAGGATCTTATGTGGGGCCAAGTTGGTTCTTGGGTATTTCACATGCTAAACTTGATTGGTTTCATTCGAATTGAGTCGGGTCTAAGTTTTCAACGCAACCCTAATAGTAATCCTTAGTTAATATCTTTTATTTCACTTAATTAAGATTTGGTGAGGAGTTTCTTATCCCTTCTTTTAGCTAACCCAGACATTTAATATGGTCAGAGGATATTTTCTCTTATTTCTACGGAATGTGTATAGAGGGGATGTGTTGGCTAAAAGAGAGGGTGAGAAACTTTTTAGTTCCCCTAATTGCAACCCCAATATGCATGCTAGCTGTCACGGGTGCAGAGCTTTTTCCTAGCATCCCTCCTGTGATGGCCTAGCTGCACCGCGCAGCCAGCAGCCTACTCTAGCATCCTTCCCTCTCGTATGCGCAAGGGGAACACAAATCAGCCAGCAATGGCCGCCTCTGGTGCAAAGGGGCTCCACCCAATGCTTGTATCCTCAATATATCGGGTTACAAAGGCAGGGAGATGGCCGGGGCTGACAAGCCTATGAGCAGTCCAGAGCTCTCACACTTGTCCTCTCTATGTAATCTGTCTGATCTGACTGCCATGGCCGCCCCATCCCTCTCCCTTATATAGAACTCAGCCATCCGGTCCGAGTCTCACTAGGATTACAAGTTCAACCCAGCCCAAATACAATATCCCTCCCTGTCCCAACTCTCCCAGCCCAAGTCGTCCCAGCCACTATAAGGAAACCTGTGAGGAGTTCCTTATCCGACTAGGAGTCTGCTACCTGCTGTCCTACTCGCACTAGGAGTCTGCTGCCTGCTGCCTCCAAGTATCCTAGTTCCGCTAGGAGTCCGTCCCTAGGGTGTAGTGGCACCCAGCACGCCTCTAGGAGTCCTGCCCGAGCAGGGACTCAGCCTTGGCCTGCTCCGCAAGGTGAGGGCTCATCCGAAACCGCTCCAACGCCGTCCCGTCATCCGTCTGTGCCCTTAGGGGCTGCTTAGGCTGTCCGTCGCCCAAGCTACTTGGCTGTCCGCTGCCAAGTTAGGGGGTAGCTGCCCCCTTGTCTAAGAAAAAAAGTGGAGGCGCCTCCCCCAACCAATCCGCTCGACGCCCTCGTCGAGGCCAAGTAATCTCTAACCTTGTCTTCAAACTGCCATAACGCGACGTCTCGCTCCCAGCTGTTCTCTGACTTCGGAAGACCCTTCCACTTAACCAAGTAGAAGACCCTCCTATTCTTCTTGCTCATTCCTTCGACCCTGCTGTCAAGAATAGCATCAACCTCCTTCTCAAAAGAGGTCCTTATCATAGGCGGTGCTCTCTTCGAAGTACCTCTGCTGGAATCATCTAAGTCTGCATGAAAAGGTTTAAGGAAGCTAACATGAAAAATGGGATGAATTTTGAAGCGCTCAGGCAACTCGAGTTGGTATGCTAGCTGTCCAACCCGTCGCTTCACTTCAAAGGGCCCATCATACCGCTGTATCAATCTTTTGTGCACGTCCTTCCTTCTCAGCTTTTTCCAGAGTTAGGGAGTAAGTTTCAGCATGACCTTATCCCCAACCTGAAACTCAAGAAGTCTCTGGTCTCTGTCCGCATACTTCTTCATCCGCTTGACTGCCTTGGCCAAGCAGTCTTGTGCCTCTTCCATCCTCTTAGTCCGCCCTCTAGCCAAGCGATAGGCAGTGGGACACCTGCCTCCTGTCCGCTGCAAGGCCACATCCGCCGGCGTAAGAGGTTGCTGGCCCGTAGCCAACTCAAAGGGACTGCTTCCTGTGGCTGAGCTCGTGTGTAGGTTGTAGCAAAATTGAGCGACTTCCAGCAAGTCTACCCAATTTTTCTGATTTACTGTGACAAAATGGCGTAGATACTCCTCCAATATACCGTTCACCCGCTTTGTCTGTCCATTCGTCTGAGGGTGGTTGCTGGTCAAAAAGTTAAGCTGAGTGCCTAACATCTCGAACAGCTGAGTCCAGAACCTGCCCGTGAAGCGAGTGTCTCTATCGCTTACAATGTCTGCTGGCAATCCCCAAAACTTCACAACGTTCCGGAAAAACAAGTCCGCAGCCGTCTTAGCACTGCAAGTTTTAGGGGCTGCTATGAAGGTCCCGTACTTGGAAAAACGTTCTACTACCACCATAATCAATCCGTATCCCTGCACAATAGGCAAACCAGTTATAAAATCCATGGACAAGCTGACCCATGGTCGGTCTAGAACGGGAAGGGGCTGCAACATGCCCGCTTCCTTCTTCCTCTCCATCTTATCCTGCTGGCAAACCATACACGTCCTCACATAATGCTCAACATCTTTCAGCATCCGGGACAAGAGTGCATGAGTCCTCTCTTGCCCTGGATGCCCTGCCCACGCAGAGTCATGGGTCTCCTTCAGCAACCGGTGCCTCAAACCGCCAGCCAAGGGGATGTAAGCCCTCCCTCCTTTCGCATACAGCACCCCCTCTTCCAACCAAAACCGCCGTGTAGACCCATCCTTCACGGATTCGATCAGCCTTAGGCAGACTTGATCATTCTCCGTTGCTTCCCGAATCTGCTCCAACAAGTCCCCTACAACTTGCACCAAAGCCGCCATTGTTGCCTCCGGGTCTGTCGGTCGGCTGAGGGCATCAGCCACAATGTTCGCCTTGCCCGGCTTATACACGAAATCAAACTCGGCCAAGAATTCCTGCCAACGGGCTTGCTTGGGAGAAAGCTTCTTCTGCATGGTAAAGTAGCTTGTGGCTATGTTGTTTGTCCGGACAAAGAACTTCACTCTCAGCAGGTAATGCCTCCAAGTTCTAAGGCAATGGACAACCGCAGTCATCTCCTTCTCATGGACTGAATACCTCTGTTCGGTCTCGTTGAGCTTGCGGCTTTCATAGGCAACAGGGTGATTGGATTGGATCAGCACTCCACCAATCGCCCGATCTGAAGCATCAATTTGCACCTCAAAGGGCACATCAAACTCGGGAAGTTTGAGCACAGGCTCAGAGGAGATGGCCTCCTTAAGCCGCTCAAATGCTTCTTGGCATGCCTCAGCCCAGCACCAAGGCCTGTCTTTCTTCAGAAGGTCAGTCAGCGCTACTACTTTCTTTGAATAGTTCTTAATGAATCTCCGGTAGTAGTTCGCAAGTCCTAAGAAAGATCTCAGCTCTGTCACCTTCGTTGGGACCGGCCACTCTGCAATGGCCCTGACCTTCCGCCCATCGATCCTTACCTTTCCCTCCGCTATGCAATGCCCAAGGAACTCGATCTCCTTCTGTGCAAAGCAGCACTTCTCAAGCTTCAGAAACAACTTGTACTCCCTTAATCTCTCCAGCACAATCCTAAGATGCCCGACATGTTCATCCAAGGAAGCGTTGTACACCACAATATTGTCAAGGTAGACGACCACAAACCGGTCCAAGTAGGGTCTGAAAACATCATTCATTAGCATGCAAAAGGCGGCTGGTGCGTTTGTCAAGCCGAAGGGCATGACTAGAAACTCAAACAGCCCATACCGAGTAACCATCCCTGTCTTCGCCTCATCGCCCACAGCGATACAAACCTGCCAATAACCCAACCTGAGATCCAGCTTGGTGAAATAGGAAGCCTTAGCCAAGCAGTCGAACAAGTCAGCCACAAGAGGGACTGGGTACTTGTTCTTAACAGTAATCCGATTCAGTGCTCTATAGTCCACACATAAACGTAGGGAACCGTCATGCTTCCGCTGAAAAGGGACTGGGGCTCCAAAGGGAGCCTTAGATGGTCTGATAAAGCCCGCCTTCAACAACTCATCAAGTTGTTTTCTGAGTGCAGCCAACTCTGGTGGAGCCATGCGATAGGGAGCCCTGGCTGGAGGGCGAGCTCCCGGCATCAACTCAATGGCATGATCCACAGCCCGTCGTAGAGGAAGAGTTTGCGGCAACTCGGGTGGCATAACATCCGCAAACTCGCTCAGCAACTTCTCCACCTTCTCATGGACGTCCATGGTTGTGTTCTCAGCTTCCACCATCGTGACTAAGTAAGTCTTATGGCCCCGTTCAAGGCCTTTCATCAACTGAAGGGCAGACACAACCTGCACCTCTGTCTCACCTTTGTTCTCAGCAACAAAGCAGGGAATCCTCTCGTCACCAATGAGAATACCCCTGAGGTGTGGCATCACGGACACCTTGGCCACCCTCATGAAATCCAGCCCAAGGATCAACTCAAAGTCGTCCAAGGGCACCACAGTGAAGTTAACTCTGCCCGTCCAATCACCAATCCGCACCGGCATGTCATGGACAACACCCAAAATCGGGGCTGCCTCTGAATTCACCGCCTTGATCCGGGCTTGAGCCTTCTCCGTCTTCAGGCCCCATGCCTTCACACACTTCTCTGCTAGGAAGTTATGGGAAGTACCTGTGTCAACCAACGCCCGCACCGGGTGCTTGTCCAAAACAGCCTCAACATAGATCAGCCCGCCATGCTCCTTCTCCTTTCGGATAACACTCACAATCTGCATGGGGTTCATCCGGGCTATGACCTCCTCTTCCGAAGAAGAGTCATTCTTAGTAACTATAGCGTTCAGCTTCTCCCTCTTCGGGCATTCCTTAGCACGATGAGGTCCTTGGCAGATGAAGCAAGCTATCCCCTTCGATTTGTTGGGTTCAGCTTGCTCACTGCGCTTGCCCTTGTACTCGTTCCTGCGTGTGTCTCCATTCCGTTTGCGACCACCCTTAGAGGAAGGAGAACCTTTATCCTATTTCTGATTAGTTGGTTTGGACTTGTAGTCAACTAACCTTTCAGCCGCTGTGATGGTTGAGGGGAGGTCTTGTACGTTTTGCCTTCTCAATTCGTTCTGGGCCCAATTCTGGAGGCCGGTCAGGAAGTTAAACAACTTGTCCTCCTCTGCCATGTGCTTGATGTCTAGGAGAAGGGACTGAAATTGTTTCATATACTCCCTGACCGTTTCTGTTTGCTTCAGCTTCCTGAGAGAATCTCGTGCAACCCACGCCGTGTTCGTGGGGAGGAACTGTTCCCTGAGTTCCTTCTTCATCAACACCCAAGTCTGGATAGTAGGACGCCCAGCAGCAACGTCGTCTTCCAGCCTTGTTCGCCACCAAAGTTTAGCATCTCCTGAGAGAACAAACTCGTCACCATGACTTTCTCTTCATCCGGGGTATGGGTGATCGTGAAGAATTGTTCCATATCCCAAACAATGTTCTCAATATCCTTGGCACTCCACGAACTAGAATATGATTTCGGTTCAGGCACCTTTGCCTTCTTCATGGACTGCCCAACCTGCGATCTGGATTCTGCCTCTGTCCCTGAAGGCGTTGAGTTTAAAACAGCCCGCTCAAGGAGGGCTACTTTGTTCGTCAAATCCTGCACCTTCTCATCAGTTTTGGCCCTCAAATCCTGCAGTTTTTCCCTTATGTAATCCTTCGTAGCTAGAGTCTCTACAGCCACTCGGGCAGCACATCCAACGGAAGTACCTTCACCACCGGCCTCGTCTGCATAGGCCCCTATCTCCAGCAAGGAGAGACGCTGGTCAAAGGCTCCCACACGATCCTGGACAAATCGTAGGCCAGCCTGGACTTCAGCCAGGAACTCTGGGGCCAAGTTCAGCGCTTCCAACCGGGCCTCCATGTCTATCATCCGCTATATCATGGAGCCGGTCATGGTGTCTCCTTTGTTGTCCGATTCAGCAAGGAAAACAGAAATCTGGGTGCGTCAATCCTTTGCTGTCTGATTCAGCAAGGAAACCAGAAATCTGGGTGCTTCAAATCACCTACAAGCAACCTGATGCATACCTGGTTTGTTCGTATCCCGGCAATGGAACCAACTGTCACGGGCGGAGAGCTTTTTCCTAGCGTCCCTCCCGTGATAGCCTGGCTGCACCGCGCAGCCAGTAGCCTACTCTAGCGTCCTTCCCTCTCGTATGCGCAAGGGGAACACAAATCAGCCAGCAATGGCCGCCTCTGGTGCAAAGGGGCTCCGCCTAATGCTTGTATCCTCAATCCGTCGGGTTACAAAAGCAGGGAGATGGCCGGGGCTGACAAGCCTATGAGCAGTCCAGAGCTCTCACACTTGTCCTCTCTGTGTAATCTGTCTGATCTGACTGCCATGGCCGCCCCATCCCTCTCCCTTATATAGAACTCAGCCATCCGGTCCAAGTCTCACTAGGATTACAAGTTCAACCCAGCCCAAATACAATATCCCTCCCTGTCCCAACTCTCCCAGCCCAAGTCGTCCCAGCCACTATAAGGAAACCTGTGAGGAGTTCCTTATCCGACTAGAAGTCCAGCGCCCATAAGTTGTTCGAGTCCTAACCGTCCAGGGAAGTGCTGCCTCCGCTCCTAGCTCTGCTAGGAGTCTGCTGCCTGTTGTCCTACTCGCACTAGGAGTCCATTGCCTGCTGCCTCCAAGTATCCTAGTTCTGCTAGGAGTCCGTCCCTAGGGTGTAGTGACGCCCAACACGCCTCTAGGAGTCCTGCCCGCGCAGGGACTCCGCCTCAACCTGCTCCGCAAGGTGAGGGCTCATCTGAAACCACTCCAATGCCGTCCCGTCATCCGTCGATGCCCTTAGGGGCGCTTAGGCTGTTCGTCGCCCAAGCTACTTGGTTGTCCGCTGCCAAGTTAGGGGGTAGCCGCCCCCTTGTCTAAGAAAAAAAGTGGAGGGGCTAACACTGGCCTAGTCAGAAATTTGAAAGGATTTTTCTGTAGCAATAAATGTAGTATTGACCATTGTTTGGCAATTGTGGGAGAGAAACACGGACATGCATTTGCTCTCTTTTCTTGCAACCCTTCTAATAAGGAGGGTTATGAGAAAAACAAGGAGAAATACAAATGGCCACTTGATTGGACATTTAGGCTACGGGGCAACAATTTATGAGGGGGCCTACTGCGGCCCCCTCATGGGGCAGGCTAGGCGTTGCCCCCCCCCCCCCCCCCCCCCCCCAAATAGTTTAAACAAAGTAGAAAATTATAAAAAAAAATATTTATTAGAATTTAAAAACTTATGAAATATAGGGTAGAATTGCATCATTATAAAATGAGCTCTGGCTGTTGGCACTTCACGATGTAGAAGAGGATAATGGCGCTAGGGCTCCACGCAGACAAGGGGAGAATGAAGCGGGTCTAAGCTAGACCCGCCCAAATGCTTCTCACCATCGCGTCCAGCAACTCAAGACGTTTTTAGCTAATGGGCCCAACATGGGTATGCCCATACCTCTGCATCCTCATCGATTGAACCCAACCCCATTCTTGTTACCCTAAAGCCTGGTGTTCCTAGTCATTGAATAGGTTAAGGGGCATATGAGTTTTAACTCAACAAACATATAGTCAAGGAAAAGTTGAGGAACGACAACATTGAAATGTTAGCGGATTTGTATACAAGTCATATTCAAAGTATGACACAATTGTGGGTTCGACATTATCACCTAGGACGGTCCTAAGAAGGTCAGAATTCACAGATAAGTCCTATGCAAAGTAAAAGAGACGTTGGATAAGGTTGTTGATTCGTTCACATGTTTCCTAGTGAGACTAAGAGTCTCCTTGGAGGCATAAGGCAAATAGGAAGTCTGGACAAAGAGTTGTGCATAGGTTGTATTGCTTAAGGCGGCCAAATCCTAGAGGGAAAATGACTCTTCATGAGAAGTAGATGATATTAGGACTCGGCTAAGATGAGAAAACATACAAGCTGAGGACTTCTAGCCATAGTAGGAGTCTTGAGGAACGCTAGATGCGGCAGGATATTTGAAGGAGGACTCAACTGGGTTTCTAGTTCGGTTAATACCCCTTAGAGATAGTTTTGGGTAGTTATATAAGTTGGTTTCCTATTTATAAAAAGGCAGGGAAGTGGGATTCCAAATTTATAACTAAAGGGGCGGCTAGTACAAGTAGGACTAGGCTTCCTAACCCCTTCCTTATATAAGGGGCATCATGACAACTTGGGCATTCATTCATATATTCAGAGCACTCAAACATTTTGCAAGGGCGGATTGAGAGCTCTAGAAACAGTTATAGAGGATTGTTGGGCAGCAAACACTTCTTAGCAACTTAGAGGAGCTATTAGAAGCGCACTTGGCCAAGGGGCTAACCAGACTAGAGATCTCAACAAGGTTTGAGAGCAAATTCAGTTAAGGGCGGATTCAATCCGTGAGATAGCTGAGAGGGCATTTGAGTTCGAGAACAAGGCCGATGCCTTGACACACCTTTTTTTAGCACAATAATATCAATTTATCTATAACCACTTGACTCACCATTGAATGATCAACCCATTAAGTAATACTCCCTCTTCCCTCTATTCTAAATTAATTTCTTCATTTAGTAAAAAAAGTTGTTCATAATTATAGCTTCATTTTGTTCTATTTAAGTAGTTGACTATTAAAAAAGATTATCATAAGCTTATTTTTTATTCTTTTAGATGTGGGTTACACCATTTAATAAAAAATATTTTTTTATAAATGTAGCTATTAATATAAAATGAAGGGGGTATTATGCAAGTAATAAATTCTCATCAATTTATTTAGTAATTTTTTTTTCAAAATTATAGCTTCATTTTGTTCTATTTAAGTAGTTGACTACTTAAAAAAGAGTATAATAAGCTTATTTTTCATTCTTTTAGATATGGGTTACACCATTTAATAAAAATTATTATTTTTATAAATGTAGCTATTAATATAAAATGGAGGGAGTATTATGCAAGTAATAAATTCTCATCAATTTGTTTTAAATTGAAAATATTACATTATATAAATTAAAGAAATAGGAAGTTGGAAGTCACATACCAAAGACACTACTTTTTTTTTCATGATACTATTTCATCCTAAATGGGCTTGGAAACACTTCATCTCATCCATCAAGAAATAGCCTACTAATAATGGAAAAATGAAGAAAACTTAAGGCGATTAGTACACAAGAACTTGTGTTTTTCACCCAAGGCTTCATAATTCATAAACTATCATGTGAGAACTTGTATATTTAGTTTTCAATCTTATAAACCAAGTATGTCAAAGAAGATGAAGAAAATTTACCAAGTTTAATATCACATTCACAACATAACATCATTTAAAAAGGCTGCATTTCCCCCCTACTCTCTTCCCTCTCCTCCTAAGAGCTAATTACACTAGCGTGTCATTAATTAAATGATATACCTAAAATATTAATATGTTGTCGTATTATTAATTCTATGATAATATAAATAATTATGTTATTAATAATACAAAATTTACCTATAACACAAATAAAACCTTAATGAGAATACCAGTTGTAGTAGAGCGCTCGTCTTCTTTGCTCCTGATGTTGCGATAGGTTGAAGATATGCCATGACGCAACATATTATGAATGGCTTCCCCCTAGTTGTACTTTCCCATAATAGCTAGGTCATCGAAGAAGTCACACATAGATGGGGACACAGGTCTATTACTCTTTGTAAATAATACGAGGGGGCCCTCATGTGCACAATAACTAAGCATGCTAAGTCTTCGTAAGAGACAACATGTCTGTTTTCTACCACTTCCTTCAAAATTTTGTCAATAAAATTCTTCTCTAGTTGCTTCCTTGAGAAGAATCTTTCAAAGAATTACCCTTTGCTTTGGGCAGCCTTCTTATCGCCATTGTCTAACTGCAACGGGTTTTCTTTCACCCTCAAACCCATGACCAATGCAACTGCTTCCTCAATAAGAGGTAGTATTTTACCCCAAATATTGAACACCTCTTATAAGTCATCCTAGCACTCACCTATTAGAATGTCTAAGAGCAGCATAGAGATAATGATATACTCACAATCATATACTAGGTATAACGCAATCTCTTCCAAAATTGCCTTGTATCATTCAACAAAATCTTTTAATAGTTGAAGTCCACCAAAGATTGTTAGTTGCCGGACCCGGTCTCTTACAATAAATTCTCTTCTCTTATGAGGTGTTCATTAGTTACACCATTTGACCATATTATTAAAACCTTCATATGTAAAAGATGAATATACAATTTTCAACTAATATTTAAATAATAAATCATTACCACATAAGTTGACAACCTGTTAATGTTGATAAGCCTCCCAAATTAACCAATGATCTTTGCCAAAAAAAAAAAAAAAACACAATTACTTCTTTACGAATGTTGAACCTCACTTATACATCAAAACTTAGACCTCCCCTAACGTCAAAACTTAGACCTCCCCCATTGTTATCGCTTCTTACATGTATTAAAAAATCACCAAAACAAATAAGTCAAAAATCAAACCTCCCACTTATCACTATCAAACTTTAAAAATTACCAATTAAATGAGTCATTTTTGGGTAAATGCAACCGTTTAACAAATTTACATGACATAAAAACTTAAACACTAAGACACGAGTGTTTCAGTTTGATTTTTCCATAACATTGTGTAAATCGGGGTTCATTGGCATTTGTACTTAAAAACCAGGGAAGGGATTATAGAATATTGACTTCTTCAGCTAATATGGAAAAAACTCTAATACATTGAACACAAAACACAAGTAATTTGAACTAAAACAGGTTCTGATCTTCCATAAATTATTTGCAAAAACATAGAACACAGAGCCCACCAATACGTGTAAAGAAAGATTAAACCATTTTTACACCCAAAAGGATCTACAAAATCACATTACCACGGAGTCATGCCTTGCTCCTGCTCTCTGGTACTCCTAATACACACCTCCACTTTTAGCTTTTCATGACTAGTATAAAAATTACAAGGAACTACGAGATGATCTCTAGAAGGTGCAACTTCTGGACGCATCCTAATACTTCCCGTAAATGACTGGAGCTGGAGGGATCTTCCCCCTTGGGGGAGGACGGCTCAACACCAGTCAAGAAGACAACATGATCCACATGCTCATTCCTGTTATTGACGAGAAGAAACAAACACCCATCCTCTCCATGCAGAGTACAAAGAGGTTCATACTTACCTAAGCTTACCTCAAATGGATAATTATATTTGAACCTAGCAGTAGAAGTCCTATGCTTACCGCTGAGGTGAAGTGACAAACTTTTGGACTTGCCAATGAATTTACAGTCAGATATTGGGCACCTGCAAGGAGCATGTTCGCAGAGTTCCTCATGGGTGGATTTCTCAGAGTAGGACAGAATTTCCTTGCATCCATAGTTGGCATGACGACAAGGGATTTTGATGGATTCGATTATTCTCTCAATTGCAAGACACCTGATGCGGCCAATTTGCAAATAGCAGGAATGGCATTGGTATTTGGCCCGTTTAGCAGAACATTTGTCCGAAGCCTTGGTAGAACATGAAGAGCATGCAATGTGACCATTGTGGCACTGAATCATGCAGTAGGTACTTACTGATTATTATCCAAAGTATAATAGTTAATAGTCACAGATATTAACAAGTAATTTGTGTTTTGCAGTTCTATGATGATTAAAATTAGAGAACAAGCAACACCCCACACCATATATATAGAACGAATCTCCACAATTTTTAAGAAACAAAACTCATTTCAGAAAAATGAAATTTGCTAAGTTACCAAGCCAATATATTATTTTTTTATATAACATAGTGACAATTGAACTCAGCCAACAACAGACAGCATGATGGGTTATTTGAGTGCAAAATTTGGGTAAGATTCCATCTGCTTCAATTCTGGTTGGAGCCCAAATGTTGATTCTAGGTTGTTTCCAACTGAAATCACCGAATCACAATCCAAATCACTTCCATCAATTATGTCTCCAAACCTCCGGTTTCAAAATTAAAAATTCTATTAGTTTTGATTATTACCCCTCATATAAGTTTGAGCATCATGTACTATATAAGTAAGACTTACTTTAAAGGTTCAAAATTACTTACTGATGTGGGGTCAAGGCTCATTAATCCCAGCACAACAGTGCAAAAAACTTGCATATCCGAGTTTGGGGGAGAGTTATGATAATTTAAAATTTTAGAAATGGGTATGACGCAACATTCAAATCTATTCTAAAAAATTTTATTACTAATTTCTCATTTAACGGTGAATCAATAAAATTAATTCCAAAAAATTCTATTTCTGTTTCTAAATTTTTTTACACCCAAACAGCTCATAAGAAAAACAAAAAAACTTGAGTGGCCACAGATTTTTTTTTAATGATATAGTGGTAACAGAAATTCAAAGGGAATCTTCGCATTTCTTGAGATATACAACTTTCTTTTGAAAAGAAGAGGTTACGTTATCTGACAAAAGATTTGTTTTATGACATGACGCAATAACAATTCAACAACATTACGCACTTAACTTGCCATAACATGATCGAGCTGTTAAGCAATATATTATGATAATAATGAAATATTTATTACATACCTTATAGGTACAGTGTCTTAAATAACAAAAAGGGAAGTTAGAAATCGCTACGCCTACACTTTAAACAGCAGTCATGAAATAAATGAAAATTTTAATTAGACTTTTTTTAATGTGAAACTAAAAATCAGCTTCATAAAAAAAAACTAATACAAAGTTTTGATATAAACAGTTTTCAAAACAGGAGCACACAAACACTAACAGAAAGCAACTAAACCTTTGTTGTAGCTCAGAATAATCCACTGAGATAACCAGTTCCCAAAAAATAAAAATAAAATTCCATCATCTTTGCAAGCTGAAATTCCAGTAAAGTTATTCTTTCGAGCAAAATTGCACTAGAACCAGAAGGTCATCCAGCATGAAAAAGGTGGCCAGACCTGAAAGACAGGCCTTGACAAGGCTTTTGAGCAGCTGGGACAGTTGAGAATGTCCCGATCGAGAGTGACGGAAATGGTCTCGTCGTTTTCCTCGGATGACCCTTCATCATCTCCACACGATCCTTCATCATTTTCCGATGACCCTTCCTCCTCTACTTTCCTCTTATTCGGGCTGCTTGGCCCCGCCCTTTCATCCTTATCTCTCAACTTCGCCATGTCCGGCCCTACCTTCCCCAATCCATCTCTCGTTTTTGTTCTGAAACTTCCCCGGCAGAGAATGCGAAGGGAACCCAACCCGAGCACGCACGGAACTTTTTACTCACACACCACACCCACAGTTTTGCGGTGGCGTTGAGCAAAGCAATCCGGAGCTCCGGTCACGTCTCTTCACTGTCAAGCGCCGGCACGGGTGATATGACTTCGCCGCCTTCTTACGTCAGCATCTGCCGCCGTCCTGTCCTGTCTGCACTGCAATCCTGGGCCCGTCCTCCTAATTCGGCCCGCTCGACGCATTTTGGTCCTGGGCCCATTGTGGTAGTGTGGACCAGAACCTGCAGTTGCATGCATAAAATGGGCCAAAATTCTAGACATGAGTCGGTGGGCCGTGGGCCAAAATGCGCACCCTAGGGTTCATGCACTTCCTCGCTCTGCAGTCTGGAGCCATCGGCTTCTCCCTCCGTCTTGTGACTCTTGTCTCCCTGGAGACTCTGATCACAGCCAAAAATGGCGGCCAGAAGCGCAAGAAGAGCCTTTTCGCTTCCTTCTTGTTCTACCACCTTCTTCAGCTGCTCCAAATCTGCGCCTTCCTCGGCAGGTAAGAAGGCTGGTGCTTCATCATTTGCAACCGCTGCTCCCTCTCGTCATTCTCGGCGTTCCCCCACTTCCATTTCCAGGTTCACTCTCTTCATTCTCATTTTCTTTTGTTCGACTCTTCTCACCATCTGTTAATTGTTTTTTGACGTGTTTTCGTTTGCTGTGGTTCTTATCCATTTTAATTCTTATGTTTCTTTTCTGAGCTTTGATATGTAAATTGAATTAGCTCACTTATGGATTAACTTAATCTGATAAAAAAAATTGGTGGGCTTTTAGGATGCCGGTCGAATTGGGTTGCACCCAGTCATTGATGCCATTGCATAGCGTTACAGCTTCAGCATTGTTTACTTCAATGCTCTCGTTACAAGCTCAAAGCTGGGGATGGCTGGCAGAAGGTTTGCTTTCTTCTCTTTGTACTATGATTAGCCATTTGTTTGTTTTTTTCTTTTTTTATATGGGAATTAGCCATTTGTTTCAAGTGTAATCTAGTCCTCGCTTTACCTTTAGTTTCTTTTATAGACTTGAGTTTTCTAGACACATTGGGACATTACTAACTAAAATAGGCTATTTTCATATATATTAGTGACAAGTTGTTTTATTCTTGAGCCGATTAAATCTCAAGATCACATCAGCTTCATTTAATTCGTTTGTGCAAAATTATACAAATAAATTGGTCCATTGGGTGGGAAATAGGAAAGTAATTGTTCAAAACTGATCGAAGGTCTTGTCCAACTTTTGGATTTTCTTATTTTTAGATTTCTATTTTTTTATTCAACCTTAGTTATCCACCTGAAACAAAAATGGAATGCAGTTCCTTTTCCTGCTGTCTGTAATTAATTGTTCTTTCCACATTTTTTACCAAATTTATTAAAATATGACAGTTTTGCACTAACTTTAAACAGAAGGAGAAATGTCCTAGCTTTCTGTATACAATTTTACAGTAGCCCTACATTTTATTTTCAAGTATGTAGTCTATATATCCTTCATACTGTGATATGTTGCTTCACACGATGATTAAGATCCATTCTGTCTTTTGGATACAATTTTTGCCGAATAAGATCTAACTAGGGAATAATCTGCTCTTTACTTTGTTTTCTCCTTCTATACTCTCACTATCTGAAGTCTATTGATAAAGAAAAGGAACTTATGCCTTTTACAAATTGCAATTTTCAAGAGGGACTGCAGGAGAAACTCTCAGTAGGTTTTTTGCTCTAGGGGAATGTTATCTCAAATGTATGTCATTGATTATGCATTTTAGCCAACTTAAGCCACCAGATTTAGTTACTATGGGGAGGGCTTCTTTGATGAGGTCATAGATTGAAGTCACGTCCAGACATTATCATTTGATAGAACTACTATATGGCTCTCTTTGAAAAAAGGCCTACCTGCTGGAGCTTGAGATGAGTTCATGTCAGGTTGTTATTTGAATAGGGTGCAGTTTAACTTAACATGTGCCAGTCTAATTGCTTTACACTATTATCATATAACTCTATCTTCTATATTTTCTTTTAAGGGAATACATTTGGGAGAACTCTGTCTCCTCTCTATTTTGAGTATATTCATACTTGGCCATTTCCCTTTTCACTAAGCTCCCTTCTGTACAACCCCTATAAGAGCTTTAGCTTTCTGTTTGGTTTGGTTTGATCTGATTTCCATCCTAACTTCATTCTTCTGTGAGGTCGGATAAAAGTTGAACGTGTAGATACCAAAATTATGTTTCAAGGTTTTGTATGGCCTCTCCTACAAGTTCACCTAATTTGTCATCATCACTTGATACATCTCTTTAAGAGTTTCCTTCATTTCTTCTATTTTGCTGTGTTTCAAGCCATTCACTATTGCGGTTTTTGAGTCCATTCATTGCACATATCACAACAGAGTCCTTCTTGTCTCCGATTTATTTGCAAAATCTTAAAAGGCCAGTGCACACCTATTAACGGATTTGTTATTGGCTTATTTTCCTTTCCTGTATCTCACAACTAACTTTTTATTCAGTTTAGCTTTCCAGTTGTAATTTATAGGGAAGATTATCTTTTATTTACCTCCCCTGAATTATGTGAAAATCAACAGAATACTCCTCTCACTTTTAAAACATCACTTACCTCGTCTCAGCTGCTCCCATGTTAATTTGAGAAATGGAAAACGGTTATAATGACCAACATTCTCCATTGCCTTCTCTGGGATGGCAAAGACCACATTGGTTCCTTCACACCTTATTCCATTGGACTAGGATGGTGGTGAGAAACACTCAAAGGCTGCAGCAGCTATAAGCCTCACAACTAGCAACAACCTGCTAGTGTGAGTGCTTGGTAGGCTACCCAACCACCTATCCCTGTGCCCAGCATGCTCCTGCACGAATTGTACTTTGTGGGCTTCTCATTGTCATACAGGTGGAGTGGGTTCATCGGCCACAAATGGCTTCAATGGATCATGTCATTCTACATCCAGAGCAGAGAGCTATCGTCCTGTCAACCTCCTCATGTATCATTGAATTGCTTCTCATGCTCTGAGCAGCTCTCACTGACACCCTTGAGGACTGCAGCCCTCATAAGTAGGTAACAAAGATGGACAGTGTAACAATCCGCTGCCTCCTATTCACCAGCAGCCTCAAATTTCACTGTGGGTGAAAACCCCTACTTTCCTCCACCCTTGTCTTTGAACATGTGCCCCCCATTTCTCTCTTTCAGCCTTCTGAAAAAGGTGTAACAGATCCATACTTGTCTCTCTTAGGAACCTTCTTGTTGGAACATTGAAGAGGAATTGATCAATACCAAACCCTTTTTCCCACTGCTTTGGCTCAAATCAAGGTTTAAAACTGCATATTCTATTTTACCTCTTCTCTGATAGGAATTTTGTAGTTAATAAAGGACAGAGTCAGCCTGCTCTTCCTTGTGAAGGTCAAACTTTGTCTTGTACAAATTTTCCCAGCTCTCTTTAGTTGGGGAAGGGGCAGATTGAGTTTTCTGTCACTGGAGGGATTGTTTGAAATGCTTAGATAGTATAGGGGATATAATTGAAATACACTCTGTTTTTAATAGTCCATTATAGTCCATAGATAGGTCTGATTTTATGTTATATGTTTTTTTATTTTTTTTTCCTGTAAATTGCTTTTGCACTGATTTTTCACTTTGAATGTTTCCGCCTGACATTAGTTTCTTCTTGTTGTACAAGGATTTGCTTCAACGCTATGACATTCTTTACGCATGGGTCAAATGTGTAGGAGCAATGTCGGAAGTCATGGCTGTGAACCCTTCAGTTATATCATGGGGTGTGTTCTTCAGTTTTTTATTTTCCTGGATAATGGTGATAAAGAAATATTCTCACTTCTGTAATCTGCTTAGCGGATACATGAAGTTTGGAAGAGTAAACCTGATGTTAGACAGCCACTGCAGTTGTCGCTTCTAGCTCATAAACAGAGGATAATGCGATGGGTAGTACTGCAATGTTGGAAAGATCACAAAATTGTCCATCTGAAGCAATTTTTGCTTAATTTTGCAATGCTCAATTTGGCGTGCATCACCTTCCACTCTCTTGTTTAGGTTGCGTTGTGTTGAATTCGAAGGTTAGAGCAACATGAAAGTCATATTTACCTTGGCCCTTCCGTAGACTTAAAATTTTGTTATTTCAAACCTCAATGTGAATGACCGAGAATTTTTGGTAGATTTGTGCCTCTAATAAAGTTAATATTAGAATATAAATGCGTATTTAAAATATGTTTAATATAAGTTTGCTTAACACACAAAAATTTGATAAATACCTTGAGTTTTTTAAAGTAGTTGCATTATCTACTTATTGGCATGCTAATAAAATTATATAGAGCAATTTTAGTCAAGTGATGCAAATGTATAGTAGGGAGGTTGTCGTATAAATGGGTGACTTAAGCTAGTCACGTTAATATTTAAAAGGTAAGATTAATGTGCATTGATATGTGCTGGGTGCATTCCACATTATTAGATTGAGATTCAATAGCATGCATGTATAATGAGGTAGGTAGGCAAATCGAAACCCGTCTAGTACGTGAGTACAAGCCACCCAATTGATATAGTGAAACCCAAAGCATCGGGTGCATTCATGTGGGTGCAGAGCGAGACTAGTATTTAAGGGGCAATTTTTATTTTAGGTAGAGAAAGAAAGATAATGTTCATTTTATGTAGGAGAGAGAATATTGTAGTTTTAGTGCATTTTGATCTGTTGAAATTCTAGTGTAAATTAAAATATCACAAAATCACCACTAAATACCCTAGGGTTGTGTCTTGAATCGGGTTTTGTAAAATTTGACCCAACCGAAACAAGAATTGAGTTCCTTGGACTTAACTTGAGATAGGAATCAATTTTTTTAGGATCGGACTTGATGTAATGATCGATAATTTTGACCACATTACCTTATTTATCCAATTTCTTCCCAACCTATATTAATAGAAAATAATCTCCAAGTCCGTCGTAAAGGTATGAGAAAAAAACTGTGAAATTAATTTAAAGGTCACCTGATATTATTTTTTAGACCTTCTTCCAATTTCTTCCTTGCGTTTCTCCTTGATCCCTTCTACTTTCTACTTTCTCCTTCTACTTTCTACTTTCTCCTTTCTCCTTCTTCCTTCCACCTTCATCTAGATCCTTAATCCCTGTTTTTTTTTCTTATTCTTCTCTTTCTTCAGCATAGATCTCTTCATCTCCTCCCTCTTCTTCGTTGTCCTCGGCTACCTCCTCCTCACCCTTGGGGGCCACTTCCTCAACCGCCGCCGGCCCAACCTCCCCCCTGGACCTAAACCTTAGCCCATCTCCGGCCCAACCTCCCCCACCTTGGCCTAGCCCCCCACCAAAACCTAGCCGCACTCACCTGCTCCTTAGCCTCTGCCTTGGCTCCGTCCCCGTCATAGTTGCTGCTTCCTCCCACACTATAACAAAGTGAATAAATATTTACGGTCTCTAACAATGAATTCCAAGCAATATAAGACCAGGTGGATTACCTAAAGGTCCAGGTATTAGAACAATCTAGAAATAAATGAACGCAGGTGAATTTGAATGTCTTAATATTTAACATTTTTTTATAAATTTTCTGTAATTGGTTTTTAGATAAAAAAATTGGCCTAATTTCTGATTACAGCTTGAGAACCTCCTCTTGCATGCTACTTTGTTGTCTTTTTTTATGAAATAGGTGATTTGGTTTCTTATTGGTAGAATTTAGTTAATTTGTTTTAGGCATTTAGAAAATGATGGAGGGGGGCTCTGAGAGGGAGAATGGTGGATATGGCTCTATTGATTCAATATAATCAAAGTGGGTGTTCTAGGACAAGGATGTTTCAGGGGTTGATGACAACAATGATTTCTGTACTCGAGTCCGAGGATGACAACAATGGAGAGCAGCACCTGATTCACCTGGCCCTTGTATTGATTCATTTGATGTGGAGGCGCTCGAGGTCCTCGGCGCTCAAACACAAGATTACGAGATATTATAATTTTTCTGCCATTAAACCACCAATCGACAGTCAGGTTCATAGCATCTTTATCATCCGATTGATTGGGGAGTGAAGCAAA
The DNA here is from genome assembly GCA_035235625.1 of Saururus chinensis. Classification (NCBI taxonomy): domain Eukaryota; kingdom Viridiplantae; phylum Streptophyta; class Magnoliopsida; order Piperales; family Saururaceae; genus Saururus; species Saururus chinensis. The sequence continues at coordinate 1,711,026 of CP141147.1, forward strand.
GGGATTTGGGGGGCATTTTTGTCTAAACATATATTTTAGAGTTAATATCAAATTAATATTTATTTTTATAGTTAGTGTCTAAAATCCCTATCAAAAATGTAGATTGTGAAAAACAAAGGTCAAATGAGGGAGATACAATTTTTAAAATATTTATTATGATTTTATTCTGAATTTAAATTGTGGGCATGCATATATATGTGGGAGCCATGTGTAAACATAATTTAATTGCTAATTGCGAAAATTATTTAAATTTTAAAGAGATATCCAATGTATTTGTTACGTTGGTAATCATGAATTAAATGCTCAAAATTTTACTACAATTAGACTACACTTTTTTTAACTTAAGTCCTTTCATTCATAAAAATAAATATGTTTTTTTTCTTAAAATGTTTTATCAAAAAATAAATCATTCAGAAGTAATCTGATTCCATATTCAGAAATTGTTGGTTCATTTGATGACAATTAAAACTAGAAGTTATGATACCGAACGGCTTTCCCCTCAACACTTATAGGGCAAAGGGAGGCCAGAGAGGATAAGAGATAATGCTTTACACCTATATATATGTTCCAAATACTGATTATTTTTCTTGGCGGGTATCCATACAAAATATGATAATTCTAGATTTCACCCCAGAGCTACTTAGAGAGTGTACGTACTCAAACATAGTATAGTGCATGCAAATCACTTCACATATTCATATTTTTTCAAAAATAGAACGAATAAGCACGATTGAGCTAAAACAATTCAAAAGAGTTAACTTCTACGAACAGATCATGGGTTTAGAGTTTAAAAGCCCCTACCTTAACTTTAGGTATAATATTCATAACCGTGTAGGCCTTAGATGGTGAAAATGACCCCACCAAGGTGTCTGACATATTCGATTAAGTGAAGAACACATCTTGAACGACTCGAACGTAAAACGGTTTAGAACGGGAGAAAAGAAGTATGAGAAGTGGAAAAACTGGAAAACAACTGAAAAGCACCCCCTGCCACTATTTATAGGCTCGTGGGCACAAGACCACGTGTACCACATGGTGTGCTGAATGCGTCCGTCATGCAATGCACATCGCTCGTGCTACCCGAGCTCCAATCGTGGAACCACTGCGCCAATGTGTGGCGCCTAGTCCCATGCGACATGGAACCGATGCGTGGGCTTGCTGCAAGTCACGCCGGCTGGCGCGACTGACACTAGCATGCATCAACCCGCGTCAGCCTCAAAATTGTATTATTGTTTAAATCTTTTCCCAATTTCTAAATTTCAAAACGTAATATCTTTCCAACCATAAGTCATAATTGCACTTTCTTGGTACTGATGGGCTTGTATCGACGAGCCCTACAAAACAAAAATACTCACGGGTAGGTTATCCTGTGCTTTTTAAGTGGGTCTCACCCATGAGGCATGTTTCTCAAAGCTATAACTTACAGCTCCATAGTCCGATTCAAGTGGTTCAAGGTCCGTTACGCTCAATCGTCTTTCAAAGCTCTACCATAATCTTATAAAATCTTATCACATAACAATCTTTAGAGAGTTACAAAATTATTAAAAACTCTAAATTAGCTTATTAGAGGCTACAAATTTTACCGAAAATTCAGGGTCGTTACAATCTACCTCCTTAAGGAAATTTTGTACTCAAAATTGAACCTTTCAATCCTCGAAAAGTTTCGGATATATCTTCAGTATTTTACTTTCTAATTCCCACGTCACTTCCTCAAAAGAGTGGCGTTGTCATAACACCTTTACCTACATGATCCTTTTCGTCCGAAGAATTTGTTCCTTATAATCCAAAATTTTGATCTGTTTCTCTTTAAATGATAAATCGGGTTCTAGGGCAACAATTGACTAATCTAGGACATGAGTAGGGTCTCGCACATACTTCTAGAGTATGGATACGTGAAACACATTATGAACACTGTCAAGCCGAGGGGGTAAGACTATAAGCCACTGGCCCTAGCTTATCCAAAATCTCAAATGGTCCTATAAAGCGAGAACTTAGTTTGCCTTTGATTCCAAACCTCATAACTCCTCTGGTTGGCAAAATTTTAAGTTTGCTCACACAGAAGTTGATATCTTTTCTTCTTCAGTTAGAATAGTTCTTCTGACAACTCTGAGCTGTCATCAACCCATTTTTGATAAGCTTCACCTTATCGGCACATTGTTGTACGATTTTTGACTTCACCAACTAACGCTCTTCCACGTCACTCCAACTAGTTAGAGATTAACATGATCATCCATAGAGAGCTTCATAGGTTGTCATACCTATGCTCATGTGATAACTATTATTATATACAAACTCAATCAGTGGCAGATGTTCATCCCAGTTACTCTTCCAATCGATGACACAAACCCGCAACATATCTTGAGTATATTTTTTTATATCTTGGGTATAAAAAAATTATAAAAAAATCACATAACCCAAGTTAAATATGGTTTTGTAAGTTAATTAGGAACTTGGGTAGGGTCGGGTCAATTCTTGGATTTTTCACATGACCTGAGATATACTTGGGTATATTTTTCTTGGACTTGGCTTGACCCGGGTCAATCTCATGTTGGCTCTATCTAGATCGGATTGGGTCCGGGTTATGAATGCAACCCTAAAATACTCTATTTTCTTCCCCCATTTTACTTATGTCATTGTTTATTCACCTCGGGATGTGTTTCGATGTACAATGGAATGTGTTTTGGTGTGCTATAGGATGTGTTTCGGTATATTGCAGGATGCATTTCAATATACAATTGGATATGTTTCAGTGTACAACAAGATATAATTTGGTGTACAATGAAAATATATTTTGATATAAAGAAGGATGCGTTTTGGTATATAATAGGACATGTTTTAGTGTACAAGAGGATGCATTTCGATGTACGACTAGAAATATTTTTGTGCCTTTGTAGAGATATATTTCAGTATATAGCTGAATGTGTTTTATATAAAGGAGATGTGCTTGGGTATAAAAAGTTCCCATAACCCTCTTTGAAAGAATTTTTTATTTGGAGCTTTTGTTTTTAAAAATAATAGGTCACAAATATATTTTAAACAAACTTTTAAATTTAAAAATTATATAAACAAAACTTATATTTTAAAATAGTAAATTATAAAGATATAAAAAAATAATTATTCAAAGAAAATGCTAACTTCGGCTTAAATATAGTGCTTGATAAATAAAAAACCAAACTAATATAGCATTACATTGCATAATTTGATTATGCAGGGAGAAATAAAACTACACACAAAAATTAGTATATTTAAAAATAGTAAATCATAAATATATATTAAAAATTTTTTGTCATTAATATTTTTTAAAAATAATCTATTTCCATCTTAAATTAATAGTTCTATTTAAATTTTAAAAATAAACTAAAATTAATTTATTTTAAAAAATTAAATAAAATTTTGAATCTAATGACTGATGGAGTACTAACTTAAGCGTCAATATAGTGTTTGATAAATAAAAAACCAAACTATTATAACTTTACATTCATTAAATAGAAAAAAGCGAAGGAATAAGACATCAGAGATCATAGGCTGCACTATGCAATAAAAAATAAAAACAAGGATCTGCGTCGGCCGCCGAACGTCGCGTGAGCCGACAGCTTTTAAGAGCAGGAAAGTGCTGGCGACAGACAAGAGTGGCCAGTAAGAGGATGGGATGGGGTCAGTCATCAGCAGAAAAATTGTGCCAGTTGGATTCATCTGTTATCAAAATGCGATCTTGGTAATTAGCAATTAAACTAACAAAGTAAAGGTCAAACACAAGCTGCATGATGAATGGCCGTTATTCCATTAAGCTAAACGTTTTTTACTAATGATAAGTTCCTCAACTAAACTAGTCCAACTGTCTCGTAGCACTCTATGATCAAGAGTATTAAAATCTGTTTTTACATTGTCCATGTGAGCAATTAACTATTATATGACTAAAAAGTTTAAACTTACTTACCATCGTCTAATCTGGTAAGTAAAGAATAAAAAAAATTTAAAAGTATTTGATCTAGATTGTAGCACCATCACACAAAAAATAAGACTTGGCTTATATGTCACGTTTATTTGGCCACTCAGAGTCAGCGGTCACACAATACACATGGGCAGGACAACTATGAGAGAATGCCTCATAGAGCTAGTCCACAAATCTTGACGGTTTCTTTTTATTTACCGGTGCATAAGTGGCAAACTATTAAATATTTGGTAAAAATTCGTAATATTTGGATTTTTTTTATAAAATTCATAAATAAGAATCTCTATTTGGCAATGCTCTTTAAAATAAGGGCAACTAATCTCAAACTAATCTGTCCCTTATTTTAAGGGGCATTGTCATATCCTTACCACGACATACGCATGAGCTGGGTTGTATACTAACATGATATTTGAATGATTGTTGTTTGTTTGAGCTGAAATAAGAAAATATTAAATTTTTTAAATGGTAAATTTCACATAATATTGTGACAATGTCAAACATGCACAGCTGAAAGGCCTAATGCATTTTCTAGGAAAACAATGGTAGTCATCCAAGAAAGAGCGGTATATTATGAGTGCTAATCAATCATGTTTTACTTTGATTTTTCTTGTGACAGAAGCTGAATATCATTCTAATTTGTCAACATGTAGGGAAAAAACAATTGAATTCGTGAATGACAGGGATCACCACGGTTGTATAATGAGTTCTCACAAACAAAAATAAAAAAAAAACATAATGCTACACAAGAACCTACCAAAAAGTGCTTGCTACACTAGAGATAATAAATATGAAAAATATTTTCTTTACTACCCACCATGACTAGACTCCACGACTAGTGGACACATGGAGCAAGGAACCTAGGAACCTCTTAAATCTGGTTCCTAAGTTTTTCTCACACTAATTTAAATGCTAATGTGACAATTTCTCATTGTTGGTCACTAAAACTTGGTAAGGAAGCCCGATAAGGGTAGAGTACAGTAAGTTTGTATTCCGTTGAAAATTGAATGAAGCAATTAATTTTGGATGAAGTTAATAATAATTGGGAGGTAATTTGTATTCTCCACAAAGTTTGGGTGCCCCAAGAAATACTTAATTACAATTTATTTATTTTTTGAACAAGACACTCCTAATAACGGTAAGGTAAATAGATGCATTTAAAATTTGGTTGCCTCAACAAATATCTTAGGTATCAGGATAATCAACTTTTTTATATGCTTTAAAATTAATGATGTTCATGTTCACATTATTATTACTCCCTCACTCTTATATTAATAGTTTTATTTAAATAATTTTAATTTATTTTAAAAAATTAAATAAAACTATTAATGTAGGACAAAGGCTTTTTTTTAATTCTTTAAAGCTGATTGCCTAAATGCCTAGCGAGCTGGCCATCCAATCATCTTAAGTTTCCTAATCATCTTGACTATTATGATTGTAGGAAGATGATTTCAAGATCTACTAAAAGATAAGGTCACTCCAACAGTGATCTTACGTTTAAGCATTCATATTTAAGCTTTGCATGACCTACTCATTCTAAGTACGAGCTCATTTCTTATGTTTAACTTTAAACTTTCAATTTAAGGTCAAGTACTTACTAAAATTAAGTATCATATTTTTAAAACGCAATTGTGACTTTAACCTTGAAAACCTGTCAATATTTGTGTCCTCCAAGACTGTTCATATTCATATTATTATTACTCCGTTTGTCCCATGGTAATAGCTCTATTTCATTTTTTAAAATGAAGAAATTTTAGGTCATTTTGAAAAACTAAATGGGTCATTTTAAAATATTAAATAGAGCTATTAATGCTTGACGGAGATAGTATTTCTTTTTATTAAAATTCCTTAAGCTTGATTCTAGGCAAAGGGGTTGTCTCTTGTTAAATTTTTTAGAAACAAAAGTAGAGGTGGAAGTAAAATTTTCTAATAATTTAGGATCAAATAAGAATTATGTTTGGTAATGAAAGTTTTAAGAAAAACATCGAATGTTGTGTCAAACCTATTTTTAAAATTTTAAACTAATACAATTCTCTTTCCCGAACTCGAATATGCATGTTCTTAATAATATTACGCTCCTAAACTTGAGCCTTATTAAACAAGATCTTGTGAGGGTTAGTGATTTTAAACTTTTAAAGTAGACCCTACTTATATGACAAGTTTCTCAAGGCTCAAATCGATATTAGAGGTAATTGTTATATTATAGACAAGTAAGAGAAACCAAAGGAAGTAGCAACAATGGTCATAGCCATAAACCAACACAACTAGCCACTGTTGGGTCAGCATCACTGCTGTCTAGCTAGCAGCGGCAAAGCACTGTGAACCCGGAGCACAACACGAGCAGGGGCTGCTTGTACATGTCTTCCATGCAACAAGAGCCAGCATTTTTTTAAAGTTTTAAATTTTTTTTGTAATATAACGGTAGTAAATCGGGAAAAATTACAAAAATACAAAACATATGAAAACAGTTTATAATTTAAAAAATTACACATAAATTTTTCTCATCTAAATTTTTTGCCATTTAATTAAACATCATACAACCAAACCAAATATCTTGATACACTACTCAAAACAAATGTATGAATAAATGGTCATGATCATGAGCTTTAAATACAAATATATCTTAAGCATCCCAAAGTGCAAGTCCCATAAATAGTGTACAGTTTAATCCAAATTACAAATCCAAAAAGTATAAATACCTTAATTCTCATCTCACCCGACACATTAGATCATGACACAAAATAATATTCGCAATGAGTCAATGATATACCTGAGTCAAAGAGAATCAATCTACTCAAGGGAACAAACATCTATCTCAAGAAGCTTTTCGTTACAAACCTACAAAAGCCTCCTGAACATCGGGGCTAAAAAATAGGATTTTGAATATTTTCATATTGAGTTGGAAAATACATAGTAGGGGAATTCTAAATAGTGAACTCAATAAGTCCATGCATAGATGCGTTCATGCAACTCAAATATAAAGCAGACAGACATATAATAATTATGCACATACGCATATAATCATGTCAAATACATATCATCTTACCAATCTTTCACTTACTCTTAATCAGAGTCTTACTAACTTACTCGTGAAATCGTACGCTTACTCATACAACTTACACTTACTCGTATGACCTTACTCGTATGACCTTACTCGTACAATCTTACTCGTACAATCTTACTCGTACGACCTTACTCGTTCAACCTTACTCGTACAACTTTACACTTACAGTCTTACTTAGAAACATATGCTTACAGCCCCGCTCAGAAACTTACACTTACTCAGAAAATATACATACTTACTCATATAGTCATACACATACTATCAACCATTGAAGCTCATTACAATTAATAAGCTCCAGTGTCGAAATGGAAAAAAATGTCACTGGGGCATCACCTTAACCTCCGGGGAGTGACTAGACGCCATGAACTTTTCTGAATGTGAGACACACTAATGCTCATGGGGCATAAGATCAAATATAAACTCCCACACTTTAGGGGCCATATAGTGCCAACTCAAAGCAAAATCATACAATGTCACTCTTAGGTCAGAATCTTACAGTATTACTCTTGGGCAGAGCTCATACAATGTCACTCTTTAGTAGAATCATACAACACTCTCAATAGAGTATCAAACATTTGGGTTTAATACAACACATAGACAAAATCGAAAACATACATCACTCTTAACATAGCATCAGACGTCTATGCTTAAATACAACACACATACAACATCCCACTGAATAAACATTATGGCAAGACACGAGAAATGCTCAGATGACTCATTATCGGCTAGTTGAAACACAGAACTTAATCTATCGAAACCCTCAGTTCTCAAACTCACAATGCTAACATATTAATTTTTTTTATGACTCAAATTCGAGTTAAGTAATTTATGTAGGTACAATTATGCCGCATAATTCTTTTATCTTATAGTCTTTCATAGACCAATTTGAAACTAAAACCATTCCAAAACCGTAATTTGTTAGGACAACATGCTTCACTTAACACCAGACTTCACTTAACACATCCATCTCATAATCATAACTCACCACCAAATATATCCTTACATATTCATATAGTCTTCGTCATCTAACTTATGGCCAAATTGTCTTATTTAGACGTCATTAAACTAAGCTCCTAAGAGCTCCCTAGTTATCACTCTCTTTCATATACCTCACTTATTATGCATATTTTCCACTTCATAATATATACATTATGCATGTACAATTATGAAACACTCTTACTATCTAACAAACCCCCATATGGTTCCAGATCTTAAATCTGCTTACTTGCTAAACCCCCAACATACACACTGATCCAAACCAATCCAATCCTCGCCCATCAAACTTACATCCTCCATCCTCTGTCATATGGTTGCTAATCCACAACAAATCCATATTAAACCCTATGTCACCTCATACCGTCTATCGCCCATACTTCTGCTCACATATATACATATCCATCATAGAGGTATATAGCCATAATGCATATGTATGTCCACCACACATACTTATAACATAAACATACTTTCATATACCAACATACTCGCTAGACATCACTAGCACACACATAATCTACATACATAGCTTACCAATATACTCGTTAGCCATAAGTAACACACACATAGCTTACCAACATACTCGCTAGCTATCATTAGCACATACATAATCAAAATACATATCTCACTAACATACTCATCAGCCATCACTAACACACACATATTCCACATACTTACATCTCACATACATGTAATATGCATTTCAACATGGCATAATTTATCTTCTTACATCATGTAAACAGATTATTATTTAGTATCCAAAGCATTGGATCATGCAATCCTAGCATGCTTCTACACATTCAAAGTGTGCTATTATGAAATTATAAGTTCAAAGCTCTCATACCTCGTAATTCATAAAGTTTGATGGCGAGCACACGATAGTGGTGGAGTTGGCGGCCAAAAGCATCACCTACTTGTGAGAGCTGTTGTCCCAAGGCTTAGGAAGAGCTAGAAGTATCACAACAAGATGGGGGTGACCCAAGCTTGTTCGGCGAAAACCACAATCCACTGCGGCTCACTAAGGTGGCCGAGAACCAAGGGTAGACTAAACGGAAGTCAGCCAATGCACTCGACCAGCCATAAGACACCGAGTTGGCTATGGACAACACATAACAACATCAATTTTGTGTCGACTGCGAACCACATAAGGGGCAAAGGGTGTGGGGTGATGCTTGAGAGTGGAGGAGGGCACTGATGGTCAAATCAATTGGGAGTTAGTTGACTAGTTGTCCCTTTGCATGTTCGATTTGATCTATATATCTTCCGAATTATGAATTTCCTCCTGAAATAGTAATTGTATCCACAAAAGTCTTCTTTCCAATGTCACAAGAATAAGATCAAGATGAATTATATATAGAAAGATATGACTGACATACTAAGGCTATGTCAATCTATCCAAATCAGCTTCTTCCTGAATTTAGTCCACAAGGTTGTGTCTGACCATTTCATACATTATTATACCATTAGGACCCTATTCTTAACTTTTAAATAGATTTAGGTAGTTGTGTTTCACTTCCTCTTTCACTTGGATCATGTTGAAGCCTGTTTAGACATGTAAACACAATGGAGGTCTAATTCACCTATTCAAAATATAAATGGCCCAAACAAGTAGTGAATTAACACAAAATAGGATTGTAATTCAAGATTTTAAAGCATCTAATTGAATATTATTTTAGTGCATCATCGGGTTACTATTAACTCTGTATTTGACCCGATGATGTGTCTAAGGTAGCTTTTCAGACACATTATGGGCATTATGAGTTCTTAGTTATACCTTTTGGTCTCATCAACGCACCCAGAATGGGTTAAGTCTTCTTTATTTCTACTTCACTTCATCGTGCCACGTACCGCCTTCTCCTTTAACTGGGTTCGGGTTAGGGTGAGCATGCACCAAGGCATAACAATGACCTAATTCAAGTCTATCTTAAGAATAAAAGAGAGATACATTAGAGTGTCTAGGTTAAGAGTCCACAATGCTCAGGAGTAGAGGTTTGCAACCAAGTAGGCCCAACAAGCAAAGTCTTCACTTCCAACAATGGTCACCGGTCCCATTAATATGTGCTTGTGAAACAGTGTATACGAGTGCATTTTGGCCCACCCAATTTCCATTTCTTAAGCGGGTTTTTATAACCCACCCATCCCCTCAAATAATGCACTTTATATGATCACGATTCAACAACATACAATGAGCTTCTACACAAATACATGCATGACTTATGATAACAACTTTTATCATTTTCCACTTATCCCACATTAATAGTTTCACTTGCATTTTCAAAATGAACTATTTTGAAAACTAAATAAAGCTAATAATATAGGACGAATAGAGTATTTAATAGAAAAGAATATTTAATACTCAATCTGTCCTACATTAATGTTTCATTTGAATTTTGCAAAGTATACTAAAATTAGTTCATTCTAAAAAACTTAATAGAGCTATTAATTTAAGGCAGAGGAAGTATTTAATGCTTAGACCTAATCTAAAGGTGGCAAAGGGCCCGGCTTGAGCCCAACCCATTCACAATGGGACCCAGGCATGTCCGGGTTCCATATGTAGATTGGGCCTGTCCTTGAATGCATGCCCTCAGGCAGACCTCAAATAGGGTTTGGTCAAGGCCCAATGGGCTAGGTTGAATTGAGCCCTAAACATGGTTATGGGCCTTATAAGTCCAAAAGGTCTTATGGGCCTTTAGAATTATTTTTTAAAATATTTTTTTATTTTTAGTCAAGCCCAGGAGCTAGTCCGGCCTTAGGCACAACACTTCAAGCCCTAGGGCCGTGCTGGACTTGCCTTTGGAGATGAAAGTCGGGCTAAGCTCAGCCCACATCTGGCCTTCCAAAGGGCCTGACTTGGGACTAGGCCTAGTCCGGCCCTTTGCTACCTCTAAAATAATTTCACACTTCATGCCTGCTTACAACATTTGGGATCCATTTTTAGCATTAATAACTAATAATAGAAGCTCCACCTTAAAAGAAGGGCTAGTGATATTCACACAACAAAAATACCCACAAAAGTTTACACATAAGTTTTAATTAGATTAGATAAGTGGGCCTCACACAAAGTTTACTTGGGCTCACTTATTCAATCTAATCAAAACTCATGCATGAATTTTGTTGTGTGTTTTTGACGTGTAAATATAATTTTTCCAAAAGAAAGGGCATCAAATTGTGAGGCGAAATTAACAAAAGGAGAACAATCCCCCCATATATTTTGGTTTTTTCCCCTCAAGACGGACATGTCCTACTTGGTACTCAGGTAATGAATGCATGATGCATCCGGTAGACAATCATATAAGACATTAAATCATAAAGAATAGTAAATGTACAATCAATACTGATTACTATACATGTATATTTGTTTCCTTATTTGCTTTTTCATCATCATCCCCAGAAATATCGTTTGCGAAAGACTTGCAACTAGATGAAGTAACAGACAAGTAATTCTATCCTTGGCGTACTGTCCACTGCCATTGCAAGCATATATTGCAAAAACACTTTCTTGGCATAAGCTAGAGAGTTATACAAGGGAAAATAGGAATGTGAATGGATTATTCCACATTCCACTAGTTGCATACAACTTTCTGAAATAAACTTTAAGAGCTAGGTCATTTTTCTTTGTTGACAGACAGCAAAAGATAAACATGAAAGAGGTACTGACATGATGGTCAAAAGTTGTGGGTACGTTGAGAAGACGTCAGACATGTAACGGTGCATACATTGAGTGCTTAGTGACCAAGCAAATATGCCGAATACAGCCTTGTAATGAGGAAGACTTGGAAGACCAATAAAAGAGAAAATCCTTTTGTCTGTCTTGAAAGCTAAATGTAGGTCCCAGTGGGCTCAAATACGAGAACTAACACCAAATTCCATGTAAAGGCCAATAAAGTGTTGGTAAGGATTACATTGGATTAGGCCGCAAGATGCTGAGGCCCTCAGTTAGAACCCTCACTTTGTTTTCATGTGATCTGGGCACCAGCAGGATGTATACAGAGTAAAATCTTAATATATTTCTATAAACTATTTATATAAGACCTTTCAGCGCCCAAACTTCACTCCATGGCACCCAATCCAATACCTTAGAAGTTTTTGGGTTCTGGAAAGTCTATTTCAAACAGTTTTTGCAATGTAATTCGAGCTTCAAGTATGTATCTAGAGAATCCATGTGGCGCCGGTTGGTGAGAGTGTGACATATTACAAGGGGCATGTTCATGTATCCTTTTACTCAGGAAAAAAGGCTATATATATTATTAAATTTTTTTTATAGGAAATTAAGTTTATTTTAATTTAGAGTTTTTTCCATATTACCTAGTCCAAGATGTAAATATTTTATATTCTATGGTCTAAAAAATATATCATAAAATTGGGTTCACACAAAATTTTATAAAATTTAAATGAAAAAAATTTTTGTAGCAAGGGTTAGGATTAAAAATCGTGTAACTTGCTGGTGATGGCAGCCCCACTCTCGTGGGGCATGGACATGTGGAGTGAGCTGGTCCCAATGGGGGCCCACACCTAATGTGTAAGAAAATTGCCCTAATTGGCCAAAGAATTAAAGGTCCACCTGGCCTACTAACGAATGGTGGAAAATAAATCTAATTAAGGGAATTAATTGGAGAGTTTAGCATAAATAAAGAGGAAAGCCCTCTCTCCCTCACTTTTGTAACCCTAGCCTCCACGAAGCCCCCCTTCTCTCCCACCTTGAGCCCTCTCTCTCCTCACCTCGGGTTTTGTGCCCTTCTCTCTCAAGGGTCGTGGCCATCCCTCTCTCTATCTGCCTCAAGAATCGTGCCCGCGGAGATACACTCCTTCGGTTGGGAGTGCTGCTTGGGTTAGGTTTAAAAATCATGTAACTAGAGCATATTATTTATGACTAGAGCATTGCCATAATTTTTTATTTATGACCAGCAATTTTCGATTTCCAATTGTCAGCAGCATATTATGACCTCTGTGATTTTCAAACTTCATCATGTCATTGGTGACCAAGCTTCTCCGATTTTGGTCCAAATTTTTTTTATCATCTGTCCCTTCTCCTCTCAAACAATAGGAGCATCTGGCAAGTCCTCATTTCGGAATGTCGGTGACTTCAAGAGAACATTAGTGGCAGAGTTCATCGGTGGCACTAGAACTGGTAAGGGCATCCACGAACCCCAATGCGAGTATTATATTTTCAAATACATAGAGAATATGTATATCATGTTATTGATAATATAATATATAATATCTATAAAATATACATATTATGTTATCGTTAACACAATAAGAAAATATTATATTATTAATAATGCCTCTTGTTGATAGGTCATGTTATCATTGAGTGCATGGTATAAATGTTTGACGGTTACTTGGGCACTTACAAAAGCTGAATAATCACTTTATTTTTTACAATTACTCGGGCAGTTATACAAGCTGAATGATCATAACCCATTGTTGAGGATTGCATTTTGACATACTTTTTGACAAATTATAGGCATCAAGAAGATCTATAGGAGACACTAGTTGATAGCAGAAGGAAGGGCAAATGGTGGAATAACCTAATGCCGCACATGAAAAGAAGAAGAGGATTTGCAAGAGGAGGTTGGGGCTATGCATATAAGGTGTTAAAATTCAAGGAATATGAAATATTTGCATCTTGGGCCAAGTAATATGGAAAAATCTCTTTTATCTATTGAAACTGTCAATCTTTGGGTTTTTCATATCATTTTTCATAAATATCACAATTTGTTTTTCAATATAACGGCTTTAATTTGTAAAAATTGATGAAAATTGAAACATGTGAAAATATTTTATATATCTCACATCATCAATTTAAAACTACACAGCCTGATTTTTCTATAAACAATCAAAACACTGACTAATAACCCTAGGCATGAGATCAAACAAATACATATAAAATCATGAGTGTCATGGCCATGGGCTTAAAAATACATCTCTCAGGCATAGCCGAGTACAAGTTCGATAATAGTCCATAAACAAGTCCAAAATAATATGTGCACAAGCTCTCAACTCACCCCAATACATATACTCTCAAAATAATACCTCTAGTCGTGGCATAACTAAACAAAAGAAAATGAACAGTCAAAAATTGACTTGAAGTCAGTAAGTATGTCCTCTCCTCAAATCACTAAGTCCCACCTACGAAGCTCTCATGCTGAGACCCGCAGAAGTCACTAGAGTATCTGAAATTTTAAGAGAGGGAAAATTAATATTTTTATACTTAGTAGAAAATACCAAGTCGGGGAGTTCTAAACAATGAAATAAGTAAGTCCATAAGTAGTTGCGTTCATGAAACATAATGTAACACCCCGACTTGGAAACCAACCTGAGCCGGGGGTTCACAGAGGATAACCCACACTCCGGGTTATCCCAAAAATGAAAATTATAAAACCAGACCAGGAGCGGCGGACTTTGAGTGCAAGAGTCTTTGCATTCCTCTACGCGCTTCAGAATTTTAGCGCTCCATTACATGTAGGCCAAAATAGACCTTATTTAATATCTAATTCAGATCGGGCTAACGTTGCCTTGCCGTTCATTGCCAACGTACGTATTGAATAACATCTACGATGTTACTCCGATACGATCGGATCCATACATAATTCTGCCTAATGGCTATTACAAACATCAAGTTATACGAAAATACATACGACTAAATACGTTTCTCTGAATTTTTAATTGGAGTCATACGAAAACCCATAAAACACCGAAAACACACATCTTGCTCTATCACAGAGCCGTGCACCACACAGACACCATCATGTGTCTCACTCTACCCCAGAGCAGATCCAAACACATTCACATGTCTCACTCTACCCCAAAGCGAGACCCAACACACCACACGTCTCGTTCTATCACAGAGCAAGACCGAGCACATATCATACCTACACATATTAAAATATAACAAGTCAAGGCATAGCATAACATAACACAAGGGATCATAGTATAACATACATCCTAATTAGCACATGTATTTTTATAATTAAAATGGGAAGTCAGAAATGCTTACTCCCCTCATGTCCCGCGAGGTAGCGGCGTTCAGAGATGTTTGTTCATTCTGGGTGTCCTCTCCTTCCGATCCGGAGATAGCGGATGAAGCCTTCTCTAGCTCCAGCACGTTCCTCTCATTGTGCTAGTATGTGACTGACAACACCCTCCCCTTTCCCAAAGACTCTTCTCGGTTTCTGCGCTTGTGGGCGGCGGGCAAATGTTCCTCACACTGCGTGGCCCTTTGGTGGAGGACAAAACCTCAACCTACGTAGAAGAGCTAGAGGGGTGTGTGTTAAGGTAGGGGTGAGGAGGATAACCAAGTTGATGGTGCCTAGCCTCGACTGCCAGCAAGGCTACATGACCACCAGACAGCAAGGTTTTGTTGTCCCGATCAGTTTGTCGGTGCAACAAAAATGAGAACTGCCAATGGGGGATGGACAAAGAGGAGAAAGGAGGGCTTGAGGAGGAAGTTTCTGACCGGTGGCGGGGTGGAGAGGTGGTGGCCAGCTAGAAACGGCTCATGTGGTTGCAAAACAGTTCTTCAACACTCTAAATGGCCAAAACGATGGAAAATGGGGAGAATTTCAATAGCGAGAGGAGGAGCAAGAAGGAGATGGTGGCAACTCTAGTCAACACCACCGGACTTGTGGTGGCCAGGCGAAGCTAAATCCTACAAGAAGTGACAGAGGAGGCTTGACAGAGGGTCTGGAAACTCTCTAGGTTTTCTCTTGTGCATGGGTTGCTTCTGGACGTCATTGGAAGAAGTTGGAACGACAATTGACTGACTTTAAATAATGCATTATTTTATATTGCATGTCAACCCTCTTTTTCACGCATCACAACACCACCACACGCACCATGCCACTCCTGAACGTGCCCAAATTCTATTAATACTTCCAGACCTATCTGTTCCATGCCAAAGCCCCATTTGTATGTCAAATCTTTGTATTACGCACCAAAGCCTCAACTTACCTGCCAAAGGCCTATTTTAGATATAAAGCCCATTTTTGTGCATTAAAATTATTTTTCATGCCAAAGCTTTAATTTACGTGCAAAACCTCTTCGTCTATTATTAGGCCCTATATAATACTCTCTCCTTTCTTCCCATTCTCTACGCCCAAACTTGCGGTGTGCTTTCATATAGTGGGGCCCTAGTTACCGTCCCATATCCACTGCTAAGGTTGCACTCTTTCCTCTCCGATTAAGGCGATGTAGTTCAAGAAGATATTTAGATGCACAACTCTCCAATGAACCTAATATGACACACTTATTGCATAATAGTGTGTGTCATAAAAAAAACTAGATTGGTTAACTCCTAACCTTTATACTACTTGACCGATTGTAGCCCATTTTTATTACTGCGCACCTCTATGTAACAGGGGGTCCATTGCATTGTGGCGATTTTAAAAGGTTTCTTAAGAGTTGAGTAAATCTATTAATTTAAAATAATAAAAAATACATTAGTGACGTAAAGATCTTTACGTGATAAACCCAGTTCATCCTTTAAAGTCATTGATTAGTGAAACCCATTGTTTCTTGACTCACTGATCAACTGGCTTCTAGATGAAGTAGGCTCTGTAGGGGTAGATAAGAGGAATGGTTTAAGGCTTTAAGCATAGCAATTGAGGGGGAGGAGTGGAGTAAAAAAAGCCAGCTTTCGTGTGAAGACATTTGTGATGGAGGAAGGCATCCGAGTGCCAAACTGTCTGCCATATTCCACACGGAAACTGCGAATGGAAAGTACCCTGATCATTACCCCCGCATCCTGTCGGAAGCTTCCTTCTTATTTTTTAAAATTTTGTGTTCTGTTGTTTTTGAAAAAAGTACCTTTTTGCGTTGGCTAATTGATTAGTTTTAAATAACGTATTTTTTTATCATTGTAAATATTTAAATTATTTTTAAATATAATCTATTTTAAATTATATATATTATTTTTTAAAAAGAAAAATTAATATTCTTTCTATCTTAAATGATTAGTTATATTTAACTTTTAAATCTGTGCTTGATAAATAAGTAGATAATTCTAAGTCTCAGTTTGACATTTTTTTTTCTAAGATGGCCCTGCAATGCACTGATCATTACCATTATACGACGGCATCCTCAAAGCTTCCATCTTATTTTTTAAGAAAATTAAAATTATATATTTTATTCATAGTCTATGGACAAGTATGAAACTACTTAGGGAGGGTGTATAAACATGAACCCGTCTAACACAATTTTTTTGTCTACTTTTAAATTAAAATTTAATCATTTACATCAATGTATATAAAAAAAAATTTCTTAGCCCCCAGATAAAATCCTAGTTCCGTCTAATGTCTTTATCAAATATAAAAAATCTCGTTTAAGCTTTTTTAGAATATATTTTTTGCATGTAACTATTTTTTATCAAATAATTTTCATGTGATTATTGACTAATTCCAAATGTCAATAATTATCCAAAAAAAATGATTACAAGTATGACATAATAAGTAGTCTATATAAAAAGGGATCAACAAAAGTGGCACATAAACACTTCGAGAGAAAAGCAAACTGACCTGCAAAGTGCGAATATCCCTTCTCCATTCTCCGGCACCACAGCCCCCGGCCAAAATGCAGGCGGACCACCACCTCCACGAATCCCAATCCCCGTCCTTCTGGGCCGCGCCGCCTCCGCCTCCGCCTCTCCTCCATCGCGGCCCCTCCTCCTCTTCATCACTCTCCTCCCAGCTCAAGTTCTGGCTCTATGCATTTCTCTTTCTTGCCGCTCTCCTCCTCGTCTTCCTCTACCTCCCTCCACTATTCTCCGCCGCCGCCAGACTCCTCCGCCCTGGACATGTCCGCCGCGGCTGGGACACTCTCAACCTCTGCCTTGTCCTCTTCGCCATCCTCTGCGGATTCCTCGGCCGCCACCAGGCCTCCGATACCTCCGCCGCTGACGCCGTCACTCCCACGGCCGTAGACACTAGAGCTGTAGCCAGTGAGAAGTCCTCCAGCCCTAGTCCCGTTGAAATCCCCAAATGGCTTCAGCAGTTTGATTATGGTGGCAGCGTTGGTAGCTACGGTCCGATCCAGGTGGCGGACGGAGATGAGGCTCCGGCTCTGCTTCGGCGGAGTAGCAGCTCCTACCCGGACCTCCGGGAGGTGGAGGAGGCGGAGATTCGGAGGAAGTTCTACGACGACACAGAGGTGACCTCCCGGCGACACCACCGGCGGAAAACGGAGGAGAGAAAAACCGCTGGACAGTCCGACGCCGCCGCGGTCCGGCATAGGGAAGTGATCCCGGACGCATCTGAAAGTCCGGCGCAGTTACGCGTCGACGACGTGGAGGGGGGATCCAGCAGCCATAGGAGGCGCCACCAGCGTAGCTGGGACGAGAATGCTGGCACTACAAAGGTTCGGGCCGCGGACGGGGAAGCGGCTACGACACGGCCGAAGTTACGCGAGGACGATTTGGAGGGGGGATCGCGCAGCCATAGGCGGCGCCACCAGCGTAGCTCGGATGAGGATGCCAGCGCCACAAGGGTCCTGCCGGACAAAACGGCGAAGATCTCGAAGATCCGGAGCTCATCCTCTTATTCGGATCTGCGGGGGGTGGGTGAGTTGTGGGAGAGCGAGCGAAATTTTAGGGACGATTCAGAGGTCCGGCACCGGACGCACCATCGGCGTCGAAGGTCGTACGGTGGAGAGTTCAGCGATGAGAAGATGGTAGTGGTGGACAAGTACGTTGTTGCGCCAACTCCTCGGCCAACTCCACCACCTCCGCCGCCTCCGCCGCCGCCTCCATCGAAGAGTCTGAAGACTGAGAAGAAGAGGACTCGCGGTGGCGCGGCGAAGGACATCGCCACCGCCATTGCCTCCTTGTACAACCAGAAGAAGCTAAAGAAGCACAAGAGCAAAGTTGCCAGCTTCCCGGACGCGGGGCTTCTCCTGAGCTCCGCCCCATCTCCACAGCCTCCTCCTCCACCGCCGCCACCTCCGCCTCCGCCAGCTTCTTTGTTTCTCCAAACCCTGTTTTCGGGTAAAAAAGCGAGCAAGACGAAGAAATC
This sequence comes from Saururus chinensis, assembly GCA_035235625.1. Classification (NCBI taxonomy): domain Eukaryota; kingdom Viridiplantae; phylum Streptophyta; class Magnoliopsida; order Piperales; family Saururaceae; genus Saururus; species Saururus chinensis. Next base: position 1,730,041 of record CP141147.1, read on the forward strand.
TCAAGCTCCTTCAAAACCACCGCCGCCTGCGCCTCCGCCGCCGCCTCCGACTGTGCGGCACCATAGGAAATCGATTACCGCTAATAAACCTCCCATTTCGGATCCGAGACCCGGGAAGAAGAGTACGCTCTACGATCCGATTGCCGGCGGCGAGGGCTATTCGAGCAGCGGGGCGCAGTCGCCCCTGGTACCGCCGCCTCCGCCGCCATTCCGGATGGAGGCGACGAAGTTCAAGGTGCGAAGGGGCTTCGTGCAGATCCGGAGCGGTTTGGGTGACGTATCGGACTCCGATGCGGGAGACGTCTCGGACATTGATTCTAGCGCGGATCGGAACGTACCGCTGTTCTACCCGAGCCCGGACGTAGATACGAAGGCCGACACGTTCATCTCCAAGTTCCGGGCAGGACTCCAGCTCGAAAAGCAGAAATCCATCCGAGAGAAGCAGGGCCACAGTGGGCCCATGCCGGGCCCAAGTTTATGATTTCCCAGCCGCTACTTATCCATTTCCACTAGATGGGCCTGGGCCCACAAATACATTGCTTGATGCGAGTCTGCCGATATTGGGGAGGGGTGACAATTTTCTTTTCGATTTTTTTTGGGTTGTCCATTTTTTTAATATTTTTAAACGACTTCTTTGGGTGGGTTGAATTTTTCCCCTTTTGGTAGCGTGTTGGGGAGTTGATATATAGTTGGATTAGGACCGTTAGGTTTTGGGCTTTGCATGATTTCTTTACATAAAAAACAGTTTTTTTATAAACTACTCGTTCTGTCTCATATTGAGTGTCATATTTAATTTTTAAAATGAACTTAAATTCATTTTAAAAAATTAAATAAAGCACTTAGTATAAGATGGAGAGAGTTCAATTTTTTATCTTTTCTTTATTACTATTTTTTAATCCCATATATAAAAATTAAAAAGAGAGAGTTATTAATCAAAATGAAAAAAATAGATTAATTATTGGGAATTTAATAGAGATATATTATATGTTTTTTTCTTTTGTATATTTGTACATCAAAGTGTGAGTTGGTTTTGCTTGTATATGGGTTTGGTTAAAAGTTGCAAGGCAAGATGGGGAGGTTGGTCTATAAGAGTATGTGATGTCACATTATATTTGATAATGACATAATTTTTGGCCACCAGAGGGCAATGAATCAAAAGGAAAGCAAGCTGCAAAACAATAGCACGTTAAAGAAACCTCCCTAATGGTGGGGGCCCACCACGTGATGTTACCCAATTGGGCCCCACAGCAGGGGTAATATATGCATTCTTTAGTAGAACTTAGCCTTGTTTTCCATGAAAAGTCAGACGGGCATGGCTGGCTTGATAGGTTCTTCCTAGCTTGTTGTTCAAGCAAATCAAAACATATTGGTTTAGGTCATTAGGTGGAACTGAAATTTGACTTCATAGCTAGCTCGATTATCAGATCAAGCTTTTTAGTTTACTTTAGCCAAATGGTTACATATTCACTGAAATTTACATTGGGACAGGTTTACCTCTCGTTTAGCATAATGAATGAATTTGTGAGATGTTTATATATGAGAGCTATTGATGAAGATGTTAGACTGTAGGTATGCTCCTCACTTTCTATGAGCATAGCGTATGGAATACTTGGGAACCGTTGATACTTAAGATCAATGGTGCACATTCTAGCGCACATTAAAGTTTGAAGCATTAACACAAACGTGCTCTCATGTATATATCATCTATCTTAAGGATGAATGGTTCTCATACGTTTTTTTACGTTGAGCTCATAATAAGTGAAAAACATATAAAACACTTCCTAAAATGTATAGGTGTCAATAACTTATAATGCTAGACAAATCCATTCAAAGCATGACCTACCAAAAAGAAAGGTGGAAGAGGTCTGTCATAATCAAGGCCCATTCATAGTCCAATATGACATGTTAAACAAACAGCCTCATTGTAAGGTTAAAATAATTATCAAGTGCTTTCCTGAATCACAATGAAACACTAACACTTCTTTTTCGTAAAAGCCCAAATTATTAATCCAGTTAAGGCAATGTGCCTCACACATCATCATGTCTGGCCCCACTCGAGGGCTTCTTCCCGCATGCACGTGTTCCACGAGAGGACTGACCCCCGCCACCTTCAGCGGTGCAATAATCACCATCGGATCGAATTGATCTATGTCCATCCAATGTGTCATGAATGATATGCATTTTGTAAAATATGATAACTCTCTTCGTCCTGCATTAATAGTCCAATTTATTATTTCCTAAAGTATATTTTAAAAATGAATTAGACTATTAAAGTGAGACGAAGAGAGTAGTTAAAATTGCACCCGTCTATTTTTATCGGCCTCAATTCTTACTGTCTCGTTCATCTTGGATGTAGCTTCATACAAACTGAACCCATCCAGGTTCGGTGGGTCTAAACATGAACCAACGATTCTAGAGCAAGGTAAGATTGTGATTAATCAGATCAATTATTATAGATTTCAAGGGTTAACATTATGTTTGATTGCACTTTGCATGAGTGAACAAATTTGACTACAAATTTGCTGGTAAAATAGGCAAAGACACAAATTTTGGATGCTCAATCTCACTATTATGAGAATCTTTGTAGCCTCATCAATCATGGTGAAACAAGTACATCACAAATGCCGGCTCAATGTAATTGGGGGCCTTAGACAAAATATCTAATATTAATTTTTAGTATTTAATGTAATATTAATATGTTAATTAAATAATTTTACTTAAAATTTATTCTTCTTGCTTTTTGAGTGGCAAATTTACTAGTTAAAATTTTATAGTCAAGTTTTGCTAACATATCACTTTCAATAGATAAATTTTCTAACCCGCTTGCTATATTTAGTTTTTCATATCCCAATTCATATTTTCTATTAGACGTATTTATTATTATATATTTGCGAACAAAACAAAGGCCTTGAAATATAAAACTATGCTAAAATCATAAGAAAAGAGCAATGTAGCTTAAACAGTAATATAAACTAAAATTTGAAGAAAAGATTGATGTGACTAATAATCTCCAAATTTGCAAGAGATGAGAGAGCACAAGAGATGAGATGAGAGTCTCTATCATTGACAATTGAAAATTGAGATAGATTTAAAATCAAAATGGGTGAGAGGTGAGAGGAATTTGGTTTATTTATAATATGCACATAAAAGAAGTCTTGGCTCAATGGCTCATTGAGCTATGGAATTAATGATGGCTCTATCAACATGGAATACATGAGAAGGAAAAGTGGAAGACTATACTTAGTTTCCTTTGGGCCTTTGAAATTGAATATTCTAAGGTAATGAATTAAAGCAAGTAAACATTGGGTATAGGTGGTTTCCTTTGGAACTTGGAATGGAATATTTCAAGCTCATTATAAATTAAGGCAAGTGACTACCATTAATTATAATAAGTGAGTACGGTGGATGACTTTGTGATTTTTCAAACCCATTTAAGTCTAGTTTTCATAGGATATGAGGTAAGGAAAAGAAGTATACTAATTAAGGGGATGAGATATAAAGAAAATAGCATTTCTGATCAATGCTTTAATATTTTATTAACTAAATATAATATAATATAATATAATATGGGGGCCTTGACTTTAGGTGGGGCCTTAGGCAGCTGCCTAACCTACCTAAGGCTCTAGCCATCCCTGGCCATACCCATATACTTCACCTCATTTAAAGGTTTAATGATTCATAATATTAGGAGAGGTGATACTCTCAGGGTAACACGAGAAACACAAGTTAATTTTTTAGAGGGCTCATTTTCGCAAGTTATTATCAAATAGGAGTATGAGACTGAGGGAGATGAGTGGTAAACTATGGGAAAATAAGTGGTACATTTTGCGCCTATTTTGATGAGTGGGATCCGCTCATCAAGCCTGATAAAAAATTTAACCCTAAATTAATGACTTAAAATTGACATAATTAAAAGATAGTGATATACACCAAATAAATCTACCCAACAAATTCTCCTAAGTGATATTTGATTGGATAACACATATGTAATACCTTAGGCCCTTATTATCTCAAATTTAAGGGCAAAACCTAACTCGAGGTTAAAATATTATAATATTTTTTTTCTTTTATCAGGATCCCAATCTGTATACAAGAGTTGTAACAATCTTCTGGTACCTAAACACTTTCACTACGCACTCTAATAAAATAAAGTTATAATTTATTAATATTTAGATCAAGCCAGTATCGTCTTAATGTTGGTTGCATGTATATTTATCAGATAACATCTCCAACATTATTTCAATAAGATTGGATCCCAACGTAATTCTGCCTAACGACTAGTAAAATCAAATAAGTCATCCTCAAAATCAAATAAATATCTTATTTATATAATCTAATAAATCATTCATTCACATAATCCTATTTAAAGAACCCCATGCCCCTTAAATAGGGAGTGTGTGCCAAGGTGTGGCAGTGCACTATGTTGCATGGTGCCCCATGTGTTGGCCGATGTTATATATATATATATATATATATATATATATATATATATATATATATATATATATATATATATATATATATATATATATATATATATATATATATATATATATATAAAAGCAATTTTCAATTTTCTAATTTAAAACTCCTATAACTCTCTACCCCAAATTTGGATTTGCGCATTCTTAATATTATTGGAATCATATCGATGATTCCTACAAAACTAAATCCCAAATAGGTAGGTTATCTCACCCTTTTTAAGTATGGCCTACCTATATGATATGCTTCTCAAGGCCGCAACTTTTACTCTCGACCTTTATTTTCTTCGACTCACTATGCCTATTTCTTTGAGCTTTATCTACATAATGGAGTTTCACTACTCTATTATAATAATTTTCGTCTAAAATTTAAAAATTACAACTAATCTCTCACAATAAATGTAATTGAAAAATGAGGTATTAAATTGTAGGGACTCGACACAAAGTTTACGTAGACGTACATGCACTATCTAATCAAATCCCAGTTAAAAGAATTTGTTTGTTAGATTAGTTGGGTTAATATCATTTTTTTTGTAATATTAATGACCAACTTTTAAAATAGTGAGTAATGGAGTAGTTTTTTTTAAATTTGTATTTGTGCTTGGCTCGCGCCTACGTAGCCAAAACGGACATCATTTTGAGAATTATTTTTTTCTCTCTGTGATTTTTGTAATATTATTTAAATAATTTTCCCTAATAATTTCTTGTTGTCATTATGTTGCCACTCTCGAAAACATTTTCAAGTTCATTTTAGGTTCTCGTTCATTAAATTTTTAGGTATTTGTCGTATTAACAATATATATTTTTTGTTTTAAATTAATAACTTTATTTAAGAAAAGATATATTTCATATTAATAACTTCATTTTATTAAAGTTAAGTGGTTGGGTACTTAAAAAAGAGTCTAAGGACTTTATTTTTCCTTCTCTTATATATTGATTTTACCATTTAATAAAAATTACTATTTTTCAAATGTAGCTATTAATACAAGATAGAGGGATTATTTTATTACTTAAAACACAACTCACCATAACTTTCAAGTGCCCTAATAACATCTCACACATTATGCTGCTGATCAACATCTTATACATTATGTTAAGAAAAAACTTAATTATGCTCCTTTGAGCAGATTTTATTTGATGGAAGGTCTAACAACTTTGTGAATTATCTACAAAGTCTACACATTTTTTATTTTTAGACAAATTTACCCTTCTACTTTTTTCCCTTTCTTCTCCAATGTCTCCTGCATTGCCGTTTTTCTCTCCCTTTTTTTCCGATGTCTCCTCCGCAACATAGTATGTTTCTCCCTTTCTTCTCTGATGCCTCCTCCACTACCTAGTCTCTTTGCCATGTGCTCTTTTATTATCTCATCACATACGATCCCTAAGATATCTCAAGTTTCAGTCTAGTCGCCTAGTCATATGGTGACTAAATTTATCCAACCCCACTTGGAGAAGAAATCGCCGAGGCTAAACCAGGATAGCAGTGCCTAAGTCTCAACCAGTACCTCGCCCATATGGGACCTGCCTTCAGCCTCCTCCTGGAACCACCTCCTGAAAGCCACCTAACAAAGTACATCATTGGCTAGTGATAAGAACGACTTGCTCATGTTGCCATTCTTGCCTGATACAATGGCCAACATTTGCTCAACCTCCTCGTGCCTGACTTGGAGGAAGGACACCGCTTGTGTTGGCATTGAGGAGTTCCGAGATGCAAATCTTGCGAGCCTGCCACTAGTAGGGACTGGAGGGGGAGAAGGTGATGTCAGGGCAGTCAAATAAAAGATGGTGGACAGTGAGAATACGGGGCCGGCTTGCAAAGACCTAGTCTTGGGTCCGGAGGACCTCCTGGGCCAGGCGCAGGGAGGAGACAACGAGGGTCCAAACGTGGCCTAGGTGGAGGAGGAGGATGGGGCTTAGCTTCTCTGCCAATTGGGTCAGGGCAATGTGGGGTAAGTCCAAGAGGAGTTGTTGTGTATAATAAAAAGAGTAAATATTTACTTACTTTGTTATATACAAAGAGAGTAATTTATAACAATGTGAGTAAATATTTATGGTTCCACCGGTGAATTTCAAGCAATACAAGACCAAGTGGCATACCTAAAGGTCTAAATTTATATTTAACCATTTTTTATGGATTTTTTGTAGTTGGGTTTTAGATAATTTTTTTGGGCTGATTTATGATTGAAGCTTGGGAACCTCCCCTTGTATGCTACTTTGTTGTCTTTTTTGATGAAATAGGTGGCTTTGGTTCTTACTGGTAGAATTTAGTTAGTTTGTTTTAAGAAATTGGAAAATGAAGGAGGAGGGAGGGAGAATGGCGGATTGGGCTCCATAGATTCAATGGAATATAAGTGAGTGACGATAGCGACAATTTGCCATCTTACTTTCTGCTTGATTCCGAGGATGACGACAACGAAGAGCAGTACTTGATTTGTCTGTCCCTTGTATCAATTTCTTTGACGTGGAGGTGCTTGAGGTCCCCAGTGCTCAAAGACAAAACTGCGAGATATTATAATTTTTCTGCCATTAAACGACCCATTACCGATTGGGCTCGGAGCGTCTTCATCATCCTTCAGATTAGAGAGTCGAACAAAGAGATTTTGGAGTATTTTTGTCTAAGGGAAAATTATTTAAATAATAATTTTAAAAAAATAATTACCAAAATAACCTACTTTGGGAAATTTTCCCAAAGTGGTGTTGAAATTCGCCACGTAGGTGCCAACCAAGCACTGGCACCTACATGGCTTTGTTTTTAAATTTTTTTTGATTTCGTCGTTTGGAAAGACGAAATTACATTTAAGTTGATTTCGTCCGTCCAAAAGATGAAATCTATATTATTTCAATTGATTTCGTTGTTTGAAAGGATGAAATCACCTCGTTCCAAACGACAAAATCATCACCCTTGTCTATTTGAAATTGCAGCAGCCAGAAAATTGTACAGCGCTGACTGAAAAAAGCGGCTAGGAAATTGTCCTTCTGCGATTTAGAAGGACGAAATCGCATAAGGACGAAATTGTGATTTAGGTTGTCTCTTAAGCAGAAATGGCAAAACAAGAGGAAGGCCGAGGGAAAGCCTTGCAACAAGCCCAACATTGTCACTAGCGCCAATGTCCAGGTACCAGTTTGACTTCTAATAATCTACTCTATTTGTTTTAAACTATCAGCAGACTTAATGGGTCCGCCTAGTTTGGCTTGTTGCACATCGCTAAGCAGATGCAAAATTTGTGTACAGGTCTGCTGGGAGAAATTCGCCAAGTACTTCGAAGTGGAACTGAAGGAGGTGAAGCTGAGGGAAGGTTACTATGTGATGGACCCTGAGAAGGCAGTGGAACTAGTGGACGAGAACACCATCTGCGTCACAGCCATCCTAGGCTCTACTCTAAATGGAGAATTCGAAGATGTCAAGTGCATGAATGATCTGATCACTGTCAAGAACAAGCAGATAGGGTAATCCTTATCAAGTTCTAATCTAATGCTTATTTTTTGGGAATGCAGAATAACTAATTCAGGTTCAAATGTTTTGTTCCTTACTAAAAATCCTTACTTTGTCTCCATGAAGATGGGATGCGCCAATCCATGTGGATGTGGCAAGTGGTGGGTTCATCTCGCCATTCTTGTACCCCGAGCTAGAGTGGGACTTCTGTAAAAGGACTCCATCTTCTCCACTACTTGCAGTTCCAAACTCAGTTTCCTCCACTACTTGTAGTTCCACTTTCTTCTCATTTCAGTTTCTGCCATGTACCCCTTATGTTACTACTACTGTAACTGCTCAGTCAATCTTATAAATATAGGATCGAACCATCTCCTGTAATTAATGTTGAATCAAATACTTCAAAAGATTTCTTTATGGTATCGGAGCTAGGCTGAAATGGGAAGCCCCACATCTTCAACCACTGCCTCTATTGCAACATCTTCTTCTTTCCCTCCTCCTCCCATGATCTCTGCCCAACTTCCTACTCCCTCCACTAATCACATTCACACTTTATGTCTACCAAACTCGATTCAACCAATTATATGGTATGGAAGACTCAATTCATGTCCATTATAAACAGCCATGACGTTGCTTCCTTCCTGCTTCCAAAAAACACTCCACCTCCTCCCACCATATTCAATGACGATGGCCAAACTATCACCAACCCAGCCTACACTAGTTGGTTTTAGACAAACAGTGTCATCAAAACATGGCTCTATGCCACCATCTCCCCAGAACTCCAAACTCACATCATCACATTCTCCACAGCCGCCGCCATATGGTCCTCTCTTGACAATTTTTTTGCCGCACAATCTTATGCTTGCCTCAACCTTCTTCGTCAGCAAATTCAGAACACCAGCAAAGCTGATAAATCCATCACCGACTTCATCTCTATTATCAAAGGCTACGCCCATGCTCTTGCACTCATTGGGCACCCAATCCCAGATTCCGATCTCATATCCTATACCTTAACTGGCCTCCCTGTTGATTATGAAAACTTTCGTACTGCAATCAACGTTCGCGCCTCCACCCTAACCATGATGACTTCTTTGCTTTATTGCTAGCCCATGAAACCCACCTGGAGGAACTTACCACCACCGCAGGACTCCTACCCACACCACCAACAACCCTCTTCTCCTCCTTCCCTCACCACCCCGCACCTTTCCACACATCCCATCCATCCTTCCGTAGTCCAACTCGACCACCCCTTTCCTTCAGAGGCAGCGGTCGTCATACCTCACCAACATCCTTTCGTCACCACTACCGGCCCAACCCCTACCCTCTCCCATCCAATCCTCATCAAACAGTCCCTCGCCAGCAAAATCCGTTATTTAGAAATCCCTGTCAAATATATCAAAAACACAAACCATACAGCTGAAAACTGCCCCTTTCGTCACATGAGTTACTACCAGGCTACTGCTACGACTCATCCCTTTGCTGGACTCACACTCAACACTCCCTCTCAGTGGATTGCAAACACCAGCGCGACACACCATATGGTGGCCGATCAAACTCTTCTTAATACCTCTTAGCCTTACAATGGCTCGGACTCGGTTCATGTTGGGAATAACACAGTGGCATCTATCTCTCATACGGGTACATCTCTCCTCTCCGGGTCCTCTCATTCTTTTCCTCTCAAACATATTTTCTATGTCCCTCAATTGTCCACCAACTTACTCTTCGTCTCTCAACTCACCAAAGATTTCAACTGCTATTTCGAATTTCACTCACGAGGATTTCTTACCAAAAATTGTCTAATGCACTAGGTTCTTGTAACGACTCGACCTGAGCCGGGCCCACAAAATCATCAATAGAATTTTTTTTTTCTTTCCTTAAGCCAAGAATCATCGTCTGTGTGCGAGAGGTACAACATTCGTCTACGCACTACAGAGCTTTAAGGCTTCCTCGTACGTAGACTTAGGTTGTAATGAACGGATACACACAACGAAGCTTCATAGTTCATCACGTGTAAAATAGAATAAAACATATTATTTATAATAATTTGGATCGGGCCAACATTACCTTTCCGTTGGTTGCCTACGTACGTATTGGATATTATTCCAATACGATCGGATCCAAACGTAGTTCTGCCTAATGGCTACTACATATAACAAGGATAACAAAATCATATGTATAACATATGTATCTCTGAATATTTAATTGGAAGTATACAAAAACTCGTCATATATCGGAGTCAAGCGGAAGTTAATAAATTAACAAAATCATACATCTCGCTCTACCACAGAGCGGGATCAAAATCACATACACATGTCTCGCTCCATTGAGTCGAGATTGAGCACATCACTTGGCTCGGGTCGGGTCGTTACAAATGGTATCGGAGCATTGCTCTGTCTGCGAGAGAAGAATATTTTATGTGATATTGGAATTAGAGAGAATTCCAATTGTGAACTTTTCATTCTGCAAGTGTGAGATCAGATTTGAGGACTCCGATTTTAAGAACTCCGATTTTGAATGTTTTACTGTGCATGCATGACGTTAGATTTAATACGGGCTTTGATTTTTAGAACTCCGATTTTGAATGTTTTATTGTGCATTCATGATGTTAGATTTAATATGGGCTTTGATTTTCAGAACTCCGATTCTAAAGTTGATTTTGATTTGAAATTTTTGTTATGAATAAGTTATGATTGATTTTGATTTGTAATGCTGGCGTGTCATCGGAATTTCTATGAATTTGATTTTATGAATTCTAATTGTTTAATCAGAAGTGATTTAAACTTCTATTTTGCATGTGTGGTATTAGATTGAAGATAAACTATGATTTTAGGAAATGCCGATCTTATATTAAGATTATATGAAAATTTTGTTTTAAATGCGTTGCATTTGAAATAGTAAGAATTTTATAAATATATATATTATTTGATTTTTCTGTTTACCATTTATTGTAAGGGATTAGATGTGAACATCAATTTGATGATTTAAAAATGTTATTATGGGTAAGTCATATTACATTTGTATTTATGTTATGCTGATGTGATATTAAAATAGCATTAATGTCTAATGTTGATAAATTATGATTTGTTTAATTATAAGTAATTTTTATTTTTATTCTACGTGTGTGTATTTGATTGATGGCAAATTTAGACTTTACAAATGTCAATTTTAAATTAGAATTGATATGAAATTTCTGCTTTGAATGTATTGCATGAGTTTTGATGCAAACATCAATTTGATAATTTTCATTGTTTAATTGAAAATTATTTATAAATTAAGTCTAAGTGTGTTGTATCATGTTTAAATTTTTTTCATTGGATTTAATATGAACTTTGCTTTTAAACCTCACATTGTGTATATGTGACATCGGGATTTATATGAATTCCGATTTTATGAATTCTGAATTTTGACCGTAAGTTATTTAAAAAATTCTTTTCTGAATTAGTTTATTTAGATTTATATTAGAATATCTTTCTGCATGTGATATATCAAATTTGAAACGGATTCCAAATTTTTGTGAATTTCAATCGATAAAGAAATTGAAATTTTGTTTTCTTGTATGGCTTTAGATTTAATCAGAAACCTTGATTTTTATGAATTGTGATTTTGAATTAGACTTGATCAAAAATTCTGTTTTGAATTAGAATTTAAAGCTATCTACGCCTTGGAAATTCTATCATAGTTGAAAGCATATTTGAAATCAAATTTTATTTCAATACCAGAGTAGAATTAACCGTAGGGTTTTCCACTAGCGCTTCATGTCCCATACCATGAGCGGTTAGCGGTTACCTCGTGGTAATTCTACTATCTTTGAAGATATATTTCAAATCAAATTTATTTAAATACCCGAGTAGAATTAACCGTAGGGTTTTCCACTAGCGCTACATGTCCCATACCATGAGCGGTTAGCGGTTACCTCGTGGTAATTCTACTGTCTTTGAAAACATATTTGAAAACAAATTTTATTTCAACACTCAGTAGAATTAACCGGAGAGTTTCCACTAGCGCTACATGTCCCATACCATGAGCGATTAGCGGTTACCTCGTGGTAGTTCTACCGTCTTTGAAAATATATTTCAAATCATATTTTGTTTAAATATCTGAGTAGAATTAACCGTTGGGTTTTCCACTAGTGCTACATGTTCCATACCATGAGCGGTTAGCGGTTACCTCGTGGTAATTCTACCGTCTTTGAAAACATATTTCAAATCATATTTTGTTTAAATACCTGAGTAGAATCATGGCGTGTGAAGTGATTAGTGAAATGCCTGCCGATAGAAAAAATAATCGGCTAGTGATGCACGCACACAGGTGCGGAGTATCATGGGCAATCTTCCTATCCTTGTGAGCCTTCCGATTGCCCCATGAGTGTCGGAAGGAACACCGTTTGGTATCACGGTATGAGCTAAAAAGATCCACTGTGTTTTTGAAAAGAAAAGTGTGATTTTAAATAGTTGGATCTTCAAGCTCTATAGATAGTGATTTGGTATAAAGCCCAAAAGCTATCGTTAATAGATACTGACCGAGAAATTGGTTGAGCGTGCATAGATGTGGAGATCATGGGAAACTCCTATTCTTAGTGACCTCTTGTTGCCCCATGAGCACGAGGGAAGGCCGTTGGGCATTGTGGTGATTAGTGAGATGCCCGCCGATAGAAAATAATCGGCTAGTGACGCGCGCACTCAGGTGTGGAGACATGGGCAATCTCCTATCCTTGTGAGCCTTTCGATTACCCCATGAGCATCGGAAGGAACACTGTTTGGTATCACGGTATGTGTTTTGAGCTGAAAAGATCCACTGTCTTTTTGAAAAGAAAAATGTGATTTTTATTGAATTTTGTGAAACGATTTTTTCGACCAAATTGTCGAATTGAGAGTAACGGATAAAGAAATATGAAAGTGTTTTGAATTGTGTTTGATGGGATTTGCTTAATTGGGATTTGCCGTTTGTGTTTTGAGTTTGAATTTCAATCTATCTGCTTCTGACATAAGCGTCAGATTGTGTTTTAGAGTGTTTTATCTGGTCATAAGTTATCGGATTATGTTAAGACGATTTTATCCTATCTAAATTATCAGATTCTGTTTAAAGTATTAAGAGGGAAAGAATGTAACGACTCATTTTTCGGTTACGTCTAACCCAAGGGGTTAGAGGTAATTAGATAACTTTTGAGATAATTTTTTAGAAGGTTTTAAAGGTTAAAACCTCTTTATATGGGTAGAGCTCAAAGAAACGAGCGTAACGATTCTAAGAACGCGCAAAACGGAGGTCAGTACCAGAAGTTATGACCTCGGGAAATGTATAATTTAGGTGGGACCCACTTAGAAAGGGCACGATATGCTGCTTTAAGTAGGTTAGTATCTAAGGGCTCATCGATACGAGTCCAATGGTACCTAGAACGCGCAAAATCAATTCCAGGGTAAGAAGTTACGCGCATTTAAAGGTTGGTATATAAAAAAAAATAGAAAAAGAAAATTGTGGCGCGCGCGACGGACGCGGGCGGTACGCGTGTAACGTGCGACCGAGATGCGTAGTTGCCACGCACATTATGCGCGGGTGACGCACCGCACGCGCGCGGCGCGTGAAACAGCTAGCGCTACCATTTCTGGCGCTGCCGCGTTTCGATGCGACGCAGCGCCGCTGTTTCGTTTCGGCGGCTCGGAGGCTTATAAATAGCCCATTCTACTTCATTTTTCACCCAGAACTTCTTCTGCCCCGTTTCTGACCGCTCTGAGGCCGATTAAGGCCGTTCAAGACCCGTTTCCAACTAAATTGAGTATGCTCTACGTATAAGGAGGAAACACCCTAAGACAAGGAGAGGTTCTGCCCATTGTCCTCAAGCACCGACAAACTTCCTTTTCTCTGTTCTTGAGCATTCTAACTCCTAACTCCGATTTAGTCCGTCCAAGAGGTGTTCTTGACTAAATCAAGTGTGTTCTACGCGATGGAGGGCTCCGTTTTCTGAGTTGGCAACCGTATAAAGAGGAAATGCCCCGAGAAAAGTAGAGGTTCTGCCCGTTATCCTCGAGCGCCGAAGAAGAAAGAGGGGCTTGGAGCAAGACGGAGTTCTGTCCGAAGTTGTTGGGCTAACAAAACAAGGAACATATGGAGGCTAGAGGAAGCTCCATCTAGTATCTTCGGATCTGAAGGGGAGGATGCTCATACGAGCAACTCCGAATACTACTACCTCACAAGACATGAGGGGAGTAAGCATTTCTGATCTCCCATTTTAATTATAGAATAATGTGTGTTATGCCATGATGTGTGCTTATATGCCATGATGCGCACTTATATGCCATGAGGTGTGCTTTTTATGCTATGATGTGTGCTTATATGCCATGATGCGTACTTATATGCTATGAGGTGTAGTTTTATGCCATGATGTGTGCTTATATGTCATGATGTGTACTTATATGCCATGATGTGCGCTTATATGTCATATGAGTGTGGTCTCGCTCTAGGGTAGAGCGAGACGTGTGATGTGTGTGTTCGGTCTCGGCTCAGTGATAGAGCGAGACATGTAGTGTGTTTTCAGTCTCGGCTCAGTGGTAGACGAGACCTGTAAATATGTTTAGTCTTGTTCTCTGGTAGAGCGAGACGTGTGGTGTATGTGTGTCCGGTCTCAGCTCAGTGATAGAGCGAGCTGGGTGATGTGCTCAGTCTCGACTCAATGGAGTGAGACATGTGTATGTGATTTTGATCCCGCTCTGTGGTAGAGCGAGATGTACGATTTTATTAATTTATTAACTTTCGCTTGACTCCAATATATGACGAGTTTTTGTATACTTCTGATTAAATATTCAGAGATACGTATTTTATACGTATGATTTTGTTATGCTTGTTGTATGTAGTAGCCATTAGGCAGAACTATGTTTCGATCCGATCGTATTGGAATAATATCCAATACGTATGTAGGCAACCAACAGCAAGACAACGTTGGCCCGATCCAAATTATTATAAATAATATGTTTTATTCTATTTCACGCGATGAACTATGAAGCTTCGTTGTATGTATTCGTTCGTTACAACCTAAGTCTACGTACGAGGAAGCCTTAAAGCTCTGTAGTGCATAGACGAACGTTGTACCTCTCGCACACAGACGATGATTCTCGGCTTAAGGAAAGAAAAAAAATTTCTATTGATGATTTTGTGGGCCTGGCTCGGGTCGGGTCGTTACAGTTCTACTTTGGGGGGACCTTAAAGACCATCTCTACGTGTTCCCGACTTCTATCGCTAGTTCCATGACGTCTGCTCTCCATTTAGTCAAAGCCACCACAGATCTATGGCACCTCCGTCTAGGCGGTCCCTCCTTTCCAGTCCTCCAGCGTCTCCGCAACCAAGGCCACATCACAACTCCACCAAATTCTAAATTTTCTTTTTGTAACAATTGTGCTATTATGAAAAGCTCTAGGCATAGTTTCCCAATTTCACAAAGCGTGTCCTCATGCCCATTAGAACTTGTATTTTCTGATGTATGGGGGCCTTCTTCAACTACTTCTATCAATGGATTTCGTTATTATGTTATCTTCATCAATCATTTTTCTAAATACACTTGGCTTTTTCCAATGACTTCAAAATCAGAATGCTTCAAAATTTTCAAACTGTTTCACTCCAATGTTGAGTGCCAGCTTTAAAACTTTCCAATCTGACAATGGAGGTGAATTTATTAGCCATGAGTTCTCTTCTTATCTTGCCCAAAATGGTATTCACCATCGTTTTAGTTGCCCCTACACCCTTGAACAGAACAACATTCCAAAAAGAAAACACAAGCATGTTGTTGAATTAGGTCTCTCCACATTGCATCATGTATCTCTCCCACAAACTCTGTGGCCCGATTGTTTTCTCACAGCCGTTTACCTAATCAATCGCTTACCTTCCTCTTCCTTTTCAAACTCCTTTCTGTCTACTTTTTCAAACGGACCCCAACTACTCACACCTGCGCACGTTCGGATGCGCATGCTACCCTTATCTTCGCCCACTCAACACCACCAAATTCCAACCACGTTCTGCCCTCTGTGTATTCCTTGGGTACTCTCCTTCCCATAAAGGATACAAATGTCTTCACCCACAAACTCACTGTATCTACATATCACGTCATGTAGTTTTCAATGAAAACTTCTTCCCCTATCAACCCTCCTCTATACCCAGCTCGAAGATGCCAATCCAACAGTCCCACTTATCATAAACTCTTCCCTGCCCAACCCACCCAGTCTGCCGCATTTCTAGCCCATTCAACCTTATCCCCCAAGCCTCCATGCTTATGACTCTCACCCTCTAAACCCAAACAACCACACAAACTGATTCTCACAACCTCCTGTATGTTCCTCACCCTTTCCTGACACACCCACTTCTCCATCTACAACCCACACACCAATGCCACCTCCTCCTGCAGCCACCCGAACCCACCCAATGATTACTCGTATGCAAGATGGAACATGGAGGCATGGATCACCGTCTCGGTGAGATCTCACCGAGATCTCTCTCTCGGCACCTCTACCAAGCTACGAAATCTGGCAGAGATGTAAATTCAGCTTTTGGCGAGATCCCAGTGAGATCTTGCAGGGAGAGCCGAGATCTGACGAGACCGGGCTTAGCAACCAATTTCGGATGGTTAACAGTAACCGGCGACGGATGGAGACGAGTCTAGAATACGAGAAAGTAACTTCAACACCCTCCTCTAGCCACCCACCCAATCTTCTCAGTCATCCTCCCTAATCCGTGGGGATCCTCCCTCGTTTGAGATTTATCCCCAAATCGGCTCTCCAAGGTTTGATCGTCTGAGGATTTTCGCTTCCTTTCAGTTTCATTTCTTTTTTATGGTGCTGGCTTAGATCTCCGTCGAGTCCTGCGTCAAAGGCGATTTTGTCACATCAAAGTCAGACCTTGCTCTTGATGCGATCGATTGGCAGTTTGGAATTTGGAGGGGATTGGTTGGCGGAACTATTTCTGGGAGTTTCTTGTAGTTTTTCTTATGGTTTGTGACCAGTGAATTTTGATGTTTGGATCTCAGTTTCTAGGAGTTTATTCTAGTTTTTCTTATGGTTTGTGACAGGTAAATCAATTTTTCCCTTCGTTGCAATTTTCCCATGAAAGAGGAGGAGGCACATTGTAAGGACTCTTATTTCTAAACTGATTTTCGTTTCATTTTAATCGTCAGTTATTGCTTGGTTAACTCATTTCTTATTAATTCGGCGGTTTCGTGAATAAATGGTGTTTCTGATGGTTTTAATCAAAATCAACTTTACAATTATTGGTTTTAAATGATTTTGAGTCAAATCTGAATTTTTGGGATTTTTCTGATTTTTCACTAATTTTCCAAAAATTAGGGTTTGGCGGGACCCCCTGTAGGCCCCACAGTCGAAATTTGGGTTTTTGGACCAAACTAACCCAGACATCAACACAAGCCTCTACAAAAATTTTTATAATTTTTTCAGGTTTAATTAGTGCTCAAATAGCTAAATTACCCATTTTTAGCCTAATATTCTATTTATACCCCACAACTTACCCATACACACCCCAAACCCTACTATAAATAGAATGACCTGAGCCATTTCCATTTTTGGGAATAGGCTGGAAAAGGTAGGTTAGGCCTAATTCCCCAATTATGCCCAGATTAGAAGGTGTTTAAGGTAAACATCTTCTAATTAAGCCTTAAACCCTAGATTTTCTCTTAATCCTTTCTAGATCTACCATTTCCCCTTTGTTTTGATTCGTTTTTAAATATCAAAACTATTGATTTGCATCTTTACTTCAAACCCTATATCTAAAAATCCGATTTTTATGTTCAACAAGCCCTAGATCTAAGTTTTTCATTAGGGTTTTCTATGTGTCAAAGGTTTTAATGGAGTTTAATTTAAACTCTATGTATTTGCAAGGTTTTCAAGAAGGGTGACCATCAAATCTAAGCCTAATCAAGGGATAAGGTAATGAACTTTTGAAATTTTAGTTTTCCTTTGGTAAAGCTCTTGATTTCATGGTTTATTTTGAGTGGATTTACTTGATTTAGTGCTTTAATGGCATGATTAGTAAATGGTAATCTTTAATCCCGATTTCATAGGGTTTTATCTTATTATGATATAGATTAGCTTTCTGGAAGTTATGGTGAGATTTTATTCGCATTTAGGTTGTTAGATGGATGGAGTTTCGGTTTGAAGATTTGAAATGGAGAAGAAGGTCGATCTGCCTTGTTGGCATTCGAACGGCCCTCTTGGGCGTTCGAACGGCAACACTGTAAAATCGACAGTTTTCCCGCTTAGCCAATCGAATGACCCTCTTGGGCGTTCGAATGACAACACTATCAGTTCGACAGATTTACCGTATAGCCGATCAAACGGCGTACTGGGCGTACGAACAGCTACACAGCAGATTTTGTATAATTTGCATGATATTTATTTCGGTAATTCTACTTTGATATATCATTTCCATGTGTATGTGGAGTGTTTTGAGCTATAGTATGCTACTGGAAGGGTATACCATTGAGGTTATGAAGTTGTGGTATATTTAGTGTTATGTAGAATGGCTTGAGATTGGTTATATGATGTTGGAATTACATCTTGAAGTTATGAATGGTTGATTCTCCATAGTTATATATATTTTCAATAGAGCTACAACGTACTAACAGACTGATATGTCATGTTAGGATGTGGTTAATTGATGTGAGAATGATGGTGTATGTCTTGGCTCAAGGATGAAGTGAATGATCTTATATGTGTTTAGCTTGTGGTTAAGCTTTGATTTGAGTTATGATTTTAATGATTCTTCACCTATGATTTTCCGCTGGAATTCATGAATTAGATGTTAATACACATATGTAGGGTGATGGTTAGTGAATTACAAGCATGTTGATGTGCATAGAGGGAAATGCTTCTACTATGTACACACACACATGTGGGATTTAATAATGATGATGAGCACTGATATTAGGAGTATGAATGATGCATGAGGGACTGATGAGAGCACTTAGCATGAATTAGGATTTATGTATGCCTTGTCCACGTATGTACCATGTTGCATGCATCATGAAAATGGATTTCCATTGATGGTTTATCGAGATTAATCGAGTTTGACCGATTGGATGCAATGTGGTGAAATTGTGTGCCGGATTGATCGGCCGTGGCTTAATCGAAACTTGATTGGTCCGAAAGGACATGTTTTGATTTGAGTTCCTTCGTGGAACATGTGCACTCTCCGGGTTGAGTCTAGTTAAGTGAAATTAAATGGGGGACGAGTTACGTACTTGTCTTGCGATTTAAGATTATTTATTGTCATCTGGACCTGAGAATCCAGTATGGTATGCTCTTTGCACCAGCTACCATGTGTTTGTGGGTTTCCTTCGTGGGAACTCGGGCTCTTCCCCATCGCAGGAGATGTCCCAAATCGAACACCCATAGTCTAGGATCTCTTCGTGAGAATGTGACATCCTTGGCCAAGATCGTCTGGGGTGAGCAGCCTTTACGGATTGACAACCCCAAACTTCTTAAATTCTTTCATAGAATTTGGACCATGACACGCCTTCGTGGACTTATCTGTGTTCCCGTCTTCGTGACACTAAATTGTGATTACTCCTTGCTGGAGGCATTCTTGATTTATGTTGATACAAGTATATGCTATATGCTATGCATGTTTGTGTAATATGTAATTTGACACGTTTGTCATGCAAGAATGATTGAGACACTATATGCAGGTTTATGTGTTATGAATGCATGATCAGAAAGTGTGGTTGAGACACTATATGCAGGTTTATGTGTTATGAATGCATGATCAGAATGTGTGGTTGAGACACTATATGCAAGTTTATGTATTATGAATGCATGATCAGAAAGTATGATTTAGACACTATATGCATGTTTATGTGTTATAAATGTGTGATCAGGGAATGATACATCTTGTCAATCTTTGCTTTGACTAGTTATGTTGATATGCCATCGTGTTTCCGATGATGATAGTATATTAGAAAACCATTGTTGAGTTTGTTTAAAACTCACCCCTCTTTATTGTGTTTTGTTTTGGGGCTGCGTGGCGCGACATGTAGACAGACAAGATCTCCTCTTCGAGGAAAGATCGGAGACGACATGGATGTGATCGTGGAGTCCTCTTATGAGACTTATTTTCCTTGGTTTATGTTTTATGTTTAGAACCTTTGTGTATGGTTCTAATGTTGATTTATGCTATGTTATACATTTGTGTTGTTTAAGACCCATTTTGGAGCCTAGAGTGGGCTATGGTTAAACTAAGCATGTGGGTTTGAGACTTATGTTTATCTTGAGTTAAAGCAACTCTCTTTCTTTTCTACTTATTTACTCTTGCTCAAAGTGGTGTGCATACTCCGTAATTTTGATAGATCGCCCGTGATTAGGGCATAAGTCTTTCGCTAAACCGATTTGAATTCCCCTTGTCGCCCCCGTCGCTTGACCGGCCCCTGGACCAGGTTCGGCTCGGGTCGGGCGGAGCCGGGGTGTGACACACATGATTGAACATTGTATTGTATTTCAAGGAATATAAGTAGGTTTTCACATGATAAGCACTAGAGATGTAAGTAGGTTTAAATTTAGCAAAATGGAGTAATTAATATAGAACATAAATTTTGTCAATAATAATATATACCCACATTGAAAAATGTGTTAACTATTTTTTTACAATCATGTGAACACTTGCAATTGTTTTACACGATCTCTTCGAGATCTCATCTCTTTCAGCTACCGAGACGAGACTGAGATCCGAGACGGTGAACCATGCATGGAGGCCCAAAATCCTAAACACGACTATTCCCAACACCCTCTCCATCACCCCTACCAGTTACACTCAAGCATCTAAACACGCTGAATGGCGCAAAGCCATGTTGGAGGAATTCACAGCTCTGCAGCAAAATCAGACTTGGACCCTTGTTCCACCGCCACAAAGATGTCGCATCATTGGCAACAAATGAGTTTTTCGCATTAAAATAAAACCCAATGGTGACATTGATCGCTACAAAGCTCATCTAGTCGCCAAAGGATTTCATCAAACCTACGGATATGACTACGAAGAAACCTACAGACCAATCATCAAGCCGCCCACCATACATCTTGTTCTTTCCATGGCAGTGGCCAACTCATGGCCCCTTCTCCAATTAGATGTTCAAAATGCTTTTTTGCATGGAGAGCTTGATGCATACATCTTCATGCACCAACTAGCAGGCTTCCATGATCCTATATACCCCCATCATGTCTGCAAGCTCCGCAAGGCATTGTACGGACTCAAACAGGCTCCGCGCTCATGGTTTCAAAAGTTCAGCGACTTCCTTCTCCAAAAGGGTTTCAGCCAAAGCAGGGCGGACACTTCCATGTTCATCCACAAGTCCCCATCAGGCATACTAATACTTTTGTTGTATGTTGATGACATACTGGTAACAACACATGCCTTCTACCCTCTTTACTTGCCAAGATGAACAATGCTTTTGCTATGCGCAACCTTGGCGAGCCAAGCTTCTTCCTTGGCATTGAGCTTCAATGCACACCAACCGGCCTTCATCTCCACTAAGCCAAATATGCTACTCACCTTCTTCAGCAATACAACCTGTCAGATTGCAAGCCTTGTGCCACTCCAAGCTCCCTCAAGCCGCCCAAAATGACAATCCAACCACTCTCCAATCCAACAGAATTCAGGTAACTTGTTGGCAGTCTACAGTACCTAACATTCACAAGACCAAACATTGCTTTCAGCGTCAACAAAATATGTCAAGCCATGCACAACCCAACTACTGCCGACTTTATAGCTGCCAAAAGAATACTACGGTATGTTAAAACCTCTCCAACAAAAGGACTTCTACTTGCAACCGATCCATCCTCCACACTACAGGTCTATTCAGATTCTGATTGGGGAGATGACTCCACTGATCGACACTCAACAACAAGCTATTGCATCTTCTTCGGCCCAAGCCTAATCTCCTAGCAAGCCAAGAAACAGCCAACCATCTCTCGTTCTAGTACACAAGCAGAGTATAAAGCACTACCAACAGCCGCCGCTGAATTGCTTTGGATTGAATATTTGCTGTGTGACATTGGGTACAAGCTTCATCATGCACCAATTCTTCACTGTGACAACATGAGTGCAGTTGCTCTGGCTAGGAATCCAGTTTTCATTCACGCTCCAAACACATTGAGTTGGATCACCATTTCATTCGTGAAAGAATAGATAACAAGCTCCTCCACTTGCTGTTCTTTTCACCAAAAGCTTTTCAAGTGCACACCATAACTATCTCATCTCCAAGCTTCAGATGCACGTACCCTCTTCAGCTTGCGAGGGGGGGGGGGGGGGGGGGGTGAAAGGACTCCATCTTCTCCGCTACTTGTAGTTCCAAACTCGGTTTTCTCCACTACTTGCAATTCCACTTTCTTCTCATTTCAGTTTCTGCCATGTACCTTTTCTGTTATTACTACTGTAACTGCTCAGTCAATCCTATAAATATAGGATCAAACCATCTCCTGTAATTAATGTTGAATCAAATACTTCAAAAGATTTCTTTAACTTCCGGCTTCCTCTGGTGAAGAGCATCAACGTCAGTGAGCACAAGTACAGTCTTATCTACGCCGGCATCGGGTGGGTCGTGTGGAGGAGCAAAGAGGACTTGTCGGAGGAGCTCATCTTTCACATCAACTACCTCGGAACCGATCAGCCCATCTTCACCCTCAACTTCTCAAAAGGTACAAGCATGGGTTTCTGCCATGAGATGCTCTTGAATCTTGACTTTGACAAAAAAATTGTTTATCTGCTTCTAAATACTCTGTCTCCATGAAAGAACTGAATTTTTGTGTACCGAAACATAATGGAGAACTATAGGGAGAACACGATGGTGCTCAAGGAAGGGCTGGAGAAGATGGGGCAGTTCAAGATCGTGTCCAAGGACGAAGGGGTGCCCCCTGGTGGCCTTCTCCCTCAAGGACAACTCCCGACACGACGAGTTCGAGGTGTCCGAGTACCTATACCATTTCAGGTGGATCGTACTGGCCTACACCATGCCCCCGGACGCCCAGCACATCACTGTCTTTCGCGTCGTCATCCGGGAGGACTTTAGCAGCATGCTGGCGAGAGAGAAGAAGAACTTGACGGAGATCAGCCGACAAGTGTGGGAAGTGGGTGGCGGCGCATGTTAGTACGCGGCGTCGCCGGAGAGTTTTAGGACGGTGGCTGGGCTGGTGCACCTACTAGCTTTCTTGGCCACGTATGGGACGTGCATGGGGCACGTTCATGCAATATAAAAAGCCCCACTATTTCGTCCTTTAGAAGGATGAAATTAGCTAAATTTTTATTTTTGCCCAATTTCGTCTCTTTCTTTCTAAAGGATAAAATTAACTTAAATTTGATTTCGTTTTTTTAAAAGATAAAATTATATAATTTAAAAAAAAAAACCATGCAGGCACTAGCTATTGGTTGATGCCTACGTGGCAAAAAACAACACTATTTTGGAAAATATTTCTCAAAATAGATTGGTTTGGTAGTTAATTTTTTTAATTATTATTTAAATAATTTTCTCATTGTCTAAATATAAATTTTAAAGTTAATATTATATTAATAGTTTTTTTAATAGTTCGCCCTAAAACCCCTTATGTTAATGATTTGTTTGGTAAAAATATACGGTAGAAATACACCGTCAACATAGTGTCCGCGCGCACC
Organism: Saururus chinensis; assembly: GCA_035235625.1. Taxonomy (NCBI): domain Eukaryota; kingdom Viridiplantae; phylum Streptophyta; class Magnoliopsida; order Piperales; family Saururaceae; genus Saururus; species Saururus chinensis. Next base: position 1,753,597 of record CP141147.1, read on the forward strand.
TTACATTTTCTCATGGGCTCGTTTACAGGTGTCCGTTAACTTGGCCCAAGGCAGGTCCGAACAGGGCTTACTGGACTCGGCCATGATTTCGGGGCTTGGAAACTTGAAAGCAAAATCCGGTTCGGGTTCTGGTCTAATAGTATGACCCGGCCCGGTTGAAGACTCGACCCCCATTTGCAAACGTCGACTTCATCCACTCCCCGAGCTCCGCCACCGCGGCCATCCCAACGCCGTCCACCGCCGACGCCGAGGAAGGTCGTGTAACTGGTACGTAGCCTTTTCTTGGGTCGATGTTTTCGTCTTATTTTCGGTTGTGCCGATCGTTAATGACTGAACTGCTCGAAGTTCTGAGAGGTCGGAAAGCTTCGAGTGGCTACAGGTCATCTTCCAAGGTCTTGCCGGGCGTGAATGCACTTCACAGCATTTAAAGGTCCCCAATGTCTAAATGGATGATGGATTCATCGTTGTTGTGACCCCAGCTTGAAGGTCTCCTTCTGCTTTCTTTTCTTCTCCATTTTTACAGTAATTGTCATCATCGTTCAGACGCTTTTCTTTGGTCGAATGCGACTCTGCTACACTTTCTTCAGTCGGCTTGAGCTTGGCTTGAATATACGTCGGACTTTCAATTTGGACTGACTTGTTCACAATTGTTTTTCTTTATATAAGTTTGAGCTCGGTTCGAGTTTTGATTTTTAACATTCACTGGTCAATCCGAGCGGGAGTTTGCTTAAGTTTGATAGTGGCAGCACACGTTGGCTACCTGCATTGCCGCTTTTGTGTTTGCATGTACAGTCTGCTGGACCGATTATGCTTATCAGCTGCTGCTGTAACCACCCGCACTTTGTCTATTGTTGCATCACGCCGAATCAATACATCGGCCCTTGCCTCCCCAGGAATGTTCCACAGTCATGTTATTAAGAATGGGATGTTACCCGATGTTTACACGGCAAATAAACTCCTCACCTTGTATGGGAAATGCGGGGCAATTCAAAATGCCAGTCAATTGTTTGACGAAATGCCTTTCCGAGATAATGTTTCTTGGAATGCAATAATCGGAGTTCATGTGGATCACAAGTGCTACATGCTGGCCTTTGATTTTCTGCAGCTTATGAGGAGAAGTGAGTTCTCCTTTGACGAGTACACCTTTGGAAGTATGCTAAAAGGGGCTGCTAGCATGAATTGTGTCACCATGGGTTGCCAGTTACATTCCATCATTGTCAAGACAGGCTTTGACAGTAACGTTTTTTGCGGAAGTGCCCTTGTGGACATGTATGCAAAGAATGATATGACTAATGATGCTAAAACTGTGTTTGAGCTCATCATTGACCGCAATGAAGTAACTTGGAATGCCATGATTGCCGGATATGCGCAAGCAAGTGCCCATGATGCCACTTTTGAACTTCTTAAGTACATGGAGAGGGATGGATTCAGCCTCGACGAGGCCTCACTTGCTAGTTCTCTAAGTTTGCTTGATGACCCGAAATTTTATAACTTAGCATGTCAGGTTCACGTGAAAGTTATAAAATATGGTAGGGCAGTCAATACAATCGCCTATAATGCTCTGATTACAGCCTATGCTGAATGCGGGTCAATTAGGGACTCAGAAAAACTATTTGGCAGCATGAAATGTAGCAAAGATTTGGTTACATGGAACTCCATGCTGGCAGGCTATGCACAACAAAGTTGTTGGATCCCTGCATTTGAGCTCTTCAATATGATGCGGAAATTCAGCATAGAGCATGATATGTACACCTACACTAGCATTGTCAATGCTTGTTTTGATCATGAACAACAAGACCAAGGGAAAACATTACATGGTTTGATTATTAAGATGGGTTTTGAGTATGCAGTACCTGTTTCAAATTCAATCATTGCTATGTATGTTAAATCTAAAGATAAGCCCATGCAAGATGCAATTAGGTATTTCAGTCTCATGAACTTGAAGGATGGTATCTCGTGGAACTCACTTTTAACTGGGTTTTCACAAAGTGGGTTAGGTGAAGAGGCTTTAAAATTCTTTGCTAGAATGAGGTCTGCCGATGTTGAGATCAACCACTATTCTCTATCTGCCGTGTTTCGAGCATGCTCAGATTTGGCTGTCCTCCAGTTAGGTCAGCAGGTTCATGGCCTAGCCAATAGATTGGGTTTTGAACCAAATGCTTTTGTAACTAGTTCAATGATATTCATGTATTCTAAGTGTGGGGTCATTGACGATGCAAGGAGAATATTTAATGAGGCAAACAAACATAGCACGATCACTTGGAATTCAATAATATTCGCATATGCTCAACATGGCCAGTGTGATACTGCGCTTGATCTCTTCTACAGGATGCAGGAGAATAAGGTGAGGCCTGACCATATAACTTTTATTGGCATTCTTTCTGCATGTAGTCATATTGGTCTGGTTGAAGAGGGAGTGAAACTTTTGACATCTATGGAGTCTTTATATGGCATTCCTCCTCGAGTGGAACATTATGCCTGTGGAGTTGACCTTCTTGGGCGGGCTGGCCATCTTGATGAGGCTAAAAATTTGATTGAATCTATGCCATTTGCTCCCGATGCCATGGTATGGAAGAGTTTATTAGGCGCATGTAGGATTCATGGTAATATAGAACTTGCAACTTATGCAGCTAGGATTTTGGTGGTACTTGATCCTGCAGAGCACTCAACATATCTTATTCTTTCAGACCTGTATGCCAGAAAAGGTAAGTGGGGTGAGAGAGCGATGGTTAAGAGAATTATGAGAGATAAAGGCCTGAAGAAGGTCCCTGGATGGAGTTGGATTGAGGTGAACAATGAAGTTCATGCTTTCAATGCTGAGGACCGGTCTCACCCACAAGCGAATGAGGTATATAAAACTTTAAGGGATTTGATGGCGGAGATCAGTAGGCTAGGCTATGTTGCTTTTCCTGTTGTGGATCATGAGGGAGATTCTGATTGGAGATAATATTCAGATGTGAGACTGCCACTGACTAATCATGCGCAAGCCCTGAAGAGATATGATGTTCCTGAATGCAAAAGTATGAATATCTAGGATAACTGATAATGTAGGTACAAATGAAGATACTTATTCAGATCCCAAATACTCGAATCTTTGATTGATTTTATCCCTTGATTTGGTTTCCATAGTTGTTTTTGGATGAAGATGAATACCTGAAAGTTTAAAGGATGTGATTCTATTTTCTAGGTAAGATAGCTCCACTTGTCGCTTATTCCAGTTAAGTATCTATTCAACATTAAATGGAATTGAGTCCAATATGTTCTGCCACTTATTACTGTTATCAAGCTTGGATGAACTCCTACTCAGAATGACCAATGAATGTTTGTATTTATCCCAAATCAAGCTCAAATTTATAAGAAGGAAAAGAATTGCGATCACATATGTTCTTACTCAAAATTGATGTACATTCCTCCTAAGTTGAAGATTAATAGCCAGCTCAGATACGCCCTCTGCTAGAGTTGCAGTCAACTGGAGAATAATGTCTCACTTATGAAGATAATCGTGCTAGTGTAAAACCAGAGGTCGGAGAACAACATATGAACAAATATTTGTTACTATTATAATGGTAGTAGCAGTAGTACAAGGTCTCTTCCACTGCTAATTAAGTGTTTCTTTTCCTTGTATATGATTTTGGTAATGCATCATCATCATACGCCTTATCACCAATTTGGTACTTACTGGAGTTAAAAGTAGAAATCCCTTATGTACAAAGATCTGTTCTGAATCTGAAAAATTGGGTTCTTTACTTCTTCTATAATGTTGTTTTGAAATATCTATATGAAACGAAACTGTTTCTCAAAGCTATTGTATTGGGTTATGCTGATAGTTTTTATTCACTAAGGTAGACTTCATGAAAAAAATTGTTTAGTTGATGTTGTGAAGAGGCTCAGCATAGTGAATGCTTGCCTACATTGCATTTTTTTTTTCTTGGCGAATTTTATTTAATGGGAAAAGGTTGTCTTGAACTAATGAATTTCCAGACCAAAATAAATGCATGAGAAAACAGAAATATGATTTTCAATGGCTTTTCCTTTTGGTTATCATCGTCATACTTTTTTTGCAGAGGTGACATTCCTTTGTCAATAGATGACACCAAAAATTCTGCCTGAAAATCTGGAAGAGAACGTGCTCCACTTTGATTAAATATATGGGATGTAAAACCAGCAAAAATTTGTTTCACTTAAACAATAAGATGGTTTTTATCTTTTCTACATCATATGAACCTGGGATTTGAAGCATCTAACAGGAGCACATTCTCTTTGTGCTCTCTATACATTTTATGCACTGTATTGTCGTAACTATCTCTCTCTCTCTCAAACACACAAGACACACACACATCCATGAAGCTCATGTGTATTGCCACCATTGCCTACACTGCTTGCTGCCTGAATATCTTCCCCTATATCTCTCTCTCTTGTTTCTTCTCTAGCAGCCAAACACCAATTCCCATCAGACTTTGCATTTCTAACATAAAAGTGCATGCCTTCACTTATTGCAGTAATTTTGAAACTGGGTTTTGCGCGCAACAGCACAGGGGCATCTTGAGTTTTCTCCTTTGAAAACTCTTTTGAAGCGTTGATTAGAATGTGGAAGTTGGTGGTTAAAAATGTGTTGGGAGGAAGATGTAGCCTTTTCCCCAGGGACAATTTCATGCCACATTTGTATGTTCTCAGAAGAGGCTTTCATGGTGGAAAGGTACTCTCTGAACCCTTGAATTACAGATATTTGATTGTGTACTCTAATTATTGATTATACTTAGTCAAAAAACTTCATTTGAATTTAAACAGAAATCAACCAAAATTTGGGGAAATTTGCATCTTAGGCTTTCCAGTGAAACTTATATGCAAAAAGTACGTCCAATATAATTTGTGCGGAAGTGTTGTACCACTTTACAAATGTTATAAAATCTTTATGCTGTTAGGCCATCGACAGAAGCTGCTAGCAGTTTTATTGTCAGAACTTTTTAGTTATATGCTGAAAATACACTTGCTTGGGAAGATTTAGGTATCAACTAAATGCATCTCTGGCAATTGGTGTTTCCTTTCTTCAACTCCCATTTCTGCTTTCTAAGATTTATTCACTCCCTCTTCAACAGTCCCCCTCCCCATGACCTGTGTTTGCCTTCCTCCTCGACCATTTGGATAAAATTCGAGCTCACCCTCCCTTCTCCAACCTTCCGTTCTCTTCCTTCACAATTTCCTGGCGTGCTCTCTGCGCAGTTGGGCCTACAAGTTCAAAGATAATGAAGAACATAAACCACAATCACAATCATAATCAAGTAGCATTTTTCTCAAACAATTTGAGGTCAGCAACATAGATCTTACACCTCTATTCTAGCTTATTTTGTGCCAACTCTTTCGTAGGAGATAGCATAGCCATATCCTTCCAAAGATAATGAAGAACATGAACCACTGTTGTGAGTTTGAGACTTAAGTAGAAGTAATGTTGGAGTCAACAAGATGAGGATAGAGCTAAATTTCACTTGGAAGGGGACAAAGCTCTAGTGCCAAGAGATAAGGCCAAACCCGCCTTTTCTTTAAAGAAAGGCCATTTTAGACATTAAATTTAGCGTTGCTTGGATTCTAGTTATCGACCTCCTGTCTAAATGGTGTAATAGCCGTAGGACTATATTGTAAGGTTTCAAAGATGGAAGGGTAATATTTGCAAATAAACTATATTTAAAACTGACTTTTGATAATGAAGTTCTAAAGAGGGATTAATATGCAAAATTACCTATATAATTATCCATCAAAAAAACTAGAACTAGAAATTACCTATATAATTATCCATCAAAAAAACTAGACCCCTCTAGTTCTGCAGTTTAACAAGCTTTCGTCATGGGCTTATGGAATTGGGAAATAGTCTACCAAACCTAGTGGATTGGTTCCACTCAATAACAAGCTTTGGTCTTGGGCTCACAGAGTTGGAAAATAGTTGGCAGAACCTCTTTTCTTTCAGTTGTTGATTTACAATACAATCCACATTTTTGTGGCGGCTTACTCAAGATGCTTTGTCACGGCAACTGGTTATGTTCATGCATAGAACATAATTTGTTGATGTTGGTAGTCAATTTCTTATGACATGCAAACCTTTTTAGACTTCCCATTATTTGTCTGAGCGTTGAACTTTGAAACAACACGTTGTAAATATTATCATTGGCAACTTGATCATTACGTAAATTTTATCTTATGCCCATCAACCCCATTTCTCAATGGTGCTGGCATAAAAAATCATATTGAAGTATACACGGTCATTGATATAATTCACAGTTATGAGTATGTAACAACTGTGCTTTAACAAAGATTGATAAAAATAGGTTATTAAGTCCTGCCTAGCTTCCAGTAGGAACATTGGAGATGGTGAATTACTACATGGCTTCTGAAAGTTTGTTTGAACTTGCAGTACGATGATATAAGTGGTATTCCCAAGGTTTACCAATACGTCAGCTCTATATATATGTCTCTGGTATAGATAGCTCAATATTGTACTGCTTTTAGTTGAATGCAATAGCTATGTTTTTGTGATGGCAACACAAAATGATAATTCTATAAGCAGATATGGCAAATCTGTTGCTGAATTTGCGTGTAAGATACAGAATGAAACTGTCCAATTTAAGCTTTTAGGTTGGTAGGAGTTTATGCAAGCAGGAATACTATCTGGAAGTTTTGGATATATAGCTAATACTCACTACTGAGATGAATTTGTTCTCATTAGATGAAACTGATTTCTGTAGTCAATAAAGTAGTTTATGTAAGTGTACTTGCTTTTAATTTTTTATGTCTAGCTTGTGTAAGTGTACTTGCTTTATCATCTTATGTCTAGGTCAGACTTACATATACTGTGTCCATGTATCTAGACTTTGTATTTATAATTTCCGGACCTTGTGTATCATTTATGTAAATTATGTTTTCTATCTTCGACCTAGAAAAAGAAAAATGTTTATTATCTTCGTGTTCACCATAATTTATATCATTGTAAGTTGGATCTGTAAGGGAATTTTTTTTCCAGAAAATGTAACATTTAATTCTTGTCATGTATAAATACAGAAGCAGTCTGTAGAAAGGTTATATAGATTTTCTTATTGTCTGAATATCTATTTGAACTAATATTCCTTCCAAAATCACGCAGTTTATATAAAGGTTATATAGATTTTCTTATTTTCGGCATATTTATTTGAACTAATATTCCTTCCAAAATCATACGAATAGATATTGAGACATAAGTGTTTCGCTTGGTTTCATGTTTTTCTTATCACTATCCCTGGACTTCTAATGATCACTATTTGTATAGTTACCTTACTTTCCAGTTTCCATTATAGTCAGAACATGCTAGTCTCACTTTTAATCACGTCTTAGATTAAGTAATTATTTTTCTGAGCTTTGTCCTGGTTCATTATTTATTGATGTTTACTCTTTTGTGATTTTAGTAATCCGTAAAAGAACACAAAATAGTATGGTGTTTCTTGTCACCTGATGTTTAGCGGACCCTTGTGGGTATGCATGATATTGTCCAAGCAGTCTTGATTGTCACGATTTTTTCTGAGTTTGTTCTTAACGAAAATAGCTTCGATTGTTTTGTGGACTCTTTACTCTTGGTGGGTTGTTTTTATATTAAAACAGTAAGCCACAACTCACCAACAACAAATCACACCATAGTGGATTTTTTTTTGTCCAATATAAATTTCCTATCAGAAAGAAGATTATTTAATATACCCTATCTGTCCCACATTAATAGCTCTATTTGATTTTTTAAATTGAACTAAAATTAGTTTATTTTGAAAAACTAAATGGAGCTACTAATTTGGGACAGAGTAGTTAGGAAATTTAGCATAAATATGCGATCTTGGTATGGTTTAAGGATGGTTTGAATGCATTTTTTAGGACCGGGTAGAGGTTGAATTCTATTGCGAAGAAATTTCTTGAAAAGAACTAATACCTCCTACTAGTATTGATTGTACTTTATAGCAAATCTCTAAATGTTTTAACTTGAGGTAATTTGAATGGTGCTTTTTCAGGTCAGTTCTGCTCCAAGAAGCTTCTTTGGAGTTGAGGATTTCCTCGATGATGATAACAGCCGCCCTTACACTTACCAAAAGGAGAAAAAGTCTAAGAATCCTCATAAGCACATCTCTTTCAAGCAAAGAACGATAGCGTACATGGAGCCTTTTACACTAGATGTATTCATCTCCAAACGTTTTGTATCTGCGTCTCTGACCCACAGGGTCACAAGCAAGCAAGTTGCTGTTGCAGGTACAAATTCAAAAGACATTAAGGCTGTGCTAAAATCTCGATCTGACATACCTGTTTGCCTGGCCGTTGGTCGGATTTTGGCCGACAGGGCACGAGAAGCTGATGTTTACACCAAGAGAACGAGACAAATTTGAAGGAAAAATAAGAGCAGTAGTTCAATCCCTTATTGACAAGGGGATCGATGTTAAAGTGTACCTTGAGTGAAATGAAATTTTGTAGATGGCTTGGCATTGCTTATGATCAAATTTTTTAGCAAATTATTAATATAATGCAGGTGGAAAACCAATGTTCAATAAGACCGTAAAGGGTCATGATGGGTTGTCCCTTTTTTCCATCCTTATCTTAGTTAAAAAAAAAAAAAAAGGCTGTGACCAATTTTTAATGATTGGTGGCAAGTCGAGGCGATGTTAGATTATTCAATCGTGTGCATGAGGGATGAGGGTAGATCCAATCGCTTGTGCTGAGCCAGCCCAGTTGCGTTGGGCTTGGGCCAATGATAAGGGCTAACCCAGTCCGGCCGGTACCTTCAAAGTGCTGGTCAGACATATTGTTAGTTGCCTAGCCAAAAATAAAATAATATAAAAAATTAGCATTATGTTAAAGAACTTAATATATCTTATAAGAAAATTTATTTAAATAATAATTTTTAAAAGATTATTTACTAATTTAGACCATTTTAGAAAATATTTTTTAAAGTGGTATTGTTTTTTCCCAGGCAGGCGCTAACTAAGCAATTGGCGCTTGCGTGACTTTTTAAAAAAAAAATTTATTTCGTCCTTTAGAATGACTAAATAAGTACTATTCTGAAATCAGTTATTCTCTCTCTTCACTCTCTCTCTCTTTGCACTCTCTCTCCTCTCTCTGCACTCTCTCTCCTCTCTCTCTCTCTCCTCTCTCTCTCTTCACTCTCTCTCCACTATCTCTCCTCTTTCTCTCTCCACTCTCTCTCTTCTCTCCTCTTTCTCTCCCTTCTCTATCTTTCTCCTTTCTCTCCTTTTTCTCTCTCTATTCACTCTCTCTCATTTCTTTCTATTCACACACTCTCTCCATTCTCTCTCTTCTCTCCTCTTTTTCTTTCCCTCTCCTCTTTAAGATAATGAATAGAGAGAGAGACACTGAATAAAGAGAGAAAGAGGAGAGAAGAGAAGAGAGAGTGAATAGAGAGATAAAGAGGAGAGAAGAGAGAGAGAGTGGAGAGAGTGAGGAGGGAGAGACTGAGAGGAGAGAGAGTGAGGAGGGAGAGACTGAAAGGAGAGAGAGTGAGGAGGGAGAGACTGAGAGGAGAGAGAGTGAGGAGGGAGAGACTGAAAGGAGAGAGAGTGAGGAGGGAGAGACTGAGAGGAGAGAGAGGGAAGAGAGAGAAGTAAAAGACGAGATAAAAAAAAATTAAAAAAAACCACTTAGGCGCTAACTGCTTAGCTGGCGACTGCGTGGCAAAAAACAACACCACTTTAGAAAATATTTTCTAAAGTGATCTAAATTGGTAAATAAAATTTTAAAAATTATTATTTAAATAAATTTCCCTTTCTTATAGATAAATAATTCGTTGATTCATTTTTTTAGTTAAATAAATTATATCAAAATGTGGCATTTATTTTATGGGTTATATTTACATATTTTTCTACATGCTTCTTTTCGATGGCAAATGTGAAACACCTGAACAAATGATTGACGCAAAAGTTATCACTATTGGCAAAAAAAAAATGACTGGCAATCTAAAAAAATAAAGCATGTCCCATTAAAGCAATTTGCGTTAAGAGGAGAATCCCATATAAAATATTCAAAATTATCTACAACGAGTGGATATGTTTTTTTTCTTTGGAATTTTTCGAGTGCTTCATATTTGCCATTGAAAGGAGACATATAACCAAGTAATAATTCATAAAATAAATGTCACTCTTTGACACAATTTGTTGAATTAGGAAAAATCAACAAATTAATTATCTAAATATAGAACATGAAGAGTTAGAGAAATTGAGTGAGAGTGAGAAGTTAAAAATCATCTCGCCCTCCCTCCAATTTATAAAGCAGCTTTCCCTTAAAATGTCAAAAATATTTCCTATAAATACAAAAACATGCTCTATTAGGGGTTATTTTTATAATTTGGACTTGCTCCAAACCAATGGCTCTTTGGAGCCGTTGAGGCCTGGTTTGGGCCAGGGCTCCTGCCTGCCATGGGCTACAAAATGCAGCCCAACATAGCTTGGGCTACATATGGGCCAAGGCCAAGCTCGGGCCCGCTTGTAAGTGTATAGAGACTAGTAAAAGTTGTTTAAACTTTAAAGGAGAGGCATGGGACTTAGGGTCTGTTTGTTTCGGCTGAATTTGAATCTGAAAAGTTATCTTAATTAGCTGAAAAGTTAATTATCTGATTTAGCTGAATCTGAAATTGAATTAGCTAATCTGAAACTGAATCTGGAGCTGAATTAGCTGAATTTAAATCAGAATCGAGAGACGTTTGTAAACTGGTTAGGACGTTCATAAATGATCAAAAACTGCAACTTGCATCTTTAATTTAAGCTTTAACGTGACAAAGTTGACCTCAGTTAATTCTGGGATCCATTCCTTTTCAAAATAAAAAGAAAAGGAAAAAAACATCATTATCTCTTGTGTTCAATTGATATCACTCATTAGTCATTACACATTGTTGCCAAAATATTTGATACACTAATTACACATAAAATAAAGAAGCCCGATCAAGCCCGGCCCCCTCCATCCCTTTGATACCATAAGACATGCCATAGGACCAGATTTATGAGTACCTATATCTGGAACCAAATTGAAGAATATACATCCCTTGTATAGCACTACCTTGCATGTAGAACAAAAGGCAAGTTAGCAGCATATAAAAGCACAAATAAAATTGGTAAGGGTCTTACTGGTCATAGCTACCAACTTCAGCAACAATGCAGCACAAAGCACAATTCTTTATGCATTTAGGACAAATTATTCATTAACCAAGTCAACATGTCCAATGGTGAAATAACAGTTTTCAATCTATTTCACCAATGATTATCCTAGCTATGTCCAATGGTCAAGATACACCATATAAATTAACAAAGATACAATCCAACTCAAGCTCTCATAAAAATTATTGAACATTATAAAGGATAGCATTTTTTTTAATTAGGAGATGCATGCTACACATGAAAGTCAGTTATCATTAGATAGTACAAAAATACTTAACTCTTAAATGACATTGGTGCACTCAATATATTCAAAGCTTCCATTGTCAATGCAAGACGACACAATTATTTAAAAAACATGATATAATTTATGCAGCTGCATCCCGTAGGTATTCAGTAAACTAAGTTAATTTTAAACTTCAATAAAAGAAAAGTAATGTTCAAACCAGGAATCTAAAAAAGGGTATAGTTCAGCAAGCATACACTAGCTGCTGAAAAAAGTTACTATCTGGATACAAGTTGCTCAAAGCAACCCTAAGAGGGGTTGGAGCAATAGCTTCTCTTTTTGCATCTGCAGATGCCAAGTTCAAAGCAGGAAACAATACTGCAGACAATGATAATTTCAACCAAAAGTTTCATAGCAGGAAAAATATGTCTGTTCTGAAATAGATGAAATAAAAGACTATTATATACTGCAATTGATAGATGTTCGGTCAATACATAATTTTTCAGGCTCATCACATTATGAATTCTGCCATGCTTACACATCAATTGCACCAAGCTACGATAACCTGACATAGATAACTTGACATTCATTCTAAACATGAAACACAAAAACTCTCTACTTTTACAATACCCAGCCAAAAGAGCCTTAAATGTTGCTGCAAGAGGTGTTAACCCTTTTTCATACATTTCATTTAAAATATCTTTGGCATGCTTTCCCATTTAACGTTTAAATAGCCCTCCTATAAGAGCATGATATGCTTGTATATCAGGTTTCAGGCCTCTAGACATGTTTGCAGCTCCAGCTGACGAGAATTGCAAAGGTTATTTGATCTGAGAGAAATCCTAACGACTCCAATTGTAAGCGATCAGTAAACAATCACTGTATAAATGAACAATCAAACAACAAAATCAAGTATATAATAAGAAGCCCATTAGACCATTTTAAATGAACAAGTAGAAAAAGAATAAGAATTAAAATGAGTAATTAAATTATTTGCCCCTTACCATAAGAGCATCTGTTAATTCCTCATGCAAATTATTCATAAAGATCACATCTTCTAGATTTCCTGCCTCTAATGGTGGCTCAACATGCTCAGATGGATCAAGAGTTATATTGTTGTGCTCATATTCTTCAAAAAGCCAATCACTTACAACACCTTGAATAATAAGCTTTCTAAGAAAATTGTGGATGGCTACGCATGAGGTGACAATGTCTCTTTGGATATTAAAAGAGAAAGGAGCCATTTCTCTCATGATGGGATATCGTTTTTTTAACACTCCAAAGGCTCTCTCAATTACATTTCTCAACTTTGCATGAGCATGATTAAATGCTTCTTCTCTTGTCCCCGTTGGAGGAAGTCGCTTAAATTCCAGTAACCAATACCGTACATTTCGATATGGCGTCAAAAAATATCGCTTGTTTGTATATGCAGCATCCCCTAGATAATATTTATCTAGGGGAGTACAATGATATCTCCCCTAGTTGTGCTTTCATGCTTTATAAAAAAATATCCTCGCAAAAGGTGCCTTGTGTTGTTGTGCTTTCATGCTTTTCTTTCTATTTTGATTTTATTTTTCAATTCATATCTTCACTGACTTTTATACTGAATTTAAATTTGGATTGATTTTCTCTAGGATATTGGTTATAGATTTGTCATTTAAATTGTTTTGTGGTGTATCTATTAGTTGCAACCACAAGTGTGGTTTGTGTTATCATCCTTGCACTTTTGGCATATATTATACTCCCTCTGTCCTGCATTAAGGATTTTATTGTTTCTTTTCCTGTGTATTTCATCGTCTGTAACTTTATGTTATACTACTTTATGCTATGTGATTATGTGATGATATATTGACTTTAAAATGCAACTTATAAATTGTTCTTCTTTGAATTCATAGGCATGTCTTTTAAAGATCCAGAGGCTCTTAAGTTTTTTTTTGACTTGTTGTTTGGATGAAATAAATACATGGGGTAGAAGTGGTGGTGGTTTAAGGCATGATTCTTGGACTAGGGTCATACAGAAGCTTAAAGATAGTAAATTTAAGATAACAATGACCCAAAAACAATTGAGAAATCAATGGGATTACAATAAGAAGAAGTACAAGGTTTGGAGTGACATGGTCAACAAATCGGGTCATGGTTTCAACCCCGTGACCAACACTATGGACTGGCCGGAAGATGTATGGGATGACTATATTAAGGTAAAATAATGTACTTCTTTTTGTCTATTTAGTTAGTTAGTTTTTTTTATTAGTATGTTCATACTTTATGCTGAATGAAAACAGAGTCATCCTGATGTAAGTAAATTTAAAAAGGGTGGAACCCAATTTCCTGAATTGATGAAGAGTCTATTTGATCATACATATGCTACTGGGGATGCTACATGGGCTCCCATGTCAGACTGCCCAAGGCCAAATGAATATGTTAGTGAGTCTTCTTCTCACATGGAAGCTACTAACTCAGCCATTCTAGAATCCACAAATATAGAGACTTCAAACTCTAGTAGGAAGAGGTCAAGGAGGTCAACGATGGATCTTAAAGAGAACATCCAAGATTTAGTCTTGAAGATGGATGGGAAATACTCTTGCCCATCTCCTAAAGCTTGTAATGAAAAGTTAAGGGAGATGGGAATTTCACAAAGAGACCCCCACTACATAACAGCAGTATGCTTGTTTACGGAGAATGAAGCCGTGAGAGAGCAATGGATGTCTATTCAAGACATGGAAGCTGATTTGAAGTTGGAATGGATCAAGAGAGTGGCCAATAGATATGACTTCTAGAAGGATAATTAGGATAGAGTGATGTGTTTGAGCGGATTTTGTCTTTGATGATTACATGTGTTTTTGTTGAGTATTTGACTTGTTGGGAAATTTCTAGTTTAGTTTTGTCTTTGGATGCTGCAACATTGATGGTTTGATGTGACTATTCAAATGTCTTGTTATGTTAGTGAGTTATGAAGCACTTGTTTGTTAGATTATTTGCATTTTTTCCATATATGGATGTGAATTTATGCTTTATATGAATAACAAATGGGGATAGATAGGAAAATGGAGATTCTTTTTATTGGCCTTGTATGGAAGTGGCTTAAATTGCGTAAAAAGAGGCCTCATATACATGACAATACGTCACTGTTAACTGGAGCAATGTACACACAAGAATTGTTGACGGGTAGTTCAGGGCAATGCTTTGATTTAATGAGGATACCCCAAAAGGCTTTTGTGTTTCTTTGTTCCCACTTTAGACAAAAGGGGTGGATTGCAAATAGTAAATATGTATCCATGAGGAGAAGATGGCCATGTTTTGCATTATCCTTGCTCACAATGAGCGATATCGTGTGATAAAATGGCGTTTTCAACACTCTACCCAGACAGTTCATAAATATTTTCATGAGGTTTTAAATGCAATGATGGAGCTTGCTAAGGATGTAATTGTACCAACCACATGGAATGAACCTCTTGAGCAAATAAAGCACCACCGACGATTGCATAGGATTTTTGAGGTATCCAACTTATTTGAATTATGGTTGTATTGTAAGTGTATTATAATTATTTTTTTATTGAAGTAGAACTTTTGATGATATATAGGGTGCAGTTAGTGCAATCGACGGTACTCTTGTCCATGCCATTGTACCATCAGAAAAACAAATTCCTTATAGGGGTAGAGGTGGAGGGATCTGTTATCAAAATGTTTTAGGTGTATGTGATTTTAATATGCTATTTATTTATATATGGCCTGGATGGGAGGGAACAGCACATGATTATAGGGTGCTACAAGAAGTCATTTCTAACCAAAGCAATAAATTTCCATTTCCTTCACCTAGTAAGAATTATTTCTTACATATTACAAGACATTCTATATACTCATAGTGTATTACATTAAAAGTGTTCATTGTTTTTCACAATGTAGATAAATATTATCTAGGGAATGCTGCATATACAAACAAGCGATATTTTTTGATGCCATATCGAAATGTATGGTATTGGTTACCGGAATTTAGGCGACTTCCTCCAACGGGGACAAGAGAAGAAGCGTTTAATCATGCTCATGAAAAGTTGAGAAATGTAATTGAGAGAGCCTTTGGAGTGTTAAAAAAAGGGTATCCCATCTTGAGAGAAATGTCTCCTTTCTCTTTTAATATTCAAAGAGACATTGTCACCTCATGCGTAGCCATCCACAATTTTCTTAGAAAGCTTATTATTCAAGGTGTTGTAAGTGATTGGCTTTTTGAAGAATATGAGCACAACAATATAACTCTTGATCCATCTGAGCATGTTGAGCCACCATTAGAGGCAGGAAATCTAGAAGATGTGATCTTTATGAATAATTTGCATGAGGAATTAACAGATGCTCTTATGGTAAGGGGCAAATAATTTAATTACTCATTTTAATTCTTATTCTTTTTCTACTTGTTCATTTAAAATGGTCTAATGGGCTTCTTATTATATACTTGATTTTGTTGTTTGATTGTTCATTTATACAGTGATTGTTTACTGATCGCTTACAATTGGAGTCGTTAGGATTTCTCTCAGATCAAATAACCTTTGCAATTCTCGTCAGCTGGAGCTGCAAACATGTCTAGAGGCCTGAAACCTGATATACAAGCATATCATGCTCTTATAGGAGGGCTATTTAAACGTTAAATGGGAAAGCATGCCAAAGATATTTTAAATGAAATGTATGAAAAAGGGTTAACACCTCTTGCAACAACATTTAAGGCTCTTTTGGCTGGGTATTGTAAAAGTAGAGAGTTTTTGTGTTTCATGTTTAGAATGAATGTCAAGTTATCTATGTCAGGTTATCGTAGCTTGGTGCAATTGATGTGTAAGCATGGCAGAATTCATAATGTGATGAGCCTGAAAAATTATGTATTGACCGAACATCTATCAATTGCAAGATATAACAGTCTTTTATTTCATCTATTTCGGAAACGTACATATTTTTCCTGCTATGAAACTTTTGGTTGAAATTATCATTGTCTGCAGTATTGTTTCCTGCTTTGAACTTGGCATCTGCAGATGCAAAAAGAGAAGCTATTGCTCCAACCCCTCTTAGGGTTGCTTTGAGCAACTTGTATCCAGATAGTAACTTTTTTCAGCAGCTAGTGTATGCTTGCTGAACTATACCCTTTTTTAGATTCCTGGTTTGAACATTACTTTTCTTTTATTGAAGTTTAAAATTAACTTAGTTTACTGAATACCTACGGGATGCAAATTGCATAAATTATATCATGTTTTTTAAATAATTGTGTCGTCTTGCATTGACAATGGAAGCTTTGAATATATTGAGTGCACCAATGTCATTTAAGAGTTAAGTATTTTTGTACTATCTAATGACAACTGACTTTCATGTGTAGCATGCATCTCCTAATTAAAAAAAATGCTATCCTTTATAATGTTCAATAATTTTTATGAGAGCTTGAGTTGGATTGTATCTTTGTTAATTTATATGGTGTATCTTGACCATTGGACATAGCTAGGATAATCATTGGTGAAATAGACTGAAAACTGTTATTTCACCATTGGATATGTTGACTTGGTTAATGAATAATTTGTCCTAAATGCATAAAGAATTGTGCTTTGTGCTGCATTGTTGCTGAAGTTGGTAGCTATGACCAGTAAGACCCTTACCAATTTTATTTGTGCTTTTATATGCTGCTAACTTGTCTTTTGTTCTACATGCAAGGTAGTGCTATACAAGGGACGTATATTCTTCAATTTGGTTCCAGATATAGGTACTCATAAATCTGGTCCTATGGCATGTCTTATGGTATCAAAGGGATGGAGGGGGCCGGGCTTGATCGGGCTTCTTTATTTTATGTGTAATTAGTGTATCAAATATTTTGGCAACAATGTGTAATGACTAATGAGTGATATCAATTGAACACAAGAGATAATGATGTTTTTTTCCTTTTCTTTTTATTTTGAAAAGGAATGGATCCTAGAATTAACTGAGGTCAACTTTGTCACGTTAAAGCTTAAATTAAAGATGCAAGTTGCAGTTTTTGATCATTTATGAACGTCCTAACCAGTTTACAAACGTCTCTCGATTCTGATTTAAATTCAGCTAATTCAGCTCCAGATTCAGTTTCAGATTAATTAATTCAATTTTAGATTCAGCTAAATCAGATAATTAACTTTTCAGCTAATTAAGATAACTTTTCAGATTCAGATTTAGCCGAAACAAACAGACCCTAAGTGGGTAACTCCGTAAAAAAAATTCTGAAAACAAAATGAACGGCACATTTTGAAGAAACCGAGCACTTTATCCTACTTTATATTGTGAGTACCAAGATTGTAAGGTACTGTTTAGTGACCATGATTCCTGAATGGGTTAAGCTCGTGAGTGCTGAATGAGTCTAGGCACTTTAGATATATATCAAAGGGCCTGACAAACTCAGTAAAAGCCGCTTTCACGTGGCTTTTCAGCAGTAGGCCTTTGTCATACTAAATAAATGGTACATAAATCTGAGTGACTTTGTCTACGTTTGTTTACCTTAATCAAGTTTTAGCTGATTAAGTCACTTAAGCTTTTCAGGCTGTTCGAATTAAATTTTGGGCTGATTAAGCAAAAAAATTTAAATTACGTGTAATTTTATAACCCAGGGATCATATGCATTTGCCCAACTGATTTGCTGAATTCGAAGTTCGAAGCCTATCCCTCCCTTAAATAGTGACCGGGGAGGTCTTCTGCCCGCCCATCGTTGCTGAGCGGTGGTCGTGACGTTGTATGCCACGGAAATCGGATGGTGGAGCTTTACCTTCGTGGCCAGCCCAAGGTAGTGGCCAGCGGCTCCATCTTCTCGTTGTCCGCTTCATCCCGGATTCGTCTGGAGCTCCCCGCCGGCGCAAGGCTCCCACTCATCTTTATTTCCCCCGGATGCGGGGTTTTGCCTCCCTTCTCGCGTTGCCAGTTGTTCTCTTCTCGGCTTCCCTATAAAACGAGAAGAACACCGAGATCGCCTGGGGAGGAGCAGACAGGTTCGTCGATTACTCAAAGAAATCATTTTTTTTGGCTTGAATTCTTATTGTCAATATATTCCTCCCAATATTGCTGCATTTATCATAACTTTGCGTCTTCGTTCATTTGATTTTACGATGGTCAGATTTGCCTTATCGTACATAGATTGTCCATTCTGAAATTCGATAGATATGTCTATTGTGCCTTTTTTTAATAAGTTCAAATCATGATCTTTTTACGAATTCTTCAAGTTCACACTCTCTGTTGCATTTACGCGTCCATTTGATATGTGACACTTTTGAATCTTATTTATTAAAATTGTTTAGTTTATTGAATTATTGTTGGTATTAACCCCGTTTGCCCTAAGTATGGGAACTCATCCTCTGGGACTGGAACATCATCAGGAATGTTCTGGAACCAGGAGTCTATCTCGTCTGCCTTGAGAAAGCTTCTGGAAATTGTGGGAGACCAGCCAACCTCTGATTGCTTCTCTTGTTTCTGAATTTCTACTAATTCAGTGCTGGCTGTGGCTACAGAATTCCTTATAGTTCCGCCGCTCATTATGATCACCTGCCCGTTTCGGGATAAATGCTGGAAAGGCTCAGGTTCTGGCCTGTACAATGATAACATAAAGGTTTATCATACAGGTTTGCATTGAGTAGATGAAAAGGTTATGAACATACAGGTTTATAGTACACAAATAAGAACATGAGAACTTCAGAGGATGGAAAAGCTAGAAATAGGCAGCAACAACAAGTAATGACCATGAAGTGAAGGTTCTCCATTTCAAAACAAGTGAGCAGCGAAACTCTAACCAGCTGATGTAGAAAGCAACTAGATACCAGTCATACATCATGTAAAGGCAATATCAGTTTCTATCAATCGTTAAGGGGCAAAGGATTATCCCCTAATGATACTAGTTTTGATTTGGACTGGACTTTGACTTTGGTAAGTGGGTATTGATCATGCATTCAGGACATCGTTGTTTATTTCCATCAATTTATATGGTGGAATATATCGTTCATGCTGGTGGCTATATGCTGGGCTCTGTCTTGTGGGTGTTATCTTGCCAGTAGGGCTTGTGACATCTTCCTATACACTGTATTTCAAGGGATTCTTCAAATTCTATTTTAAACTGCATTCCCGCTCCGCTCCCAAGTCAAATGAAATTTTCTCGCCCCTGCAATTTGAGATTAATTTCTGACTTTGTTCTGCAGGTTCCCTCAGATGGAGAATTTTCTGTCATGAACTACCTAATGACTCGAGAGTTCAAACCTCCATTCTTAATAACTACACTTATTGAAGAAGCTGGAGGATTCAAGGTTTGTGTTACATTGTCTTCATATGTCTGCATGAGGGTATACTTTTTCAGAATAGAATTGTGGACATGGTTAAATCAATGTATTGATTACTGATTTTGTATGCCTTTTAGGCTGAAGTTCTTATAGAGTTCAAACTATACAATGCGTCTGTTGTAATTGTTACTCTCTGCCTCTCTCTCTTCCTTCTACATGGGTCTTCATTTCTTGTCGCCGAACATTACCATTTTTTCGCTCGAAAAGTGGAGCTGGAAGATTCAAATTGGGAAATCACTGAAAAAGGTCTATCTCCTTCCTTTATCTGCTCTGAATCATCCTCATTTTTGGGGTGAAAAAATTTAACGAGTCTTTGCTATACTGTTATTTTTTTTGTCAGTAAATTTGTGTTTTTTTCCAAATTGCTATTGACCCTGATTAGGCTTCTCGATTGCAAATGTTTTCTTTTTCTTTTTCCTTCAATTGGATAGATGTGAATTCTAACACTCTGTTTCTGAAGTCCTTATCACATTTAGGCATTGGATCTGGCTTCGTCCTAGTTAAAGTCCTTCATGCTATCTTTTGAAGTCCTGATGATTTACATTTGTTTATTTTTGTTTCTAAAAATGGACTTCGATTCTTACAATTTGTGATTAAGTTTCGGTGACCAAAGAAAGATTCAAATTGAACAATTTAAAGGTAGAACACTACAGGAAATAACATATTGTGATCTGTACCGGAAAGCAAAGCTTTCAAGATGAGGAAATTATTCGCATTCAGATCTTCTAGATCAAGTACTGGAAATAGCAATCATGCTCCTCCAGCAACCAGCAGTGACAAACTGTCTTCGGATAAGCGTTTTCAGAATGACATAAAAAAGCAAGTTCACAGTAAATCTTCTAGCCCAAAAGACTCAAGTTCTAGACCCGGAGATCATCAAGATGTTATAAACCTTGCAAATATGAGTCCTGAAACTTGGAGAATGAGGGACGAAGAGGGAGAGGATCTTAAATTCAATAACATGTAGTCGCTATTGTATTTTGAGATTAATGTATATGTTTGATACTATTCTATCTTTGTTCTAAAGTTTTCTTTAATTTATGAAGTGTGTTGATACTTGAATTCAAATGTACTATATATGTGATGGTTATTATACAAGGTTTGTAGAAATGAAATTGGAAAATAGATATTCATTATACAAGGTTTGTAATGAAAATAAAAAATAAATGTTCATTATACAGGGTTTGAAAAAGTAAAAACAGAAAATAAGAAAAAAAAGATTGGCCTTGGAAGGACTTTTAGCAGTGGTCTTAAAAATTGCCGGTATTACATTTTGAAAATTACCATTAAATTTGCACTAGGAAAGTTTACTGTGTTCATATATGTGTACCATTAATCCTCAAATCCTCCTTTGATAATCAAACAAGCATTATAGAGTTACTCAGCTCCCACAATGCTAAGATTGCTTATTAGTTTCATTAATTCAAAGAAGAGCTTTATTTTTAAAACAGAAAAAAAAGCTAAAAATTTAAGTTATTCCCTTGCCATTTGACTGCGGTGAAATTGGGCTAAAGCTATGCACCTTGGCTTGTGCGCGTTTATCTCATATGGTTATGAGAGACCAAAGAGGTTCTACTAATCAGATTCAGCTAATTCAGATTCATATTTAGCTGATTCAGTTTCAGATTCAGCTAAATCAGATAATTAACTTTTTAACTAATTAAGATAACTTTTTAGATTAAGATTCAGCTAAAACAAATGGACTCTTAGACTTGGCAACGAATTTTGATATCTAATTTTGTAAATTGTTATATATTATATTTAGAATTTGTAGTCTAATATACATCTGACCAAAATATAATATCTGTAGGATGGGTGATAACTCATAGAAAGCTCAAATGAAAAGTAAAACCATAATATTTATATAACTCGAGCGTGCAGATAGTACCAGGGTTAAGACATATATTGGGACTATGACTCTCTTAAGGATGAATCCGACTAAACAGACTTGGATGCAAAGTCCTACTCAGGATTTTAGGAACCACATAAAGCACCAAGGAAGTAGGTAAAATAGAACTCCAATGGTCAAACTTGATCATTTAAATTGTAAATAAGCACAATTTTCTCTACACCTCCACCATCCAATTGGTAGTCTCTAATTAAAGCCCTTGAACTTGGACCACTCCCAAGGTCCTACAAAGGGGATGATGTAGATATTTGACCAATCATAATATAATATAAAGCAAATTAGTTTACTATAAAATTTTCAAATTCAGACTATTCGACCCATGTTTTATACCATTGATCTCTATTTTACCCTATTTGACCTATCTTAATCCTCAAAAAGTCAAAAATATTAAAATCTTAATCCCTATTTTTTAAGTTATATTAATTTTAACTCTATAATATTATATTTTGCACTCCCAAACTTAGATTCGCGCATTATTAGTATTGTTAGAAAGCTTTTGACAAACATTATCAAATGAGATCCCATGTGACTTTGTTTTCTCGAACTTTTTTTTAGGCAACATACTTCTCAATAATAATTATTTATATTTTTATATTATATATATATATATATATATATATATATATATATATATATATATATATATATATATATATATATATATATATATATTCAGATTTGCATATTTTTAACGCCCTTGAAAAACTCTCGAAGAGCTCTATCAAATAAGATTTGTCGCCAAACTAATACTGAATATGAAAAACGTGCACCACGACAAAGAGCACTTTGATACTATTGTCTTCGACAATGAGTGCATATAGTTTAATATAGAGCTAGTGTTTATAAGTAATGATCATTATGATCCTCAAACCAATGTATTGTAAATATAACATGCATGGGTGACCTTTCTTTAATGTATATTTTTTTATTTCATTTTATTTTATCTAATCTAATTTGTATTCACACGCATAATGCATGTACGTTCTTGCTAGTGGTACTAAAATTACAAGCTAAATTTCTGTATATTCAACTAGCAATGTTTGCATCAATATAAATGTAACTTCAGAATAAATTGTTCATATAATTATATTATGGAGAAAAAGGAAGGCTTGACACTATGAAACAAATCACTCCAGAAAAAAACCATTACGTGCGGCAGTTGCAAAAAATGATCATTCCCATCAACCCCAACTAGTTAAAAAAAAATATGCTAACTGTTAGAAACCAAGTTGCCTTAAAACACTTAAGCTATTAAGGAGTGACCCAATAATGTAAATCAAGCTCAGAGCAGCCCAGATGCGGATAGACAGATTATTAAACACCTATACAGGCAAACATAAATTAATGGATGTAAATGCTTGTACGTGCACAAAAGCAAAAAGGCAGGGGTGAGGATTGAAACCGGGATGTTTTAACTCAAATGCCATGCTAGAAACCAAGTTGCCTTAAAAACTTCAGTTGTAAAGGAATGACCCAACATTATATAGACAGATTATCCAACACAAATCACAATGAATCAAGGTCATCTTTACATTAATTTAGCATGCCAAACAGACATATATAATATGCAGCATGTATCAGACTACAGTATGTTAGTAACCAAGTTGTTATGTTACGTAGTTAGGCAATTATGTTAGTGTTGCCCGTTGCTTTTGATTAATGTTGCTTTTGATCAATAATTAGTTAGTTATAGTCTATGTAGTTAGTTAATTTTCCTTATGTAGCCCAATGGGCCAAGGCAGCCTATGTTAGGCTTGATTGTTGTAATTAGAGGAATTAATGAAAGATTAGTTTTTTCTTCCCACCTCTTGACTTCTCTTCCCTGACTCTTCTTCTCTCTGTGAGGTCGCACTTGCAAACAGCAAGTGCGATTTCCTCTTCTCCTCCCTCAAATCCCCATATCTCTTCCTCAGATTCGCCTCACCTTTCTCCTAAATAAGACCATAACACAAGCCAGGAAAATCCTAAGATTTAAAATCTGCCTCATATGTTTATCCATAATAGTAGAGGAGTGGAAGTCTAGCCTACTAAGCATGCACTCAATTAATTCAGTGTTTAGAAATGCTCTTACATATACAAAGAAGTACATTACAAAAAATCGTTCCCCACAAGAAAAGTACTGCCGATAACAATCTTATATGCTAAAAAACATGTGCAACAATTTTCTTATCCATACCCAAAGTCACATTTTGCTGACGGGATATATCCCCAAGCTCCATCCGCTTTTGTAGAATTTGAGAGCGCATGCGTGCATCAAAGTTCGCATCGTCGTCATCACTAATGTCAGATGTATCCGAAGGGATTGTTGCTGATTCTTTTTCAACTCTGTCTCTCTAAGAACTTAGAGCTTCTCTCACAGATATTTGAAATCTTTTTTACTCTTTTATTCTGCCAGGTTCTACATAAAGGATAAAAGTAGTTGGTTAGTTATCTCTGAAAACATTGTAAGAAGAATTGAATGCTATTATTGAAACCAAAAGTTTTGCTCTTCCAAAAATCAATTATCCTCTACTATGAAGTTTCTTCACCCTAGACTCCAAGATGACAACATAAAAGAGAAAATAACATGCAGTTCAATTTATTCAGTTCACTAGCTGCCTTCAAACAGAGAAAACAAATATCCCAAAGAGTATAATAGTAATATCCTTTCATGATCAATAGCCTTTTTCTCAGAAAAAGGGGGAAGAAAAGACTGGAAATAAAACTCAATGAAACAAAATTTTATAATATTATCATGTAAAAAAAAAAAAAAAAACTCTAGCTGTGAATGGATATTATGAAGGTAGATGCCCAGGAACAAATCAAGAACTGAAGATCAAAGTGGAACTAAATGGTTAAGATGACTAAATGAAAACAAGAAAGACATTCTACATTTTACAAGCCATATTGACATAGCTAAAAATTGTGCCTAGAACAAGCACAATTAGATTCATAATAGGACTTAACAAACCTCGACACGGTCAATGACTACTTAAAATAAAATACAGAATTTACAGTAACCCTCAAATCATAAGATTACATTTTTTTTTTATCAAAGATTCCCCCCCCAAGGGTGCCATGGGATTGACTCGAACCTGGGACCTCTCCCGCAACAGGGAAGGTTCTATCCAGCACATCAGTGGCTGGATTGACATCCGCAGATTACATATAACAGAAAACTTGAAACTTAATTTGATACGCCCAAACATCCAGAAGCCAAGGATACAGCAGCAGGTAACATTACAGACCTCTACAAAGGATTCGCAACAAATTTTACAGCTTCTTAATCAGATTTTAGGTGAATAATTATGCACTGTTGATGACAGCTAGCCATTACTCCAATGCTTATTTTACATTCAAACTCAAGCCATTCCTTAATGGGTCTCTGTAACATTGATTGGTCACTTGGTTACATATGCCTTTATAACAGGTCACTAGGTGAATTAAATTTGTAGATTTAATAGCTCTTATCAAATGGTCATTTACTACTGCCTACATAGGTAGTGATATAGTCTTAAGGGTCAAACCAATATAAGGCCAGAAACATGACTATATCATATCACTAACAATTAATCCAAGACTTCACTGTCTCCGAAGTCTTACCCACATTTATTACAAATAGTGGTGAATTTCATGCGACCATACCCTCTTTGTACCTGGTTATCTAGTTCATCCTGCCACAATTTACAACTATTATCTATATCTAACCTTGCACCATCCAAGCTCCAAAAAAAGTTCAGACCATCCACATGATATTCTTTCCTGTTCTTCAATCTGTGCCAGTAACCAAATTACTACAAGTGTCCATGCATATGGTTATTAATCCTGTTTGCTTCTCTGCAAGCTAGATTCATTACTTTCTTGGCTTTGTGATGAAGAAAAAGTTCAGTTTGCAAGTCAATATTAACAACCAAAAAAAAAAGGTTTCGAACACAGCAATATTCAACGAAATTACAGACAACCAAATACATGCAGAAAGGATGTCTTCAAATTACAGAAATTTAAATTTGCAATTCTTTGGCTAGCTGTCAAGGGTAAGCTCCAATTTTGTAGCACAGGTTTCAGATTCATAAATCATATACATAACTATGAGAACCGGAACTGCAGGCAGCTTCCCTGCTCTCAAATTAATGACGACCCAGATTATGGGTCACACACAATGAAGAGGGTACATGAGATCCAGGGAATCAGTGGAAAAACACAAAAAACACTTTTATGACTTATGGGCCCCACCCTATATGTGGGACCCATTCATCAACAATGAAGTTTCAGCTACAATTCAATGGCTGAAATTTAACAAGCTAACAGCCCAAGCAGTGAAATGGACTGAAATTTGGCAGTCCACTTTCGTGTGGTCCCTTTTTGCCTCAGGTCTAACATCCCTAGGATGAGTCCTTACAACAGCTCACCAGTATATGAACTTGTGGGGATCCAATTTGCATCATTCCAACTAGGCCATTTATAAAGAGGTTGAAAGTGACATCATATAATCAAGTGGCCCCACACATGAGAATGGACCCAAGTGTGGTGGACCAGTAGAATACTATCTTCACAAAGTAATTCTGATACGCTTGCTGCCTAGGCACGCTCACAATAACAAGCAGGCCCACCAAGTATCACCGCGAGCTTTCCTGTAGGCGACCAGACTTAAGAATTTTTAATATTTTTTATGCAATCTACATTTACAATTTCTCGACAATAAGCTAACAACTATGGAGAGAACCCACATCAAGAGTGGACATCATGAATCCGTGTAAGGAAAAGGGCATGAGTACCTGAATCATGGGCTTCCCAGTATTTGGACGAGCGGCTTCCCCTGGAACCAGGAAGAAGCAAACCAGGCGGGGATGATGCCGACCACCCAGCTCCGGAACTTGCAGGACCTACGGAGCCAAATCAGCCGGTGCGCCCCCGCGGCTGCCACAGCCGCCCCTGCCAGCAGGCCGTGCACTATCCATGCCGCCTTCCCGTTGTACCCCGACGACGAAGACGAGGGAGAACAAATCGCCATGGCCACCCTTCTTCCTCGCCACACCCGGCTCCCTTTATGCTCGCTCAGAAATAGAGGGAGGGAGCAGCTGCAGTTCGAGTGAGATCCCACATGTGCGACTACATAGGACCTCGCACGCGCGAGATGATAATTCCAGACAACGTTCTTGATCAAACAATAAGGGGTGCAAGATATATAGTCTGGCCCACAACCCGGTCCGACCAGGCCCATAAATTTGCAAGCTTGGGCCTTAAAATATAAGCTACAATATGGGACCGGGCCTGAAAATTTAAAATCTGTTGTTATCAGGGGCCGGGCCTGGGGCCTAGGAATCTAGGTTCAAGAGTGCAAGATAAAATATTACAAAGTTATAATAAATATAACATTCAATAAGGCATCTAAAAATATCTAAGTATATAATTTTACTAAAATATCCACAAATTATATACCAATTCAAACTTATATTAAATAACATAAAGGCATAAAACACGGACAAAGGAAGAATTAAGGTAAAAATATATAGGTAAAATAGTTTAAAAATAAATATTTTATAGTCATGTAATTTGCTTTACATAATAGTATGATATTAGGACAAACCAAGACACATACATCCAGGGAAGAAAATGACATACATTCGGAAGAAAATAATAAAATTAGTTTACTTCAATCGGTCTAGACTGTGAAGCTAGTAACACCCTTCCACAGACATTCATCAAGATATGTTTCTTTCTCGCATCAATGACTCAATCTTCTCAACATCCTGTGGCGTGTCAACTCCATGTGCATCATGGTTGACCTTGATTACCTGTAAGATTTAAGGTCAATTAAAAAACTGTCAACCTATAAAGACAGGATATATTACCATAAAAATCTAGAATATGAAAGAATCCGTTAATAAAGTCCAAATGAGTCAAGCACAACAAAGATGGTACTTCAATTGGAATTCCAAAAGCGAAAGATCAAATATGGTAGTGTAGATCAAAAGCATTGAGTATAGCAATAAAGTTCCAACAAACTATCTGATATTTTCCCAAATTTGAATGAGTTTAAATCCCCAAACTGAAGTAGTTCTTAACCCCCTGAACATTTTTTCCAGCTCCCCCGTCCATGTTGTAGATATTTAGTCTCGTATAGAGATGGAGATCTCCAAGACAAAATACAGATAACCCAATTGGATTTGAGAGAAAATTTATTTATACTGCTCTTTCGCTAAAAAAAGGAGAAATAACACCGCACCAAACATCATAAATTCATAAATTTTAGAAATTGGCTGAAAGCTAATTAGTCGAAGTAATAAAAAGCAGAAAAATAGAGTGGTGAAAATACAGACTGGATAGAATTCTCTTTGCCATGTGACAAAGTCAAGTTCACAACTACCAAATTCTTTGGTAAAACCTTGATTCCAAGCTAAAGTAGAGTGGTGAATAGTTGCCTTCAGAAAACTCAAAGACTTATTTTATTCCTACTGTGTACCAAAAACTGTGCTTGTCAATAATAGTGTACCAGTATACAGTTTAATGAACCAATTTAGTCTTAAGATAAGAGCCCAAGACACGAGCTCTCAGGTTCAAGTCCCAGGGAAAACAGCGTTCCATAATGTGAGTGTGCAGCATGTTCACATGAACGTTTACTGGTGCTTGGATGTACAGGGAATCGTAATGTGCTTGATATAAACATTAAGTTCCTTCCCTAATAGCTTAAGCTTTTAAAATAAGTGATTAAATAGCATGACACTTTTTCAAAAATCTAATAATATACAAAGAAATAGAGAAGTATAGTGACATTAAACTAAGATATTCCAGATCATGTGATTGTCAAGATTGTGGGTTTCATTGATCGAATGATATATAAGAAATTTCTCCTTATGTACCTTCA
Source organism: Saururus chinensis (assembly GCA_035235625.1). Taxonomy (NCBI): domain Eukaryota; kingdom Viridiplantae; phylum Streptophyta; class Magnoliopsida; order Piperales; family Saururaceae; genus Saururus; species Saururus chinensis. Next base: position 1,782,041 of record CP141147.1, read on the forward strand.
TCTTATAACCATTCTCAAGTACTTTAAGTTGTTCCAAATCCTCTTCTAGCTGCAAGGGAGTTGGTGGAAGCTGAGGATATATCTTTAAAAAATTTGTATCGTAGCTCTGTACAGAAAGAAAGGAAGACATTAGCGTAGACGGAAATAGTGGCTAAGCAATCTAAAGATAACCACTACAGGCTGAATGTTCAAAGTCACAATCCGAGTAAGTTCAAATGAGCTAAATGCATAAAGTTGAAACAATCAAATTTAATTCGAAGAGAATGAAATTCCTAAATACCTGAATACCCAGATGAAGTAAATATGGAAATTCTGAATTAACCTTCCCCAATCTGTTATCCCATAATACATCAGGTTGAAAAGAATATAGAATGTTATTCAAGTCAAAACAACTAGGGTTAGGAAACTCACTTATTATATGGGATTAACCCTCTTGAAAAATAAATGGCGTATCCATGATTATCCACAACACACTTCACCCGGTTGGGATCAAGACTGTCTTGGGGCTTTAAAGCTGTGGCAGCCGTGCTGAATACTGCATCAGGAGCTCCCTACAAAAGTCAACAATACCTTTAACTTGGATTTTGCAATAAATCTAGAAAGAAAAGTTACTAACTTAAGGCACGACATCTTGCACAATTTTATGTTCAACTTGTGTACATTCAGCAACATCAGAGCCACTTTAGTAAGACTACCAACCTAAATGCTATATGAGGAGAAAAATATGGAGAAACAAACTAATGCAGACTCTAATAGAATACCTGGAGGGCTTTAACAATACCATCTATAATCTCAGGTTCAATCAGAGGCTCATCTCCTTGGATATTGACAACAATATCATACTTCTTTTCAAGCTTTTGAAGTGCTTCATTGCAGCGTTCAGTGCCTTGACTCAAAAAAAGAAAAAAAGTAACCAAATATCGCATGCCATAGGACCATAATCAATGCCTCAACTAAATGGATCAGATGCAAATTCCAACTTTTAAGGCCAGTAAACATCAAAATTGTACCATTTTGACAAGATTCTGACGTCATTATAACATCGGCACCAAATTCTCGACAGCATTCTGCGATCTTTTCATCATCGGTCGCCACGACTAGTGAAAGAAAAAGTGCATAGACTGAATTTGTCTCCACAGAAATGCAAACTGAACTAAAGAAAATTATAATAATTCACTGACAAATGCCTACATACCAACATGGTCCAATGTGGTAGCCAGTTTTGCTCTCTCCCAAGTCCTCTATAGTAACATGATCGAACAATGACAAATGCTCAAACAGTAAGGAAATACTCATAAGTAACAGTTGAGATCCTCTAAAAACAGTAGAATACTATCTTCACAGAGTAATTCTGATACGCTTGCCGCCCAGGCACGCTCACAGTAATGAGCAGGCCCACCCAGTATCACCGCGAGCGTTCCTGTAGGCGACCGGACTTAAAAATTTTCAATATTTTTTATGCAATCTACATTTACAATTTGTCGACAATAAGCTAATAGCTATGGAGAGAACCCACATAAGAGTGGACATCATGAATACGCGTAAGGAAAAAGGAAAAAGGGCGTGCATACCTGAATCATGGGCTTCCCCAGTATTTGGACGAGTGGCTTCCCCTGGAACCGGGAAGAAGCAAACCGGGCGGGGATGATGCCGACCACCCGGCTCCGGAACTTGCCAGACCGCCGGAGCCAAATTAGCCCATACGCCCCCGCGGCCGCCACAGCCGCCCCTGCCAGCAGCCCATGCACTATCCACGTCGCCTTCCCTCCGTACCCCCACGACGAAGACGAGGGAGAACAAATTGCCATTGCCACCCTTCTTCCTCGCCAATCCCGGCTCCCTTTACGGTCGCTCAAAAATAGAGGGAGGGAGCAGCTGCAGTTCAAGTGGTTCGAGTGAGATCCCACATGTGCGACTACATAGGACCTCACATGCGCGAGATGATAATTCCAGACAACATTCTTGATCAAACAATTAGGGCTGCAAGATTTACGGTCTGGCCCGCAGCCCAGCCTGACCCGGCCCATAAATTTGCATGCTTGTGCCTTAAAATATAAGCTACAATATGGGCTGGGCCTGAAAATTTAAAATTAGTTGTTATCAGGGGCCGGGCCTGGGGCCTGAGGCTTGGGCATGGGAATCTAAGTTCAAGAGTGCAAGATAAAACATTACAAAGTTATAATAAATATAACATTCAATAAGGCATCTAAAAATATCTAAGTATATAATTTTACAAAAATATCCTCAAATTATATACCAATTCAAACTTATATTAAATAACAAAAAGGCATAAAATACGGACAAAGAATTAAGGTAAAAAAATATAGGTAAAATAGTTTAAAAATAAATATTTTATAGTCATGTAATTTGCTTTGCATAATAGTATGATATTAGGACAAACCAAGGCACATACATTCAGGGTAGAAAATGACATACATTCAGGGAAGAAAATAACAAAATTAGTTCACTTCAATCGGTCCAGACTGTGAAGCTAGTAACACCCTTCCCCAGACATTCATCATAATATGTTTCATTCTCGCATCAATGACTCAATCTTCTCAACATCCTGTGGCATGTCAACTCCATGTGCATCATGGTTGACCTTGATTACCTCTAAGATTTAAGGTCAATTAAAAAACTGTCAACCTATAAAGACAGGATATGTTACCATAAAAATCTAGAATATGAAAGAATCCGTTAATCAAGTCCAAATGAGTCAAGCACAACAAAGATGGTACTTCAATTGGAATTCCAAAATGCGAAAGATCAAATATGGTAGTGAAGATCAAAAGCATTGAGTATAGCAATAAAGTTCCAACAAACTATCTGATATTTTCCTAAATTTGAACGAGTTTAAATCCCCAAACTGAGGTAGTTCTTAACCCCCCCGTCCATGTTGTAGATATTTAGTCTCATATAGAGATGGAGATCTCCAAGACAAAATATAGATAACCCAATTGGATTTGAGAGAAAATTGATTTATACAGCTCTTTCGCTTAAAAAAGGAGAAATAACTAGTCATGCCACGGGGTCGGATTCGGGTTGGGTTTTGGTTAACCCGACTCCGATACCATTTAAAAAACTAAAACCCGGATCCCATACCAAACCCGTTACGGGTAAAATCAAAACCCAAACCCGACCCGACCCGACCTGAATAATTTACCACTTAACCCGACCCGACCCGACCCGAATCTGAAAAAAACCTTTGCGGAGGCAACAGAACTGTTTGAAACTGAAATACCCATCACTCACACCGAACCAACTTGGCTCTTTTGGACTCAATACAAAAAAAATAACGCCCAGACGCTACCTCGCCGGAGCAGACGAAAACGGCCAGACAAAAAAAAAAAAGGCCTAGACACGACCTCGCCTGAGCAGGCAGAAATGGCCAGATAAAAAAAACCGCCAATTTCAATCCCAAGCCAACCGTCATCCATCGGACCACGACCTATAACCCGCCTCGCGGCCTCGCTGGAGCAGCCGGAGACAACCAAACAAAAAAGAGAGCCCCAAACACGACCTCGCCGGAGCAGCCAGAAACAACCAAACAAAAAAAAGCCTCAGGCACAACCTCACCGGAGCAGGCGGAAACGGGCAGACAAAAAAACCAAACACGACTGAGAAAAAGAAACTACAGAGAGGCTGGGCGCGGCGGTGAAAGACAGATCCAAACACGACTGAGTAAAAGAAGATAAGGAGAAGGGCGAGAACGAACTGATGATACCTCTGACGTTAGATCGCAGAAGAGGGAGGAGGATTGAAGCGGATTCAGTGAGGGGAAACTTGCTTCTACCGTCGGCAAAGTCCGCCAGGAGCTGGCGATCGTAACCAGGCACGGGCGAGATGGAGAGGAGGGGTCCCCTACGAGATCGCCTCTTAGCTCTTGCTTGACAGGAGTCTGGAATCAACGACGACGAGCCATGCCAGTTGAGGCGGACTGGCGGAGCGACGGTGAAATTGAAACTGTGACAGAGAGATTAGGGTATGGATCGAGATGATGCTTTAGGTATCGGGTCGGGTCAGGGGAAAACCCGAATCCGACCCGACCCGAATGATTCGGGTTAAGGTTTAAACCCCAATCGGACCCATTTTATCATTTAGAAAATTCAAATCCGACCTAGAAATAACATCGCACCAAACATTATAAATTTTAGAAATTGGCTGAAAGCTAATTAGTCGAAGTAATAAAAAGCGGAAAAATAGAGTGGTGAAAATACAGACTGGATAGAATTCTCTTTGCCTTGTGACAAAGTCAAGTTCATAACTACCAAATTCTTTCGGTGAAACCTAGATTCCAAGCTAAAGGAGAGTGGTGAATAGTTGCCTTCAGAAAACTCAAAGACTTATTTTATTCCTACTGTGTACCAAAAACTGTGCTTGTCAATAGTGTACCAGTATAAAGTTTAATGAACCAGTTCAGTCTTAAGATAAGAGCCCAAGACACGAGCTCTCAGGTTCAAGTCCTGGGGAAAACAGCGTTCCATAATATGAGTGTGCAGCATGTTCACATGAACGTTTACTGGTGCTTGGATGTACAGGGAGTCGTAATGTGCTTGATATAAACATTAAGTTCCTTCTCTAATAGCTTAAGCTTTTAAAATAAGTGATTAAATAGCATGACACATTTTCAAAAATCTGATAATATACAAAGAAATAGAGAAGTATAGTGGCATTAAACTAAGATATTTCAGATCATGTGATTGTCAAGATTGTGGATTTCATTGAGCGAATGATATACAAGAAATTTCTCCTTATGTACCTTCATCTTATAACCATTCTCAAGTACTTTAAGTTGTTCCAAATCCTCTTCCAGCTGCAAGGGAGTTGGTGGAAGTTGAGGGTATATCTTGAAAAAATTTGTATCGTAGCTCTGTACAGAAAGAAAGGAAGACATTAGCGTAGATGGAAACAGTGGCTAATCAATCTAAAGATAACCACTATAGGCTGAATGTCCAAAGTCACCATCCGAGTAAGTTCTAATGAGCTAAATGCATAAAGTTGAAACAATCAAATTTAATAGCAAGAGCATGAAATTCCTAAATACTTGACTACCCAGATGAAGTAAATATGGAAATTCTGGATTAACCTTCCCCAATGCATATCCCATAATACATCAGGTTGAAAAGAATATAGTATGTTATTCAAGTCAAAACAACTAAGGTCAGGAAACTCACTTATTATATGGGATTAACCCTCTTGAAAAATAAATGGTGTATCCATGATTATCCACAACACACTTCACCCGATTGGGATCAAGACTGTCTTCAGGCTTTAAAGCTGTGGCAGCCGTGCTGAATACTGCATCAGGAGCTCCCTACAAAAGTCAACAATACCTTTAACTTGGATTTTGCAATAAATCTAGAAAGAAAAGTTACTAACTTAAGGCACGACATCTTGCACAATTTTATGTTCAACTTGTGTACATTCAGCAACATCAGAGCCACTTTAGTAAGACTACCAACCTAAATGCTATATGAGGAGAAAAATATGGAGAAACAAACTAATGCAGACTCTAATAGAATACCTGGAGGGCTTTAACAATACCATCTATAATCTCAGGTTCAATCAGAGGCTCATCTCCTTGGATATTGACAACAATATCATACTTCTTTTCAAGCTTTTGAAAAGCTTCATTGCAGCGTTCACTGCCTTGACTCAAAAAAAAAAAAGTAAACAAATAACGCATGCCATAGGCCCATAATCAATGCCTCAAATAAATGGATCATATGCAAATTCCAATTTTTAAGGCCAGTAAACATCAACATTTTACCATTTTGACAAGATTCTAACGTCATTATAACATTGGCACCAAATTCTCGACAGCATTATGCGATCTTTTCATCATCGGTCGCCGCGACTAGTAAAAGAAAAAGTGCATAGACTGAATTATTAAAAAAAGCATAGAAGCCTGACCTGGCCCATAATTATTAAGGCGTGCTACTTATAACCTATATACCAAGCCCCAGTACCTAAGTTACTAACCCAATTACCTTAAGCCCTAAAATCTAAGTCCACTGCCATTTATGAAGAAGATAATCAAGCCTAGTAAGTAGAGATGTCTTAGCCATATTATTATTTTCTTATTGTTAAATTATTTAAGTTCTCAATATTATTGTATATTAGATCTATAGTGAGGTGTGCATTTTGTCTAGGGTTTGTTGCAACTTGTAAGTTGATGGGATTAACTTGTGAATTTGTAAAGGTCAAATACTTGAAAATTGAAGTTAGAAAAACATTTTATATTAGGTAAGTTTGGGCATGAAAGCCTGTAGCCTGGCCTTTATAAATTTAGGGTCGGGCCGAAATTTTTGCCTTGGCTTTGGGCCCGGGCCGGGCCTTGCAATTTATTTTATTTTTTCGGGCTGGGCCTAGGCCTACCCTGGCCCATCAAGGCCCGGCCCATTGGCAGCCTTACAAACAATGAGATCATTTTGATTTCTGCCGATGTCATCAAGATTGCACTACCATGGTAAAGAAGAGTTATGGCAACGATTCCATAGCTTTGCCTTCACTGTGAGAGCACTTCTATAGCCACAGAAGTGTTGTCGGAACCACAACGATGACAACTATAGGGAAGCATTTTTCATGCTCCCTCTTCAACGTGAGTCGATCATATAAGGAACACCTAGGAAGCATCCATCTTCGAGATCGACAGTGCACATGTTAGCCTAAATAATTTTATGCTAATGTGTGCATCGTCAATCTTGAAGATGGACGCTTCCTGAGTATTCTTTACGCTCGGCTCATTGTCAGAGGAGAGAATAAAAAATGTTTCCCAACCATAGACATGGCAGAACTAAACCAGAGGCCATGACATCTTTTATTTAAATCTCGATAAATCCTGGCTGTGAAGTGTTTAAAATGTTTTACTCTAATAATGAGCATCAATGTGAGGAATACATATATAACATTAATTTTCTAGATCGACAACGCACAAGTTAGTACATACTTATGCGACTAGCATATACGCTATCAATATTGAAATTAAATATTTTATATGCATTCTTTATGCTCGACTCACGGTGAACAAAGAGCATAAAAAAAAACACTTCCTTTTAGCAAAGGGCCCTTAGCTATAGTTGCACATATAGCGGCCATGACAGCCCACATAATTTTTAATTATTTTTATAATTTGAAGTGTCGTTGCTCTAGTAGTGCTGCCAACACAAAAACAAGCCATAGGCGGCACAACCATGGCCATGGCATCATTGCCACAACCATAGCCATGGCAACACTACCACGATCATGACATTGATACCATGGTTTTCCTTCATCGTGGCAATGCTACCACGACCATGACATTGATACCATGGTTCTTCCTTTATCGTGGCAGCACAAACATGGCCGCAGAGGTGCTGCTGAGCCACAATGGCTCAAAACATATAAAATAAAAGTGCACAAGTTGCCACACATGAGTTTGGATCAGCTGGGTGGGCACTCCTACCCATTACACTGGGAGTGCATACTCAATGCCTGGTAGGAGTGCCCACCCATGAACCTGCCATGCATGGCCATGATAGCGCCATAACAGCGCGATGTAATGCAAAGGGAGAGCCACCGCTCCTGCACTATGCAATTCCTGGCAGTCCGGCTGACTGGCCTCCTTACAAATGTTGAGCATAAATTTCCCGACAAATGAAGCAAATAACAGAGTTTTGGGGGATTAGAAATCTTAGTTCTGATTCTCTCTCAATGCAATATCTGCCTTGCTGATTTAGATGGCCTCATGGATGTACGTACCTTTCAATAAATGAATGGTCATCTCTACTATAAGTGCTGAGTAATATTCTCCAACAGTATAACTTTAGAATGTGTGTCATGCCCCGGCACTACCTGACCCGAGCCGAACCCAGTCCAGGGGCCAGTCAAGCGCACAGGGGCAACAAGGAGGTTGAAAAACGATTTAGCGGAAGACTTATGCCCTAATCACAGGTGATCTAACAAAATTACGGAGTAAACGTACCACTTTGAGCAAGAGTAAATAAGTAGAATCAAAAGAGTTACTTTAACTCTAAAATAAAACAAAATCACAAGCCCACATACTAATTAATCCATAGCCTACTCTAGGCTCCAAAATATGTCTCAAACAATCCAAATGTATAATGTAGCACAATCCAAAATGAGAACTACACACATAAATTCTAATATAATAGCAAAATTAAAGAAACAAGCCACATAAGAGGTCTCCACGTCTACTCCCAAGTCATCTCCGACCTTTCCTTATAGAGAGGATCATGTCCATCTGTGTGCCACGCCACGCAACCCCAAAGCAAAAACACAAGAAAGAGGGATGAGTTTAACAAACTCAGCAATGGTTTTTAATATAACTATAATCATCAAAAATACTATGGCATAGTAATATAACAATTCAGATCAATAATTTATAAGATGTATTATTTTTTTATCACACATACAAATCATCAAAACCTGCATCATAGTGTCTAAATCACGTAGTGCAATTCAACATTATATAAACCTGCATGATATGTATTTCTAACATATATTTTAGATCATGCATCAACATCATATAAACCTACATGAGATGTATCTCTAACATATATTTTAGATCATGTATCAACATCATATAAACCTGCATGAGATGTATCTCGAACATACATTTCAGATTATGCATTGACATCATATAAACCTACATGAGATGTATCTCGAACATACATTTCAGATCATGCATTGACATCATATAAACCTACATGAGATATATCTCTAACATACATTTTCAATCATGCATCAACATAAATAGAAAATGCCTCCATCAAGGAGTAAACACAATCATTGCCACAAGGCTGGACGTGGTCCAAATTTCCTAACTGGAAATCTGGGGCATTACCCGCTCAGGACACAGTCTGAATTCCATAAGAGAAACCAAGATGTAGGGGTAATCAGCCCCTCTGCTTGCCAAGGATGATCCACACGGGAAATCCAAATTCCCCAAAGGGAACCTAGAGCAGGTCTGCTCGCCAAGGACAGTTCTGGCCAAGAACGTTCAAATTCCACGTAGGGAACCTAGAGCAAGGCGTTCGCTAAGGACATCTCTGCAGTGGGGAGAGTCCAAATTCCCACATATGGAACCTAGAATACGTGGTAGCTGGTGCACGAAAGCATACCACTCTGGGTGCTTAATGTCCAGATGTGACTATTCTCAATAAATAAATCTTAACCGCAACAAGTGTACGACTCGTCCTCATATAATCTCATTTTGACTAGACTCAACCCGGGGAGTGCACATGTTCTACAAAGGAACTCAAATCAAAACATGTCCCTTCGGACCAATCAAGTTTCGATTAAGCCAACGACTGATTAATTCGACATGCAATTTCACCACATTGCATCCAATCGATCAAACTCGGTTAATCTCGATAAAGCCTCAATTGAAAATCCGATTTCATGATGCATGCAACATGGTACATACGTGGGCAAAGCATACATGAATCCTAATTCATGATAATTGCTCTCATCAGCCCCTTATGCATCATTCATAATCATAATATTAAGCCTCATCATAATCATTAAACCCACAAGGTGTGTGTGTACATAGTAGAAGCACCTCACTCGATGTATATCAACATGCTTTGTAATTAACTCACCATCACACTACACATGCACATTAACATCTAATCATGAATTCTAGTGGAAATCATAGAAGAAAGAACTATTAAAATCATAACTTAAGTCAAAACATAACCACATGCTAAACATATGAAAGCTCATTCACCTCATACTTGAATCTAGGCATAACACTAACATTCACACATCATTTAACCACATCCTATAATGACATATCAGTCCATTAGCATATTGTAACTCTACTGAAAACATGCTTAAACTATAAGGGAATCAACCACTCAAATCTTCAAAATAGCAAACTCTAACATGTACATCCAACTACAAGCCATTTCACATAAACTTTAAATATACACCACAAATTCTAAACATCAATAGTATACTCTTAAAGTAGCTTACTATAGCTCAAAACACTCCACATAAACATAAAAATGATATTTTGGAGTAGATATGTCGAAATAAGCAACATACATAAAATGGTCAAATTCTGCAGTGTAGCCGTTCGAACGCCCAGGAGGGCCCTTCGATCGGCTAAACATGAAAAGTTCTGAAAATGCAGTGTTGCCGTTTGAACGCCCACGAGGGCCGTTTGAACGCCAACAAGGCAGATTCGACCTTCTTCCTCATTTCAAAATTTCAAACCGAAACTGTTACGTCCTGACTTTTTACATTAACTTAAAAGTCGGCATTACGTAAAATTTGTAAGTGTAGAGGGCCTGGATCGACCGTGTATAAACAAGAAACTCATAATGATGATAAAGTGCATACGTACAAAAATTCAAAATAAATTAGAGCTATACATGCCATAAGTTTATGTCAGCAGAAATATACAATGTATACAAAATATTTAATTAAACAAAATTTGGCATATCAGCTCTTGTTCCCCGAACCGATTGGCTACAGTCCCAAACTAGTATTTATACCTGCATTATCTGGGGGTGGGTGAGTATAAAATATTATACCCAGTAAATAGCATTAAATACTATAAACACGTAGAGACAAAATAGATCGTATGATAATTCCAAAATCAAACAATTACATAACTTAAAACAAATTCTTTTCGTACACAGAATGTCGCCGATACTAAAACGACATACACTCGTGCTCATGGGGCAACAGGATCAGAAGAAGAGGGGTTTTCCCATGACACCCCAACTCCTATGCGCACCGGAAAGCCTCTTTAGGCAGTATCGAGGAGTAATAAACTCCGATAGTCCTTGGTGTTACATACTAAAGAACTATCCTTCAAATTCTGAATTTTTAAAATAAACAAAATAACCAAATAATGTTCAAATAAATAATATTAAAATGATCCCGTAAGGACGGACTTTTGTCCGACCCTTAAAACCCTTTAAAATAATCTCCATGATACGACTTGAAGCGATAAGAGAAAAGAAAGGAGTATAGCCCTAACACGAAAATAGAATCTAAAACCACCTACCCTTGTTAAGCCTACGTTTGTAGTCGGCTTAAAAGTGGTGGACAACACCTTCCCCTATGCAGAAATGGTTTCCTTTTCCGGTTCGGGTGAAGCGGGCAGAACCTCCCCTAGCGCTGGGACCGTCTCCTTGTCCGGCTCGGGTGAGGCGGGCAGAACCTCCCCTAGCACCGGGACCGTCTCCTCGTCCAGCTCGGGTGAGGTGGGCAAAACCTCCCTTAACGTCGGGCAGTCCTGGTTTCTGGCCGGAGAGTGGCGGACAGGGTCTCTTTGAGCCTCGGGTTGTTTTTACTATTTAGAGGGGTTATCTCGAAGAACGGACCTTCTCACGACGTCGGGCACCATCAATTTAGGTAAAATCGGTTTTTAAACGGATAAGAACGGACATGGAAAAGTTAAGAAACACACGTTTTAAGGTATAAAAACGGTGCGACGAAGGCAAAGAGAAGGGAAGAGGGGTAGGGGCGAGTTGGGCACTCCCCCCCCTTTCCTACTTATAGGAGAAGTCAGCCGTTGGATGCACGCCACATGGCGTGCATCCAACGGCCGACAAAATGGCCCATAGTCGCGGCTAGCCGCCGGGCTAGCCTGCGGTTAGCGGCAGGGCTAGCTGCGCTAGCCGCGCAGGCTAGCAATGCTAGCCACACAGGCTAGGCCTGGACCTGCCGCAAAGGCGGCTAGGGCTGACCGCGTCAGCCCCAGCTGACGCCGACGTTAGCGCTGGCGTCAACCTGCTGACGTCACTATTTCAATTTTTATTTTTTTATAAAAATAAAAAACAAATTTAAATCGAGTAAAACTTTTTACCCCGAACTTGGAATTTCACAATCTTAGTACCGTTAGACTCGTAGCGACAAGCCCTTCGAAACAAGACCACACAAGTACATGTTTCTTACAACCAGAATGTGGGTCCTGCCAACGACACGCACAACAAGGTCGTAGTCTACGATCTTGGTGTGCGAAAATTTTGCATTTTTTTTTAAACCTACAGACTCTAAGAACCCTACAAATCAAATAAAAGGGTTGACGAAAAATGATGCTAAAACAACGTTAATATTGATAAGTAAAGTTTATTAGGTTAAAAAAATTGGGATGTAACAGAAACTTCATTAATGAAACTTAAAATCTCCATCTAACATCTCAAATGCCATTAAAATTCATCATACCTTCCACAAAGCTAATCTACATCATAACAAGGCAAAACCCTAAGAAATTATGACAAAAAATTAACATTTACTAATCTCACCATTAAAGCACTAAATCAAGTAAATCCATTCCAAATAAATTATAAAATCGAGATTTTTACCATAGGAAGACTGAAATTTCGAAGGTCCATTACCTTATCACTTGATTAGGCTTGGATTTTACGGTCACCCTTCTTAAAAACCTTCCAAAGACATAGAGTTTAAATTAAACTCCATTAAAACCGATTTAATATAGAAAACCTTAATGGAAAACTTAGATCTAGGGATTGTTAAACATAAAAAATGAATTTTTAGATGTAGGGTTTGAAGTAAAGATGCAAATCAGTGGTTTAGATATTTAAAAATGAATCAAAACAAAGGGAAAATGATGGATCTAGAACGGATTAGGAGAAAATCTAAGTTTTAGGCTTAATTAAATGAAACATACCTTAAACTCCTTCTAATCCGGGCTTAATTGGGGAATTAGGCCTAACCTCCCTCTCCCAGCCTATTTCTAAAATAGAAATGGCTCAAGTCTTTCTATTTATAGTAGGGTTTGGGGTGTACATAGATAATTAATGGGGTATGAATAGAAAAATAGGCTAAAAATGGGTATTTTGACTATTTGAGCACTAATTAAACCTGAGAAAATTATAAATTTTTTTATAAAGGCTTGTGTTGATGTCTGGGTTAATTTAGTCCAAAAACCTCAATTTCACCGATGGGGCCCACAGGGGGTCCCGCCAAACCCTAATTTTGGAAAATTAGTGAAAATCCCAAAATTTTAGGTTTGACCTAAAATCACTTAAAACCAATAATTGTAAAATTAATTTTGATTAAAACTATAAGAATCACCATTTATTTTCAAAACCACTGAATAAATCAGAAACGCGTTAACCACACGATAACCGATAAGTAATAATTAAAATAAACCGGTTTAAAATCAGAGATCTTACAATGTGGCTATTCAGACCCCACATTTTTCTCAATGTCCCCATGTCTTCTTTATCCCCACCTCTCATATTAAAACTTCTCACATATCCCCCATATTTAAAAATTAAAAAAAAAATCACCCCACTTCTACCCACTTTCCCCTTCTTCCCCGGCAAAAATTTGGACACCGGCGCCGGCAATGGCCAAATGGGCCTCCTGTGCCCAGCGTGCAGGCCAGATCTGGCATGCACGCCGAACTGGCCGGCGCTGGCCTGCCTGCACAAATCACACGCAGGCCAAACTTGGCCGACAAAGGCCATTTCGGCCTACGCATCGGCTAGCCTGCGCGCAAGCCAATCTAGCATGCATATCCAGCTGACGTACATGTTGGCTAGATCTGGCCAGCCTGCGCCGGCTAGATCTCCAGTCTGGCCTGCGCCCAGGCCAGATTTGGCCGGCGCGCAGGCCGGGTGTACGCCGAGCGCAACAAGCCCATTTGGCCACCATCGGAGTCAAAACAGGCACCGGAGTTTTAATGACCGGAGAAGAAAGAGATGAGGTTTAATATAAGGGGGAAGTATGAGTAAAATGAGGAGGGAAATATGGGGGAATGAAGTAAAAAAATATATATTTTCTGCTTTCTTTGGGGGATAGAGGGGAAATAGTGGGGTCTAAATAGCTGTAGAGCCCCGGCCCACAAAACCCGACCCAGACCGGGGTTGGCTCGGAAGACAGAATCGGAGTTCATAAAACCAGCGGAAAAATTAAAACCGACGGATCAGGAGCTGCAGACTCTGAGTGCGAGAGTCAAAACATATTTCTACACGCTACGAAACTATAATGTTCCGTTGCACGTAGATCAGAACAAACCTAATTTTATAACTAATTTGGATCGGGCCAACGTTATTTATCGTTGGTTGCCTACGTACATATTGGATACCATCTCTGACGTTATTCCAATACGATCGGATCCGGACGTAGTTCTGCCTAACGGCTAATACATGCATTAGGCATCACAAAATCATATACGTTAAAAATACGTATATCTTTACATCCGAATAATCATTCGGAATCATACGGAAATCTCATAAAACATCGGAGTTGAACAGAAGCCAATAAATCAGCGGAATACACATCTCACATAGGTGAGCAGACACAATCACATATCTCACTCTATCATAGAGCGGAGCAGAACACACTATAGAGTATGTTGGATCATATCAGATCCTATCAGATTGGAGTATGACAAAGCACAATGAAGCATTTCCGAGTAATTCAGATCACAACAAAATATATCAAAGTAGATCAAATAGGAACACGTAAGCATATATCAGATCTTAGCAAATTATATATCTTAATTAGTATATTACTAATTAAGATATAAATGCACATAAATTATATTAACTTATAAAGTCAGAAAAGCGTACTCCCCTGCAGTTTCGGAAGTGTCGACGTTTGAAGTTACTTTTTTCCTCAAGGCATCCTCCCTTTCTGATCTAGAGACGGCAGACAGAACCTCCTCTAGCTTTGGAACACTTTATCCTTTTCACGCCCGTAGGCGGCGGACAGAACCTCCCCTTACCCGGAGACACTTTTCCCTTTCCGCGCCCGTAGGCGGCAGACAGAACCTCCCCTTACCCGGAGACACTTTTCTCTTTCCGCGCCCGTAGGCGGCTGACAGAACCTCCCCTTACCCGGAGACACTACCCTTTCCGTGCCCGTAGGCGGCGGACAGAACCTCCCCTTACCCGGAGTCACTACCCTTTTCGTGCCCGTAGGCGGCGGACAGAACCTCCCCTTACCCTGGGACGTTTTCCATATCTAGGGTTGCTAACTCGAAGAATTGACGCTTCCATTGCGTAGAACACCCTCGATTTAGCTAAGAACGCTTTTTGAACGGGAAAAAATGGACACAGAATGACTCCAGAAAGTTCCCTGGAAAACTAAACGGAATGAACTATTTATAAGAGAAGACGTGCGAGCGGACGAAGAAAAGGGGAATACGCGCGCACTGACGCGCGCCACGTGTCACAAGATGAAAGGACCGAAAAGTTGGTCGGCGCGCGTGACGCGCGCGTCCCGCGCGCGTCGCGCGGACGGTCGCGATCGCACGGCGCCGCGCGCCCCGCGGCTCCCCGGCTCGGCTCGGCTCGACTCGGCTGGATGACGTCATCTACTCCGTCCTTTTCTGAATATTTTATTATTATTTCATTTAAACGCAATTCCAACTTCAAAACGCGATAACTTTTTATCCCGAAGTCGGAATCGCACGTTCTTAGTACCGATGGACTCGTATCGACGAGACTTTCAAAACTAGACCCCACATGGGTATCTTTTTTTGAACTTTGAAAGTGGGTCCCGCCAATATAGCACGCTTCCCGAGGTCGTAACTTTCGTTCCCGACCTCTGATTCGTATGTTCTTCGATTCGTTATGCTCGTTACTTCGAGCTCTAACCAGACACGGGAGCTTTATCTCATAAAGCCCCTTAAATTTTAACTAAAATTATGTAATTACCCCTAACCCTTTTGGGGTTAAGTATAATCGGAACACGGGGTGTTACAATAGCCACGTTCATAACTTTAATAGTCTAATTTGGTTTTGCTTAAAAAAATATTTTGTTTATTTTTAAAACTCAAATGGGACTATTAATGTAGAACAGAGGAAATAGATGATGGTATGTGAAAATAGAGTATATACAGTGAGATAATAAAAGTAAGGAGAAAATTATATAAAAAAAATCAACTTCCATTTAGAACACCCAAAATTAGTGTGGCTACTCGTAAATGTTCACATTCTATTTTTATTTTCCTTTCATATGAGGGCACTTGGCCACTAGTACCTAAAACCCCTTCTCCTTACAAAAGTCAATTATTTCGCCCCTTTTTGTTCTCATAATTGACTCATATTATCGTTGTAAGATCTGATAGTTCTTATTTTTTAATTTTTAGTTGACTTGTACAAATTTTAAAAGTTTGGTCCCTTGCTAGTTAGATAAGTCTTTGAATATCTTGAATTTAGGGTTGAAACTAATATGATTAGAAACTAGATAGAAAGGGCTTTGAAATGTCACTCAGAATGCGTAAATTGAAGTTTGAATAAGTGAGATATGACCAGTCGAAGTCATCCTAAATGCATCGCACTTGATTACCTGATTTAGACTTAAAATTAGGTATTTTATTTAGCTTTGTGTGCCTATTTAAAGTGAATTATATGAATAGTAATTTAAAGGTCAATTGGGGGTGGCCCAACGTTGGGTTAGTAGCCAACCCCTATAGGGATTAGGAACCCTAATTTATATCTTCTATAAATAGGTTATAAGAGCTTTAATTAAATAGTTTTAGAGCTTTTTAAATTTAGATGAGAATTAAGGTCAAACCTCATCTTCTTGTCCGTGGAGTATATTGATTCATAGGTAGAATCTTTTGGAGTGGGTTTTGATAATTCCTTAGATCCATTTCCTCATCTCCTCTTCTCTCTTTATCTTTAGAAAGGGTCTATGGAGTAGGAAATTCATTGTTCTTTTATACTTGACGAATGGAGGCTTGCTATCGTCTTGTACTCTTTGATATACTTTAAAAAAAGTAAAATAAAACTCCTACACTTTTGGCTAGCCGGGGAAGTGACAAACGAGTGTGATGGAGCCCTAGCCCCTAAATGTGAAACCTCATTTGCCATGTGATGCTGATCATGACTTTGTATTATGTTTTTGTTCATTGAAAGTTTGACATTGGTTTTTGATTGGATAGAGAAAAGTGGACTTTATATCAATAGAAATTAATATTCCTACTCCACTTATTCTTCACCAAACCTTTATTGTAATTTTTAATTGGGTAGAGAAATGTGTGTCTTACTTGATAATAAGGAGTTCTATTTTTCCCAGTATAATCAAAGGATGAAGTAAAATTTTGATTAAAAAAAAGTGGAATAAAAATATTATTTTCCCGTAAGAATAGAGGGATCTACTTTTTTCTATCTTCTACTGTGGGAATTGTTGGGCTTCCAAAGGACTTGTGTGTATATCTATCTGAACAAGCTTATATAAAACAGGTAATAATAGTGCTACATCGAATATAGGCTATATTGAATTTTTAACTAAATTCATTTATTCGTGAGGTCGCATACTTTTATTGGACAACAAATTAAATAGGCTTCACATAGCCTACTTTTTCGTTGCCCAACAACAACCTGACACTAGAGAGATGTATGAGTTTGTTGTATATTCAATGTAGCTTTATTATCTTTCATGGAGAACCTGAAACCAGTTGACTACGTGAACAATAATTTCTTAAGTAGTGAGGAATTATTTATAATTTATATTTGAGTATTGGGCTTTTAGGTTAGATAATTAGGCCAAATTAGCCATCAAGATTCATACCTATATCCTAAGCTTGAGGTTCCTATCTCATTTAGAGCTGCATTAATTGGGAACCTCAGATCCCACCCAACCTGAATGCAACTTTTGGGTCCTACCTCAAGTTCCGAGAAAGTATCTAGTAGATCTGTTCTACCATGTGGTCGTGCATATGTCTCTTTATCTTTTTACATGTAATCTAAAATTTGTGCAACATCTTACTTAGTTTTAAATACGTAAAAATTCATCAAATGTGTTACTTATTAAAAATATATATCTACTACGTGTCCTGTACAACGGTTCTACTGAATAATTTTTCTACAAGTAAGGTCTAGTGTAAGAATAAAAATACCAGGTAATTTTTGAGTAGGATTTAACCTAAATTTACCTAAAACAGAATGAGATATGATATTTTACCTATAATAAAACTCAACCTCACCTTACATTTTACCTATAAAACAACCTCAATTGAAAAAAAAAAATTACTCACCATTTTTAACCCAACCTAAGATTGTGGGTAGGTTATATCTCATTTGGGTTGAATTTGCAGCTAATGGGGCAAATTTTTTATATTCTCTATTAACAATGAGTCTAGTATAAGCTCTACATAAAAGCCTTCATTCACAAGATCAACATCACACATATTCGTACACATTAGCCTCAATAATAATATATGTACCATCAATTTTAAATATCAAGAACTCTTTTACATGTCAACACGGAGAGAAGCATGAAAAACGTTTATCATGTCTAAGATGGAGCCCATTTCTAAATAATATTACATAGCACCCAACCCGACCCGACCCAACCCAACCCGAATAGCGACCAAACCCTTCACCCTTTTTCCCGGCCACGGAGCCACGACCCGCAGCCAGTCGCACTCTTTACGGCCGCGTGGCGCTTTACTTACGCAGGTTACCGCGCGACACGAGGACGCGGCCGAGCGGCTTCGAGTCACGGCAGCCACACGTCCCGCCAATCGAAATTAACGTTTTGGACGCGCGCGCAATTAGCCGTTTCCGGCGAGACTCCTTCAAATTCGGCCACGGCAGGCGCGCTGTCAGAAGTGGGAAGACAACTCAAACCAAGTCACCCACGTTGACCCACAAAGCAGTGGCATATAGGTAATTCCACCGAGCCCTACTTAATCCCTTTTTCGGCTGCTAATTAATCTAGCGCCTCTCCCGCAAATCACGTAGCGGGAAATATCCAAAGCCGGGACAACTTGTCGGAGTGATGGAGCACCGTGGGACACGTGTATGGTCGGGACAACGAAACGGATCAGACTTCAAAACCAGTCCAGACGCTCGCAGAGCCGCATTAATCATCCGAATTCCCCTTTTTACCCCTACCAAGTAATAAAATCAAACGATTAAAAAGGCAACTTTCCGGGAAAGCGTAGAAGGGTAAAATCGTCCATCTGAGAATTAATGCAGGGCGGAACTTCGTCCTCCACCGGCGGGAGCCAGTATAATAAAACGCACAGACTCAGAAGAGGAGAAGAACAGAGATTCAAGGCGTGAAAGAGAAAAGTTTCTGCGATCAAAGAGAAGGAAAGTGAGAGGGATTTGCCGATTTTCTTTGGTGGGTTTTTGGGATTCGGTGCGGATTCTCTGTGGAAGATGAAGAAGGCTGCTGCGGTGGTGGCGTCCATGGCGGCCGCTTCCGGGGCTGCGAAGATCTTCGCCTCTTCCTTCTCTTCCGACTGCGCAGAGGCGGATTATGACGTCCAGACTTGTTGCCAGGTAAGAAAGATCTGGAACTGAGATCTGATCTTGATCCTCAGTTTCTCTGGCGCGTTTTTGTGCTCTGTTGGTCTTGTTTGTTCTTCGTCTGCGGCTGGGATTCCGACCCAGTTGCTTGTTTCCTTTCTGGGTCTCTGTTTGATCGCCGACTGCTTCACGTGGCTGACCTTGCCTGTTGTTCTTGTGGGGCAGGACGGGGATTCGGGCGAAAGTCGGAATCAGGCATCTTCGAGGGACTCGTCGAAGGCGGCGTCGGACAAGTTCGGTCCCAGATTCGACGGATTGAGGTTCATTGAAACCCTCGTCACTGCTCATCGATAAAGTTCTGCCATCTCGGCGCTGACGACTCCGGAGTAATTGGACAAGAACAACCGTAATGGTTGTCGATTCTTGGGCTATATTGACAGAAAAAAAAGTCCATAAATTTTTTTGTTCCTTGAGAAGTCCTTTTTTCCTTGCTCAATTGTACAAACTATATTTTTATTATTCAATGCTATGATGATTCTATTTTTCTGGGTAACAAGAGTGGGTGATTGGCTGATGATTAGCACTTAGCAGATTCCACAACTTTGGTGCTTTTGTCTCAAATCCTAAGTGTTTGATTTGATGGTGCAATTTGATCTTACAATTGACTGCCGCCATGTACTTGTCCTCATGTTCTTTAGCCCGCCCTATACGTCAAACTATCCCAACCACACAATTTCTAAAACCAGCTTACCCCCAAGTTAATAATATATTTAAAGAAAATAGTTAAAATATATGTTGCGCTTAATATGGGGTAAAAACCAGCTTACCCCCAAGTTGTAGGTATTTAAAATTATAAAGAAGGACGTTAATGTGGGAAGTATTTTTTATGTTTGTATTAACATAGATACTATAAAGGAATACATGGGAATGTCTATTCATCTAGAAAATTGACAAATTTATGAGTACCATTTATCTAGAAAATTGATGTTACATGTTAGTATATATTAATTTATCTAGAAATTTTATGGTGTACATGTTAGTGCATATTAATTTATTTAGAAAATTAATAGCGCACATGTTGGCACATAAAGGTGTAGAATACTACACCCCCCATGATTTTTTTTAAAAGAATTAAATTAAAGGAAGCAAGCTGAAGAAGACAAAAGAAGGGAAAACGTAAGAACATATTGATGGAAAATTAAGAACATATAGAAAAGCTATTAAGAAGTAAAAGAAAGGATAGAAGAGTTACACCAAACATGTTTAAATGGAATAAATTATTGGAAACAACACTTAGAAGACGACTATGTTTACTATCAATGTGTCAAATAAATTTGATCTAGAAATCACTTGGTTAGATAATACTCAAGTGGATTAGTTTATTGGCACCACAATTTTCAAATGCTCATTTAAGACAAGGTGGAATTACAGTATGTTTTTAGTGTTCGTGCAAAATAAAAAATAAAAACAATGTGTTTTTAGTGATTAGTGTAGAATTGAGACCAAAAGGATCCAAATCAATGGGAGTGGTTGTCGAGTTGGAGGGATCAATAAATTTAACGTACCAGCACAGTATGTCAGTGGGGGGCGTCAGGTTGTCACACAGACATTGCGCTCTTTGATATTTAATGGAGATGCTGCCAATCTGTGGCGTGTCGGCAACTTTTGTTTGGTGTGACACATCGTCTTCTTCCCATGTCACTCAATTTCCGTCAAGCATATAACTTCTTCCTAGTTCCTGCCCTCATGGGACGGCCTGTCCAATGTTCTTCCCCAAGCGTTTTTGGCCTCATCAGATGGATTTGTTGGTATGCAATGAGTTGATGCTGCCAGAGAAGATGAAAAAGGTCCAAGCATTAGTTAATCCTTTCCAGTTTTGGCTTTCTCTGATGATTTTTTATGCTGCCTCAAAGGAGAGTACAATTATGTGGAATTGGAAGTACTTAGCCAACTCATAGGAGATGCTCTTAGTAAGGTAATAATAACGAAGTTACAGTGCAGTATATCACAAACTTTTTGTAACGTAGACACTGAATACAATTACTGGCAAGTATGATGACAAAGAATTCAATATGCAGTTGATGGATCGGCATGTACTATATTGCACAAAATCTGCACTAAAATTATAATTTTTCATAGATCCAAGGCCATCAATGGCTGGTGAAAGGATTTGAGTTCAATGACGAGAGGGACAGAGATATGGCCGTTGAGATGGTGCTTGAGGCCCGCGTTGCTGGTGAGAATTCGCACCGGTATCTTGCTTTCGGCAACGATAATGAAGCACAGGGGCCACAATGAAAGTGAAGACGACTGCCAATCATCCCTGACGAGAACAAAGTAACTTCACCCACCCGTTGTTGACAGATTATTTTCTAGGATCAAACACTTTAAACTCACATCAGCTGCCCAAAAGTGTAATGTAATGGCCGTTCATTATTCTAAATGGGGGCTCCCACCTTTGTTGGGCTGGATTGTAATGGTCATCTTGTTTGAATGCGCTTTGTTTATCTTTTGGCTGCTCTTTAAATCAGATTTGGAATTATCCATGTGATACTCCTTCCGTCCCAATTTAATAGTCTACACATTTTGGTATTTCTTATGTGGACTATTAAATTGGAAAATCCCCCACTTGCATTAACAAGAGCTAAAGCATTCTCTCACTTGCTCTTGCAATGTGGGGGTAAATAATTTATCGTTAAAGAGGAATATAATCATTGTATTACATATATATCGCTCAATACAACTTAGATATTGTGAGAATAAATCCTACGTGGTACTCTCAGAGTATTCAATAATTTAATCATGTATAGCATCACTCAATACAATTTCGACATCGTTTTATCACATTTTTGGCACAAAAGCATACCTATTTGGTTTGCGTGGCTCACAAAGATATATATATATATATATATATATATATATATATATATATATATATATATATATATATATATATATATATATATATATATATATATATATATATATATATATATATATATATTTTATTAAGGTAATCAAATCCCTCCAGGGATTCTATGTAATATTCTTACACGATCTACTCTTCATCAAGGATTCTCTGTAATATTCTCACACGATCTACTCCCAATCTGGGATTCTCTGTAATATTCTCACACGATCTGTAGGGATTCACCCCGGATTTGTCTCCGTGGGTCTTCCCTACAAATACTGTACACAACACAGGTTTTACTACTATTAAAATTATCTTCCTTTTTATGGTATCGGATGCCAAGCTAGGCTAACGCCTAACACATCGTGCGCCCAGTTGAGTTCTTCCCGTTTCCCTCCTCACCCTGTCAAATCCTCCTCAGTTTCCCGTGCTGTCTACCTCGAACCCATCCCCTACAGTCGCCTCGAGCCCATCCTCCACTTCACATCACTATTCCCTTTCGGCCTCCCATCACTTTCGTCCCTTCACTGTTCCTCGCCGCCGGCCACCCTGTCACCGGCCTCCTCTCGTTGCTCCCTCACACTACTTCCTTCGGCCGTCGCTAGCCCCGTCGCCGGCCACTCCCCTCTCTCCCTGCTCGTCTGTCACTCACTGCGTTTCCCCCTCTGCCTCGTTTCCTCCCCCTTTGTCTGCTTGCCGCCGTCCGCCACCCACTGCTCTGCGTCTTCCTCCTTTGATCTGTCGTCCAGTCACCTCCTCCCTTTGTGACTCACGTCTCTCCGGTTACCCTCCGAGATCCGCCTTCTTCTACGGCCAAATCCACCAAAAAAAAAAAGAAGCTGCCTTTGTTCTCCAGTCCCCTCACTGGCTCGTCCTTCTTCTCCCCATGGATCCTCTCTCCTCTCCCATGCCCACCATCGCCTCCTCCTCCCCTGATCACCCTCTGCCTCCCTTCCCCCCCACTGAGGCCGATTTCCTCCAGTCTGTTCCCACCTCCATCAAATTCCTTGTCTCCAATCTGTCCAGTCTGATCACCGTCCGTCTCGATGGCTCCAACTTCCTGGTCTGGCGCACGACCACCACCTCCGTCTTGGCCGCCTACCATCTCCTCCCCTACGTCGATGGCTCCCTGCCATGCCCCTCGCCGGCCGACTCATCTACTCACCCCTCCTACTCCGACTGGCTCGCCACCGATCATCATCTCCTGGTTTTTCTCCGAGCCACCATCGAGCCGCATCTCGTCCGCCACTTTCTCACTCACACAACCGCCGCTGCTTTATGGACCGCCGTCACTGCTCGCTACCTGTCTGCTTCTCCGGCAACGGTCATCCACCTCATGGGCGAGCTCCGCCAGTGCTGCTTTGGCTCCACCGGGATGGCAGCCTACCTAGACTAGCTCCGGCAGTTGGTAGACCAACTGGCTGTCGTTGGAGTTTTGGTGAACGATGCTGACTTACTCCACCATACGCTCGCCGGACTCCCTCCAGATTACACTGCCTTTGCTGCCGGTATTCGTGCCCGTGGTGCTCTTGTTCCCGTCACCAAATTGTGGAACCTCCTCCTCGCCGAAGAAGCCGCCCTCAAACTCCAACAGACTGCCCCCGCCGGACTGCCACTCGCCCATCCCACAGCTCTTCACGTCGCCACCAGCACCTCCTCCTCCGCCCCCAGCCCACAAGCTCTCCTGGGTCCTCTCACAGCGGCCCTAGGCCAACTCCTCCTCGGCCCCCCCTCGGGTGTCACTCCGGCCCCCACGGCCCCCCCACCCGCTACTGCCTATGCCGCCCAGGGACTTCTCCCCACTCCCCCTGTAACACCCTATCGCCCTCCCCGCCCCAACTTTCACCGCGGGGGTGGGGGTTACCCGCGCTATGGCCGTGGACGTGGTGGATTTCGCCCCCACGCTCCTCCTGCCAAATATGTGGGTCCTTTGACCACAGTGCCCCAAAATGCGGTGCCCGCTATAACGCTTCGTACATGGGCCCCACCGGGAACCGTGCCATTGCCATGATAGCCCAAGCAAATGGTGGGGCCCAATGCCCCCCAAATTGGCTCCTTGATTCTGGTGCAAGCAACCATATTACCCCGGATGCGACCCAACTCACTTCCCCCTCTCCCTACCCTAGCCCTCCTTATGTCAACATAGGTAATGGTAAATCCCTCCCCGTCTCCTCTACTGGCAGCACTTCCCTTACTCTTCCCCACTCTACACTTCACCTTTCTACTGTCCTCCACACTCCCTCCATTGCTCACAATCTTCTCTCCGTCCATAAACTTGCCCGTGATAATGATTGCTCTCTAACCTTCTCTGCTTCTGATGTGTCTATCCAGGATAACAAGATCGGTTACCTCCTCTATCGTGGGCCAAGTCAGAACGGTGTTTACCCCATCTCCCCTACAATCCCAAGTGCCCTCACTGCTACTACCTCTTCCTCTACCACATGGCATCAACGACTCGGTCACCCCGCCACCACCACCTTTCAGACCATAGTTTCTTCATTTCCGTTCCATGTTTCCAAAATAAAACACTTAGAGTGTAATAGTTGTCACGTTAGCAAATCACATAAATTGCCCTTCTCAAAATCTCATTGCTCTACCACTTGCCCCCTCCAACTCATCCACTCTGACCTTTGGGGACCATCTCCGGTTACTCCTTTCCTTGGCTATCAATACTATATCATCTTTATAGACGACTTCACCCGCTACACTTGGCTTTACCCCTTCAAACTTAAGTCTGATGTCTTTGCCACCTTCCTTACCTTTCAATCCATGGTCGAAAATGCATTCCCCCATCGTATCACCACCTTTCGTTCTGACAATGGTCGTGAATTCGTTAATTCCCACTTCACCTCTCACTTTCACACCCACGGGATCACTCACCAATTCTCTTGTCCTCATACCCCTGAACAAAATGGAGTCGCTGAACGTAAACACCGCCACATTATTGAAACCACTCTTACCCTACTTACCTCTGCCCACATGCCTCTTACCTATTGGGTTGATGTCGCCTATACCGCCACCTACCTCATCAATATGCTTCCCTCCCCCACCCTCCATAATGCCTCCCCCTACCAACTCCTCCATAATACCCCACCCGACTACTCTCACCTCCGTGTATTTGGTTGTCGATGCTATCCATGGACCCGCCCCTACTCCCAACATAAATTAGATGCCCGGTCTGTCCCTTGTGTCTTCATCGGCTATTGTCCCACCACCAAAGGCTATAGGTGTCTCAACCCCTCTAGTCACCGTGTCTACATCTCTCGCCATGTCCGCTTCATTGAACATGACTTCCCCTTCCGCTCTCACTCCCCCCTACCCCCCCCCCCCCCCTTCACCCCTTCTTCCCCCCTACCCCTACCACCGGTGCCTCCCCCCACCTCCCATCACCTTCCTCATCCATCCTCCGCATCCCACCCACCACACCCCCCTCTCCCCTTGACCCCTCACCTCTACCTCTTGTCTCCCCTTCCCCCATCCGCCCTTCCCCTCATCCTCTTCCTCCCCCTGCCCCGACTCACCACATGATTACTCGTAGCAAAGCCGACATCTCTCGTCCTCGCATCCCCCTTTCCCTCACCACCCAAGCCCCCCTGAAACAGAACCCACCTCCTATCGCCTTGCCGCTCAATCCCCAGAATGGTGTGCTGCCATGCGCTCTGAGTATGGTGCCCTCATCAATCAAGGTACCTGGAGCCTCGTCCCACCCCCACCCAATTCCAACATCATTGGATGCCGGTGGACCTATAAGATCAAGCGTGGCCCTGACGGTATCATATCCAGGTACAAGGTCCGCTTGGTTGCCAAAGGCTTTACTCATGAAGAAGGTCATGACTACCATGAAACCTTTAGCCCAGTGGTCAAACCCTATACCATCCGCATTGTCCTTAGCCTTGCTCTTTCCCATTCTTGGGCCATCAAACAACTCGATGTCTCTAATGCTTTTCTCCATGGCACTATTTCGGAGGAACTCTACATGGCCCAACCACCCGGTTTCATTAACCCCTCCCACCCTCACCACGTCTGTCGTCTCCACAAAGCTCTCTATGGTCTCAAACAAGCCCCTCGCCAATGGTATGCCAAACTTTCCTCCTACTTAACTCATCTTGGCTTTCGGTCATGCCATGCTGACACATCCCTCTTCCTTCACCAACAAGGCCCCCAAGTCACCATCCTTGTCGTTTATGTTGATGATATTCTAATAACTGGCTCTCATGCTCCCTTCGTTGACCATATCATCTCTCCTTGGCCGTGCCTTTGCCGTCAAAGACCTGGGTCCCCTTCACCACTTCCTTGGTATTGAGTTCACCACTACCCCAAATGGCCTCTTCCTCTCTCAAGCCCACTATGCTCGCAACATCCTCCATCATGCCCAAATGGACCACTGCAAACCAACCCCAACTCCTACCGGCCATAAACGACCCCCCACCTCCCCCCCCCCCCCCTCTTTTCTGACCCGTCCCACTACAAAAGCATTGTCGGTGCCCTCCAATACCTCACAAACACCCGCCCAGACATTGCCTATGCCGTGAACTATGTCTGCCAACATATGCATAACCCCACTATTACTCACTACATGGCTATTAAGCGGATCCTCAGGTATCTTCAAGGCACTCTGTCCCGCGGTATTCTCTTCCAACCCGGGCCCTGTACCCTTACTGCCTACTCCGACTCTGATTGGGTTGGTGACCCCCTTGACCGCCGGTCTGTCACCGGCTACTGCGTCTTCATGGGCCCTAACCTCATCATTTTGAAGTCTAAAAAGCAAGTCACAGTTGCCCGCTCCTCCACCAAAGCTGAGTATCGTGCGCTCTCCTCCACAGCCACAGAAATTGTCTGGGCCTCCATGGTTCTCAAGTTTCTCGGTATCTCTTCTACTACTACGCCTACACTATTGTGCGACAATCAATCAGCCATTGCCCTCACCGCCAACCCGGTCTTTCATGCTCGCACCAAACACATTGAGATTGATCATCACTACATTCGGGAGCAAGTTCTAGCTGGTCACATGGAGGTTCGCCATGTCTCATCTAAAGATCAACTTGCAGACATACTTACCAAGCCGTTGCCCATTGCTCAGTTTCAGTCTCTCACTACCAAACTCACGGCTACTCACCCGCCTTGAGTTTGCAGGGGTGTATTAAGGTAATCAAATCCCTCCAGGGATTCTCTGTAATATTCTCACATGATCTACTCCTCATCAAGGATTTTTTTGTAATATTCCCTACAAATACTGTACACAACACAGGTTTTACTACTATTGAAATTATCTTCCTTTTCATATATATATATATATATATATATATATATATATATATATATATATATATATATATATATATATATATATATATATATATATATATATATATATATATATATATATATATATATATATATATATATATATATATATATATATATATATATCTCAGGTCATTCCATAAGCCACTACAGCATACACATAAAAAGATAGGCTTCTTTTCTTTTCTGCAAACAAAAATCAAGACGACCATATATGATCGTTAACATAATTGAATGATGAGATATTGAGGTAACATCTTTGTGTAGATAACATAACCCCCAAAGGAATGAATGGATGAGGCCCCCATTTTAGTAGGCCCACCCTGCCTGTAAATATCTTACTTCGCCCTTCTGGGCGGCGCCGCAGCCGCCTCTCCTCTTCCTCACTCTTTCTCCCAGCTCAAATTCTGGCTCTATGCATTTCTCTTTCTCGCCGCTCTCCTCCTCGTCTTCCTTTACCTCCCTTCACTATTCTCTGCCGCCGCCAAACTCCTCCGCCCCGCCACGGATGGGACACTCTCAACCTCTGTCTTGTCCTCTTCGCCATACTCGGCCGCCACCATCCCTCCGCCGCTGACGCCGTCACTCCCACTGCCGTAGACGCTAGAGCTGTAGCTAGTGAGAAGTCCTCCAGCCCTAGTCCCGTTGAAATTCCCAAATGGCTTCAGCAATTTGATTATGGCGGCAGTGTTGGTAGCTACGGCCCGATCCAAGTGGCAAACGAATATGAGGCTCTGGCTCTGCTTCGGCGGAGTAGCAGCTCCTACCCGGACCTCCGGGAGGTGGAGGAGGCGGAGATTCGGAGGAAGTTCTACCACGATACTGTTAGGATGATCTATAGAAAATTCCTAATGTCTAACTCATATTTCAACAAAATATAGGCATCAAATATCACCAAACAACCAAGCAGAATAGATAAAGAGACATAGAGTTTTAATGT
Organism: Saururus chinensis; assembly: GCA_035235625.1. Classification (NCBI taxonomy): domain Eukaryota; kingdom Viridiplantae; phylum Streptophyta; class Magnoliopsida; order Piperales; family Saururaceae; genus Saururus; species Saururus chinensis. The sequence goes on from CP141147.1 coordinate 1,810,395, forward strand.
GGAAAACCCCCTCAAATCAAGGGTAAAAAACTACAAGGCGAATCAGCCCAATCAAGCAATCCACTATGATAAGATTTAATCCAACAATTTCTTCTTACAGATCAATTCTTTATCATAAAGATAAATAAAAAAATATAGAGCATGAAAAGCCTGAGAAGTTGTTGAGCCTTCTCTTTTTCTCCCCTTGCATAAAAGATACACCCTTGAACTCTGAAAAACTAATATAAATAATTGGGATGAAGATGATGAGAGTCTCCCGTTCCGATGTCGCTCGTCGCCACAAAATACTCTCACAATGCCCCTTCTTTTTCTGCTCAAGCATACAAAGAAGAAAGTATTTCTTCTCTGTTTTGTTTCATGCACAGAACAAAAACTTAGGCCTCGGTTTTGTTGAAGACACACATTATTTTTGCTTTTCGTTATGTATTAACTAACTGCCTCGGTTTCGTTGTTTATATATTGCCCACTTTTTTTGGGAAAACGTCCTGGCCGTTTTTTACTTTCTTCACATATCCTACACAAACACGGAACTGAAATTTTGTCTTCACACGTCAATCCATTCCCAGTTGATTCCTATGGTGAATCAACTAATATATATGGGCTTATCAAAATGTGGGTGGAGCCCACTCATGGGGTGGACCCCAAAACCACAACAGACACAAAGGTGACCTCCCGGCGACACCACCAGTGGAAAACGGAGGAGAGGAAAACCACTGGACAGTCCGGCGCCGCCTTGGTCCAAGTTTGGGAAGTGATCCCAGACGCATCTGAAAGTCCGACGAAGTTACGCGTCGACGATGTGGAGGGGCGATCCAGCAGCCATAGGAGGCGCCGCTAGCGTAGCTGGGATGAGAATGCTGCACTACAAAAGTTTGGGCCGCGGAAAGGGAAGTGGCTAAGACATGGCTGAAGTTACGCAAGGACGACTTGGAGGGGGGATCACGCAGCCATAGGCGGCGCCACCAGCACCACAAGGTTCCTGCTGGACAAAACGGCGAAGATCCGGAGCTCATCCTCTTATTCGGATCTGCAGGGTGTGGGGGAGTTGTGGGAAAGCGAGCGAAATTTTAGGGACGATTCAGAGGTCAGGCACTGGATGCACCATCAGCGTCGAAGGTCGTACAGTGGAGAGTTCAGCGATGAGAAGATGGTAGTGGTGGACAAGTACGTTGTTATGCCAACTCCTTGGCCAAGTCCACCACCTCTGCCGCTGCCTCCATCGAAGAGTCTGAAGACTAAGAAGAAGAGGACTCGGCACGACGCGGTGAAGGACATCGCCACCGCCATTGCCTCCTTGTACAACCAGAAGAAAAGAAGCACAAGAGCAAAGTTGCCAGCTTCTTGGACGCGGGGCTACCTCCGCCCCATCTCCACAACCTCCTCCTCCACCACTGCCAGCTTCTTTGTTTCTCCAAATCCTGTTTTTGGGTAAAAAAGCAAGAAAGACGAAGAAATCTCAAGCTCCCTCAAAACCACTAATCTGATTAACTATCGGATTTTGTTAGATATTTTTTTAAAATTTTGATGTGTTTTGAATAGTATTTTTGGGCGAATTGCGAGGACGCAATTTGTTTAAAGGGGGAATAATGTAACACCATGCTTTTCCGACTATGTCTAACTTAAAGGGTTAGAGGTAATTAGATCATTTTAAATAATTTTTAAAGGGTTTAAAAGGTTGAAACTCTGTATATGAGTAGAGCTTGAAAAACCGAGTGTAACAAATTAAATAACGCGCAAAACAAAGGTCAAGAGAAAAAGTTATGACCTCGAGAAGCATGCATTATAGGTGGGACCTACTTAGAAGAGTGGAATATATTGTTTTAAGTGGGCTAGTATCAAAGGTCTCATCAATACGAGTCCAACAGTACTAAGAACATGCGAATTCGAATCCGAGGTAGAAATATATGCGATATGCGTGTTACGGGGGTTGTCACCATTTCTGGCAGTGCAACACCACTGTTTCGGGTGGCTCAAGGCTATAAATAACCATCTTCTACCAGTTTTTAGGGGAGAACTTTGTTTTCTCTATTTCTGATCGTTCTGAGTCCGATTTAGTCCGTTCAAGAGACGGTCTTAACTAAATCGAGTATGTTCTACACAATGGAGGGGTTCGTTCTCTGAGTTAGAGATTGTATAAGGGAGAAACGTCCCAAAGTAAGAAGAGACTCTGAACGTCATGCTCAAGCACCAGAAAACTTCGTTTTCTCCATTTTTGATCGTTATGTGTCCAATTTAGCCCATTTAAGAGGCGTTCTTGTCTAAATTAAGTGTGCTCTACGTAATGGAGGGCTCCTTTCTTTGAGTTAGAGACTGTACAAGGAGGAAATATATCAAGACAAGAAGAAGCCTTGCCCGTCATCCTCGAGCACCGGAGAAAGAAAAAGGGCCTGAAATAAGAGGAGATTTTATGCGCAGTTGCCAGGCTACAACGAGAGAAGCGATCGGGAGTAGGGGAGGCTTTGTCCTCCATTGAAGAGCCACCTAGTAAGAGAGGAATCCCCAAGCTAGGGGGAAGCTTCGTCCACAATTCATAAGAACGGAAGGAGAAAAACATCTTTGAAAATGGAAATGTCTGTCTATCGCCTTTGGGCACAAAAAGTAAGAAGCCGCTCCAAGAGAGGGGATGCTTTGTCCACCACCTACGGCCACAGGAAGCCTAAAATGTCCTGAGTTAAAAAGAGATTATGCCCACCATCCCTAGACTTTAAAGGAGGACGCTTTGAAGAAACGAATAGCTCTAAACACACCACTTTTAGTGTCTCCTATAAGTACGTATTTTTGACCTTCTATTTTAATATGAGTTTTTAAGAATATGTATGCATCCTAAGTAGTTAACTTAGGATGTTAAATGACTTATATGATTGCACATCTTAATTACTGATAATAATATACTAATTAAGATGTATGATTTGTTATAATTTAATATGTTCTGATTTGAATTACTTTGTTATGCTTTATCCGATATGATCTGAAGTGTCCTACTATTGATGAGAATGGAAGAGGTGCAGCGGGTTGCAGCAAGAGAGAACAATGAACGAAATCTGATTCCACAAGGAACTCTGTCTCACGAACTATAGGAGACCTCCAAATGGAAGTGATGGTTCTCACAAGCAAATGGGCATATGAAACTACCTCCCATAAGAGTGAAGAGATGAGCTAGGGATAAGTAGTTTAGAAGGACACACCTTCATCAAAACCTGATTTTTGGAATGACACACACTTAACAAACAATCACCATATTTTTGGATTCAAAACAATGCTTCCATTACAATTTAGGAAAGGCCTATTTATAGGCTTACAACATTCAAATTAGGATTTGAGAGGGAAGTACAAAATAAATGCACTTCAACAACATTCTAGGTGTAATAAAAGTAAAAATTACTACTCCCAACCATTCCAAGGGAAGGTAGGAGGCCAAAAATAGATTACTATGCCACATTTAATGCTTAGTTGGCCCTGATTTCTGCACCATGAATAAATGTGATGAATTTGACCTTGTTTCATAGGCTTTCTTTAACTTTTCCTTCTATGCGCCTTATGAGCCTTCATCTTTAACTTCTTAGGCTTGATTTTTTTACTAGCCTTTCTTCTATGTCATGCTTTTGGATCCCATATAAGATTTTCATCCCTTAAGAGTGCATGCAAAAATGGACTTTCAAATCCAATTATGCCTAGAAGAATACATTGTTGGAATTGAACCATGGAATTGAACATGTCTTCTTTGTAAACTAGTTTCAGTACAAAAACTAGTCCATCTCGATTCATATCAACTATGCTTTGATCTATTGTGTTCTGATATGTTGTGTTTAGATGTGACTAAATATGACTTGTCTCGTTCTGGGATGGAACGAGATGTGTGATGTATTCGGTCTTGCTCTGGGCTAGAGCGAGACGTGTAAATATGTTATGTTCCGCTCTGTAGTAGAGCGAGATGTGTGATTTCATTGATTTATTAACTTCCGCTTGACTTCAATAGATTACGAGTTTCAGTATGACTCCGATTAAATATCAACATATACGTATTTTAACATATATAATTTTGTGATGTCTGATGTATGTAATAGTCATTAGGCAGAAATACGTTCGGATCAGATCGTATTGGAATAATATTGTGAATGTTATCCAATGCGTATATAGGCAACCGACAACAAAATAACGTTAGTCCGATCCAAATTAATCATAATTATAAGTTTTATTCTGATTTATATATGACGAATTATGAAGTTTTGTTGTATATGAATGTTAAAACTCGTATGAATGTTACAACTTGAGTATATGTAGGATGAAGCTTTAAAGCCCCTAGTACATAGATGAACGTTATACCTCTTGCACACAAATGATGATTCATTATTTAAGAAATAAATATTTTATTTAAGATTTTCTAAACCCCGGCTTAGGTTGAGGTGTTGCACATGTGGAAAATTAAAGAAGTGTTGATCAAACGTGATCCACACAAAATAGGAGGGTCCAGTTGGGGAGGGACAAGGGTAGGGCTAGCAAACGAGCTCAAAGCCCGTTTGACCAGCCCGGCCCGAGCCTGTATAAACAGATACGAATGGGCTGTTATCGGGCTCTCATAAAATAAACCGGGCTCGGGCTCCACCGCTTTTCGATTTTTCTTCTCCCCTCCCAAACCCAAATCCACCTCCTTCGCCCGCCCGAGTTCTTCACCGTCGTTGTCTGGTGCTCTGCTCCCAAATCCTTCATTCCAATCCACCGCAGGTGGAGGAATCCTCGATAGGACCCGGAACCTCGGCCCATTTCTAAGACGGCTCCGCATTCCCGCCGTCTCTTCCTCATCGAGGCGGGCCGAACCAGCTCTGAAATGCGGGAAACCCTGGGCTTTGGTAACTTGTAAGTTAACCTCTTCTCGTGAAAGATCAAGCTAGTAAGGCAGGGACCTTTTATATTAGAATCTCTTTTTCTTGTCATCCTGCTCTGGATACTAAATTTAGTGTGAACATGGGGAATCATTTTTTATTTCTGAATGGAGAATAGAAGTTGAAAATGTGTGATGACAGTCTTTATTGAAATGTTTCATTGGGGCATCACTTCTAATGTGTATTTAGGCATAACTGTTTGATTTGAAGAGAGTATGGTAATATTTGTATGTGATTCATCTCTATCTTCCGAATTTGGACTGATTCACTGACATGTAGTTAGAAGTGGCTTTCAGAGTCATTTTTTGCTTTAACTATGATGATAGTCGAATTGGCTTTTAATCAAATTTTTAGGCCAGCAAAATTTTTTTTATAGATTAAAAATATTTATTGGAGATAAATTAGAATCTACAAATGGGAATGTTTATGAACTTACTTTCTTCTTTCTCTGTAATTTTATAATTTTAATGTATTGTGTAAATTGTTTGGAAAATTAAATCCTGACAGGAGAGGAGAATTGATTACCAGACACCAATTGAAAGAAAACAATGTTATTTGAACTGCTAACTGGAGATAGTTCTTGTGTTGTGAAGTGATATAAAATTTGAAAGGCTTGAAATAGTGTTTCAGATTCCATCTTACAGAACCAAACAGTGGATTCATGTTTCTGTATAATTTTCTATGGCATAACTAGACTGTAGAAAATTTTAGCAATATCCTGATTTCTCTTTCTCTTGGATTGTCTTTCTTTTTTCTAGTTTTATCTTCACATCCAAACGGAACCTTAGTGATGTATGACTTGGATGTAACAATGGTCTATTATTGGGTCAAAATTAGAGTAGAATCCCTGTTAAATGAAATAAGGTGTTGACTATGATGGATGATTTAATTCTTCTTCTTCTTTGCACTCTAGTGATTAAGATAACCATTAAATACTTAGAATGTTGCCAAAGCTTTTGATATTTGTTTTACTAGGCTCATGTCTTTATTCTCAAAAATTAGACTTTACAATGTATGGTCTGCTCATTTTTTCTTATGTATTACAACCGCAGGATTTGCAGGTTAAGTCCGCTCCACCTGCTCTGCCTTCTCCACCTATTCATGAGGATCCCGCCATTATACAGGTAAGTCAAAGGGTGTCCTTTATTAGCTTCATTGGTGATATCACTGGTAACTATTGTTCTCGCCATGTGCAGTCACATTATTCCTGGCCACCACCTGCATCTACAAGTGCGCCTTTTGCAGGCACTGGAATTGTACCTGATCTAGCATCCCAGGCCTCACAATCAGGACTTCCCAAATCAACATTCCAGGGTGGTGTTCCTATGTACCCACCTAGGGGTTTAAGTCCATGGGGTTCTTCACCTGCCCCATCTAGTGTAAATGGCTCAGGAGTAGCTATGCCTTCAATGTATTGGCAAGGATATTATGGTCCCACAAGTGGACTTCCACCTCATGTATAACAACCTCTATCATCCTCCCCCAGGAATGCCAATTCCTCCCTCACATCAGCAACTAGGGCAGAATTCTGCCATGAATATGCCTTCATTATCCTCTAATGCTCCCAATTTGCCTGACATTCCATCTTCTTTACTACCACCTGTTACTTTACCTTCAACAGCAGGCTCCTACTTAAGCTTAACTTCAACTGCTTTGCATACAGTTCCCAGTCCTGTTCAAGCAGTAACTTTAGCTTCTGACATGGCACATACTCTGATGCTGAACAAGACTCCAGTTGCTCCAACCCCGTTTACGACATTGAGCATGAACTTGACATTGGTAGCGCCATTAACTAGTACCAGTCTTGATGCAATCGCTATGCCAATTTCTAGTCATTCTCAATTATTAAAATTTATTGAATGCCATTACAAGTATAAGAGCTATTGAAAGATGCTTCAAAAATCAAGGCTGGCTTGCTGACTTGGAAGTTTTTTTACAACTCAATTAGCAAGATAGAGATGAGAAGAACTTGGTATACAGTTTTGCGGACATAGGTGGATCATTCACAGGAGGGAAAGTCATGACTGGCTTATGACTGGATTTGCGGACTCTGTTTCAAATGAAGCTAGATGATAGAAGTGAAGATTGCTATTCTGGACCTTTAAAAGTACATTAAATTGCTGCTATATGTGAATGAACAATGCCCCATTAAACCTTTTATGGTTGATGGGCAGCTTGTGTACAATTTATCTGGTTTAGCAGTTTCATGTGAAGAGGCTGGCTAACGAACTAATAAATTCCCCTCGTTAAACAAGTCTTTCGATCTAATTGTATTCCTCTTTTTGTAGCTGCATTGCATACACTTCTTTTCAATTTTCAATGAATAATTGGTTTTGCATCTGAAATGGATAGAACTGATCCGTTCTTTTTTGTTGGAAACAAAGATACCCATAAGGATTTATCATCTTAATTTTTGTATTGCCTTCTATTAAAGTTTCTTGTATTTTGAGTAGGAGAAATACACCTAAAATATAGTAGAGGACACGTTGTCTAGGAATATTTGTTGGAACTTTTACTAACAAAAATTAGTATATTATGTATCTCCCCAAATTAAATATAAGTATGTGTTAATTGTTCAATTATAGTCTCCGAGATGCATAATATTAGTTATACCTCTATGCAGACAAACAATAGCATATTTGTAAGACTACCAAAAACAAAATTTTATTTTTTTAAAATATTATTTTTTAATACTATATTGATACAGTACAACCGATATGTATCAACTTTTGGTAACAATAAAAAATTTATTAATATGTATCGGCCGATACAGTCTTTCATGTCTTTAAGTTCGTTTTAAGTATTACACAATATCTAAATCACCTTTGACCTTGTAACAATCAAAATTATACTATTGATTAACTCGTACCAATTTGATGTATAGGAGCTAATTACAAAAATATGAAACAATAACTATATTAAGCAAGGGAAATTAAAACTTTTTTAAAAAATACATTAAGTAGGCCTAATCTATTGAGATTATTTTATATCTAAATAGGATTTAAAATTTTATATTAACTTTTTATTTAAAAAATAATAAAAAAATAATTTTTAATAAATATTTGACCCAAATAATTAAATTTTATGATATATTCAAGTTATATTTTTTTATAAAGCCAAAAATAACTTTTTTGAGTTGACTTATAGTTATAGGCCTTAAAACCCTTCGAACGATACGTAGGCTGAAAGTAGTCAAGCTTAACGGGTCAAACTCTATCTATCGACGATCGGGAGGAGATGGTAAGCGGTGATTGTGCGCCAAACGAGAAAGTTGGTTCCATCAAAACTAACTGTAATGAGGGCCGTCATGTTTGCAACCAATTTGATGGAGGCCGGATCAGTGGTGAGGAAATAGGAGGCAGTGGAGAAGAGCGGAAGGGAATGAAGAGTGGTGCCGGAGGTAGCTATGACGGGGGGAGAGCTGGGCGAGTCCATTTAGGCGGAGGAGGGAGGGAGATGGATGGATTGTAGAGAGGAAAACTGGGAGAGGAGAACGCAGCTGAGAGGGGGCAACGGAATGGGTCCGGCGGAGAATCCGGCGGACGAGGATGAGATGGGCCAGAACATCAGGGGGAGAGGTCCGGCTGAGAAGCGGGCAAGGAGCGACCGGTCTGGGGGGTGGCCGAGGGGATGCTAGAACAAGAGGAGGAAAGCGGCGGCCAGACGTGTTGAAGAGGGCGGCGACGCTGGTGGGAACCAGACCAAATGCAGGGAGGAGGCGTTGGTGGTGGAATCACCCAGAAAGAAGGGGCACGGCACGGGCTGCTTTTCTGCTCCTGATGTCGAAAGAGGGAGGGGCGACAGGGAGGAGAGAGAAGACAGCCGTGCGAGAGGGTAGAGAGGAACTTAGAAGGAAGAAGATACAGAGAGCTTGTGGAAAGCGAAACCGTAGGGGGCCGGGTGATGCAGAGGAGTAAGAAGTTTGGGGTGAGAAGAACAGGGTCAGGGGGCGGCGCAGTCGACCGGATCTGGAGAGGGAGGGGCCGGATCCGGGGAACAACGACCAAATCTGTCATAAGAAGGACCGAATCTGGAATGAGAGAGAGTAAAAGTCAAAGAGATGAGTACTTTGCAGACAACGTGGCTTATCAACTATTGACGAATTGACGCCTGGAAACATGTATCATGTCTTTCAAGTAATTTTGACGTTAGACCGATGTTCATCATCAATCATCAGGTACTGTCACTGGAGCTTTATGACGATTGCTTAAATTTACTAATGATGAGTAGTTATCATTGAGACATTTATATAATTAACGTCTCTCTATTGACCTGGTTACGGGACCTGTTTTTTAAAGAGTTTTCTTGTTCGTCTTTGAAAATGAGATATTTATAAGAGCAATTATATTTAAAATTAACAGTACACATATGAGTGTATGTTAATGTCAAGATCCTAATGTAAGTGTTATTAATTTTGTAGATGAAAGATTCTTATAATAAATTCTTAATGTGGTACATTAAAGCCAATATAACACTCAAGCTTTGATATCCTTGTGTCAATTTTGATAGGTTTAAGGTGACAAGGTAAGAAGTTTTCCAGCCTCCGATTCACGATCCAGCCTCCCTTGATCCATCCCAAATCCCAATGAGCCAAAGGGGACAAGTGAATTTATTTTCACTTAGCTGATGGTTTGAAACGTAGTGGTGGCATTATATTTACGGTAGAAGATATTTAAATGTAGAGGAATTGACCAAAGTAAACTCCTACTTTGGTCAACTCCTACTTTGGTCAATTAACTAAAATGTGAGTAAGTTTTTACTTTTTACCAAAGTAGACTTGCTCATGTGAAAACTTGTACACGTGAGAGTATTTTTGACTGAAATACCCTCCCCAAAGTATACTTCTCCTCGGTGAATGGTGTCTCTTCGTCTCCCTCTCCACCGCCGCTTCCCGGAGAGTGGCTGTTCGTCTCCCTCTCCACATCGAGTTCCCGAAGAGCAGCTGGTCGTCTCACTGCCCGATTTGTCATTTTCGACTTCATTTCTCCCCCTTACTGCCCTCACCTTGGCCTCGCTCTCGCCTGCATTGCCTCAGCTCGCCCTCGCCCTGAATGCCCTTATCTCGCCCTCATATGAAGATATGTTTTTAATTTATACAAAATTGATATATTTTCTGTTGAGAGTCATTGGATGTTGCCTCCATGTCCCATACATGATTATTGAAATGACTATTGAACAATTTTCATGCTTTCTTCTATTTGGTTTGTGCCTATAGTTCCCATATTATTGTGACGTCACATAATAACAAAAATGTAGTTTTTTGTTGAGAATAAAGCATTTTACAAATTGCTTATTGTGATTAGTACGTATGATAAATATTAATATGCAATTGTGAACTGAATAACTACACAATTGGAAAACTATAAAACCTAGAAAACTATAACATTGGAAAATCATAAAACTAGAAAACTAGATAACTGAAAAGGTAGATTTTGTTGAGAATAAAGCATTTTTATAAATTGTTTGTTGTCATTAGTATGTATGATAAATATTAATATGAAACTGTGAACTGAATAACTACAAAACTGGAAAACTATAAAACCTAGACATCTATAACACTGGAAAATCATAAAACTGGAAAATTGGATAACTGAAAAGGTAGATTTTGTTGAGAATAAAGCATTTTTACAAATTACTTGTTGTGATTAGTACGTATGATAAATATTAATATGAAACTGTGAACTGAATAACTATAAAATTGGAATAAACCGAAAAATTAGAAATTGACAGGAATTTTACTGGTCATTTGCTGTAAAATAGGTGGAAAAGTATGAAACTGAATAACTGGAAACATATGAAATTGGAAAACTATAAACCTAGAAAACTATAGCACTGGAAAAAAATAAAACTGGAAAACTGGATAAGAAAGAGCTTCATTAGTGAGCAATAATTGAATTTTTTAGGCATTATTTTTTTCATATGATTATACAATATATGTATATTCCCTTCTGATTGATTTTTAATTTAACATGTTTGTATAGGAAATGTCAAAGGCTGCAGAAAAGAAAATCGATCAGAAAGGGGAAACTGCCGAAGAAGCTATATGAAGAGGATGACGACGTCTTTCCGGAGATAGAGAACTAGGCATAGATGCAGTCTAACTTTGGAGTTCCAGGAAGCCTACACATGAGCTAAGCTCAGCTATCTTGCGATCTACGGGGGGATCACAATAGGTGGGGCATGTCTCAATTGTGGATCTTCCTCACGGACAATAGCTGATTGGTCTATGACAATTTCTCTCAATGGAGCATAAAATTATGTTGCACTGATAGGAATTGGCATAGGTCATTCTCGCTGATGTCAGTGAGGAAGATCCACAGTTGAGATGTGCCCCGCCTATTGTGATCCCCCAGTTAATCGCATGATAGCTGAGCTCAGCTCATGTCTAGGCTTCCTGGAGCTCCAAAGTTAGACTGCATCTATGCTTAGCTCTCCCGGTGACCAAAATAGAATAATAAAATTTATCGTCGCTGTAAAAAGAATTAAATGTGTTTGAACTATCTTCGTTGTCATAAAACTTAGTTCAATATTTTTGAATTATGTTCAGATGGTTGTCTTATATTATATGAAAAATACTAATACAAGAAAATCAGGTCTTCGTCGTTTCCATTTTCTATCACACGAATGTGCAAATTTTCTATCTCAGAAAGAGATGTAACAGACCTAGCTGGAAACTAGAAATTCGGCAACTTCAACATTAACAACAAGGAACACGGGAAAATTGAAAATGGGTAAACTGTCAACTGTAACACCGGAAACAGGGAAACTGAAAGCTGGTAATTGGAAAATTGTCAACTGTAACACCGGAAACGGGAAAACTGTAAAATTGAAAACAAGCAATGTCTATTGGAAACCTGAACAGAAACCTGATAACTGCCAAAAAAATGTAATATAAACAAAAAATTGTCATTAGACACCTTTCATATCCACAAAAATACATTTCGCTCTAAACATGTAACACATTTGAAGGAGTTATTGTTTTTTCTTCTTTCCTGGGACTTGTCTCTATCCTGTTTGATTTCTAACTGCCTGAGGTTCGCCTATATCTATTCTAGTACTCTGTTCATTGTCTTTGCGCTCATGATGCCTAACTGGGAACTGACAAGTAGCCCTGTTATGGCCAAACCCCTTACATTTACTACACTTCACTGTTCTCTTTTCTTCTCTGTGCGAGAGTATTCGCTTCTTCTTTAGTGGTCTGGCCGGAATCTTTAAATGCGGAGGCTTCAATTGAATTGCATTGATAGAATCTGGTGTTTCCTATTAACCTTTATGTAGAACAGGGTATATGCCACATTTGTAAACCTCCTTATATGTATCAACCCTGTAAAATTGTGAACAATATGCATAATAATCAATGTGTCTTTTTGAGCATGCAACCAATGCATGTTCACATGGTAGACCCATAACCTGGAATTTCCTACAGGTGCATGTCTTACCTTCCAAATCAACTTTATCATCATAAGGATATGACTTCGTATAAAACTCATATGCACTGATTGGATAGCATGCAAGTGCACGTGCTTCCTTAGCCATTGCCTCAATCTCATTTTCTGCCCACAAGGTTAATTCACTAATCCACTTCCCTGCACATGTGATACGTTGATACCACATATCTTGCATCTTTAAGCGTATACCCTCTAATATGGCTAACATTGGATATTCCCGATGCTCTTTAATCATGGAGTTAAAACTCTTGCACCTATTAGATGTCACAACATTATACCTCTTCCCGGGAAAGTGTACATTTGCCTATTTAGCTACATCTACATCCACTAACCACTTGTGCGCATCTAGATTAATCAGTTGTATGATGATTATTTGTTCATCAAATACTTGTGGCCGATTTGTCTTTCCTGCAATGTAGAAGTGGGGGGAGAGGCCTGGATCTTTGAATTTTGCATGCATATTGGACCACACATGATAAGCACAATATCCATTTACACAATCTAGAAATACTTTTTGAACCATGAAATGATTAAACGGTTTCTATCAGATTTGATAACCAGCCCTTCAATGTGGCCCAGGACATGCTTTAGAAGTTTAAGGACCTACTCCCATGAGTCGTTGTTTTCCGATTCTCCTATCCCCAACGCAATGGGGTACAAGTGATTGTCACCATCCAAAGTTAATGCTACAAATAAGATTCCTCTGTACTGTCCTTTTAAATGTGTGTCATCTATGGCAATTACCTTACGCATGTGCCTCTTGAAATTCTCAACGCACACACCAAATGATACAAAACACCTTTGGAAAGATTTGTCTCTAATGTCGTATTGGATATTTGTGGTAGTCCCTAGATTTATCATTTCCAATTGGTGTAGATATGCTGGAAGGTCCTCATAAGACCCCTCAAACGTTCCCCTCAACTTCTCCACAGCCACCTATTTAGCCTTCTAAGCCTTACGATAACTTATAGAAACTCCATACTTGACATTAATATCTTTTTTAATATTGTCTGGTGTGTAAAACCCACATCCCTCCATACGACTGTATATAACATCAGTGATAATCCCACTTTTTGCTTGACAATGATCTTCACCAAGTAATGCCTTCGAACATGTATGTACTAAATTAATTTCCTTCACTTTGAAAATGAAACATTCACTAATTCTCGAGGCATGTAGTCTCCATGGGCAGTTCTCAACAACACATCTGATTGTATACCCTGATTTATTTGAATATATAACCTTAAACTAAAACTTAGTGTACATGGCCATGTTGTGAAGGTGAAGTTGAAGCATGGCTTTGTCCTTGAACTGTTGACCAATTTCTATCGATTCGCGATCATAGAAGGCCTTTCCTAATTGATCACCAAAGTCATTATTTACATAGGGATCCTCCCCACAAATGTCCATTTTGTACACCAAACTTAGGGGTTCTTCAACAAGTATCAATCTCTTATTCTTCCTAAAAATTATAAATGTAAATTATTAAACTATAAACTACCAAAAGTAAACTATGCCAAAAAGAATAACTGCCACACAAATAAACACTGCCAAAAGAAAAACTGAAAAACTGAAAAACTTCCAAGCTGAAAAACTGCCACACTGTAAAACTGTGAAACTTATAAACTTCCAAAATAAAAAACAAACTTACCTTCTTTCAACTGGAACTAGAACTGGAACTGATATTTTTGGACTATCTATATTTTCCACACCTTCGTCAACAGGCGGTTGCTGACTACAGTTGCTTCTATTTGATCTACACAATATATTTTGTATTAATAGTCTCATACATATACATACTTAATACAAACTTACAAATCTTGATTCACAATATTGACTTTACCTTTAATCATTTAAAGGCTGATCTTCGGGTGTTAGAGCACTCATATCATGGTCTTCTACACCATTATTCTTCTCGCATATAGGATCATCTTCATATGCTGATGGTGAAACATAATAAGGATCCTGCCCAAATTGAAATTCATCTATATTCGTGTTTAGGACATATTCATTAATGCTTGAATCGATATTAAATTATTCCTTTACACTTACAATGTCATCGAGTGTTGCTTTTGACTCAATATCAATTCGGGATGTTTGAGTTTTCTTCATCCTACTGTCCTCCTCAAAATGAAATAGCTCATCAACTTGAAGTTTATCTTCATCACAACTGAGATTGACAGTTGTGTTGTATGGTACACTAGAAAATGTGCCCTTCTCCTCCCACATGGCTCCACTTCTTCCTATATTCACCTCCTACTTTGCACTTTTGCTTATCATCTCCTTGTGCCATTTCGGCACTTTGACACTAATATTCCCTTAAGTAATATTCTCTTTGCGGACTTTAGTTATCATTAATGGTATTCCATTCGACCTCAGTTTATTCTCTCGAAGGAAGTAATATAGAGTTTCATTGTCATTTATTTGTGAAGGTGGAAGGTCAATAGGCACTGCAATAGGATATATGAAACTTAACTTTAATAAGTAATCTTTCTTTGACCATTGACACACTTCGTACAACATATCCAAAAGAGCAACATAAGTCACCATACATGGGACTTTAATTAGTTTTAATTCTACATTGTCGTAATTATATTTCCTACAACTTGCATCCCAATGTACATCCCAAACACACAACAAACTTTGTGTATCCCTTTCCATGCTTTTCTCGTATTATATTAGCAATCCAGTTGTTTACTTTTCCAGTTTCGTAGTTATCTAGTCTTCCAACTTTTCAGTTTCCCGTTGTCAGTTTTCCAGATAGCCAGAAATCTTTTTATCATAAAATACGTAATGACCCATATATATAACCAAACCAAAATACTATTTTTCATCTAGTAACACATTTCTCATCATCCCAAATCACATAAATGAATCTTCCGCACGGAATGACTATATGGAGCTGTATGTTGAGACGTGCCAGAGAAAAGTCGTAAAGAAGGAAACAAATGCCCAAACAAAAGTAGGTCGAAAGATCAACCAACCTAGGTAGGAAGCCTTTCTGGAGATAAAACTACCTGAGGATGATGTCATTTTCCTGGACTGAGCGAATGATGTGTTTTCCCGTTAGGTTGTCATATGATGGAGACACTCATTTGGGAACTCAGAAATATATATATGGTATTTTTTTACCGCACTTACCCTCTTCTTCATCATATGACATGTATAAGTAAAAAACTACATCGGTTATATTACATCTACATTACATTCGGATAAAGGTGTACAAAGACAAATTGGCTTTCCAGGTGTTCCATGTGTACTATGTAAATGAAAGTTTTCCAGTTCCCAGTTGACAGTATTCAAGTTCGAAGATGCCAGTTTTCCAGTTTAAAGCTGACCGTTTTCTCGTTCACAGCTGACTGCATTCCACTTCGAAGCGGTAATCCAGTTAAACTTAATGCCAAATGTTCATATTTTTAATACACCATAAAATAACCATTTGTAGACAACAATATCCACCTGAACACACCATAGAAGAACAATAACTAAATGTGTTGTTCGTATTTATAATACACCATAAACTAACCATATGTAGACAACAATATCTATTTTGAATACACCATAAAAGAACAATAACTGAATGTGTAGCAAATATTTTAAATACACTATAAAAGAACAATATCTTGGCAGGGTTTGTGCTTCAACATTTGGCAGAGGCTATGCTTGCTTGTATGTCTTCGGAAGGCCGTTGTCATACTTTGAAAAAGGGTTCATCAGCTGCATTAGTAAAGCCCTCAATTAAATGTTAAGAGAGGAAAATAATTCATGAATGACTAAATTCATACCGTAACCCTTTTTTTGTCCATAACTGGTACGCAAGTAACTTCCTTAGCCGGGGCACATCCTCACCAGTGAAGTCAAAAGCATATCGGTATGACAAATACCACATGTATAAACATACAAGAACCCCACAATCATCACAGTTAACCTGTTTGGGGTGACCTACTACCTCCACAATATCCATTGTCCACCATTTGGCGCACTCTAACCATACAAACTTATAGAAGATTAGAGGTATAAGGACCTGTAGCTTACCCACCTTCGTGCCATACTTTTCCAAATCTTGTCTTGAGTAAAGAGGGTCAAAAATCTGAATATCACCTTCCCATATACAAAGCACCACCAAAATCCAATGATTGTTGTTAACATTGAGTGGGAAGTAATGATGTGAAAATTTAGAAAATGGTTTTCCTTTCACACTCAACAAGCTCTTCAAAGAGTCTGGGACT
Organism: Saururus chinensis; assembly: GCA_035235625.1. NCBI lineage: Eukaryota > Viridiplantae > Streptophyta > Magnoliopsida > Piperales > Saururaceae > Saururus > Saururus chinensis. Next base: position 1,826,952 of record CP141147.1, read on the forward strand.
GATGTCCACATGTTGGCGCATTCTTCTAACTCTGGCAGCGTGCCATGTGCATCTTTGAATACCATCCACTTATCTAGTGCATCCTTACAGTCACACACAAGCAATCTCTACAAACACATAGTAAATTAACTTTCATCCTCACCCATTGGCAGTTATCCACTATCCTATTGACAGTTATCCAATATCCTATTGATAGTTATGCATTTCACAGTTCAGTGTATTAAAAAAAATGATGACTTACCAGGAAATGAACTAAGTGGAATGCTTGGCCCCTCACCCATCGAGGCCCATTGTTACGCATGAGTGTCACATAAGCATCAATGTGCTATATAGAAACAAAAACACAATAGATTAATACATATTCCTTCATTAGCCTTTACAAATGTTGATTAAAACAACATAAATTAATACACATACTTCATCTCCTAGCCATCTCCGAGGATTTGTAAAACCCTTCAATAATGCTGGGGTTATAAGAATGCCCTCAACATCTGCATATCTGATTATTACAAATAACAACACTCAAATCAAATACAATGCCAAGTAAATAGTATTAAAAATAAAACATTCCTGTTTGGAATAATAACAAATGAACTCACTTCTTAGCACCCTTCTCTAAAAACTTATTTAACTTGTCCTCCTCTGTTGCCCCAAATGAAACTGGGTTAGTAAAATCTAATCAGGCAACCTCGCTTAGCATGAGCAATTTATTGCTCTTCACCTTCTTCATGGTAGAGGTATCAACCTTTAGGGGCTCAGGCCACATATCCATATCCTTCTCAGCGGCCTTTCTTTTTTTGCCCTTTTTTGTGGGTCTGTGTAGGAGGGTTTTCGATGTTTATTCTTAGCCCTCACCCTTCCCACTGGTGCCATTTCTAATTTACGCTGACTCAAAGGCTTATTGTCATCTTCTTCGTCCTACATAAGAAGATAAGAAAAAATATTACTTCTTGTTATATGCAACTATCTTCAATTAACAATAATTATTTGTACCTCAACGGCAACAATAGTCCCCACGACACCCTCCTCCTCCTCCTTTACATCCTCTCCCTTCCCCTCCTCCTTTTTCTTATCAGGCTCCTCCTCATCCTCCTTTGCATCCTCCCTATTCTCCTCCTTTACAGCCTCCTTTGCCTCCTCTCCCTTCTCCTTCTCACCCTCCTCCTCATCCTCCTTTGCATCCTCCCTCTTCACCTCCTGCCCAGCCTCCTTTGCCTCCTCCCCCTTCTCCTCCATCTCCTCCTCATCCTCCTTTACATCCTTACCCTTCTCTTCCTCCTTTGCATCCTAACCCTTCTCCTCCAGCTCCTCCTCATCCTCCTAATCTTCTTCGTCCTTATCCACCTCCATACCCTCATGTTTGGCTTCCTCCTCCTTCTTCTCTTCCTCTTTATCTTCATCATCTTCTTTATCATCAGCCTCCTCCTCATCCTTCTCATCCTCATCGGCATCCTCCTCTTCCTCCTCCTCCTCCGCCTCCTCTTCATCATCCTCCCCCTCCTCCTCAGCCTCTGCCTCATTGTCATCCTCTTCATCCTCCACATCCACCACCTTTTCCACCTCTCCATCCATCTCTTTAATCACATTCTACATAAAAATAGCGAAGAAAAATTAGAATTATTTTACAGTTTTACACTGTACTTACTTCATCAATATGCGACAAATCGCAATCCATTTGACTAGAAACTTTTTCTTCAACAACAGGAACCTACAAACACATCATTCCAGCTCATTTTAATTCAAATATTAAAATTAACAAATTTGTAATGAAAACATAAATCTCATAGTCTTTTTACCTTTTCCTTAGATGCCTTGGTCATAACCTCTGACTCCAATTTATCTACTTTATTTTCAATCCTTCTTAAGGAAGACAATATATCTTGCAATGTGGCATGCAAACCCTCATCCCCCACCCTATGTTTCCCCTTTCTATCATCTTTCCAATTGGAAATCTCCCCAGCCACTCTGCATTTCAATATAAAATTCTCATCTACATTTTCATCTAAAGATTGAGCCACCTCTTGGGAATTCCGTTCCCGCGTAGAGTCATCATCAGAGGTAGACTTCACATCAACATCCTCACCATTAGAAGCTGTTTGAAGACTGACAAATGATGTAAATGTTACTCTCTCATTTGTCAAGAAGGACTTCAAACTTGCAGCTTCATGAATAAGTGCCTTTGACTCTTTGTCCTCCGCATGTACAGTTATAGCCTTCAAAACCTTTACCTACATATCAATACATATGGCAAGGTAAATGTACCATGTATGTATATAGCATAAGTCATTCTAAAGAAATGAATGAAAAGTTAGTATATACCTTCCCACTAAATACCACCTCCTCAAGATAATCGAATTTGGGCTTCTTGTAAGATGCCTAGCTACATATCAGAGGAAAAGTACTCCTCGTTTTGCTTACACAACAATCCCCCAACAACGGAACCTCTCCATTGCCCACACCTAAAACATAACTCTCCATTAGTTAATTACTAAAATATTTTAAGAAATTCATTAAATAAGTAAAACTTACCGTTACAACATGCACAAAACCATAGACATTGTAATTTACATTGCCCATAGACCTCGCAGCTTGCTCTAAACCCCGCAATGTGTCCCAGTAGCAAAGGTTTCCCTAAGGATACTCATCAAAACCATCCAGGTCATCTACAAGCTTCAAGTATCTCCTATCCACCTTATTGTTCCACCCTCTACCCACCAATAAACTTTCTAATACAATAACTACCGCCAACTTTATGACATCCTTGTCATTTTCACATACTATAATCTTTTGGAACAACTCCTCCTTCTTTATTAATAACTTCGACCTCCCAAATATTCGCAGTAAGAGGCTGCCTTTCTTTAAGAATTTGGGCACTGATGGGAGAGGAGGTAGAGTCAGCAAATTTTAGGCCACTAACCATACAAAATTCCTTTAGGGAAAGCTTTATGCTTGTCCTCTCATTCACTTGAAATAGGTAATCCCCCTTATGCCTATTAAGGAGATGGTGGAAGGCTTGGGCAGGGAACATGTTTCGCGTAACCTCACATTCCATAAACTTACCAAAACATGTCCTATCAAACAACTTCTTCTGCACTTTGTGCCTGTCAAAGTGGTCTTTTAATTTACCAATATAATAATAACTTGACTTGCATTGGGGGTTCCCTTCATAAAGCTTGTTCGGCAGTTTCTTTTTTTTTTTTATTTTTCCTGCAGAGTTAGACATATTTCCTATACAAATATGTTAGATTAAAAATCAATGAAAAGGGAATATAAAAATATTGTATAATCAAGATATTAATAAAGAGAATGTTCAAATAAAATAAAGAGAGTGTTTTTATTTATGATAAATGATCCAATTTTGTAGTTTTCCAGTTTTATAGTTTTCAGCAGACTTAGACATACTTCCTATACAAATATGTTAGATGAAAAGGAAATATAAAAATATTGTATAATCAAGAATGTTCAAATAAAATAAAGAGAATGTTTTTTTATTTATTATCCAATGATCCAGTTTTATAGTTTTCCAGTGTTATAGTTTTCTAGTGTTATAGTTTTCCAGTTTTATAGTTTTTGACAGACTCACACATATTTCCTATACAAATATGTTAGATGAAAATGGAATATAAAAATATTGTATAATTAAAATATTAATAAAGACAATGTTCAAATAAAATAAAGAGAATATTTTTTATTTATTATTCAATGATCCAGTTTTATAGTTTTCCATTGTTATAGTTTTCTAGTTTTATAGTTTTCCAATTATTGTGTTTCACGCTTTTCCACTTATCAACATATTTATGTCAAATAACCAGAAAATTTAATTTCATTTTAATTTAATTTCAGTTCTATTTGATTTTATTTAACCACATATATTTATTTTAAATTTACATTTTTCCAGTTTTGTAGTTATTCAGTTCGCAGTTTCATAGTAACATATAATAGAATTTCTTCACAGCGGTCAATTTGAGACTAATTGATGCTTACTCATAACAAAAAAATAGAATTTAATCATTACGAACTAATCACAACAAGCAATTTGTAACTAGTTTTGTTGGAGGAAATTTGTTAACCACTTACGTATGGGAAATGCAAGCAAAATCCAATGACTAAAATTAGAAAAAATAGCAAATTTATAAGAAAAATCATTCCTTCAAATAAGGGCGAGGCCGAGATATCGCACTGCAGGCGTGGGCAATGTCGAGACGAGGGCAGTAAGGGCGAGGGGAAGATGGCAAAGTCCGAGATGAGGGCAGTGAGAGCGGTGAGGGCGACGGCAAGATGGCCAACGGCGAGATTAGGGTAGAAAGGTTACTGAAGGCGAGGGCGAATGACGGCTCCGGAAGGGAATGCGGCCAAAAAGACTAAAAGCTCTCCGGCGAGGGCGAAATGAATGGAAAGATGAAGTCGGAAATGGCAAATATGATGCTCTCAGGGAGGTGATGCTGGTGACGGAGATGAATAGTCGCGACCGACGGAAAGGAGACACGACCGAGCTGGAGTAGACACCAAGAAGCAGGAAGTATACTTTGGGGAGGGTATTTCAGTTAAAAATGCTCCCACGTGTATAAGTTCTCGCGTGAGCAAGTCTACTTTGGTAAAAAGTAGAAACTTGCTCACATTTTGGTTAATTGACCAAAGTAGGAGTCTACTTTGGTCAATTCCTCTTAAATGTATCGCTTGCAATAAGCCCCTAACATGGTGATAAGAGTTTTTTATATTATCAGGATAATAAGTTGAATTATATATGAGAGCCGTTGATATTTAAGATTAATAATATACCCTAATATATATTAGCGTAAATGATATTGATAATAATATATACTAGCATATGTGTTGTTATTTTCTTAGATAAACAATTCCTATGTACAGTTAATATTGGGCATATTACGAGTGAGAAACAAGAAAAACTCTTCTAATATGGTGTTGCGGGTTGACACCCCTACATTTTTTCTTGGCTGCCTTCACCTTTAATTAGTTCCATTTCTCATTTACCATTGCCAGACAATTTTATGCAATAGGGATTTCATCAATAGCTGTGTGCTTGAATGAACTTGGGGCCTAGTCTATACCATAGTACATAGGGGTTTTGGCATAATACATAGATTTTAACACAGTACATAATATGATCCTTAGTGTAGTTACCTTATGAGAAAGAGCAGTGCTATATAGCAGACACGATTCTCACATAAAAACTCACGTGTTAATGTGGCATTAAAGTCTTGCAGTCACGTCACCGCCCATTTTATCAGCAACGTGTGAGTTTCTCCATGAGAATATAAGCGTGAGAAAAAGTATTTTCCTATGAGAAATTGTTGTAGTACTTAAAAATTGTGCTTATAGCCCAACACCATTAAGTGATGGACATATGCAATAACCCGTGAGCCCAAATAAAAAAATGATGCACTCATATCAATTACACATTAACAATGAGCCTGATTTTCATGTACTTCATAATTTGAGAAAATTATTTAAATAATATTAAAAATAAATAATTACCAAAATTAAGGAGAAAGAAAAATAATTCCCAAAATGGTATCCATTTTAGCCATGTAGGCGCCAGCCAAGTGTTGGTGCTTACGCGATTTTTTTTCTTCAAATTTCATCATTTAGAATGACAAAATCAACAAATTATTTTATCTTTGTGAAAGATGAAATCAGTACATTCGTTCTTCTAAATGACAAAATCATTATAGTTTGTCATTTGAGAAAAAGAAAATTATTAAAATAATAATTTAAAAAAAAATATTTACTGAAATATACCACTTTGGGAAATATTTCCCAAAGTGCTGTTCGTTTTTGCCACGCAGGCGCCAGCCAAGCAGTTGGTGCCAGCGTGGCTTTTTTTTTTAAGTTGATTTTGTCGTTTAGAACGACGAAATTGGTTTTAATACGATTTCGTCGTTCTAAATGACGAAACCGTTTATTACTTGACCTGGTTTCGTCGTTCTAAACGACGAAACTGCCATACTTGGCTGATTTTAGCCTTCGGTCTCGAAACAACACTGATTTTGTCGTTCTAAACAATGAAATCAAATTAAATTTTTTTAAAATTACTATTTAAAACTAATTTTATCACATGTCCCTGTTCATTCATTCAAAACACAGATGTACATGCACGACTTCATTCATTCCACCCATAACGAATATCACCATAACAAATATAAGTAAAGTACATCATAGATGAGTAACAAATATAATACATCACAAGTAATATCATAATCTCCTAAGTCCTCGACGGTGGTGTACGAGCTCTTCATGATCTACCTCTAACTCTGGCTGTGGCTCTGGCTCCGACTGGGGCTGGGGCTCCGGCTCCGGCTGCAACTCCAAGTCAGGCTCCTGCTCGGGCTTCGGCTCAGCATAAGTAATAGATGGTACAATACGAGCTGGCCGACGTCGTCTATAATATAAAATCGGATCTGGTTGCGCTACATGTGTAGTGTCTAGAAATGGGGAACCTGGAGGAGAGCTCTATGCTGCTGATGATGATAGAATATCAGGGCATGAAGAGTGCATCGGCTGCGTCTGAGCGGCCTCGTCGATAGGATAATCTCGATGAAAATCTACGATCACCAAATGAAGTAGTGGCAAGCTACGAAGGACATCATTAGACGATCTAATCACCGACTCACATGCTGCTGCTAAGTCCTCGCGCGAAATACAGGTGACAAGTGCATCACTCAAATACGCATTAGTATGTCGAAGCTGACGAAGCTATAAAAAAATAAATTAAATATTAGATAAATAATTAAAACGAAATAAGAAAATAATATATGCCTTAATTAACAAAGTTGTACTTACTAGAGCTGCCTCAGATGCTCCCCTAGGCTGATATGTCATCTCCTCTACATCATCGCGTGGTAAAATATATCGCTGTGTAATCAGTAAATACCAGTGCATATAAGTACTACGATCATCTCGCAATGTCGTAGCCATCTCCCCTCTAATAACAGTGGCTCTCCTATCCTCCCATCGAGCAATATACGACGCATGATATATAGCCTAGTCGGTAATATGGCGGCCCTGTCGAGTGATGTGATGGACAAACTCGACAATAGAAGGTGGGACCCCTTGCTCCAGGTTAAACTGGAGCATTACACGATCTGGCACATACATCTCTATAATCTCGTAACATATTAGAGGGGTTCGAGAAAGCCACACCTCTCGACCGTCCGTGCAAAGTGGAGGTATCACAGCCAACAAGTCCTCCGAGTACGGCTGCCAAATAATCTATACAATATATAAAGATAATTTAGTTTAAATAACGACAAAATTTTTTAAAATCATTACATAAAAAAGTTCAACACGTTAATAAAATTACCTGGTATGGCCGCTGGTGGTTTAACTCCCCTCTATACAATCGGAGGACTCCTTGGGGATTTTCAGTTCTCTTCTTCCGAACATTCCACCTTAAGGAGTTAAATTTAAGAAATGAGTTCAGCATATGTACATAAAACATTGATTAAAAAGTAATGTGGTAAATATAAATACAACCTACCTCGCCCCTAATGGAGCACCCTCGACCAAGCGACCCATCTCAGCAGTTGGTCGGCCGACGTGTAAGTGCTCCCACGACCATAACTATGTCATAAAATAGTGATAACAAATATTAGAATTAAAAAATTATACGTGACTAAAACACCAAGTAAAGTTACACAATTAATTACCTGAAGAAGGGTCAGACAGCCCGCAATCCCCGAGGTCATGGCCTGGCATGCCTTTCCTAACTCTCGGTATAAGAATGCGAGAGTAGCACTGCCCCATGAATAAGTGCCAGCCATGTCAAAGTCGGCAAGGAGAGAGAGATACGAAACATGCACATGGCTGCTCGTGGTATCCGCAAATATGGTGGCTCCAAGTAAATGCAATATATAGGCTCGTGGATGTTGCTCGATAACTATCTCTGTAGCATCGGCTGGGAGCTCGCGAAACTCCTGTAAGAGCCATTGTAGGCTCACTCGGCTACCACGCATCACTGTAGCAGGAGGAGCTCTACCAAGAAGTCTAACTAATATATCCATATGAGCTCCTCCTGTCGTGCCTGTCACCGGACGTCTATCAATACGGAGTCCTAATAGAACTGCCACATCCATGAGCGTGATGGACATCTCTCCATATGACAAATGAAACGTCTGTGTCTCCCTCCTCCATCTCTCAACAAGAGCTGTCAATAGAGGACAATCGAGATGGGCATACTGTAGATGAATGAAATGGCCGAATCCCGCTCGCTCGATATAAGGTAACATACGCTCATCTATGGGCCAATGGTGGAGATATTTAAAATGTTCGGTGCACTTAAGGCACCTGGGGTCCTATAATAAATTTTAAAATTATAACATATCATACTATATCAACCAAAAAAAATGAAACAAATTTTAAAATAATTTTAAAAAAAATAATTACAAAAATCGCAGAGAGAAAAAAATAATTCCCCAAATGGTGTCCGTTTTGGCTACATAGGTGTCAGTCAAGCACAAGTGCTTGCCTGGCTTTTTTTTTAAAAAAAATTAGATTTTATTTTTTTGAAAGACGAAATCAGTTTAATACTAATTTCTCAAAGGGAAAATTATTAAAATAATAATTAAAAAAATATTTACCGAAATATACCACTTTGGGAAATATTTCCCAAAGTGGTGTTCGTTTTTGCCACGCAGGTGCCAGCCAAGCAGCTGGCGCCAGCGTGGCTTCTTTTTTTTATTTTTAAGTTGATTTCGTCGTTTAGAATGATGAAATTGGTTTGAATACGATTTTGTCGTTCTAAACGACGAAACTGCCACACTTGGCTGATTTCGGCCTTCGGTCTCAGAACAACACTGATTTCTTCATTCTAAACGACAAAATCAAATTAATCGTCGTTCTTATATTTCCCGATCTGCTCCGCCTCCAGTCGCCTCAGTGCAGTGACCCGCTACGCTCCGCCTCCGTCGAGCGATCCACCGCAGCCTCTACCGACATCCAGCCCACTGCCGACGTCCAGCCCACCGTCGCCGCCGTCCAGCTTGGCGTCCAGCCCGCCGTCCAGCCGCCGCCGTCGACGTCCAACCCGCCGCTGCCCACGTCCAGCCCTCTCCAATTCAATTTTTCTGGTGCGATCCTTTGCTTTTATTTATTTTTTTTAATTACCTCTTTTTCAATCGTTGCAATGGATCTTTTGTATGTTACGTTAAAGAAATTTATCTTTTGTATGCTATATTGAATAAATTTGAAGTTTTGATTGTCCCATCATTGAGCCCTAGTTTTAGAAGTTTTGTTCTCAGTCGTTTTGTGTGTGTTTTTTTTTAAGATTATTGAATTGAGATGGATTTTTAATTAATGAGTTTTTGTTTTTTAAGATGACAAGTCTCTCAAATTTTGGAAAATGAGGAGGATTTGAGTTTTTGAACATGCTTTTTTTACAGCTTATATGGTTTGAGACATTGCATGCGTTATTGCATCAATTGTGTAATTTTATTAATTAGAAAATTTACTCATTAATATAAAGTATTCATGATATGCTAGTTTCTATGCGTATATATTTTGAAATTATATTGGTTAGGGTAGATATTAGTATTAGTTTACTTAATCTAATATTAATTTAATTTATTATTTATGAATTAATTGAATAGAAATGGCAGAAGAAATGATTAGTTTTTTCATTAACTACGACGGACGCATAGAAGGATTATTAATGAAGAAACCGTCTACATTTGATGAATTTGAGATGCACGTAGCAAGTAAGGTTGGGTTGGATCGAAGAAGATGGAAAATTACTATTAAATGTAATCTTCCGTCCTATGGATCGAGAATGATACTAATGAACATAAATGATGATTCATCAATGGCTTTTATGTTTCACCACTCATGTGACAAATTTTCTTTCGAGTTATTTCTCGAAAAAGAGGCCCGAGTGACTAGTGAAAGGCGAAGTAGTTCACATAGGAGCTCTCACAGAAGCTCACACAGGAGCTCGGATAGAAATGTGAACAATGAAAGTCATATGCAAATGCCGGTGGACGACGAAGAAGAAGGAAATTTATCTATGACAGTAGCTTCAAATGAACGTCATAGGTCGTTTGCCCCTATCTACGATGGAAGTGGACCTAATTGGAGGTAAGGTTGATTTAGTTGTGAATACGTTTTCAATCTTATTATCCTTTAATAAAAATACGTTTAGCTAAATTTTGAGATTTTGTGTGTAATATGGAAGGTCCACGACTCATGCACACGAGCCATTTAGCGTTCAAATGTCTCAAGGCGGTGCATGGTATGAAACTCAAAGTTCAATGGGCCTTCATTACCCCTACACGTATGTTGGTCATACCGATGCTGGACCATCTAATCAGAGGTGAAATATATATTTATAAATGAATTCAACTTTTTTAGGCTTACGAAATTTAATACATATGCGATGTTTATATGTAGGGGGGGATATGTCTACGGTGAAGATATTGATGAACATGAGGATAATGAAGGTGAAGATAATATTGACGAAGTAAGTGGAGAAGATTCTGACATGAATGTAGAAGGGGTTAGAGGTAAAGAAAGCGCTTAACAGATGGTTGACGGCGAGGGGGATGATGCGGTAGACAATGCCATTGCTAGGAATGATATGAATGTAGATGATGAAGAGCCACCGTACTGTGAAGTGGAGCTGCTTTATGCACACATCACAAATGAGGAGATAGATGTGGCAGTGAATTCTACAATGGATTTGGACCAACAAAATGAAGATGAGTTATATGTTGGCCGCATCTTTGAGAATAAAGAAGCATTCGTTACAGCCTTGCAAGAGTTTTCCATTCAAAATCATGTTGAATACAAGGTTGTACGAACAAATCCGTCGGAGTATACAGTGAAGTGCATTGATAGCACTTGCCCTTGGAGAGTGCATGGCTCAATCAAAAGGGGTGGTGGCTCCTTTAAATTGAAGACGTACAAAGGTGACCACACATGTCGGAATGCCCAGCTTAGCACAGATCATAGGTAGTGCAGTGCCTCCTTTATTTCGAAGGTCATAATGCCCGCTATCCAAGCCGAATTAACTCTCACACTAGGGGATATTATTCAAAGAATGAAGGAGAAGTATCATGTTGACATATCTTATAAGAAAGCATGGGCAGTAAGGAATATGGCGATCAAGGCCATTTATGGAGATTGGGTAGAATCATATAAATTGTTGCCAATGTACCTAAGGGCGGTGCAAGAAGCCAATCCTGACACCTACTACCGCTTAGAGGATGATGTAGTACCTCATGCAGATGGTGGCACTTGTAGGAGATTTACACGGTTGTTTTGGGTGTTTGGGCCGTCTATAGCCGGGTTTCAACATTGCATCCCTGTGATTGGCGTTGATGCCACTCACTTGTATAGCAGATATCCTGGTGCTCTTATGGTTGCAATGGCTACAGATGGAAATAACGGCTACTTATAGAAATGTGTACTCCGCAAAATTTTATTCTCCTCGTGGTCGGGAGTATTGGGAGAGGGATATACCTTTTGTGTTATACCCACCGATAGCAACAAGGCAACCCGGTCGCCCACTGTCTGTTCGCATTAGGAATACTAAGGACCGCAGAACAATAGAAAGAGATAGTAGAGGAGGATATAAATGCGGGAGGTGTAAACAAAATGGGCATAATAGTAAATCATGTAGAAACCCTCCTGTTGATTGGTAAACATATAATCAACCTCTGTATTTATTATATTTTTTTAGTTACGTACGCATGTATTCCTTACCATTAATGATATGATCTTCATTTTCCACAGATCATATGGATCATGCAGAGCCTTGTTACGGGCCATGTCCGAGTGACGCTTCTTTACTCGTACAGCAGGAGTCACATAGGTCTGCTGCTATCTGGAGAGGAGAGGTATATAACTTATTTTAAAATTTGTTTCATTTTTTTTGGTTGATATAGTACGATATGTTATAATTTTAAAATTTATTATAGGACCCCGGGTGCCTTGAGTGCACCGAACATTTTAAATATCTCCGCCATTGACCCATAGATGAGCGTATGTTACCTTATATCAAGAGAGCGGGATTCGGCTATTTCATTCATCTACAGTATGTTCGTCTCTATTGTCCTCTATTGACAACTCTCGTTGAGAGATGGAGGAGGGAGACACAGACGTTTCATTTGTCACATGGAGAGATGTCCATCACGCTCATGGATGTGGCAGTTCTATTAGGACTCCGTATTGATGGACGTCCGGTGATAGGCATGACAGGTGTAAGGTCCCAGATTTTTCTATGATTTTATGTGATTTTCCTGCAATTTTTTGGTTATTTTCGGCGGGAAAATGTGACGTTTTAGCGTTTTTGTATTTATGTATTTTCTGCTGTATTTTTACCCGTAGGGCTTAGTCGTGGGCCGCGGGCCTCGCTGTGCACTTTCGGCGCGAGTGTTGGACTTATAACGTGTCAGCAATGAGTTAACGCGTGATGGGGATACGATTGGAAAAAAAAAATACAACAGATCATATCGGGCTCGACCTGATCTAGAGAAGAAAAAAATGTTAGAACAGTGTTCCCCCCCCTTCTCCGGCGTCTCTCTGTCCCAGCCGCCGCCGGCCGCCGGTGGGCCGCATGGCCGCCGCACCGGCTCCGCCCCGGTCGTGCGACTGCTGGGGGGCCGCCGTCCCGGCCCCACGCCGATCCGTCCCGTCTCGCCCCTGTTCAGCCGGCCGATCTCTCTACTCTCTCTCTGATTTGTGCTTGGACGGCGCTGGCGGTGGCCGATGGGCTTCGCCCAACTTCCGTCTGGCCAGTCTCAAGCCGGCGACGGCAAGGCCACCGCCCTGGTCAGTTTCGCCGGCTACCCCACTCGATTTTCTCCGGTTAGCTCTCTCTCCCTCTCGTACTGTGTTTTTTTTTGTTGAGCCGCCGCCGTGGGCCGCCAAGGGCCGGCTGGCCATGGCTCCGCCATGGGCCGGCGACGGCGGGAGGCCATCCCTCCCGGCCCAGTGGGCTTCCATTTCGCCGCCCCGTCCTCATCCCCCTTCACCCCTGTTTGTCCGCCGCCTCACTGTTTTGGGTGAAACAGTGGCTGTCGGCGGCGAGCCACCGCCAACCGGACCTCCATCCAGCTCCGCCTTGGTCCGGTGAGGGCGATGGGCACCTCTCCCGGCCCCAGTGGCCTTTGCTCCGCCGCCCCACCCATTTTCCCCCTCTCTGCCCTGTTTCGACGGTGCACTATTTTGGGTAAACAGTGGCCGCCGGCGGCCATCCGTGGCTGACACGACCCCCATCCAGCCCCGTCTTGGTCCAGTGAAGTGATTGAGCCACCCTTCCCTGGCCGATTTCGCCTCCGTCCTCCGTCTTCCCTCCGACCAGATCTTTCGAGCCCTTGTTTCTTTTGGTCCGGGTATTTGGGACTACCGGCGCTGGGAATTGCCACCTTTGGCCGAAGACGGCTCCGCTTGGCCTCCATCCTGCCAGCCGCGGTCCAATGACTGCAAGGCCGACCCCTAGCTAGCTCCGCCGCCCCCTTGGCCGCTCCGCCCGGTCCGATTTGCACCCTATTGTGGGTGGATTCTTCGTTGAGTTGTCACCACTGTCGTTGGCCAGTGAAGCCAGCCCAGTCGTTGTGGGCTCCGCCCTGGCCTGGCGATGGCCCAGGGACGGCCCCATCCGGACTGGTTCAGCCTTCGTCCCCTCCGCTTTGTCGGAGCCCGATCCGCATCCCTTGCTCAGGTGCTCTCACTCAGAAAAACCGAGCCTTTGCTCCTCACTGTGTTGTTTGTCCGGCGTGTTGCCGTTGACTTTGACCGTCAACTCTGGCCGGAGATAGCTCCTCCTGGCCGCTAGAGCCACGACACAGCTGGCCAGAGCCGTTGGTAACCCTTGCTCCTCCTTGTGTCCCCCCGACCCCTTTATGCTTTTGGCCGTTTTTATGTTTTGGGCTATCGAGCATCGTTGGATGCCGAACAGCCTTTGGACCACTTAGTGTGGCGGGTTTCAGCCTAGAGATGGCTGGCCGCCTTAGTGCGGCACCGCCCCTCTTCTTCGGCATGAGGCAGGTTCCCCCTCTGTCAATGATATGTGTTTGACCACGCCACTTAGAGCGCCACCGTTTTATCTCGCCGTACGCCGATTGGCCTCTAGTCGGCCTGCCTCGGCACGGCAACGGCAAAGGCCGTATTGTTGGTCTCTGCCCTTGGGCATGGCCCTACCGCCCTTTCGAGCTTTGGGCCAATACCGTCTAGCCCTCTCCTCTTCCCTTTGGTCATGTGTGCAAGTAGCCACGCGTGCGGGTTAGGGTATTAGTGCCTCTTTGGCGCCGCCCGACCGTCAGATGGCTCCGCCATCATCTGGAGTTGACATCGGAGTCCTCCATTACCTCTCCTCCTTCCTTGAGTGACGCCCACACCCTCCGCCCTTATGTGGACCCTAGTAAACGCGAAATCGACGCTGTTGGGTGCTGTCCAAGACCGATTTCGACTTTTTGTGACCGGTTGGGTATTGTTTAACCGCCGATCGAATTTTAGTGAGTACACCCTATCTTTCGGTCGCACCTTCCACTCGTTGGCACGATCTTTCTCCCGGCCACCCCTAGTGTGCCGCTGTGGATCGCGAATTTTATCGTGTTGACTTTGACACCCTTTTTGGCCGTGTGTAGTTTCGGCGTTTCCTAAACCCTCGGGACAGCAGCTCTCTCAGCTATGTAATGGTTTTGATCGCCAACTCCGCCACCGACGCCGCCACCATCGTGTGCTCGCCATCAAACGTCATGATTACGAGGTAGGGGAGTTTTGAACTCGTAATTTCATAATAGCATGCTTAAATGAGTAGTAGCATGTTAGGAATTACATGATGTACATATAAGCATGATTATATGGTATGTTTAGATACGTATGGCATGCATATGAGCTGTAAGTATGATTGTTATGTATGAGTTGTACGTATGCTTTATGTATGTGTATGATGTATGCGCTAGTGATGGCTAGTGATTGTGAGTAAGTTATGCATGTGAGCAGAGGTAGGTGTGATGGAGGGTAAGAAGTGGTAAGGGTTTGGTACGAAGTTGGAGGCAGATTTGGACATGTAAGCGTATGACGGAAGACAGAGAAGGTAAGTTTGAGGAGCAAGAATTTGAGATGGATCAGTTTGGTTTGGAGTATACGTCAGGAGTTTGGTAAGTAAGAGGACCGAGGCTTAGAGCCTTATGAGGGTTTATTAGACGGTAAGAGTGTGCATAATTGTATAAGCATAACGTACAAATTATAAAGTGAAAAGTAAGCATAATCAGTGAGGTGTAAATAAGGGGGTAACGAGGATCTACTTTGAGGAGCTCAGTTTGACGATGTAAGTAAGTTGTTTGATCGTAAGGTGGATGTCAAAGGATGTATGATTACGTAAGGATCTGTGTGTGGTGAGCCATGTTGTGACTTGGACAGGTAAGTGAAGGTTGTTGCCCCGACGAACTAGGGTTTCGATCGGGCTCAGCTTTAGTTTGATCAGTCAAGGACTGTGAGTCGGTTTGGCATAATTGTACCGCATAATATACTCAATTCAAACTTGAATTATAAGAAAGCTAATGATAGCATTGTGAGTTTGAGACCTGAGGGTTCGACAGATTAAGTTCCGTGTTTGAGCTAGCCGAAAATGAGTCGGCTGAGCACTTCTGTGTCTTGCCATGGTTGTTATCCTGCGGGATTTTTGTCTGTGTGCTATATAGAGCACCAAACGTCTGATGCTCTATTGAGAGCACTGTATGCTTTGTTTTGGTCTGTGTGCTATATTAAGCCCAGATGTTTGATGCTTTGTTGAGAGTGCTGTAAGTTTCCGCCCTTCGTGGGCTCTGTATGTTTCTGCCTAGATGGCTTTGTATGTTCTGCCCAAGAGTGGCATTGTAAGATTCTTGCCCAAGAGTGGCACTGTATGTTTTCTGCCCTTAGTTGGCAATGTATGCCCCAAAGAGTGGGCATTTGCGCGCTTAGGTAAGCAGTATCATAGACCTGCTCTTACCTGTTTGATCCTGTGCCCCATGAGCATAGGTGTTCCTTGCCTTCGGAAAAGTCCATGGCGTCTAGTTGCTCCCCGAAGGTTAAGGTGACGCCCTTGTGGCATTCCCTTCCTTTCCGACGTTGGAGCTTGTTAATTGTAATGAGCTTCAGTTGTCGGTAGTTTGTGTACGATAGTGAGAGTATGTTGTATGCTTCAGATTCTGAGTAAGTTGTACGTGTAAGATTCAGAGTAGGTGTAAGTGTAAGCTCCTGAGGAAGATGTAAGAATACGTTTATGTGTAAGTGTATGATTGTACGATTAAGGTTGTATAAGTACGTGTAGGTTGTGTGAATATGAATGTGAGTACGATTGTAAGATGATGATTCAGAGTAAGAATGTAAGTGTAAGTTTTTGAGTAAGATAGTAAGTGTATGATTGTAAGCACGATTGTAAGTATATGATTTTGACGAGGACTGTAAGTGTAAGATTGTACGAGTTTGGTCGTACGAGTATGAATAAGGTGTTGAGTATGCGTACGATCGTACGATGGTACGAGTAAGTTGTAAGACCCTGATTAAGGGTGTTGGTGTAAGTTTACTTTCATTGGTGTGCTATGCATTATTATATGCATATGTTTATGATTATATTATGTTGATTGCTTCATGTTTGTGTTGCATGACGCATGTTTTTATGAACTTATTGAGTTCACCGTTTGGGATTTCCCCTACTGGGTATTGTCCTACTGAGTATGAAAATACTCACCCTACTATTTTTAGCCCCGTTGTTCGGGAGGCTTTTGTAGGTATGTGTTGTGAGCTCCTGGAGATGGATGCTCGTTTGTGCGGAGGATTGTTTCCCACTCGACTCAGGTATATTTGACTCAATGAAGTTTATTTGGTGCCACGATCTGATGTATTTGGTGAGATTTAAGTGTTTGTAGCTTCTAGACTTTTAATTTGGATCAGATAGTAGACTGTTTATGGGACTTGTACTAGGGGACGCCTAGGAGTTATTTGTATTTGTAAATCCATGATTATGGTAATTTAGTCGTACGTTTGTTTTCGAGTAGCGCCTGAGGAGATTTGATTTGGCGATACGATGTTTAACCGTATGATGTTTTAAATTATAAACTGTTTATACGGGTTTTGATTTCGTCAGTTTTACTCCGATTTAAAAATAAAAAATTTTCCATGAATTTTATGGAAAATGTATGAAAATCTCGGGCATTACAATAGGAGGAGCTCATATGGATATATTAGTTAGACTTCTTGGTAGAGCTCCTCCTGCTACAGTGATGCGTGGTAGCCGAGTGAGCCTACAATGGCTCTTACAGGAGTTTCGCGAGCTCCCAGCCGATGCTACAGAGATAGTTATCGAGCAACATCCACGAGCCTATATATTGCATTTACTTGGAGCCACCATATTTGCGGATACCACGAGCAGCCATGTGCATGTTTCGTATCTCTCTCTCCTTGCCGACTTTGACATGGCTGGCACTTATTCATGGGGCAGTGCTACTCTCGCATTCTTATACCGAGAGTTAGGAAAGGCATGCCAGGCCATGACCTCGGGGATTGCGGGCTGTCTGACCCTTCTTCAGGTAATTAATTGTGTAACTTTACTTGGTGTTTTAGTCACGTATAATTTTTTAATTCTAATATTTGTTATCACTATTTTATGACATAGTTATGGTCGTGGGAGCACTTACACGTCGGCCGACCAACTGCTGAGATGGGTCGCTTGGTCGAGGGTGCTCCATTAGGGGCGAGGTAGGTTGTATTTATATTTACCACATTACTTTTTAATCAATGTTTTATGTACATATGCTGAACTCATTTCTTAAATTTAACTCCTTAAGGTGGAATGTTCGGAAGAAGAGAACTGAAAATCCCCAAGGAGTCCTCCGATTGTATAGAGGGGAGTTAAACCACCAGCGGCCATACCAGGTAATTTTATTAACGTGTTGAACTTTTTTATGTAATGATTTTAAAAAATTTTGTCGTTATTTAAACTAAATTATCTTTATATATTGTATAGATTATTTGGCAGCCGTACTCGGAGGACTTGTTGGCTGTGATACCTCCACTTTGCACGGACGGTCGAGAGGTGTGGCTTTCTCGAACCCCTCTAATATGTTACGAGATTATAGAGATGTATGTGCCAGATCGTGTAATGCTCCAGTTTAACCTGGAGCAAGGGGTCCCACCTTCTATTGTCGAGTTTGTCCATCACATCACTCGACAGGGCCGCCATATTACCGACTAGGCTATATATCATGCGTCGTATATTGCTCGATGGGAGGATAGGAGAGCCACTGTTATTAGAGGGGAGATGGCTACGACATTGCGAGATGATCGTAGTACTTATATGCACTGGTATTTACTGATTACACAGCGATATATTTTACCACGCGATGATGTAGAGGAGATGACATATCAGCCTAGGGGAGCATCTGAGGCAGCTCTAGTAAGTACAACTTTGTTAATTAAGGCATATATTATTTTCTTATTTCGTTTTAATTATTTATCTAATATTTAATTTATTTTTTTATAGCTTCGTCAGCTTCGACATACTAATGCGTATTTGAGTGATGCACTTGTCACCTGTATTTCGCGCGAGGACTTAGCAGCAACATGTGAGTCGGTGATTAGATCGTCTAATGATGTCCTTCGTAGCTTGCCACTACTTCATTCGGTGATCACGGATGTTCATCGAGATTATCCTGTCGACGAGGCCGCTCAGACGCAGCCGATGCACTCTTCATGCCCTGATATTCTATCATTATCAGCAGCATATAGCTCTCCTCCAGGTTCATCATTTCTAGACACTACACATGTAGCGCAACCAGATTCGATTTTATATTATAGACGACATCCGCCAGCTCGTATTGTACCATCTATTACTTATGCTGAGCCGAAGCCCGAGCAGGAGCCTGACATGGAGTTGCAGCCGGAGCTGGAGCCCTAGCCCCAGTCGGAGTTGGAGTCGGAGCCAGAGCCACAACCACAGCCACAGCTAGAGCTAGAGGTAGATCATGAGGAGCTCGTACACCACCGTCGAGGACGAGGACGAGGACGTAGGAGATTATGATATTACTTGTGATGTATTATATTTGTTACTCGTCTATGATGTACTTTACTTATATTTGTTGTGGTGATATTCGTGATAGTGATATTTGTTATGGTGATATTTGTTATGGGTGGAATGAATGAAGTCGTGCATGTACATCTGTGTTTTGAATGAATGAATAGGGACAAGTGATAAAATTAGTTTAAAATAGTAATTTTAAAAAAATTTAATTTGATTTCGTCGTTTAGAACGACGAAATTAGTGTTGTTCCGAGACCGAAGGCCGAAATCAGTAGTTTAAAATAGTAATTTTTTAAGTTGATTTTGTCGTTCTGAAGAATGAAACCAGGTCAAGTAATAAACGGTTTCGTCGTTTAGTAAAAAGCCACGCTGGCGCCAGCTGCTTGGCTGGCGCCTGCTTGGCAAAAACGAACACCACTTTGGGAAATATTTCCCAAAGTGGTATATTTTGGTAAATATTTTTTTTAATTATTATTTTAATAATTTTCTCTTGATTTTACTCTTTAATAAAAATCACTATTTTTCAAATGTAGCTATTAATACAAGATAGAGGGATTATTTTACTACTTAAAACACGACTCACCATAACTTTCAAGAGCCCTAATAACATCTCACACATTATGCTGCTGATCAACATCTTATACATTATGTTCTTAATTATGCTCCCGTGAGCAGATTTTATTTGATGGAAGGTCTAACAACTTTGTGAATTATCTACAAAGTCTACACAAATTTTATTTTTAGACAAATTTACCCTTCTATTTTTTTCCCTTTAATCTCCAATGTCTCCTACGTTGCTGATTTTTTCTCTGCCTTTTTTTTCGATGTCTCCTTCGCAACAGAGTCTTTTTCTCCCTTTCTTCTCTGATGCCTCCTCCACTACCTAGTCTCTTTGCCCCGTGCTCTTTTATTATCTCATCACACACGGTCCCTAAGATATCTCAAGTTTCAGTCTAGTCGCCAAGTCAAATTGTGACTAAATTTATCCAACCCCACTTGGAGAAGAAATTGCCGAGGCTAAACTCGGACAGCAGTGCCTAAGTCTCAACCAGTACCTTGCTCATATGGGACCTGCCTTCAGACTCCTCCCGGAACCACCTCATGAAAGCTACTTGACAAAGTACGTTGTTGGCCAGTGCTAAGAACAACTTGCTCATGTTGGTTTGACCCATTCTTGCCTGATACAATGGCTAACATCTACTCAACCTCCTCGTGCCTAAATTGGAGGAAGGACACCACTTGTGTTGGCATTGAGGAGTTCTGAGATGCAGATCTTGTGAGCCTGCCACTAGTAGGGACCGGAGGGGGAGAAGGTGATGTCGGGGCAGTCAAATGAAAGATGGTGGACAGTGGGAATATGGGGCCGGCTTGCGAAGACCTAGTCTTGGATCCGGAGGACCTCCTGGGCCAGTGCAGGGAGGAGATAATGAGCGTCCAGACGTGGCCTAGCTGGAGGAGGAGGATGGGGCTTAGCTTCTCTGCCAATTGGGTAAGGGCAATGTGGGGTAAGTCCAAGAGGAGTTGTCGTATATAATAAAAAGAGTAAATATTTACTTACTTTGTTATATACAAAGAGAGTAATTTATAACAACGTGAGTAAATATTTACAGTTCCACTAGTGAATTTCAATCAATACAAGACCAGGTAGATTACCTAAAGGTCTAAATTTATATTTAACCATTTTTTATGGATTTTTTGCAGTTGGGTTTTAGATAATTTTTTTGGGCTGATTTATGATTGAAGCTTGGGAACCTCCCCTTGTATGGTACTTTGTTGTCTTTTTTGATGAAATGGGTAGCTTTGGTTCTTACCGGTAGAATTTAGTTAGTTTGTTTTAGAAAATTGGAAAATGAAGGAGGAGGGAGGGAGAATAGCAGATTGGGCTCCATAGATTCAATGAAATCGAAGTGGGTGACGAGAGCGACGATTTGCCATCTTACTTTCTGCTTGATTCCGAGGACGACGATAACGAAGAGGAGTACTTGATTTGTCTGTCCCTTGTATCAATTCCTTTGATGTAGAAGTGCTTGAGGTCCCCAGTGCTCAAAGACAAAACTACGAGATATCATAATTTTACTGCCATTAAATGACCCATTACTGATTGGGCTCAAAGCGTCTTCATCATCCTTCGGATTAGGGAGTGGAACAAAGAGATTTGGGGGTATTTTTATCTAATTATAAATTTTAGAGTTAATATTATATTAATAGTATTTTTTTATAGTTCGCCCTAAAACCCCTTACGTTAATGTGTTGTTTGGTAAAAATATACGGTAAAAATACACCGTCAACGTAGTGTCCGCGCGCACCTTACATTTTCTCGTGGGCTCGTTTACAGGTGTCCGTTAACTTGGCCCAAGGCAGGTCCGAGCAGGGCTTACTGGACTCGGCCATGATTTCGGGGCTTAGAAACTTGAAAGCAAAATCCGGTTCGGATTCTGGTCTAATAGTATGACCCGGCCCGGTTGAAGACTCGACCCCCATTTGCAAACCCTCATACGGAGTCACACTCGTCGACTTCATCCACTCCCCGAGCTCCGCCACCGCGGCCATCCCACCGCCGACGCCGAGGAAGGTCGTGCAACTGGTACGTAGCCTTTTCTTGGGTCGATGTTTTCGTCTTATTTTCGGTTGTGCCGATCGCTAATGACTGAACTGCTCGAAGTTCTGAGAGGTCGGAAAGCTTCGAGTGGCTACAGGTCATCTTCCAAGGTCTTGCCGGGCGTGAATGCACTTCACAGCATTTGAAGGTCCCCAATGTCTAAATGGATGAAGGATTCATCGTTGTTGTGAGCCCCAGCTTGAAGGTCTCCTTCTGCTTTCTTTTCTTATCCATTTTTACAGTAATTGTCATCATCGTTCAGACGCTTTTCTTTGGTCGAATGCGACTCTGCTAGACTTTCTTCAGTCGGCTTGAGCTTGGCTAGAATATATGTCGGACTTTCAATTCGGACTGACTTGTTCACAATTGTTTTTCTTTATATAAGTTTGAGCTCGGTTCGAGATTTGATTTCTAACATTCACTGGTCAATCCGAGCTGGAGTTTGCTTAAGTTTGATAGTGGCAGCACACGTTGGCTACCTGCATTGCCGCTTTTGTGTTTGCATGTACAGTCTACTGGACCGATTATGCTTATCAGCTGCTGCTGTAACCACCCGCACTTTGTGTATTGTTGCATCACACCGAATCCATACATCGGCCCTGGGCTCCCCAGGAATGTTCCACAGTCATGTTATTAAGAATGGGATGTTACCCGATGTTTACACGGCAAATAAACTCCTCACCTTGTATGGGAAATGCGGGGCAATTCAAAATGCCAGTCAATTGTTTGACGAAATGCCTTTCCGAGATACTGTTTCTTGGAATGCAATAATCGGAGTTCATGTGGATCACAAGTGCTACATGCTGGCCTTCGATTTTCTGCGGCTTATGAGGAGAAGTGGATTCTCCTTTGACGAGTACACCTTTGCAAGTGTGCTAAAGGGGGCTGCTAGCATGAATTGTGCCACCATGGGTTGCCAGTTACATTCCATCATTGTCAAGACAGGCTTAAACGGTAATGTTTTTTGCGGAAGTGCCCTTGTGGACATGTATGCAAAGAATAATATGACTAATGATGCTAAAACCGTGTTTGAGCTCATCATTGACCGCAATGAAGTAACTTGGAATGCCATGATTGCGGGATATGCGCAAGCAAGTGCCCATGATGCCACTTTTGAACTTCTTAAGTACATGGAGAGGGATGGATTCAGCCTCGACGAGGCCTCACTTGCTAGTTCTCTAAGTTTGCTTGATGACCCAAAATACTATAACTTAGCGTGTCAGGTTCACGTGAAAGTTATAAAATATGGTAGATCAGTCAATACAATCGCCTATAATGCTCTGATTACAGCCTATGCTGAATGCGGGTCAATTAGGGACTCAGAAAAACTGTTTGGCAGCATGAAATGTAGCAAAGATTTGGTTACATGGAACTCCATGCTGGCAGGCTATGCACAACAAAGTTGTTGGATCCCTGCATTTGAGCTCTTCAATATGATGCGGAAATTTGGCATAGAGCACGATATGTACACCTACACTAGCATTGTCAATGCTTGTTTTGATCAAGAACAACAAGACCAAGGGAAAACATTACATGGTTTGATTATTAAGATGGGTTTTGAGTATGCAGTACCTGTTTCAAATTCAATCATTGCTATGTATGTTAAATCTAAAGATAAGCCCATGCAAGATGCAATTAGGTATTTCAGTCTCATGGACTTGAAGGACGGTATCTCGTGGAACTCACTTTTAACTGGGTTTTCACAAAGTGGGTTAGGTGAAGAGGCTTTAAAATTCTTTGCTAGAATGAGGTCTGCCCATGTTGAGATCAACCACTATTCTCTATCTGCTGTGTTTCGAGCATGCTCAGATTTGGCTGTCCTCCAGTTAGGTCAGCAGGTTCATGGCCTAGCCAATAGATTGGGTTTTGAACCAAATGCTTTTGTAACTAGTTCAATGATGTTCATGTATTCTAAGTGTGGAGTCATTGACGATGCAAGGAGAATATTTAATGAGACAAACAAACATAGCACGATCACTTGGAATTCAATAATATTTGCATATGCTCAACATGGCCAGTGTGATACTGCGCTTGGTCTCTTCTACAGGATGCAGGAGAATAAGGTGAGGCCTGACCATATAACTTTTGTTGGCATTCTTTCTGCATGTAGTCATATTGGTCTGGTTGAAGAGGGAGTGAAACTTTTGACATCTATGGAGTCTTTATATGGCATTCCTCCTCGAGTGGAACATTATGCCTGTGGAGTTGACCTTCTTGGGCGGGCTGGCCATCTTGATGAGGCTAAAAATTTGATTGAATCTATGCCATTTGCTCCCGATGCCATGGTGTGGAAGAGTTTATTAGGTGCATGTAGGATTCATGGTAATATGGAACTTGCTACTTATGCAGCTAGGATTTTGGTGGTACTTGATCCTGCAGAGCACTCAACATATCTTATTCTTTCAGACCTGTATGCCAGAAAAGGTAAGTGGGGTGAGAGAGCAATGGTTAAGAGAATTATGAGAGATGAAGGCCTGAAGAAGGTCCCTGGATGGAGTTGGATTGAGGTGAACAATGAAGTTCATGCTTTCAATGCTGAGGACCGGTCTCACCGACAAGCCAATGAGGTATATAAAACTTTAAGGGATTTGATGGCGGAGATCAGAAGGCTAGGCTATGTTGCATTTCCTGTTGTGGATCATGAGGGAGATTCTGATTGGAGATAATATTCAGATGTGAGACTGCCACTGACTGATCATGGGCAAGCCCTGTAGGTACAAATGAAGATACTTATTCAGATCCCAAATGCTCGAATCTTTGATTGATTTTATCCCTTGATTTGGTTTCCATAGTTGTTTTTGGATGAAGGTGAATACCTGAAAGTTTAAAGGATGTGATTCTATTTTCTAGGTAAGATAGCTGCACTTGTCGCTAATTCCAGTTAAGTATCTATTTAACATTAAATGGAATTGAGTCCAATGTGTGCTACCACTTATTGCTGTTATCAAGCTTGGATGAACTCCTACTCAGAATGACCAATGAATGTTTGTATTTATCCCAAATCAAGCTCAAATTTATAAGAAGGAAAAGAATTGCGATCACATATGTTCTTACTCAAAATTGATGTACATTCCTGCTAAGTTGAAGATTAATAGCCAGCTCAGATAGGCACTCTGCTAGAGTTGCAGTCAACTGGAGAATAATGTTTGAATTATGAAGATAATCGTGCTAGTGTAAAACCAGAGGTTGTAGAACAACATATGAACAAATATTTGTTACTATTATAATGGTAGTAGTAGTAGTAGTACAAGGTCTCTTCCACTGCTAATTAAGTGTTTCTTTTCCTTATATTTCATTTTGGTGATACATCATCATCATACACCTTATCGCAGCTATCGTCATACGCCTTATCACCAATTTGGTACTTACTGGAGGTAAAAGTAGAAATCCTTATGTACAAAGATCTGTTCTGAATCTGAAAAATTGGGTTATTTACTTCTTCTATAATGTTGTTTTGCAATATCTATATGACATGAAACTGTTTCTTAAAGCTATTGTATTGGGTTATGCTGATAGTTTTTATTCACTAAGGTAGACTTCATGGAAAATTTGTGGGTTATGCTGATAGTTTTTATTCACTAAGGTAGACTTCATGGAAAATTTGTTTAGTTGATGTTGTGAAGAGGCTCAGCATAGTGAATGCTTGCCTACATTGCATTTTTTTTTTCTTGGCGACTTTTATTTAATGGGAAAGGTCGTCTTGAACTAGTGAATTTCCATACCTAAATAAAAGCATGAGAAAATAGAAATAAGATTTTCAATGGCTTTCCCTTTGGTTATCATCGTCATACTTTTTTGCAGAGGTGACATTCCTTTGTCAATAGATGACACCAAAAATTCTGCCTGAAAATCTGGAAGAGGACGTGCTCCATTGTGATTGAATATATGGGATGTAAAACCAGCAAAAATTTGTTTCACTTAAACAACAAGATGGTTTTTATCTTTTCTACATCTTATGAACCTGGGATTTGAAGCATCTAACAAGAGCACATTCTCTTTGTGCTCTCTATACATTTTATGAGCTGTATTGCCGTAACTATCTCTGTCTCTCTCAAACACACAAGACACACACACATCCATGAAGCTCATGTGTATTGCCACCATTGCCTACACAGCTTGCTGCCTGAATATCTTCCCTTATATCTCTCTCTTGTTTCTTCTCTAGCAGCCAAACACCAATTCCCATCAGACTTTGCATTTCTAACATAAAAGTGCTTGCCTTCACTTATTGCAGTAATTTGAAACTGGGTTTTGCGTGCAACAGCACAGGGGCATCTTGAGTTTTCTCCTTTGAAAACTCTTTTGAAGCATCGATTAGAATGTGGAAGTTGGTGGTTAAAAATGTGTTGGGAGGAAGATGTAGCCTTTTCCCCAGGGACAATTGCATGCCACATTTGTATGTTCTCAGGAGAGGCTTCCATGGTGGAAAGGTACTGTCTAAACTCTTGAATTACAGATATTTGATTGTGTAGTGATAGTCATAGATTAAATGAAGCTACTCTAATTATGAATTGTACTAAGTCAAAGAACTTCGTTTGAATTTAAACAGAAATCAACCAAAAATTGGGGAAATTTGCATCTTAGGCTTTCTAGTGAAACTAATATGCAAAAAGTACGTCCAATATAATTTGTGTGGAAGTGTTGTACCACTTTACAAATGTTGTAAAATCTTTATGCTGTTAGGCCATCTACAGAAGCTGCTAGTGGTTTTATTGTCAAAACTTTTTAGTTATATGCTGAAAATACACTTGCTTGGGAAGATTTAGGTATCAACTAAATGCGTCTCTGGCAATTGGTGTTCCCTTTCTTCAACTCCCATTTCTTCTTTTTATGATTTATTCACTCCTTCAACAGTCCCCCTCCCCATGAGCTGTGTTTACCTTCCTCCTCGACCATTTGGATAAAATTCGAGCTCACCCTCCTCTCTCCGACCTTCAGTTCTCTTCCTTCACAATTTCCTATTGTGCTCTATGCACAGTTGGGTCTATAAGTTCAAAGATAATGAACATAAACCATAATTGCAACCATAATCAAGTAGCATTTTTCTTTAACAATTTGAGGTCAGCGATATGGATCTTACACCTCCATTCTAGCTTATTTTGTGTCAACTCTTTCGTAAGAGATAGCATAGCCATATTCTTTCAAAGATAATAAAGAACATGAACCACTGTTGTGAGTTTGAGATTTAGGTAGACGTAATGATGGAGTCGACAAGAAGAGGATAGAGCTAAATGTCACCTGGAAGGGGACAAAGCTCTAGTGCCAAGAGATAAGGCCAAGCTCACCTTTTCTTTAAAGGAAGGCCATTTTGGACATTAAATTTAGCGTTGCTTGGAATCAATCAGCACGTCAAAGGGCTTCGAATCCGACATGAAGCAGCCTAGCCGTTGGGCTACCCTGTTGTTAATGAAGTTGTGGGTTGACCCACTATTGATCAGAATGGCCACTTGCCACCGCTTAAGGTGGCCTTGTACTCACATCGTGCGTGGAGTGAATGCCCCCGAGAAGGCATGGATAGAAATCTCCGGCAGCACGTCATCATAGTGCGACGAGTCAGACCCGTCCACCACCTCCCCCTCCTCATTGATCTCTTCCACTAGAAGACTGCCCTTGACGGAACAACGATGCCCCGGTACGAACTTCTCATTGCAGCGAAAACAAAGCCCCTTCGACCGACGTTCCTCTATCTGGGCCAGAGCGAGCCGCCGAACAATCGGGCCGGATTGAGAGGGTTGCTGGCTGGGACGACAAGGGGGGAAGCACTCATAGCACCCCAGGGAAAAGTCCTGAGCCAGCCTCGTCATCACTGTCTAGCCAGTTTCTCTTTTTCAATGCACGCGTGGCGCACGACATCCCGCATACTGGAGCAGGGGAAAGTAGTGCATTTCCTCTAAAATTTCTGGTTTGAGCCCTCTCTTAAACTTGCCCACCAAGGCGGCCACCGGCCAGTCGGGAAGGTGGTTAGCTACCTTCTTGAACTCCGTATAATTAGCTCGGACAGTGGTGGTTTGGCGTAGGGAGGAGAGCATCTCGTTGAAGTCTTAGAACTCATTTGGGCCAAACTGGATGCACAACTCATCGGAGAAGGCGACCCAAGTGGGGTAGCGCACCTCCTTCTCAAAACTCTGGAACCATACCGATGCATCCCCGTCTAGGTGGAAGGCTGCTATGCGCAGTCGTTCAGCCTCCGAATGTGTTCCTTGGTAGGCAAAAAACTTTTCCGCCTTATACAACCATTCCTATGGGACGTCTATTCCTCTGAAACGTTGTCCCCATTGTAATGTGGGAACTGTAGGCGGGCCAAACGAGGTGTAGCCCCTCCTTGGGGTGCTCTGCGGGGTCCTGGGTACTCTTCCCAGTCATCCTCCATCTCCTGGAACACGTTTCTAGGAGGCGGCATCATTGGGGCATTTTCCCAAATACCTGGTGTGCCTTGCGTATCCCAGGCTTGGTGCCTCCTATCCATGACCTGATCGAATATGCCAAAGCATACAGTACCTTGGGGAAAACACATATCTTGGTTTGCCGGTGCCGGAAGGTCAAAGGGGTGTAGTTCGAGGGCCTGGGACGGACCCCCTTTCTTCATGAACACAGTTGGCAGCATGGGCAAAAGGGGTGCTGAGTGCTTTGCTTGAAGCTGAGCCACGGCCAAGCCCATAGCATCGACCTTGGCTACGAGCCTATGCCCACTTAAGGTCCTAATCTCCGCCATAATTTGCATCAAAGTAGGCTCGCCGTTAGATTCTGGTACTGTCTTGGGGCTGTCAGTGGAGGCGAGAGCCTCCTTCTCGGGCTGAGCTTCCGGGGCCACGGCAGCCTATTTGCCTCGTGCTATGACCAGAGATCGTAAAAGCTCCGATACCAATGTTGTGCCCAATGTGGGCACAAGCGGTACACAGGAGTTCTATGTAGGGAAATAGAAAGAAGTAGGAAAAAAGGGGGGAAATAACTGGAATTCTCTATTGACATAACCCGAACCAAGGAGGGAGACGACCCTTTATGGGGAGTCGTGCCCTCCCACATTGGGAATCGTGCCGCTAGTGGGCCCGGCTATCCCGTGGTCCACTAGCACGCCCATTACAGTTCAACAATAAAATATAAATGTAAATCATCCTCAAACATAAGGGAAAGTAACCTAATGTTCGTAAATAAATAAAGATGAATAAACGAGGAATCGTGTGAGCGTGCACAACATGTAATTGCAGTAGGACTATATTGTAAAGTTTCAAAGATGGAAGGGTAATTTTTGCAAATAATTTTTTTTTAAAACTGACCTTTGATAATTAAGTTCTAAAGAGGGATTAATATGCAAAATTACCTTTATAATTATCCATCAAAAGAACTAAACCTCTCTAGTTCTGCAATTTGACAAGCTTTCATCATGGGCTTATGGAATTGGAAAATTGTCTACCAAACCTAGTGGATTGGTTCCGCTCAATAACAAGCTTTGGTCTTGGGCTCACGGAGTTGGAAAATAATTGGCAGAACCTCTTTTCTTTCAGTTGTTGATTTACAATCCACATTTTTGTGGCGGCTTACTCAAGATGCTTTGTCACGGCAACTGGTTATGTTCATGCATAGAACATAATTTGTGATGTTGGTAGTCAATTTCTTATGACATGCAAACTTTTTTAGACTTCCCATTATTTGTCTGAGCGTTGAACTTTGAAACAACACGTTGTAAATATTATCATTGGCAACTTGATCATTACGTAAATTTTATCTTATGCCCATCAACCCCATTTCTCAATGGTGCTGGCATAAAAAATCATATTGAAGTATACACGGTCATTGATATAATTCACAGTTATGAGTATGTAACAACTGTGCTTTAACAAAGATTGATAAAAATAGGTTATTAAGTCCTGCCTACCCGCCAGTAGGAACATTGGAGATGGTGAATTACTACATGGCTTCTGAAAGTTTGTTTGAACTTGCAGTACGATGATATAAGTGGTATTCCCAAGGTTTACCAATACGTCAGCTCTATATATATGTCTCTGGTATAGATAGCTCAATATTGTACTGCTTTTAGTTGAATGCAATAGCTATGTTTTTGTGATGGCAACACAAAATGATAATTCTATAAGCAGATATGGCAAATCTGTTGCTGAATTTGCGTGTAAGATACAGAATGAAACTGTCCAATTTAAGTTTTTAGGTTGGTAGGAGTTTATGCAAGCAGGAATACTATCTGGAAGTTTTGGATATATAGCTAATACTCACTACTGAGATGAATTTGTTCTCATTAGATGAAACTGATTTCTGTAGTCAATAAAGTAGCTTATGTAAGTGTACTTGCTTTTAATTTTTTATGTCTAGCTTGTGCAAGTGTACTTGCTTTATCATCTTATGTCTAGGTCAGACTTACATATACTGTGTCCATGTTTCTAGACTTTGTATTTATAATTTCCGGACCTTGTGTATCATTTATGTAAATTATGTTTTCTATCTTCGACCTAGAAAAAGAAAAATGTTTATTATCTTCGTGTTCACCATAATTTATATCATTGTGAGTTGGATCTGTAAGGGAATTGTTTTCTCCAGAAAATGTAACATTTAATTCTTGTCATGTATAAATACAGAAGCAGTCTGTAGAAAGGTTATATAGATTTTCTTATTGTCTGAATATCTATTTGAACTAATATTCCTTCCAAAATCACGCAGTTTATATAAAGGTTATATAGATTTTCTTATTTTCTGCATATTTATTTGAACTAATATTCCTTCCAAAATCATACGAATAGATATTGAGACATAAGTGTTTCGCTTGGTTTCATGTTTTTCTTATCACTATCCCTGGACTTCTAATGATCACTATTTATATAGTTACCTCACTTTCCAGTTTCCAATATAGTCAGAACATGCTAGTCTCACTTTTAATCACGTCTTAGATAAAGTAATTATTTTTCTGAGCTTTGTCCTGGTTCATTATTTATTGATGTTTACTCTTTTGTGATTTTAGTAATCCGTAAAAGAACACAAAATAGTATGGTGTTTCTTGTCACCTGATGTTTAGCGGACCCTTGTGGGCATGCATGATATTGTCCAAGCAGTCTTGATTGTCATGATTTTTTCTGAGTTTGTTCTTAACGAAAATAGCTTCGATTGTTTTGTGGACTCTTTACTCTTGGTGGGTTGTTCTTATATTAAAACAGTAAGCCACAACTCACCAACAACAAATCACACCATAGTGGATTTTTTTTTGTCCAATGTAAAATTCCTATCAGAAAGAAGATTATTTAATATACCCTCTCCATCCCACATTAATAGCTCTATTTGATTTTTTAAATTGAACTAAAATTAGTTTATTTTGAAAAACTAATTGGAGCTATTAATTTGGGACAGAGTAGTTAGGAAATTTAGCATAAATATGCGATCTTGGTATGGTTTAAGGATGGTTTAATTGCATTTTTTAGGACCGGGTAGAGGTTGAATTCTATTGCGAAGAAATTTCTTGAAAATAACTAATACCTCCTACTAGTATTGATTGTACTTTATAGCAAATCTCTAAATGTTTTTTAACTTGAGGTAATTTGAATGGTGCTTTTTCAGGTCAGTTCTGCTCCAAGAAGCTTCTTTGGAGTTGAGGATTTCCTCGATGATGATAACAGCCGTCCTTACACTTACCAAAAGGAGAAAAAGTCTAAGAATCCTCATAAGCACATCTCATTCAAGCAAAGAACGATAGCGTACATGGAGCCTTTTACACTAGATGTATTCATCTCCAAACGTTTTGTATCGGCATCTCTGACCCACAGGGTCACAAGCAAGCAAGTTGCTGTTGCAGGTACAAATTCCAAAGACATTAAGGCTGTGCTAAAATCTCGATCTGACATACCTGCTTGCCTGGCCGTTGGTCGGATTTTGGCCGACAGGGCGCGAGAAGCTGATGTTTACACTGCTTCTTACACACCAAGGGAACGAGATAAATTTGAAGGAAAAATAAGAGCAGTAGTTCAATCCCTTATTGACAACGGGATCGATATTAAAGTGTACCTTGAGTGAAATGAAATTTTGTAGATGGCTTGGCATTGCTTATGAACAATTTTTTTATGAGTGTATAGAGACTAGTAAAAGCTGTTTAAATGAGAGGCATAGGACTTAGAAGAAATTAATAATAAAAGGAATCACTAGGATAGCCGGATCCTATATTAAAGTTGAATGGTTGATGCACTGTGTCATCCTCTAGCTACTACATGCTAGAGATGAGATGATGATGATGATGAAGTACGTTAGACATCATGAATTGCACATAGACTATGATTATGATGTCTCATAATGAGCATCTCAGGTTAGGTTGAGTCTTCTATATGATTTGTCCCGTTTCTTGAATCTCAATAGACCTGAGATAAAATTGAAAAACCCAAGAATTAAAATAGGAACTAAGATTCTATCTTGGGTCGGGTCAGTTCTAATATTTTAAAAAACCGATTCTATACTTAGATTTGGTTTACTATAAAAATTTATACCATAGGGTTAAATAAGTTTTTGTGGGTTAATTAAGAAATTAGGTCGGGTTGAGTCAGTTCTTTAGTTTTTCACAAGACAGATTTAACCCGACTAGATAACTACTTGGGTAATTTTTTCCTTGAACTTGGCCCAACTTGAGATAGAACCTAACTCAACTCGAGAATTACCTTGGTCGGTTCCATTTGGATTGGATCAAGTCTGGATTTAGAGCGTAGCCCCGATATCATACTATTATAAAAATTGCCAAGGGAGTGAGATGGTTTTTCTCTTTCTTTCTATTTTTTGCATTTATCCCTATATTACTTATAATTTTTTATATTTATTCTTATATCACATATAAGGGACAACATATAGAGCTATCTTATCTTAGCCACGTGTTAGTTGAATATTAATCACTCGTGTGATATTTCTAAATTCGTGGAGTTATATCTTGTGGTGTCAACCTTATATTTGTATGTTCTTGGTATCGTTTGAAAACTCTCAATGAATTTTAACAAATGAGACCATGTGGATAACGTTTTATCAAACTTTTTTGGGTGTGTCGCACATACGACAATATTTTTAAAATTTTTCTATATTACCCTTTTTTTCCTTTATTCCCCTAATTACCCTCAACAGGATACAAATTCCTACAATCAGCTCTTCAATTTTTGGCGATCATATTTAAAAGATTGATTTCAACAATTTGATGAGGATGTGGATGTGAACTAGTAGATGGACTATACAAAATAAATTGGTTAAAAAATAGATCTTTTACATTAATTAATTTGATTTCTTCTTATAACAATCTTGTGAATGAAGGCACAAACACAATTCTTATGGGGAATTTTCAATGTATGTTACTTACTATGAGGGTCTTTCCTAGATAAAGTTCTACTTTAATAAAGTCTTGCTATGAATGTATTTGCCCTTATACAGAGATTGTACAATAAACACAACATAGATTAAGGGAAAGCTAATATGATCATTTGATGCATTCACCTATAACTAAATTGGTTTATTCTACTGTTATTAACCCTAACGATATGCAAGACATGATGAGGTATACATAGAGGCATTGAAAGTTGCAGGGATTCTCTTGCTGGAATTGGTGAGGTATATATAGTGCTGCACACCAAATTATTATGTTCAAGTCTAATTTAACAATTTAATCTTATTGTATATATACTATACAATGTTATCTCTAATTTATATTATTTTTTAATTAATTTATATTTACATGTGTAATACATATGTAATCTTACTAGTTACATGTAAATATAAATACAGAATCCCCCGGTCCATCAAATTTGGAAGTTAGATAAGAGAAAGTTTAAGCCAGTCTATCTGCCGATGGACATTATTTTTGTCTTTGAATTCAAACAATCAGACTTAAAATTTTGATTACTTGCAAAGAAAAAAAAAATGAGTACCCTCCCTGGCTTATAGTCAAAAGAATGCCCCTCGGTGTTAACTAGGTAGACGATCTCTTCTTGAAACGTTCGTGCCTAGGCGTTTAATTGCAATCTTGCTCTCCCGAAAATGTTTGCTACGGCGTCAGGTTCTCATTTACAGGAAAACCAATATTCAAAGATGAGCATGATCCACACTATGTTTTTGCATTGCTTTATGTTCAGTTAAAAACCAATAATGGAGGTCCAACTATAAAACTACCTTTTCACATCCCTGCCCATGTTGTGGCATTGCCAGTAGATAACTCAACGGGGATTTTTCAAATTGTAACTTGCAGCAACATATACTTATGGCACTAAGTAATGTACTTTGGAGAGCTGGAAAAATTGACGAGAAACTTAGTTGAAACTTTTACTTATTCGATATTTAACACATTTCATCAATCTTTGTTGGCGGTACCACAGCTCTTGAAGAAAATTAATGCATCAAATATACCCAGATATGCCGGTTTATGAAGCAGGTGGATATGTACTGAGACTAAGTGAGTAACTCCGTAAAGAAAATTCTGAAAACAAAAATGAACGGCACATTTTGAGGAAACCGAGCACGGGAGAAGTCCATATATGCCAGGCACAGAAATTGCAGTTGATCCAGACATTGACAACTACTTACAAAGGGCCGCCATTTCCAACATCCGGAACAGAAAAACCCCATTGAGATGCACTGAATTGCATGCCCCCAACGGGTCCTTAGGACCCAACGATAAGTGTTATTACAATATTATCATCAAGTTCAACGTCCAAATAACTCTCTGCCAGCTCTCTACCAAGTACCTACATTTACGCGATAGATTTGCCAGCCCATTCGCGTTCTCTTCGTTTAAGTTTTGCCTGCATCTTGTTGAATTTCTCTTTTCCCTTCTCTAAAAGAGGGTCATGCACAACATACTCATTAGGGTCATTAGTACGGGCCATGCTATCCTGCATTGAACAAAAGCAGGAGCAACAAAAAGTTAGATACGCAGGAAAAATTTTCAGGAACAAAGAGCAGAAACTGAGTCTCAATCTATTTCAAGTACCTCTTTAGATGGATCTCGAAAAAATTTCAGCTCAGTCACCCTCCACCCAGAAACATCTTCTTCACTTTCAGGGGCAGTGGATGTAGCAGAAAATGACTCCTTGAATTTCTCCAGCCTTGCTAGAGTCTGATACGAAGAAAGCACCATTGTGAACTTAAACTGCAGCTTAGGGAAGATATTACTTTCTCCAATGAAAGGTAGAAGAAGTTGCTTCTATCATTGATAAAAAGTGTTTTGACTGCAGTGATCCATGCAACATGTGTAGGAAAATACAGACTCGTTGCAGAGTTGAGTCACATTATGGCCAATGCATCCACAGTCAATCCAATTTTCCTTTCTCATAGTAAGCTCAGTGGCTCGCTATTGGAATAAACTGAGCATCAAGCCATCAGGCCAAAGGACACTATGTCGCTTATAAGTAAATTAGAGAATGACCATATTAGCCCACTTCTCTCTATTAGGATGATACTAAGACAAGCTAAAGAAAATGAACCATAAGTACACCCGTTGTGAAATAATACCTGCTCTTCCCGCCCATGTAGCCTGCGCTTCTTCTGCTTGTGCAGCTGTCTTTCTTGTTCTGTTTGATTCAGAAGTTGTAAATCTATATCAGCTCTGGCTATATGTTCTGTCCTTGCTTCTGAGCCAATTCCTTTCTTTTTCAAAGACAACTTCTCTAACTTGGAGACACGCTGAACTTCAGAATTTGCAGTCCTACCCCTGACATGCATCCAAGTTAAAGGTCAGAGATTCACCAACAAGTCTTCAGCTAACCTGTGAATGTAGAAGTACATGTGCATCTGGGTTTATGAAATAAATATTAATACTAATCTCTAACAATAATAATACTATGTGAATACACCTATACAAACACAAATTACATCTATCACGTGGAAAACATGATCAATAATCATAAAGAAGAACAAGTTTGAAGGTAGTATTAATGGTTAAGTGAAGATCATGATTAGTGTACCTCTACATAAAGCTTAAATGTCGAAACAAGAACATAAAATGGAAACCATGATAGTGTATCGGTCGCGGGCCCTGGAGAAGATATGCTGGAAAAGGCGTCAGGAGTATCCAAATGTTGTCGTCGAGTGGATGGAAGGGCAATGGAAGGTGGGGGTGGGTCCATCATTTCGACAAATATATCAAATATTTTGCCAATATCTCATCTCAGATATATCTACGATATTGAGGAAGTTATGTTTTCCCCTATATCTTATATTGGTCAAGTGGCAGATAAAGATATATATGAAATATATCTGAGATATTGTGAACTATGATCTGGCCAGCCATATAAATAAGCTTCCTAATTTTTATTCCCGAAATCTGGAGTTAGGATATGCTAGGAAATTCATTGGGTTAGAGCCACGCGCCCCTCACCCACAACCCACCCTGTTCCATCTCTCTCCTCTTTCTTTCCTCCTAAAGCAACAACTTATGTTCACCTCTGAGTTTATCTCATCGCCCACTTCTGCTCTCTAATGTTCTTCACTTTTGTTCAGATATTGTTTAATGAAAAGCTTCCAAGAGCTAAATAGTAATTTCCTCAGGAATTGAACAAGGACGACTTAAGTAGAAAAAACCCTGTCTGGCCATTTCAAGAAATGATGTCTGGTCATTTCTACAGGAAATGTGTATTACACCATTTCGTAACCCATGAAGGGGCTCTTTGACTAAATTTGGTGACTGTAGACCACTTATGTCAACAACATTTCTCCGTAAAAAAGAGGACTCTTCTTGTCACTCCATAAAAGAGGAGTTCCAATATGAATGCCACATGAACACAAGATCAGCCTTTTGAAGCTCAGTTGTTTTACATCTTCATTTTCCACAGAACAAACTATAACAGAGAAGATACGTACATATCTTAATACTGACATCTCTCAGTCATGGACCTGCTGCATGATACTAATTTAGGACTTTGCTTAATTAAATTGTTCTAGTTCTATTAGGAATACTTTTATTTCAGTCTACTAGGATTTCAGTTTCCTAGTTAAGTTAGATTTTATTTAAGCAATTGATATTTCCTTGAAAGAGTAAGATTAGGCAATAAGGAAGCCTAAACTATAAAAAGGGCATCAGTCCCATTACTTCATATGTACTGAATATTGAGAATTGATTCACACAGTTAGTTTCCCAATCTCTTATTGTCCTCTTCATCCTTTTACTCTCCCCTTTCTTCCTACCTCTCTACAATATTTACTTGTGACTCTTGGGAGCTACAGCACTCTCTTACAATATTTTGAAAAGATATATTAAAGAAAACTAAGATGGATTGATGTAAAAAAAATCATTGACAAATATAGTTGTCATTGCGTTGGGCAGACTTGGACTTGCTAAAATCCAAATACAATTCCCAGATTGCAAGGTATTGTTTAGTGACCATGATTCCTGAATGGTTTAAGCTCGTGAGTGCTGAATGAGTAGGCACTTTAGAATATATCAAAGGGTCTGACAAACTCAGTAAAAGCCGCTTTCACGTGGCTTTTCAGCAGTAGGCCTTTGTCATACTAAATAAACGGTACCTAAGTCTGAGTCTGACTTTGTCTACAAAAGTCCCACTTAGACTTAGCAGCAAATTTTAATATCTAATTTTGTGAATTGTTGTATATTATATTCAGAATTTGTAGTCTGATATACATCTGACCAAAATATAATATCCATAGGATGGGTGATAACTCTTAGAAAGCTTAAATGAAAAGTAAAACCATAATATTTATATAACTCGAGTGTGCAGATAGTACAAGGGTTAAGACATATATTGGGACTATGACTCTCTTAAGGATGAGTCTGACTAAACAGATTTGGATGCAAAGTCCTACTCAGACCTTTGGGTTCTGGTGGCAGCCCGCTCCTACTCAGGATTTTAGGAACCACATAAAGCACCAAGGAAGTAGGTAAAATAGAACTCCAATGATCAAACTTGATCATTTAAATTGTAAATAAGCACAATTTCCTCTACACCTCTACCATCCAATTGGTAGTCTCTAATTAAAGCCCTTGCACTTGGACCACTCCCAAAGTCCTACAAAGGAGATGATGTAGATATTTGACCAATCATAATATAATATAAAGCAAACTGGTTTACTATAGAATTTTCAAATTCGGACTATTCGACCCATGTTTCATACCATTGATCCCTATTTTACCCTATTTGACCTATCATAATCCTCAAAAAGTAAAAGATATTATAATCTTAATACCTGTTTTTTAGGTTATATTGATTTTAACTCCATAATATTATATTTTGCACTCCCACACTTAGATTCGTGCATTATTGGTATCGTTAGAAAGCTTTTGACGAGCTTTATCAAATGAGATCCCACGTGACTTTGTTTTCTCGAACTTTTTTAAGGCAACATACTTCTCAATATTAATTATTTATATATATATATATATATATATATATATATATATATATTATATATATAGATATAGATTCAGATTTGCATATTTTTAACGCCCTTGGAAAACCCCCGAAGAGCTCTATCAAATAAGACCTGCCACCAAACTAGTACTGAATACGAAAAATGTGCACCACAACAAAGTGTACTTTGATACTATTGTCTTTGACGACTTATGACATAATATTTAACCTATGAGATTAGGATTCATAGTTGCCCACTACAAGTGTATATAGTTTAATATAGAGCTTGTGTTTATAACTAATGATCATTATGATCCTCAAAGCAATGTATTGTAAGTATAGCATGCATGGGTGACCTTTCTTTAATGTATATTTTATTTTTATTTCATTTTATTTTATCTAATCTAATTTGTATTCACACGCATAATGCATGTGCGTTCTTGCAACTAGCAATGTTTGCATCAGTATAAATGTAACTTCAGAATAAATTGTTCACATAATTATATTATGGAGAAAAAGAAAGGCTTGTTTAATTCAGTGGTACATTTTATAGACAGATGACTTTAACAAGTTAGGCTAAAGTAGTCTAGAAGTTGTGAAGTAGTGTAAAAGATACCTCAAAATAAAACCTATACCTGGGAGAAGGGCTTCTGTGTTTCTTTGGAATAGTTTTATCTGCAATTTACCAAAGTAAGAAAAGTGAGCCACACTTTTGACACTATGAAACAAATCACTCGAGAAAAAACCACGTGCAGCAGTTGCGAAAAATGATCATTCTCATCAACCCCAACTAGTTAAAAAAAGATGGGCTAACTGTTAGAAACCAAGTTTCCTTAAAACACTTGAGCTGTTAAGGAATGACCCAACAATGTATATCAAGCTCAGAGCAACCCATATAGACAGATACGGATAGACAGATTATTAAACACCTATACGGGCAAGCATAAATTAACGGATGTAAATGCTTGTATGTGCACAAAAGCAGAAAGGCAGGGGTGAGGATCGAAACCGGGATGTTTTGGCTCTGATACCATGTTAGAAACTAAGTTGCCTTGAAAGCTTAAGCTATAAAGAAATGACCCAACATTGTATATCAAGCTCAGATCAGCCCAAACAGACAAATATAACAACAAATATGGATAGACAGATTATCCAACACAAACCACAATGAATCAAGGTCATCTTTACAGTAATTTAGTATGCTAAACGGACAAATATACAATATGCAGCATGTATCAGACTACAGTATGTCAGTAACCAAGTTGTTATGTTCTGTAGTTAGTTAGTCAATTATGTTAGTGTTGCATGTTGTTTTTGATTAATGTTGCTTTTGATCAGTAATTAGTTAGTTATAGTCTATGTAGTTAGTTAGTTTTCCTTATGTAGCCCAATGGGCTAGGGCAGCCTATTTTAGGCTTGATCATTGTAATTAGAGGAATTAATGAAAGATTAGTTTTTTCTTCCCACCTCTCTTGACTTCTCTTCCCTGACTCTTCTTCTCTCTGTGAGGTCGCACTTGCAAACAGCAAGTGCGCTCCCCCCTTCTCCTCCCTCAAATCCCCACCTCTCTTCCTCTCTCAGATTCGCCTTACCCTTCTCCTAAATAAGACCATAACACAAGTCAGGAAAATCCTAAGATTTAAAATCTGTCTCAGATCTTTATCCATAATAGAAGAGGAGTGGAAGTCTAGCCTACTAAGCATGCACTCAATTAATTCAGTGTTTAGAAATGCTCTTACATATACAAAGAAGTACATTACAAAAAATCGTTCCCCACAAGAAAAGTACTGCCGATAACAATCTTATATGCTAAAAAACATGTGCAACAATTTTCTTATCCATACCCAAAGTCACATTTTGCTGACGGGATATATCCCCAAGCTCCATCCGCTTTTGTAGAATTTGAGAGCGCATGCGTGCATCAAAGTTCGCATCGTCGTCATCACTAATGTCAGATGTATCCGAAGGGATTGTTGCTGATTCTTTTTCAACTCCGTCTCTCCTAGAACTTAGAGCTTCTCTCACAGATATTTGCAAATCTTTTTTACTCTTTAATTCTGCCAGGTTCTACATAAAGGACAAAAGTAGTTGGTTAGTTATCTATTAAAATGTTGTACGAACAATTGAATGCTATTATTGAAACCAAAAGTTTTGCTCTTCCAAAAATCAATTATCCTCTACTATGAAGTTTCTTCACCCTAGACTCCAAGATGACAACATAAAAGAGAAAATAACATGCAGTTGAATTTATTCAGATCACTAGCTGCCTTCAAACAGAGAAAACAAATATCCCAAAGAGTATAATAGTAATATACTTTCATGATCAATAGCCTTTTTCTCAGAAAAAAGGGGAAGAAAAGACTGGAAATAAAACTCAATGAAACAAAATTTTATAATATCATCATGTAAAAAAAATAAACTGAAGCTGTGAATGGATAATATGAAGGTAGATGCCCAGGACCAAATCAAGAACTGAGGATCAAAGTGGAACTAAATGGTTAAGATGACTAAATGAAAACAAGAAAGGCATTCTACATTTTACAAGCCATATTGACCCAGCTAAAAATTGTGCCTAGAACGAGTACAATTAGATTCATAATAGGACTTAACAAACCTCGCCACAGTCAATGACTACTTAAAATAAAATAACAGAATATACAGTAACCCTCAAATCATAAGATTACATTTTTTTATTATCAAAGACTCCCCCTCCCCCCAAGGGTGCCATGGGATTGACTCGAACCTGAGACCTCTCCCGCAACAGGGAAGGTTCTATCCAGCACATCAGTGGCTGGATTGACATCCGAAGATTACATATAACAGAAAACTTGAAACTTAATTTGATACGCCCAAACATCCAGAAGCCAGGGATACAGCAGCAGGTAACATTACAGACCTCTACAAAGGATTCGAAACAAATTTTACAGCTTCTTAATCAGATTGTTAGGTGAATAATTATGCACTGTTGATGACAGCTTGCCATTACTCCAATGCTTATTTTACATTTAAACTCAAGCCATTCCTTAATCCTAAGTGACATCTTGGTCACATAGGCTTTTATAATGGGTCTCTGTAACATTGATTGGTCACTTGGTTACATATGCCTTTATAACAGGTCACTAAGTGAATTAAATTTGTAGATTTAATAGCTCTTATCAAATGGTCATTTACTACTGCCTACATAGGTAGTGATAGAGTCTTATGGGTCAAACCAATATAAGGAAAGAAACATGACTATATCATATCACTAACAATTAATCCAAGACTTCACTGTCTCCGAAGTCTTACCCACATTTATTACAAATAGTGGTGAATTTCATGCGACCATACCCTCTTTGTACCTGGTTATCTAGTTCATCCTGCCACAATTTACAACTATTATCTATATCTAACCTTGCACCATCCAAGCTCCAAAAAAAGTTCAGACCATCCACATGATATTCTTTCCTGTTCTTCAATCTGTGCCAGTAACCAAATTACTACAAGTGTCCATGCATATGGTTATTAATCCTGTTTGCTTCTCTGCAAGCTAGATTCATTACTTTCTTGGCTTTGTGATGAAGAAAAAGTCCAGTTTGCAAGTCATCAATATTAACAACAACAAAAAAAAAGGTTGCGAACAAAGCAATATTCAATGAAATTACAGACGACCAAATACATGCAGAAAGGATGTCTTCAAATTACAGAAATTTAAATTTGCAATTCTTTGGCTAGCTGTCAAGCGTAAGCTCCAATTTTGTAGCACAGGTTTCAGATTCATAAATCACATACATAATTATGAGAACAGGAACTGCAGGCAGCTTCTCTGCCCTCAAATTAATGAGGACCCAGATACGGGTCACACACAATGAAGAGGGTACATGAGATCCAGGGAATCAGTGGAAAAACACAAAAACACTTTTATGACTTATGGGCCCCACCCTATATGTGGGACCCATTCATCAACAGTGAAGTTTCAGCTACAATTCAATGGCTGAAATTTAATAAGCTAACAGCCCAAGCAGTGAAATGGGCTGAAATTTGGCGGTCCACTATTGTGTGGTCCTTTTTTGCCTCAGGTCTAGCATCCCTAGGATGAGTCGTTACAACAGGTCACCAGTATATGAACTTGTGGGGACCCAATTTGCATCATTCCAACTAGGCCATTGATAAAGAGGTTGAAAGTGACATCATATGATCAAGTGGCCCCATACATGAGAATGGACCCAAGTGTGGTGGACCACTGTTTTCATTGGTCCTCTTTCCAAACCCCTTGGCCCACCCTCATTAGACACATGTGGAGTGCCTAGCCGCAATTTGTGCCTGGAAAACACAACAAAGCCCTTGTTTTAAAGCTAACGAAGCCTCAGAGATGTTGCTATCATATACTTCATAACACAACCTTGAATAATTATAGATTGATCAATTTCAAGTTCAATAAACTCATATAACAGTTCTTGTTGAGTAAATAGCAGTGGCTGGCTTTATTCAAACAACATATATAAAATTACAGAAAAAATAACTCTCAAGCATCAGGAATTGTGTATAGTGTATCTTACTGGTTCCTTCTCCAATGATTCCTCTTTAAGGAGCCTTGGATCGTTTAACACGTCGTGACTACTCTTAATCTTCTCTTTTATGGTTGCCAACTCTTTCTCTTCTTCTTCTGCTTCTTCCCCAAAAGATAGCAAATTTAGCTTCCTAAATACAAACGAGTAGATCATCATTGTCGGTCATCATCATAATTATCATCATCATC
The DNA here is from genome assembly GCA_035235625.1 of Saururus chinensis. NCBI lineage: Eukaryota > Viridiplantae > Streptophyta > Magnoliopsida > Piperales > Saururaceae > Saururus > Saururus chinensis. Next base: position 1,869,622 of record CP141147.1, read on the forward strand.
ACCACCACCGCCACCTTATATTAGGTATATGAGGGGCATGCAACATGGTTTTTAGATCACCACACGGCTCTTTATAATTAAAATGCTAATATGGAATCCATGTGGCATACTTGCAACATTTTTTTCTATTGTATTAATAACAGCATTTTTCACCAAGCACCTCTTTTTTTAAAGAAAATGTGTCGATCCAGCGGATGGTGGGCAGCCTTAACCATGTGTTTGGCAACAGGTAATCCCGAAAGGCGGTTCCCGTCCCTGTCAAAGGAGATGCCAACCATTTCTCTCTTTTACAAACACTTTTCACCAGGTGCCCATCCCGACGAAACCCTCAAAGGAGGGAAAGAGAGACGAAAATTCACAAAAAGATTTGCATGCTTGAAAAAACAGAGACTATAAAACCTTTGATTTGTTCTGCAAGTTGAAGAAATTAAGTGCAAAACAGCTTGTAAAGAAGTGCTCATTTCTTGTCTCAACTATAAGAAAAGTGATAACATCACTGGCATTACATGCATGTGCGAAGGTGAAGCTTTTAAACAACAGTTAATCCCAAAAAGCCAAACTGTAGATCCTAACACACAGTGAATCAGGAGATATCATTAAACAAAACAGAGATGAAGAGGAATATAATTTGACAATGCTAAAAATATAAGATGAAGCAAATGATGCTACAGCTTCGTTTTGAATGTCATATAAAAACGGATACGATTATCATCACCAAAGCCTTACGTGTGAAGTTATTCCTAATCAGCCTATATAATCATGAAAAAAGTGTTTCAAAAGCAGTCAGGATCCAATTTCAACAGATCTAACTATGGATGCCTATCCAAGAGATAAATTAAAAGCAAAACTAGAAATGCAAAGAAAAAAGAAAAAAAAAAGTTGGACTGAAGTTGGTAGTTCAGTGCACAAAGATCCGACTTGACTGGCCAATTTCTTACTAGCCTCCAGTCATTGTCCTTTTCACCATCTTCCACAGGAATCTTGTTGAATGCGTAAAAAGAACTAATTTTTAACACGCTAAACACTAATCGGCACGTAGGTAAACTGGACCAGTTGATGATTAAATTGGACAAAGACAAATGTGTAACAAAGTCCATAGTGAATTTAAGCTAATGATAAGACTTTTACTAGCATGCTAATAAAGGATATGTAACAAACAAGCAGCAAACATGAAGAGCCAGAAAGCAAAACGTTTGCTCTTTCCACGAAGGGGTAAAACTACTTTCCATCTCAAAAAAAAATGATTTTTAACCAAAAAAGTTAGAAGTAAGTGCATGATCATTTTCGGATTGTAACAAGTTAATAAGTGTATATAACAGCACCACTACCATCGTTATATCCTTAAATGAGGTTTTACGTTCACCCTTCATTGATTATTTTCAAGAAAACAATACATCACAATGGACCACCATCAACACCATGAGCCTTTTCTGGCAGTCTGAAAAAATGATTCAGTCATGTAACTTGATTTTGGATGTCTAAAACAATGACATAGAATACAGTAAAGAATACACAAGGTTATTATACCAAATCTCTCAAGAATCATCTTCTCGCACATAGTTGGCATGTAATTTTAAAATATATGTAAAGAGGCTTACTTTACAGCTTTCTTCTTCGGCCCTTCTGCAACTTGACTGGTCAAAGAGGACTTTTCAGGCACTTTCCTTGGAATAATATCATCAAAAGGATTCCATAATACCTGAAGCATGAATTTCCAATAATTGGTTCCATGATTCTTGAAAGAATAATGCACGAAGGTTCACTGCAAGAAATGACGTGCGTTTACGTTTGCAAGCAAACAAAAAAAGATTTTTGAGAAGCATGAACAAAAAGCGACCGTTTTTCCATGCAAAATCAAGTAAAGGAAATCAAACCACTTACAAAGACAGGACAGAAACAAGACTGCCCCACTGGTCTAGATCCTTCTGTTATCATTTCTAATATATAACAAATTCAAACAAACAAAAAGTACAGCAGCAAAAGCACAAATCTAGAAGAAGCTGTAGAGATATAAAAGGCATGTAAATAAAAAATCATACTACTATAAAAACCGACAAGGTGTCTGGTAGATTTTTCGATTTGTCCCTCCATTACCCACAAATTTTTACATAAATCCCTATATTACCCACAAAATTTTCCATTTACTCCTATATTGCCCACAAGGGACAACATATATGACTATCCTATCTCAATAAGATCTTTTTACATGTTGCCAAGAGTTAGTTGAGTATTGATCGCTAATGCAAAAGGGCCCCACTTTCCCTGTGTTATTTTCCAACTTTGTGGCTTGACCTCTAATTTGTGCGTTCTTGGAACCGTTCAAAAGCTCTTAATGAGGACTATCAAATGAGATCCCACATGAGTATATTTTATCAATCTTTTTGGGTGGGTCTCATGCATTTCGACATGCTTCCCAATAATAATTTTTGCATTTTTCCTATATTACCAATTTTTTTGCTTTTATTTCCATAATTACCTTTAACAACAGTCAAGCTCCTAAATCTTTGTCAATCATATTTAAAAGATCAACTTCAAGAGCTTGATGAGGATATTAATAGTAACCTGTGGATGGACTATATGATATGAATTTGACAAGAATTAGATCTTTTACATTACTTAATTTGATTTCCTCAAATAACAATCTTGTGAATATAGACAATGACATAGTACCCATGGGGAATTTTTAGTGTATTTTGCTTACTACGAGTGCCTTTGCTAGAGAAAGTTCTGCTTCAATAAAGTCCTACTATGAATACATTTGCCCTTATGTAGAGATTGCAATGCATACACATAGCGTAGTATAAGAAGAAGTTAACATGATCATCTTATGCCTTCACTTATAACCAGCTATTAACCCCAACAATCTACAACACATGATGAAGTATATATCTAGGCATTGAAACTTGCATAGATTCTCTTGCTGGAATTGAGCTTGGTTGACATTGGTTGACAGAGAGTATATCGTGGTGTACAATGAATTATTATACTCACTAGAAGTCTAATTCAACAATTTGGTCTCTGTTTGGCTGTACATACTTGTGGATTTTTTTTTATGACGCCCTTAGTGGAAAATACATGCACACTACCTAGAAGAAGGGAAACATGCACTTTGCCAAATTGATCCGAAACATGAAGAAGAACATGCATCACAACGCAAAGTCCCTCAGCACCATTTGTAACACTCCAATAATTTGCTTGAATTTTCTTTCCATATTTAGACTTCGGCTATGGAAAATAAGTCGCTGAGTTAAAATGGACCATGATGAAAGCATCAACTTTTAAACCTTGACCATTATGGGCAAGGGATAGACTTTTCCTAATTTAGTCCGAAGTGTAGGGTTGAGCAGTCAACCCAGCTCGGCAAAACCTTGGTACCCTAATCGAGAGTTTGGGAAGGGGAAAACGAAATGTTACTTGACCGGAGGGTTCACATTAAGTTAGTAAGGGGACCCGCACACGCAACCTAGTTGTAGTGACCCGAGCATGGGCGTGCACTCACGGATTGGACCGGAGAAGGCCTAGCTGAATGGTAAGGCTACTACTGGTTAATTGAGAAGAAACAAGACAAAAAAACAAAATTTAAAGCAAGATTCATAATCTTGCGAGATCTCAGTCTCCCTACCGAGACTGAGGCAAAAGACCATGTAACTAGGCTATTTTACCTCTTTACACAGTCTTGGTGAGATCTCGGTAATGTCATGCCAATTTTTCATCCATACTTGCCATTTCTCGCTAATCCCAAACAGTAAAAAAAGCAACTAAAAGGGCCTCACCATCAATCTATTGGGCTTCAATTATTCCCATTCAATGAGTGATGTAAATTGGGGTCAATTATTTCCCTCAAATTCAAATTTTTTGAAAGACAAAGGATAGTTATTTCTTCTTCTTCCTCTTTTCTCCTTTTTCTTCTTCTTCTTTTCTTTTATTCCCTTCATGATCTGAACTGCCATGATCTAAACTGCCAGTAGGTTCATTGCCAGAGGCATATCCGGCAAGCAGCATGAACCATAGGTAGTTTCATATTTGTTGCCAGTAGTTTCATACTTCTATGCTTTATTTAGGTGCATCTTCTCAAACTTTTTGCTTAATGTATGATGTTAGTGTTTGTATATGTAGATATGTACTTACGTTGTCAAAACTATAAATAAAAAGCCTTTCTCGAGATGGCCAAGATGGTGAGATCGTTTTACATGATCACTTTGAGATCTCCTTTCTTTGGCCAACCAAGACGAGACTGAGATCTAAGATGGGCAAGGCGTCCACAAAATCGGTTTGCTGGCCCATCCAATAGTCTAGATTTGGCACCAAGTAAGTGGATGACCTAGAATCTCCAAATTTGATTGGGAAATTGCTGATTTGGTAGGGTCAAATTATGATTGGCTGAAAATTGGAAGAGATCAAATTAAATTAGGAATCCTAACCAATTGGGAAACCACCCTATATACGAGGCCAACCCCCCTCTCCCTACGTCATCTCTCTCTTGGCCACCACCCCTCTATATTCCCTCCCTCTTATTTGCTCCACCATTAAATCAGTAATTAAACCCTTAGTTCGAAACTTTGGACTTGGTTGGACAAATTAGCGCAAGCATAGAAGCAAGAGAACTTCGTCTACAAACTTGGGGGAAGCTTGTTGTTATCAAAAGGTAGGAGCTACTCTACTTCTTCACTAGGCTAGAATGCTATAAGGAATTGAGTTTGGAGTGTGTTTTGCATGCTTAGGGTTTGAGAGTTAGTGTAAAGAGTTGGAATTTTTAGGCTTACCCTACTTGTTGCATGAAATTTATGGCATTGAGGAATTGCCATGTAGAAGCTATGTTGATTTTTAATGGGTTATCATCATGAGGATGATGGTTATGCTATATTTTAATGTCTTCCCTTTGCTGAAAATTGTTTTACTTTTGCTAGGGTTTTTCCTCTCCTTTGAAAACAAACCTGTTTTTCTTTGCACACTGGAATTGGCTGAACTGGTTTGTACCCTTCCTAGTTGGAATTTTAAGCTGAAATTTCTCTTAGTCTTTTCACCTCTTCAGTTTGTTCTGGTAAACATTTCAGAGTTTAAGCCCAAGTATTTCCCTGTCAAAAGTTTCTATTTTCCCAGAACCCAAATTCTACCTAATGGCACTATCTCGGATTTCTGGTGTGGTTTTGCAACTTTTCCTTCAGAGTTTCAACCTAAGAAAATTATGGGAGATTTGTCTTTGTGTCTATTTTCATCTTGAATTTTCAGAAAATTTTTATGATCCAATTATTTATTAGATTTTTTGTAAGATGTTCAGGTCAGAATTCACAGCTTTGTGATTCTGCACTCAAACGTGTTTTCTGCTTTTGATACATGTTCAATTGCTTCCAAAATTCTTGAGAGCCCATTTTTATTTCTCTGTCCACTGCAAAATATCCTGATCGATTTGGGTCAGTTTCCATGATTTTATGATCTGCGAGTCCTAACTGCACAAGGAATCTTGCACCATGTAGTCAATTCCAAAAATACTGAAAAATTACTTTTTGTAGTCTAACGGATTTGCTGATTTAATTTCGTGATATTAACTCCATCTACTTTTGTCAAAATTTCATTGAAGTAAGAGGTGACTTGGTATTTTCAATTAAATTCGGAATCAGCCGTAGAGTCAAATTCTGTTGCGTGATTTTGAGCAAAGTCAGATAATTTTATTTGCACGTCGGGTTGGATTCAGCTTATTGTTTTTAGAGCTTAAACTTAACTGCTTAGCAGCATGTGATGGATGTTGTTGTGATCAATTGAAGAGTGCAATATGCATGTTATGGGGATATGCTACTAGTCCCACTTGTATGAAAAATGGTATATTTTGGTAAACCGTGTGCAAATGGCTTGCATGATTTGATACTGTGTTTATTGTATGACATGCCTATGTGTGTTCTTATAGTCAAACTCCATATGGGATAGGTTGGGTATAAGAAGTAACATAATAAATACACAAGATAACAAGTAGTAATGAAACGGGATGTAAACAACATGATAGTTGTAAATGGAATGCGATAACATCTCAGGGCACGGGTAAAAGCATAACTTGGAAAATTTGCATTGTGGTTCATCATTGCATCATGGATTTTGTCTAGAGCTCTAAATACTTGTTGGAGGCGCAGTATGTATAGTATTCATGGCCAATGCCATATGCATACAAGTGATCCAAGACCCAACTCCTTCAGAAAGGTGACCAGGATTAACTAGTGGAAGGATTTGACTAAGTAAAATTGACGAGTAGGTGCCCAATTTTCATTTTGGGGAGTAAGGATGCTTCTCAGGTTGAACATATGGAACTTGTTGACTAAACCGGATAATCTCTAAAAATATACTGTATAGTACTTTTTGCTTTATCTATATATGGGTATGATATTTGTGGTATAATTTAACTCATGCACGGCATTACATGTCATACGACATGTTCTCCTATTTAAAGTAAATAAAATTACAATTCATGCTATGCATGACACATGTAGTTGCATATGATCATGTTCTTAGGGTACATGTAGGTTTGCATGTTCATCATAGTCTAGTGTAGTTTTGGATTAAGCCTACTGAGCTTTTGCTCACAGGAGGTTATTCCACTGCAAGTATTTTGTACACACAAATACGAGACATATTGCTAGAAGTTGGCTGCGCAGACTCCATAAAAAACTAAGGGATCCTGTGCCTCAAACTCACCGCCACAATTCCTCAAGACTATTATTTGTTCACATGGTTTATATGTAAACGTTTTTCTTATTATCTAGGGAACTAGGTCGTGACACCAATGTTCTCTCCAACATGCAGCCTAATATTAAGCCTATGATATTTGGATTCACACTTGCTCATGACAAGTATATGTGGGCTGTTATAGGACTTATAATCATGTGCGTGTAAATTATGTTCATTATGGTCGTGGATGTGTGTATTGTAACTATAGCATGCAAGCCTCTCTTTGATACATACATAATCATAATCATAATCTAAATAGCACCTTTTTCTAAACAATTTGGGGTCGGTGACATGGATCTTACTCCTCCATTATAGCTTGTTTTGTGTCAACTCTTTTGTAAGAGATAACATAGTCATATCCTTCCTTATTAATTCCATCCAAGTTCTCTTAGGTTTTCCTCTCCCTCTTTTGGCATCATTTACTTAAACCCTTCGAACCTTATTAATGTATGTATATGTTTGATACATACATTATCTCTATTTTTTATTTTCTTAATTAATCTATAGTAACATGCACAATGCACGTGCATTCTCGCTAGTATTAATAAATCAAGTGTCAACCATTCTTCAAAGATCAGGAGCTGATAACTGTATGAACTGATCCACCAAAAAAATTAAGGAAAGCCTTACATTAGCCTCAAAATTAGCCACTCAATAAGAGCAAATTAGGACAGCATTGATGATAAATACAACTAGGGTTATGATAATCCAAATATGCACTATAGTACTTTTTGGTGCTGAAGGGGCATAAAAAAGGAATCCACCCAAACTTAAAACGTCATATTTGTACATTCTTTTTTTTCAGCATCAATAAGTACTTGAATAAGGGCATTTGCAAATAAGTGATACACTCAAAAGGGATATTACCCAAGATTCATGAGCATATCAAGTGCATTACTTAGAAATCCTCAAAGTCTGTACTTGTTATTTAGAACTGAAGCTGCATCAAATCCTCCCATAGACTATTGTTCTATATTTTTTTTATAAGACATTTTTTTTAATACTGACTGGAAATACTTTTCTAGTTCTTTCATTCTCCTCCCAATTTAGAACTTTCTTCTTATAATTTAGACAAAGGATACAATGCATCAAGTGTTTCAGCTCCTCATACTTAAATTCCGGAAATCTATTTCAGATCATCAAATTCAGGGGCATAAACATATCATTAACTCCATGACATGATACACTAGCAAAAATAGTATGCATAATGACTAAGACTTCACACCAGGCTCACTCATTTTTCAGTCAATTAGTCAGAACTCATGCCAACTTATTCTGTTTAGATCAATCTTTAATGCTTCATAAAGCAAAAGCCAGCATGAGAGCAGAGTCATTTGCAGCCACAACGAGTAAGCAACCAGTTCATATCAATCTACCAAAGCCACTATGTATGTGACCGACAATGCTACATACCATATATACACTAATAAGCAAGAACAAGAATCACACACTTCACCTAAGATTTTTCTGAAGTCCACATACAAGAAAAACCTAATAGGAATACAAATTTTTCAACAGATCCCAGTTTCACTCAACAAATGATTAATATTCTGCAGCACAAACAAAAGTAATACTGGAGGATAAGAGAGTAACAAATATGCCTAACACTTCTCTTTCCAGATAGAATATATTTGATTAATAAAGAAACGGTTATCAGACCAAATAGCTACCTCAACAGAGAGTATTCTTGGAGCTGGATCCAAAGGCCGATCATTCTTATCAGTCTCCACTTCTCCCAGCTGCAGAAGATTATAAATAGAGTCTCCAGTAACCTACAAGCACAAACAAAGAAAGAAACATTCAAGAACATCCATGATCTTTTTGAGTATACAAGATAAAATGGAATAAAATCCTTTAGCACCTTGCCGAAGATGGTATTTTTTCGCTCCAGCCAATCACAACGATCCAAAGTCATAAAGAACTGACTCCCATTTGAATTTGGGGTTCCGGCATTTGCTGATGCAACTAAACCTCTGTGGTTGAACCGCAGTCGTGAATGAAACTCATCAGAAAATGCACCTCCATAAATGCTTTGGCCACCTTCACGAGAATAAATAATTCACTTATTGAGAAGCCTTCTAAAACTATCAAGCACCCATGGAGTAATATAAACAGTATCCTAAAAACTAAGCATCAGTCGAATGGAAGCGTTTTTCATGCTCCTTGGCCACCATGAGCCGAGCATAAGGAACGCAAGGGGAGCATCCATTTTCAAGATGGACGCTCCACATGCTAGCGCACATTAGCGTAAGTACATCAGTCGAACAGAAGCGTTTTTCAGGCTCCCTGGCCACCGTGAGCCGAGCGTAAGGAACGCAAGGGGAGCATCCATTTTCGAGATGGACACTCCACACGCTAGCACATGCATAACCAGTGCGGCACAAAAACCGCAATTTTAATTTGAATTCAAACAACAAATGTTCAATAAAAATACTAAAAAAGGCAATCAAAACAGCCAGAACCCAGAACAGGAGCAAAACTCTCAGGCACCCTGCAGCGAACACTTCAAAAGAATAAACAATGAACATCTTAAAAATCTGACCTTCCCTAATATTCTTTTATTTATTTATTCCTAACAGTGCTTCCCTACGATTCAGCTATAAAACAACCAAAAGAGAGGAAATTTAATTCTGTGTTAACAAAAATACTATCAATGGTGACAATTTTGTTTGGCAGTCAAAGCTATGTTGCAGAAAGCAGTAGAAACTATAAAAACACATAGGTGCCCCCTCAAGCTGAAATCAGAATAAACTTTGAAGCACCCATCATCCAGTATTGCCCAAATTAATTACGAAAACAGCGACTAAAGTGATAATCTTTCAATGCAAACAAAGCCCACAAAATCAATACTCAGAACATGAATACAACAAAGTCGAAGCTTCAGTCACATCATCCAATACTACTCCAAATAAGCAAAAAAAAAAGATAGTAAAGTTCGAAATCGTACCAGTGCCGGCGCCGGTGGGATCGCCGCCCTGGACGAGGAACGACTTGATAATGCGGTGAAAGAGGGTGCCGTCATAGTAGCCCTCGAGGCAGAGCTGTACAAAGTTGCGGACGGACTTGGGGGCCTCCTTGGGCCAGAGCTCGATATCAAGGGGGCCGTAGGTGGTGTTGAGCACCACCTTCCCCTTCGTTGGGGGCTCCAAATTGTACACAGTCGACATCCTCGCCGGGGCCGGGGATCAATCACAGTCGCAGGCCCCCAAATCTCATTCAAGAGCAGCCATGGGCGAGGAGCAAAGCCCAGCAAATGCTCTGCCGCGGGACCGGCCAGGTCTGGTGCATGGCATCCCGGTTCGGCTACGAGTAACTGTTTAGACGGCCCACCCATTTATCTGACCGGTTCGTAGTGGGTAATTTTACCCTTCTTTTGTGAAACCAGTTACGGCCGATTGTTGGCCATAGCGTCTTTACCATATAGTTTTGCGGACCTGCTTTTCGGATTAAAGTTTAGGCTAATATTTCTATGTCCTATATTAATAGCTATATTGGGAGTAATTTTTATTCAAAGTAAAATTCATATCAAAAGAAAAGAAAAAATAAGTTTATATGATAATATTTTTTAAGTACTCAGCTATTTAAATTTAACAAAATAGAATTACTAATGTGGAATAAATTTTTTTTAATAGAACTATTAATTTAAGGATAGAAAGAGTACATTTTTTTATTTTTTTCATCTATTTTTTGCCTTGCCCTTTATAGACGCTTCCTTCTCTTATGAAGTGACACCCAAATGATGCCTATGTAAGACCTGATATTTTTTCTTTTATTTTAGTATTTATTTATTAAAAAAATGGTGAAGTTAGAATGGGCCCATTTTGTTGAATCATGGTCATTTTAGTGTGTAATTTTTAAGAATATTTACTTTTAATAATAAATAGGAAAAAACATATACTACTATATAAAGTGCTAAGAATGATGATAATTTTTTATTAAATTTTCTACATTACGGAGTCGCACACTTGGGCAATGCAGGAGATTGGGGACCCTTAGATACAAGTTTAAGTTGGTATGTGGTATGAGTGTATTTTAGTAAAACCCCATGATTACAAGTTGAACTTGGGTCAAAAATTATAATCAAAATAGGCCATTGCCCTAATTGTAAATAGTCTAAAATGGGGTATGAGATAACTGTGATAAAATGACCCTCAAATAATGCAAGTACAACTTATGGATTTTCTCTCTCCTATTGGATATAAATGTAGTCCGCTAGTCCTAGGTTGATAGGATAGGAAAAATGGGAGAATGAACATTCAAAAGTCATGGTAAAAATAGGTTAGAGAAGGCCAACAGATAAAACTGTGATGTCTTAGGAAATGTGATATAATTGTTGTGGAAAGTGTTTGCAAGACAATGTTGTGGGTGAATAGGTGTAATAGTCTTACAAAATGTGATGGTAAAAATAGGGTAACAATTGAAGATAAGGTTGTGATTGAATTGTGAAAGTGTTGTGATGTCTTACATAATGTTAGGATGGAAATTAGTTGCGATATAAAATCATCGTAATTGAGATTGCCAGGAAGTGCAATCGTAAGTAGTTCACAACTGCCATTATAATAATAGTGTTGTGCATCACAAATCCTTTGCAACATAATGTGTTGCATCACAAATCTTTTTGCAATATAGGAGATTGCAATGTAGTTGTGATGGATGCAAGATCATCACAATTGGGATGAGTAGCAAGTGGATCATAAGTGGCTTGCAACTATCTTCGCAACAATAGTGTCTTGCATTGCAAACCCTTCGCAACATAATGTGTAACATTACAAATCCCTTCACAGTATAGGGGATGTAGCATCATAAGTATATTCACAATATAGGGGAATGCAATGCAAGTTATTTTACTAGTTGATTTAGAAAGAAATTTTGATCTTTGAGTAAGTAATATTATTGTATCCATGTGCAGAGTTCACCATCAAATATAAGAGTATTGGCGTGCAATGGGGGGACTATTGAACACAACCCCATTGGTAAACTGAAGATAGTAGGTGGTGCCAATCATTTACAATATGTTGAAAAAGAGGACATTGTTAGTACATTTGTGCGACAATTAGCGGAATCTATTTGAAATACATATACCCTGACTTGGATGAAGAGGTTGTTGTGGCGAATAATATAGGGTTAATGGAGTTGTTTGATGCGTTCAGCCGCTATGGAGAATGCTACAAGATATTGGTAACAGAGGGGTAGTGGCAGAGGACATTGTAAACACAGAGGGGTAGCTGCTATGGAGAATGCATAATGTACGTAATATGAATTGTAACGAAAGAATAATGAGTAAGGAATTATTAAGGGTTTGATGACGGGACTTAAGTCTAAAAGGGTTTCATTTGAGGAGTTTGAGTAAGAAGATTCAACTTTAAGGTAGATGGTGTAAGATGTAAGACCGTATGTGTATGATGGTAAGTGTCACGCCCCGGCACCGCCCGACCCGAGCCGAATCCCGGTCCAGGGGCCGGTCAAGCGCACGGGAGTGACAAGGGAAATTGAGATACGGTTTAGCAGAAGACTTATGCCCTAACCACGGGCGACCTAACACAATTACGGAGTAAGCACCACACTTTGAGCAAGAGTAAATAAGTAGAAAAGAAAGAGAGTTACATTAACTCAAGATAAACATAAGTCTCAAACCCACATGCTTAGTTTAACCATAGTCCGCTCTAGGCTCCCAAAATAGGTCTTAAACAACACAAGTGTATAACATAGCATAAATCAAAATGAGAACCATACACAAAGGTTCTAAACATAAAACATAAATCAAGGAAAATAAGTCTCATAAGTGGACTCCACGATCACATCCACGTCGTCTCCGATCTTTCCTCGAAGAGGAGATCCTGTCCGTCAGCGTGTCGCACCACACAGCCCCAAAGCAAAACACAATAAAGAGGGGTGAGTTTAAACAAACTCAGCAATGGTTTTCTAACATACTATCATCATCGGAAATACGACGGCATAGCAACATAATCATTCAAATCAAAGGTTTATAAGATGTATCATATCCTGATCATGCATTCATAACACATAAACCTGCATATAGTGTCTCAATCACACAACTTCAAATATGTATGCATAATATATCTCATCCATTCTTGCACGACAAACGTGTCAAATTACATGTTATACAAATATGCATGGCATACATCATATACTTGCATCAGCATAAAATCAAGAATGTCTCCATCAAGGAGTAATCACAAATGGTGTCACGAAGATGGGGACATAGACAAGGTCACGAAGACGTGTCATGGTCCAAATTCTACACAAGAATTTAAGAAGTTCGGGGTTGTCAGCCCCTAAAGCTGCTCGCCTAGACAGAACACACAGTAGAGTCCGAATCTCACACAGAGAACCTCGAGCAAGGGTGTTCGCGCTGGGACATCTCCTGCGGTGGGGGAGAGCCCGAATTCCCACACAGGGAACCCTGGAACACATGGTAGATAGTGCACAGAGCGTACCACTCTGGATTCTCAGGGTCCAGAAGACAATCATAATAATCTCAATCTGCAAGACAAATACACAACTCGTCCCCATATATCTCAAATTTAACTAGACTCAACCCGGGGAGTGCACATGTTCCACACAGGAACTCAAATCAAAACGTGTCATTTCAGACCAATCAGGTTTCGATTAAGCCACGACCGATCAATCCGGCAAGCAATTTCACCACATTGCATCCAATCGGTCAAACTCAATTAATCTCGATAAAGCATCAATTGAAATCCATTTTCATGATGCATGCAACATGGTACATACGTGGGCAAGACATACATGAATCCTAATTCATGCTAAATGCTCTCATTAGCCCCTCATGCATCATTCATAATCATAATATCAATGCTCATAATCATCATTAAATCCCACATGTGTGTGTGTACATAATAGAAGCATTTCCCTCAATGCATATCAACATGATTATAATCCACTCACCATCACACTACACATGTGTATCGCCTAATCATGAAATTCCAGCGGAAATCATAGGTGAAGAATCATTAAAATCATAACTCAAATCAAAACTTAACCACAAGCTAAACACATATAAGATCATTCACTCCATTCTTGAGTCATGACATTCACTAACATTCACACATCTATTAGTCACATCTCAACATGACATATCAGCCCACTAGTATGCTGTAGTACTATTGAAAATATACATAACCATATAGAATCAACCATTTGTAACTTTAAGATAGTAATTCCAACATCATATAACAAATTTCAAGCCATTCTACATAACACTTAAACATATACCACAACTCCATAATCTCAACGGAACACCCTTCCAGTAGCATACTATATCTCAAAATACTCCAAATATACATGGAAATGATATATCAAAGTAGGATTACCGAAATAGACATCATGCAAATTATACAAAATCTATTGTGTAGCCGTTCGATCGGCTAAACGTGAAATTTCTGGAAATGTCATGTGGCCATTCGAACGCCTAGTCCGGCTAAACGGGAAACCAGTCGTCATTACAGTGTTGTCGTTCGAACGCCCAAGAGGGCCGTTCGAACGCCAACAAGGCAGTTCGACATTCTTCTCCAATTCAAATCTTCAAACCGAAACTCCATGGATAAAGCTTAAAATTATCATCTAACAACCTAAATGCCAATAAAATCTCACCAAAACCTCCAGAAAGCTAATCTATATCATAACAAGATAAAACCCTATGAAATCGGGATTAAAAATTACCATTTACTAATTATGCCATTAGAGTACCAAATCAAGTAAATCCACTCAAAAGAAACCATGAAATCAAGAGCTTTACCATAGGAGAACTGAAATTTCGAAAGTCCATTACCTTATCCCTTGATTAGGCTTGGATTTGATGGTCACCCTTCTTGAAAACCTTGCAAATAGATAGAATTTACATTAAACTCCATTAAAACCGATTTAACATAGAAAACCCTAATGAAAAACTTAGATCTAGGGCTTGTTGAACATAAAAATCGGATTTTGAAATCTAGGGTTTTTAGTAAAGATGCAAATCAGTAGTTTTGAGGTTCAAAAATGAATCAAAACAAAGGGGAAATGGTAGATCTAGAAGGGATTAAGAGAAAATCTAGAACTTAGGGCTTAATTAGAAGAAGCTTACCTTAAACACCTTCTAATCCGGGCCTAATTGGGGAATTAGGCCTAACCTCCCTTTCCCAGCCTATTCCCAAAATGCAAATGGCTCAGGTCATTTTATTTATTGTAGTGTTTGGGATGTGTATGGGTAAGTTGTGGGGTATAAATAGAATATTAGGCTAAAAATGGGTAATTTGGCTATTTGAGCACTAATTAAACCTGGAAAAATTATGAAAATTTTTGTAGAGGCTTTTGTTGATGTCTGGGTTAGTTTGGTACAAAAACCCAAATTTCGACGGTAGGGCCCACAAGGGTCCCGCCAAACCCTAATTTTTGGAAAATTAGTGAAAATTCAGAAAAATCCCAAAAATTCAAATTTGACTCAAAATCACTTAAAACCAATAATTGTAAAGTTCATTTTGATTAAAACTATAGGAAACACCATTTATTTACGAAACCACCGAATTAATAAGAAATGAGTTAACCAAGCAATAACCGACGATTAAAAAGAAACGAAAACCGGTTTAGAATTGAGAGTCCTTACAGTAAGATTATTAGTATAGAATTCAAGTTCGACAAGTAAGACTATGCAGAGATCGGTAAGGTTGTAAGTGTAAGGGTAGGGGATGAGTTAAGTAAAGAATGTTACCTTTGTGGATTGGAACTTCTGAACGGGCGTATTTTTCTAGCCTTGTTGGCTAAAGAATGTAAGATGAAAGTAGTTCTGAACATAATTGTATATGTATAAGTTACCTAATATGAACTTGAATGATAAGTCACCCTAATTTGATAACGATGTGAGTTTGAGACTGAGGGTTTCGACGAATTAAGTTCTGTTTTGTGCCAGTAAATGAGTAATCGACTGAGCGTCTTTCTTGGTATAGCCATGGTGTCATCCTGCAGGATTTAGTCTTAGTGCTGTATTTCGGCCTAGACATTTGATGCTATGTTGAGAGCACTGTAAGTTTCTGCCCTTCGTGGGCTCTGTATGTTTTCTACCTACATATGACATTGTATGTTCTGCCCAAGAGTGGCATTGTAAGATTCCTGCCCAATAGTGGCACTGTATATTTTCCACCCTTAATTGGCATTGTATAGCCCTTGTGGGCACTGTATGGCCCCAAAGAGTGGGCATTTGCGCGCTTAGGTAAGCAGTATCATGGACCTACTCTTACTTGTTTGATCCTGTGCCCCATGAGCATAGGTGTGCCTTGCCTTTGAAAAAGTCAATGGCGTCTAGTTGCTCCCCGAAGGTTAAGGTGATGCCCCAGTGGCATTTCCTTCCTTTCCGACACTGGAGCTTGTTAATTGTAATGAGCTTCAGTTGTTGGTAGTATGTGTATGATAGTAAGAGTAAGTTATATGTTTCAAATTCTGAGTGAGTTGTACGTGTAAGATACAATGTAAGTGTAAGCTTCTAAGGAAGACATAAAAGTACATTTATGTGTAAGAGTCAAATTGTACGAGTAAGGTCGTACAAGTAAGTTCATACGAATAAGGTCGTACGAGTGTGTGCATATTGTAAGTGTAAGCGTACGCTTGTACAAGTAAGTTGATAAGACTGATTCAGAGTGTAAGTGTAAGAGCATGATATAAGAGTAAGTGTAAGTTCAACTTGTACAATGATTGGTATGCGTGACCATATTTAAGTTTTTTATTTTGTTTGCTTCATGTGTGATTGCATAAAAGCATCTATGTATGAACTTGCGAAGTTCATTGACTTATTTTTTTCCCCTACTGGGTATTTTCTTATTGAGTATGAAAATAATCATTACCCTATTTTTTTAGCCCCGTTCTTTGGGAGGCTTTTTCAGGTTATGATGGAGCGCTCCAAGAGATGGATGCTCGTTTCTGCAATGGATTATTTCCCTTTTGATTTAGGTATATTTGACTCAATGCGAGTATATTTTTGTGCCACAATCTAATGCATTGGGTGAGATGAGAAGTAAGTTGTTTATGTATTCTGGACTTTTAGTTTGGATCAGAATGTCAACTGTTATGGGACTTGTGCTTGGGGACGCCTGGGAGTTATTTGTATTTAAAAATCCATGATCATGGTAATTTAGTCGTACGTTTGTTTTCGAGTAGAGCCTAAGGATATTTGCTTTGGTCGTATGATGTTTAATCAAATGAGAAAATTTTGGATGGAAAATTGATGTTTAGTGTTTTAAATTATAAACTGCTTTCACAGGTTTTGATTTCGTTATTTTCCTCCGATTTACAGTTGTTATATTGAAAAAAAATTTCATAAATTTTAAGGAAAATGTATGAAAAATCTCGGGCGTTACAATAATGACAAAGATGCACGATGTCAAGACATTATGAACACGGGGTAACCTATCTTATTCCTAAAATCAATGACAAACTAAATGCTATCACCAAACGAGTCTCGGGCACTTCGTATCTTGCTTGCAAATAAAGATGTAATAGAGGTGGAAGGTGATTATACTATGGACCTTGCTAACCACATATGTTCTTGTCCCAGGTGGCAAATAATTGGCCTACCATGTTCACATTCTTGCATTGCTATTTTTACGAAGGGAGGTACACTGACCATTTTTTGTCAAGGAGATTCCCAGTACCCTACGATGACAAGCTCGTTAGAGCGATCGCACCCAATGGAGATGCAATCATCCTCCCTCCTAAAATGAAAAGGTCAAGCGGCAGGCCAAAGAAGAAATACATTGAATCTCAAAATCATAGAGCATGTCCATTTTATTATAGTTGTTGTGATGGTCTAGGGACCAACCGCATCACATACACAAAGGCAATCACTGTAAAGTTTGCTTTGAATGTGTTGTATGAATGCTCATTTTATTAATAGCTTTTTATTATTGATAATTTGGAAAATCATGTTGTAAGATTTTATGTTCTTTAAATCTCAGCAGTTTACGCAATTGCATCGAAATATTTTAGGGATGCATCAAAATGTCATCGCAATTGCATCAAACAACTATCAAGAGCGTCGAAATAGCATCACAATACCCTGATGTAGTGTATAAAATGTATCACAACCTCATCGTACTAATATCTGACCATGTACATAAAACCATCACAATTTCATCGTAATAACTTGCTATAGTGTACATAAAATCACATTTCCGTCAAAATATCTTGTATAGTATACAAAAACGATCGCAATTCCATCTTCAATGTACATAACACATTGCAATTTCATGCAGTCTGACACTATGTACATAACATGTCAAAAAAATTATCACAATTCCATCTAACATCGGTCTCCAAATGGCCCCTAGATATTCATACCATGATTGACGGAACCAAAATAATTATTATTGTTAATATTATCCATCTTACCATCATAGACATAACCAAATTATTGTTAAAAGTTTCATCAAATCCAAAACATAACATAATGTCACTCGTAGCCACTCCAAAGCTATAATCTCTCATAAACATCCATGGAGCTTACAATGTACCATGTTAGCCATTTCCTAAACTTTTGCACATCAAAGGACTAGATGGTCTCTACTAATGTTAGCTTGTACATGTAGTAACAATAAAATGTCCCACATCCATCATTCTCCTATAATTATGGAACCTTCATGTCTATAGTCTTCCATTTCATAACCCAATTGTTTGAAAGCCCCTCCTCAAGTACATATGTTGCATGCCTGCACATTGAATGCAAAAAGGTCTCCACCTTAGCTGCAACCCTTGTGCGTTTCCCCATACTGTCATACATAAACACCATTTGTTTGGTTGTTCTAAATTCTAAGAAGGTTCAATGCCGATCCTTGATGACAGGAAGAAACCACCTCTTGATTTTGAAAAGGTTGACATTAAAGTATGTGTTGAACTTGCGTCGAATTGTGAGTCCACTGATGTTGGGGTCATACTATGCATCTTTGCTAGTTTAATTGGCCAAGCAGTCCTTATACTCTATATTCTCTTAATTACAAATGTTCTACACAATACAAGATATAAGTTAGTCTTCCAATAGCATCTTCAAGTACCAAAATACATCACAAGAGTTTATTCAACTAAAACTAGACACTTACTATAAAGTGAGGGTCAAATATATGAACCCTTTGTAGGTCATCATCCGCCCTTTCTAAATCCAAAACATGTTTATTTTGTTAGAATATAAAAGAAATAAATAAGATTTCTCCTTCCTAATGGCAGGAGCTTTTGGGAAACTTGGTTATCTTACATGGTATCAAAGCTTCAGGTTCTAGGAGATCATGGGTTCAAGTCTCATTAGACATTTATATCCCAATTGTATTCCACTTGTCGCACTTGAGAGACGCTTGCACGTGAGAGAGTGTGTTAGAATATAAAAGAAATAAATAAGATTTCCCCTTCCTAACAACTCTAGCTTTTGGGAAACTTAGTTATCTTACATATTTAACAACAATATATAGGTCTCCACAATGAAGTTATCCAACTAGCCAAGGTTGTTCCTATCTTCAGGACCATCATTTTCATCCAACCTTATGTTGTGGATGTTGTCAACAAAGACTGAATTCCAGCAATAGTTCCAACTAATCGATGACGCGGTTCACATGGGATTCTCCACAACATGCCCACCAACTTTCATCTTTTGCATCAAGAAATAACTCCGCCAAGTGTCCATCAGTTTTGTTTTTCCTCATAGCATGTGGACACAAAAAAAAGATTTGCAGCTAGGTCCAAGTATAACTTATCTCATATAAGTGTGGGTGGGTGGAGCCTCATCCTCATCATTACTCTTCTCCTCCTAATAGAATAACAAATCAAAATATCTATCAAGGCGCCACAATTCTATCGTATAGTCATCCCAAATGCATCACAACAATATTATAAACCCATCGCAATGATATCACAACACACAGATTTACCATCACAACAATTATATGAACCCATCACAACAATTATCGCAATTTCATCTCAAACATACTATTAAGACATCACAACAATTATATGAACCTATCGCAACATATAACGCAATTCCATCTCAAACATACTAATAAGGCATCACAACAAATAGATTTACCATCACAACCACTACAACAAAAAGGACTATTAGCAATGCTTTTAAGCATCGCTAATAGTCATACAAGCATCGCTAATAGTCATTATCGACACTTAAAAAATGTCACTAAATGCATCGACACATATGCAAAAGCGTTCTAATAGTGTAACATCCGGGACTTTTCTAAATTCCCGAAGTCGACCATGTGGAAATTAGGGTGTTAGACCCTTTGAGCTTCTTGTAGGCATAAATTATTCAATACTTGGAATTAGTGGCTGAAACTATATGGATGAAAAGTAGACTGAAAAAGCTTCAAAACTCCACTAAGAACGTGTAAATCGGAGTTCGGTTGAGGGAGATACGACCTTTCAAAGTTGAACATATCGTGTAGGGCCCGTTTACCTGAATTGGATGCACGAATTGTCCGTTTAAATCACTATACGGGCCTGATTAATTAGTATTCCGAAATTGTGTTTTTGGGGCCCAATTTGGTTTCCGAATTGAGGAGATTTTGGTCGAACTCCTTAGGGATTAAGAACCCTAATCCCATGCCTATATAAACACATGATTAGGGCTCTTGGGGGGGAATCTTTTGACTGGGGAAGGAGTCGTCATTGGAATTTTTCAGTGAGACTCCGGTGAAGTTCCGGTAGCGGTGGATCGACGACAATCCTGCGTTTGAGGTAAGATTATACGTTTTTCATAGTATAATCATATATGCCCTAATATAAAATTAAGTAAAGAGATGTGGTATTAATTTATTAATAAAGGTGATCGGATGTTGAGGAGACAGCCAGCCGGCCATCATCGGCTCTGCCATCAACCGGCAATCAGCACTTCTAGTCGGCTGTAGATCATCAATTTTTCATACTGTAGTTTTGTTATGATGTTTTGTTCTGGTTGAAAAACGAAAGAGGAGGAACTCTGGGCATGGAGAGGATAGTGGCTCGGGCTTAGATCTCGATCTGGGCCGGCGACAGTGGTCCGGTTGAGCCAGCCCGTTGCAGGGCCACGATGGGAGACTGGCAGATCGCCTAGAACAAAAAAAAAAGAATAGAGGAGAACAATGCGGCGGCGCGGTGCAGCTCCCGGCCGGAGGGACCTAGGTGGCCGAAATCGCTAGACAACGGCGTTCTAGTCAAGCCTAGCCTGTCGGCCAGCCATGGTGCCCTGCCGTCGCAACTTCTCCAGCAATTTAAAAAAAAAGTGCTTTGGCACCGGCCGGCCATCGGGCGGCAGCGGGGGCCAGCCCCACTGGGAGGCGGCGATCCGGTGGAGCCCAGACCACCGCCCCGCTATGGCGGCCATGAGTGGCACCTCCAGTGGCGTATACGCCTTTGGCTGGACGCGGGGAAGATGACCCACGTTGCGGGTCGTCGACCCAAACCGACTTGGCCAGGGTCAGTTTAAAAAAGAAAGAAAGAAAGCGGGTTTGAACTAGGTCTGGTTCAGGGTGGTAAAAATGTCAAAAATATTCTAGAAAAATACTCAAGGACCCGAAGAAGTGTGGGAGTATTCTGACCAAGTTTCATGCCAGGGGAAAATCCCAAGTACTGTAAAATGACCTTTTTACCCCTTATAGTTAAATTACCGTGCGATATTCACTTACCCAACTTCGGGGCTCCGGTTCATGGGCTTATGAATTGATATAGAAATTGGAAAAATTCTCAGTGAGAGTTTCATGGGTAACCTAATTATAAGACAAACCTCTTAGTGAAGAAAAATCTCAGTGAGTGGGTAATCAACCATTTTACCCCTAGGTTTAATTGTAAACCGTTAAGACAACTTGGGTCCTTTTCACAATCCCATCACACGCCATGAAAATTACACAGAGTCCATAAAGTCTAGTAGTACCCTTGAGCCTAATTCTAAACTCATTGGATGCCAATAAAGCCTTAAACCAAATGACAGAAATACCTTTTGAGTGGACCCGCCCACATTCGTGTGAATGGAAGTATAGGTGAGTTTGAGAGGGGAGCCTCCTAAGAGGATTATGACTTAAAATAAATAAAATGGTAGTATACCCTAAGTGGTAGAATTACCCTAATGCCCTTAAGGGCAGTATGTTCTGTTTCTGTCAAAACTAATAACCTAACCACTAAGCATTAGGGTACGCTATAATGACGTGGAATGGCTTCAAAAGGAAGGGGTGTGACCAGTAAGTGACACGAAGACCTTGTCAGGTCATAGTGTCATGTGAAACAAGGGGAATGACCCTAATTCTCAAGGTTTAGGGTAGCGGATTACAAGTGTCTGCAACCGAGTATATTGATCGACTAGAGTGTTATATGTGTAACTCGTAGAATGTGTTAAAGTTGTTTACACTCTTGGGCTTGAACTAGCTGAGCCCTAGCCCGCAAATGAGTGCAACATGCCTTTATTCATTCTTTATGCACTGGTGTGACTGCATATTATATATATTGATTATTCTGATGCTAGCACTTACTATTGTTGTGTTAAGTTATATCAGTAACTTAAGGTTAATAAAGACTAATCAAGAGATTTTGGTTGTCGTTGGATTAGGGGGAGAACACCTAATCAAGATAATAACTAAAATACCCTCTTTAGGGTTGGGACCAGTTCATGGAGTGAACGGGGCCCTAACATAGAATTTTACCTTGGTTAATGAACTGAGGGTGGGTACGGGATGTTCTATGAGTCATAGCTCAGTGGATGAGCTATTTATTGGGCCGATTCACAAGGTGAAGAAGACCCAAATGGTTGAGCGGATACTTGACTGAATGAAAATAATCTAGTCTGAGTTCAGATGTTTAGGGGAGTCAATGGTCGCAAAGAACTGAGGCTTCTATGGATACATTAGTAATATCTTATAAGACATTTTCTCCCAGAGTTGGGATGGTGGAGATTACAACATGCTTCTTCATCGCCACAACGGTTTGGGTATTGAACAAAGGGTCTTTACCGCGGGTCTCCAGTAGGTCTTCCCAGGACTATTTAGTATGTATGAAAAGTGGAGTTACATGAGCATCATGGGAAGCTTGTGTTTCTTGCCAATCTGTGTCTATGAGCACATTTGGGAACCCTGGGGATTTTGGTCAAGCTGTTGTTAAGCAGTCTACTCCAAGGTTGGAGTTCTTTGTTTGGAGATTTCTCGAGGGGCAAGTCATCTCTGAGTTATAGATTTGATAGTATTAATTATCGAATAAGGGATGTGAGATAATTAATAACATTATTTAATATTGATTGTTAATTAGATAAGTGGAATGATTAAAGGACTTACTAAAATGTAGGTTGGTTAAATATACCTAAGCATTGCATGTGTAATGCTATGCTTCTAAGGATATAGTAGTTTCTAAGCAGAACTATGTCTGGATCTGATCTTATTGGAAATATTGGAGATGTTGTCTGATGAGTATGTAGGCAACTGACATCGGGTGATGTTGGCCTGATCCAAAAAATATTAATTAAACCTTTTATTCTTTGGAAGCTTTTCTCCTGAAGGCAGAGAGGTTCCATTGTTGTTGTTGTGGTTGTTTGGTTCGGCTGGTTGCAGATTCTCCAGACGATGACAAGTGAGACCAGGACAAGCAAGCTCAAGATGAAGTTCTCCATTTCTGCAACTCCGGTACGTAAGTGTTTCTTTGGCGTGAGAGTCAACTTAGTTATTTATTTTCAAACGGATGACGAACTTGTACTTAGATGGATGAGCTATTCTTTATGAATTTTTAGACATTAAATAATATCCTATGATTTGATATCCGTATTTGTGAACCCCAATTATCCTGACCGGGATATTTAATCGAAAGGTTTGAATTGTATTTAAGGAAAAAAATGTTCGCTACTTACCGTTTGTGCTATTTAAAAAATACTTTCAAAAATTCAGGTCGTGACAAACAGTGCCATATTAGCGGCTTATATTTGCAATGTTTTATAAAGCGTTACAAATAAAAAATTATTAGCGATGCTTAATTACATGCATCGCTAATAATTAATTATTAGCGACACTTTATAATTAAGCATGGCTAATATTAAAATGTTTTTTTAAAAATAGAAATTATTATCAACACTTATTTTTGTGGAGCCAAAAAGAAAAAATAAAAAAATTAATTAGCGATGCTTTCAAAAGTGTCGCTAATAAAAAAGAAACAGAAGTTTAATAAAAAGAAAAATTAATAAGTCATTAGCGACACTTTTAAAAACATTGCTAATAAAAAATAAAAAAAGTTATTATTTGATGCTTTTAAAAGCACCGCTAATATAAAAAATAATTTTAAAAAAACAAAATCCCACCTTCGGTGGGATTTTGAGGAGGGGGTGTGCAAGCAGTGGTTTGGGGGGAGAAGAAAGGGAGGGCTCCGGGGGCGGTGGCAAACTGATCAGAGCGGGCAGCAGCTGCCGGAGCTAGGGGAGACGGGTGGGGGGAGGGGGGGGGGGTATTTATTCTGCACGGGCAAAAAATTTCCCGCGCGGTTGAAATTTTGCTCGTGCGGTGAGAAAATGAACACTCCTCTCTCTCCTATTGTCTCTCTCTCTCTACTCTCTCTTTATACACTTTCTCTTCTCTCTATCTCTCCTCTCTCTGACTCTCTCTTCTCTCCCTCCTCTCTCTCTCTCTACTATGTAACACCTCCCTCCTCCCTCATCTCTTCTCTCTACTACATAGCCTTGGGGTTGATGCATATAGATCTCCTCCTCCAAGTCACTATGGAGGAAAGTTGTCTTAACATCCAACTGCTCTAAATGAAGATCCTTAACTGCAACAATAGACAACACCATTTTGATAGTAGCAATTCTAACAACAGGAGCAAATATTTATGCATAATCCACTCCATATTTCTGTTGAAAGCCTTTGACAATAAGTCTAGCTTTGTACCTTTAGCTCCCATCAGCTTCTTGTTTCATCCTATAAACCCACTTGTTATGTGATGTCTTTTTACCTGGAGTTAGTTCCCAAGTCTGATTAGAAGTCAATGAATCCATTTCATCATCCATAGCACGCTCCCACTGAATTGAGTTGTCTATCCTACAAGCTTCCTCAAAACTTCCTGGTTCACCACTGTCAGTCAAGAGCAAATAATTCAAACTAGGATCAAACATAGAATGCATACCAAATGTGCTCTCAAGATTGGAGGGATCAAATATTCTTTTCTTCTTAACTTGCCGAGAGCTTGTCCAACCAAGCGGTGTTTGTAAGGGAACAGTTGGGACAATATTCAACGAGGAACCACCACTGTCAACTGCCTCTGAAACTGTCTATGAGGAAGTATCAACAACCTGTTCAAAAGTTTCATGGCTAGATTCACTGGGTCCCATGTGTGCTCTATCTTCCGGAGGAACTGAACTGGACGTATTTTCAACTTCAAGTTCTACAAACTCAAATTCAACCTATTTCATCTTCCTCTTTTGTAGATTTTGACGGTGCTTATAAAGCTATATCTCATGAAACACAACATCTATGCTCTAGATCACCTTCTTATGAATTGGATCCCAAAATCGATAACCATAAGCATCTCCACCATAACCGACAAAGTAGCATTTGTTAGACTTTGAATCCAACTTGTCTCTATGTTCTACATCAACATGCACATAAGAAGCACAACTGAAAACCCGTAAGTAGCATTTGTTAGACTTTGACCATGCCTCTTCGGGAATGCCACCATTTAGGGGGTGGTATGGAGAACTGTTGGTCAAGTACACTGCGGTATCAATTGTTGCACCCCGGTCTGCAAATCCTGACCCGGACCGAGGGTTAGCTCGGAAAACGGAATCGGAGTTCATAAATTAGCGGAAAAATTGAAACCGACGGACCAGGAGCTGCAGACTCTGTGTGCGAGAGTCAAAACATATCTCTACATGCTACGAAACTACAATGTTCCGTTGCGCGTAGATCAGAACAAACCTAATTTTATAACTAATTTGGATCGGGCCAACGTTATTTATCGTTGGTTGCCTACGTACATATTGGATACCATCTCTGACGGTATTCCAATACGATCGGATCCGAACGTAGTTCTGCCTAATGGCTAATACATGCATCAGGCATCACAAAATCATATACGTTAAAATACGTTTATATCCGAATAATTATTTGGAATTAGACGGAAATCTTATAAATTGTCGAAGTCAAACGGAAGCCAATAAATCAATAAAATACACATCTCACATATGCGAGCAGACACAATCACACATCCCACCCTATCATAGAGTGGAGCAGAGCACACTACAGAGTATGTTGGATCATATCAGATCCTATCAGATCATATCAAATTGGAGTATGTCAAATCACAATGAAGCACTTCTGAGTAATTCAAATCACAACAAAATATAACAAAGTAGATTGAATAGGAACATAAAAACATATAACAGATCGTAGCAAATTATATATCTTACTTAGTGTATTACTAATTAAGATATTCATGCACATAAATTATATTAACTTATAAAGTCAGAAAAGCGTACTCCCATGCAGTTTCGGAAGTAGCGACGTTCGAAGTTGCTTGTTTCTTTGAAGTGTCCTCCCTTTCTGATTCAGAGACGGCGGACAGAACCTCCTCTAGCTTCAGAACATTTTACCCTTCTAGCGCTCGTAGGCGGCGGACAAAACCTCCCCTTACCCGGAGACACTTTTTCCTTTCCGCGCCCGTAGGTGGTGGACAGAACCTCCCCTTACCCGGAGATACTTTTTCCTTTCCGCGCCCATAGGCGGCGGACAGAACCTCCACTTACCCGGAGACACTTTTTCCTTTCCGCGCCCATAGGCGGCGGACAGAACCTCCACTTACCCGGAGACACTTTTCCCTTTCCGTGCCCGTAGGCAACGGATGGAACCTCCCCTTACCCGGAGACACTTTTTCCTTTCCGTGCCCATAGGCGGCGGACAAAACCTCCCCTTACCCAGAGACACTTTTCCCTTTCCCCGCCCGTAGGTGGCGGACAAAACCTCCACTTACCCAGAGACACTTTTCCCTTTCTGCGCCTTTAGGCAGCGGACAGAACCTCCACTTACCCGGAGACACTTTTCCCTTTCCGCGCCCGTAGGCGGCGGACAGAACTTCCCCTTTCCCCGGGACGTTTCCCCTTTAGAGGGTTGCTAACTCGAAGAATTGACACTTCCATTCCATAGAACACCCTCGATTTAGCTAAGAACGTTTTTTGAACGGAAGAAAACGGATACAGAATGACTCCAGAAAGTTCTCTTGAAAAATGAACTGAAATGAACTATTTATAAGAGAAGACGTGCGAGCGGACGAAGAAAAGGGGAATATGCACGCACAGACGCGCGCCACGTGTCAAACACGAAATGGACCAAAAAGGAAGTTGGCGCGCGTGATGCGCTTCACGCACGCGCCGTGACGGCGAGTGCTGACGCGCGACGCGCGCGTTCGCCGCGCGTCCAGCACGCGTCGCGCGGTTGACCGCGCGATTGCGCGGGACCCGCGCTGCGCGGACGGCCGCGATCGTGCGGCTCCGCGGCTCGACTCTGACGCGGCTCGGCTCGACTCGGCTGGATGACGTCAGCTATTCCGTCTTTTTCTCAATATTTTATTATTATTTCTTTTAAACACAATTCTAACTTCAAAACGTGATAACTTTGTATCCTGAAGTCGGAATTGCACGATCTTAGTACCAATGGACTTATATCGACAAGCCCTTCAAAACTAGACCCCACATGGGTAGGTTTTCTGGTACTTTAAAAGTGGGTCCCGCCCATATGGCACGGTTCCTGAGGTTGTAATTTTTGTTCCCGACCTCTGATTCATGTGTTCTTCGATTCATTACGCTCGTCACTTCGAGCTCTAACAAGACACGGGAGTTTTTATCCCCTAAAGCCCCTTAAATTTTAACTAAAATTACGTAATTACCCCTAGCCCTTTTGGGGTTAAGTATAATCGGAACACGGGGTGCTACATCAATGACATAACTCCAGATGAAAGTGGAAGGCCACAATGGAGCCTCATGCTACGTGCTCTCTCCATGATGGTCCTATTCATCCACTCAGCAACCCCATTCTATCTTGGTTGTCGAGGAGTAGTTAGCAATCTACGAATCCCATGTTTGTCACAATAGGATTGGAATTGCTGACTACAATACTCGCCTCCATTGTCTGACTTCAAACACTTCAATTTTAACCCTATCTCATTCCCAACAAGTATTTTCCATTGCACAAAGATAGAAAATACATTAGATTTATTCCTAACAAAGAAAACCCATAACTTGCGAGAAGCATCATCAACAAAAGTAATGAAGTAAGACACACCTCCAAAAGAGGGAGCCTGGGCTAGTCCCCAAACATGTGTGAACAAGTTTAAGACGCTCAAACTTGCGCTTCGGGGTAGCCTTGGTTAAGGAAACTTTGGGTTGCTTTCCCATGATGCAATGCTCACAGAAATCCAAATCACCATATCTCAAACTTAGACAACTTCCCCTTAGCCTGCAACATCTTTATCCCTTTCTCGGACATATGCCCAAGATGATAATGCCACAAACTCACATCAACAACATTGGAGGCTACTCCAATAGAGTGCTTATGGAAACTAGATGTCATATATAACGTCCCAATTTTCTTCCCCTTAGCTACTACCATGACAATACAAAATTTTACTTCAACTTTTTATTAGAGAGAGAAATATGGGTCTCACCTGATACTAAGGGGTTCACTTTTATGCTTTTATTGCAAAAAATAGGGTATTGGACGATTGGATGAGTCACTTAGATCCAATGACCGTGGAGTGTTGCATTTGCTTAAAGGATTGGCTAAATGCAAAAGATAGAAAATAAGCTCCAAAGTTGAGGGAGAGGGTGTACTGGCAAGGCTATCTGGTGCAGCAGGCAATAAAGTATAGAGGCAGTGGGGCTGGGATAGGGTGGTGGCCATGCCTTCGTTAGCCCATGGACAACTGGAAAGAGGTGGTCGGGAGGCCGGATTGTAGCAGGTAGCACACCAATGGCTCCAAAACGTGCTAAATAGTGAAAAAACTAGGAAAAATACCAGTAGCTCGAGGAGGAGCAAGGAGAGGGTGGCGGAGGCTTTGGCCATCACCTCTAGGGTCCTGGCAGTTGGACTAAGCTAAGTCCGGTGGATCTTTATATTATTATATCTTGCACTCTCGAACTCAGATTCACACATTCTTGATATCATTAGAAAGCTCTCAACACACTCTATCAAATGGGATCCCACACAACTATATTTTCTGCAACTTTTTTATATTCCCCACATATATATCACATTCCTCAATAATAATTTATATATATATATATATATATATTCGGATTTGCATATTTTTAATGCCCTTAAAAAAACCTTGAAAAGCTCTACCAAATGAGACCTGTAGTCAAATTGGTCCTGAATATGAATAATGTGCTCCACGATACAAATTCCTTCAACACCATTGTCTACGTTGATCTATGACATAAAATTTAGCCTATTCAATTTGGATTCACAGTTGCCTACTACAAGTGTATATAGGTTAATATAGAACTTCTTTGTATAACTAATGATCATTATGATCCTCAAGGTTATTTATTGTAACTTTAACATGCAAGAGAGAGACCTTTGTTTAATATATAATTTATTTCTAAATTATTTTATTTTATCTTATCTAATCAATGGTTACACGTGTAATGATTGTGTATTCTTGCTAGCATAATAAAATTAATAATATAAATTTTGATGTTAAATCTTTGGTGATTGGCCTTAGAAGTTTTTATCATCATCAATGCCAAAAGCTCCAACGCTCTGATGAATCATTTTTTTGCTGGAAGGAATTTACTAAGGAAAGGGTGAATGAATCATGTTTTATTCAAAGGAACTTACTAAAAAGTTGAAAATAACATCAACATACCTACTTGGAAAAAAAAGATATTTAGCAAGGAAAGGGTAGTTAATATAGTTTGTCTGTAAATTTGTTGGAATGTGCTACCTTAATTGTCTAATTTATTTTGGATGTATGTCATCTAGGCGAGTGGACATTGAAATCCATATATATTTTATGTCTCGTGAGTTCTAAGTTTAATTAATATTTTCTTTAAAAAGGTAATATAGTCATAGTGTGGCAAAAAATCTCCACCCCTTATGACTTTAGTATGATTCTAAGTTTAATAAAGAATTTTTTTGAAATAGCAATATAGTCATAACATGGAAAAAAGTTCCATCCCCCTTCTCACTATAATAATAGTACATAGAACTTGCATTATGAATTTTTTTTGTTTAGAAAGTCTATTAAAAAAATCCCTTATATCAATTCTTTTATCTTGCTTGCCTAGAACTTGATCAAGTCACTAATTATAATATTTAGTACATATCTATAAAATTTTAAGGCATTGTGAGCTCATTTACCCCTAAATTGTATCTACATACACGAGTAAAATAATTATTTTATAGTATTAAATATTTTAGTTTAGCACGAGACTTAATCCATTTTTCTAAAATCTTATTTATGAGTTTGGGTAGTGTTTTCCCATTTTTTAAATAAAGGAGCTTTTGTTTTTCAACAATAACATACATTTTAGCGTATCTAATATCTATATTAACTATTCAATTGTACAAATTAGACCAAATTAAAGACCACTGCTATCTTCTCATATTCTACCCCTTTTTCTATCCATGATACTTAAAAAAGAAGTATGGGTTTTGTTGTTCCAAACAAAGAAGCATGGGTTTAGTTGATGTCTTACTACTTATTCAGCCTTCGAAATTATAAAAAAAAACTCTTTCCCTATGAAAGCCCACTCCAATAAAGCCAATAATCATATTTTGATTATGGGTTCGAGAACCTACAAAATTCTCTCTTCTTGTTTTAAAATCTCATAAGCTGATTATTGGCTTCTAATTTGTACGTCAAGAAAGTATATGGCCTCGGAAAATATTTTAGAAGCATTGTAACAGTCAAAATTAGCAATAGTTGACGTATTGTATTAAATATTGCCGAATATCATTTCATAGGAACAAGGGATTGAGTTAACAAGCAGCAAATACAAACATCCACAAATCCTTCCTCAAGAAAGCTTAGAAGAGACTATCCAGTCTATAACATGTAGGGAAAATAGGGTCTAGAACCATGAATAATAATAATTCCATTAATCAGGAAAACCATGTCCAAACCTGACTGAAGAGTGCTAGAAATATATGTGCTGCCTAATTAAATACTAAAACATCAAAGAGAATAAACCTAGTGCAAATCTAAGTGTTATAACTAATAGGAATGGGAGGCCATAATCATGGAATGAATCAGTACACTTGGAAAATGATTAATATCAATCCCCTTCCCTACTTGCACAGCCTCTAGCATTATACACTCATGCCATGACGCCCCTTGAAGCATATATGCGATAGATAGACCTTTCGCCCATTGCGGAAAATTCCCCAATCATAAAAATAATGAAAATGCATGGAAAGAAAGGTTGAAACAGAAACATCTCTTCCCTTCCAAGTTTTGCATATTAATACCACATCTTGGTTCGAATTTTACAGTATGAATTCCAGTCTACTGCAAGGGAAAGAGGATACAAGAATGTGTGTTCGAGCCTCAAGCTAGAATTCATCGTCTTCTCTAGCTTACACCAATAGATGGAGTCCCCAAAGCAAAGAAAGAGTGTTTGTTTTTTGTTTTGTTTAAGTTTTATAAGTGTTGGGTAGATAGTTCTGTCATATGGGTTCATCTTCTTGTATGTTGATGTGTAAGTTCAGACTTGAGTTTTTGGGGAAATATGTGGCAAGAGGATTCATGGTGGAGGTGCAGAGCAAAGGAAGGATATGGAGCTGCAAAATCTGAAGTTGTACATTTAAAACTGGTGTATCATTGAGGAGAACTAGAGGCAAAGGAGGAAAGCTTTGCTTTTTGGAAAACAAAATAGGGCATTGCTTTCTTAGCTGCGGAGGAAGTCATCCCATGGCATCTCTGAGAAGACTTAGCTTATTTCCACTTTCATCTTGAGACAATATATTATTCCTATCAATTTTGTTCAGTCATAATATGTTCTGCTCATGTAAGAGGCAATAAATTGATATGTAGTAGTCCTATAGGTATTGCTTCTAAAAGCTAATGAATCTATGGGATGGAACATTGAAGATAACTTGTAAAAACAGAGACAATTGAGCTCAACTCTTCATGGGAAAAAAAAGTCTATTTATGGGATGGCCTTATCATTGTTGAGCTGAGACTTTTAAGCAACTGGCTCAGAAATCATTAATGTTTAATCAGTTAACTTGAGGTGGAAAAGAGAAAAGAAGAGAATTGACCTTAATTTTGTAGAGTTTTTTCTATACTACCTGGCCTAAGATACAAATATTCTATATTTTCTGGTTTTGTAAGAAACATTCCATGGAACATGGGTTTACACTATATTCAGAAAAAAATACACCAAAATACCCCTGCAACAAGGGTTAGGGTTTAAAATCATGTAAACTAGTTGTGATACATAAACAAAGAGGAGATCGGAGCTCAGTGACAATTTATGATTTTTGCCTAGCGGTTTTCATCAACAATAAATTCTGATTTCTATTCGGTGATTGTTGGTCTCCCTCACTTCATCAGCGACCGCTCTTCTCTGATTTTTGTCTAAAAAATTTTAACCATGTAAACTATTTATCCATACAAAGGAGATCAAGATGACATTGCAACTCAAAAAATGAATCTCGATGGACTATCCAAGTTGAAAATGACTATATAAGAATGAAGAAGGATGTAGATGCTAAGGAATGACATTGTAGAATAGCCATGATAGCCTCCTACACTATTGTGCAAAGAGGGACTCTAGTATGGTTTTTTATATACAAGTTTTATTATGTAGAATATCTTCTGTAAGCATGTACACGATCTTAGAGGTTTTTATCTCTAAATTGATGAACAATTGTATCAATAACAAATATTGACAAATATTGTGTTATCAATAACATGCTATGACGAATATTGTGTTATCGATAACACACTATGATGAATATCCTATTATAGTATATGTGATATATCGTATTATCATTAACATGTATTGTTGACATATCGTGTCATCAATAACACACTATGACGAATATCGTGTTATCAATAACACGCTATGGAAAATATCGTGTTATTAATAACACACTTTGGCGAATATCGTATTATCTTATATGCGATATAGAGGATATTGTACCATATTGTATTATCAATAATACGTATTATTTGCATATTGTGTTATCGATAACACACTATGACGAATATTTTATTATCGATAACACACTATGACGAATATCATATTAAAGTATATGTGATATAGAAGAAAATAAATAACATGTTTTATTGGCATATCGTGTTATCGTTAACACGTTATGCCAAATATCGTGTTATCAATAACATGCTATGACAAATATCATGTTATAGTATATATAATATAGAGGAAAATAAATAATACATCTTGTTGGCATATCATGTTATTGATATCACGTTATGCCAAATATTGTGTTATCAATAACACACTTTGGCGAATATCGTATTATCGTATATGTGATATAGAGGATATCGTAGCATATTGTATTATCAATATCACGTATTGTTGGCATATCGTGTTATCAATAATATGCTATAGCGAATATCGTGTTATCATAACACGCTATGATGAATATCATGTTATAGTATATGCGATATAGAGGAAAATAAATAACACGTCTTGTTGACATATTAGGTTATCGATAACACACTATGCCAAATATCGTGTTATCAATAACACGCTATGGCGAATCTTGTGTTATTGATAATACGTTATAGCAAATATCATGTTATCAATAACACGCTTTGGCGAGTATAGTATTATCGTATATGCGATATAGAGGATATCGTAGCATGTTGTATTATCAATAACACACAATGTTGGCATATCGTGTTATCGATAACACGCTATGGTAAATATCGTGTTATCGTATATGCGATATAGAGGATATCATATTATGGGTTGTCGGCCCAAAGAATATATATCGTATTATCAAAAATATGTTTTATAGACATATCATGTTATCGTATATGCGATATGGATTAAGTGTTGGACACATGCCATGCGAAGCGTGAGATCTTTGGTATGTTTAGTGGGAGTCATCCTCTCGTTCTCACATTCTCGGAAGTCTCATGAGTCATGTAGAGTCGATGTATTCTACCCGATTTCCTTCGGATTCGTTGTACTCCCAAAAATCTTTTCTTTTTGCTACGTCAAAACCCCATTTGTGGCAAGTCTCCGGAGTCCTTCAATCCATTCTAAACGCAACTCAGTTTTCCAGATTGCTAGAACATTCTTTTGATTTCCTGTTTTGAATTTTGTTATTTTTGTATTTTTTTAACTAGGGACCAATTTTTGGAATGAAACCGGGAGGTGGCTTGGTTCTGGTTTATTCTCTAGAACACAAGATTGAGAAGGAGAAATTTTTTACTTTCTATCGATCATCTTTAAGTAGGTGCTTTGCTTTCTATATGCTGAGTGTTTTGATTTTGCTCATACAAATTTGTGCCATCGTCGGTAATTCGTCACCAATAATGAGATAAGAACTTGGGTATAGGTTTAGTTGTGACCTAAGGGTATATTTATCCTAAACTAGGGCATACGGGATTAAGTGTTAAAATCCAGAGAATATGGAATATTTGTATATTGAGCTAGGTAATATGGAAAAAACTCATTTTTCTATGCCAAATTACACCCAAAGCTCTAAGAGAAACTCTAAAGAGAAGAGGTTGATGACTGGTGTTTATAAAGGCAAAATTTTCCGAGTTGTGGTCACCAAACCTATTGGCTTCAAGCAGCATACCATGGGGTCTAGCATCTTTGCAAACCCATGTAACCTATGGATTACCATACATCACGTCCTCCTTCCATATTGTTTACTCCAAAATGTAGAGCAAAGGTGTTTAGAGAAAGTAAAGTTCCTCTCAAACTACTAACACCATAATGTTATGGGTGAGCCTGTTGACCCATCACACAAATGACAGTTGATAGGCTATCATGCAATCAGCTAATTAGCCACCAGAGCATCTCCATTTTTTGTATGCATAACCAAATTAAGTTAGAAAAATTGATGTTGGTGCTCCTTCTATCAAGTTATAATTTGTTAACATCTTTCATAAAATGGAAATTTTAAGTATTTCCATTATGTTGCAAACCAAACTCACAAAAGCAAATAAACTATGTGATGTTTCCAATCACAAATCGAACTGACAAAAACAAAAGTACACTAAAAAGCAAGCATAAAAATTCAAAACTACAAGCAACTAGGTAATCATATACAATTAAAAACTTGAGAAAAAGCAAAAGGACACAAGCATAAAAAATGGTCAAACTTACATATCCAATTAGAAAATCAATCAAACGCATATGTCACAATTTTCCAATAGCTGAAAACGACTAAGAATGCATTTTTACAACAAAAAGAATCAGTTTATAAGTTAACCTCGCATATGTAAGGTAATTGAACATCAAAACCCCATAAACCTAGTCACATATTGATTTATCTAAACTATCTATATTATTATTAAAGTCAAAAAAGGGGCAGAGATTTTTATATATACCTAAATTACCCCTCTTGATTCAACATATTTTAAGGAGATGGGAGGGGAGGAGAGGCCTTTTGGACAATTTCTAGAAAGGAATCCGAACAAGTGGTTTGCAAATGATTTTAGATCACACTTTTGGAAAATAAGATTGTAAAACCTGAAAATTGCACTAACCAGGGGTGCGACCACGAAATCAAAACCGGCATAGAGATTAAACGCTAGAACTAATACTAGTACCTCCCAAGAATAAGAAAAAAATTTAGCCAGCTCACCCCATTTTACATGTACATTAGATGTCCACCACTATGTTAAGAGGGGTGGGCTAACTAAAATAAGGGGTTGACTTGTCATCCTTTTTTTAGAAGAATTTTTCATGCTTCCCTCTGACAATGAGCCCAACATAAGGAATACATATGAGCCCTTGATATTTTAGATTGACAGCACACACATTAGCGCAAAGTACCACAATTGCTAATGTGTGCTAGCATGTGCACCATTGATCTCGTGTTCTCATACGTTCCTTACGCTGGGCTCATAGAGTGGATCATTAAAAATGCTTTCCCATTTTTTATTACTTAGCATCCTTGTGGCCCCCCATTATTTTGCTATTGGCCGCCAACACCCTTACCTTCTCTTCCCCATCTTCTCCACCGTTGGTGGCCAGTGGCCAAAAGTCAGAAATTTTTTTTCCTTTTCCTTACATAGCTCTCTCCATATGCCATGGCCATGCCTATGCCTGGCCAAAGCCTTAGTAGCCAGCGCGGCCTTTGCCAGTGTGATTGGCACATTTAGCCAACAAGAGGTGAAGAAGAAAAAAGAGGGGGTATGAATGAGTACTTTTGTCATTTTTATTAGGGTGTACAAGTAATGAGGGGCCATGAGGAAATAGTAGAGGCAAATAGCAATATTCTTGTATATAATCTTAAGTGTAGCAAGATAATATCTTTTAGGGTAATTTAGGAATAATATAAAAAAGTTATGGGTAATAAAGTTATAAAATAAAAGTTCTATAGTATACCAACTTGCTTTACATAGTAATATGATAAATAAAGTAAGTTTTAATAAAAAATAATTGTACAAAGATTAAGGCATCAATGAAGGTGGCTGAGTTAAAATAGACTTATCAAGTTGACTTAGAGAATCAATTGAATGACATGGAAGTCATACTTATTAGGGTAACCAATCGAGTTTGACTCAGTTTGCGAATGAATCGAGTTGACTTGGGGAGTTTTTGGAGTAAAAAAAGAGTTTTAAAACTATAGTTAGAATTAGGGCTCCTAATCTCCTAAGGAATCTTAACCAAAATACCCCGCTAGGCAACCAAATTGGACACCTTAAACCCAATTTCTGTCACTTACATTAAGTAGGCCTATAGAGCTTAGTAAACATTTAATTTGCATGTCAAATTTGGGTAATCGGTTCTTACACACCATGTCCAACTTCAAACAGTCATTACTTTCTCATTTGAACTCCGATTCAAGTGTTCTTGGTGACGTTTTGAAACTCTTTCCGTTTACTTTCTAATAATATATAAACCTTATATAATTAGGGAGTTATTTAACTGATAAGGTCAAGGGTCAAACTCCCTACTTTTCATATGGCCAAGTTTGAATACTCCCATATGTTAAAACCCTCAACGAGTTCTATTAAATGAGACTACATGACATGTTTTTTCAAACTTTTTTATAGGACACACACATACAACATATTTCTTGATAATAAATTTTTTTTATATTTTTCTATGTCCACATGTTCAAATTTGCACACTCTTGGCACTCATTGAAATCTCTCAACTAGCTCTATCAAGTGAGATATGCTGCCTAACTGGTCCTAAATATGGGAAGCACACTTTTCAACACGAAATCCGTCAACACCATTATCCTCTCCAATCTATGACCTAATATTAAGCTCATAAAATTTGGACTTGTAGTTGCCTATCATCGGTACAATGAGGTTTGTATAGTGTTTATAATTATGTGTGTGTAATTTATGATCCTTACATTTTTGGAAGAATGTAGTGTAACTAGTGTGCAAGAGATACTTAATTTGTTTGATACATATTTTATCTCTGATTTATTTAAATTTTTTAACTAATCTATTTTTACACAAGCAATGCATTGCATAGGTGTGGGACCTCTTATATACAAGTGAATGTATCCTCAGTTCTGATATGTTCTTCATACAACCCATTTCAACGGTATTTCAATTTTTGGAATGAAATTTCAAATCGAGAATGTTGGATAAGTTTGAATTTAATTCAAGCTTTTTAAGGGAAAAGTAATAAGTTACTTCCCTCCTCTGTGTCATACTGAGGTGTATTATTTTATGCCTTTGTTGACACTATTGTTTTCCCCCGGTGGGTGTTGATGCTATTAAGGGAGGCCCAAAGTGTCTCTCGAATTGGTAGTAGTGTTCATAAACCTTTTGGTTCCAGGATGTTTTTTTACACTGGGGACGGATGACTCTGACAGAGAGTGCTTGTATGTATGAGCCCCAAGCACACTAGTTTAGGCTGGAAGAGGACAGACCGTTGGATTATTAGGAGGGATGGACCACACTCGAGTCGACCTTATTCCATATAAACATAAGTTTTTTCTATTCTAGAATTTTATTTGCATACTCATCTTATAATTGGAGGATCTTGAGTTCATAGGGAACAGACTAGAAAATTTTATTCAAACAGCTGGAATCAAAGAAACATTTAGTTAATTTCATGGAATTCCCATTTGGTTCTTTCTCTACATTGGCATTTATCAATGATTGCCTGAAACCCCCTTTCACTTCTATACATATTGCCAAGAGAGTAGAAAGAACAAAAGACTCAAGAGAAAGATACCAGCACTTTTGATAAAACATTGCAGCTTAATGAACTGTTTTAACATTTTGTGGACATGTTTCTTTATGTTATGATGCGATCAACTATGGAACCAGTCTTCTAGGCACAAGCCTTGCCCCATTGTCTGGCCCATCTGGTATCCTTGTGCCATTTTCCTCTGCAGATGACTTATACTGTTGAATTCCTCCCCCGGGATTGTTCCTCATGTCCTGTGCTTTCACAGAAAGAAACATTTATTAGTCAATTATTGCGCTAATCTAAACTGAGGAAACCAAGATTTAGCGACCTGTAATAACCCTTCAAAGGCATATTGACCCACATCCCTCTCTCCAAACTTTGGTGGCTAATGATAAAATAAAGAAAATAATAATCGCGTAGTGAATTTGTTCAACAAAACTATTCAATTGGGTTTTAATTAAATAAAATATGTAGGCCAAGTGAACTTTGTGTGAGGCCCACATATTCTATCCAACCAAAACTGAGTTGGAGAGTTGTTGAACAAATTTTATATTTAATTTTTACAAAATAAACTAATAATTAGTTCTATTTATTAAACCAAATAAATCTATTAATATATTCTATTAATCTTTGTCCCATATTAATAGCTCTATTTATATTTTTTTAAAATAAATTAATAATAAATTTATTTTAAAAAATTAAATAGAGAATATATCAATATGAGTTTTAACACTTCTGAATTTTTCTCGATAAAATGGTCACGAACCAAGAGACTGGACACAACTTACTTGGCCTAAGTGGTTGATATATGACCTTGCACGTGGGTTGCTGCTGGACCGGCCGCTGGTGCTTGAGCGTGGGCCTGTCACATTGGCGCTATTACTACCAGACGAGCTTGTGCTAGGCCCATGATCTTCATGGCTCGTCCCTAACCTCCTCAGCCGATTCAGCTCCGGCAGCACCACCGTTCCAAGGTCTGGCCGGTCCTTGCGCCGCAACTCGGAGCATCTCAACGCCAACTTCGCGTAGCCGATGGCCTCCTCAACCGGCCAATCGGGCACAGACTGGTCCAGTAGTTCGGCGAACGTGCCTCTGTCCAGGGCCCGCTCAACATGGTGGGTCAGGCCCATGGGGGGCTTAGCCGTGACAATTTGTAGCAACATGATGCCCAATGAGTAGATGTCCGATTTGGTCCCTAGCATGCCCGTCTGCTGGTACTCCGGGTCTATGTAACAAAATGTTCCGGCCGTAGAGGTCATGTGGTACTGGGTCACGCTGTCGGCGACGGATGGTGGGACGAGCCTTGCGAGGCCGACGTCGCTGATCTTGCTCACGTAGTTGCGGTCGAGGAGGATGTTGGCCGGCTTGAGGTCACGGTGGACCAGGGGCTCCGGCTTGGTCTGGTGGAGGAAGAGGAGGGCAGTCGCAACCTCGGCCGCGATCTTGAATCGGGTCCGCCACGGGATGGGAGGGGTGTTTCCCCGCCGGAACAGCCGGTCCTCTAGGCTGCCGTTGTCCATGAACTCATAGACTAGGCACCCATATTCAGGGCAGGCCCCTAGTAGTAGCACCATATTGGGATGCCGGATGCAACTCAGAACCTCAACCTGCACAACAAATTAAAGATCATCTCCATCTATTACACTACCAAGGCAGCTTTTATCACTTTGAAAAATTATGTAGTATGCAAATATGCATCTAAATGAGGCTGTGACATGTTTATCATGGAAGATCTAAAACATTGAATACTTAATTAACGCAACATAAATGTGGTCATAGAGCATTATAAGACTTTCATCATATATACTCCAAATATGACCATCAATCTCGCCTAATTAAAATCCATAATTTGTGCATTCTGTGTTTAATAAACACATGTATATTTATGGATACCTCTTGTTGAAACTGCTTTCGGCCTTGTTGTGCATCCGGCCTCAGAACTTTGATGGCCACAGGGGTGTGATCGAGAGTGGCCTTGTACACTGGTCCGTACCCACCTTCCCCAATCTTCATCGCCTCCGTGAAGTAATCTGTGGACTGCTCGATCTCCTCGATTGTGTACTTGCGGTATCGGACATCATTGTGGGCCAAGGCATTGAGGGCCTTCTTCTTCTCCTCTGACTCCCGCCTCGCCTTCATCTCCGCATTCTTCCTCTTTTGAGCCTCCAGCTCTGCTAACCTTTGTGCCGCCTCTGCCGCCTCGATGGCGGCCTTGCACTTCGCCTTCTCAATCTCAGCCATCGCCAGTGCTGCCTCTTCGGCCATCCTCGCCTCTTCGAACCTCCTTACCTCCACCACCTTCCACTGGTGCAGCTCTTGAGCCTAACTCACAAAGAGACAAGAGTCTTTGATATAATTCAACGGGGGTTTGTTTGATCTATACCATTCTATCACATTAAATCTGCCATTCTAAGTTGCAAATAGAAAAAAACCTTCTGTTTGGCTGAAATGGCTTCTTTGCAAGCTGTGCTGTACATATCCATGGTCTGCTTAAGCTCCAGCTTGAGCCTCTTCATCTCGGCTTCCACATCTCTCTGCCATTGAAGAATATCACATGATTAACTGAATCTCCATTGAGTGCTACATAGGAAAATTCACACTGGACATACATCACAAAGTTTCCTCCATTGTAACTCAATTGGGTTCATTTAAATGACACTTTAAGGGAACATTTTTCAGTGGATGTAAATTGCCACTGAATTGGGTATTGTAAGTGGCATCAGATGGTATGAAAAATTGAAATTCAATTTGGGTTTCATGGTGAGCATCATATAGTGTGTGCACAATTGGAACTCAATTAGGTGAATTGCATGAAAAAATTGCCTCCCTTACTGCTGAGGAGGTTCTTGGACTGTCATTGGGGGCGGAGGAGAATTCAAGCCCCTCGGTGGTGAAGTCCATCGACTGGAGGCCGAGGCTGCCCTGGAAATCAAGGCTTTCGGAGAGGGAGCCGCGGGGGTGAGAGCCTCTCGCTGGGGGAGGGGTGGTGGCGCCGTCTAGGGTATCGAGGCCAAGGTTGGGAGGCCCACTCTTGGCCGTAGTCAGAAGCCGTTCAGTGAAAAGGCCGCCCCTGATCTGGTCCGCCGGCCTATCAAAGGACCTTCTCTCCAAGTATGAAGGGGCCGGGCTTCTCCACCCGGGGCCTCCCCTTGCAAGCACTGGCCTGCTATACATATGAAATAGCTTAAATATGTTAGTTGTTATTACTGAAAGATCAATAGATTGCCTCTTCCTATGTGGAAAGCTGGAAGCTTATGCTGACAATAACATGCTACTATAATTACTAAATGGCTCTATGACAACACAAACAGGAAATTAAATTTTATTTAGAATTTCTACTTTTTTTTTATAAAAAAAAACAACATTTATTTTTGAACTGTTTCATAGTTATTAAAGTGTTTTGAGTAAACTAATGAAAAATTATTAAAGATTTAGTAATATAGATGTGCAATTCATAGACTTAAATATTGTCCAGCCCCTGATGCTTTATTAAATAAAATCTAACAGCTCTAACGGGACGTTGTCTCTTTCTACGTGTATGTATATATATATATATATATATATATATATATATATAATCCCTTCTCATACATATTGACACCCATATGGTTGAACGGGTTGAAGAGGCTTACTTGAAGGCAGTATCTTCAATATGGCGCTCCATCTCCGGTGCCGGGGGAAGCCCCGGCCGAGGGGCGGGCATGGGAGCCGGCCGATTCGCCGAACGAACTGTAATCGCCTTCCCCTTGGATATAACATAGACGGCGCAGAAGTCTGGTGCATTCTTGGACACTGAAGTTGCCACATCCGGGTT
Organism: Saururus chinensis; assembly: GCA_035235625.1. Lineage (NCBI taxonomy): Eukaryota > Viridiplantae > Streptophyta > Magnoliopsida > Piperales > Saururaceae > Saururus > Saururus chinensis. The sequence goes on from CP141147.1 coordinate 1,911,465, forward strand.
TTTGAACTTTCTGCAGATTTTGATTCATAATGCAGATTAAATGATAAATTGAACCTCGACTTGCTGAATTATGGTTCATGAGACAATTAGCTCCGCGCAGATGAAATTGGCTTACCGAGTGAATGCATTTCTTCCAGAGGCCCCAATGACTATGTTGTGGATGCTGCTGGCAATGATGTAATCAACAATGGCTTTTGAAGTGTCTATATCTTCTAGAACTACCTCCTTGGCTGTAATCTGTTTCAAAACCAAATTCTTTCATGTGTTATCAATCCATAGTAAGAAAGATTGCTATTTATGGTAGAACCAAGGAAGTTAATTATCATGGAGACAGCCATGGAAGCGCATCTATTCACAATACTCTAAGCTTGATTGGCTTTATGTATTTCCTAGTTACATTTGTTTATACTGCTGGGTAGAAGGCTAATATGATGAGAACGGCCTTAGTGTAGAGATTATAAAAACCAACATCTTCATTGATGTGCATGGGAGACCATAAGATGGAAGTGACTCTTCGTACTTCTGAGCTGATTTAATGAGACCATGCACGCATGAAATTAATGTTGCCTACATTGGTTTTACGTGAGTTCTTTTCAAAGGCATCGTGATCTCATGCACACAGCCCCAGGGAGAAGCCAAGTTTGTTGCATGGGTGCAAATATAAAGATAACAAAAAATGGGGGCACTCGGGTGCATGCATACCCCTTTGCGAGCGCAGAAGCCACGGAAAGGGAGGTAGAGCTGCTGCATCTCGGCCTCCACCTGCTCCCGGCTCGCCTCCGGGTTGGCGTCCGTCATGGAGAAGCTTTCTGCAACAACAACAAATGCAACAAGAAAGAAAATGTAGATGATGACAAGAAGAAGCATAAGGAGCTAGGAGGCGTCGGCGGCGACGGCAACATGAGAAACCGGAAAGAAAGAGAGAGGGTACCTACGGGAAGAAGAGTTTTTGTTGCGGACATGGATGAGGGTGAGGGAGGGGTTGTTGATGAGGAGGTGATCCACAGCCCACTTGACGGCGTGCTGGCTGTTCTTGTCCCGGTCAATGGCCACCGCCGTCAGGTTCACCGGGATCCCCTCGTCGTTGGTCATCTAGACCTTGCCCTTGTTCCGCGGTCACACACAGGACGAGGAAAGAAAGGAAGAAAAGAGAGAGGGAGGGAGGATAGTCAATTGGGTCCTTTGTCCTCCCTCTTCCTACGACACGACAGTCTCTCTCTCTCTCTCTGTCTATCCCCTCCTCCTTTGGCCTGTGTTGCGTGGATCCTCGCTGTCTTTCCTTCCCCTCTCTATTTCTTTTTCTTTCTGTACGGAAGGAGACGGTTGATGGCTCCCCCTTCGCCGCGGGCTGTTGTGCCCAAAAACAAAGCTCTCCCCTGTTTGACCTGTTCAACAGTTCAAACCATTTCTTAGTGATAGGAGAGAGCGGTCCACGCGTAAGAGAAGTCTGCTCATACGACGAGAAGGCCTTGGGAGTTGGGCCCTCGAGTGAAAGGAGAGAGGGCTTTGTAGAAAAGCTTTATGGTCTTCCCAGTGGCTATCATCGGCCAGAATATTTTCTGTGAAGGGAAGCTGATGTGCATGTTTTAATGCAAATGATGCATTAGAATAAATATGTTAATATAATTAGTGCGCGCTTCGTTAATTCATATGATTGATAACTCCTACACCTAGTACAAGATATCTAGGTGTATACAAGATACGTGGACCAAAAATGCTTCTGGCTAGTTGTATATATTTACTTACCCATCTTTCTAAGAACTGAAGATCCAACTTTGTTGATTGTTATGTTTCTAATTTAGATTATGATCTTAATTAGATTATTTATTTTATTTTTTAAAATTAATTTATTTTTTAAATTTATTAGGATTAGTCTTACTTACCTTATTTCAGCAAAAATATTATTTTATTTTTTTATAAATTATATTATTTAACTTATTCTGAAATAAATATTAAAAATTATATTATTTTTATTTAATTTTCTATTTTAATCCTTCTCATTTAATCACTTTCTCTTTATTATTCTTGTGTAGTCCTCCTTGATCTACACCATTAGTAGTGAGAGTCACTTCTACGTCCTACTACCCACCTTCCTTCTGCCATGAGTCAGCCCCGGCCAACCTGAAAAGTCCGCTAAGCTGCCCCCTCATCTACTGATTCTTTAGGCCTCCACGATGTGCCTGTCTTGAAGTCCTCCCTAACTTACCTTCACACTCACACATAAAAATTGGAAGATCAACTAGAAACTATAGTTTCAGAGCTTACCGAATTGAAGACCCTTGCAGCCATAAAATAATGCAAAGTACGCATATAAAACGCGTATTATATCCATTTTTTGTTACATAAGCCTAGACCCACTAACGCTTATTAATTTTTTTACATTATACTTGAGCTTTTTACACTAAGCCCATTTAGGCCCACTAACATTTATTCAAGTTTTTACATTACATATGGTCTTTTTCACCGAAGCCCGCTTGCGCCCACTAACACTTATTCAATTTCTTACGTTACACGTGGGAATTTTTTACGAAGCTCACTTGGGCCCACTAACACTTATTCAATTTCTTACGGTTGCATGTAGGCTTTTTCAAAGAAGCTCACTTAGGCCCACTAACACTTTGAAACTTTCTTATTCTACATGTGAGCATTTTTTACGAAGCCCGCCTAAGCTAACTAACACTTAGTCTACTTGTTACTTTACGCATAAATTTTTTGTTGAATCTCACTTAGGCCCACTAACACTTAGTCAAGTCCACGGAGCCCACCTAGGCCAATTAACTCTTGATTTCTTACTTTACCGGCTAATATTTTGACAAAGCCCACCTAGGCCCATTAACAGTACTTAATCTATTTTATAACTTACAAGTTAATTTTTCAACGAAGCCAACCTAGGCCCACTAACATAGTCCATTTCTTACCTTACATGTTAATTTCTTGACGATTCGCCCACTAGCACTTATTCAATTTCTTACTTTACTCGTTAATTTTTTGACGAAGTCTGCCTAAACATACTAACACTTGTGCATTCATCACTTAACTTGTTAATTTTTGGACAAAATCCGGTTAGGCTCACTAACACTTAGTCTATTTCTTATTTTACTGGTTAATAATTCAACGAAGCCCACTTAGGCTCATTAGCACTTAGTCTATTTCTTATTTTACTAGTTAATAATTCGACGAAGCCTGTCTAGGCCCACTAACACTTAGTGTATTTCTTACTTTGGTGGCTAATTTTCTGATAAAGCCTGCTTAGGCCACTAACACTTAGTTCATTTCTTGCTATATTAGTTATTTTTTTTATGAAGCCTGTCGAGACCCACTAACACTTTTTGCATTTATTACTTGACATATTAATTTTTCAATAAAGTTCTCTTAGGCCTATTAACACTTAGTCCAATTTTTACTTTACCGGTTAATTTTTCGACGAAGCCCGCCTAGGACCAATAAGACTTACTTGACTGATTGCTTAGCTCACTAACACTTTAATGCATTTATTACTTGACATATTAATTTTGCGATGAAGCTCGCCTAGGCCCACTCCCATTTAGTCCTTTTCATACCTTACATGTTAATTTTTTAACGAAGCGCACCTAGCCCAACTAACACCTAGTCCATTTATTACCTTACACATTAGTTTTCGACGAAGCTCATCTAGGCCTATTTACGTCACCGGTTAAAATTCGACAAAGCTCACCTAGGCCCACTAACACTTGTGCATTTATTACTTAACACGTTAAACCCACTAACACTTAATCTATTTCTTACTTTACCGGTTAATATTTCAATAAAACCAGCCTAAGCCCAGTAACAATTAGTCATTTTCGTACCTTACATGTTAATTTTTCGTCCAAGCCTGCTTAGGCCCGTTAACAATTAGTCCATTTAATACCTTACACATTAATTTTTTGACATAGCCTGTATGGGCCCACTAACACATTTCATACCTTTTACGTAATTGTTTTATGAAGCCCGCCTATGCTCATTAACACAGTGCATTTCTTACCTTACTAGTTGATTTTTTGTCTAAGCCTGCCTAGGCCCACTAAGACTTTTTAAATTTTTTACGTCATACGTGGGCTCTTTTATGAAGCCTGCATAGGCCCATTAAGACTTTTAAATTTTTTACATTATACGCGGGTTTTTTCGACGAAGCCCGCCTAGGCCCATTAGGACTTTTTTTATTTTTTTACATTATACATGGGTTTTTTTTATGAAGCCTACCTAGGCCTATTAGGACTTTCTTTTTAATTTTTTACATAGTCAATGAAGCCCGCCTAGGCCCACTAGGATTTTTAAAATTTTTTACATTATACGTGAGCTTTTTCGAAGAAACCCTCCTAAGCCCAGTAGGACTTTTTAAATTTTTTACATTATATGTAGGTTTTTTTAACTATGTCCGCACACTCATTTTTCAACAATGCTTGCCTAGGCCATTAACACATTCAATTTCTTCTTTTAGATAATAATTTTTATGTAAAGCCGGCCTAGGCCCACTAACACTTAGTGCAATTTATATATTACATGTTAATTTTTTAACGAAACGCGATAACAATTATTCAATTTCTTATGTTATATATCATTTTTTTAACTAAGCCTACCTAAGCCCACTAACGCCTATAACTTTGTTACTTTACTTGTAAATTTTTTAACAAAGCCCATCTTGGCCCACTAACATATATTTAATTTATTCTCTTACATTGCTAATTTTTCTATGAAGGCCGCCTAGGCCCACTAACATGTAGTTAATTACATTATATTGCACGTCAAATTTTTAATGAAACCTGCCTTGCCCACTAACACTTATTTCATTTCTTACGTTACATGATCAAAGCCCGCCTCAGTTTTCTAACACTTATTTAATTTCTTATGCTTCATGTTTTTCTTTTCGACAAAGCTTGTCTAAGCCTACTAAGATTTTATTTCATACGTTACATGTTACGTTTTCAATGAAGCCCGCCTAGGCTCACATTTTAGTCAACACAATCAACTTTTTTACATTCCACTCAAAGCACATTCTCCAAAATGTTTAAACATAGTAACAAAATATAATTTCTTACATAACACTTTAGTTTCTAATTCGAAGATATGCTTGGTTAAGGACATTTTTGGAAAGAATTAGTCATTATAAACATTAATCGTTATTTAATGTTTGTTTTTTATAGTAGCATTAGAGATCAGTCACTCCTTAATTTCTAATTTGAAGATCTGCTTGGTCAAGGACACGTTTGGAAAGAATTACTCATTATAACCACTAATCGTTATTTAATGTTTGTTCATTTCACGCTGACAAAAAACTGGAAAGATGTTAACGAGTCCTCTTGAGCAATAAAACACATTCCAAAGCGCCCTTAACATCTTACCATGCACGCACAAAAGAAAAGAAAACTAAGGAACAAATGTCTTGGTCTAACAGAACTTCGTCAATTCAATGTCTGCGTATTTCTTAAATCAATGGCAGAAACAATAGGCATGCAACATACTTGATACATACGCCACACTACACAATCATTCCACAAAGAAAGGAAATTGTACGTCACCACTCCTGAGGCATCTGACTTATCCAGCCAGCAATGATTTTTGGTAAATGGATGACATTTGTTATCAAACATGATATAAACAAATGCTGAAATTCGGAATCTACATAAGCGTAATTGTGAAGTACAATATATCCATGGCTTCCATTCATTTTGATTTCTTCTTTTTTTTTTCCTTGTTGATGAGAATCCATTCGAAACGTAGACCTGAGAATTCCAAAAAATCCTGAAGCAGAAAGAGTTTGATAGTCAGTGCGATGAAATAAAATGTAAATTCGAATTCTTCGGCTATGCTGATGAGACCATCTGACATTGTAGAATTAAATTGAAAAGAAAGAACATGGAATAATCAATGCCTTTGGGCTTCAAGAATCGCATACCGATTATGAAAATTCTACAAATCAATCCATAGGGTACGAGTACCATCTTTCGCCATCTGTAAAACATTGGCAAATAGTTGGGATTTGCTGGAGTTTGCGCCAGTCTTCGCCCTGCTCCTTAAACACGTCGGTAAGCAACTCTTGTGGAAGGTGGATTTCTTTAAGGTGGCTGAGGTGCTCTATCCCCAAGGGAACTCTTTCCATTTGCCTAATATTAATTGCCAAAAATTCGAGGTTTGGCATGGTTCCCTGTTCTAATGTAATGAGCGTTGGTTCAAGGAGAGGTCCAATATATAATGTCTTGAGATTTGGAAAACTTTGTGCCCTAGCATGCAACTTCACCCCTGTGTAAGCATTGAAAAGTATTCGTAGGTCTGCCAAGCATTGTAAACTTCCGAGGGTCTGAAAGGGGTCATCACTGAGCTGAGAGTTCCAGAGTTGTAGCTTGACGAGGCTGGCTAGTGAAAGAAGGTTGTTCGGCAACTTCTTCAGAATCCCGATCAACTTGATGTTCCTCAGTTCAGTTGAAGGAGTTGTGAAGGAGTCAATATTAAGATCAGAGAAATTGCCAAATGAACTACTTATAGCGAGTGATTGGAGATGAACCATTTTGCTGATGGAGTTGCACAAAGTGTTTCCATCTTCATTATTAACTGAAGCAATAAAAAGCCTCTTTAGCTGAGTCAGCTTCCCTAGCTCCTTTAGCTGAACACCCCCATCCGTTACATTCAGTATGAACAGATTTTGCATAGATCTCAATTTGCCTAGCTCTATTGGGAACTTCACACCACCAAAATCAATACTATTACTCACCAACAGGTGGCGTAGACCTTGAAGTTGAATGATTTCCTTGGGCAATTCGGTCACGGCGGTGTACTTGAGGTCCAAAGTTTGTAGATTTGTTAGTTTCCCTATAGTCTTTGGAACTGTCCTAATATTTGTTCGCCTCAAACACAAATATGTCAAGTGGACGAGATATAAAATAGAACTAGGAAATGAATCCATTCTTCCATGCAGACTTAACACTTTCAATGAGAGAAATTCTTTTAGTGATGGAACAAAACAAGGCCCAAATAGAAACAGAGAGCGAAAGTGAGAGGTTTTACGGGCATCATCTTCAAAAGTTTGGTCGCTGTAAATTGCTAAACGTTGAGCTTTACCGCGTAGCTGAATCGACGTGTGAAAGTTTTGCTCTTGGGATTTTGACACAAGGAATTCATGCATCAAATCGTGGACTCGGCAGCTTTCCACCCTTCCAAAACAGTCCACCTTTGCTAGAACTAAATTCCTTTGAGCAAGCTCCTGGAGGTTACGGTGGGAGACATCTTCAATAGTAGAACCATTCAAGGTACTAATAAATCCCTCAGAAATCCATTGTCGACATACTTCGGCTCGTTTAATTTCATAGGAGGGAGGGTACATGCCAAGATGTAGGAAACAAGGCTTTAAATCACCTGGCAGGTCATCATAACTATGTGATAGGACTTTCTTGACAGTACCACCCACCAATTCTGTACCCAGACACCTATAGACGCTTTCCCATTCAAAAAGAGTTTTGGCTCTTGTTGTGAGAACACTCCCAATGGTCGCTATTGCCAGTGGTAGTCCTCCACATTTATTAAGAATATTGCGGGCGATTGGTATTAATTCAGGAGGGCAAATACCGTCATCAGCATCCGACGTGAATGCTTTCTTGCAGAATAGGATCCAGGCATCTTTGTGGGTGAGTGGTTCTAACAGAAAGACATTTTCACGAGGCTTAGCACAGTTGTCGGCAACTACTTGAGACTGTGTTGTCACCATTATCCTACTTCCAAATTCATTTTCAGGAAAAACACAGTCAATGATATTCCATGCTTCAACCGACCATATGTCATCTATGATGGCAACATACCTCTTCTCCTTTAGAAAGGCTCTCAATTCCGCAATTAGATCTACGGTGGGCGTATCTCCGGAAATATTCATTCCCGTGAACTGCTTTGTGAGGCTTTTTAACAGCTCCTCCGTGTCATAGTGCTGGGTAACTGTATACCAAGCACAAAACTTGAAAAGCTTCTTCACCTCAGGATCCTCATAGATCTTTCTGACAATAGTAGTCTTCCCGACTCCAGGCATACCAACCACAGGGATCACTTCCAGCCTCAAATTGCCCCCGACCAACCGGTGAGTCAGCTCGGCTTTTGGTTTTTCATAACCAACAATTTGAGAATCTTTAACAAATTGAGCAAGTAGCCGAGGATCATAGTAGGTGGTGGAAGTTGATGATGGCTGCCCTGGATCAAAGCGGTTTCTTCTCTCTGATACTTCGTGGATGCGGCGCTGCATGTTGTGGATCCGATTGGCAATCTCATCCCAGGATCTTCTATGACAGAGGCACCACAGGCAACCGTTGGTACATCCACTTGGAGGAGATGATACCTTTTGGAAGTCATCCATCACATTTTTGGTATCTCGAACAACTTCTCTCACTTGGTTCACCCATACTTCAACTAGTGGGTTCCTGTTCTGCATCCGATCCGCGACCTGCAAGGCCGCAAGCATCATCTCCAGATCACCTTTGATTTGTTGTACATCCCCTCGAACATCCGGGACCGAGAAAGCATCCCGGACTGAGCGATTGGTCGGCGCATCGGCCAACACCTTTATCAGCTCCAACACCGCTGCAGTGAGCGCTATTTCGGCCATTTCCACCGATCGACTTTGTACCCGTTCAATTTAAGAAATGCATTGCGACCTTCCGGATGCTTTAGGCTTCTGTAGGCGCAGCACAAGATTTGGCAAGCACATCAGACTTCTGTAACAGCCATGGTCGCTCAAGTGCTTAAGCCACGAAAAATTGTAAGGATGAGCACGGGATGCCTTCGCAACTTGATTTATATGTCTTTGGGGTCATATATCTTTTTCTACGCGCTTTTCTCGGTACCATCAAATAATTTTTGGAACTAACTTCGAAACTAATCCGACAGTTCTCGGCAGCTTCCCCTCTCTATCTCCAAATAATAATAATAGGTGGTAAGAAAAAAATTATTTTTAATGTTTCACTTTGACGATGAACCGATTGTAAATAAAGTATGAGGACTCTTTCGTATATGAGATCAATATTGTATTAGTTCTAACACTAATGTGCGTTATGTGCCATCAATATTGTATTAATTCTAACACTAATGTTGCCATCAATTTTAAATATTAATAATTTTTGTATATTTTTTACACTAGACTCATTGTTAAATGAATATATAAAAAACTCTATCATCAGGATAATATTTTTCTTTTCCAGTTATAGAGATGTATAACTTATTCTTATCCAATATGTCTCCTCCCATATGAATTGTTTGGGTATGTAAGAATAGTGGGTGCTGATGTTATACGGAAATATCTACAAATCGAATCCAAAAAACATTTTCAAATTCTAGTGTGTCATCTGCTATGATTTGCGTGGTTGCTAAATTATTTGAATATGACAAGATAAACTATTTTTTTCGTTGTCCGGAAGGATTGACAATTTGCTCAGGAGATACTATATACTCTTGATGTGAGCTGCTCTTATTGTGCCAATAATCCCCTCGATGTGTTAGTTCAACACAATTAATTTTTCTAGTCCATTGTAAAATAATTTTATAAATACTAAAAATATCCCTTACTTTTTTGTATAAAAAATAATATTCATATATTATTTTTTCTATGTCAAAACCTACTTCAACTTCTCATTAGACAAAAAAAGTAAATCTCTATGTTATGAGTTGTGACTCATCTTTTCTATCCAATCAAGGCTAGAGTAATTGAGTAAGCCTTTGATATTAAGAAAGTGAGGTAGGAATATGAACTTCTTTTCCATATAACAATATTAAATGCTCCAACTCCCAGAGTACATTCAGTACAATCAGTTTTATTTTAAAAACCTACCAATACATTATAAATACATTTGCTATTGTTCTTTATTAATAAAACTAACAAATACATCATAAACTATGAGGTGCTAATAATTATATACGAGTTTCTATCCAAATTTAGGCTTTGATTGAACACGTGACAATAGGAGATCCACATGATAAAAACCTAGTATAAAATTTTATTGGACAAAAATTAGTATAAAAAAATTATTCTATAAACTGTTCGGCTTTATAGGAGGAACAAAAGGAACAGAACAGAAGAACAGTGGGTTAGGAGTTTGAAGAACATGAACTTTGAAACCGGCACAAGGTCAGATTACTTTATTTCTTACGCATAAGAAGGTGACCATACTAGTGGATCAACATGACTCTGCTAGGCCAGAAGAAACATTTTAAATTCATGGAGATGAAGTATGTATACACACTAACACCATGTTGATGTGGAATACCATTTTCAAGTCCTGATTCAATCGACATTAGAGAAGGATTCACAAAGACTTGGGCCCACAAGATGCCTAGAAAGGCCAATCGGGAGCAGCCGAAAGATGTTTGACATAATGATGCTGGAGTCCTATTTCTAGTAGCATTTTTTAGGTCTTTTAACTTTGGGAGGTTTTATTCAATCAGTTGTTAAAATGTAGTATTTGATATCATTGGTAGGTGTTGGAATGTGGGTTTAATATGGGCTGGGTTTAATATGGGCTAAGTCTATTGTTTGAGAAGTCTATGCAAATGGGCATGTTGGGTACTGAGAGCCTAAGCCCACTTTCATGTGAACGAGAATTTCACATATGAGCTGGTTGAGGAGAGAATAAATATAGTCTCATATTGCTAGGAAGATAAAAATGGAATTGGTATATAAAACATAAGTTTTGTCTTCTAAGTTAGGCCATTGAGCTACTTTTATAGGAGATATACATGTTAGATCCATATACCTATGTAGGTTAACATACATGTGTGTTGCCGCCACCTTCCAACTAGTTCATATTTTATAGCTGGCCATGCCAGGTTGGGTTAACAAGATAATTATTTTTGTGACTAATTCTCTTAGTTTTCTCTTAATTCAAAATGAGTCTGGTTTTCATTTGTGTCCCTTAATGAGCGGACATGTTCATTAGAATGGGACAAGGTTTCTTGAACAAGATTTCTTTTGTATTCTATAAAACACTAAAAATACATTTTCCTTTATAGGATTTTCTTGCATCTAAGTGAGAGTAATTACACTATTGTGGTTCGATGTGTGTGCTATTCTGAGGTGCTCACTACAACAAAAAAGACTTAAAGCAACACATTTATACATCGCTAATAGTCCCCTAAGCATCGTTAATGATTATTAGCAATGCATAAAAAATGTCGTTATAAGCATTGAAAAAAGTGTCGTCGCTATTGCCTATTAGCGATGTATACCAAAAAATGTCGCTAATAGTGCCTTTTAGCGACACATATTTATGCGTCGCTATTAAAAAAATGTCGCTAATAATAAATTATTAGCGATGCTTAATTAGTAACATTGCTAATAACTGATTATTAGCGACGTTAATATATATGTCGTTAAAGAAAAAAATTATTTTTTAAAAAATTAAAAATAAATTATTAGCGACGCATAATTATATGTGTCGCTAATATAAAAAATAATTTAAAAAAATGCATGTATTAGCGATGTTCACTAGAACGTTGCTAATAAATAAAATAAAATAAAAATTAATAGGCTTTCGCTAAAAGCCTTGAAATATTAAAAAAAATTACCCCAGCGGCCAGGAGGGGAGAGGGGCCGGATTCCGACCAGTCACTCCCTCCAGGGGCGCCAGGTTCAAGGGGGAGCGTCAGGTTCAAAGGGGAGCTCTAGGTTCCGAGGGGGGAGCTGGAATCCAGTGCCCTCTCTCCCAGGAGAGAGAGGGCGGAGTGGGAAGGAGGGGGTGTCCGGCCCCCCGCCGGAATCCAAAGGGGAGGGAATCCGGGGGGGGAGGGAGGAGGGGCGCCCCAACTCCCCACCTCACTCCCCGGCTCCCCTCAGGAATCCGGCTTCAGGAGGGTGGAGACGGGGTGGGAAGGGGGGGAACCGGGTAGGGGGGAGCCGGGGGTGGGAAGGGGTGCAACCGGGGAGGGGAAGGGTGGCGGACATAGGCAGTGTGAGCTCTGGGGTGGGCGGTCAATGGCGGAGGGGGGAGAGGACGAGCGGCGCATTGCAGCGGTCGGAAGAAGGTGGGGCCGGCACCCGACGGGAGGAGGCGAAAACGAGAAAGGGGGGAAGGGGAGAGCCGGGGGTGGGAAGGGGGTACCGGGGAGATGAAGGGCTACAGACGCAAGCGGTGCGGGCTCACGGGCGGGCGGTCGGCGGTGGAGGGAGGCTGTGGTCGGAAGACAGCGGGCCGGCACCCGGCGGGAGGAGATGAAAGAGAAAAACCCCAGCGCGGGCGTTTTCGCCCGCGAGGGGGATTATATATCGCTCGGGCGGCGAAATATTTTCCACAAGGGGCAAAATTTTCGCCCGCACGGAAATTTTTAGGATGGCGCTTGCGCCTTTTCCCTCTTACGATGCACAAAATGCGTCACAAACAATGGTAATTTGCGACGCTTAAATTAAGCGTCACAACAATGATACTTTTAAGGCCGATTTGAAACATAGTCGTAAGTATTATATTTACGACGTTTAGTAAAGGTCGCGAATCATGATCGTTTGCGACGCTTAATAATAAGCGTCGCAAAAACACTCTCCCTCTCCTCTCTCTCTCTCTCTCCTCCCTCTCCACTCTCTCTCCCTCCTCTCTCCTTCCTCTCCTCTCTCTCTCCTTCCTCTCCTTTCTCTCTCCTCCCTCTCCTTTCTCTCACCTCCCTCTCCTCTCTCTTTCCTCCCTCTCTCTCCTCTCTCTCCTCTCTCTCCTCCCTCTCTCCTCCCTCTCTCTCTCCTCTCTCTCTCTCCCTCTCCTCTTTCTCTCCTCCCTCTCTCTCTCCCTCTCCTCTTTCTCTCCTCCCTCTCTCTCTCCTCCCTCTCTCTCTTCCCTCCCCTCTCTCTCATTTTTTCTTTCTCTCCTCTCTCTCTCTACCCTCTCTCCCCCTTCTCTCTCTCTCCTCCCTCTCTCCTCTCTCTCTCCCCTCTCTCTATTTTTTATTTAAAAAATAATGAAAAAAATGTATTAGCGACATATAGCATGTACGTCTCTAATACTAAGGGTATTAGCGACATATATGCTTATACGTCGCTAATACTATGCTTATACGTTGCCAATACTCATATTTTTTTAAAAAAAATTCATATCCCCTCCCCTCTCTCTCTCTCTTCCCTCCCCCCTCTTCTCTTCCGTCCCCTCTCTCTCATTTTTTCTTTCTCTCCTCTCTCTCTCTCTCCCTTCTCTCTCTCCCCCCTCTCTCTCCTCCCTCTCTCCTCTCTCTCTCCCCTCTCTCTATTTTTTATTTAAAAAATAATGAAAAAAATGTATTAGCGACGTATAGTGTAACGCCCGGGGTTTTTCACACATTTTCCTTAAAATTCACAGAAAATTTTTGCAATATAATGTCCGTAAATCAGAGGAAAAATGACGAAATCAAAACCTGATAAAACAGTTTATAATTTAAAACACTAAACATCCACTTTCCATCTAAATATTTTCATCACATGGTCAAACATCGTACGGCCAAAGCAAATATCATCAGGCGCTACTCGAAAACACACGTACGACTAAATTCGCTATGATCATAGACTTTAAAATACAAATCACTCCCAAGCATCCCTGAGTGCAAGTCCCATAACAGTCCACAGACTAATCCAAATGAAAGTTCAGAATATAAACATCTTAACGTCTCATCTCACCCAATACATCAGATCGTGGCACAAACAAACTCGCAGTGAGTCAAACATATACCTGAGTCAACGGGAATCAATCCTCCGCTGAAATGAGCATCCATCTCCAGGAGCTCTCCAACACACACCTGCAAAAGCTTCCCGAACCACGGGGCTAAAAATGGTAGGGTGAGTATTTTCATACTCAGTAGGAAAATACCCAGTAGAGGAAATCCCAAACGGTGAACTCAATAAGTTCATAAATACATGTGTTCATGCAACTCAAACATGAAGCAGATAGGCATATCAATATCATGCTCATACACATACAAACATACCAAATGCACCATCGTGCCAAAGTCATACCAAATGCACCATCGTGCCAAAAACATACTAAAAGCACCATCGTGCCAAAAACATACTAAAAGCACCATCGTGCCAAAAATATACCATCAAACAAAACTTACACAAACACCCTTATCCAGGGTCTTACAAACTTACTCGTACCATCGTACGCATACTCATACAACATACTCATACTTGTACGACCTTACTTGTACAATTATATACTTACTCATACGACCTTACTCGTACATCTTACACTTACTCGTGCGACCTTACTCGCACATCTTACACTTATAGTCTTGCTCATAAACTTACAGTGCTCAACTGATCAAACCGAAGCTGAGCCCGATCAGAAACCCTAGTTCATCAGGGCAGCAGACTTCCTTACCTCATCCATATTAGGATCAAAACTTACCGTACACCAAAATCTTACAGTCTTACATCTCTGCCATCTACCTTATGGCCAAAACATCGTACACAAATGTCATCATACTAAGCTCCTCAGAGCCGAACCCAATTGTCGCCCTCTTACTTAATACCTCACTAATTATGCTTACTTTTCACTTCATAATATGTACGTTATGCTTGTACAATTATGAACACTCTTACTATCTGACAATCGCCCAACATACAATCCAACCCAAACCGATCCATTCTAATCCTTGCCCGTCATACTCTTATTCTCTGTCATCTGTCATACGCTTACACAACTGTATCCAAATTCAGACAAAGCCTCTGCAACCTCTTACTGTCCATCGCCCATACCTCTGCCCACATACACTTACACATATCCATACCATAGGCAAAAAGCCATCATACATACGTATGTCTCCCACATACATATAACATACACATACGGTCATACATACGTAACTTACGAACATGCACGCTAGCCATCACTAGCACATGCATAACACACGTCAAACATACACGCTAGCCATCACTAGCACATACTCAATTAACATACGAAACTTACCAACAAACACGTTAGCCATCACTAGCACATACATACATCCAACGTACTTACAACCAACATGCATGTCATATGCATTTTAACATACCATACAATCGTGCTTACACGTACATCATGCAATCAGATCGTTACATAACATCCAAAGCATGGAATCATACAATCCTAGCATGCTACTACTCATTCAAAGCATGCTATCATGAATTTACGAGTTCAAAGCTCCCCTACCTCGTAATCATGACGTTCGATGGCGAGCACCCGACGGTGGCGGCGTCGACGACGGAGCTCGCGATCAAAACCGTTGCCTAGCTGAGAGAGCTGCTGTCCCGAAGATTTTAGGAAGCGCCGGAACTAGTCACAGCCAAACGGGGTGTCAGAATCAATGCGGCAAAGCCCGCGATCCATAGCGGCACACAAGGGTGGCCGGGAGAAATATCGTGCCAACATATGTGGAGGTGCGACCAAATGTCGATGGTGGACACTGAAGATCGGCCGGTGGCTAAGACGTGCTCAGCCGACCACAAGACGTCGAAATCGGCCATGGACAGCACCCAACGACGACGATTTCGGTCAACAAAGGCCCACATAAGGGCGGAGGCATGGGGCGACGCTCAAGGACAGTGGAGAGGTGGAGGAGGACTCTAATGGTTAACTCCACTCGGTGGCAAAGCCATCCGATGGTCAGGCGGCACAAATACGGCGCCTAGGCCCAAAAATACACGCGTGGCCACATGCACACGCGGCCAAATAGTGCCACTATAGGGGGAGATGGGTCGGACGGTGGCGACCCAAGGCCCACATCAGGCCAATAGGGCTAGGGCCAGGAAGTGGTGGCCGATCGAAACGACGACATCGCCGATCGCCACCCACAACCAACACATTTGGTGCGGGCAGCTGTGCATTTCGCACGGTATCGGGCAAAGGCAAGCGGCCCACTCCGAGCGGAGGTGTAATTGGCTAAGTGGGGCTGGCCCTCACTGTCGTTGAGCCGGGGCAGAGCCCACGATGGCCAAATGGCCCACGGCTCGCCAAAGGCAACAACCCGAGACGCACCCAAAGCGTCTAATTGGGCGGATCAAGACCATAGGGGTGGGGCGGGGTCGAAAATGGCAACCCCCTACCAACACTGGGTCGAGGTAGGCTAGACGGAGTCTATCTAGTGGCCGGACAACGATCGGAAACACACCGACATCCAAAACAATCTCACGGACAGTGAGATGCAAAAAGAGAACAAAACCCGACCAAAAGATCGGCAGCTCACAGCAGAGCGCAGAAAGCACGGCGGCGGCTCTAGGCAGCGCCTATGGGTTCCTAGCGGCCAACTAAACATAAGTCTAGTTGAGAGCGGCCGCAAACGACGTCAAAATCGTACACCCACAGCTCAAAAACGGGATTTAAGGAAAGAAAAATCCCGAAAAAAGTTCGGTACCTCGTGTAGGAGCGAAGAGGCCGTGGCGGCGGTCATAGCCGATGTCTACGGACTCGTGGCAGTGAGGCAAAGCGGATCCTGACAAAAATCGCTGGAATCCGACGACGGAGGAGGGAGAATGGAGCGACCGAAAATGGGCTCGGGTTTCTCCCAAAAGTCACTGGACGTGAAAATCTTACTGACTTCGAAAGTTTATGAATGTCGGTTCTGGAATCTGACAGAAGATTTATATATAATCTTTTTAATTTTTACTTCTACGTCCCTAACACACGTTCACCCACCGATTACGCGTTGTAGCTCCAAAATTCGCGCCGTAAGTGCGCAGCGAGGCCCGTGGCCTGTGACTAAGCCCCACACCCGACTCTATGGGTATAAATACGGGGAAAATATATAAATACGAATACGCCGAAGCGTCACATTTTCCCGCCGAAAATGACCAGAAAAATAGCAGGAAAATCACATAAAATCGTTGAAAATTCAGGGACATTACATATAGCATGTACATCGCTAATACTAAGGGTATTATCGATGTATATGCTTATACGTCACTAATACTATGCTTATATGTCGCCAATACTCATATTTTTTTTTAAAAAAAATTCATATCCCCTCCCCTCTCTCTCTTCCCTCTCTTCTCTCTCCCTATTTCCTCCCTCCCTCCACCATCTTCTCTCTCTCTCTCTCTCCCTCCCTTCTCTCTCTCTCCTCCCTCTATCTCCCTCTCTCCTCTCTCTCTCCCCCTCTCTCTATTTTATATTTTTTATTTAAAAAATAATGAAAGAAATGTATTAGTGACGTATAGCATGTACGTCGCTAATACTAAGGGTATTAGCGACGTATATGCTTATACGTGGCTAGTACTCACAGGAATTAGCGACGTATATGCATATACGTCGCTAATACTATGTTGTATTAGCGAAGTATAGCTTATCTATACGTCCCTAATACTCATATTTTTTTTTAAAAATTCATATCCCCTCCCCCCTCTCTCTCTTCCCTCTCCTCTCTCTCCTCCCTCCCTCCACCCGCTTCTCTCTCTCCTCCCTCCACCCTCTTCTCTCTCTCCCTTCTCTCTCTACCCTCTCTCTCTCCTCTCCCTCTCTCCCTTCTCTCCTCCCTCTCTCTCTCCTCCCTCTATCTCCCTCTCTCCTCTCTCTCCCCCTCTCTCTATTTTATATTTTATATTTAAAAAATAATGAAAAAATGTATTTGCGACGTATAGCACGTACGCCACTAATACTAAGGGTATTAGCAACGTATATGCTTATATGTCGCTAATACTCATAGGCATTAGTGACGTATATGCATATACATTACTAATACTATGTTGTATTAGCGATGTATAGCTTATACGTCGCTAATACTCATATTTTTTTAAAAAAAAAATTTATATTCCCTCTGCTCTCTCTCTTTCTTCCCTCCACCCCTCTCTCTCTCTCTCCTCCCTCTCTCTTCTCTCTCTACCCTCTCTCTCCTCCCTCCCTCCACCCTCTTCTCTCTCTCTCTCTCTCTCTCTCTCTCTCTCTCTCTCTCTCTCTCTCTCTCTCCCTTCTTTCTCTCTCTCTCTCTCCTTCTCTCTCTCCCCTCTTTCTCTGTCCTATCTCTCTCCCTTCTTTCTCTCTCGTCTCTCTCTCTCTCCCCCTTCTCTCTCCCCTCTCTCTCTCCCTCTCTCCTCCCTCTATCTCCCTCTCTCCTCCCTCTCTCTCTCCCCTCAAAGGTATTAGCGAAGTATATGTCTATACGTCGCTAATACATGTTTATTTTTTATATTTTTAATTAATTTTTAAATAAAAAATATATAACAAATAAAAAAAATTCCTCTCTCTCCTCCCTATCTCCACCCTCTTCTCTCTCTCTACCCTCTCTCCCTATATATCTCTCTCTCCTCCCTCTCACCTCCCTCTCCTCTCCTCTCCCTCTCTTTCTCTCTCTCTCTCTCTCCCTGTCTCCCTCTCCTCCCTTCCTCTCTCTCTCTCTCTCTCTCTCTCTCATCTCTCTCTCCTCCCTCTCTGTCTCTCTCTCTCCTATGTCTCTCTCTCTCTCCTATGTCTCTGTCTCTCTCTCCTCCCTCCCTCCCTCTCTCTCTTTAGATTCTCTCTCTCTCTCTCAATGCACTCTCTTCACCCTCTCTTTTATTATAAATTATATTTTAAAATTAATAATAAAATTTTATAAATAAAATATATTATATATAAATAGTAAATTATTAACACTATTTTTTATTAAAAATTTAATATTTATTTATTAATTATACAAATAGTAAATATTAAATAAAATATATTATATTTTAAAAGTTTATTATAATTTTTTAATATTTATTTATTAAATAAAATCAATTAATAAAGCTATTAGCGACTCTTGTTAACAAATGTCGCTATTAGAAATAGTATTTGCGACGCTTCGTTACAAGCGTCACTACTAATTTAAAATTTGTATTTTTGTATTTTTAATTCAATACTATTAGTGATGCTAATAGTTGCTTGTAGATATGCGTCGCTATTGAGAAAGCTATTAGCGACGCTCGCTAATAGATATATTTTTTTCTTTTTTATTTAAAATATGTATCTTTTAGCGACGGTTATATGAAGTGTCACAAATAGAGGAACTATTAACGACGCTTATAATCAAGCGTTGCTAATAGGATTAGTATTAGCGACGCTTTAAGCTAAGCGTCGCTAATATATAACTATTAGCAACGCATATGAGAATGTATCGCTAATAGTTTAATTTTTTGCGACATTTTTTTTATACATTGCAAATAGTTGTTTTTAGCAACGGTTAACTAAGTGTCACTAATATATGCGTCGCTAATACTCCATTTTGTTGTAGTGGCTCCTGCAACGTGCAGTAGATCGAATCATCCTGGGCAACGAACGTCCAAGAGATCCAAAGCATCCTTGGGAGAGCATAAATCTATCTTTAAGGATAGTGTAATGATGCTTGATTTGATTTTCAACATTGTGATTTTATGTAATTTTTTATAATTGCAATTATTGAGGTATGGAATTAGAATCTTAAGACAAATTTATGTCTTTTTTTTTCGTACTTTACTGTTGTGATTTTCTTACATTGAAGCTGAGACAATCTTCTATTCGTTCGAATAGAAATGGCTACAGAGGGTACTAATGTGACTTCGGTCATAATTCCCATTATTGTTACTGGTCTGGTTTATGCCAGAAAGATTTAATGGTGAAGATTTCAAGAGATGGCAAGAGAAAATAAAATTCTATCTGAACAAGTTGAATTTAGTTCAATTCCTTCATAAGGATGTTCCTATTCTCACTAAGGAGATAAAATATGACAAATAAGATGTGTTTGCAGTCGATGCATGGAAATATGCAAACTTCTAAGTAAAAATTATATTCTCAACGGGTTGGACAACATGTTGTACAATGTGTATAGTCCTATAAAGATGTGAATGGATTGTCAGAATCGCTAGAAAAAAGTACAAAATAGAAGATGTCAGCACAAAGAAATTCATTGTTGGCACATTCCTAGACTTCAAGATGACAGATTCTAAGACTATGATAAATCAAGTTCAAGAACTCAATGTAATCTTTCATGGTATATATGTAGAGGGAATGACTTTAAGTCAATCTTTTTTCATGTGGTTGCTATGATTGAAAAATTACCACCATCCTGAAAGGATTTCGAAAACTACTTAAAATTATAAATGCAAGGAGATGAACACATAGGACTTAATTATAAATTTGAGGATTGAAGAAGACAACCATCTTTTGAAAAGAAAACCGAGAGTCATGACATGGAGGCTAAAGTGAATGTTATGGAACAAGAGAAGAAAAATAACAACCACAATAACAAGAAGAGGAAGAATCATGGATGTCAATCAAACCATGACTCTGCCAAAGCCAAGTGCAAGGGCAAGTTTTATTTGTGTGACAAGCTAGGCCACAAGATTAATGATTGCCACAAGTTGAAGAAACAAGAGAATTCTAAGAAAAAAATGGACAAGCCAATGTAACGGAAGTGGTGAACCTCTCCAATGACATGAATGACATTAGCCTTTCTAGTATGATTTATGAAGTGAACATGGTCATTAACGCAAGAGAATGGTGGGTGGACACTAGGGCTGCTCATCATGTGTGCTTAAATAGACAAATGTTTTCTACTTATCAAACAGTGGAAAATAGTGAACAACTTTTCATAGGCAATTATTCTACTGTCAAGGTTGAAGGTACCAAAAAGGTGATGCTTAAATGACTTTGCGCAAGGAACACACACTCAATAATGTGTTGTGTGAGCCAAAAAATTAAAAGAATTGAGTATCAAGATCATCTCTGAGAAAGAAGGGGTTCAAATTGGTATTTCAATTGGACAAGTTTGTATTGACTAAATGTGAGATGTATGTGAAAAAAAGGTATCTCAGTGAGGGGGTTTTCAAACTTAATGTATTAACTATTGCACCTATTGCTAATATTAAAAATGGTAGTGTTTTTTTTTACTATATGAATGAGTCATGAGATGTGTAGCATGGTAGATTAGGACATGTTAATTATGACGTTATGCATAGATTGATTAACATAAAACATTTGCTTAAATTTAATGTTAACTCTAATAATAAAATGTGAGATTTGTGTGGAATCAAAATTGACAAGGAAATCATTCCAAAGCATTGAGAGAAGTACTGAATTTCTTGAGTTAGTTCGTAGTAATATTTATGACTTAAAACTTGTTCAAATAAAAGGAGACAAAAAGCACTTTATTATTTTCTTAACGATTACACTTGATATTGTTATGTGTATTTGCTAAGAAGCAAGGATGAGGCTATATATATGTTCGTGTTATATAAAATCGAAGTTGAAAATTAACTTTACAAGAAAATCAAAGTTCTAAGGAGTGACAGAGGTGGGGAATATAAATCACCTTTTGGTAAAATCTGTTCACAACATGGTTTTATTCACCAAACTACAACACCCTATTAACCTCAACAAAATGATGTTACCGAATAGAAAAATAGAACTTTAAAGGAAATGGTGATTGCATGTTAATAAGTTCTAAATTACCCCAAAACATGTAGAGGAAGCTTTGCTTTCTGCAAATTATATTCTTAACAAAATACCTCATAAGAAAACCTTAAAGATACTATATGAATTATGAAAATGTTAAAAATATTTCTACAAAATGTTAAAGGTGTGGAGGTGTTTGGCCAAAGAGAGTCCTTATTCCCAAGAGGATGAAGATAGGACTAAAAATTATTAATTATGTATTTATTAGTTACGTAAATAATCGTAGTGCATATCGCTTTCTTATTCATAATTTAGAGATTTTTTATGTAAATATCAATATTATGATTGAATCCAGGAATGCTTCATTTTTTGAATATATTTTTCTATGTAATTCTACATAAGAAAGAATTTCTCTTAAAAGAATTTTGGATGTTGTATGAGACAATAGTGAAGATCAAGAGGGAGAAGATGATGAACCAAGACACAACAAATATGCTTGAACATCTAAATCCTTTGGTCCGGATTTTTTTACTTATTTGGTAGAAAATGAGCTTAAGAAAGTCATGTCCTCTCTTAAAGCACCATATAGAAAAGAGGCTATATATAGTAAAATTGAATCTATTATGAAAAATCATACTTAGGAGCTCGTGAATCTTCCACTAGGAAGTAAACCTCTAGGATACAAAAATGAATATTCAAGAAGAAGATGTAGGTTGATAGATTAATTGAAAAAAATAAATTTAGACTTGTCAACAAAAGATACAAACAAAAAGAAGGTCAAGATGACTTTGATACATCTTCACTATTCACAAGAATAACTTCCATTAGGATGTTAATAACTATTACTGCTTTATATAATCTTAAAATGCATCAAATAGATGTGAAAACTGCATTCTTAAATGATGAAATATATATATGCAACAACCTGAAAGGTGTGTTATGTTGGGTCAATAAAAGAAAGTATCAAGACTTATTAAATCCCTCTATGGGCTAAAACAAGCACCAAAGTAGTGGCAAGAAAAATTTGTCAAAATCATGATGTTAAGTGGATTCAAAATTACTAAATATGATAAATGTGTTTATGTCAAAGAAAGACCTAACGACTATGTCATTATTTCTTATATGTGGATGATATGCTTATTATTGGTAATAATGATGAAATCATTAAAACTACTAAGAAGATGTTAAATAATCAATATTACATGAAGGATATGAGTGTTGTAAATGTTATACAAGGGATGAAGATCACTAGAATATGTGATGGATATGTATTGTCTCAATCTCATTACATTAAGAAAATCTTTGAAAAATTTAATAAGAATGATAATCATCCAGTGAGAATATATGTGGATGTGATATTGCACTTAAGCAAAAACACTAGTTGGAGTATATCACCATTGCATTATTCCCAAATTATTAGCACTCTCAATTTATAATAAGTTATACGAGACCGGACAAAACATACTCGGTAAGTAAATTGAGTAGATATAATAGCAACCCAGGGGTAGATTGCTGGAAAGTTGCAGTCAAGGTTCTTAGATATCTAAGATATACCTTTAACTTTGGACTACACTATACAAGATATCTAGTAGTACTTGAAAGGTACTATGATAAAAACTAGATATCTGATACAAAAGATTCAAAATATACAAGTGTGTATGTCTTTACTCTTGAAGGTGCAACAATGTCTTCGAAATCCTCTAAACAAACATGCATAGCAAAATCCACGATGGAATATGAATTTATTACACTTAATAGAGCAAGCGAAATAGGCAGTGTGGCTTTGTCGTTTTTTAGAAGATATTCTAATGTAGGGGAAACCTATGCCACCTATTTACATCCATTGTGAAAGCCACACTACAAGAAAAAAACTATTAGCTACGTTTTTGCGTCAAAAAATGTACAGTCGGTACTGCTCATTAGCGATGCTTATGAAAAAGCGTCGTAATACTCCTACTTTTTGATCGCTAATAGTAAATTATTAGCGACAATTGTTAACAAGTGTCGCTAATATATCAAAATATTTGAAAAAAAATAAAAACCTTATCAGCGACGCTTGTTTATGCATTACTAATAAGAAACAAATTTAAAAAATTATTAGTGACACTTTTCAAAGCATCACTAATAAAGAATATTTTTTAAAAATAAAAAACCTTCATTAGCGACTATTTTAAAGGTGTCACTTATAAGAAAAAAATGATAAAAAAAATCAAAATCATTATTAGCAATGCTTTTAAAAGCGTCTCTAATAAAAAAATTAAACAAAAAAGTAAGAGGGGAGACGGTGTTCACAGCCCCTCCTCTAACAGCAGTAGGGGAGGGGGGAGAGGCTCTGGCTCCTTCGACCGGAGCCCCTCTTCTTCCTATTGTAGAAAGCGGAGGAGGGGAAGTCATCGGCGGGGGCAGCCGGAGCGGCTGAAGGAGCCGGGGTGGCGGTCAAAGCCGTGGCAGTAGGCAGAGAAGGGTTGTAACACCCTGTGTTTCGAATACACCTAAACCGAGGGGTTAGGGGTAGTTACATAATTTTTAGTTAAATTAAAGGGTTTCAAGGAATAGAATCCTCGTATATGTGTAAAGCTCGAAGTAATGAACGTAACAAATTGAAGAACACACGAAATAGAGGCCAAGAGAAAAAGTTAAGACCTCGAAAAGCATGCTACATGGGCGGAACCCATGTAAGAAGTACGGAATATCCTACCCATATGGGGTCTAGTTTCAAAGGGCTCATCAATATGAGTCCATTGGTATCAAAAATACGCGATTCCAACTTCAGGGTAGAAAGTTATCACGTTTTGAAGTTGGGATTTTATTGGATTAACATAATAATAAAAAATGGGGAAAAAGGACGAAATAGATGACATCATCTGAAGCCGAGCCAAGCTGCATGAACTGTAGTGCGGAACCGCGCTTATGTAAACCGTGACGCGGAACCGCGTCCACCTGAGTTGTGGCGCGGAATTGCTTCCGTGAGACACGCGGTGGGCTCACATGAAACTGTGTGATGCACATACTGCACACGGCGTGCTAACGCAAGCATCATGGGCATATCGACCACTACACCATGTCTCCACGTGCAACATACTGCGCACGCCGTTCCGTCTGCTCACGAGTCTTGTAAATTCTGGTTTCTGTTCAAAGTTTTGGAAGAGTTTTCTGGTTCGTTCTAAGTCAATTTCTGTCCGTTCAAAAGGCATTCTTAGCTAATTCGAGGGTGTTCTACGTAATGGAAGCACCCATTCATCGAGTTGGCTAAGGGGGAATGCCTTGAAGAAAGAGAAGTGGCCCAGAGCAAAAGGGGGCTTCTTTCTCCGTCGTTGGGCAACAACAAGGGAAGTGGCCTAGAGTAGGGGAGGCTCCGTCCTCCACCAAAAGGCCACATAGTGAGACAAACATCGCCGGGTTAAGGGGGGATCTGTTTACAACCTACGTGTGTAGAAAGAGGAAAAAGTCTTTAGGTAAGGGGAAGGTCTATCTATTGCCTACATGCTCATAAAGAGAGAAGTGTTTCTGGGTAGGGGAAATTCTGTCTGCAACCTATAAGCACGGGAAGAGTAAAGTGACCTGGGTTAAAGGAAAGTTACGTCTGTCACCTTCTGGCTGCAAAGAGAGAAATGTCCCGGGTTAAAGAAAGGTGATGTCTACCACCTTCAAATGCAAGGAGAAAGATGTACCGAAACAAGAGGAGGTTTTGCCCATCGTCTCTAGACTAGAAGGGGAGGATGCCCAGAGGAAACAAACTACTTTGAATGCTGCGACTTCTGGAACTACAGGGGAGTAAGCATTTCTAACTTTTCGAAATAATTTTATTTATTTGTATACATATTTTAATTAGTAATATTAATATATTAATTAAGACATATGATTCGCTATGATCTGATAGATTTCTAATATGATTTGCTTTAATTTGCTATGAAATATCTTATTTTGATATGATATATTCCGATCGGATCTAATATGATCTATTATGGAATCTGATATAATCTGATGGGAACTGATACAATCCAATTTACTCTATTGTGTGTCTTGCTTTGCTCTGTGATAAAGTGACATGCGTGATTCTAGTAGTGTTTTGCTCACTTCTGTGATAGAATGAGATGTATGTTTCCGCTGATTTATTGGCTTCTGTTCGACTCCAACGATTTATGAGATTTTCATTTGACCCCAAATTATTTACATAGATATAAGGATATGTGTATTATAATGTATATGATTTTGTGATGCTGAATGTATATATTAGCCATTAGGCTTGAGTACATTCGGATCTAATCGTATTGGAATAATATTGTAATGTTTTCCAATACGTACGTAAGCAACCAACAACAAGGCAACGTTGACCTGATCCAAATTAGTTATAAAATTAAGTTTGCTCTAGCCTACGCACAATGAATCACTAAAGCTCTATATGGCTTAGAGGAATGTTATGACTTTTGCACTTAGAGTCCACCACTCCTAGTTAGTGAATTTTGGTTTGTATGAAAAATTTGTTTCATTCGATTTTGCTTTCCGAACCCCTTGTCCAAGTTGGTTTTCCAAGTCGGGATGTTACAAGGGTAGGCAACATGGTTGGGAGAAGGAGAGAGGGGGCAGCCAGGCCGGGAGGTGGGGAGCCAAAGCTGTGGGGAGAGGAAGGACTGTGGGGAAGCCAGGGTGGTGGGCAACTTGGCAGTGGGGGGAAAAGAGAAAAGGGGAGTCGAGGTGGGAATAATTACATTCAATCGAAAATACCCTGCATGTGCAAAACTTTGGGCACACGCTGGGTTTTTTTAGCGACACTTCTAAAGAAGAGTATCAAATAGTCACTATTTGCGATACTTCTTACGAAATGTTGCAAATAGAATCACTTTTGCGACGCTTCTCAGGATGCATCACAAATAGGCTTATATCTGCAACCTTTATGGATAAGCGTTGCAAAAAATACCGGTATTTGCAAGTCTTAGAAGAGAGAGAGAGAGATACATTTTAGTTTATTTTCTAGCTCTCTCTCTCTCTTCTCTTCTCTCTCACTTATCTCTGCTCCTCTCTCTCCCCTCTCTCTCTTTGTTATCTCTCTCTCTCCCCTCTCTCTTCTTTCTCTCTCTTCTCGCTATCTCTCTCTCTTCTTTCTCTCTCTCACGCTCTCTCTTTTCTCTCTCCTCCTCTTTCTTATGTGTGTAAGCATGAGCCCTAGCTCTGAGGAAGAGAGGAGAAGAGTAGAGGAATTTAATTCAATTTTGTTGGGATTTTTTATTATATATCTTTAAAATAATAAAAAAATTAAAAATAAATATATTTGCGACATATTCCTATGTGCCACTAATACCTTTTATTTTATTTTATTTTATAATATTTAAAATATAGTATATGTACCTACCCTTGTGGGATCTTGTTTGATAAGGTTCGAATTTAGGAGTGCAATAGTACTAACAATGTGTATATCCAAGTTCGAGAAAGTGAAAGTTGTATTAGTTTAAATTTTTTTAAAATGGGTTTGATGCAACGTCCTAATTTATGCTAAAAACTTTCATTACTACTTTGGTGGTGAATTATTGAAAATTTCTGTTATCATTTCTACTTCTGTTTCTAAAAAATTTAACACACAAACAACCCCTAAAGCTGTTACTTTAGGGATTCATATCGGTTGGGTGGGCACTCCCACCCAGTATGGTTGGAACGGCCAATTAGAGTGAGATGCGTTTTGCCACTCCCACCATATTGGGTGGGAGTGCCCACCCAGCCAATCTGAATCTAATAAGTGTGCTTCGGCTCACTGATACTAGATATTCTCTTTTAACTACAGGGAAATATTCTCTTTTATAAGTTATATTTGGAGGAGAAATTTATGAAAAAAAATTAAATGCATTGCATCATTATTAATAGATGTCAAATATTTTTTATGCTATTTGAGAAAATTAAAATTGGAGAAAGAGCATTGCAGCATTATAAGACACATGTTTAAAATTATAAAAACTTCACAAAAATTACTAATTGACTATTGAATAAAATAAAAAAATAAAATTTTAATAAAATTTCTTTATATTCTCTTCAACTCGGGTGATAACATTATTAAATAATAAGGTTTGGGTCGAGTTATGCTGGTTGTACAAGTAAATCTCGACCTGACCATACTTTTAAAATAGGTAAAATTTTAAAACTCTAACTCTAATCATATTTTTATTTAAGTTGGTTGCGAGTTATGTAGGTTGGGTTAAATTTTTCCAACCTTTGTCACGACAAGAATCTTACACTTTCACGCTAACATGCCTTGTGTCAAGATATCCCTATATAAAATTGACTTTTTTATGTTTTACATATCCAATCAATAAATTGGTTACTTCCCTACAATTATTAAATGATACCAGGTGTTATCTATGGGGTTTCTTCTAGCTTCCCTGAAGTTTTATCCATTAATAATATTCGCCTTGGGGACAGGTAGTAAATTATAGTTGATTAGGCAAATTTAAATATCGACATCAATTGGGATGAACTAGGGTATCTAGGTTAGTTTTTAGGCCAGTGATCAGTGTAATCAGAAAAATTACTTTTAGAACTTGGGAAAATGTCTTTCACTGTCTGTATGGTGCAAAGACATGATTTTGGGTACTGTGAGATGACCATTGACGAAATGAGAAGCTATGCTCTTCAACGAAAACTCTTGGCATCGAAAGCAAGATGGATAGTACCGTGAGGATATCTTTCATCACAAAGGCTTTCTCAATATTGGCCAAACGACATTAGCAGAAACTTATAATGGCCATGATGAGTCCCAGAGACCGTTTGTGAAACACTTGGGTGCACTTGGATTTGAAGATAGCCTAAGCGGATATCTAGTTTGGGGAAGCCCTATACAATTTATAGAATCGAAAACTTAGCTTTGAGAGTAATTTGATTTAGAGGTTTTTTTTATATTACCTGGTTGATTAACATAATATTTTATATTTTTTAGATTTTAAACATAAATATTATATTTACCTATTTATGGATGAAATTACCCTTAAGTTTTAAATAAATTTATTATGCATATATATTATAATAAATAAATATCAGAATAGTGTAGTGCTGTTCCGGTGGGCTTGAATTTATTGGTGGCAAGTTGAAAGTTGTCGGTAAGAGGTGACCGGCGGTGACTTATCAGCGAGCACCGTTGTTTAGTAAAAACTTATTTTTAACACTTCTGAAGTTGTTCAAGGCTCAAAATGGTTCATTTTGACAGATTCGATCACTCTTTAACCCCAATAATAAATAAAATTGATATTTACATATATTACAACGGAGAGATAGGTAATTATAACATGTATATAAGTAAAAAAGTATACTTGATGAATATTGATATGTTGATGAGGTTTGGCGAGCTACTACTTCAAGTCAAAAGATGACTTACCATCAATAATAATGTAGCTTTAAAGTTTTTAATTTTATCTTTATAATTATTTATTATATATAAATTATAAGATAACAAAGACTTGTAATTAGTATTTTTCATTCATAATAAAGTAAATAAAGAGGTGTTAATATTCTATTTCGATATGAACTAATAAGTAACTGACTACATTATCAATAAAAAATGGCCTACGTTTTCTTACCTAGAGGTGTCTTAGATTGTCATCTTTGCACATATGAGGTGTTTTATAGACATTCCTGCTCTTTAATCGGCTTTTACCAGATTGCAAGATCGTCCTTTTCAACTACTGCAACAAAAGAGAAGTGAAGTTCTACTCTCCTAAATGGATACTGCAAATGGGCACCACACTAACCTGCACGGCCCCAGTCGGAAGTTGTTCTAAATACTCCAGGCTCCTCACCGGCACCCGAATTGGGTGCGGAAGCAGCCGCTCTAGCTCCGCCAGAAGGATCCCCCTCAACTCACGCATAGATCTCGTCCCAACCTCGGCCGACAAAACCCCATCCCTGTCGACCTGCAACGGCGGAATCACCGGAGCTCAATAGCCCCAAGAAAAGCTGGCCGACGACGAGGAAGGTAGCGAAGGCCCAGACCTCGTCAACGATGTCATTGATCCCGTTCAGCGTCTGGACGCAGTCGTTCCATCGAGCGTCAAGAATATGGATCTGCAAAAGCTACAGCTGGGGGGCTGCGGCGGAGATTCCAGAAGCGAGGCCGAGGGAGGGAAACCGCGGCAACTGAGAGGAGAAGGGCAGGGGGAAATCGATGTGGGGGAAAGGGAAAATCATGGCGAAGGAGAGGGGAAGGGGGAAATCGAGAGAAGACTTTTTGGTACAATGACTGAAGGAATCATCAATTTGGCATTATTATTTTTTCCTTATTCTTTGTTTGTTTTCGGTCAGAAACTCCCCTCTAATTGCTTCCTTTCCTGCGTCATGTGTTTTGTTTCTTTCTGTGCAAGGTATCGATATGACAAGGGCCTCTCTTATTTGGCGAGTGCACAAAACGCACTCCATTATCTGTGGTTCTTGATTTTGAGCTGAAAATCCGAAACTTCAACGAACTGTCCGTACATATTAAGTGGCCAAAACTACATATAAACATGACACTCATCTCTTAAAACTAGAGGGAATTCATGTAGATGAAGGCCTTCAAGTATTTTACTCTAGTGTGTTTGCTTGCAAGATGGATGACTGGATTACTTAATTATATACTCACTCGGTTCTAAATTAATTTATTTTAAAAAATAAAATATAACTATTAATAGAGTGACTAACATTTTAGATTATTAAGTACACATTAGAATTATTGAAGTTGATTATAGGGCCTTTAAAATGAGAGAGAATTGGCTTATACCAAGCTTAATGGGCAGATTGGGCCCAAATAGACCCCCGCATGGGAAAAATAAAAGCGGCAAGGACATAGCATCGGGGAGAGGGAGTTTCCATCTTAATTTGTCAACCTTGAAAATTTGCAGATTCCTGTAAAACCTGTAAACCCACTTTCATTTCTTACAAGTATGCTAGGGTAAATTTTCAATGATAGTGTCGACACAAATTTAAGTATGCCCATGTTTACTTATACTGCTAATTCATTCCAATGAGATTTCATAGAAAGTTCATCAGAAAAATAATATTTCCTCCATCCTTTATTGATTGTTATATTTAAAAAATTAATATTTTTTATTAAATGTTGAAACTCACATCTAAGAGAAAAGGAAATAAGTTTATAATACTCGTGTTAGAAGTGGGTTTATATGGGTTAGACCTATTTGGGTATTAGAAACCCAAGCTAATTTTGAAGTGCATGAGAATCACACATGTAAATTTGTTGAAGATGTGAATAGTCCTACATCACCTAAAATTAGGTAATAATGTTGGTATATAAGGCATAAGTTTGCCCTTTCAAGTTAGGCACTTTCAAGTTAGGCCTTTGGGCCATCTCACTTTTGTAGGTGAGATACATATTGGACTTATGCAACTAAGTAGGCTAACCTACATACGCGGTCGGTCAGGTTACGTTGGGTCAACAATATATTATTTTTAGGACAAATTCATTTAGTTTTTCTTAACCCAAAATGGGTTCGGTTTTATTCTCACCAAAATTTGTCCGTTAACAGACGAACACATCGGTTTGAATGGGACATGTTATCTTCAACAAGATTTTTTATAAAAATATGAAAATTAATTTTTTGCATTACCTTTTAAAAGAATTTCGTCTACGTCTTATGTGAGAGCATTTTCATAACGTTGGTTCATTGCATGCGTTGTGTGAAGGTGCTTCTATGTGTGGTTGATCGTCTTATCTTAAAAAGTAGATGCCCAAGTGAATCCTTAGTATTAGTAGGGAGGGCGAATTCTGTCTTAAGGACGAAGCATTCTTGCTTGATTCGATTATCTTTTTCCAGTGAGTTTTTTTCATCACAACACTTACATAGGTACGAAAATAACAATCTTAAGACAAAATTTCAATTTTTTATTGTACTTTTATGTTGTGTCTCATATTTCGAAAGTGTGTTCTAAATATTTCAAAATTGATACTATCTTTTGTTCATTGGAACAAAAAAGACTGTAGAGGGTACCAATTTGACTTCGGTTATAATTCCCACTTCAGTGAATGCTTCTATTCAAGTGAAAGAAGAAAAACCAAAAAATTTGAGTGGTGTGGATTTTAAAAGATGACAATAGAATATGTTCTATCTTACCACATTGAATTTGCCTCGATTCCTTAAAGAGGAAGTTGCGGCAGTAGATGCATGGAAACATGCAAATTTTATATGCCATAATTATATCCTCAATGGGTTGGATAACATGTACAGTCTAATGAAGAGTGCTAAGGCACTATGGGAGTCTTCATATAAGAAGTCCAAGACAGAGGATGTTCAAACGAAGAAATTTGCGGTAGGAAAATTCTTGGACTTCAAGATGATGGACTCTAAGATAGTGATTAATCAAGTCCAAGAACTCTTAAGTTATCTTATATAGTATACATGTAGAAGGTATGACTTTAAGTGAGTCTTTTCAGGTGGCTACAATAATAGAAAAATTATCACTTTCCTAGAAGGACTTTAAGAATTACTTGAAGCATAAGCATAAGGAGATGAATACGGAAGACTTAATTGTAAGATTGAGGATAGAAAAGGACAACCATGCTTCTAAAAGACAACTGGGGGTTATAGCATGGAAGCCAAAGTCAATATTGTTGAACAAAAACATAAAAACAACTTTAAAAATAAGAAGAGAAAAAATCCTGGTGGACGGTAAAATTACGACTCTAACAAAGCCAAGTTCAAGGGCAAGTAGTATGTGTGTAATAAGTAAGGCCATAAGGATAAGGATGGTCACAAGCGGAAGAAACAAGTGGATTTCAAGAAGAAAAATGCATAATCCAATGTGACTGAAGTGGAGAATCTCTCCAACAATATGAATTGCATTGGCCTTTCTGCTATAATTTCTAAAGTGAAGATGGTCATTAATGCAAAAGAATGGTGGGTGGACAACGGGGCCACTCGTCATGTGTGGTCAAATAGAAAAAATATTTTCCACTTATCAAGTGGTAAAAATGGTGAACAACTTTTCATGGGCAATTCTTCTACCGCTAAGGTTGAAGGTACTTGAAAGGTGGTGCTCAAGATGACTTTGGGTAAGGAACTCACTGTCAACAATGTGTTGTATGTGCCTGAAATTCGAATAAATTTAGTGTTAAGATCATTGCTAAGCAAGAATGTGTTCAAATTGGTGTTTGAATCGGATAAGTTTGTATTGACTAATAGTGGGATGTATGTGAGAAAAAGGGTATCTTAATGAGGGGTTTTTCAAGCTTGATGTATTAACTGTTGTACATGTTGCTAATATTAAAAATGTTAGTACTTCTTCTTTTTATATGATTGAGTCATGTGATGTGTGACATGATAGATTATGACGTGTTAATTATGATGCTATGCGAAGATAGATTAAAATAGAATATCTACCTAAATTTAATATTGACTCTCATCATAAATATGAAACTTGTGTAGAATCAAAATTGACAAGGAAATCATTGAAAAACATTGAGAGATGTATTGAACCTATTGAGGTAATTCACAATGATGTTTGTGATTTAAAAACTTATTTAAACAAGATGAGGTAAAAAGTACTTTATTACATTTATTGATGATTATACTCGATATTGTTATGCGTACTTGCTGAGAAGTAAGGATGAGGCTATGAACATATTTGTACTATATAAAACAGAGGTTGAGAATCAGCTTGGTAAGAAAATAAAAGTTCCAATGAGTGATAGAAGTTGGGAACATGAAACACTTTTTGGTGAATTCTGTTCACAACATGGTATTGTACACCAAACTATAGCACCCTATTCACCTCAGCAAAATGAAGTTACTGAATGGAAAAATAGAATTTTAAAAGAGATAATAAATGTAATGCGAATAAATTCTGGATTACCCTAGGATATGTGGGGAGAAGTTTTGCTTTATGCAAATTATATTCTCAACAAAATACTTTATAAGGAAACCACAAAGACACCATATGAATTATGAAAAGGTAGAAAGTCATCCTATAAATTTGTAAAGGTGTGAGGGTGTTTGGAGAAAGTGGTGGTCTCTAATCCTAAGAGGATTAAAATTGGACCACAGACTATTGATTGTGTATTCATTTATTATGCCAATAATAGTAGTGCATATCGCTTTCTTGTAAATAAATTAGAGATGTCTGACGTAAATGTTAATATTGTGATTGAATCTTGGAATGCTTTATTTTTTGAATTTATTTTTTCATGGAATTCTACACAACAAGAAAGTTCACTTAAAAGAACTTTGAATGTTGCACAAGACAATAATGAAGACCAAGAATGAGAAGATGATGCGCTTAGACGTAGAAAATGTGCTAGGACATCAATATTCTTTGGTCTGGACTTTCTGACTTATTTGTTGGAAAATAAGCCTCAAAGCATTAAGGAAGCCATGTCCTCTCCTAAAGCACAATATTGGAAAGAGGCTATAAATAGTGAAATTGAATCCATTATGTAAATAGTAGATCTTCCACTAGGAAGTAAACCTCTAAGATACAAGTGGCTATTCAAGAGGAAGATGAAAACTTGTACTTGGTCAAGAAAATAAAGTACGTAGGCTTGTTAAATCTCTCTATGGGCTTAAACAATCACCTAAGCAATAACATAAAATAATTGACAAAATGATGATGTCAAATGGATTCAAAATCAATGAATGTGACAAATGTATTTATGTCAAAGAAATACCTAATAGCTATATCATTGTATGCTAATATGTAGATGATATGCTCATTATTGATAGCAATGATGATATCATTAACGCTATGAAGAGGATGTTAAACAAATAATTTAACATGAAAGATATGGGTGTTGCAGATGTTATACTAGGGATGAAAATCACTAGAATATTTGATGGATATGGCACTATCTCAATCTCATTACATTGAGAAAATCCTAGAGTAATTCAATAATAATGATAATCGTCCAACGAGAACACCTGTAGATGTGATATTACACTTAAGCAAAAACATTAGTGAGAGTATATTGCAACTTCAATATTCTCAAATTATTGGTAGTCTCAATTACATAATGAATTGTATGAGACTGGACATAGCATACTCAGTAAGTAAACTGAGTAGATATAATAGCAACCCAGGGGTAGACCACTGGAAGGTTGTAGTCAGAGTTCTTAGATATCTAAGATTTACCTTGAACTATGGACTATAATATACAAGGAATCCAGTAGTACTAGAGGGTTATTGTGATGTAAACTAGATATATGATCCAAAACACTCAAAATCTACAAGTGGGCATGTCTTTACTCTTGGAGGTGCATTAGTATCTTGAAATCTTTTAAACAAACATACATATATAGCAAGATCCACAATAGAATCTAAATTTGTTACACTTAACAGAGTAGGTGAAGAGGTTGAGTAGCTTCGTTATTTTTAGAGGGTGTTCTAATGTGGGAGAAACCTATGTCATCTATTTGCATCCATTGTGATAGCCAATTAACTTTAGGAAGGGTATAAAGTAATTTGTATAATAGTAAGTCTCGATATATACGTCGGATGCATAATATCATAAAATAATTGCTCTCTAGTGGAATATTTTCTATTGAGTATGTTAGGTCAAAAAAAATATTGCGGATTCACTTACTAAGGGTTTGACCAAAGAACAAGTGAGCAGTTCATCGAGGGGAAATGAGATTAAAGCGTTTGCATTAAGAGTCACCGTTATGGGAACCCAACCTAGTTGATTGGAGATCCCAAGATCTAGGTTCAAATGGACAACCTAATTGTGGGGGATTCAAGGAGAATTACTATTGAGACAACATCTCATCCTCATTCCTATGATGAGATAATGATGCTTATAGAATGAACTAGGATAAACTTTGCTTTTAATAGTTCTTATAGCTTAAATTAATTAAAGTGGGGTATGACTGGATACTCCCAATAAGAATCGCTTATATGAGTGTGAAGGGGCCGCTTTTATGAGGGTTTTAAGGCTAAATCTTTTAGAGCACTCATGAAAACCAGGTTTGTTTAGGGCCTAAATGAACACAATTATGAGAACCACGTTATGTCTGAGAATTTACTATGTGAATTTTATTTTCTTGGTTTACACAAACGATTGAACAGTTTAAGACATTACATTTACTAATTAGCTAGTAGACCCGATAATTTTCACAAGGGAAGGTTTAAAGTCAAAAGCTATTTTTCCTCCATGCATGAACTTTTCAATGATTACTCTCACGTTTTATCTGTATTATTTTACATAGTTATCAAGTTAGTTATCATTCATGTGGGGGATTTCTAGAAGAGGGTTTTATATAGGTTAGGCCTATTTGGGTATTAAGAGCCTAAGCCCACTTTGAAGTAAATGAGAATCACACATGTGAATTGACTGAAGGTATAAATAGTCTCACATTACCTAGAATAAGATGATAGTGTTGGTATATAAGGTATAAGTTTGACTCTTCAAGTTAGGCCCTTGGGCCACCCCACTTTTGTGGGAGAGATAGATGTTAGACCCATGCACCTAGGTGGGCTAAACCACTTGTGCATGTACGCTGCCGCCATCCAGCCGGCTTGGTTCGGTTCGATTCAATTTGCACGCGCAACAGCTGGGCCGGGTCTGTTAGGTCGGGTTGGGTTGGGTTGGGTCAACAAAATAATTATTTTTGTGAAAAATTCAATTGGTTTTCTCTTAACCCAAAATGGGTCCTATTTTATTCTCACCAAAATGTATCCATTAACGGGTGAACGCGTCCATTTGAATGGGACGGGATATATTCAACGGGATTTCTTATAAAACTCTGAAAATTATTTTTTTGCATCATCTTTTACTGGATTTTCCGTTACGTCTTCTGTGAGAGTATTTCCTGGGAGGCAGACGCCCAAATAAATCCTTAGCACCAATAGGGAGGGCAAATTCTGTCTTAAGGGTAGAACGTCCTTGCTTGATTCAATCATTGTTTTCTAGTGAGTTTTTTTCATTACAACACTTACTAAGGTACGAAAATAACAACTCATTTTTAAATACTTAACTAAAATTGAACAAAATTGAGCTATTAATATGGAACAAACATTTTTACTAAATGAAGCTCTTAATTTTAGATGGAGGGAGTACAAAACTTTGACGTTTTGTTAAGGTTTGCCATATTACTCCCTAAAAAAAATTAATTCCAAGAAACATACTCAAGCACATATATACTCTTCTAATGCTTGTTTATTCAATCCAAAGCTGACAAAATTGACGCCCAATGTAAATATTGCCATCCGAAAGAAACCATACAAATCTTTTTCAGTCATTAAATCTTAATTTTTTGATAAATCATATACGTACTGCACAGTTGTGGCATAAACATGGCCTGGCCTAAATTGGTAAAGCAAAGTTCACGCACATGGAACTCTATTGCAAAAGACCAGCCACGACCAAACTCCTGGAGGAAAAATCAGTTAGTGCTCAATGGTTGATACAATTTATTCAGAGATCTCCAATTCATTTAACCTGGAAATTCTAACATCTGTTAAAACTAAACCAGAGTTCATGTACATTAAGGCTAATGGTGGTTTAACAATTTGATTTTATTCATTTTTGTGCTGAATGGATGACTAAATTACTTAATTTTACATTTTAGCTCATTAATTATACATTAGAATTATTACATTTGATTATTTGGCCTTTTGAAGAAGAGAATCAGATTATATCAAACTCAATAGGCCTTATAGGGCTTGGATAAAACCCATCGAGTCTAAAAGAAATGGACTATCCCCTTGTGGTCTCATATCAACCTATTGATAAGGATGCCACTTAGGTCGAGTATATACTAAAACCCCACCCGACCCTAATGGGTTTGGTTTGGGTTTTTGAATTAGACTCGAATGGCTATTCGGGTCGGATTTGGTTGGTGTTTGATAAAACCCAACCCGAATAAAATTATAAATATAGATTTTTTATAATTTTCTTTATATTTTAATAAAATCCGATCCTAATGGGTCAGGTTTGGGTTTCCAAATTCAACCCAAATAGCTATTCAGTTTGAATTCAGGTTTACCTTTTTTTAAATGGTACTGGGTTTGGGTTTGGCAAAACCTGACCCGAACCCGACTTGGTGGCATCCCTACCTATCGAGAATCAGATTATACGAATCTTCAATGTCTTTTAGATTTCTTCAAAACATGAGCAACCACTTTCAGTTCCTCGAAGTATAATAGGGTGTTTTTAATGAATGTATAAATTTAAGATTTTTTTTTGCCATGAAAAAAATTATTGCAAAAGCCTCAACAATCCTGACAAAAATCTATTTGCAATGAAATTCATGCCCTAAAGTTTGTCTCAAAATGCACCATACATACAATTTATTGGGATAACTTGCAAATTTCTTACATAAGATAGATTATTGCAATGAAATGATGTCCAATCTAAATGTGTAAAAATCATTGCAAAACACTTCTTTTGTCCCACATTAATACCTTCATTCAATTGTTTAAAATGAATTAATTTTAGTTCTTTCTAAGAAACCAAATGGAACTATTAATATGAGAAGGAGTGAGTATATAATAATTTTAAAATTATACTATTTGCAATGACAGTAAAAAAAATTCTAAAAAAAAAGCATATGGATTTTTTGTGACAAAAAATGATCAAATAGACTAACTCCTAAAAAAAATTAAAAAATATGAACTATTTGTGGCAACATAAATTCATTGCGATTATACAAAGAAATTTTAAAAATTATTTTTGACAAATAAGATCATGGAAAAAACTACTTTCCAAAACAAAAAACATTATGGATGCACTATGGATTAAATTGTTCTTTTTATTGTTTCACACTTTTTCTTTGTCAGAGGTACATTATAGGGTGTTTTTCCTGGATAAGCAGCAAGGCCCCATTTGCCGCCACTTTGGGACAACTGGTGGTGCTCCTTTAGCCATGCTAGTTGATGAAAGTGTAATGCCCCGCTTTTTCGATTAGTGGCCTGAGATTTGCTGACTTCACCCCTCCTCTCCCATCAGTGCCCAAATTCTTGAAGAAAAGCAGCCTCTTACTGCGAATATTTGGGAGGTCGAAGTTATTAATAAGGAAGGAGGAGTTGTTCTAGCATATTACAATATGTAAAAATGATAAGGATGCCATAAAGTTG
Organism: Saururus chinensis; assembly: GCA_035235625.1. Classification (NCBI taxonomy): domain Eukaryota; kingdom Viridiplantae; phylum Streptophyta; class Magnoliopsida; order Piperales; family Saururaceae; genus Saururus; species Saururus chinensis. The sequence goes on from CP141147.1 coordinate 1,949,792, forward strand.
GTGGTAGTTCTTGTCTTGGAAAGTTTATTGGTGGGTAGAGGGTGGAACAATAAGGTGGACAGGAGATACTTGCAGCTTGTAGATGACCTGGATGGTTTTGATGAGTATCCTTGGGGAAACCTTTGCTACTGGGACACATTGCGGGGTTTAGAGCAAGTTGTAAGGTCTATGGGCAATGTAAATTACAATATATATGGTTTTGTGCATGTTGTAACAGTAAGTTTTACTTATTTATTGAATTTGTTAAAACATTTTAGTAATTAACTAATGGAGAGTTATGTTTTAGGTGTGGGCAATGGAGAGGATTCCGTTGCTGGGGGATTGCTGTGTAAGCAAAACGAGGAGTACTTTTCCTCTTATATGTAGCTGGGCATCTTACAAGAAGCCCAAATTCGATTATCTTGAGGAGGTGGTTTTTAGTGGGAAGGTATATATTAACTTTTCATTTGTTTAGAATGACTTATGCTATACACATACATGGTACATTTACCTTGCGATATGTATTGATACGTAGGTAAAGGTTTTAAAGGCTATAACTGTAGATACTGAGGACAAAGAGTCCAAGACACTTATTCATGAAGCTGCAAGTTTGAAGTCCTTCTTGACGAATAAGAGAGTAACATTTACATCATTTGTCAGTCTTCAAACAACTTATGATGGTGAGGATGTAGATGAGAAGTCTACCTCCGATGATGACTCTACTGGGGAATGGAATTCCCAAGAGGTGGCTCAATCTTTAGAGGAAGATGTAGATGGGAATTTTATAGTGAAAAGCAAAGTGGCTGGGGAGACTTTCAATTGGAAGGAGGATAGAAAGGGGAAACATAGGGTGGGGGATGAGGGTTTGCATGCCACATTGCTTGATATATTGTCTTCCTTAAGAAGGATTGAAAATAAAGTAGATAGATTGGAGTCAAAGGTTATGAACAAGGCAACTAAGGAAAATGTAAAAAGGCTATGAGGTTTAAGTTTTCTTTACAATTTTGCCAATTGTTATATTTTAATTAAAATGAACTGGAATGATGTGTTTGTAGTTGCTTGTTGTTGAAGAAAAATTTTCTTGTCAAATGGATTACGATTTGCCGCATGTTGATGAAGTACAGTGTAAAACTGTACAACTATACAACTGTAAAACTGGACAACTGGAAAATGGGAAAACTGTAAAACTGTAAAATGGTAAAACTGTACAAGTGTAAAACTAGAACACTTGAACACTGTAAAACTGTTCTATTTTTTCTTCGTTGTGTTTATGTAGAATGTGGTTAAAGAGATGGATGGAGAGGCGAAAAAGGCGGTGGATGTGGAGGATGAAGAGGAGGACGATGAGGTAGAGGCTGAGGATGAGGGGGAGGAGGAGGAAGAGGAGGAGGAGGAGGAGGAGGAGGAGGAAGAGGATGAGGAGGAGGAAGAGAAGGAAGAGGAGGAAAAGGAGGAGGAGGAGGAGGAGGGGAAGGAGGCTAGGAAGATAAAGAGGAAGAGAAAGATGATGGTATGGAGGTGGAGGAGGAGGAGGATGAAGAGAAAGAGGAGGAGATGGAGGAAGAGGAAGAGGAAGAGGAGGAAGAGCATGAGGAGAATGAGGAGGAAGAGGAGGAGGAGGCTGAGAAGGAGAAGGAGGAGGCTGATAAGGGGGAGGAGGCTGAGAAGGAGAAGGAAGAGAAGGGGGAGGATGCAAAGAGGCTGAGAAGGAGAAAGTGGATGAGGCTGATAAGGAGGAGAAGGCTGAGAAGGAGAATGAGGAGAAGGGGGAGGATGCAAAGGAGGAGGAGGAGGCAGCTGAGAAGGAAAAGGAGGAGGAGAAGGGAGAAGATGTAAAAGAGAAGGAGGAGGATGGGGGTGTCATCGGGACTATTGTTGCCGTTGAGGTACAGATAATTTTTGGTTATTGAAGGTACTTGCATAGAACAAAAACTAATAATTTTCTTATCTTCCTATGTAGGACGAAGAAGAGGACAATAAGCCTTTGAGTCAGCATAAATTGAAAATTGCACCAGCGGGAAGGGTGAGGGCTAAGAGTAAATATCGAAAACCCCCTACACAAACCCACAAAAAAAGGGAAAAAAAGAAAGGCCACTGAGAAGTATATGGATATGTGCCCTGAACCCCTAAAGGTTGATACCTCTACCATGAAGAAGGTGAAGAGCAATAAATTGCTCATGCTAAGCGAGGCTGCCCAACTGGATTTTACTAACTTAGTTTCATTTGGGGCAACAGAGGAAGACAAGTTAAATAAGTTTTTAGAGAAGGGTGCGAAGAAAAGAGTTCATTTGTTATTATTCCAAATGGGGACCTTTAAATTTAATACTATTTACTTGGCATTGTATTTGATTTGAGGGTTGGTATTTGTAATAAGCATATATGCAGACCTTGGGGGCTCTCTAATAACCCCAGCATTATTGAAGGTTATTACAAACCCTCGGAGATGGCTAGGAGATGAAGTATGTGTATTGATTTATGTCATTTTAATATACGTTTGTAAGAGCTAAGAAGGAATATGTATTAATCTAATGTGTTTTTGTTTCTATATAGCACATTGATGCTTATGTCACACTCTTGGGCAACAATAGGCCTCAATGGGTGAGGGACCAAACATTCCACTAAGTGCATTTCCTGGTAAGTCATCATTTTTTAAAATACACTAAACTCTGAACTGTGAAATGTATAACTATTAATAGGACAATGGATAACTGTCAATAGGATAGTGGATAACTGTAAGGATGAAAGTTAATTTACTGTAATGTGTTTGCAGAGATTGCTTGTGCGTGACTGCAAGGATACAATGGATAAGTGGGTGGAATTCGAAAATGCACATGGCAAGCTGCCAGATTTAGGCGAATGGGCCGACATGTGGACATCAGTCCCAGACTCTTTGAAGAGTTTTTTGAGTGTCAAAGGAAAATAATTTTTAGAATTTTCACATCATTACTTCCCACTCAATGTCAGCAACAATCATTGGATTTTGGTGGTGCTCCGTATATGGGAAGCTGATATTTAGATTTTTGACCCTCTTTACTCAGGAAAGGAGTTGGAAAAGTATGGCATTGTGGTGGGCAAGCTGCAGGTCCTTATACCTTTAATCCTCTATAAGTTTGGATGGTTAGAGTGTGCCAAATGGTGGACGATGGATATTGTGGAGGTAGTAGGTCACCCCAAACAGTTTAACTGTGATGATTGTGGTGTTCTTGTATGCTTATACATGTGATATTTGTCACATTGATATGCATTTGACTTCACTGGTGAGGGCGTGCCTCGGCTAAGGAAGTTACTTGCTTACTAGTTATGGACAAAAAAAGGGTTACGATACGAATTTAGTCATTCATTAATTATTTTCTTTTCATAACATTTAATTGAGGGCTTTACTAATGCAGCTGTTGAACCCTTTTTTCAGAGGATGACAATGGCCTTCCGGAGACATAGAAGCAACCATAAACCCTACCAAATGTTGAAGCACAAACAACACTCAATATATTTAATTAAAAATGTTCAGATGTTGTTCAATGTTCAATGTAATGGTGTATTTAGATATTGTTCTTTTAAATATATTGAGTGTTCAACCATAAACCCTGCCAAGTGTTCAATGTTTTTGAATTTAAAAATACTAAGAACACACATTCAGATATTGTTCTTTTATGGTGTATTCAGATGGATATTGTCTGCAGATGGTTATTTTATGGTGTATTAAAATAATGGGATGCACAAATGATCAATTTAAAGAAAACCATACTACTAACATAATGGGATGCACCATGGACATTGCATCTAAACGGGAATACTGGGAAGTGGTCAACTGCAAGCGGGGAATTGGAAAACGTCCGGCTGGGAACTGGAAAATGGAAAAGTTTCATTGCAAGCAGAGAAAATGGCAAATTGGAAAGTACAAAAGTATACAGTAAACCTGGAAAGACAAAGAGAGACAAATTGTACTTGTACACCGTTCATATACACAAGAATACCTTTTCTCTTAAGGTATGTATTATAGACGTAATATAACCGATGTAGGTTTTTCCCGTCGAGATGTCATATGATGAAGGAGAGGGTAGTTCAGTCCAAAGCCTTCCCACATTTGCATGTTCCCACGTGAGAAAGTCTACATCATATGACAACCCGACCCGACGCGAGTCCTTTTCAAATACGGTCGCTCAGTCCAGGAAAATGTCTTCATCTTCTCTGGTACGACTTCATCCTGCGATGGTTTTATCTCCAATCAGGCTTCCTACCTGGGTTGGTTAATCTTTCGACCTAGTTTTGTTTGCACATTTGTTTCCTTCTTCATGACTTTTCTTGGGCACGTCTCAACTTACAGCTCCGTATAGTCATTTCATAGTTTATGATAAGAAATGTGTTACAAGATGAAAAAAGGTATTTTGGGTTGGTTATATATTGGTCATTTCGTAGTTTATGATAATAAGATTTCTGGCTAATTGGAAAACTAAATATGGGAAACTGAAAAATGGGAAGACTGGATAACTGAAAAACTGGAAAAGTAGACAACTGGATTACTGATATGATACAAGAAGAGCATGGAAAGGGATACACAAAGTTTGTTGTGTGTTTGGGACGTACATTGTGATGCAAGTTGTAGGAAATATAATTGCGACAATGCAAAATCAAAACTAATTAAAGTTCCATGGATGGTGACTTATGTTGCTATCTTGGATATGTTGTATGAAGTGTGTAAATGGTCAAAGAAAGAGTACTTATTAAAGTTAAGTTTCATATATCCTATTGCAGTGCCTATTTACCTTACACCTTCTCAAATAAATAATGATGGAACTCTATATTGCTTCCTTCGAGAGAATAAGCTAAGATCGAATGAAATACCATTTATGATAACTAAAAGAAGAAAAGAGAATATTATTGAAGGGAATATTAGTGTCAAAGTGCCAAAATGGCATGAGATGAGAAGAAAAAGTGCAAAGTGGGCGGAGAATATAGGAAGCAGAGGAGCCATGTGGGAAGAGAAGGGCACATTTTCTAGTGTACCATACAACACAACTGTCAATCTCAGTTGTGATGAAGATAAACTCTAATTAGATTAGCTATTTCATTTAGAGGAGGAGAGTAGGATGAAGAAAACACAAACCTCCCGAATTGATATTGAGACAAAAGCAACACTCGATGACCTTGCAAGTGGAAAGGAAAATTTCGATATCGATTCAAGCATTAATGAGTATGTCCCAAACACGAATATAGATGACTTTCAATTTGGTTAGGTTCCTTATTATGCTTCACCATCAGCATATGAAGATGATCATATAGGAGAGGAGAATAATGGTGTAGAAGAACATGATATTAGTGCTCCAACACCCGAAAATCAGCCTTCTCCTAATGATGAAAGGTACAGTCAATATGGTGAATATATTTTGTAAGTATATATTATGTATGCATATATGTATGAGACTATTGATATAAACTATATTGTGCAGATCAAATGGAAGCAACTATAGTCAGCATCCTTCTATTGATGAAGAAGTGGAAAACATAGATAGTCCAAAAATATCAGTTCCAATTGCAGTTCCATTTCCAGTTGAAAGAATGTAAGTTTCTTTTTTAGTTTGGCAGTTTTTCAGTTCCGTAGTTTTACAGTGTGGCAATTTTTCCATTTGGCAGTTGTTCAGTTTGGCCATTTTTTAGTTTGGCAGCGTTTCAGTGTGTGGGCAGTTATTCTTTTTGGCAACTTTTACTTTTGGCACTTATTCAGTTTGTAAGTTTGTTTTTTAAGTTTGACAGTGTATCAGTGTGTGGCAGTTTAATAATTTACACTTATAATTTTTAGGAAGAATAAGAGATGGAGACTTGATGAAGAACCCCCAAGTTTGACCTACAAAATGGACATTACTGGGGAGGATCCCTATGTAAATAATGACTTTGGTGTTAAATTAGGGAAGGTTTATGATCGAGAAACGATCAAAATTTGTCAACAGTTCAAGGACAAAGCAATGCTTCAACTTCAACTTCACAACATGGCCATGTACACCAAGTTTTAGTTTAAGGTTATATATTCAAATAAATCAAGGTATACAATCAGATGTGTTGTTGAGGACTACCCGTAGAGACTACATGCCTCAAGAATTAGTGGATGTTTCATGTTCAAAGTGAAGGAAATGAATTCAGTACATATATGTTCGAAGGCATTACTTGGTGAAGATCATTGTCAAGCAAAAAGTGGGATTATCGCTGATGCTATATACAGTCGTATGGAGGGACGTGGGTCTTACACACCAGACGATATAAAAAAAGATATTAATGTCAAGTATGGAGTTTCCATAAGTTACCGTAAGGCTTGGAAGGCTAAAGAGGCCGCTGTGGAGAAGTTGAGGGGAACGTTTGAGGAGTCTTATGCAGACCTTCCAGCATATCTACACCAATTGGAAAGGATGAATCCAGGGATTACCACAAATATCCAATACGGCATTAGAGACAAATCTTTACAAAGGTGTTTTGTATCATTTGGTGTGTGCGTTGAGAATTTCAAGAGGCACATGCATAAGGTAATTGCTATAGATGACACACATTTAAAAGGACGGTACAAAGGAATTTTATTTGTCGCATTAACTTTGGATGGTGACAATCACTTGTACCCCATTGCATTGGGGATAGGAGAACCAAGAAACAACGACTCATGGGAGTGGGTCCTTAAACTTCTGAAGCATGTCCTAGGCCACCTTGAAGGGCTGGTTATCATCATGTGTGGTCTAATATGTATGCAAAATTCAAAGATACAGGTCTCTCGCCCCACTTCTACATTGCAGGAAAGACAAACCGGCCACAGATATTTGACGAACAAATGACCATCATACAAAGGATTAATCCAGATGCGTACAAGTGGTTAATGGATGTAGATGTAGGAAAATGGGCAAATGTACACTTTCCCGGGAAGAGGTATAATGTTGTGACTTCTAATGGGTGTGAAAGTTTGAACTCCATGATTAAAGAGCATTGGGAATATACAATTTTAGTCATATTAGAGGGTATACGCTTAAAGAAGAAGATATGTAGTATCAACGTATCATATGTGCAGGGAAGTGGACTAGTGAATTAACCTTGTGGGCAGAAAATGAGATTGAGGCAATGGTTAAGGAAGCACATGCACTTGCATGCTATCCTATCATTGCACATGAGTTTTATATGAAGTCGTATCCATATGATGATAAAGTTGATTTGGGAGCTAGGACATGCACCTGTGGGAAAATCTAGGCCATGGGTCTACCGTATGAACATGCACTGCCTGCATGCTCAAAAAGACACATTGATTATCATGCATATTGTTCCCCATTTTACAGGGCTGATACATATAAGGAGGTTTACAAGTGCTACATATACCCTGTTCTACATAAAGGTCAATGGGAAACACTGGATTTTATAAGAGCAATTCAATTGAAGCCTCCACATTCAAGGATTCCGGCCGGACAACCGAAAAAGAAGCGAATACTCTCACACGACACAGAAAAGAGAACCGTGAAGTGTAGTAAATGTAAGGGGTTTGGCCATAATAGGTCTACTAGTCAGTTCCCAGTTAGGCATCATGAGAGCAATGACAATGAAGACAGTAGTAGAATAGATATAGGAAAGTGACAAGTCCCTTATGCAAATAAGAAAAAAACAAAAACTCCTTGCAATATGATACATGTTTAGCTAAAAATGTATTTTTGTGGATATGAAAGGTGTACAAGGACAGTTTTTTGTTTATATTATGTTTTTTCGTGAGTTTATCATGTTTCTGTTTCCAATTTGACAGTTTCATCGCTTTACATTTTTCGTTTTCTAGTTACCAGCTTTTAGTTTCCTAGTTTCCGGTGTTACAGTTGCCAGTTTTCCCATTTCCAGCTTTCCAGTTGTCCCGTTGCCAGTGTTACAGTTGCCAATTTTCTAGTTTCCAGCTAGGTCCATTATTACATCTCTTTATGTGATACAAAATTTGCACATTTGTGTGATAGAAAATGGAAACGACCAAGAACTGAATTTCTTGTATTAGTATTTTTAATAAAACATAAGACAACTATCTGAACATAATTCAAAAATATTGAATTGAGTTTTATGATAGCGAAGATGCATTTCATAATTCTACTTTCGTCACCACGAGAACTAAGCATAGATGAAGTCTAACTTTGGAGCTCCAGGAAGACATCAGCTCAGCGCAGCTATCATGCAATTAACTGGGGGATCACAGGCGGAACACGTCTCAATTGGGGATCTTCCTCACTGACGTCAGTGAGAATAGCCTATGCCAATTCCTGTCAGTGCACTATAATTTTATGTTATGCTGAGAGAAATTTTCATAGACCAATTGGCTGCCATCTGTGAGGAAGATCCTCAATTGAGACATGCTCCACCTACTGTGATCCCCTCGTTGATCGCATGATAGCGGAGCTGAGCTGATGTCTAGGCTTCTTGGAGATCCAAAGTTAGACAACATCTATGCTTAGTTCTATGTCTCCGGAAGGGCGTTGTCATCTTCTTCATATAGCTTATTCGGTAGTTTCCCCTCTCTGATTTTTTTCCATGCAGCCTTTGACATTTCCTACACAAAGATGTTAAATTAAAAATTAATCAACTGGGAATATACATATATTGTATAATCAAACTATTAATATATGAAAAAGATAATGCCTAAAAAAATAAATTAATGCTCACTAATCAAGCTCTTTATTATCTAGAAGATCCAGTTTTATGGTTTTCTAGTGTTATAGTTTTCCTGTTTTATAGTTTTCCGGTTGTAGGTGGAATTCCTAGTATATAGTTTTCTCGATTTATAGTTTTCAAGTGTTTTAGTTGTCCAATTTTATATGTTTCCAGTTATTCAGTTTCATACTTTTCCACTTATTTTACGGCCAATGAGCAGTAAAATTTCTGTCAATTTCCAATTTTTCAGTTCTACAGTTTTCCAGTTGTGTAATTATTCAGTTCACAGTTGCATATTAATATTTATCATACAATTTCGTCACAACGGTCAATTTGAGACTAATTCATGCTTAATCATCCAAAAAATTAAACACATTAATCATTACGTACTAATCACAACAAGCAATTTGTAACAACTTAATGTAAAATACTTTCATGAGGGCGAGATGAGGGCAGTGAGGTCGAGGTCGAGTTGAGGCAGTGCAGTCGAGAGCGAGGGCGAGATGAGGGTAGTGAGGGCGAGATGAGGGTAGTGAGGGCGAGTTGAGGGCAGTGAGGGCGAGTTGAGGGCAGTGAGGGGGATAGATGAAGTCGGAAATGACAAAGAGGAGCAGATAGCGAGGGCGACGAACAGATGCTCTCCGGGAAATAGAGGTGGTGAGGGAGACGAATAGCTGCTCTCCAAGAAGTCTTGGTGGCGAGGGAGACGAAGAGACACACCATTCACCGAGGAGTCTACTTCGGGGAGTGTCTACTTTGGGGAGGGTATTTCAGTCAAAAGCGCTCCTACGTGTTCAAGTTCCCACGTGACCAAGTCTACTTTGGTAAAAAGTAAAAACTTGCTCACATTTCAGTTATTTGACCAAAGTAGGAGTCTACTTTTGGTCAATTCCTCTAGTTTAAGAGATAGTTAGAAATTCCAAGTTAAATAATTAAAGATCTTTTAATAGCATCATTTGGTAAAAATGTTCATTCCCAATTTTATTTAATATATGTGATTGAGTACTTAAAAAAGAGTATCATAAGCTTATTTTACTTTTTCTTAGATGTGAGTTTCACCATTCAATATAAATTAAATTTTTTTTAAATGTAACTATTAATATGGGATAGAGGGAGTATTACCTCCTGTTTTTCTTTTAGAGTTTGGTTAAGGCCGGTCTTTTGTGATAGACTTCCTTGTGGGTGAATTTTAATCTGTGGATTGTTTATGCCACAATTATATAGTACGAATATGATTTATAATAAAAAAAAGGATTTAACTAATAAGAATGATATGTATGGTTTTCATTATGCAGTTTTTTGTCATTTGTATTCCTTCTACACCAGTGAATTTCTTTCTGCTGAGCGTATTTACATGAGAAATCTAGCCAGCGTTATAGCTTCGACGCTTGGGGCTCAAACTTACTAGGTTGGCTAGACAACCTCTGTTTGCGTTGGATTGATCTGCACATTCACCACTAGTAAGATATCGTATTAAAAGTTTATAGCACCTATGTACATTGGGTCCATTAGCATATTAAATGTCCATGTTGTTATATTCCCTTGAATAAGAAAAAAAAAAGCATACATGCGTTTGAGTATGTTTCTTAAAATTCACATTTTTTTAAGAAGTAAAATATGGCAAACTTTAGCATAATATCGAAATTTTGGCCACATTTAACATATGTATGGACAGTTAGTTGAAGTTTAGGATTTACAGCTCTAATTCAGCAACCACAATCTATGGAGTGCGTTTTGTGCTCTCGCCAAACAAGAGAGGCACTTGCACTTGTGTTCTGTTGATATCTTGCACAAAAGCAAAACACATGATGCAGGAAGTAGTTAAAGGTTTCGCATTCCTACCAGAAAACAAAAAAGAAGGTGAAAGTAATAAATTCCATTTTTTCAGCGAAGGACATTGGTATGACCATCTTGTTACTCTGTTTACCAACTTTTATTTGGCTTTCTACCAAAATAAATACTATTAAACACACACTTGCCAATAAAAAATAAAAAAACTTTTGAATACTATTATGTTTGGTTAGCATTGGCAGCATTCATCCAGAAAAACAAGAAACTAAAGACTAAATATTTACGAGAGTTGTCGGCCACTTGCGTTTTTGGTTGTTTAGTACAAATAAATACAACGTTCATCACTCCCTCAATTATTGTAGTAACAGGTCCACCGTTCATGACATTAGTAATAAAAAAATATTTAAATCACTTCAATTTTTACACTTCAAAAACTTTATTTTATTATTTTAACACTATTAATGAATAGGGCCAATTTTTCCAGCCTTGTTATTCTTAAAAATATCGACGTTTGTTTGGTTTACTAAAACCAAAACAAATACTATTAAACGAACACTTACTAAATGCTGTGGTTTGGGGTCCACCCTAAGAGTGGGCCCCACCCACTTTAAGATATGCATAAGGAAATTCAGCCATGCAGGATTCAGGGAACAGGAGATAAGCACATAACCGAAAAGTGAGTGTCGTGTTTGTGCAGGATATGTGAAGAAAGTAAAAACAAGGGCCGACGTTTTCCTATGTGTGCAGTGAATGCATGGCGAAGAAACAGAGAGTGCGTCTTCAACGTGTTCTGTGCATAAAATAGAGTACAGAAGTTTTCTTCCTTGTGTGGGCGAACAGAAAAGAAGAGGGCGATGGTGAGAGAGGATTTATGTCAGACATTGGATTGGGAGATTCTCATCATCTTCATCCCAGTTATTTAGATCAATTTTTCAGAGTTCAATGATATATCTTTTATGCAAGGGGAGAAAAAGATAAAACTAAGCGACTTTTTAGGTTTTTTATATTCTATATTTTTTGTTTATCTTTATGACAAAAAATTAATCTGTAAGAGAGAGAATTAAACCTCTTTGAAGGTTTAATTGTAGTTGTATTAAACCTTATCATATTGGATTGCCTAATTGGGTTGATTCGCCCCGTAGGTTTTTACTCTTGATTTGAGAGAATTTTCCACATTAAAAATTATGTGTCTCTTTATCTATTCTACTTGGTTATTTGGTGATATATTTACTAAATTTATTTTTTTAAAATATAAGTTAAATATTAAGAATTTTCTCAAAAACATCCCAACATTAAAATTATAATATTAAAATATAAATATGATTGGTTGGCATTGGCAGCATTCACTAAAAGATCTCAAGCAAGCCATGACAACTTACTAATGACTAGACATTTAAGAGAGCTGTCAGCCACTTGTGCTTGAGTTGATCACTCCAAATTAATATGATAATTTTAAAAAATAATTTTCCATTTATTAATTATTTTATAAAAAATTACAAGAGCTTTGGTTTACATCCAAATATGTAAGCCAAGATAGAATCAAGTATTATTGTCTTTTAAACACTTGTTAAACAAAAGAAAAACTATAGAATCCCAATCGGTTTAATTTGATTGGGCAAGTGGTTGACAATCAGACAAAGCCTACGCTTGGCAAGCATTCACACATAGATTTTTACATAAATTATAATGCATAAATTGTTATATAAAAGTGTTTCATTAGACAAAAGAAAATAGAAAAAGAGAAAAAAAAAAAAGGAAAAAAACTGATAAGGACTTGTTTGATGTAACCCGCCCCCTTAAGTACTACTCTATGGATTTTGAACCAATAAGTGATAAATGTGGGCTTACACCACAATATGTTTGGGAAGCTTTTTTTATACTTTCCATAAATAATGAGCCTAACGTAAGCAACATGTAGAGTCTTGATATTTAAGATTGATGGTGTATGCACTAGTCCACATTAACATTAGTAATAATGAAATTAACAAGTGATGTCTATTTCATAGACAAAGGGGAGATAAAGGGCTATTGAAATTAACATGTGTTGTCAATCTTATATATAACGGGCTCTTATACACAGTTTATGCTAACATATATTTACAAAATCGATAACAAATATATTAATATATTTTAGCATTAACATTACACTATAACAAATTGGAGTACAAGCGTCGCTAATAGTGCTTTAAGCGTCTCTAATGTGTATTAGTGACGTTTATAAAGCGTAGCTAAATGCGTCGGTAAAACTATCATCGCTACTACTTATTAACGACGCTTATCATTAAACGTCGCTAATTGTCTTAACATTAATGACGTGTAAATAAGCGTCACTAAATAGTTATTGTTACGACGCATAGAGAAGTGTCACTAATAGGTGACTATTAGCGACGTTTATGATTAAGCGTCGCTAATAATAAAAAAATTTAAAAGACAAAATTTTGAATAAAATAATAAAAAAGCGTCGCTAATCAAAAAATGAAAAAAATTATTTTTCTATTAGCGATACATAAATAGATGGATGTGGTGCCAGATTCCGGCCCCGAGCCCCCTCATCCGGTCTGTCGACTGGAGGAGGGGGGGACCGGGTGTAGGGGGAGCACCGGCGAGGGGGAAGGGGAGCGAATCCGGCAAGGAGCCGGATTCCGGCCCCCACAGCCCCTTCCTCCAGTTTGTTGAACGGAAGAGGGGGAAACTGGAGAGAGGGGATAGGGGGGATCGCTATGGAGAGAGGGGTGGAGGGGGCAGCCGGAATCCGGCAGGGAGCTAGATCGGCCTCCACAATCCCTTCCTCCGGTTTGTCGACTGGAGGAGGGGGGGGAACCCAAACCATGGGTGGGGATCGCCGACGAGAGAGGGGAGTCTGAGTGTGGAGGGGGGGGAGCTGAGGAAAGGGGCGGGGAGCTGGGGGCGATCACGAGTGGGTGGTCGCAAGGGGACGGTCACCGGCGTGTGGTCGCAGCGGTGCGATTGCCGGGGGTGGTCTGCGGGCTAGGAGAAGGGAACCGGGGAGAGAGGGAGGGGAGCAACCACCGAGGGGCTTCTCTCCAGGGGCGATTGGCGAGAGGTGGTCACTGGGGACGATCTCCTGGGGGAGGTCACCGGCGGTGGTTAGTGGCGAGGAGGGTGGGGGGATTTATAGGAGAACTTTGAGGGTGAAATTTGCCCATGCGAATGTTTTTGCGACACTTCCAGTGGAGGCATCACAAAAAGGGGGAAAGTGAGACAGGGTAAGAAAGAGAGAGAGGGGGGAGAGAGAAAAGAGGAGAGAGAGGGAGGGAGGAGAGAGAGAGAGAGAGAGAGAGAGAGAGAGAGAGAGAGAAAAGAGAAGAGAGAGAGAAAAGAGAAGAGAGAGGGAGGGAGGGAGATAGGAGAGAGAGAGTGGAGGGGAGAGAGGAGAGAGAGAGAGAGTGGAGAGAGAAAAGAGAAGAGAGAGGAGAAAGAGAAAAGAGAAGAGAGAGAGAGAGAGGAGCGAGAGAGGAGATCCGGTCTCTCTCCTCTCTTCTCTGTCTTCTTTCTCTCCTCACCCCTCTCTCCTCTTTCTCTCCTCACCCCTCTCTCTGTCTCTCTCTCTTTCTCTCCCTCCCCTCTCTCTCTCTCCCTCCTCTCTCTCACCTTTCCTCTCTCTCTTCCTCTCTCCCCTCTCTCTTCCTCTCTCTCCCCTCTCCTCACACACTCTCTCTCTATCTCTTTTAATTTATTTTTTTAAATAAATAATGCTATTAGCGATGTATACCATATACGTTGCTATTAGTTGTGGTCGCTAATACTTTTTTTATTAAAAAAATTGTTAAAAATAATCTTCCCTCTCTCGCCCCTCCTTTCTCTCTCGCCTCTCTCTCTCCCTCCTCTCTCCCTTCCTCTCTCTCTCTCTCCCCTCCTCCTCCTCCTCCTCTCTCTCTCCTCTCTCTCTCCCCTCTCGCTAATACTAAAGGGTATTAGCAACGCATATTCGTATGCGTCCCTAATACTAATAGTATTAGTGATGCATATTCGTGTGCGCCCCTACTACCAATAGTATTTAGTGATGCATATTCATATGCGTCACTAATACATTTCCTTTTTTGATTAATTTTTAAATAAAAAATATTAAGAAATCAAACTTAAAATTTTCTCTCTCATCTCTCTCTCCTATCTCTCTCCCTTCTCTCTCTCCTCCCTCTCTATCTCTCCCTCTCCTCTCTCACTCCTCTCTCTTCCTCTCCTCTCTCCCCTCCTCTCTATCTCTCCCCCTCTCCCTCTATCCCCTCTCCTCTCATTATTTTATCTCTTTTTTTTCTCTCTCTACTTATTTTAAAATTAATAGAACAAATTATAAGGTAATAGCGACGCATACGAATATGCGTCGCTAGTATATTAGCGACGCATATTCGTATGCGTCACAAATACATTTTTATTTATTTAGTTTTTTAATTAATTTTTAAATAAAAAATATAAAAAATTTATAATTAAATTTCTCCCTCTCTCTCTCTACACTCTCTCCTCTCCCTCTTCTCTCTCTCCTCCGTCTCTCTTCTCTTTCTCCTCCCTCTGTCTCTATACTCTCTCCTCCCTCTCTCTTCTATCCCTCTTCTCTCTCTCCTCCCACTCTCTCCCTACCCTCAGGCTCTCCTCCCACTATTTCTTTTATATTAATTTTTAAAAAAATAAAAAACACTATTTGCGACACATAGATTTATGTGTCGCTACAAGCGTAGGGTATTAGCGACGCATAGACCCATGTGTCGCTACTACCCTAAGGTTGTAGTGTCGCATAAACCTATGCATCACTAATATAATTTATTTAATTTTTTTAAAATAATTTAAAATTAAAATTTTTTCCACTTCCTCTCTCCCTCCTCACCTTCTCTCTCTATCACTCTCTCTACACATCCTCTCTCTTCTGACTCTCTCTCTTCCTCTATCTCCCCTCTCTCTCCTCTCTCTCTCTTATCTCTCTCCTCTATCTCTCTCTTCCCCTTATCTCTCCTCACTCTCTAGCTTGCTCCTCTATCTCTCTCCTCTCTTCTCTCTCTATCACTCTCTCTTCCTCTAGCTCTTTTCTCTCTTTAGTTTCTCTTTTTTTATTATAAATTAGATTTTAAAGTTAATAAGAAAATTTAAGAAAAAAATATATTATACATAAATAGCAAAAGTTTAATCTATTATTGTCACTACCTTTTATTGAAAATTTAATATTTATTTATTATATATACAAATAGTAAATATTAAATAAAATATATCATATTTAACAAGTTTATTTTTACTTTTTTAATATTTTTAACATATAATTATTTATTAAATAAAATCAATTAATAAAGCTAATACTGATGCATGTAATGAAGCGTCGCTATTTGTCAAAGCTATTTGTGACGCTTGTCTAAAAGTGTCGCTACTAGTTCTAATTTTTATTTTAAATTCATTACTATTAGTGACACTTGTATTATACGTCGCTAATAGTTATACTATTAGCGACGCTTTTTCTTAAGCATCGCTAATAGTTTTGATTTTTTTCATTTTTTTAACAAATATCTTTTAGCAACACTTGTTGAAAACATCGCTAATCGCATAACTAATTGTCGACATTTATTTGAAAGTGCCGCTAATATGGGTAGTATTAGTGACACTTTAAATTAAGCGTTGCTAAAAGATGACTATTAGCGACGCATATTATTATGCGTCGCTAATAGTTTATTTTTTTTGCGATAATTTTGTATGTGTCGCAAATAGTAGTTTTTAGCAACGTTTTTGTTTGTGTCGCTAATACTACATTTTGTTGTAGTGAACCCCAGGAAGTAAATAAAGGAGGGGAACACACAAATAAAGAAGCAGTTCTTTAAAAGTCATTAAAACTAAGATTTAAGTGGAAAATTGCCTCTGCTGCACCCTTCCTACCTCAGGTGCCCTGAAAGTTGAGGTACACCGTCGTTGAACCACCTGCACAAGATGAGGAGGCAGTCAAGAAGGTGGTCAATCATGGCTTGAAGAAGCCGAAACATTTCAACAGCTACGTTGAGGAGCAGCTAGCTAAGTTTAGACCCACAGAATAGAATGCAAAGCCAAGTGACGAAGTTCTTCTTGCATCGGCCCCTTGCCCATACATTATCCTTCCAGCACAACCAAAGTCTCCCACCCCAGAAGTAGTGGGCTCAACTGCTGGCTCCATTGGTAGTAATTTATCGGATACTCCTCTAGTTGATCAAGAAGTACTAGAGAGTATCTGCAATGTGATAGACGTCGAAGAGCAGGTTGTGAAGAAGATGAATAAGGAGGAGGCCTGTGTGTTGCTACGTTGTTTGGGTCCCTCTCAGGGTTGTTCTGGTCCCTCCAGGGGTTTTTCCAGTCCCTACCAAGGTTGTTCGAGGACCTCCCGGATTTGATCGTAGACTTCTTCATTTATTTTCTTTAAAAATCTCGTTATCATAGTCCTTTGCAACTTCGGACCCTTCTTCTTCTTTATTTTGGAGGCAGCTTTCGACTGTCTTTTCTTTTTATTTAAGAAGTAAGAAATCACATTAGTCAATAAATGATATGCACACCAATCATGTTTTGGCTTACACGATGAAACACCATATCATATTGATGAAAAAATGAAAAATGGCCTAATCGTGTTAACAATCACATGACCACAACAAGATTGTTTTCTTAACAAACATCTGGTTCAATGATCGTGTGATCAATCACACGACCACAATGAACTTGTCTTTCTTAAAGCACGACTATTTAGGCGACTATGTACTCGATTACACGAATATCCCCATACAAACACGGTACATTAAAATATCGTACTTGCTCAAAATGAATCCCTTGTCCGCCAGCTGAGAGACAGGTACTAGTTGATCTTCATGGGTAGATGGTTGGCGAGCTTCTCTAGATTTTGAAGCTCTTGACTTGACACGAACTGAAGGCAATCCTTCGGTTTTGGGAGGAGGGGTTGATGCATGGGGACGTCTGGTTGAGGGGGTTCATATGGTTGTTTTGTCTCTAGTTCCCGAGGGGGTTGCTTTTGTTCTATATGGCTTGTTGCCACCTCCAGATCATTTTTAACCCACTGGAGTGCAGCTTCAACTCTCTCCGTGTTCCATCCCGGCTCACCGTAGAGAACAACCTTCTCCAAAACAACATTACAAATCCCGGTCATTGCATCAACTGGAATGACGAATGATTTAATAACATACTGGCCGGGATGTATATGTCCTGATGTCTCGCCATGGTGCGTGTGGACAGGTTTCATTGTCCGACGTGTTGTTGTTTGCGTACCCACCTTCTTAGCCTTCGGGGTCACCCTTTAGCCATCCATCAAGTGGGCCTCTTCGGCAATTGGTGTGATTCGCATAATAACTTGGGAGTCTGGCTTCAGTCGCATGAACACCTCCTCATACCACTTCCTCATCTGCTAGTGAGCTAGAAGCTTCTTCCTCGCCTTTTTGTCGGCATGGTCAAGTTTAGCTCTCCACGTCGCTCAAGAGTTGGGTAAATCTAGGCCATCTCTTGCACCTTGCACTACATGGAGGACCACTGGGAGCCCATATGGACGCATGCTCATAAAACCATACCTGGTGGATAATACAAAAGAAAATGGTTAGTAGTGTAAGTATGACAATTTAGTCGTGTTATGTATAACACACTTCATGGCCAAATCGTGTTACCGATTACACAATAGTTCATTATCATGTAATGTCCTCTACACGATATTATACTTAGTTGTCTTACCGATCACAAGATATTTCTATGTGCATGTTTTACCTCGTATTTTTGATAACATGATCAACTTGATATCATGTGAGCGATACAACAATATACATGTGTTTGTAGAAATATCGTGTCATTAGACAGACGATAATTGAAGTTATTGTGTTATCTATAATATGAGCATTACCAGAAGCACTAATGAAGCCCCAACGACAATTTCGGCTATGGCGGAGTGCTCATTCTGTCTGCTCATGATGTTCTGGTGAGCTGATTATATGCCTCTTATCAACATATCATGCATGATCCCAGCCCAATTGTAGCTCCCCACAACCAACATGTCATCGATGTAATCACACAAAGCTGGGGATACAGTTTTGTTGCTCTGTGTGAATAACACTAGGATCCCCATGTGCATGATAACCAACCGTGCTAAGTCCTCATCTGACACAGTCCATGTGTCAGAAGCAACTTCTTTCAACATTTCTTTAAGTCCTGTTTTCTTTGGCCGCTTCCCTCGGAAGAACTTGTAGAATTTCCCCTTGCCTTGGGCAACTTTCCCCTCGCTACTTTTCAAATTACACGGGTTCCCTTCTCCACTCAAACCCGTGCTCATTGCCACATTAACCACAGTAAGGGGCAGTCTTTTTCCCCTAATGATGAAGACCTCCTGTGAGTCATCCCAACACTCACCAATGAGAACATCCAAGAGCTGCATGGGGATGATGATGGGCTCGCAATCATGTACTGGGTAGAACCCAGTCTCCACCGAGATAGCCTTTCATCTCGAACATAAATCTACAAGGTCTTTTGATAGACGAAGTCCAGCAGGAAAACTATTCGTTCCCAGACCCAGTCTTCTCCCCTAGATTTTCTTCTTATCTTCTGTTGCCTTCACTGACTCTGCCATTTTCTGTAATACTCTAACTTTACGTCTGCAAAATTGGATAAATATATGTATATTAACAATGGGTTGTGACCATAATCAATAGTCATGTTGATTCACATTATCTAACTAACTTCTATATATATGATAAGTATATATATTGTGATATCGAACATATGATAAGAGGACCTCTCATACACGATATCACAATGGTTAAATATGTGTTGTCAGCGTCTTATCGAACACACAATATATGACTTATCATCTTTCGGAAAACACAATAAGCTGCTTTGACTACCTATGTCATGTGTTCTATTACACGACAAACCAAAAATCGTGCATACAAATATACCATGTAGATTTTGGTAAAGGTCTTACCACGAAACGGCCGCTGATTTTCTCCAAGCCGGATTAACCCCTTGATCAGCCACTGATTTTCTCCAAAGTTCACTCCTTTACCGGGATCACGTTGAACCGAACCTCACTACATGGCCGAAACTTACTTTGGGGCATATAGTTTCAAAATCACCTTCCAAAACAAGATGAAACGGAACTAACGCCGGAGTGTTTTTCGAAATCTCCTTCCGGAAACAAAAAAACCCTAATCTTCAAAAAACCGATTGTAGGTTTTTGCAATTGTTGGTCAGATAGGTCACAAAATCTCCTCTCACACTGCGTGAACGCTGCTCGATGCTCCAAATGACAAAATCGATGGGTCAAAAATTGGAACAGACTTTTCCATCAAAGGAATTGCTGGTGTCTGAAGTCGTTTGCCTGTGAATGCGACTTCATGAGGGTTTTACACGATATAAAACCCTATCTCCGGTTAGGGGTATTTTTGTCCAAAATTCATATTATACCGTGTTATTCCAGGTTTATGGCATTTGTATTTTAAATCCAGGGAATATGGAAATTTGTAATCTTCAGCTAGGCAATATGGAAGAAACTCTTTGAAATAAACCAAAAAGTATTTCTATTGATTAACTCCCTTAAAAGCACTTTGAAAAATTATATCACAGACATGAAAAACACCATACAAATTCATATAACCATCATGCTAACCTTCACTACAACAAAATTGGGTATTAGTGACGCTTATATAAGCGTCGCAATAATATGTGTCGCTACAAAGTGATAATAACGACATATCAAAAAACGTCGCAAAAAAACTACTATTAGCGACACATAATATTAAGTGTCGCTAATGGTAGTCTATTAGCGACGCATAAGTAAAAACGTCGCTAATACCTATCCTTTTAGTGATGCTTAGACAAGCGTCCCTAAAAGGTATATCTATTAATTTTTTTTAAATTTTTTTAAAACCATTAACGATGTATTTTTTCAAACGTCGCTAATAGTTTAAACCATAACGACGTTTATAAACAAACATTGCTAATAATTATCAATTTTAAATAAAAAAATAAAAAATTAAGAACTAATAGCGATGCATGGTTATGCGTCGCTACTACTGGATAGTATTAGCGACGTATTGAACTATGCGTCACTATTACCCTTGTTAGTAGCGACGCATAGTTACATGTGTTGCTAATACCTATTTTTAAATAAAAAATATAATGACAAAGAGAGAGGGGTAGGGAGGGGAGAGAAAGAGGAGAGGGAGAAGATAGATAGAGGGAGGAGAGAGAGGGGAGGAAGGATAGAGAGAGAAGGGAGAGAGGGATGAGAGAGAGAGGGAGGGAGGGGAGAGAGAGAGGGAGGGGAGGGAGAAAAAAATATTTTAAAAAATAAAAAAATTAAAAAAAAATAAGTAGTAGCGATGCATAGGCCTATGCGTCGCTACTAGTTATGGGTAATAGCGACGCTTATGACTAAGCATCGCTATTACCCTTGGTAGTAGCGATGCATAAAAATGCGTCGCTACTACCTATGTTTTAAATAAAAAATGAAATGAAAAAGAGAGAGGGGAGGGAGGAGGGAGAGAGAGAGGAGAGAGAGAGTGTAGAGGAGAGAGAGTGAGAGGGAGGAGGGAGGAGAGAGAGAGGTGATCTAGAAATAGAGAGAAGGAGAGAGAGTGGGAGGGAGGAGGGAGAGAGAGAGGAGAGAGAAGGGAGAGAGGGAGGAGAGAGAGAGAGTGGGAGGGAGGAGAGAAGGAGAGGAGAGAGAGGTGATCTAGAGAGAGAGAAGGAGAGAGAGTGGGAGGGAGGAGGGATAGAGAGAGGAGATCTAGAGAGAGAGGAGAGAGAGTGATAGGAGAGAGGGGGAAGAGAGAGAGGGGGGGGAAGGTGATAAGTATGAAATATAGATCTATTTTATATGCCTTTTTACCTTATTTGCTAGTATAGATTATGTTAATTTAGAGTTAGTTATGGTTTATTTAGATTAATATAGATATTAGTATTTTAGTTTAATAATTAATAATTTTGAAGTTATTAGTAGTTTAGGCATGTACTTAAATCAAATTGGGATCTTAATTATATTCTATATGTCTAAAATGTGATATTTTTATGTTTTGTAGAGAAAATGCGCTTATCGAAGTACTTGGATGATGTTTGGAATAATTGAGAATAATCTTGACATGCTTTAAAGTGATTTGGACAACTTTTCAGAGTTATAAACATGTTGAAAATTAATATGGACATGAAAGAAAGAGCTTAATGAACAGAAATTGGACTGTCCAGAAAAACTGTCCAGGTTGCAGAAACAGTGTAGCCGTTCGAACGGGACATGCAGGGCATCAGGATAACGTGATTTTGGAGAAAAATGCAGTATAGGCATTCGAACTGGCATGTAGGGCATTCGAACGGGATAACATGCAGTTGCCTTATTTCACCCAATTTCGAGTCTTTTTCATATTGGATTCCTTCCTACGGTTCTTATGCCTATATAAAGACATATTTGGCACGAAATTGGAGGTTAGCAAGTAGATTTTCTAAAGAGAAGAAGGAAGAAGAAGATGGAGAAGAACTCAAAGCTTTCAATGGAGATTCAAGTGCTTTCTTCTACAATGGAAGGCTAGACTTTTCTTTTACTTAGGAGTTGATGAAGTTATAGATAAGTTTCAGTTTCTTTTCTTTTTAATTTAGTTCTCAGTTGTGAATTATGACAATTGTATGATAAGGATTTCCTTTTTAATAGAAGAGCTTTTCATGTTTATTCAAATCTATGTTGATTTATTGTCTTGTAGATGATAGATTGATGTGGTTTTGATATTTGCATTAATTCTAATTTCTGTGATTTAGATGAGATGGTCATGCAATAGTTTTAATGTTCAGATAATTAATAACTTGGATGAGTTATACTAAGATTAGACGGGTCATGCCTATAGCTAGTTTAGTGTAGATGATTCGTGTTATTATCGAAGATAGTTCATGCCATGGAATTTAATTACTGATTCTTTCTGAAGTAATTCTAGCTTGTAGCTAAGAATACTTGTTCATATTCACACTAGATTTAGATTAAAAGTTAAGGAATTGTTATTGTTTTATATTGGATTCGATTTCCTAAGTAAATCCCATCATATTAATCTTTGCTTTTGATATAGTTGATTCTTTCTTTTGCTTAATTTAAGTTTAAGTTGTTTTTATTTTTTAATCAGCAAATTCCTCTTTAGATTTAGTAATAATTCATCCGTCCCTGAGGTTTGACAACCCTTAAATATTCATCCTAGTACAATTACCTTGTACACTTGCAAAGGGTTTAATTATAAACGATCAGAAGGAGAGAGGGAGAGAGAGTGGGAGGGAGGAGAGAGAAGGGAGGAGGGAGAGGGGAGGGAGGAGAGAGAGAGGAGATGGAGAGGGAGAGCGAGAGAGGGAGGGGAGGGGGAAAAATATTTTAAAAAATAAAAAAAATTTAAAAAAAGTAGTAGCGACGCATAGGCATATGCGTCACTACTAGGTATGGGTAATAGCGACGCATGTGGCTGAGCATCGCTATTACACTTAGTAGTAGTGACGCATACAAATGCGTTGCTAGTACCTATGTTTTAAATAAAAAATTAAATGAAAAAGAGAGGGAGGAGAGAGAGAGAGTGTGTGTAGAGGAGAGAGAGAGGAGAGAAAGTGGGAGGGAGGAGAGAGGAGAGAGAGAGGGAGGGAGGAGAGAGAGGGGGAAGGAGAGAGGAGAGAGAGAGGGGGGAAGGAGAGAGTGTAGGAGGGAGGAGAGAGAAGGGAGAGAGGGAGGAGAGAGGGAGAGAGAGTGGGAGGGAGGAGAGAGAGGGAGGAGGAGAGAGGGGGAGGAGAGAGAGGGAGGAGAGAGAGAGGTGATCTAGAGAGAGAGAGGTGAGAGAGTGGGAGGGAGGAGAGAGTGGGGGGAAGGAGAGAGGAGAGAGAGAGAGAGGGGGGAAGGAGAGAGTGTGGGAGGGAGGAGAGAGAGAGAGGAGGGAGGGAGTAGTTTTTGTATTTTTAGCGACGCTATGCAGAGAGCGTCGCTAAATAGGTTTATTTTAAAAAAAAATTTGCCGCCGGCTAAATTCCACTCACGACAGTATTTTTTATTTTAGCGATGCTCTCCAAGAGCATCGCTATTAGACCCTCAGTAGCAACGTATCACTATATATGTCGCTACTGAGGCTATATTAGTGATACACGTAGAGAGCGTCGCTAATATATCTTTATTTTAAAAAAAAAACGCCGCAGGCTAAATTCCGCCCGCGGCAGTATTTTTTAGTTTTAGCAACGCTCTTTAAGAGCATCGCTATTAGACTCTCGTAGCGACGTATCATTGTATACGTCGCTACTGAGGCTATATTAGCGACGTTAGTAGAGAGCATCGCTAAATAGCTTTATTTAAAAAAAAAATTACGCAGGCGAAATTTTGCCCGCACCTTATATGTACCCGCCCTCTCTCCACTTTGTGTGCCCCTGCCGCCTCGCCACTCGATGCCTAGCTTCCGACCTCCCCACCACTTGGAATCTGGCCGCCCCTCCCTCCCAGTCCGCCCCCTCCAGCTCCCCCCTCACTCCCAGTCCCCGCTTCCCCACCCTCTCCCCAGCTCCTCTCTTCCCCCCTCTACGCGGCTCCCCCCTCCTCCCTCTCTCCAGCTCCCTGCTCCCCCCTCCCTTTCCCTAGCTCCCCACTCCCCCTCCCTCTCCCCAGCTCCCCGCCCCCCCCTCTTTGGCTCCCCACGGCCATAGGATTGTCCGGATTCTTGCGGGGCACCGGAATCCGGCCCCTCTCCCTTCCCCCGGATCGCTTTTGGCAATTTCTTTTTTAATATTTTAAGGCTTGTAGCGATGCTTTTAAAAGCGTCACTAAAACTTTTTTAATTTTTTCTTTTAGCGACACTTGTTTTAGCGTCGCTAATACATAAATTTTATTTTTTTAATAATATTATTTCGTATTAGCGACGCTTTTTGAGCATCGTAATTAATGACTTATTAGCGATGCATACGATTATGCGTCGCTAATAAGCTATTTTTTATTCTTTTAAAAATTATTTTTTTCTTTAGCGACATATAGATAACGTCACTAATAAGTGATTATTAGCGACGTATAAAACAAACATCACTAATAATTTATTATTAGCGACATATTTTTATACGTCGCTAATAGGCACTATGAGCGACGTATATTGTATATATCGCTAATAAGCAATAACGACGACACTTTTTGCGACATTTATAGCGACGTTATTTATGCGTCACTAATAAGTATTAGTGACGCTTAGAAGACTATTAGCGATGCATAAATGCGTCGCTAATAGTCTTTTTTGTTGTAGTGCTTCTACTACATGTTTAAGAACATAATCACATACTAGAAGATCAAAATTCACAACTAGAACACAGTCATGGTATCATACTTCGAGCAATAATCTCACATCATAATTCAACCCTAAACATGCATAAAATACCCTACTTTATCCTGAACTAACATATAGGAAGTAGTCCCTACCTCTTCCACAAGTAAAAGATTCCTCCCCACGCCTCAAGCTTCTTTTTCTAGCTTTGGGTGAAGATTCTGCTTCTTCTTCAAGATCCAAGGGGTGCTCCAATGGCCTCCAAGCTTCAAAACTACAAGGGAAAATGAAAGGAGAGAGGCGGCTAGGACAAGAGAAAGAGGGGAAGAAGAGAGGGGAGAGGGGGTCTAACCAAGAGGGAAAAGACGGCAGGTGGAGAGTGGTAGATCCTATTTCAAATCAAGCTTCCTGATTTGGGTCTATCATTTCTTTCTTGAAAGATTTCAGCATCTTGGAAAGCATGGAGCCAAAACAAGAGGTTGGTCGATTGCCAAGGCATGTACCCATGCCCATCCAAGGCCTAGCAGTCCACTTGTCTGACTAGTTTTACTTTTTCTGATTTCAAAACCAAGGTCTTATCGTAATTTCATTAAATATCATCTACCTAACCCTACCCTAAAGATTGGGGCTTGAAAGGTAAGTCTAAGCGAATCTCGGCCTCTCACATTGCTTGGGTCAAGTCATTCAAATGGGCTTGGTAACTGTCATGTAGGGATGCCACTTGGGTCCAGTATATAGTAAAACCCGACCAGACCCAACCCTAATGGGTTGGGTTTGGGTTTTCGAATTTAACCCAAATAACTATTTTGCTTAGATTCTTGTTTACTATTTTATTAAATGGTATCAAGTTCAAGTTTGACAAAATATGACCCAAATAAGGTTATAAACATAAATTTTTTCATATTTTTCTTTGGGTTAAGTTTGGGTTTCAAATTTAACCCAAATAGCTATTTGGGTCAGATTCATGTTTACTATTTCTTAAATAGTATCGGGTTCGGGTTTGGCAAAACCTGACCCGGTGACATCCCTACTATCATAGAATAGACCCTTGGGTCAAATTTATATCATTCACATTTCCCGAACCTTAGGTTAGCATTTTAGGAAATTTCAAATAGCTGATTGACTAGGTTCACTACACAAACCAACACTCTCGATATAAATTAGAAATATTCCCATCCCTTATCCTTAATGATCAAGGGTCAAATCTAAGGGATAAACTTCCCTCCCAAAGATACATAATCAATTATTTCGAATTTTTATCATATCAAGAGCCACCCTGCAACCATACATAAATAACTAATCAATTAATGTCCATGTATAATACGTTTATTAAAGCAAGAATGGGTATGCAAGAATGGGTATGCAAATATCTGCCATCCATCCAGACCACCTATATACGTGGAAACCAGGAGAGATAATGGAGGTGCCGAAAAGGCCGCCCAAGAGACATTTAACTGCCCTCAATAAATACCTTTATTAACTAATTTTTGATTTTTTTTTTTGATGAGGAATCCATTCCAAACGTAGACTTGAGAACCCCCAAAAATCCTGAAGCAGAAAAAAATTGTTTGTCAGGGAGATGAAATAAAATGTACATTCGAAGAATCTATGCGGCTGTGCTGATGGGGTCATCTGACATTGTAGAAACAAATTTGTAAAAATCAGAAAAGGAAATACATGGAATAATCAATGCCTATGGGATTCAACAGTTGCATACCGATTATGAAAATTCTACAAATCAATCCACAGGGTACGAATACCATCTTCCATCATAAAAAAAACTTTGGCGAATAATTGGGATTTGCTGGAGTTTGCGCCAGTCTTCGGCCTGCTCCTTATACACGTGGATAAGCAATTGTGGTGGAAGATGGATTTCTTTGAGATGATTGAGATGCTCTATCCCCAAGGGAACTCTTTCCATTTCCCAAATACCACTAATTGCCAAAAATTCGAGTTTTGGCATGGTTCCCTGTTCTAATGTAATGAGCTCTAATCTAGAGAGATATCCAATATGTAATGTCTTAAGATTTGGAAAACTTTGTGCCCTAGCATGCAACTTCACCCCTGTGTAGGCGTCGAAAAACATTCGTAGTTCTGCCAAGCATGGTAAACCTCCGAGTGCCTGAAGGGGGTCATCATTGAGCCGCGAATTCAGCAGTTGTAGCTTGACGAGGCTGGCAAGTGAAAGCAGGTTGTTCGGCAACTTCTTCAGAATCCCGGTCAACTTGATGCTCCTCAATTCAGTTGAAGGAGTCGAGAAGGAGTCAATATTAAGATCAGAGAAATCAAGTGAAGTACTTATAGAGAGTGACTGAAGATGAACCATTTTGCTGATGGACTTGCACAAAGTGTTTCCATCTTCACTATCAACGGAAGTAATGGAAAGCCTCTTTAGCTGAGTCAACTCCCCTAACTCCTTTAGCTGAACTGCCCCATTCGTCACTTTCAGCATGAATAGATTTTGCACAGATCTCAATTTGCCTACTCTTTCTGGGAACTTCACACCACCACGACCAATATTATTACTCACCAACAGGTGACGTAGACCTTGAAGTTGAATGATTTCCTTGGGTAATTCGGTCACGGCGGTGTACTTGAGGTCCAAAATTTGTAGGTTTTTTAGTTTCTTTATAGTCTGTGGAACTGTCCCAATCATTGTTCGCCTCAAACACAAAAATGTCAAGTGGATGAGATCTAAAATAGAACTAGGAAATGAATCCATTTCAATTCCATGCAGACTTAACACTTTCAGTGAGTGAAAATTTTTTAGTGACGGAAAAATACCAGGTCCAAACAGAAAGACAGAGCGAAAGTGAGAGGTTTGACTGAGTATATCACCTTCATAACTTTGGCTACTGTAGATTGCTAAACGATCAGCTTCACCGCGCATCTCAATCGACGTGTGGAAGTTTTGTTCTTGGGATTTTGCGACAATGAATTCATGCATCAAATCATGAACTTGGCAGCTTTCCATCCTTCCAAAACAGTCCACCTTCACTACTTGAACTAAATTTCTTGACAGTACCACCCACCAATTCTGTACCCAAAGATCTATAGACGATTTCCCATTCAAAAAGAGTTTTGGCTCTCGTTGTGAGAATACTCCCAATGGTCACTATTGCCAGTGGTAGTCCTCCACATTTATTATGAATATTGCGGGCGATTGGTATTAATTCAGGAGGGCAATTACCGTCATCAGCATCCGACGTGAATGCTTTCTTGCAGAATAGGCTCCAACATCTTTGTCGGTGAGTGGATCTAACGGAAACACATTTGCACGAGGAAACCACAATAGTCGGTGATCAAGACTGTGTTGTCATTGTTATCCTTCTTCCAAATTCATTTTTACGAAAAACACACTTAATGATACTCCATGCATGAACCTACCATATGTCATCTACGAAGGCAGCATACCTCTTTTTCTTTACAAAGTCCCTTAATTTCTCTGCTAAATATTCGGAGGACATATTTTTGAAAATTTGCCTTCCCGTGAACTGATGACGACCGAGGAGAGAGGGAGGAGGGGGTGTAGGTGGGAATCAAATTGGGAGACGGAATCTGGAACCCAGAGCTAGCTCCTCCGGCAACTAAAGGGGGGAGAAAGCGAAAATAGAAGATGGTGGGAGGGAAGGGGTGGGGCTCCGGAATCCAGCAGGAGGAGTGAACCTCCTTTTGCCTGGAGGAGGGGAGAGGAGGCGCAACAGAGAGGGGGAGAATTGTAGAGGGGGGCAGTGGCGGAACTACGTAATGACAGTGGGGGGCCATGCCCCCCCTGCTATTTAGAATTTTTTTTATACATTCAATGGATATGCTTTGAATTGGACACTAGAAAAAAAAATAGTTGGGCATATAGTTGCCCCCTCCCCCCGGTCTTTCAGCTCCAGTTCGGCCATTGAGAGGGGGCAAGGCAAAAGGGAGGCGACAGCATCATGACGGACCCTTGACAACAACGGTGGTGGGCAAGGGAGAAGACATAGCAGAGGGAGCAGCGTGGGGGTACTAGAAGGAGTGGGGAGTTTTGAATCGTGGTCAGGCGAAATATTGCCTGCTGAATGCAACAAATTTTGAGATCAATTTTTGCCTGCATCAAAAGCCTTTTGTGACGCTTATAGAGCATCACAAAAGCTTCTTTTAGCGACGTTCAACTATAAACATTGTTATTTTAGCCCTATTAGCCACGTTTATTTCAAAATATGTCAATTAATAAGAAAGAGATAGACAGAGGAATGAGAGAGAGAAGAATGAGAGTGGAGGAACAGAGAGAGAAGAAAGAGAGAGAGAGAGAGAGAGAGAGAGAGTGATGAGAGAGAATAGAGAGAGGGAAGAGAGAGGAGACAGAAAGAGGAGAGTGAAGAGAGAGAGGAATGAGAGAGAATAAAACTAGAGGGGGAGAGAGAGGAGAAAGAGAGGGGAGAGAGAGAGAATAGAGAATTTATTATATTCGTATCTAATCTGTCTTTTTTCTCTTTCTCTCTCCTCTGTCTCCCTCTTCTTTTTCTCTATCTATCTTCTCTCAATCTCTCCTCTCTCTCTCTCATCTCACTCTCTATATATCTCATCTCCTATCTCTTCTCTCCTCTCTCTCTCCCTCCTTCCCCCTCTCTCCTCTCCTCTCTTGATCCTCTCTTCTCTCTCTCTTCTCCTCTCTCTTCTCTCTCTTTTTCATGGCATTTCAGCTCTAAGGAGAGGGGAGAGAGAAGGAGAATTTTATTTTAATTTTTTAATATTTTTTATCATATATTATATTTTAAAAAATAATAAAATTAAATTAAAGGTATTAGTGATGCATAGAATATGCATCAATAATACTGATGCATACTCATATGTGTCGCATTGACATAGAGTATTAGCGATGCATTTTATTTTATTATTTTGAAAAAAATTACATTATTTAATAAAAATCACAAAAATTAAAATTAAATCCCCATGCTCTCTCTCCTCCTCCTCCTGTTGGTGTCCAACAACCCCCCTACTCGCTCTATTTTCGTTCGTGTCGAATTTATTATATTAATGTCTACTATTTCTCTCTCCATCCTCTCTCTTCTCCGTCTCTCATCTTTCTTCTCTCTCCTCTCACTCTCTCTTTATCCTCTCTACCCTCTCTTCTGCCTCTTCTCTCCTCTCTCTCCCTCCCTCTCTCTCCCCCTCTCTCCTCTCTCTCTCGTCTCTCTCTTCTCTCTCCTCCTCTTTCTCTTACATCCGACAATGTGAGCCCCAGCTCTAAGGAGAGAAGGGAGAGAGTAGGAGAATTTAATTTAATTTTTTATAATTTTTAATATAATTATATTCAAAATAAAATAAAATAAAAGGTATTAGCGACTCATATTCGTTTGCTTTGCTAATACTTTTTATTTTATTTTTATTATTTTTAAAATATAATATATAATAAAAAATCTTAAAAAATTAAAATTGAATTCCAATGTTGTCTCCCCTCTCCCCCCATTGGAGTCCAGTGACTCTCCCGCTCAACCTATATCCGTCTATATAGAATTTCTTATATTCACCTCACTATGTCTCTCTTCTCTAGCTCTCACACTCTCTCTTCTCTTTCTCTCTCTTCTATCTCTATGCCTATCTCTTCTTTCTCCTTCCTTCTCTCTCTCATATGTGTTAGTGTAAGCCCCAGTTCAAAGGAGGAGAGGGGAGAAAGTAAGGAAAATTAATTTTATTTTTTTGTATTTATTTATTATATATTATATATTAAAAGAATAAATATACTATAAAATATAATGTATTTGCGACACTTGAAAATAAAATAACATTCAAATTTTTTTCTATTTGCAATGTTTTTTTAAAAGCGTTGCAAAATAGTACTAAAATAATTTTAAAAAAAACTAATACTATTTGCGATACTTTTAAAAAAGCATACTAATTCATTATGGGCTTCCTCTATTGTAGTGTACGGGAATTTTCTAAATTTTTACGTTGACCACGTGAAAAATAGAGTATTGGACTCCTTTGCCTTCTTGGTGGAATTACTTACTCAATGGTTGGAATTGGTAGTTGAGACCTATATGGATGAAAAATGTAATGTTTGAGAATTTTCTAAATTTTTGAAGTCGTCCATGCGAAAATTAGAGTGTTGGACCCCTTGAATTTCACGTGGGAATAACTTGATCATAGTTAGAATTAATGACTTAAACCTATATGGATGGAAAATAGACAGAAATAGCTTCAAAATGCCACCAAGATCACGCAAATCAGAGTTTGGATGAGGGAGATACGACTATTCAAAATTAGACATAACGCTCATAACCCGTTTACCTGAATTAATGACATTGCTAAAATCATGTTTGAGTGTGATTCTGATTTTTGTCTACTGTTTTGTTCTACTGAATTATTAGAGCAATGGGCTTCTATCTCTGTTCTCGTTGATTATTAACTCATGTGGGCATTATTCGATATATAATCTCTTTAGTCATGACCATATAATGCTATAATTTGTTTCATGCTCTTTTATGCTATGTTTTCGTCTAAATTGCTGGTCTGATTGTAAAATTCATTCTCTTTAGGCTATGTCTTCAGTTGCCATGGGTGGGCTGAAACTACTTCAATATTCCGAGAGAAATCAAGGGTTTACTTTTGGCATAATCTAGTTTGTAAACTACTGTTATAACTTTGAAAAGTAATAATTTTAATTGTGATATAGATCAACCCAAGTTTTGATGAGTTTGTAAGGTTGACAAACTCTCTGCGATGATGATTATATTTCAATGTGGGTATCTTACTTTCATGAATATGTAGCTAACTCTTTGAAATGTTTGTTGCAATAGTTATTTTAACACTAATTTTAAATAGTTGATGATAACATGAATTATTATAAAATTTGTGGGAGGCCTATGAATCTCTTCTTATTTTGGCCATGAACAGAGCATCATATGATTTGTTTTGCATAGGTATTGGGTAGAAGACGATAGTCCAGGCCGAATTATTTAGACCCGGTTCGGTCTAAATTTTAAAAAAATAATAGTAATACCCACTGAATTGGGCCCGGTTCAATAGGGTTTAGATGTGGAAATTTTTTTAGAAAATTAAAAATGTATCTAGAGAGGTGTGGGAGTGTCTTGACTATGTTTCAAATTAAGGAAAAATCTCAAAGATTATGAAATAACCCTTTTACCCCTTATAGTTAAATTATCTCATAATATTTATTTACCCGACTTAGGGGCTCCGGTTCAGGGGCCTATGAGTGAACTTAAAAATTGAAAAAATTCTTAGTTAGAGTTTAATATGTACCATAAATATATTCCAAACCACATAGTGAGAAAAAAATCTCAGTGAATAGATAATTAACCTTTTTGCCCCTAGGTTTCAAGGTAAGTAGTCAGGGTCGGTCCAAGGGGTTCACGACCAATTGGGCCCAGGTCCATGACGTCAAGAAGTACCATTGGGCCCAATTTTGAACCCATTATATGTCAAGAAGGCTCATGAAAAAATAATAGAAATACCCTCGAGCAGACCACTCACATTTGTGTGAATGGAAGTGCGCGTCAATTTGAGAGTGAAGCCTTGGGAGAACTCAATGATTTAAAATCACTGGAAGGGTAGTGAGATGAACAAAATGACCCAAGGGAGTGTACCATACCCAGGTGATAGAATTATCCTAATGCCCTTGGAGGTAGTCTACCTCGTCTTATCTAGAGCGGATACCCTAGCCCAAGGAGACTTAGGGCACCCAAAAATAATAAGTTAGGTCTTTAAATAGATGGAGTGTGACCAGTAGGTGATATGAAGACCTTTACAAGTCATAGTGTCATAACAAGGGTTATGAGATAATTAATAACATTAATTATTGTTGATTGTTAATTAGTACAAGTGGAATGATTAAAGGACTTGCATAAAATGTAGGTTGATTGAAAATACTTAAGCATTGCATGTCGCATGCTATGCTTCTTGAGATATGGTAGTGTCTGGGCAGAACTACGTCTGGATTCGATCTTGTTGGAAACATTGGAGATGTTGTCTAATGAGTACATAGGCAACTAACATTGGGTGATGTTAGCCCGATTTAAAAAAATATTAATAAAACCTTTTGTTCCTTTGGAAACTCTTCTCCTGAGGGTGGAGAGGTTTCATTGTTGTTGTTTGGTTGTTTGGCTTGGTTGGTTGTAGGTTTTCCAAGCGACGAAAAGTGAGACCAGGATTGACAAGCATGAGATGTAGTTCTTCATTTCTGCAATTCTAGTAAGTATATCTTTGGCATGAGAGTCAACTTAGTTATTTATTTTCAGACGAATGATGGACTTGTATTAGATGGATAAGCTATTCTTTATAGATTTTTAAGACGTGTAATAATATCATATGATTTGATATTCGTATTTGTGAACCCTAATTATCATGGCTTGGATATTTAATCGAATGGTTTGTTGTATACTTAAGAAAAAAAATTATCATGACTTATCATTCATGGTATTTAAAATAGATTTTAAAAATCCGGGCCGTGACAAAAAGTAGACAGAAAGAGCTTCAAAACACCACCAAGAATGCACGAATCAGAGTTCGGATAAGGGAGATACGACTATTTGAAGTTGATCATAATGTGTAGGGCCCGTTTACCAGAATTAGATGCACGAATTGTCCGTTTAAGTTGCCATACATGCCCGATTAATTAAAGTGACAAAAATTAATTTTTGGGGACAATTAGGTTACCAAAGTAAGGAGGTTTTGGCCCAACTTCTAAGGGGATTAGGAATCCTAATCCTCATGCCTATAAAAAGGCTAATTAGGGCTTATGAAAGGGGATCTTAGTTTTGGCTGTTAAGGTAGGAGAGAGAGGGAGCCATTGGGGGAGATGTTTTGATGAAGGCGGTCGATGATCGAGGCAGGGAGGAGTGAGCACAAATGTATTGAACACAAGACGTCTTACGCTTTATTGAGAGCGATGTATATTTTTGATTTGGTCTGTGTGCTGTATAAGCCCAAATGTTTGATGCTCTATTGAGAGTGTTGTATGATTTCTACTTAAGAGTGACACTGTATGATTCTGCCCAAGAGTGACATTATATGATTCTGCCCAAGAGTGACATTGTATGATTTCTGCCCAAGAGTGACACTGGCACTATAAGACCCATAATGGTTGGCAATTCTATGACACTATAAGACCCATTATGGTGGGCAATTCTATGACCCCTTATGTGTGGGTGTTTATGTTTGCGCACTCAGATAAGTAGCATCATGGACCTGCTCTTTCCTGTTTGATCATGTGCCCTATGAGCATTGGTATGTCTTACCTTCGAAAAAGTCTATGGCGTCTAGTCACTCCCCAGAGGTTAAGGAGATGCCCGAGTGACATTCTTTTCCATTTCGACACTAGAGCTTATTAATTGTAATGAGCTTTAGTGGTCGATAGTATGTGTACGACTATACGAGTGAGTACGTATGTTTCTGAGTAAGAATATGAGTATGAGCACGACTGTAAGAGTATGAGTATGAGCACGACTGTAAGAGTATGAGTATGAGTAAGACTATAAGAGTATGTTTCTGAGTAAGACTGTAAGAGTTTGATTATGAGTAAGGCTGTAAGAGTATGATTCTGAGTAAGATCCTAAGCGTATGTTTATGAGCAAGACAGTAAGTGTAAGATTGTATGAGTAAGGGCGTACAAGTATGTGTAAGTTATATGATTACGCATATGATTGTACAAGTAAGGTCGTACAAGTATGTGTAAGTTGTATGATTACGTGTACGATGGTACAAGTAAGTTTGTAAGACCCTAAATAAGGATATTTGTGTAAGTTTGGTTTGATGGTATGTATTTGGTATGATTTTATGCATATGAGCATGATTATGATATGCCTGCTTGCTTCATGTTTGAGTTACATGAACGCATCTATGTATGAAGTTATTGAGTTCACTATTTAGAGCTCCCCTACTGAGTATTTTCCTACTAAGTATGAAAATACTCATTACCTTATTTTTTTTAGCCCCATTGTTCGGGAGGCTGTTGCAGGTTTGTGATGGAGAGCTCCTGGAGATGGATGCTCATTTTTACGGTGGTTTGATTCCCTTTGACTCAGGTATATCTTTGACTCATTGTGAATATTATTTGTGCCACGATCTAATGTATTAGGTGAGACAAGAATTAAGATGTTTATGTATTCTGGACTTTTAGTTTGGATTAGACTGTGGACTGTTATGAGATTTGCACTCAGGGATGCCTGGGACAGATTTGTATTTAAAGTATATGATCATAACAATTTATTCGTACGTTTGTTTTCGAGTAGCACTTAGGGATGTTTGGTTTGGTCATACGATGTTTAGTTGAATGAGTAAAATATTTATATGGGAAAATGATTGGTGTGATATTTTAAATTATAAAATTACTTTCACATGTTTTGTTTTCATCATTTTTCCCGATTTACAACCGTTATATTGTAAAAAGTTTCCGTGAATTTTAAGGAAAATGTATGAAAAATCTCGGGCATTACACACCCCCCACCGAAAGAGGTGATGGGTTAGGGAGGGGTAGGATGGGGATATTAAATTTATTTTAAGTAAGAAGGGGATTGGTTGTTGGGAGTGCGCAGTTAATGTGCATCTGATGACAATCATGTGGCTAGAAATCGCTTGGCGGAAGTGGTGGACTATATCATATATATATATATATATATCTGTGTGTGTGTGTGTGAGAGAGAGAGAGAGAGAGAGAGAGAATAAAAATAAGGTTAGTACAAATGCTAGATGGGAAGAAATATTGCAATCTTCTTTATTGTCCAAAACTTGCATTTTCCATCCCATCATTCCTGTAAATAAAAATACATAATGAGTAACTATAATAAAATAATATTTTTTAAGGAAGCAATAAGTGGGCATTTCTCTGGCTATAAACTACTATTACTAAATAAAGAATTACCATGTTGGCTACAATTTTATTATTAGAATCTACTTACACCTATTGAGCAAGACCAAAAGGCCTTGAACCAATTTTATACTGCATAGGTACATATGAGTCAATTCTCCAATGCAATTATTAACCAAACCTAAAGGCCCCAAATCACCAAACCTATTCATACCACACGTGATATATGATTAACACGTCCTAAACCTTTTTTTTTAATAATTCAATTCTCCAAACCTCAGTGGAGCACTCTCCATCAATTCTCAAGGACACAAATGTCTATAATTTTTCTCTCTTATTAAAAATAAAAATCTCATTCCGATATATTA
Organism: Saururus chinensis; assembly: GCA_035235625.1. Taxonomy (NCBI): domain Eukaryota; kingdom Viridiplantae; phylum Streptophyta; class Magnoliopsida; order Piperales; family Saururaceae; genus Saururus; species Saururus chinensis. Next base: position 1,985,620 of record CP141147.1, read on the forward strand.
TATTAATTTTTATATTTTGTTTATATTGTTCCTAGTTATTTCATTATTAAAAGATAAAGTTCACCAAGTTCTTATTTCTTAGACAAAGCTAATCTTATTGACTCTACATGTAATTGTTGCTAATGAAAAATGAGGCTTTTATTGAAAATAGTTTGTTAGCAAAATTTGATTAATGATTTTACATCTTAAGTAGTTAACCATATTAATATTATTTTATTATTTTAAAAAGTGTTGTTCAAATTCTTCGCCCCAGGCCTCGCATTGTCTTGAGTCGGCCCTGTAGAAAAACTCCCCTGAAAATCTGCATGGTTTTCCTATTTATAGGGGAAATCCGCGAGTGAACAAAATGCATGCACACACGCGTAGAACAAGCATTATGCTGAGCACAACTCCACGTGCCTCTGGCATCACTAATGACACAACTATTTCATTTTTTTCTCTATTTTTTAATTATTTTTCCATATTATTTTATTAAAATAATAATCCAACTTCAAACGCAATAATTTCCTACCCCAAAGTCAGAATAATGCGATATTGGTACTAACAGACTAGTTTTGACCAGTGTTTTAGAACTTGGACCGGCGTGGTAGGTTTGACCGAGTTCAACAAAACCTTGTCGACAATCAGACCCGAGTCATCTGGGCGACCAGGTGAGGTTCACCCGCCCAGACCTCACCCAACCAGTCAAACTAGTAACCTAGGTACCGGTCCGATCTGGGTTTTCATAAGAGAGAGAGAGAGAGAGAGAGAGAGAGAGAGAGAGAGAGAGAGAGAGAGAGAGAGAGAGAGATGGAAGAGGGGATGAGGCTTGGATTGGGGTCACGGCCATGGAGGATCAAGGTAGGGGCCATGGTCAAGGAGGAGAAGGGATGGCTGGGAGGAAAGGGGAAAGAGGGGAAGCTGAGAACTTAGGATCGGGGTCGAAGCAAGGTAGTTGGGGAGGAGAGGAAGGGAAAGTCGGGAATTGCTGAATCAGGGTCGAGGATGCACTTCTGCTGGATGTGAAAAGGTGTTGGGGGGTTGTTCACTGCGAAAAGAGGCGGTGAGACACAGTTGAGGGCGAGGCCGACCACTCTCTTTGGTCTTCTTCTATCCATTGCTTCCTTTCTTCCCTGACCTCTCTGCCTTCAGAAGAAGCCCTTGATGGCGATGAAGATCTGGTCCTCAAAGGGACCGCCCATATTGCCTTTGCCTCCCGTCTTGGTCATTAGAACATTTCCTAGAGAGGAAAAAATCTCCACTTTGGCTTCCATCATTGAGGGACTGGCACCGAGCAGTGGCTGGAGGTGAGGCTAGGGAAGAAAGTAAGGGCGGATGAAGGCTAACTGGAAAAGAAAGGTGGGGGTGGATGGAGGCTAACCAGGGAAGAAATGCAGAGGTGGATAGAGGTGACCCAAGGAGGAAAGGCGTAGGCGGTGAGGAAAGATGGATGGGAGGACGGGAAGAAGGGAGGAGAGGGAGAGAGGAAAAGGAGGACGGGTTAACTAGGTCAACTCGGGTTAACCCTCGGTTGACCTGGGTTAAACTTGCTAGGCCACTAACCCGGGTTAATAGCTTATCTGGGTTTTAAAACACTGGTTTCAACGAGCCCTTCAAAACTAAAGTTCACATAGGTAGATTATCCTGTACTTTTTATGTGAGTTTGGCCCATGTGACATGCTTCTAAATGTCATAACTCTCACTCTCAATCTCCGTTTCATGTGTTCTTCTATTTGTTACACTTGTCACTTTGAGCTCTAACTATAAGCAGAGATTTCATCCCTTAAAACTCCATAAATCTTAGCTAAAATTTCATAACCACCCCTAACTCCTCATGTTAAACTTAATAAAAAACAATAAAGCATTACAACACCCTTTTACAAATAACACGTCCTTATCTTGCCATGGTTATTTGGATGAAATTTTAAAATTAGATTGTGCAACCCTTGATTTTCTTTGAGTTCATCCAAATTGACCTTTGTCACTTAGCTTTGCCTCACTACAAAAAATTTGGAAAACAGTGACGAACGTAAGCCGTTACTGTAGCCCACACTGACTGTCGCTAAAGATAATAGCGATAGCTAGTTGGTTGTCGCTGAAACGCACGTTATTGATAATTTCAGCGATAGCCAGAATAGCCTAGCCTACAGTGACGACTATAGCTGTTGCTGAAAAAACAACCACAATATCGCCCTTGGACCTTCAGCGATGGCCACGTGAGATTTAGCGACAGCTTGAGTGCATTTCCTGCGACCATTAAGTTTGAAAAGAAATTTGTCAAATAAGAGAAATGAAGTTACTCACAAAAGTTGTAGAATTGACTGCAAAAAAATGACATAAAAAGTTGGAGAATCTCTGTAGAGGCAACAAATATTGTATAGCTTTTAATAAGTACACGTACGTGATAAATGGAAATTACTACAATAGAACTAGAACTCGAGTAGGGAATTGTCTCCTCTCCAATAGTAATGACACCACGAAAGGCAAGGATACGGGCATGAGAATCTCAGCTCAGCTATCAAGAGTGATCTATGACGAAGGAGTGGAAGCAAAAGCTTGACCCTTTAGATCTATCTCATCAGTCTTAAGATGTTTCTTGCCCTTGTTATCTTGAAAAATGGAAAAAAACATGTCAAATACATTATATTTTATTCAAAGAAATTGCAAAAAAGCATCCGCATTATGAAGTTTAACACAAAAAAATGGAAATAAGATAGACCGATTGATATTAGGAATAAACCTTCTAAGAAGATAATAAGCTGGATATTATGATCATTTATGGGAAGAAATTTAAAGACAACAACCTAGTAAATGACAAGGATTGTTAGTCTAGAACAACCATAGAGAAACTTTATATCCAAAACCAGAAGAAGCTCCTCCATTCTTAAAGCCATATATCAATAGTCATCTTTTACATAGAGTACCATCTAATGACGAAAACAAATCTTGTTTCTAGAAAATAAATTCTGGATAGGGTTTCAAGTTGTCAGTCATATGACCAAAAGAACTGTCAGAAAAATATCATTGCCTCCATTCTATCTAGATAATTTTTAAAAAAACTGGGGGCCAATTTGGTTCAGAAAAAATGGCAAAGCATCGACAAGTAGAAAACTATGATATCAATTTATATGAAAAATAGTGTATTGACCCCTTGATCTTCTCAATTGAATAACTTCATAAGTAGATAGAATTTATATTTGTGACTAATGTTGTTAGTAAATAAATAGGAAAGACTTTGAAACACTACTAAGAATATATGAATCGGAATTTGGATAAAAGAGATATAACCGTTGAAAGTTAAACATGTCATATAAGGCCTATTTACTGGATTTAGACGTATTTTTAGGTTGTTTAAGTTATTTTACTAGCCCGATTATTTAAAGTAACATAAATTATTAAAATATAGTTCAAGTAGTCAACCTTCGCCCAACTTTTAAAGTGATTAGGGTTCCTAATTCTTAATCTCTATGATTATAAAAATGGTTAATTAGGGCTTCTAAGGGAAACTTTTGGCCAGGGGAGGAGGAAGAAGAGGAGCCAAAATATTATAGACTTGGAATAAAAAATTGAAAAAGTGTCGTGTAACAAAGTATGGGTATAATACGTATTTTAAACGCAAAGTATGGGAAAGAATATAAATACACATTTAAAAAAATACAAATAATACGGTGTTTTAACTGGAAAAAAAATACAAAATATACATATAAAACATATATTATACCCATGTTACATAAGCCTAGGCCCACTAACACTTATTAATTTTTTTACATTATACATGAGTTTTTTGCACTATGCCCATTTAGGCCCACTAACATTTTTTCAAGTGTTTACATTAAATATGGTCTTTTTCACATAAGCCCGCTTGCGCCCACTAACACTTATTTAATTTTTTATGTTACAAGTGGGTTTTTTTTACGAAGCCTACTTGGGCCTACTAACACTTATTCAATTTCTTAAGTTGCATATAGGCTTTTTCAACGATGCCCACTTAGGCCCACTAACACTTTGTAACTTTCTTATGGTACATGTGAGTACTTTACCCATTAATTTTTTGTTGTATCCCACTTAGGCCTACTAACACTTAGTCAAGTTCTTACATTACAAGTTAAATTTTCGACAAAGCCCGCCTAGGCACTCTAACTCTTACTCCATTTCTTACTTTACAAGTTAATATTTTGACAAAGCCCACTTAGGCCCATTAATACTTAGTCATTTTTCATACATTACACATTAATTTGTTGTGTAAGCATGCATAGGCACATTAACAATTAGTCCATTTTTTACCTTACAAGTTAATTTTTCAACGAAGCCCACTAACATAGTCCATTTCTTACCTTACAAGTTAATTTTTCGATGATTTGCCCACTAACACTTAATTAATTTCTTACTTTACTGGTTAATTTTTTGATAAAGCCTGCTTAAACCTACTAACACTTGTGCATTTATTACTTGTTAATTCTCTGATGAAACCCGCTTAGGCTCACTAACACTTAGTCCATTTCTTATTCTAGTGGTTAATAATTTGATGAAGCCTGCTTAGGCTCACAATACTTAGTCTATTTCTTATTTTACCAGTTAATAATTTGATGAAGCCCGCTTAGGCTTACTAACACTTAGTTTATTTCTTATTTTACTGGTTAATAATTCGACGAAGCCCCCTTAGGCCCAATAATACTTTGTGTATTTCTTACTTTAATAGCTAATTTTTCGAGAAAGCCTGTTTAGGCAACTAATACTTAGTTCATTTTTTATTTTATTAATTAATTTTTTTATAAAGCCTACCTAGACCCACTAGCACTTTTTGCGTTTGACGAAGTTCTCTTAGGCCTATTAACACTTAGTCTATATTTTACTTCATAGATTAATTTTTCGACGAAGCCTACATAACACTTAAGTGCATTTATTATCTGACACATTAATTTTTCAAGGAAGTCCTCCTAGGCCCACTAACACGTAGTTCATTTTTTACTTTATCAATTAATATTTCTATGAAGCCCGACTAAATCTTAGTCCATTTCATACCATATATCTTAATTTTTAGTCTAATCTATCTAGGCCCAAAAACACTTAGTGTATTTTTTACTTTACTGGTTAATTTTCTTATTTTACTGGTTAACAACATGAATTTATGGGTTATTAAGTTTGTGTGCTACTTAATTTATAAGTTGCAGTTGATGTAGATTTAAAGGGTAGAATGACTTTGGAGTCATTCGCCGAGCTTGTCAAGGGTTAGCCATGGCGAATTGCGAGGACACAATTCTTTTAAGGAGGGAAGAATGTAATATCCTGAATTTTCCTAGCTTTCGAAAATTAAATACGTGAAAAAAGGGTGTTTGATCCTTTAACTTTCTTAGTAGAATAACCTCCTCTTTAGATAGAATTAGTGGCTGAAATTAATTCTATTAGAAAGTAGACAGACAGAGCTTCGAAACGCCACCAAGAACACATGAATTGGATTTCGTATAAGGGAGATACGACTGTTCGAAGTTGAACATATCGTATAGGGCCCGTTTACCCGATTTAGATGTGTATTTGGCCCGTTTAAGTCATTTTGCGGGCCCGGTTAATTAGAGTTCCGAAATTAGTTTTTAGAGGCCTAATTAGGGTCTCTAGGTAAGGAGAATTGACCAAAATTCTAGGGGGATTAGGAACCCTAATCCCCATGTTTATAAAAGACATTCTTAGGGCACAATTTGGGGGGTCTTTTGCCCGATCAGAGCAGAGAATGGAGTTTTTGGGGGACGGTGAAAGACATTAAGGAATTTTCCGGCGAGACTTCGGCGTAGCTTTTGCGGCGGTGGATCGACGACAACTTGGCCATTGAAGTTGGATTTCAAATCGAGATTAGCGTAGATTTGTAAATTAGAAAAATAAAACATATTTGTAATCGACATGAAAAATAATCTCTGCAATTGCTGTTCATGCAGTTTTTATTTAAATAAAAAGGTTATTTATTTACTGTTCATTGCTGGCCGGCCACCGGCCGACTGCTGGTGGCTGGATTCATGGCTGGACCGGCGCACTGGCCCTGGCCTTGGCCGTGCCAGCCGAAGATGTGCGGCGGCGGCTTCTGCCGCAACCGCACAGTAATTAAAAGAAAATAAAAAAAAGAGGTGGGGGGGGGGGGGGGTTCAGCCGCTCGCGGCGCTGGCCGAGGCCGTGGTCGCGCTGGTTTCGGTCGTGCCGGTCCAGACCGCGACAGCACCGGCTACGCCAGCCTGGGCCACGCTAGCCCTGGCCGCAGAGGCGGCACCGCTCTGTAAAAAAAAAAGAAGAAGAAAACAGCGATTTGTGCCCCAGCCGGACACCGGGCGGCGGCGGGGGCTAGGACCATTGTGATCGCTGCCTGTCGGCGATCCAGTGGACCCCAGCCCGCTGCCCGGCCGTGGTGGCCAGGGGGGCGCCACCAGAGGCGTTTCCGCCTCTGGCCGGACGCGGGGAAGACGACCCGCATTGCGGGTCGTCGACCCAACCCGACCTGGCCTGGGTTGGTTTAAAAAAAAAAAGAGAAAAAGGAAAGGGGGATCGAACCGGGTCCGGTTCATGGGGGTAAAAGTGTCAAATAAATTCTAGAAAAATACTCATGTATCTGGAGAGGTTTGGGATTATTTGGACTGAGTTTCAGCTTAGGGGAAGATCCCAGAGACTGTAAAATGACCTATTTACCCTTGTTAGTTAATTATCATATAATATTAACTTACCCGAGTTCGAGGCTCTGGTTCAGTGGCCTATGAGTGGATCTAAAAATTAGGAAAATTCTCAGTGATATTTTAATAGGTAACATAATTATAGGCTAAACCTTTTGGTGAGGAAAAATCTCAGTGAGTAGGTAATTAACCCTTTTACCCTTAGGGTTCATAGTAAACCGTTAGTCAAAACCTGGGTCGGTTTAAGGGGTTCACGACCCCGTCATACGCCAGGCAAATTACACAGTTTCCATGAAGGCCAGTAGTACCCTTAAGTTGAATTTTGGACCCATTGGATGTCATTAAGGCTTTAAACTAAATGACAGAATTACCCCTTAGAGTGGATCTGCCCACATTCGTGTGAATGGAAGCGTGGGTCAGTCTGAGAGTGGAGCTTTGTGAGAGGTCAATGACTTAAATTAATAAAAGGGTAATGTGATGACCCAAGGGAGGGTAGCATAACCTAAGGGGTAGAATTACCCTAATGCCCTTAAGGGCAGTATTTTTCTTTTTCTATCGAAACTAATAACCTAACCACTAAGCGTTAGGGTACGTTATAGTGACGTGGAACAGCTTCAAAAGGAAGGGGTGTGACTAGTAAGTGACACGAAAACCTTGTCAGGTCATAGTGTCACAGGAAATAAGAGGAATGATCTTCGTTCTCAAGGTTTAGGGCAGCGGATTACTCGTGTCGGCAACTGAGTACATCAATCGATTAGAGTGTTATATATGTAAATCGCGGGATGTGTTAGAGTTGTTACACTCTTGGGCTTGAACTAGTTAAGTCCTAGCCCTGCAAATGAGTGCAACGGGCCTTTATTCATTCTTTACGCATTGGTGTGAATGTATGTTATTTATGTTGGTTAGGCTAGTGCATGCTTTTATTGTTGATGTTTTAATTTTTTTATCGGTAACTTAAGATTAATGAAGTTTAATCAAGAGACATGGGTTGTTGTTGGATTGGGGGAGAACACCTAATCAAGATAAAGACTAATATACTTCTGAGGGGTCTGGGGCTAGTTCATAGAGTGAACAAAGCCGTTGACCTGACAGTTTGCCTTGGTTGATGAACCGATGACATTCTTGAGTTATAAACCCTAGTCTAGAAGGGACTAATAGGGTTTGGGATAGTCATTCGAAAATCTTGGCTTATAAATGAGCAAGATAGGGTTCAAATGGTTTCCTAAGTTTTTAGCTCTTTTGAGGAGTCACTGATTTGACCGTGTAGTTGCACTTCCCCATTGGAGGGAGCTGTACGTGAGTCGGGCTCACTTTCGATCTATTGAGGATCTTTTAGTGTACATGAATTTGGATTAGCTGACATTCCTGCTTAGTTGGCTTTTCCCGCCACTTCTGTTTAGGTGCAGTTGTGGGCCATGCCCTTCCACTCCGGTCAGGTCCTTCATGGGCTAGGAGGGGTGATGGTACTTCCTGGTAGATTCCAGGGGCCTGGTGGATTCCAGGGTGTTTCGTTATCATTTGTCACTAAGGTTGACATTTGATGAGTTTGTCTGTCTTTGGGATTAGACGGGGATATTAATTATCGAACAATGGTTCGAGAAATAATTAATGACATTGATTGATATTGCTTGTTTAATTAGAACAAGTGGAATGATTAAATGACTTGTATAAAATGTAGGTTGCTTTAAAATACTTAAGCATTGCATGTGTATTGCTATGCTTCTTAGTATAGTGTAGTATTAGGCAGAACTACGTCTGGATCCGATCTTGTTGGAAACATTGAAGATGTTGTCTAATGAGTACGTAGGCAACTAACATCGAGTGATATTGGCCCGATCCGAATAATATTAATAAAACCTTTGGTTTTTTGGAAGCTCTTCTCCTGAAGGCGGAGATGCTCTATTGTGGTTGTGGTTGTTGTTTGGTTTGCTTTGATGCAGATTCTCTAGGCGACGACAAGTAAGATCAAGACAGGCGAGCACAAGAAGAACGTTTATACAACTCTGGTACGTAAGTGTTTCTCTAGCATGAGAGTCAACTTAGTTATTTATTTTCAGATGGATGACAGACTTGTACTTAGATGGATGAGCTGATCTTTATAAATTTTCAGACGTTAAATAATATCATATGATTTGATATTCGTATTTGTGAACCCCAGTTATCATGACCTAGATATTTAATCGAAGGGTTTGTTTTGTATTTAAGAAAAAAAAATCTCGCTACTTACCGTTCGTGCTATTTAAAAATACTTTTAAAAATCCGGGTCGTGACAAACACGTAGTTCATTTTTTACTTTATCAATTAATATTTCTACGAAGCCCGACTAGGCCAACTAAATCTTAGTCCATTTCATACCATATATCTTAATTTTTAGTCTAATCTATCTAGGCCCATAAACACTTAGTGTATTTCTTACTTTACTGGTTAATTTTCTGACGAAGCCCGCTTAGACCCATTTACATAGTCCATTTCTTACTTTACTAATTAATTTTTTTACTGCTTAGCCCCACTAGCACTTTAATGCATTTTTTACTTGACACATTAATTTTTCGATAAAGCTCACCTAGGCCCACTAACACTTAGTCTTTTTCATACCTTACACGTAATTTTTCGTACAAGCCTGCCTAAGCCTACTAATCATTAGTCCATTTCATACCTTACATGTTAATTTTTCAAGGAAGCCCACCTAGCCCAAGTAACACTTAGTCCATTTATTACCTTACACATTAGTTTTCGACAAAGCCCATCTAGGCCCATTTACGTCACCCGTTAAATTTTTGACAAAGCTCACCTAGGCCCACTAACACTTGTGCATTGATTACTTGACACAATTTATTTCTTACTTTACCAGTTAATATTTTGATAAAGACTGCCCAAGCCCACTAACAATTAGTCATGTTAATTATTCGTCCAAGCCTGCCTAGGCCTTCTAACAATTAGTCCATTTAATACCTTACACGTTAATTTTTTGACAAAGCCCGTATAGGCCCGCTAACACTTAGTCCATTTCTTACCTTTTACATTAATTTTTTGATGAAGCCCGCCTATCCTCATTAACACAACGTTTCTTATCTTACTAGATGATTTTTCATCTAAGCCTGCCTAGGCCCATTAGGACTTCAAAATTTTTTTACATTATATGGAGCTTTTTCGATGAAGCCTACCTAGGCCCACTAAGACTTTTTTTAATTTTTTACATCGTGCGTGGGCTTTTTTATGAAGCCCGCCCACTAATACATTTAAAATATTTTACATCATGTGTAGGATTTTCCGACGAAGCCCGCCTAGGCCCATTTGAACATTTTCCTTTTTTTACATTTTACATGGGCTTTTTTATGAAGCCCGCCTAGGCCTATTAGGACTTTTTTTTAAAAAAATTTACGTAGTAAGTGGGCTTTTTCAACAAAGCCCACCTTTTTCAACAAAGCCCACCTAGGCCCACTAGAAATTTATAAATTTTTTACATTATAAGTGAGCTTTTTCAAAGAAGCCCGCCTAAGCCCACTAGGACTTTTTAACGATGTCCGCCTAAGCCCATTAATACTTATTTAGTATCTTCCGTTACACACTCATTTTTCAGTCTAGGCCATTAACACATTTAATTTTTTCTTTTAGATAATAATTTTTATATGAAGCTTGCCTAGGCCCACTAACGCTTAGTGCATTTTATATGTTACACATAAATTTTTTGAGGAAATCCAATAAGACTTATTCAATTTCTTATGTTATACATAATTTTTTTAAACAAGCCTGCCTAGGCCCACCAACTCTTAGTAACTTTCTTACGTTACATGTTAAATTTTTTACAACGCCCTTCTAGGCCCACTAACATATATTCAATTTATTCTGTTACATGCTAATTTTTCTATGAAGTCCGCCTAGGCCCACTAACATGCCGTTAATATAATATATACTACATGTAAAAGAAGTCTGCCTTGACCACTAAACACTTATTTCGGGGCTCCGATTTAAAGGCTTATGAGTTGATCTAAAAATTAGGAAAAAATTTTAGTAAGATTTTTATAGGTAACTTAATTATAGGACAAACCTTTTGGCGAGGAAAAATCTCCGTGAGTGGGTAATTGACCATTTTACCCTTAGGTTTATTTATAAACCGTTAAGTCAACCTGGGTCGGTTTAAGGGGTTCACAACCCCATCACATACCAGAAAAATTACACAAAGTCTATGAAGTCCAGTAGTACCTTGGAGTTCAATTTTGGACTCATTAGATGTCATTAAGGCCTTAAGCCAAATGACAAAAATACCCTTTTGAGTGGACTCGCCTATATTCGTGTGAATGGAAACGCGGGTCAGTTTGAGAGTGGAGCCTCTTGAGAGGATTATGACTTGAAATAAATAAAAAGGTAGTGAGATGACCAAATGAATCAAGGGAGGGTAGCATACCCCAAGTGGTAGAATTACCATAATGCCCTTAGGGGGCAGTATGTTCTATTTCCGCTGAAACGGATAACGTAGCAACCGAGTGTTAGGGTGCCCTAGCATGATGTTAAATGGCTTCAAAAGGAAGGGGTGTGACTAGCAAGTGACACGAAGACCTTGACCAGTCATGGTGTCATTGAAAATAAGGGGTAGAACCCTAATTCTTAGGGTTTGGCTGTAATGTCCCTGATTTTTCTACGATTTTATGTGATTTTCTTACTATTTTTCTGGTCATTTTCAGTAGAAAAATGTGACACTTCGATGTATTTGTATTTGTGTATTTACCTCCATATTTATACCCGTAGAGTTGGGTGTGGGGCTTAGTCGAAAGCTGTAGGCTTCGCCACGCGCTTCCGATGCGAATTTAGGAGGTATAACTCATAACTGGGAGGTTAACGCGCATTAGGGACATGGATGAAAAAATTAAAAAGAGTGAATTGTAAATCATGGCTTAAAAAGCCGAGTCTAGTAAGTTTCTTTTAGACGTTTTGAACGTCTAGAGAGTTGGAGAGAAAACTGGAGCCCACTTTCGGTCACTCTGTTCTCCCTCCTCTGTCGTTGGATTCCCCCAATTCTTATCAGGATCCTCTTTGCGTCACCACCACGAGTCCATAGGTACCGGCTATGACCGCTGCCATGTCCTCTTTGCTCCTTCACGAGGTATTGAACTTTTCTTCGGGTTTTTTCTCCTTCAAATTCCGTTTTTGAGCCATGGGGGTATGATTTTGACATCGTTTGCGGCCGCCCTCAACTAGACTTATGTTTGTTTGGCCGCTAGGAACCCATAGGCGCTGGCTAGAGCTGCCGCCATTCTTTTTGCACTCTGCTGTGAGATACCGGCACTTTGGTCGGGTTTTTGTTCCTATTTTCCTCTTCACTGTCCGGAGCTTTCTTTTGAGACGCCGGTGTTTTCGGTTGTTGTTTGGCCACCGGATGGACTCTGGTCGGACCCGTCCAGCCTACCTCGACCTAGTGTCGGTTGGGGGTTGCCATTTCAGACCCCGCTTCACCCTTATTGTTTTGCTCCACCCGATTAGACACTTTGCGTGCGTCTTGGGTCGTTAGCATTGGTGAGCCGTGGACCATTTGGTCATCATGAGCTCTACCCCGGCTCAGCGACAATGGGGCCAACCCCACTTGACCCGTATACCTCTGCCCAAAATGGGCAGCTTGCCTTTGCCCTATACCATGCGAGATGCACAGCCACCCGCACCATGGTTTTAGTTGTGGGTGGCTATCGGCAATGTTGCCGCTTCTATCAACCATCACTTCTTGGCATTAGCTCGGTTGCCCTTTTGTGGGCCTTGGGCCGCCACCGTCTGACCCATCTCCCCCTAGAGTGGCCCTTTTTGGCCGTGTGTGCATGTGGCTACGCGTGCATTTTTGGGTGTAGGTGCCGCTTTTACACCGCCTGACCATCGGCTGGCTTTGCTACCGAGTGGAGTTGACACATAGCCCTCCTCCACCTCTCCTTTGTCCTCGAGCGTCGCCCCATGCCCTCCGCCCTTATGTAGGCCCTTGTGACGCGAAATCGCTTCCGTTGGGTGCTATCCACGACCGATTTCGACGTCTTGCGGCCGGTTGTATACTTCTCAGCCATCGGCTGACCTTTAGTGAGTACACCTTCTATTTCTGGTCGCACTGCCACTTATGTTTGCATGACCTTTCTCCCGGCCGCCCCTAGTGTGCCGCCATGGATCGTGGGTTTTGCCGCGTTGATCTGTGTCACCCAATTCGGCCATGATTACTTCTGACGCTTCCTAAACCCTCGGGACAACAGTTCTCTCTAATTGGCAATGCTTTTGCCCGCCAACTCCGCCGCCGATGCTGCCACCATCGTGTGCTCGCCATCAAAAGTCATGATTACTAGGTAGGGGAGCTTTGAACTCGTAATTTTATGGTAGCATGCTTTGAATGAGTAGCAGCATGCTAGGACTATATGATTGAATGTTATGGATGTTAGATCATGATCCATTTGCATGATGTAAGAGGATGAATTATGCCATGTTGAAATGCATATGGCATGCATGTGGGCTGTATATATGTTTGAAGTATGTTGGTAAGCTTCGCATGTGGTTTGAGTATGCGCTAGTGATGGCTAGCGTCTTTATTGGTAAGCTTCGTATGTTGATTGAGTATGCGCTAGTGATGACTAGTGTGTTTATTGTTAAGCTTTGTATGTTGATCGAGTATGTGCTAGTGATGACTAGCGTGTATGTTTGTAAGTTATGTGTATGGGTATGTATGCATGTGCTAGTGATGGATAGCGAGCATGTTTGTAAGCTACGTATGTATAAAAGTATGTGTATGTTATACGTATGTGTGATAGACATACATATGTATGATAGCTATTTGCCTATGCTATGGATATGTGTAAGTGTATGTGGGCAAAAGTATGGGCGATGGACAGTAAGAGGTGACAGAGGTTTCGTATGGATGGATGTGGATGTGTAAGCGTATGACGGAAGACAGAGGATGTAAGTTTGATGGGCAAGGATTGGAGTGGCTTGTTGGTTTGGATCATAACGTATGTTGGGGGTTTTGTCAGATAGTAAGAGTGTGCATAATTGTGCAAGCATAACGTACAAATTATGAAGTGAAAAGTAAGCTCAATAACTGAGGTATAAGTAAGAGGGTGATAACTGGGGTTGGCTCTAAGGAGCTTCATTTGATGATGTTAGTGTAAGATGATTTGGCCATAAGGTGGATGGCAGAGTATGTAAGATTGTAAGATTTTGGTGTATGATGAGTTTTGTTGAGATAAGGATGGGTTAAGGAAGTCTACTGCCTTGACAAACTAGGGTTTCAGATTGGGCTCAGCTTCGATTTGATCAGTGGAGCATGGTATGTTTGAGTGCTTGTGTGGCATAATTGTACTGCATAATTTTCTTAATTCAAACTTTAATTTTAAGCACAACTAATGATAGCATTGTGAGTTTGAGACCTGAGGGTTCGGCGGATTAAGTTCCATGTTTGAGCTAGCCAATAATGAGTCGGCTGAGCATTTCTCATGTCTTGCCATAGTGTTTATCCTGTGGGATGTTGTCTATGTGTTGTATTAAGCACCAGACGTCTGATGCTCTGTTGAGAGTGATGTACGTTTTCATTTTGGTATGTGTGCTATATTAAGCCCAAACGTTTGATGCTCTATTGAGAGAGATATATATTTTTTATTTGGTCTGTATGTTGTATAAGCCCAGACATTTGATGCTCTATTGAGAGTGCTGTATGATTTCTGCCCAAGAGTGTCATTGTATGATTCTGCCCAAGAGTAGTACTGGCACTATAAGATCCATTATGGTGGGTAATTCTTTGGCACTATAAGACCCATTATGGTGGGCAATTGTATGACCCCTTATGTGTGGGTGTTTATGTTTGTGAGCTCAAGTAAGTAGTATCATGAACTTGCTCTTACCTGTTTGATCATGTGCCCCATGAGCACTGGTGTGCCTTACCTACGGAAAAGTCCATAGCGTCTAATCACTCCTCGAAGGTTAAGGTGATGCCCTAGTGGTATTTTTTTCCATCTCGACGCTAGAGCTTATTAGTTGTAATGAGCTTCAGTGGTCGATAGTATGTGTACGTCTATGAGAGTATGAGCACGACTGTAAGAGTATGAGTATGAGCACGACTATAAGAGTATGAGTAAGACTGTAAGAGTATGTTTTTGAGTAAGACAGTAAGTGTAAGATGTACAAGTAAGGTCGTACGAGTAAGTGTAAGATGTACAAGTAAGGTCGTACGAGTAAGTATATGATTGTACGTGTAAGGTTGTACAAGTATGTGTAAGTTGTATGAGTATACGTACGATGGTATGAGTAAGTTTGTAAGACCCTGGATAAGGGTGTTTGTGTAAGTTTAATTTGACGGTATGATTTTGGCACGATGGTGCATTTGGTATGATTTTGGCACGATGGTGCATTTGGTATGATTTTGGCACGATGGTGCATTAGGTATGATTGTATGCGTATGAGCATGATTATGATATGCTTGCTTGAGTACTTCATGTTTGAGTTGCATGAACGCATCTATGTATGGATTTATTGAGTTCACTGTTTAGAACTCCCCGACTGGGTATTTTCCTACTGAGTATGAAAATACTCATTACCCTACTTTTTAGCCCCGTTGTTCGAGAGGCTTTTGCAGGTTTTTGGTGGAGAGCTCTTGGTGATGGATGCTCGTTTCCGAGGTAGATTGATTCCATTGGATTAAGGTATATGCTTGACTTGCTACGGTTATTATTTGTGCCATGATCTCATGTATTGAGTGAGACAAGAATTAAGATGTTTATTTTTTTGGACTTTTAGTTTGGATTAGACTGTGGACTGTTATGGGACTTGCACTCAGGGATGCCTGGGAGAGATTTGTATTTAAAGTCTATGATCATAGCAATTTATTCGTACTGTTATTTTCGAGTAGCGCTTGAGGATATTTTCTTTGGCCGTACGATGTTTGATCGAATGTGTAAAAATTTGATTGGGAAAAATGGATGTGTTATGTTTTAAATTATAAAACTATTTTCACAGGTTTCATATTAGTCATTTTTCCTGATTTACAGCCGTTATATTGCAAAAAATTTTTGTGAATTTTGAGGAAAATGTATGAAAAATCTCGGGCGTTACATTGGCAGCATATTACACATGTCTACAACTGAGTACATCGATCGACTAGAGTGTTATATATGTAACTTGCGAGAAGCATTGGAGTTGTTTACAATCTTGGGCTTGAATTTGCTGAGCCCTAGCCCTACAAATGAGTGCAATGGGCCCCTGTTTATTGTTATAAATGTGTATGACTTAATGTTATTTATGTTGCTTACTTTGGCGCATACTTTTATTATTGATGCTTTGATTTATATCGGTAACTTAAGATTAATGAAGCTTAATCAAGAGACATGGGTTGTCGTTGGATTTGGGGGAGAACATCTAATCAAGATAAAGAATAAAATACCCTCAATAGGGTTTGAGACCAGTTCATGGAGTGAACGGGGCCCTAACATAGAATTTGACCTTGGTTAATGAATTGAGGGTGGTTATGGGATGTTCTCTGAGTCATAGCTTAAATAGAACATACTGCCCCTAAGGGCATTATGGTAATTCTACCACTTGGGGTATACTACCCTCCCTTGGTTCATTTAGTCATCTCACTACCCTTTTATTTAGTTTAAGTTATAATCCTCTCAGGAGGTTCCACTCTTAAACTAACCCGCGCTTCCATTCACACGAATGTGGGTGGGTCCACTCAAAAGGGTATTTCTATCATTTGGCTTAAGGTCTTAATGACATCCAATGAGTCCAAAATTGAACTCCAAGGTACTACTGGACTTCATGGATTTTGTGTAATTTTCCTGGTGTGTGACAGGGTTGTGAACCCCTTGAACCGACCTAAGTTGACTTAACGGTTTATGAATGAACCTAGGGGTAAAATGGTTAATTACCCACTCACAGAGATTTTTCCTCACCAAAAGGTTTGTCCTATAATTAGGTACCCATTAAAATCTCACTAATAATTTTTCCAATTTTTAGATCAACTCATAAGCCCCTAAACCGGAGCCACGAAGTCGGGTAAGTGAATATTGCACGATAATTAAACTATAAGGGGTAAAATGGTCATTTTATAGTACCTGGGATTTTTCTCGGGCCTGAAACTTGGCCAGAATAATCCCATGCTCCTCAAGGTGCAAAAGTAATTTTCTATCATTTTTTAAACATATTTAGCCCTATGAACCGGATTGGTTCACTCGCTTCTTTTTGTTTTTCTTTTTTTTTAAAAACTCGGGCCGAACGGGTTGAGTCACCTAGTCCGGCCTGGCCCGAAATGGAGCCCGACGACCTGCTGGGTCATCCTCTTCACAGCCGACAAAGGCCAACTGGTCTCTATCGGCACAGCCCCTGGCTGCCGCTCTGTGGCGAGGGCTGCATGGAATCGGTTTGCCGCCTGGTGGCTATTCCGACCAGCCCAGCCCGGCCACAGTCCTGTGGCCGACTGGTTGGCGCAAAAAGGGCTTTTCCCTTTTTTTTTTAAACCGCACTGTTCAACGTGGAGGCCAGCTGCCACAGCTGGGCAATGTCCCAGAACAGACCAGATCGCCGGGATCCGGCGGTTCCAGAGGCCTAGGTTCGTCGCCTGTCCCTGGCTGTCTCCGCCCTGCCGAGAGCCGGAATCTCTTTTTTTTTTTAATGTGCGGCAGCGGCAGAAGCCACCGCCAAGCATCCTTGGCTGCTGCCACCAAGGCGAGGACCAACATGCCCCTCTAGACATGGGTCCAGCCACTAGCGGTCGGCTGGTGGCTGGCCGACAGTCAAAAAATAAACAACACTTAAATTAAATTATGTGAACAGTGATTGTATATATCACTATTCACATAATTTACAAAACGATTTATATTATAATAATGAAATAACTCAAATTTCGACTCAAAATCCTACCTCGAAGGCCGAGTTGTCGTCGATCCATCGTCGCCAACACTTTGCTGGAATTTCGCCAGAAAATTCTCTCATTTCCCTCACCGTCCCCAAACCCCCCTCCCCTCCCCCCCCCCCACCCCAAAAAAAAGCCCTAATTATATCTTTTTATAGGCATGGATTAGGGATTCTAATCCCATGAGAAATTGGGTCAAAACTCTCCGAATTAGGCCACTTAATTGGGCCCTTAAATTATAATTTCAGAACTAATTAATCGGGCCCACAAAATGACTTAAACAACCCAATTGCACGTTTAAATCGGGTAAATGGGCCCTATACGACATGTTCAACTTTGAACAATCGTATCTCCCTAATTCGGACTCCGATTTACGCATTCTTGGTGGCTTTTCGAAGCTCTTTCAGTTTACTTTCCATCTATATAGTTTCAACTACCAATTCTAACCTCTAATCAAGGTATTCCCATGAGAATATCCTACACCAGAATTTCCCTGTGTATGATTTCGGGAATTTAGAAAATTCCCGGACATTACATTCTTCCCCCCTAAAAAGGAATTGCATCCCCGCAATTCTCCAAAGCCAATATTGCACAAGTTTGGCCCTAAAGGGCATACTTGCCCCTTATAGGGTTTCACATTAATCCCACTCGAGCGTTAGCTTCCGCTACGCACTCAAGTTAAAAGAATCACCACTAAGTAACATAACTCGGAGTGTGCACGTAAAAATACCTCTATGTCAACCCTAGTACTCATGTTCCATACCATGAGTATTCGTGACACCATAGAAGCAAATTTAACTAAGAACTAGCACAACGAACCTTAGAGCTTTCCATCGACATAATGCGTCCCATACCTCAAGTGTCTAATGGTTTCTCCTTGGCCACTCCACAACTCTTCTGCCATGAACACCTAGAGGTGCTTCTTACCCAAAACCCATCCACCTCAACTAGATCACAAATTTTCAGACAGCTTCAGACTTGCCGTTAGATAAATGGCTCCGATACCAACTTGTTGTGCACGAGTGTACGTGGCTCAGCTCAGTGGTTTATTTATGTTATTTAGGCTAGTTTCCCTTACGTTAGCAGTTGACTATTATTTGTCTTTTGTTATTGAATTGTAATAGGTACACTAGTGGGCCACGGGTGAACCAGACCCCACTAGTGGCACGACTCCCCATGTGGGGGGGGGGGCGACTCCCCATAAGGGGGTCGTCTCTCTCCTTGAACGGACATGCTTATTGAATTCCAGTATTTTCTTTCCCTTTCTTCCAACTTCTTTCCCTTTCTCTGCGTAGAACTCATGTGTACAGAATGTGCCTACATTGGGCACAACATTGGTATTAGAGCTCTTACGATCCCCGGCCATGGCTCGAGGCAAGCAAGTTGCCACGGCCCCGGAAGTAAGCCTGATAAAGAGGTTCTCGCCTTTGCGAACAGTCCCAAATCAGCGCCTGAATCCAGCGGCGAGTTCACGATGGCACAGCTCATGGCGGAGATCAAGGCTTTGAGTGTGGGAGTAGCCAAGATCGATGCTTTGGGATTGGTCGTTGCCCAACTTCAGGCAGAGCGCACACCACCCCTTCTGTCCAAGCCGCTAGCTTCCATGGAGAAGGGGGGTCCATCCTAGGCTCCAGAACCTTTCCGCTCTAACTTTCCAGCACTGGAAGACCGCAATATGCACTTTGCCCAGGACGGTGTGCGCTTTGGAACTGTCGATCAGGCCATGGATGGGGGGCGCTAGACCTGAGACTCACGAGGCACACCAGGTGTTTGGGAAAATGCCCCAATGGTGCCGCCTCCCCGAAACTTGTACCAGGAGATGGAGGATGACTAGGAGGAGTACCTAGGACACCGCGGAGCATCCTGTGGTGGGGCGGAACCCCTTTCCCTAGGGCTGACATCGAGGAAGAGAAACTGAATAGACAGATGTGTGGGGGCTGGCTGAGACCTTTTTCCTAGGGCTGCTGTACCCGCCTCCACTCTTGCTGCCCCAACCAGCAACTCAGTAGCCGACCAGGCATCCCCTCAGACTGGCCCGATTGTCCGCTGTCTCACTCCGGCTCAAATGGAAGAACGTCGTTCGAAAGGGCTTTGTTTTCACTGTGATGAGAAGTTCGTTTTGGTGCACCGTTGTTCCGTCAAGGGCAGTCTCTTAGTGGAGGAGATCGATGAGGAGGTAGAGGTGATGGAGGGGCCTGATTCTTCGTACCCTGTTGATACACTGCTGGAGATTTCTGTGCATGCTTTTTTAGGGGCATTCACACCCCGCACCATGCCGCCCCAACGACAAAGTTGCTCAGCGGCTAGGCTGCTTTGTTTCTAACTCGATGCCCTTTGATGTCTTGATTGGTGATGGCAAACACCTCCGAAGTTCCGGAATCTGTACCCAAGCCGCACTCTCCATTCAGGGCCACACATTTGTGACCGACCTCTTCTTACTTCCGACGAAGGGGACGGACGTGGTGTTAGGGGTGCAGTGGCTCCAAGATGTTGGGGACGTTCTCTGGAACTTTAAGGACCTAGTGATGGATTTTGCACTGAACGGACAGCGGGTGTGCCTCCAAGGCTCTCAGCCAGGCACTCTCCTTTCTGCTCAAGCGATGGGGTCCTTATTTCGGTTCGCATCGCAGGGACTACTCCTCCAGCAGCGGGCATCGGTGGACGTTGTGCAAGCTGACTTGCCGCAGGATCTTCTTGACCTCTTGGTAGAGTATGGTGTGGTGTTCGCTGAACCGCAGGGCCTTCCTCCGGTGCGGGTGCATGACCACTCTATCCCTATCGTTCCAGGTGCTTCTCCAGCCAATGTCCGCCCATATCGCTATCTGTACATTCAGAAGGCTGAAATCGAACTTCCAATGGCGGACATGCTTCACTCTGGTATCATTTGGCCTAGCACGAACTCCTTCTCTTCCTCGGTGTTGTTGGTCCGTAAGAAAGATGGAACTTGCGGT
This sequence comes from Saururus chinensis, assembly GCA_035235625.1. Classification (NCBI taxonomy): domain Eukaryota; kingdom Viridiplantae; phylum Streptophyta; class Magnoliopsida; order Piperales; family Saururaceae; genus Saururus; species Saururus chinensis. Next base: position 2,006,058 of record CP141147.1, read on the forward strand.
TTCTGTGTTGATTACCGGGCGTTGAATGCTATCATAGTGAAGGACAAATATCCTATCCCGGTGGTGGAAGAGCTTCTGGACGAGCTGTCCGGTGTTATTGTATTCAGTAAACTTGACCTTCGTTCAGGTTATCATCAGATCCAGATGTAGCCCACCAATGTGCACAAGACCACCTTCCGCACTCATGATGGTCATTTCGAGTTCCTGGTTATGCCGTTCGGCCTCACGAATGCCCCCTCTACGTTTCAGAGCCTTATGAATGACCTCTTCCGGCCCTTCCTCCGCCACTTCATTTTGGTGTTCTTCGATGATATCCTTGTATATAGCAAGTCATAGGGCGACCACTTGGAGCATCTCAGGTCTGTCTTTGATATACTGCAAGCTAATTCGTTGTTTCTTAAGCAATCGAAGTGTTCGTTTGGCAGCTCACAAGTGGAATACTTGGGTCATATTATCTCTCATGATGGCGTGGCTACCGACCCCTCTAAGGTGACCGCCATGCTGTCCTGGCCATCCCCTACTTGCGCCCGGGTGCTGCGAGGCTTCCTTGGCCTTACTGGCTATTATCAGCGATTTATTCACCGCTATGGCGAGCTTGCTCGCCCTCTTACGCAGCTGCTATAGAAAGGCGCCTTTCGTTGGTCTGACACTGCTCAGGCAGCCTTTGAGGAGTTGAAGCAAGCTATGGCGACCGCCCCTATTTTGATTCTTCCTGATTTTAGCCAGCCATTTGTGGTTGAGACCGATGCTTCGGACGCTGGCTTGGGGGTGGTACTACTTCAGGAGGAGCATCCCATTGCATACTTCAGCAAGGCTTTGGTTGGTCGTTCCTTGTTCCTCTCTGTCTACGAGAAAGAGATGCTGGCCATTGTTCTCGTGGTCTACAAATGGTGCCCTTATTTGCTTGGCTAGCGGTTTCTCATTCGCACTGACCACCAACAACTCAAGTATTTTCTCGAACAGCGGGTGTCCACTCCCGCGTAGCAACGGTGGGTCAGCAAGCTCTTGGGATTTGACTATGAGGTCGTGTACAAGAAGGGATTTGACAACACTGTGGCCGACGCACTATCTCGCCACCCCACTCCAGGTTCGTGTTTGGCTATTTTAGGTCCGATTTGTCCATTCCTTGCTGAATTGAAACAGGCGCATCAAGATGATTCTCCGACCACCACATTAATTGCGGCCCTCCAGTCTGACCCGTCAGTGCGCCCTTGCTTTACATGGAAGGATGACCTTCTCTTCTGGAAAGACCGACTTTGGGTGCCTGAGGTTACCGACCTGTGCCAGCATATCATCGCTCACTTCCATGCCTCTCCCATGGTAGGTCATGAAGGTGCTCTTCGCACCTATAAACGGGTCAGTCAGAGCTTCTTGTGGCAGGGTGTACATCGCGCGGTGACTGCTTATGTGGCTGCTTGTGATGTCTGTCAGCGTGCCAAGTCCGCCACCACCTCTCCTGCCGGGTTACTTCAGCCATTGCCCATTCCCGATAAGGTTTCGGAGAACATTTCTATGGATTTTGTGGAGGCCTTGCTGTTGGTCCAAGGCAAGTCGGTGATCATGGTGGTAGTGGATCGGCGGTCCAAATATGGCCATTTTAGTGCTCTGGGTCATCCCTATACCGCCAAGTCTGTGGCAGAACTATATGTTCGTGAGGTGGCCAAATTGCACGGTATGCCTCGCACTATCGTTTCTGATCGCGACAGGATTTTTATCTCTCAGTTTTGGCAGGAGTTTTTCACTTTACAGGGCACTTCTTTGCACATGAGTACCGCTTATCACCTGTAGACTGATGGGCAAACTGAGGTCGTCAACGCTGCTTGGAACAGTACCTGCGCTGTTTCAATATGTCTCAGCCCCATCGTTGGCTTTAGCTCCTTCCATGGGCCGAGTGGTCTTATAATACTACTTATCAGACTCGCACCGGTTTTACTCCTTTTGAGGTACTATATGGACGGCCGCCCCCTACCGTGCTCTCCTATGTTCCTCATCGGTCCTCAGTGGCCGAGGTTGACTATATGCTCCAGACTCGGGATGAGGTTCTTCGCCAGCTTAAGGCAAACCTGTCTGAGGCTCAGAATAGAATGAAGCAGATTTATGATAGCCATCACATTGAGCGTGAGTTTGCCGTGGGGGACATAGTTTATGTCTCCGTTCTTCCTCAACGCCAGACCTCCTTGTTCCAGCCGGAGCACTCTAAGCTTGCCCCCCAATTTCATGGCCCCTATCTTATCGAAGAGCGCGTTGGATCGGTTGCCTACCGCCTCACTCTACCACCGGGTTTTTCATGTTTCCAGGCTGCGCCGTTGCATCAATGACCCCTCCCTGGCCGTGGATGCCCCACCTCTTCCATTGATGGGTTCAGTGGCTTCTCCTGACCTCGTGCCTGCAATACTGCTTGATAAGCGCCGTGTACGCCGCTCTAGTGGTATAACCATGGAGGTTTTAGTTTCTTGGCAGGGCCAACTGCTTGAGGATGCTACGTGGTTGCCTGAAGATGAGTTCCTACTCCGGTTCCCTTCATGGTCGCCTTGAGGACAAGGCGTGTGCGGAAGCATGGTGGAGTGTTGTGCACGGGTGTACGTGGCTCGGCTCAGTGGTTTATTTCTGTTATTTAGGCTAGTTTCCCTTATGTTAGCAGTTGACTATTATTTGTCTTTTGTTATTGAATTGTAATAGGTACACTAGTGGGCCACGAGTGAACCGGACCCCACTAGTGGCATGACTCCCTATGTGGGGGGGCGCGACTCCCCATAAGGGGGTCGTCTCTCTCCTTGAACGGACATGCTTATTGAATTCCAGTATTTTCTTTCCCTTTCTTCCAACTTCTTTCGCTTTCTCTGTGTAGAACTCCTGTGTACCGATTGTGCCTGCATTGGGCACAACACAACTGTCACGACCCGAATTTTTAAAAGTATTTTTAAATAGCACGAATGGTAAGTAGTAAATTTTTTTCTTCTTTTTAAATACAAAACAAACCATTCGATAAAATATCCAAGTCATAATAACTGGGGTTCACAAATACGGATATCAAATCATATGATAGTTACACGTCTCAAAATTTCAACAACAGGTCATTCATCTAAGTACAAGTTCGTCATCTGTCTGAAAATAAATAACAAGTTGACTCTCACGCTAAAGGTACACTTATGTACCGGAGTTGCAGAAACGCAGAAACCTCTTGTGCTCGCCTACCTTGGTCTCACTTGTTGTCGCCTAGAGAATCTGCAACCAAGCAAACTAAACAACAACCACAACAACAATGAAACATCTCCGCCTTTAAGAGAATAGTTTCTAAAGGACAAAATGTTTTATTAATATTTTTTGGATTAGGCCAATATCACCCGATGTGAATTGCCTACGTACTCATTAGACAACATCTCCAATATTTCCAATAAGATCGGATCTAGATATAGTTCTACCTAGAAATTACTTTATCTTAAGAAACATAGTATCCCGCATGCAATGCTTAAGTATTTTTAAACAACATACATTTTAGTAAGTCTTTTAATCGTTCCACTTGTCTAATTAACACTTATTTTATTTATTACGTTACATGTTCATTTCTTGATGAAGCCTCCTCGGTTTTCTAACACTTATTTAATTTCTTATGTTACATGTTTTTCTTCTCGACAAAGCTGGCCCAAGCCTACTAAAATTTTATTTCTTAAGTTACATGTTACTTTTTCAACAAAGCCCGCCTAGCTCACATTTTAGTCAACACAATCAACCTTTTGCATTCGACTCAAAGCACATTCTCCAAAATGTTTAAACATAGTAACAAAATTTTCACATCATACAACTAAACTATAATTTCCTACATAACACTTTAATTTCTAATTTGAAGATATGCTCGGTTAATGACATGTTTGGAAAGAGTTTGTCATTATAAACATTAATTGTTATTTAATGTTTGTTTTTTAAAGTAGCACTAGAGATCAGTCACTCCTTAATTTCTAATTTGAAGATCTGCTTGGTTAAGTACACGTTTGGAAAGAATTACTCATTATAACCACTAATCGTTATTTAATGTTTGTTCATTTCACGCTGACAAAAAACTGGAAAGATGTTAACGAGTCAGGGCGATGAAATAAAATGTAAATTCGAATTCTTCGGCTATGCTGATGGGTCATCTGACATTGTAGAAATTAAATTGAAAAGAAAGAACATGGAATAATCAATGCCTTTGGGCTTCAAGAGTCGCATACCGATGATGAAAATTCTACAAATCAATCCACAGGGTACGAGTACCATCTTTCGCCATCTCTAAAACATTGGCAAATAGTTGGGATTTGCTGGAGTTTGTGCCAGGTTTCGTCATTCTCCTTAAACACGTCGGTAAGCAACTCTTGTGGAAGGTGGATTTCTTTAAGGTGGCTGAGGTGCTCTATCCCCAAGGGAACTCTTTCCATGTGCCTAATATTAATTGCCAAAAATTCGAGGTTTGGCATGGTTCCCTGTTCTAATGTAATAAGCGTTGGTTCAAGGAGAGGTCCAATATATAATTTCCTAAGATTTGGAAAACTGTGCCCTATTATGCAACATTGAAAAGCATTCGTAGGTCTGCCGAGCATTGTTAACTTCCGAGGGCCTGAAAGGGGTCATCACTGAGCTGAGAGTTCCACAGTTGTACCTTGACGAGGCTGGCTAGTGAAAGAAGGTTGTTCGGCAACTTCTTCAGAATCCCGATCAACTTGATGTTCCTCAGTTCAGTTGAAGGAGTTCTGAAGGAGTCAATATTAAGATGAGAGAAATTACCAAATGAACTACTTATAGCGAGTGATTGAAGATGAACCATTTTGCTGATGGAGTTGCACAAAGTGTTTCCATCTTCATTATTAACTGAAGCAATAAAAAGCCTCTTTAGCTGAGTCAGCTTCCCTAGCTGCTTTAGCTGAACACCCCCATCCGTCACATTCAGTATGAACAGATTTTGCGTAGCTCTATTGGGAACTTCACACCACCAAAATCAATACTATTACTCACCAACAGGTGGCGTAGACCTTGAAGTTGAATGATTTCCTTCGGCAATTCGGTCACGGCGGTGTACTTGAGGTCCAAAGTTTGTAGATTTGTTAGTTTCTTTATAGTCTTTGGAACTGTCCTAATATTTGTTCGCCTCAAACACAAATATGTCAAGTGGACGAGATCTAAAATAGAACTAGGAAATGAATCCATTCTTCCATGCAGACTAAAAACTTTCAATGAGTCAAATTCTTTTAGTGATGAAACAACACAAGGTCCAAATAGAGACAGAGAGCGAAAGTGAGAGGTTTTACGGGCATCACCTTCAAAAGTTTGGTCGCTGTAGATTGCTAAACGTTGAGCTTCACCGCGTAGCTGAATCGACATGCGGAAGTTTTGCTCTTGGGATTTTGACACAAGGAATTCATGCATCAAATCGTGAACTCGGCAGCTTTCCACCCTTCCAAAACAGTCCAACTTTGCTACTTGAACTAAATTCCTTTGAGCAAGATTCTGGAGGTAACGGTAGGAGACATCTTCAATATTAGAACCATTCAAAGGACTAATGAATCCCTCAGCAATCCACTGTCGACATACCTCGGCTCGTTTAATTTCATGGGAGGGAGGGTAAATGCCAAGATATAGGAAACAAGGCCTTAAATGACTTGGCAGGTCATCATAACTAAGTGATAGGATTTTCTTGACAGTATTACCCACCAATTCTGTACCCAGAGACCTATATACGCTTTCCCATTCAAAAAGAGTTTTGGCTCTTGTTGTGAGAAGACTCCCAATGGTCACTATTGCCAGCGGTAGTCCTCCACATTTCTTAAGAATATTGCGGGCAGTTGGTTCTAATTCAAGAGGGCAATTACCGTCATCAGAATCCGACGTGAATGCTTTCTTGCAGAATAGGATCCATGCATCTTTGTGGGTGAGTGGTTCTAACAGAAAGACATTTTCACGAGGCTTAGCACAGAAGTCGGCAACTTCTTGAGACCGTGTTGTCACCATGATCCTATTTCCAAATACATTTTCAGGAAAAACATGCACACTCAATCATATTCCATACATCAACCGACCATATGTCATCTATGATAGCAACATACCTCTTCCCTTTAGAAAGGCTCTCAATTCCGCAATTATATCTACATTGGGCATATCTCCGGAAATATTCATTCCCATGAACTGCTTCGTCAGGCTTTTTAACAGCTCCTCCGTGTTACAGTGCTGGGTAACTGTAAACCAAGCTCAAAACTTGAAAAGCTTCTTCACCTCAGGATCCTCATAGATCTTTCTGACAATAGTAGCCTTCCCGACTCCAGGCATACCAACCACAGGGATCACTTCCAGCCTCAAATTGCCCCCGACCAACCGATGAGTCAGCTCGGCTTTTGGTTTTTCATAACCAACAATTTGAGAATCTTTAACAAACTGAGCAAGTAGCCGAGGATCATTGGAGGTGGTGGAAGTTGATGATGGCTGTCCTGGATCAAAGCGGTTTCTTCTCTCTGATACTTCGTGGATGCGGCGCTGCATTTCGTGGATCCGATTGGCAATCTCATACCAGGATCTTTTATGACAGAGGCACCACAGGCAACCGTTGGTAATTCCGCTTGGAGGAGATGATACCTATTGGAAGTCATCCATCACATTTTTGGTATCTCGAACAACTTCTCTCACTTGGTTCACCCATACTTCAACTAGTGGGTTCCTGTTCTGCATCCGATCCGCTACTTGCAAGGCCGCAAGCATCATCTCCAGATCACCTTTGATAAGTTGGACATCCCCTCGAACATCCGGGTCGACCGAGAAAGCATCCCGGACTGAGCGATTGGTCGGCGCGTCGGCCAGCACCTTTATCAGCTCCAACACCGTTGCAGTGAGCGCTATTTCGGCCATTTCCACCGATCGACTTTGTACCCGGAAAATTTAAGAAATGCGACCTGCCGGATGCTTGAGGCTTCTGTAGGCATGGCAAGATTTGGCAAGCACATCAGACTTCTTTACAGCCATGGTCGCTCAAATGCTTAAGCCACGAAAAATTTAAGGACGGGAGACTTCACAACCATCGAATAATTTTTGGAGCTAACTTCGAAACTAGATCAGACAAAGTTCTCGGGAGCTTCCCCCTCTCTATCTCCAATAATAATAGGCGGTAAGAAAAAATATATTTTCAATATTTTACCTTTCGTATATGAGATCAATAATAAAAAAAATGCGGCTATATACACCCCTAAATAGCCTTCAGTACCCTGGTACGAAAAACAAAATAGATAATTTTGAATATCTTCTCTGTCCCTCAAGAAATTTCCCAACATCATTACCCTAAGAGTGAATGACTTATCCTCGCCTCCTTCACGATTAAGCCCAATCAATAAATATATTTAGACAACAAGAACTTATAATAAGATCTAAAATAATCATTCTTTTATTTAACCCTCTCACGTTGTTACATTTTAGTTTTGAATTCTTTTTTTCCTTCGTGTTTATCAAAGCAACTTCTTGTCTTTCTCCACATTCCAATCCACTTACAGTACTCGGGTACATGTTGCCTCCGCCGTTTTTTTGACGGCGACAGATTTTCCCCTAAACAGGGTCCTTTGCCGGTGCACTTTCGCGACTGCACCTCGCTCTTTTTTATACCCCTACGATTCAATAAATTTACAAAAGCGACTACGAGAACCAAGACGCATGTTCTTCCAGTGTTTTCATAGCTTCGACGTGCATTACGCTCTAGACAGCATTACGGGAAGGTGATGACAAACGAACTAGCATGGGGGTATTCATGTAAAATTGAGCTGGTCTCTGGGCAAATGTGGCGATCGACAATGTCGTTGGCCTAGCTCCATGGATGCTTACGCCGGAGGACGCCCAGAAGATCATTGAGCCCTTTACACAGGAGCAGCTTCTCGACATCCTTCAACATGTGTCCGTCTGCCACCCGGACGACGTCGATGCCGTCCGGGCAGTGGTGGACCGTGACCCAGCAGAACCCAGCAAGAAGATCGACGGCCGAATGACCGTTACCCAGCTTGCAGCCTCCGACATGAACGGGCCTACAGCCAATCCTTCCCCTGCTGACATTTTGATGCGGAAGATCTACGTGGGAAATGTACCCTTCGACATGCCGGCAGACCGGCTCCTTGCCCACTTCTCTTCATATGGAGAGATCGAAGAAGGGCCTCTAGGGTTCGATAAGCAGACCGGGAAGTCGCGGGGTTTTGCGCTGTTCGTGTAGAAGATGACGGAGGTAGCCAAGGCCTCGCTCATGGACCCTACGAAGAACATCGATAGGCACCAGATGGTCTGCAAGCTGACGATCGTGAGCTTTCCTTCCGTCTTAGGAACTGGTACACAATGAGGAAGTAGGAAGGGTACTGAAGTAGAAAAAAAATATAATTCAAGATGAGGGTATGTTGGAGAAATTAGCCTGGGGTAAGGAAGATACGGGGCATTGAGGGGTTTTTTTGGGGTGTTCTATTGTATATATCAAGACATATTTGTTACCTTGAGCACTGTTTTATCCGAGTCGAACCCGGTCCAAGGGCCGGTCTAGTGCACAGAGGCGATGAAATTAAAAACAGTTGAAGAAATAGCAAAAAACTTATGCCTCACCTACGGGCGGTTTAATTAATGGGGTTACACACTACTTTAAGTACGAGTAAATAAGTAGGGCAAAAGAGGAGTTTAACTCTAAAATTATTCCACAAATCTTAAACCCACATACTAATAATCCAGAGCCAACACACTTAGCTCAAAACAGGGTCTCAAACAAATCTAAAGATATAATAAATCACAAGTCTAAAATAAAAACCACTCCAAAAGGTATTCTAACATCATAACAAAATAATTAAAAAAAATATGCAAAGTCTAAAGGCCTCTACGCCTACTCCGAAGTTCTCCCCGACCTTTTCTCATATAGATGATCCTGCCCGACTGCATGTCACACCATGCAGCCCCAAAATAAAACAAGGAAAGTGGGGTGAGTATAAACACTCAATAATGGTTTGAAATACACTGTAATAATCAAAAAACAAGAGGGTATAGCAATGAAGTAATTTAGATCCATAATTAACATGTTATAACATTTTTTGATCTTTGCCAAGCTAAAACTCTTATTTAACCATAGACATAAGATCTAGCATACATAAGATATAATTATCAAGTCAAGTTATAAATATTCAAGTTACAACCTAACCTGCATCTTATATAGGTATTTGTTCATATCTACTCAAATCAAATATGATAATCCCATAAATCACATTAGAAGTGTTTTTCACACCATTTTTTGATCATGCAACCATATCACATAAACCTATATAATAGTGTCCCATTTACACACTTTCTGATCATTCATTCATATCACAAAAACCTGCATAATAGTGTCTCAATCACACAATTTCTAATTATACATTCATATTACGTAAACCTGCATAATAGTATCTCAATTACACAATTTTTGATTATACATTCATATCACGTAAACCTATGTAATAGTATCTCAATCACACAATTTCTGATTATGCATTCATATCACGTAAACCTGCATAATAATGTCTCATTTATACAATTTCTAATCATGCATTCATATCATATAAACTTGCATAATAGTGTCTCAATCACACAATTTCTAATTATGCATTCATGTCACATAAACCTGCATAATAGTGTCTCAATCACATAATTTTTGATTGTGCATTCATATCACATAAACCTACATAATAGTGTCTTAATCACACAATTTCTGATTATGTAATTATATCACATCAACCTCATTTACCCTACATGACGAACATGTCAAATACATGATATACAATAATGCATAACATTCACAATAAACATGCATCAATACAAATAGTGAAATGTCTTCATCAAGGAGTAACACACAAGTATTGCCACACAGGTAAGACACGGTCAAGGCCACGAAGGCGAGACATAGTATGATTTCCACATAGGAAATAAAAGATGGTTGGGGTTGTCAGCCCCTAAAACTGCTCGCCTTGGACAATCCTAACAAAGGATGTCCGATTCTCACATAGAGAACCTAGAGTAGAGGTGTTTGCCCAAGGATATCTCCTACAGTGGGAGAGAGCCCGAATTCCCACATAGGGAACCCTAGAACACGTGGTAGTTGGTGCACAAAGCATACCACTATGGATTCTCAGGGTCTAAATAACAATCTCAAATAATCTCATCAGCAAGACAAGTACATAACTCGTCTCCACATAACTCAATTTAACTAGGCTCAACCCGGGGGGGAGTATACATATTTCACATAAGAACTTAAATCGAAAATATGTCATTTCGGACCAACCAACTTCCGATTAATTCACCGAGCGATTAATCCGGCACACAATCTTAATCATTGCATACAATCGATCAATTCTGGTTAAACATCGAAAAAACTTCGTTCATGAATATCGACCCATGATGCATGATATCATGATACATCCGTGAGCAAGACCTACGTAGGTTCCAACACATGAAACATGCTCCCAATCAGTCCCCTCATGCATCATAATCAAAACATAATTAACTACAATTTTATAGTAGATTTCCTATACGTGTGTGTATTCATGCATATTCTAATCACATGACCAATGCTTGACATAAACTCATAAGCCAATATACACATGCTTAAACACATTTAAAACAATGATTCCTAACTGAAATTAAAGTAAAATCTACTATAAAGCTTAAATCTATCCATGTGAAACCAAATGCCCATTAACACTTATTTTATTTCTTATGTTACATGTTCATTCCTCCATGAAGCCCTCATTGGTTTTATAACACTAATTTACTTTCTTATGTTACATGTTTTTCTTTTCGACAAAGCTGGCCTAAACCTACTAAGATTTCATTTCTTACGTTACATGTTATGTTTTCAATGAAGCCGGCTTACATTTTAGTCAACACAATCAACTTTTTTGCATTCGACTCAAAACACATTCTCCAAAATGTTTAAACATAGTAACAAAAATTTCACGTCACACAACCAAATATATAATTTCTTACATAACACTTTAATTTCTAACTTGAAGATATGCTTGGTTAAGGGCATTTTTGGAAAGAATTAGTCATTATAAACATTAATCGTTATTTAATGTTTGTTTTTTATAGTAGCATTAGAGACCAGTCACTCCTTAATATCAAACTTGAAGATCTGCTTGGTCAAGGACACATTTGGAAAGAATTACTCATTATAACAATTAATCGTTATTTAATGTTTGCTCATTTCACGCTGACAAATAAAATAAAGATGTTAACGAGTCCTCTTGAGCAATAAAACACATTCGAAAGAGCCCTTAACATCTTACCATGCACGCAAAGAAAAAAGGAAAATAGGGAATAAATGTCTTCGTCTAATAGAACTTCGTCAATTCAATGTTTGCACATTTCTTAAATAAATGAATATATTGGCGTTTGGTCTTGTCACCAGACTTTATCACGCTGTATTCTGAAAAAGTTATGGCATGCCGCATAAATTACATAATTTTTTTCTTTTTACATATTTACCCTTCTTATTTTCTATTTGTGTTTCTCTTCTTCTTTTTTCTGCTATCTGTTGTTACGTCCAAACCAAGACTATGAATTAGTCTAGTTTAGATTTCTTTTTTTACTTGTCAACTATAGTAAACAAGGTCGATCCACAGAGAAAGCCTTGTGTGACAAAGAAAAATATTACGAAGAGAATAGAATAGAGAAGGAAGATGAAATAGAGAATAAGAGACAATCAAAGAGAAAGTGCTAAAGCATTGGAAATTCACTTGTAATAAATCTCTAATGTATATTTGATTCAAATGATAACTCAATTAAGATAAAATGAAAATTCGTCTCAATCGGAAAATTTATTTTTTTAGAAAAAAAACTTTGAAATAGAACAATAGTAATTGATTGTTTACTACGTGAAAGCATTAAGTATATAATCACAGGGAATTATAAGCATTTAGCGTGCCTTTTGTTAACGCTAAATCAAATAATTATATAGATTATAAACTCCTTAAATATGAAATATCAATTTAAAATAATAAAGAACTTACTTGAATCAAAGTATCCATTAAACATCAAGTATAAGCTTCATACCTAGCCTTAACTTGAGAGCTTTAGAAAGCCATTATAATAAAAGTAAAAACAAAATTACAAAATGAGAGAAAAAAATAGGAGAAAAGAGCTCCAAAGAGGAGAGAGTGCCCCTTCTATCACGTCCACCCCTCTATTTATAAGAGTAGAAGGGGTTGCTTCAAAGAGGAAAATGAAATCATATCTATAGATTTCATCCTGATTGATTGTCTAATTAGACCCATAAATCTTCGGAATTTGGAATTTCTTCCTGAAATAGCACTTGTAGCCACGGACGTCTTCTTTCGATTGCCACTAGAATCATATCAATCCGAATTATATACAAAAGGATATGATCAAAATACTAAGGCTGTGTCAATCTGTCAAAATCAGCTTCTTTCATTTAGTTCTATTCATACAAATATCAAATCAAACGGGTCCACAAGGTTGTGTTCGACTATTCCATGCATGTTTAGACCATTAGGAGCCCATTCTTGACTTTTAAATAGATTTGGGTAGTTGGGCTTAACTTCCTCTTCCAGTTGTATCTTATTGAAGCCTGTTTAGACATGTAAACTCAATTAAAGTCTAACTAACTTATTTAAAACATAAATAGCCCAAATCAGCAATGAATTAACACAGAATAGGCTTGCAATTTGAAATATGAGAACATTTAATTTAACATTATTTTAGTACATCAAATACCCCCAAACCTACTTTTTGCTAGTCCTCGAGCAAAACAAAAATTAAAACAATAAAAAACAAAACTAACTACTCCACTTCCGCAGGAAGTCTCGATTGCATTTAGCATATGCAATAAGCCTTTAAACCCCTAGCTTACACTAGTGGACGAGTTGTGTCTCGTGAGGGTTTGCAGTGAATATACCCACAAAATTCAAAAAAACTCATGGGTTGCCTCCCAAGTAGCGCTAAGTTTTATGTCTTCAGCCAGACAAAACAAAGAAGAAGAAAAAGAATATAAGTTACAATACTAACAAGTTGTGTTGAGGAAGTAAAGACTAAGATAATAATTATAAAGAAAGACCAAAGAACCCCTTCATCCTCACTAAGCAAACAACAAACTTTACAATTATCTCCAAACTACTCAAGCACTAGTTTTCATAAATTAAATATAAAAGTCTCAACCATTAAATTTCTATGTAGAGGAACTTTTGAAACAATGTGTAAGTGAGTCTAAGTAAAATTTTGACAAAATAATTAGAGGATTAGCCTCCTAAAGTAGTATGCTTTTCTACTCACCAAGAGATGTTTAGATAGCCAAAAGAACCAATTTAAAACTAAGCAACTTGTTCGAGATAACAAGCGGTTTGGATGTTTTCTTTAATACCTCATGGGCTTTATCTGTGATATTCCAGCATGCTTGCGCTGTTACAACGATGGCTTTGCCCTATCTTACAAAATGTAACTTCATTTTTTTTTTAATATGATGTCTATCAATTATTTTTATTTTTATTTTTTGACTTCTTTTTCTTTTCTCATTCATTTTCATTTTTTTTATAGGTAGCCCTTTTCGAAGTACTTGGTCTAATTCATTGATTGCTTTCCATAACGATAATAATTCCCAAAAATTTTTCTTCATTTCTAGCCAACCAAGTGAACAAGGAAGTCAAAGTTCATTAGATTTTGTGTCTCTCAACATTCCAGGTGAGTATTAGAGCAACACCACATAATTCGACTTCAACTCTAAAAATTCGTCATGCGAGTGAAATTTTGAAAACCAAAATTAGTTTCAAAGATCCTCTTCATGAAAGTTAATTGTAAAGACTCATCACAAAATAAATGTTTTAATAAAATATTTAAGTGCCATCATTATCTAGAGATCAAAGTAAAGAGAAAGTAAACCAATAAAGGATGAAGGTTATCACAGTCAATATAATTAACAAAAATTATCCAAACTCACCCCCCAACCCAAACGAGACATTGTCTTCAATGTTTGAAAAAAAAAAAAATGGTTTTTTTTTTGTGTTTTTTTTGTAAAAATCATGAAAAGAAAATCAACCCTCATAATTTAGATTTTCAAGAGATGTAGACTCAATTTCAGGGACAAAATGGTCTAAAAATAGTTTCAAACATTGACCATTAACTTTGAAAACATCACCATTTTTTGGGTTTTCAATTTCAACAATTCCATAAGGAAAAACAGTTTTGACAATGAAAGGACCTGTCCAACGTGATCTTAATTTTCCTGGAAAGAGATGAAGTCGAGAGTTGTACAATAAAACTTTTTGAAAGGGCTCAAAAGTTTTTCGTAAAATGTTTTTATCATGAAAAGCCTTCATTCTCTCTTTGTAAAGTTTTGAACTCTCATAAGCTTCACGTTGAATTTCCTATAACTCATTGATTTGCAATTTTCTATTTAAGCCAGCCTTGTCAAAGTTAAAATTTAAAGCTTTGATTACCCAATATGCCCTATGTTCCAACTCCACAGGCAAGTGACAAGTTTTTCCAAAAATGAAACGGTAGGGAAACATTCCAATTAGGGTCTTAAAAGCGGTACGGTAAGCCCAAAGAGCATCGGTTAGCCGTAAAGACCAATCTTTACCATTTAGATTTACCGTTTTTTGCAAAATATATTTAATTTCCCTATTAGAAATCTCAACTTGTCCACTTGTTTGTGGGTGATAGGGGGCTACTTTATGGGTAATCCCATACTTCCTCATCAAAGCCTCAAAAGGCTTATTACAAAAATGTGACCCCCCGTCACTTATAATGGCTCGAGGTGTTCCAAACCTTGAAAATATATTTTCTTTTAAAAAGCGCACAACAACTTTGTGGTCATTGGTTTTGCTTGGAACAGCCTCAATCCACTTTGAAACATAATCGACGGCAACTAAAATGTAAACATAGCCAAAAGAAGGAGGAAAAGGTGTAGCGCCCTAGCCCGCAAAACCCGACCAGGACCGGGGTTGGCTCGGAAGACAAAATCGTAGTTCGTAAAATCAACGGAAAAATTAAAACCGACGGACCAGGAGCTGCA
This sequence comes from Saururus chinensis, assembly GCA_035235625.1. Classification (NCBI taxonomy): domain Eukaryota; kingdom Viridiplantae; phylum Streptophyta; class Magnoliopsida; order Piperales; family Saururaceae; genus Saururus; species Saururus chinensis. The sequence continues at coordinate 2,021,086 of CP141147.1, forward strand.
GACTCTATGTGCGAGAGTCAAAACATACTTCTACATGCTACGAAACTATAATGTTCCGTTGTGTGTAGATCAAAACAAACCTAATTTTATAACTAATTTGGATCGGGCCAACGTTATTTATCATTGGTTGCCTACGTACATATTGGATACCATCTTTGACGTTATTCCAATACGATCGGATCTGGAAGTAGTTCTGCCTAATGGCTAATACATGCATCAAGCATCACAAAATCATATACGTTAAAATACGTATATATTTATATCCGAATAATTATTCAGAATTAGACAAAAATCTTATAAATTGTCGAAGTCAAACGGAAGCCAATAAATTAGTAAAATACACATCTTACATATGTGACCGGACACAATCACACATCCCACTCTATCATAGAGCGGAGCAGAGCACACTACAGAATATGTTGGATCATATCAGATCCTATCAGATCATATCAAATTGGAGTATGTCAAATCACAATGAAGCATTTCCAAGTAATTCAGATCACAACAAATAATATCAAAGTAGATCGAATAGGAACATAAAAGTATATATCAGATCGTAGCAAATTACATATCTTAATTAGTATATTACTAATTAAGATATGCATGCACATAAATTATATTAACTTATAAAGTCAGAAAAGCGTACACCCCTACAGTTTCGAAAGTGTTGATGTTCGAAGTTGCTTGTTTGCTCAGGGCGTCCTCCCTTTCTGTGCCCGTAGGCGGTGGACAGAACCTCCTCTAGCTTCGGAACATTTTAACCTTTCCGCGCCCGTAGGCGGCGGACAGAACCTCCTCTTAGCCAGAGACACTTTTCCCTTTCCGCGCCCGTAGGCGGCGAACAGAACCTCCCCTTAGCCGGAGACACTTTTCCCTTTCCGTGCCTGTAGGCGGCGGACAAAACCTCCCCTTAGCTGGAGACATTTTTCCCTTTCTGCGCCCGTAGGCGGCGGACAGAACCTCCCCTTACCCCGGGATGTTTCCCTTATATAGGGTTGCTAACTCGAAAAATTGACGCTTCCATTGCGTAGAACACCCTCGATTTAGCTAAGAACGTTTTTTGAACGGAAGGAAACGGACACAGAATGACTCCCGAAAGTTCTCCCAGAAGAATGAATAGAATGAACTATTTATAGAGATTGGCGTGCGAGCGGACGGAAGAAATGGAATATGCGTGCACAGACGCGCACCATGTGTCACAAAACTAGAGGGCCGCAAAAGTGGCCAGTGCCGCTGACGCATGCGCGACGCATGCGTCAGGGCGATGCGAGCGGCGTGCGCGGTAACGCCGCACGTTCGTCGCGCGACGCGCGCATCGCGCGTTCGTCTGTTCGATCACGCGGCCCCGCGTCGCGAGGATGGATGCGATTGATCGGCGCGGCTGCGTCGGCTCGGCTTGGCTCGACGCGGCTTGATGACGTCAGCTATTTCGTCTTTTTCTGAATATTTTATTATTATTTCATTCAAATGCAATTTCTACTTCAAAGCGTGATAACTTTTTATCCCGAAGTCGGAATCGTACGTTCTTAGTACCGATGGACTCGTATCGATGAGACCTTCGAAACTAGACCCCACATGGGTATCTTATCTCAAACTTTAAAAGTGGGTCCTGCCCATATGACACGTTTCCCGAGGTCGTAACTTTCGTTCCTGACCTCTAATTCGCGTGTTCTTCGATTCGTTACACTCGTTACTTCGAGCTCTAACCAGACAAGGGAGTTTTATCCCTTAAAGCCCCTTAAAATTTACTAAAATTACATACTTACCCCTAACCCTTTTGGGGTTAAGTATAATCGGAACACAGGGTGCTACAAAAGGTCCCATGAAATCAATGCCCCAATAATCCAAAATCTCAATAACCAATATTGGGTTGAGGGGCATCATATTTCGACGAGAAATGGCTCATAACTTTTGACACCTTTCACAAGTTTTGCAAAATTCATGAACATCTTTGAAAAGCGTCGGCCAGTAAAAACCACATTGCAAAATTTTAGTGGTGGTCTTTTTAGAAGAGAAGTGACCACCACATGCTTCAGAATGACAAAAAAAGATGATACTTACTTGTTCAGAATTAGGCACACATCTCCTTATTATTTGATCCGGACAGTACTTAAAGAGATAAGGGTCGTCCCAAAAGAAATGCTTTACCTCGGTGAAGAATCTCTTTTCATCTTGAGGAGACCAATGGTGGGGAACTTTACCTGTCACTAAGTAGTTGGCAATGTCGGCATACCATGGAGGATGTGAGATGGCAAAAAGTTGTTCATCGGGGAATGTGTCTTGGATTGGAATGTTGTCTGAAGAATCAGAAAATTCCAATCTTGAAGGATGATCCGCCACCACATTCTCTACGCCCTTCTTGTCTTTGATTGTGAGATCAAACTCTTAGAGTAGGAGTATCCATTAGAGTAATCTGGGTTTTGTATCTTGTTTGCTCAAAAGGTACTTCAAAGCTGCATAGTCAGTAAAAATGATAAATTGAGAGCCAATCAAGTAGGATCTAAATTTGTTAAGTGCAAATACTACAGCAAGAAGTTCTTTTTCAGTTGTGGAGTAGTTCATTTAGGCACTATTTAAAGTTCTACTTGCATAATGAATTACACAAGGTTTCTTATCTTTCCTTTGCCCTAAAGCAGCCCCAACGTCATAATCACTTGCATCACACATAATTTCAAAAGGAAGGGTCCAATCCGGGGGCCGCATGATGGGTGCGGACACTAACATGTTCTTAAGCTTTGTGAAAGTTTCTTCACATGCATCCGACCACTCAAAAGAATGCTCTTTAGATAGAAGATTACACAATGGTCTAGATATCACACTAAAATTCTTAATAAATCTTCTATAAAAACCAACATGCCCTAGAAAGGATCTAACATCTTTTATGGACTTTGGACTAGGCAAATTAGCAAACAATTCAATTTTTGCCTTGTCCACTTGAATTCCTTGCACAGAAACAATGTGACCAAGTACTATTTCAATAGTAACCATAAAATGATACTTTTCCGAATTTAAAACTAGATTTTTCTCTTCACATCTCACCAAAACTTTTTCTAAGTTACGAAGACAATCATCAAAAGAATCACCAAAAACAGAAAAATCATTTATAAAAACTTCCAAAAACCGCTCCACCATGTCACTAAAGATGCTCATCATGCACCTTTGGAATGTGGCAGGAGCATTACATAATCCAAATGGCATCCTTCGATATGTAAAGGTACCAAATGGACATGTAAAGGTTATTTTTTCTTAATCTTCAAGTGCAATCTAAATTTGGTTGTATCCTGAATAACCATCTAAAAAAACAATAAAATTGATGACCGGCTACCCTCTCTAGGATTTGGTCCATGAATGGCAAGGGGAAGTGGTCTTTCCTAGTGACAGAATTCAATTTCCTATAATCTATGCACATCCACCAACCGGTGGTGACTCTAGTGGGGATTAACTCATCATTGACATTCTTTATCACTGTTACTCCAGACTTTTTGGGGACAACCTGGGTAGGACTCACCCATGGACTGTCAGAAATGGGGTAAATGATACCCACATCCAATAATTTTAGGACCTCTGCTCTCATTACCTCTTTCATGTTGGGGTTTAACCTCCGTTACATTTGTCTCACAGGTTTTGTATTTTCTTCTATGAAGAACCTATGTGTAGAAATCAGGGAACTAATCCCCTTGATATAAGCAATGGTCCACCCAATGGCATTCTTGTGATTTTGAAGGACTTCGAGCAACCTGTGCTCTTGCTCCCTATCCAACATTGAAGAGGCAACCACAGGAAATGTCTCTCCCTCACCAAGATAAGCATATTTAAGTTCAGTAGGGAGGGGTTTCAAGTCTAACTTGGGTGGTTGGACACTTGAGGGGAGAGGAACTCTATTAGAAAGAGGTAACTCCTCAAAGCGGGCCTTCCACCTATCAATATCTAATAATGGAGTAGACTCCAACAAAGAATTTACATCATTAATCATAACATCATCATCAAAGTTAAAATAAGAAAGACAGGCTTCAAGAGGGTCAGAAAATGAAAAAATAGTAGCCATGTCATCAACAAGACTTTCTAAAAGATTCACTTAATGCACATCCTTATCATCATCTCCTGGTTGCCTGCAAATATTAAAAATGTTCAGTTCCAAAGTCATATTTTCAAAAGAAAACTTCATAACACCATTTCTATAATGAATAAGAGCATTAGAAGTAGCAAGAAATGGGCTACCTAATATGACAGAAATTTGATTACAAACATTCAAAACTGGTTGTATGTCCAAAACAATAAAATCAACAGGAAAGTAAAACTTTTCTACTTGTACTAGCACATCCTCAACAATTCCTCTTGGTGTTTTAACTAAGTGATCTGCAAGTTGAAGTGTAATGCTTGTGGGCTTCAATTCACCAAGTCCCAATTGTTCAAAAACAGAATAAGGTAAAAGATTAACACTTGCCCCAAGATCAAGCAAAACTTTTTCAATTCTATAATTCCCACTTATACAAGATATGGTTAGAAAACCAGGATCTTTATATTTAGGTGGGGTGTTTTGTTGCAAAATTGCACTTACTTGTTCTGTCAAAAATGCCTTCTTTTGTACATGTAGCTTACGCTTAATTGCACAAAGGTCTTTCAAAAATTTAGCATAAGATGGGATTTGTTAAATAGCATTAAAGAGAGGAATGTTAATCTTCACTTGTTTGAAAATTTCAAGAATGTCTCCATTTTACACCAATTTAGATGAAGATTGTAATCTTTGAGGAAAAGGAGGAGGAATTGGAGCAACACAACAAGAGTTATTAAGTTTATCACCATGTTTAGAATTTAAAGACTCCTTAGGTTAAATAACCTTCATTGGAATGTCTTTGTTAATGGCTTTTCTACTTCTCAAAGTGGTGATGGACTTAGCATGCTCTTCTTGTGAACTTGAAGAATTTAAATTTTCAATTACAAATTGACATTTAGGATTTGGTTGAGGTTGAGAAGGAAACTTTTCTTTTTCTTGAGTGCTCAAAGCTGTGGTCAATTGAGTAATAAAAGTCTTTAAGTCATTGATGGCTTGCATTGTTTGGCTGTTGATTTTTGCTTAACTTTGCATGAATGTTTGCAATGTGTCTTTAAGAGTCTTCTTATGTGGTGGAACATAATTTAAGGAAGAAGGGGGTACCTGCACATTAGACTCATTTCTCTAACTAAAGTTTTGATGATTTCTCCAATTAGGAGTATAAGTTTCAGAATAAGGAGAAGAGAAAGGACTTTTGTAAATATTCATAGCACTTGCTTTAGTATGTAACACTTCTTGAAAAGCAGGGATTGTTGGACAATCCTGTGTTTGGTGTCTATCACTCTCACATATACTACAAATATCTTGTGCTTTTAGAGAAACTTTAGACATGTTTTCCCTATTAATTTTCATAGCCTCAACTTTTTTAGTTAAACTTGTAATTTTTGCTTTTACATCATCCTCCTCTTTAAGAAGGTACATGCCCCACTTAGTTGTCCCATTAGATTTAGTCTTAATACTACTTTTAAATTCATTAGAATCTTCCCATGATTGAGCATTTTCAGCTAATACATCAAAATAGTCCCATGCTTCCTCGGGTTTTTTACTTAAAAATTCTCCATTACACATCATTTTAGCAAATTGCCTCATTTGAGAAGTCAAACCATTATAAAAAAACTAATTGTATGTCATGTTTCATATCCATGATGTGGGCAAAATAACAAAAGTTCTTTAAATATTTCCCAACATTAAAAGAAAGCCTCATTTTCTTTTTGTGAAAATTTCATGATGTTCTTTCTAAGTGTATTAGTTCTATGGGTGGGAAAAAACTTTTTCAAAAATTCTCTTTGCATTTCTTGCTATGTTCCAATGGATCTTGGCTTCAAAGAATTCAACCAATTTTTTGCTTTTTCCTTTAAAGAAAATAGAAAAAGTTTTAATCGAATAACATCATTTAAAACAATTTGGTTTGGCAAAGTTGCACAAACCTTTTCAAACTCTTTTAAATGCAAATATGGGCTTTTCTAATCTATGCAATGAAATTTGGATAGTAATTGAATTACACCCGGCTTGAGTTCAAAACCACCCATATTAGTTGAAAAAATCATGTAAGAAGGAGAACTTGATCTAGTTGGTTGTAAATAATCACGGAAGGTTTTAACTTGAACATTTTGTGCATTATTATCTTCATTATCACTTCTTAGTTCCTCATTAGTTCTTAGATCCTCCATTGTATCAAAATAAAGATAATTTTCAAAAGATTTGTTTACTTTTTTTAATCGTCCAGAATTATCATGTACCCATGTGAACATGCAACAACAAATTTTTTTTTTATTTTTTAGTAACAAACGAAAGTAAAAGTGCAAAAATTAAATAAAAAAAATATAAAAAGTTAGAGAGTTAGAAGTTAATAGACAAAAATTAAAATTACAAAATAAGGCCAAAGGCACTATCAAGGTACACGTTTGATCCCGAAAAATTTTCGGTAGTAACATGGGTAGTGCCTCCGGTCTTAAAAAAAGAAAAATTACAGAATTTAAATGCTAAAAGTAAATGACATAAAGTAAATGACTGAATTTAAAGAGTTAGTGTGAAAAAATAAAAGTTAGAGAATTAGTAAAGTTAGAGTGAGTTTTTTTCGTAACGGATTCTTGTCACACGTTGCAATCCCCGGCAACGGCGCCAATTTGTTGTTACGTCCAAACCAAGACTATGAATTAGTCTAGTTTAGATTTCTTTTTTTACTTGTCAACTATAGTAAACAAGGTCGATCCACAGGGAAAGCCTTGTGTGACAAAGAAAACTATTACGAAGAGAATAGAATAGAGAAGGAAGATGAAATACAAAATAAGAGACAATCAAAGAGAAAGTGCTAAAGCATTGGAAATCCACTTGTAATAAATCTCTAATGTATATTTGATTCAAATGATAACTCAATTAAGATAAAATGAAAATTCGTCTCAATCGGAAAATTTATTTTTTTAGAAAAAAAACTTTGAAATAGAACAATAGTAATTGATTGTTTACTACGTGAAAGCATTAAGTATATAATCACAGGGAATTATAAGCATTCAGCGTGCCTTTCATCAACGCTGAATCAAATAATTATATAGATTATAAACTCCTTAAATATGAAACATCAATTTAAAATGATATAGAACTTACTTGAATCAAAGTATCCATTAAACATCAAGTACAAGCTTCATTCCTAGCCTTAGCTTGAGAGCTTTAGAAAGCCATTATAATAAAAGTAAAAACAAAATTACAAAATGAGAGAAGAAAATAGGAGAAGAGAGCTCCAAAGAGGAGAGAGTGCCCCTTCTATCACGTCCACCCCTATATTTATAGGAGTAGAAAGGGTTGCTTGAAAGAGGAAAATGAAATCATATCTCTAGATTTCATCTTGATTGATTATCTAATTAGACCCATAAATATTCAGAAATTGGAATTTCTTCCTGAAATAGCACTTGTAGCCACGAACATCTTCTTTCTATTGCCACCAGAATCATATCAATCCGAATTATATACAAAAAGATATGATCGAAATACTAAGGCTGTGTCAATCTGTCCAAATCAGCTTCTTTCATAATTTAGTTCTATTTATACAAATATCAAATCAAATGGGTCCACAAGGTTGTGTTCGACCATTCCATGCATGTTTAGACTATTAGGAGGGCATTCTTGACTTTTGAATAGCTTTGGGTAGTTGGGCTTAACTTCCTCTTCCAATTGTATCTTATTGAAGCCTGTTTAGACATGTAAACTCAATTAAGGTCCAACTAACTTATTAAAAACATAAATAGCCCAAATCAGAAATGAATTAACACAAAATAGGATTGTAATTCGAAATATGAGAACATTTAATTTAACATTATTTTAGTACATCACCATCTTCCAGATTGTACATTTTTCTTTCCGATCTCCTCTTCTCCCTCTTTACCTTTAGGGGCCACCTCTCCGACTACCATCCACCCAACCTCCTCTACCTTAGCCTCTCCAACCACCATCGACCTAACATCTTCCACCTCAGCCTCTCCAACCACCCCAACCTCTTCCACCTCGGCCTCTTTGACCACAGTTGACCCAACCTCCTCCACCTCAGCCTCTCTAACCACCGTTGACTCAACCTCTTCAACTAGCTCGACCTGCAGGGCGTCGCCAAAAAGATGAAGTGCCTTCACTGCGGCTTTGACTCCTTTCTCTTTTGTATCCTAGACAACCACCATGGCTTCTCCGTCCGCCACCACAAGCGCCACCAAGGCATCCTAATAAAAATAGTAAATATTTACTCTCTTTGTATATATACAAAAAAAGTAAATTACTCTCTTTGTATTTAACAAAGTGAGTAGATATTTACTATCTTCTTCCTCTGCATAGTTATTGCAGTGGAGCGTGCTGGAAGTGCTAGAGTCAGCCATCTTCGTAGCTCTCAGGGAGAAGTAGACAGAGCTGGCCGAGGGATCTACGACAGAGCTAGAGCCAGCAAGGCCTCGAGGAGGCCCTCCATACTGTAAAGCTTCGAATGCTTAAAGTTGGTTCTGACTTTTGGCTCGGTGGCAGAACAGCGGTGCTTGAGGGGGAAGAGCACAACCATCACTACAACAAAAACGACTAATAGTCATAAAAGCATCGCTAATAACTATTAGCGACGCTTATTAAGCGTCGCTACATGCGTCGATAAAAACTGTGTCGCTATTGCTCATTAGTGATGTTTATGATTAAACGTCGCTAATGGTCATTATTAGCAACATTTATTACTACGTCTCTAATAAACAAAATACGTTGCTAATAATCTAGTATTAGTGACGTACAGTGTATATGTCGCTAATGATAAAATATTAAAAAATTAAATATCTTTTTTAAATATAATTTATTTTTTTTAAAAATATTTACAAAATAATTATTGGCGACGTTTTCAAATTTACGTCGCTAATAGTATACTATTAGTGACATTTATTAAACGTCGTTAATGTATATTAAAAAAATAAAAAATATTTACCACTATTAGCGACGCACTTTAAGTGCGTCGCTAAAAAATAAAATTTTTTAAAAAAAAGAAAAATAGACCTGCGTCGCGGGTCTCTGTGGACCTGATCTGACCCGTGTCGCTTTTTTACGGAATTGATCTGACCTGCGTCGCGGGTCTCTGCTGCCCCGCGACGGGCGCAGGTTGCTGCTAACCTGCGTCGCGGGTCTCTGCTACCCCACGACGGGCGTAGGTCTCTGTGGACTGGAGTGGGGCGCAGGGAGCAAGAGTGGTGTGCGGGCGCCGGAGCGGTAGTGGAGCGCGGGCTCTGGGATCGTGAGCGTGGCGCGAGGCCTAGAGCGCGAGCAGGGTGTGAGGTCGGGAGCGGGAGCAGGGCGCGGGCAGCGGGTTCCGCTCTTACGGATTTGGTGGACGAGGCGGGGGGTTTCTCCGACCGATGCGGTGGGGACGAGTTGCGTTGGGGGTCGTCGAGGGGTTCTGATGAGCTGCGTGGGCAGATGAGGGATTTGGTGCCGTCTTAGGCCGACTAGGTCTACGACTGGGGCGTCGGGAAGAAGTTGGAGCCGATGGGGAGCGAGCGCAGCAGCGCGGTGGGTTCTTCGAATCGCACTCGCGGGCCGACGAGTCCGACAGCTGGGTTTCCAACAAGGGCCATGCTCCGCCGCCAGAGTTGTGTCCGAGGCGCTGCAAGTTTGACTTCTTCCAAAACAGCTTCTGCCCACCGGCAAGCAGGTAGACGCCTCCAGAACAGCTTCCGCTTCCTAGCTCAATCTGGCTTGGAGGAGATCAACTTGAGGGTGGGCGAATCGGACAGAGAGACGGTGAGGAGAAGAGAGAGTGAGGGTTGGGGGAGTTATAGGCGAGGTGAAGATGGTGGTCGGAAATTGAATGCATGGGCAAGGGGGAAACGGCCAGGAGGGATGGCGACGGCGGGGGAAGGCAGCAAAAGGTGTTTATAAACACATGGGCAAAAATTTGCCCGAGCGTGAAATTTCGCGTGCAGGTGAATTTTTGCCCTCGTAAGGCTTTTAGCGACGCTTCAAATGAAGTGTCGCGAGAAATATATAAATTAGCGACGCCTGATCAAGAGCATCGCTAATAAGGATAATATTAACGATGTTTGATTACGACTGTCGCTAATATTATCATTATTAGCGACACTCAATCCCGAGCGTCGCTAATAATTGTAATATTAGCAGCTTCAAAAAATTTATTTTGAAAAAAATGATTAGCGATGTTACATCATAAACGTCACTAATAGTTTTCTTATTGGCGACGCTTACCGATAAGCATCGCTACTAATTGTTCTAATCACGACGCTCAATTTTGAGCATCACTAATAGTATTTTTTAATATCCCCACCTCTACCTACTCTCTCTCCTCCCAATCCTCTCTCTCCTTCATTTCTCTCTTTACCCTCTCTCTCCCTCACTCTCCTCTCTCTCCCCACTCTCCTCCCTTCCCTTCCCTCTCTTCTCTCTCTCCTCTATTTCTCTCTCTACCCTCTCTCTCCTCCCTCTCTCTCCGCTCTCTCTCCTCTTTCTCTCTCCTCTCTCCCTCTACCTCTCCTCTCTTTCCTCTAATTTCAATTTTTTTAGATTTTTTATTCTTTAAAATTAATTTTTAAAATAAAAAAGAATTAAAAGAAATTATATTAGCGACATATATAAATAAACGTCACTAATATTACATGTATTAGTGACGTATAATTATATACGTCGCTAATACATATACTAATAGCGATGTATATTATTATACGTCACTATTAGTATTTATTTTTATTTTTTATTTTAAAAATAAATAAATTAAAAAAAATTTACTCTCCTTCTCTCTCTCTCTCCCTCTCCCTCTCCTCTCTCTCTCCTCTCCTCTCGTCTCCCTCTCCCTCTCTCTCTCATCTCTCTCCCTCTCCCTCTCCCTCTCTCTCTCATCTCTCATCTCTCTCCCTCTCTCTTCTTTCTCCCTCTCCCCCTCACTCTCTCTCCCTCTCTCTCCTCTCTCTCTCTCCCTCTCTCTCCTCTCTCTCTCCCCTCACTCTCTCTCTCCCCCCCCTCTCTCTCTCTCTCTCTCTCCCTCTCCTCTCTCTCTCTCTCTCTCTCTCTCTCTCTCTCTCTCCCTCTCCTTTCTCTCCTCTCCTCTCCCTCCCACTCTCTTCTTTCTCTCTCTTCCCCTCACTCTCTCTCCCTCTCTCTTCTTTCTCTCTCTCCCCTCACTCTCTCTCCCTCTCTCTCCTCTCTCTCTCCCCTCACTCACTCTCTCTCTCTCTCCCTCTCCTCTCTCTACCTCTCCTCTCTCTCCTCTAATTTCAATTTTTTAAGATTTTTTATTCTTTAAAATTAATTTTAAAAATAAAAAAGAATTAAGAGAAATTATATTAGTGACATATATAAATATACGTCACTAAGATTATACGTATTAGTGACGTATAATTATATACGTCACTATTATATGTATTAGCGATGTATATTATTATATATCGCTATTAGTATTTATTTTTATTTTTTATTTTAAAAATATATACATTAAAAAAAATTTAAAAAAATTAAAGAATTTACTCTCCCTCTCCCTCTCTCCCTTCCTCTCTCTCCTCCCTCACCTCTCCTCTCTCTCTCTCCCTCTCCTCTCTCTCCTCTCCTCTCGTCTCCCTCTGCCTCTCTCTCTCTCTCTCTCTCTCTCTCTCTCATCTCTCTCCCTCTCCCTCTGTAATATCCTGAAATTTCCTAACTTTCATAAATTAAATATGTGGAAAATAAGGTGTTTAACCCTTTGAAATTCTTAGGAGAATAACCTCATTTATAGATTGAATTTATGGCTGAAACCAATTCTATTAGAAAATAGACAGAAAGAGCTTCGAAATGCCACCAAGAACGTGTGATTTGAAGTTCGGATGAAGGAGATATGACTGTTCGAAGTTGAACATATTGTATAGGGCCCGTTTACCCGATTTAGATGTGTATTTGGCCCGTTTAAGTCATCTTGCAGGCCCGGTTAATTAGAGTTCCGAAATTAGTTTTTTCAGGCCTAATTAGGGTCTATAGGTAAGGTGAATTGACCAAAATTCTAGGGGGATAAGGAACCCTAATCCCCATGTTTATAAGAGGCATTATTAGGGCTTTGTTAGGGGGTCTTTTGCCGAATCAGAGCAGAAAAAGAGGGATTTTTGGAGTGAAGGAGAACGAGCGGCATTGGATTTTTCTGGCGAATCTCCGGCGAAGCTTTGGCTGCTGTGGATCGACAACAAATCGGCGATTAAGGTAGGATCGTTGCCTTAGTACTCGAGTGAAGATTAATTAAAGTTTATTAAATATATTCAAATTTCTGTAATTTGTTATTTAGTTGAACACTGCATGAACTGTTCTGTAATTTCAGTTTTCGTAAAATTTAAACATATCTGGCCAGTCGCCGGCCGGCCAGCCACTGGCCGTCACCAGCCATCGACCGACTGGTGGTGGAGTCTGGCGGGCCAGGCTTCGGCACGCAGCTACCGCCAAGCAGGCTGCCGGGCCAGTGCAGAATAGTAACATAAAAAGTAAAATCATGCGCTGGCTGAGGCCGCGCTGCCGTGGCCGCACCAGGCCCGGCCGCGCCAGGCCCAGCTGCACCAGGCCCGGCTGCACCGGCCCGGGCTGCGACGGCCCAGGCCACGCTGGCCCTGGCTGCGCCAGCCCGGATCGCACTGGCCCTAGCCACGGAAGCGGTCCCGCAGCACTGTAAAAAGAAAAAAAAAGGACAGAAAAGAGAAAGGGTGGCCTTTGGTCGCCAGCTAGTCACCGGGCGACAGCGGAACAGATGCTGTCAGTTCCGCCGTCCGCCAGCGGTCCGGGAACACCTGGGCTGCGCCTCCTCCGCCGCAGTGCGGGCGGCGCCGCTAGAGGCCGAACGGCCTCTGGTCGGTCGTGGAGAAGACGACCCGCAGTGCGGGTCGTCAGCCGCTGGACCGGGTCGGGTTTCCCAACCCGATTCGGTCCGGTCTAATTTGAAAATATATATAATTTTAGCAACCACTGAACCGGGTCCAGTTCAGTAGGGTTTAGGTTTGGAAAAAATCCTAGAAAATTATTGTTGAACCTTGAGTGGCGTGGGAGTATTCTGACGAAGTTTCAGCTCAAAAAAAAAATCTCAGATGTTGTGAAATGACCTTTTTACCCTTGTTAGTTATTTATCGTACAATATTAACTTACCCGACTTTGGAGCTCCGGTTCAGAGACCTATGAGTGGATCTAAAAATTAGGAAAATTCTTAGTGATAGTTTAATGGGTAACCTATTTATAGGCTAAATCGTTAAGTGAAGAAAAATCCTAGTGAGTGGTTAATTGACCCTTTTGCCCTTAGGATTTATTATAAACTGTTAGTCAAAACCTGGGTTGGTTCAAGGGGTTTACAACCCCGTCATACGCCAGGAAAATTACACAGTGTCCATGAAGGCTAGTAGTACCCTTGAGTTGAATTTTGGACCTATTAGATGTCATTAAGGACTTAAACCAAATGACAAAAATACCCCTTAGAGTGGATCCGCCCACATTTGTGTGAATGGAAGCGCGGGTCAGTCTGATAGTGGAGCTTTGTGAGAGGTCAATGACTTAAATTAATAAAAGGGTAGTGTGATGACTAGAATGACCCAAGGGAGGGTAGCATAACCTAAGGGGTAGAATTACCCTAATGCCCTTAAGGGCAGTATTTTCTGTTTCTATCGAAACTAATAACCTAACGACTAAGCGTTAGGGTACGTTATAGTGATGTGGAACGGCTTCAAAAGGAAGGGGTGTGACTAGTAAGTGACACGAAGACCTTGTCAGGTCATAGTGTCATGGGAAACAAGAGGAATGATCTTCGTTCTCAAGGTTTAGGGTAGTGGATTACTCGTGTCTGCAATTGAGTACATCAATCGACTAGAGTGTTATATATGTAAATCGCGGGACGCGTTAGAGTTGTTACACTCTTGGGCTTGAACTAGTTAAGCCCTAGCCCTACAAATGAGTGCAACGGGCCTTTATTCATTCTTTACGCATTGGTGTGAATGTAAGTTATTTATGTTGGTTAGGCTGGTGCATGCTTTTATTGTTGATGCTTTAATTTTTATCGGTAACTCAAGATTAATGAAGTTTAATCAAGAGACATGGGTTGCCGTTGGGTTGGGGGAGAACACCTAATCAAGATAAAGACTAATATACTTCTGAGGGGTCTGGGGCTAGTTCATAGAGTGAACGAAGCCTTTGACCTGACAGTTTGCCTTGGTTGATGAACCGATGGCATTCTTGAGTTATAAACCCTAGTCTAGAAGGGACTAATAGAGTTTGGGATAGTCATTCAAAAATCTTGGCTTATAGATGAGCAAGATAGGGTTCAAATGGTTTCCTAAGTTTTTTAGCTCTTTTGAGGAGCCACTGATTTGACCGTGTAGTTTCACCTCCCCATTGGAGGGAGTTGTGCGTGAGCCGGGCTCACTTTTGATCTATTGAGGATCTTTTAGTGTACACGTAATTGGATTAGCTGACATCCTGCTTGGTTGGCTTTTCCCGCCACTTCTGTTTAGGTGTAGTTGTGGGCCATGCCCTTCCACTCCGATCAGGTCCTTCATGGGCTAGGAGGGGTGATGGTACTTCCTGGTGGATTCCAGGGGCCTGGTGGATTCCAGGATGTTTCGTTATCATTTGTCACTAAGGTTGACATTTGATGAGTCTGTCTGTCATTGGGATTAGTCGAAGATGTTAATTATCGAACAATAGTTCGAGAGATAATTAATAACATTGTTTGATATTGCTTGTTTAATTAGAACAAGTGGAATGATTAAAGGACTTGCATAAAAAGTAGGTTGCTTTAAAATACTTAAGCATTGCATGTGTGATGCTATGCTTCTTAGTATAGTGTAGTTTTAGGCAGAACTATGTCTGGATCCGATCTTGTTGGAAACATTGGAGATGTTGTCTGATGAGTACGTAGGCAACTAACATCGGGTGATGTTGGCCCAATCCAAATAATATTAATAAAACCTTTTGTCCTTTGGAAGCTCTTCTCCTAAAGGCGGAGATGTTCCATTGTGATTGTGGTTGTTGTTTGGTTTGCTTTGTTGCAGGTTTTCCAGGCGACAACGAGTGAGACCAAGATTGACGCGTATAGGATGAAGTTTCTTTGTATCTGCAACTCCAGTACGTAAGTGTTTCTCTAACGTGAGAGTCAACTTAGTTGTTTATTTTTAGATGAATGACGGACTTTTACTTAGATGGATGAGCTATTCTTTATGAATGTTTAGACGTTAAATAATATCATATGATTTGATATCCGTATTTGCGAACCCCAGTTATCATGACCTGGATATTTAATCGAATGGTTTGTTTTAAAAAAAAAATAATATTTTGCTACTTACCGTTTATGTTATTTAAAAATACTTTTAAAAAATCCGGGTCGTGACACCCTCTCTCCCTCTCCCTCATCTCTCTCCCTCTCTCTTCTTTCTCTCTCTCCCTCTCTCTCTCTCCCCTCACTCTCTCTCTCCTCCTCCTCCTCTCTCTCTCTCCTTTCTCTCCTCCCTCTCTCTCCTCTCTCTCTCCCCTCACTCTCTCTCTCTCTCTCTCTCTCTCTCTCCTCCTCCTCTTTCTCTCTCTCCTTTCTCTCCTCCCTCTCTCTCCCTCTCTCTACCTCCTCTCCTCTCCTCCCTCTCCCTCTCACTCTCCCTCCTCTCTCTCTCTCTCTCTCCCTCTCCTCTCTCTCTCCTGTCCTCTCTCTCCTCTCCCTCTCTCTCTCTCATCTCTCTCCCTCTCTCTTCTTTCTCTCTCTCCCCCTCACTCTCTCTCCCTCTCCTCTCTCTCTCCCCTCACTCTCTCTCTCCTCTTTCTCTCTCTCCTCTCTCTCTCTCCTTTCTCTTCTCCCTCTCCTTCCTCTCCCTCTCCTCTCTCTACCACTCCTCTCATTTCAATATACGTCGCTAATACATATAAATTATTAAAAAAATTAAAAATTTACCTCTCTCTCTCTCTCTCATCTCTCTATCTCCCTCTCCTGTCTCTCTTCTAATTTCAATTTTTTTAAATTTTTTATTCCTTAAAAATAAATCTAAAAAATAAAAAGAAATTATATTAGAGACTTATATAAGTATATGTCACTAATATTATATGTATTAGCAACGTATAATTCTATACGTCACTAATACATATCCTAATAGCGACGCATAAAATTATACGTTACTATTAGTATTTATTTATTTTTATTTTTTTAAGAAATAAAAAAATTAATAAAAAATTTTAATTTTAATTATTTTTCTTATAATTAATAACTATTAGCGATGCTTATTTGTAAGCGTCGCTAATACTAGAGCTATTAGTGACACTTACAACAAGCGTCGCTAATAGTTATCATTTTTTTCTTTTTTTATTTAAAAAATAGATATTTTAGCGACATTTGTATTAAACATTGAAAATAGGTCAACTAATAGCGACACTAGGAATTAAGCGTCGTTAATAGCTGACTATTAGCGACGTATATATTTATGCATTGCTAATAGTGGAGTTTATTGCGACGCTTATGTATGCGTTGTAAATAGGTGTTTTTAACGACACTTATTTTTGCGACGCTAATAAATGCGTCGCTAATATTACATTTTGTTGTAGTGTATTTCTGGTGCGAGGTGAGGTGATGGAGAGGGAGAGGCAGCCGGCGATGAAAACCGAGGTGAAGATATTATTTCATAGGTGGCAGTGAAGAGTTGAGGTGAACAATGACGGCAGAATGAGAATGGAAGAAGAGAAGGTCGGGTTGGGGGTATTTTTGTCTGATTATAAAATTAAAAGTTAATAATAAATTAATAAAAAAATTATAGTTAGCATCAACAACCCTTAAATAAATGAAAAAAATAATATGCATGCACCATGATACATATGCTACAGTACACAATCATTACACAAATAAAAGATATTCTATGTCACTACTCACAAGGCATCTGACTTATCCAGCCAGCAATGTTTTTTGGTAAATAGATGACATTTATTATCAAACATGATATAAACAAATGCTGAAATTTGGAATCTACATAAACGTTATTGTGAAGTATGGTTTCCATTCATTTTGATTTCTTCCCTTTTTTTTTTCTTGTTGACGAGAATCCATTCTAAATGTAGACCTCAGAATTCCAAAAAATCCTGAAGCAGGAGTTCGATAGTCAAGACAATGAAATAAAATGCAAATTCGAATTCTGCGGCTATGGTGATGGGTCATCTGACATTGTAGAAATTAAATTGAAAAGAAAGAACATGGAATAATCAATGCCTTTGGGCTTCAAGAGTCGCATACCGATTATGAAAATTCTACAAATCAATCCATAGTGTACGAGTACCACCTTTCGCCATCTCTAAAACATTGGCAAATAGTTGGGATTTGCTGGAGTTTGCGCCAGTCTTCGCCCTGCTCCTTAAACACGTCGGTAAGCAACTCTTGTGGAAGGTGGATTTCTTTAAGGTGGCCGAGGTGCTCTATCCCCAAGGGAACTCTTTCCATTTGCCTAATATTAATTGCCAAAAATTCGAGGTTTGGCATGGTTCCCTCCCTGTTCTAATGTAATGAGCGTTGGTTCAAGGAGAGGTCCAATATATAATGAAACTTTGTACCCTAGCATGCAAATTCACAAACAATTAATTCGAATTTTAAACTTCAAAGCCGCCTCTTCTTCCATCTGTCTTTATTATTTATAGTGATTAGATTTGACTGAGGATTAACGGCGCTAATATCATCAATCAACAATGAAATTTCCTGTTTAATCAACTCTACTCATCAGAGAATTTCGTGGAGAAGATGACTAACGGAATTAACGACCACTTTATTTAAAGTCTAAAGACTAAAATACCCATGTCCCTACGTTCTGATTATGAAAGCTTTTAACCTACGTGTTGGTGCGCGTCAGTGATTGACAAAACTGCCCCTTCGTTTATAATTTCTATTCAAACCATTCGACAAAATGCCTCTCAGACCTTTTCTTCTCTTTCGACTGAATTGATGTCTCTTTCATTCTGAATCTCATCAGCGATCGTAGCATTACTCGCCTGGTGAATCATTTTGAGGCCCTCCAGTGGCAGCATGCCCCCGATGCATGACAAGCACGCTAGGTACTTCTGTTTTGCAGTTTGCGGGCATGATGAATAACATAGCTCATTTTCCATGCAATGCCGATGCTTCAAATCCACATGTTGTTAACAAAAGCCTCCAAGTCCCAAGTAGTCTACCATTGATATTTGAACAGAAGTGATACGACCATGAACAGAATACAGAAGAAAGATCCATATCTGCACCGCCCAGTTCTCAAACACATTCATAGTTGGAGAATGCTCATTAAGTCAATATTGATGTTAATACATAAATATTGGCAGTTACCGTCATTGATATTTGATCATTAAGGCAATTACCATCACACCATTAGGCCAGGAAAATATACAAGGGTGAGAAGTCTTCAGTCACCCCTCTTAACACACAGGATATTTATTATTTGTCGTCTGCTTATAAACGGTGTAGGCTGGCTAAAAGATGAGGTGGTACTGCTTAATAAAATAAGATCATTGAACGTGAGGGATGAGCCATGGGCTGCTGTCTCTTGCCATGGACGTCAAATCCACTTGCTATCGCTCATTAATGAAAGTCCCACATAGGCTATATTTCGTCCTCATTAGTTCATTTGTTTTATTGGCAGGTGGGAATGTTACACGAAACTTTATAAAAAATCAAATCAAATCAAATTTCACTGGGTCGTTTACTTTTATTTGGTAGATTAAATATATATCAGCGACACTTTATTATAAGTGTCGCTAATAGTTTCCCTATTTGCAACGTTTTCTATAAACGTCACTAAAAAATATATATTTTAAATAAAAAAAATATTAACGACACTTATAATAAAGCATCACTGATATAATTAGTATTAGCGACATTTTAAACTAAGCGTCGCTAATATAAGAAATTAGCGATGCCTAGTAAAACATCATTAATAGTTATGAATTAAAATTTTTAAAAATAAAAATTTTGAATAATTAGCTATGCCGTAAATTCTATTAATAATAGCGGCACTTGTTGATAAGCGTCGCTAATAGTTTTATTAATTAATTTTATTTAATAAATAAATATTACAAAACTTATAATAAACTTCCTAAATATAATATATTTTATTTAATATTTACTATTTGTGTATATAATAAATAAATATTAAGTTTTTAATAAAAAATAGTGTTAATAATAGATTAAACTTTCACTATTTATATATAATATATTTTATTTCTTAGATTTTTTTATTAATTTTAAAATATAATTTATAATAAAAGAGAGAGTGCATGGTCAGAGAGAATGAGGAGAAAGTGAGAGTGGTGAGAGAGAGAAGGTGAGGAGAGAGAGGGATCGAAGAGAGAGAGATGAGAGAGAGAGTAGAGAGAGGGGAGGTGAGAGAGTGAGGAGAGAGAGAGAAAGGGAAGAGTGAGATGGAGAAAAGAGGTTGAGGAGAGAGAGTGAGGAGAGAGAGGGGGAGGGGAGAGGGAGAGGGAGAGGGAGAGGGAGAGGGAGGGAGAAGAGAGAGACATGGAGGAGAGAGGGAGAGGAGAGAGAGTAGGATGGAAAATTTAATATTTATTTAAAAATTAATTAAAATAAATAAATAAAAATATATTAATGACACATATAGGCATGTGTCACTAATATTCATACTATTAGTGACGTACAAGGATATATATCGCTAATAACTAAGGTAATAATGACACATATTCCTATGAGTCGGTGTTACTTTATAATTTATTATATTAATTTTAAAATATATAGAGAAAGAAAAAATAGAAATGACATAGAGAGGAGAGAGGGGGAGACAGATGGAGGAGAGAAGGAGAGAGGGAGGGAGAGAGAAGAGGAGAGGGGGAGAGAGAGGGAAGAGCGAGGGAAGGAGAGAGAGTGAGGAGAGTGGGAGGGAGTCCAAACTAGCTCTTTCCCGAATTTAGTTCTCTTGATGCGAATTTCAAATCTAATGGGTCCAAAAGGTTGTGTTCGACCATTACATGCATGTTTAGACTATTAAGGGTTCATTCTTAACTTTTAAATAACTTTAGGTAGTTGGGCTTCACTTCTTCTTCTACTTGGATCCTGTTAAAGCCCATTTAGACATATAAATACAACAAAAGTCCAACCAACCTATTCGAAATATAAATAGCCTAAATAAGCAATGAATTAACACAAAATAGGATTGTAATTTAAAATTTAAAAATATTTAATTGAACATTATTTCAGTGCATCATCCGTGCGCTACGAGGCTTCTTGGGCCTCACTGGCTACTACCGGAGCTTCATTAGCCATTATGAAGAGATCACCCGCCCCCTTATAGAGTTCTTGAAGAAGGGTGGATTCAATTGGATAGACGCTGCCCAAACCGCTTTTGATGAGCTGAAGCAGTCTATGGTCTCCGCTCCCATCCTCATTCTACCAGATTTTAGCCGCCCATTTGTGGTTGGAACAAATGCTTCGGAGATGGGCCAGGGGCGTGCTCTTGTAGGGCGAGCGCCCCATTGCCTACTTCAGCAAGGCTTTGGTTGGACGCTCCTTGTCCTTGTCCATTTATGAGAGGGAGATGCTAGCTATAGTCCTTGCTGTCGACAAATGGAGACCCTACTTGCTCGGCCACCACTTCCTGATCCATAGCGGGTGTCCACTCCAACAGTAGGTTAGTAAATTGTTAGGGTATGATTATGAGGTGGTATATAAGAAAGGGTCGAACAACACTGTGGCCGACACCCATTCCCGCAGCTCTACCTTTGGTTCTTGCATGACCCTTTCTACTATGTCTTGCCCCTTTATTGATGAGTTGAGAAGAGCATATCTCTCCAGGCAGACCCAGCTGGCTGCACCTTCTTTGTGTGGCGGGATAACCTTCTATTTTGGAAGGATTGCCTTTGGGTACCCAATGTTGACGACCTTCACCAACACATTCACTCCCACTTCCATGACATTCCATTGGCTGGTCACGAAGGGGCATTCCGCACCTATAAGCGAGTCAGCTAGAACTTTTAGTGGTACTGCATTCGATGGGCTGTACAGGATTATGTTGCCACTTGCGATGTATGCTAGAGAGCCAAGGCTACCACGACATCCCCTGGCGGATTACTTCAGCCCTTACCCATTCCTGACAAGGTTTGGGAGGATGTTTTGATGGACTTCCTGGAGGCCTTGCCCTTGGTGGAAGGCAAGTCGGTAATCCTTGTGGTGGTGGATTGATTGTCCAAGTATGTTCACTTTAGATCCCTAGGGCACCCCTTCACCGCCAAGATGGTGGCAGAGATATATGTTCAAGAGGTGGCCAAGCTCCACGACATGCCTCATAATATTGTTTCTAATCATGAAAGAATCTTTATATCTCAGTTTTGGCGGGAGTTCTTCGCTTTACAGGGCACTACTCTCCACCTGAGCACAACCTATCATCCACAGATGGACAGCCAGACGGAGGTGGTGAACCACTATTTGGAATAGTACCTCTGCTACTTCACCATGTCCCAGCCCCTCTAGTGGCTCTAGTTTCTTCCATGGGCGGAGTGGGTGTATAACACCGCCTTCCATACTCGCATGGGGTTCACTCCTTTTGAGGTACTATATGGCCACCCACCTCTGACCGTGTTATCATATGTTCCTCACTGCTCCTCTATTGCTGAGGTCAATTATATGCTATAAACACAGGATGAGGTTCTTCTTCAGCTTGAACAGAACCTCGCCTCTGCTCAAAATTGGGTGAAACAGATTTATGATGGACAACACACTTATCGGGAGTTCAATGTGGGCGACTTGGTTTATGTCTCAAGTCCTTCCTCAGTGCCAGACCTCATTGTTCTAGCAATGGCGAAGTGTTGTGCACATTCACCAGGCTCTCTTTCAGCTCTATTTACCTTTTATTTGATTGCATTAGGCTACTTTACTTTGTATTTGCATATGTAATAAGTCGGTAGTGTGACATTTATTTGTATTGGATCAGCTAGTGGCCCCACGGATTAGCCAAGCCCACTAGCTAGCATGGCTCCCTAGGAGAAGGCATGACTCCCTATATGGGTTGCCCCTCTCCTCCCTTGTTTGGTTAAGAAAAAAAAAAACAACTCTGATTTTCTCCCCTTTCTTCTTCCTTCCTTCCCCTTTCCTGCTTGACTGTGCAAGGTACCAATTGTGCCCAAACCAAGCATAACACAATCTTGTCGCCCCCTTGTGCTTTGATTAGCCCTTGGATCAGGTTCGGTTCAGGTCAGGCGGGTGTCAGGACGTGACAATTATACTAAGGTAAGCATTTAAAGGTTATAGGGATGGATGAATTAGTTACTAAATTTAAGAGAAGAATTTGTTTGAAAACTAAAAGAATTTAAGCTTAAATTTAACAAAGTAAATAAACAAATAGACTAAAAGGAAGATATTAATATGTAACGTCCCGTATTTTTATTACGATTTTCTGCAATTTTTCTGATCATTTTTGGCAGAAATTGTGACGCTTCGGCGTATTTGGCCTCGGTATTCATACCCGTAGAGTCGGGTGTCGGGTTCATCGTAGGCCACGGGCCTGGACGCGCGTTCCGGCGCGAAAAATCGACAAAGAAAGGAAGAGCAGAGGATAAGTGAAAGAAAAGAAAAAAAAAAGAAAGAATAAAGGGCTCGGGCTCGGGCTCGGCCGAGCCCGATCCAGAAGCGTCTGGACGACCCCCCTCCCCTTCGTTCTGGCTGAGCTGGAGGAGTGCCGCCGGCGGGTCACTGGCCGTCCTCGGCCTGGCAACGGCCAGGCGACGGCCAGGCCGCCTCCCCGATGCCGCCCCAGCCTGATTCGCCTCCCCCGTGAGCTCCTCCCCGGTTTGTCCTCTCACTGTGTATTTTGAATTGAGCCGCCGCCGTGTGCCGGCAAGGGCCGGCCGGACGCTGGAAGCTCCACCCCGGCCAGGCGACGGCAAGAGACCTTCTCTCCCGGCCCAGTGGGCCTCCGTTACACCGCCTCGTCCCCATTTCCGCTCTGCCCTGTCTACCTGCCGATGCTGCCGTTTTGGTGAAACAGGGACCGGTGGCGGTGATCCACCACCAATAGGACCTCCATCCGGCCTGTCTTGGGCCGGCGACAGTGGGGGGACACCCCTCCCGGCCCCATTTGGCCTCTGATCCGCCGCCCCACTCTCCTTTCCCCTCTTTGCCCTGTTTTTCACCGACGCACTGTTTAGATTAAACAGTGGCTGCCGGCGGCCAGCCATGGCCGACCGGACCTCCGTCCGGCTCCACCTGGGTCCGGCGAAGATAGTGGGCCACCCCATCAGGACCGGTTCCTCCTCCTCACCCTCCGTCTCTTCTTTGTTCGGTCCGAACACCCCTCTATTTCGATTTGGTTCGTTTTGGTTGTTTGGGACTGCCAGCGCCGGGAATTGTTGCCTTTGGCCAAAGACGGCTCCGCTCGGCCTCCGTCCGGCCAGCCGCGGTCCAGCGACCGCAAGATCACCCCCAGCCAGGTCTACCGCCCCCAGAACCACTATGCCTGGGCTGGTTTTCCCGGGTCAGTCCCTCTTCCCTGTTTTTGGTTTGACGGGAATTGTGGTTGCGCCGGTGGAAGCAAGCCCTTGGTGAGCTTATGGTCGGCCAGCCTCGGCCCGGCGGCACTAGTGTAGCCGCCTCCACCCAGGCCCGCCTTGTTCCGGCCACCTTCCCTCCCCGGCCCTATTTTCCCCTCCAGTCAGCCCCTGTTTTCGGTCTAGGTCCGTTTTGACCATTGTGAGTACCGTCACTAGCCGGATGCCAAACTTGGCCAAGTGGACCTTCGTCTGGCTCCACCTCGGCCGAGTGACGCCTGTGGGCCACACCTTTGGACCTTGTAGTTTGGCGGGTCTCAGCCTAGAGATGGTTGGCCATCCTAGTACGGCACCGCCCCTCTTCTTCGGCATGAGGCAGGTTCCCCTCTGCCGATGATATGTGTTTGACCGCACCATTCAGAGCGCCACCATTCTACCATCGCCGAACGCTGATTGGCCTCTAGTCGGTCTACCTCGGCACGGCAACGGCAAGGGCCGTATTGTTGGTCTCCGCCCTTGGGCATGGCCCTACTGCCCTTCCGAGCTTTGGGCCGACACGGTCTAGCCCTCTCCTCCTCTCTTTGGCCGCGTGTGCTAGTAGCCGCGCGTGCGGGTTAGGGTTTTGGTGCCGCTTTGGCGCCGCCCGACCGTCAGATGGCTCTGCCATCATCTGGAGTTGACATCAGAGTCCTCCATCAGTCTCCTCCGTCCTTGAGTGACGCCCACACCCTCCGCCCTTAAGTGGGCCCTAGTAAACACGAAATCGACGCCGTTGGGTGCTGTCCACGGCCGATTTCGATGTCTTGTGATCGGTTGTGTATGGTTCAACCACCGGTCGAATTTTAGTGTACGCCTAGACCTTCGGTCGCACCTGCCACTCATTGGCAGGACCTTCCTCCCGGCCGCCCGTAGTGTGCCGCCGCGGATCACGGACTTTTCCGCATTGATCAGTGTCACCCCTGTTTGGCCGTGAGTGCTTTCGGCGTTTCTTACACCCTCGGGACAACAACTCTCTCAGCTGAGCAATGGTGTTGACCGCCAACTCCACCACCGACGCCGCCACCGTCGTGTGCTCGCCATCAAACATCATGATTACGAGGTAGGGGAGCTTGAACTCGTAATTTCATGATAGCATGCTTGAATGAGTAGTAGCATGCTAGGAATTACATGATGTGCATATAAGCATGATTATATGGTATGTTTAGATACGTATGGCATGCATATGAGCTGTGAGTATGATTGTTATGTACGAGTTGCATGTATGCTTTATGTATGTGTATATGCATGTGGGTAGAGGTATGTACGATGGACGGTAAGAAGTGGTAAGGTTTTTGGTATGGAGTCGGATGGGGACGGGTAAGCGTGTGATAGAAGATGACAAACGTAAGTATGACAGACGAAGAATGGAGCGGATTGGATCGGTTTGGCGTGGAACAAAGTCAGGGGTTGATTTCTGTAAGTATGAGAACTTAGGCTTGAAGCCTGAGGCGGGGTTTGTTAGACGACAAGAGTGTGCATAATTGTACAAGCATAACGTACAAATTATAAAGTGAAAAGTAAGCATAATCAGTGAGGTGTAAGTAAGGGGGTAACGGGGATCTGCTTTGAGGAGCTCGGTTTGACGGTGTAAGTAAGATGTTTTGATGGTAAGGTGGATGTCAGAGACTGTATGAATATGTAAGGATTTGATGTACGGTGAGCTTGATCACGATATGGACGGGTAAGTGAAGTCTGCTGCCCCGACGAACTAGGGTTTCGATCGGGCTCAGCTTCAGTTTGATCAGTCGAGGATTGAGTTTGTGTAGCATAATTGTACCGCATAATATACTTAATTCAAACTTGAATTATAAGAAAGCTAATGATATCGTTGTGAGTTTGAGACCTGAGGGTTCGACGGATTAAGTTTCGTGTTTGAGCTAGCCGATAATGAGTCGGCTGAGCACTTCTGTGTCTTGCCATGGTTGTTATCCTGCGGGATCTTGTCTGTGTGCTTTATAGAGCACCGGACGTCTGATGCTCTGTTGAGAGCGACATATGCTTTGTTTTGGTCTGTGTGCTGTTAAGCCCAGACGTTTGATGCTCTGTTGAGAGCGCTGTAAGTTTCCGCCCTTCGTGGGCTCTGTATGTTCTGCCCAAGAGTGGCACTGTAAGATTCTTGCCCAAGAGTGGCACTGTATGTTTTCTGCCCTTAGTTGGCACTGTATGGCCCTTGTTGGCAATGTATGGCCCCAAAGAGTGGGCATTTGCGCGCTCAGGTAAGCAGTATCATGGACCTGCTCTTACCTGTTTGATCCTGTGCCCCATGAGCATAGGTGTGCCTTGCCTTCGGAAAAGTCCATGGCGTCTAGTCACTCCCCGGAGGTTAAGGTGATGCCCCAGTGGCATTCTTTTCCTTTTCGACGCTGGAGCTTATTAGTTGTAATGAGCTTCAGTGGTCGATAGTATGAGTTCGATCGTATGAGTTTGAGTATGAGTAAGAGTATGAGTATGAGTGTGTACGTTTTTGAGTAAGCGTATGATTATGAGGATGAGCACGACTGTAAGAGTGAGTATGAGCACGACTGTAAGATGATACGAGTAAGACTGTAGGTGTATGTTGAGCAAGACTGTAAGAGTAGGGTTCTGTGCAAGACAGTAAGCGTATGACTGTCCGAGTAAGTGTAAGATTGTACGAGTAAGATCGTACAAGTACGTGTAAGTTGTATGAATTAGCGTACGATGGTACAAGTACGTTTGTAAGACCTTGATTAAGGGTGTTTGTGTAAGTTTGGTTGGATGATGTGCTATGCATGATTATATGCATATATATACGATTGTTATACGTTGTTTGCTTCATTTTTGTGTTGCATGACGCATGTTTTTATGAACTTATGGAGTTCACCATTTATGGGATTTCCCCTACTGGGTATTTTCCTACTGAGTATGAAAATACTCACCCTACTATTTTTAGCCCCGTGGTTCGGGAGGCTTTTGCAGGTTGTGTTGGAGAGCTCCTGGAGATGGATGCTCGATTCTGCGGTGGATCATTTTGCCTTTGACTCAACGAGAGTATTTGATGCCACGATCTGATGTATTGGGTGAGATGAGATTTAAACGTTTTTACCTTCTGGACTTTTAAATTTGGATCAGACAATGGACTGTTTATGGATTTGTACTCGGGGACGCCTGGGAGTTATTTGTATTTGAAAATTCATGATCATGGTGATTTAGTCGTACGTTTGTTTTCGAGTAGCGCCTGAGGAGATTTGATTTGGCGATACGATGTTTAACCGTATAATGTTTTAAATTATAAACTGTTTATACGGGTTTGGATTTCGTTAGTTTTACTCCGATTTAAAATTAAAAATTTTCCGTGAATTTTATGAAAAATGTATGAAAATCTCGGGCATTACATAATATAATGACGATTACATAGGAAATCAAATCCACTCTAGAACCATAATAATTCCTTAACCTCTAGTCTAAATCTAATGTGGATATGAATATGTTTTCTTAACTACAAGCTAGAATTACTTTAGAAAGAATCATAAATAAAATCCATGACATGAACTATCTTCTAGAATAATAAAAATCATCTACACTAAACTAAACTATACGCATAACTCGTTTAATCTTAGAATAACTCATCCAACTCATTAATCATATGAGCATTAAAACTATTGTAAGACCATCTCATTAAATCATTGAAATTAGAATCAATGTAAAACTCAAAACCACATCAATTTATCATCTACAAGACAATAAATCAACATAAATTTGAATAAACTTTAAAAGCTCTTTCATTAAAAAAAAATCTCTATCATACAATTGTAATTAATCATAACTAAGATATAAATTAAGAAGAAAAATAAACTGAAACTTATCTTTAGTTTTATCAATACCTAAGTAAAGAAAAATCTAGCCTTGCATTGTAGAATAAGGCTCTTGAATCTCCATTAAAAGCTTTTAATGCTCATTCATATTCTTCTATTTTTTTCTCTTCCAAAAATTTGCTGCAATTTATCAATTTTGAGCCCCATATGGCATTACATAGTCATAAGAGACATAGGAGGAAGTTAGTAGTAAAATGACTCAAAACTACCCTAAAATAAGAAATTACATGCCATCCCATATGAATGGCATGCATGCCGGTTTAAGCAGCCTGCATGCTTGTTTGAACAACTATCCTATTTCTTCAATCTCGACAGTTCTATTCAATTTTTTGTCCAATTTCCTTTTAGGAAGCTAAGTCTGTTCACTGGATAGTTCATATTCCAATCCCATTTTCTACCCTGTTTATTTATCTTTTTCATTCACATCCATATTAATTTCTAACTTATTTGTAACTCTAGAAAGATGTTCAAATCATTTTAAAGCGTGTCGATTTAAAATGACATCAAAAAGTTAGGGTCTTTATCAATTTCTCGGACTCCATTTTGCTCATTCTTGGTACCGACGAACTTGTGTTGACGAGCCCTATCAAACTAGACCCCACAAGGGGTGTTTTGCAGCACTTTCCAGGTAGGTCCCACCCATGTAACACATTTCCCGATGTCATAACTTCTGACCCCAATTTTTTATTAGAGCGGTTCAAGGCCCATTACACTCCTCTTTCAATGCTCTAATCATATCATTACAAAAATTCATTGAATAAACTCTTTACATAATTACAACTCGATAAAAACTCAAACAAAAGCATTATTAGAGATAGAAAATCACATCCAAAAATCAAGGTCGTTACAATGAGTATAGCCACTGCAACAAAATTTGCTCAAAGCATATGTGAAAGAAAAGGCTATTTAATGTTATCTTAAAATGAACAACACAAGTCTAAACTTAGTCATTTGCCAAAAGAATACTTTGACAAAAGAACCTTGCCAAACTTACAAAGAAGTATAAACTAATATTTGTTCTACTCCTGAAAATATATAATTGTCTCTTCCATTTCAAGTAAATTTTGGAGCAATTGAGGTCTCTTTTATCTTGACCAATCTAGTATGTGCTAGAATCTCATAATCAAAATCTCTTTTTTGTAAATCATAGAAAGCAACCAAAAACATACATCTATAGCCAGATCTATTTTTTAAAAAACCTAAAACAAAAATTCATTGAAATGAAACAAACATTAGGAAAAAATAACACATAATATATTATATATACACAAAAAAAAGCAATACAATGTAAAAAATCACTCGGAAGTCATTGACACCAACAAAACCCGCACAATATCCTACTACTACCTAAAAAAGCCAACACGAACATGAACATTTAACACCACAAAAGAGAAAAAAATAAGTCATCACATAAATACAAACCAAACAAACATAAGAAATAGAAAAAAAAAATTAAGAGAAAAAATACCTACAAGTATATAAAAAAAACAATACAATATAAAAAATTACCTAAATTTTGCCTACACCAAAAACCCGCACAACATCTTACTTCTGCCATGCACAAGCCAACAAGAACACGAATAATCAACACTACAAAATAGGAAAAAACATCAACATGAAAATACAAACCAAATGAACATTAGAAAAAAAAATTGGGCACAACTATATATAAACATTAGACATGAAAGTGAACAGAAGTTAAACAGCCACATACTGCATGCTATAAACACAAGAAAATATAATCCCCACACAAGTTTAAAAGCCACACAAAATACCACACCAAAAATTCCAATTAGAGCACAATTTGATTAACCAATCCAAAAAAGACATATATATCCCACACAAAAAACAAGGACATAAAACCAAAAAAAAAAATTAGGAAGAAGTTTAAAATAAAGGACAATAATTACACACAAAGAATACCAAACACATGGCACCACTAATTAGTTGGGATGCTAACAACCCGTGTACTAATACATGTACTTACCAAAAAGGTATAGAGGATGACAAATGTTATATTTATTATTATCACTCAACCACAACAACAAAATACCATCTTCATCCCCATTAAATTTTATATTTACACCACAATCTATAAAAAGGCAACCAGTAATAATAGGGTCCATTTTTGGTACTACTTGGCAAAATTCCCCATCCTCATTTATTTTTAGCCCAAACTCCAATTTCCATGTTTATAGAATGCATCTATGTCAAATAAACTTTCATAGCAAAACTATTTCGGATCCATTGCCCGTAAAGTTGATCTCAAAGAATATCCAAGATTTCATGATCCACAAGAACTTCAAATACCACAATCACATCAAAATGCCAAAAATCCCAAAAGAACATAAACCAACTTGATCGAAAAAACAACAATCCATCCGCAGCCCACACAAAAAACCAGCAGGAAAGTAACAATTAACTGATTGAAAAAAACATATAGTCGCGACAACGAATCCAACCAGCAGATATGTCGAACAAGAAAAAAATTGTCTAAAAAAATAAGAGGGGAAAAAGAGAGCAAAAGAAAAATCCAACCTTATGCTCGGTGAGGTCTCAGTGTATGGAATAAATCAAATTATGAGGTTTGCTCACCAATAGCACTGAAAGTAACCGTAAAAGAAGATACAAAAATAACCCATCAAAATGAAAAGATCATTGCACAACAAACTTATAAATCAAGACTTGAACTTACATTTAAGAATTTGATCTTCAATAAGCGAAGAGAGGATGAATTAGAAATTCACCATTACCACACCTGGGGACATTGCTTTCTTCCATCAAAATCACCTTAGCCATGTCACATAAAACCTTGACCTGCACCAAACATGGCAACAAACCAATTATAAAGAAAGTAATTCCACAAAAAATGAGCATTGAAATGTTTAACCAATAAATGAAAGTCTAAACTTTGGTAAACAACAGTTCATATGAATTGTAGGGAAAGTCTAGATTGTTTACTGCTTGAGCCATTATCCTATTACTATAAATCAAGTCCTCGTCCCAATCGAAAGCATGCGCCACGCTTACAACACCATACACCTTAACCTAGTTTTCCAGGGTATTGCGGCAATCCTATTCCATCAAAACATTTCTCAAAACCAATTTCCATGTTTACGGAACACATCTACTTCAAATAAACTTTCATAACAGGTATTTCCACAACCATTTTGGATCCATGTCCCATAAAATAGATCTCACATAATATCCAAGATTTCACAATCCATGAGAATTTAAAATACCACAATCACATTAAAATGCCAAAACTAAAAAAAGAACATCAACCAATCCAATCAAAATAACTACATTCCATCCAAAACCCACACAAAAACTGGCAAAAAACCAACAATCAATTGATTGAGAAACACATATAGTCACCATCCTAAATCCAACTGACAAAAGTGCCAAACAAGAAAAAAAATGCCAAAAAAAGAGGGGAAAGAAAGAGCAAAAGAAAAACTCAACCTCCTTCTCAAAGAGGGGCTTGCACTGCATGAGCTGCAAAATCTACTTGTTGAGATTGCCATCAGAGCTGGAGGGGGGCACTTGATTTGTACTCATCCTCATCCTTACCATAACTTATCAGACCATAAATCCTAAAAACCAATCGACAAAGCTAACCAAAAAAAATGTTGATATTTTTATTTGTTTCAACTCTAAATCCGGAGGTGGAGGTGATAGAGGGGGGGGGGGGGGGGGGGGGAAGTTGGGTGGGGGCCTCACCTAATTAGCTTCTTCTTCTTCTTTATTTTTTTGTACTAAAGAATTCTTTATAGATGGAAAAGATTAGCCTAGAGTCCATTTAGGAGATGGGAATTGAAAAGCCACAACGGATCTTAACAAATTAAAAGCCAAACAAGGAAACACTTTCAAAATAACGTCCGAGAAGTTAAAAAGTCAGGAAACGCTTGGTATGTCAAACCAATCCAAGGCGCCACCCGAGCCAAAAGTAGCATGCCATTAATTTGACATAAGGATGTTAAACTCAGAGTACAAACACCTACCAAATAAAAACACACACCTACCAAATAAAAATCCGCTCAATAAATATGACATTAACTATCATCAACCAAGCAAAATGTAATTACCAGATCCATCTCTACAAAATTCCCAAATTTACGATCCCCATCACACAAAAATAAAGCATAAGTATGGAGGATACTTTCGTCCACTCAAAGAAAAATTCCTCATCCTCATATATTTTTGACCCAAATTCCCATTATGCACATGACAGGCAACCATATTTACACATCAACATAACACTTACAAATCACAATTTCTAAACTTCTAATGCCCAAAATGGTCTTTTGGCATTGAAAAGTCAAACTTGGCCCAACTCTTTTTGTATAGTATAGAGGAAGCAATACAATATATTGCTTCAATGAACCCATAAAGGAAAAACATAATTGAGAAGGTGTACTGTTGAATAAGTAAGTATGAATATGAGCAAACAAATGATCACATAATAAGTATGTCACATCAAACTCACACCAATGGAATCAAGATGCTTTAAAAATATAAAATCAAAATTATCAACCACCCTAGTTATTGGCTCATATATTGAAGTAAATTTTTAATATATTGAACAAGATGTCACCAAACAAATTACATAGCGAACTAAAAATGGAAAAAAATTGTGAAACATTGATAATCAAAACAAGCTTGTGAGCATGGCTATTTGACATACCCATAATAAACCAAGGGGAAAATCACAACATTAACAAAAACCTCGGTCTACACACAAAAATAAAAATCATAGGAAATCAAATATTAGGAAGCAATACTCTATATTTCCTCAACGAACCCATTAAAAGGAAAAACTGAATAGAAAGGTGCATTGTTGAATAAGTAAATATGAATATAGGTAAACAAATAATCATATAATGAGTAAATCATATTAGATTCACACTAATGGAATAAGAATGCTTTAACAACATAAAATCAATACTATGAAGCACCCTACATATTGGCTCATATGTTGAAGTGACTTTTTAACAATAAAAAAAATAAATGATAATAAAAAACATTAGAACTATGTGCTTTAACAAAGAATTTTGTAATGATAAGCCTATTGAGGAAAACTGAGAAATCAAATCAAAAGAATAAAAAGACAATGAATTGCCATGTGAAAAGGCAACAACATTTGGGCATAACATGTGATGATAACTTCCGAATGTACAAGTGCTAGAGTTAACTTCTTATTGCTTTAGCTTTGTTCTCAATAGTGCAAGCCTCTCTACTTCAGTTTACTCACTTATAGAACACTTGTAAATGAAATTCAAAAAGTTAAAAAAGTAGAAAAAATGTTAAATATGCATCAATACAATCCCTAGTAAGTAGATAAAATAGTAAAAAACAATAATGATAAATAATGATAGAGAGAGAATTGATGCACGGCTAACCGAACCTATGCAGACTCAAATATGTAGTGGACAAAAATAAAACATGCCCTCCATTTACTAGGCACACACAACCGAACACTATAAAAAAGAAAATAAACAACATCAATAAGGAAACATAGAAAGTGTGTAAGAAGAAGGGTGAATGGAAAAGAAGAAGAAAAACAAATCAAAATAAAGCAAGAACAAATAAGCCACAAACTAGATAGATTACACTAAACAGATTTGCACTAACACAAAAAATATAAAGTAGTAGATTTACTGAGAAATTGTTATTCCCTTTCTATGGTGTCTTCTGCCATGTTACAAGCTATGACAATAATATTTTCATGGAGGATAAGATGATGAAACAAACATACATTAATAATAAACATACATCAAAGGTAAAAAGACACAAAGCTCAAAAGGCAAGAAGAAAAACCAAAATGTAAGGCCATAAATCATGCACACCGAAATATTCAAACCACATGTACATGGAAATTAATGAGGAAAATCATAACGGGTAAGTCATAAACAATTTGAAAAAAAATACCAAATGTAAACAAATCATTGAGTCTACCAATCCAAAAGTCACTCACAAAAATAAATCACCTAAATCCATAATACAAGCCAAACGTGGCAAGTAATTAATTCACCAATACGCCCTTTACCAAGCACACTACATGCACCTACCAAAAAAAATAGTCCAAAATAAAAACCACATTTATTATCATAAATCATTTATAAACCATATGCCAAGTATACTAAATTACCAAACTTAAGTCCAATACTATACAAAAAGGAAACTCTGCTATCAAGATATTTCCGTTCATTTGGGCTAAAATGTTTCGTCCGCAATTAATTTTAGCCCTAAATACTGGTATAAAAATGTAAAAATAGTAAAATTGAAGGAAATTTAAAATGGTAAGAAACAGTTCACTAAAACTCCTATCGGAGGCTCGTCAACTAGGCCTAGCTCGACTCGACTCGAATCAAGCTCAGCACAAACTCGATTCGAGCTCGAATAGGCTCGAGCTGAGTTCGAGCATAGCCCTGCTGGACACAACATGGCTTGAATAAAAATTGAACTCGACTCTACTAGGCTCGAGCTTCAGCTCGAACTCGAACCTAAATATAATTATGAAATTATATATAAATAATATATGTATATGTATATATTATATAGACATAATTATTAATTTTAATATGTATTTATGACATATATAGTAGGACATACAATAACATTTATGTACCAATACCATGTATCATATATGGTATATGAGACCTGTTTGTAAGAGCCAAGACACACACACAATTGTGTGAGCTCCGACATCGCATGCTCTAGGATTTTGATCAACCATCACACATAACTTAGAGAAGAATAATATTTGTCCCCTTGCATCCTTAGATCTCGATTTGATGGCCCATGATGCCTTGGCTCACATGGACTTGCGTGAGCATAAACTGTCACAACCCATATTTTTAAAAGCCTTTTTAAAATGCATGGACGATAAGTCACAAGAAATGTTTCTTTCTTTCTTAATGCAAAATAAATCATTTGATTAAATATCCAGGTCATGATAACTGGGGTTCACAAATACGAATATAAAATCATATGATATTATTATATGTCTCAAAAATCCATAAAAAATATCTCATCTATCTAATTACAAGTCTGTCATTAGTTTGTAAATAAATAACCAACTTAGCTCTTGCACCAAGGATATAATTACTTACCCGAGTGATAGAAACAAGGAACTACATCCCAAGCTTGCCTATCCTGGCCCCACTTGTCCTTACCTAGAGATTATGCAACCAACTAAACCAAACAACAATAAAACCTCTCCACCCTCAAGAGAAGAGTTTCCATAAGAACAAAAAGTTTTATTAATATTTATCAGATCGGATCAACATCACTTGATGTTAGTTACCTACGTACTCATCTGACAACTTGTACAATGCTTCCAACAAGATTGGATCTAGATGTAGTTTTGCCTAAAAACTACAATATTTCAAGAAGCATAGCATCAAATGTTCAATCAACCAAGGACCATTCATTGAATTCAGTCAATGCCAGCCAATTATATAGGTATTTTAATATTATTTATTAGGGAAAATTATTTAAATAATTTAAAAAAAATTACCACTTTGGAAAATATTTCCCAAAGTGGTGTTCCTGTTTGCCACGCAGGCACTAGCCAAGCAACTGGAGCCTGCGTGGCTTTTTTTTTTATAGTTTTTTAACTAATTTCGTCCTAATAAGGTTTAAGTTGATTTCGTCCTTCTAAAGGACAAAATCAAATTAAATTTTTTTAAAAAATCTATTTTAAATTAACTTTAACACCTGTCCCTATTCATTCATTCCATGAATAAGTTATTGACATCATCGAATAAAAACAAACATAAATAGAAATGTTTATTAAATATATTACATCACAAGTCGAAAAAATGTTTAGTTTAAAATAAACATATAACAAAGCTAATGTCACAATCTCCTACGTCCTCGTCCCTGACCTCGGCCTCGACGGTGTTGTACGAGCTCCTCATGATCTGCCTGTTTCGGCTTTGGTTGTGGCTCCGGCTCAGCATTAGTAATAGATGGTTCAACACGAGATGGCCGATGTCGTCTATAATATAAAATCGGCTCTGCTTGAGCTACATGTGCAATGACGAGAAATGATGAATAGGGACGAGAGTTATTCGCTACTGATGACGATGGAATATCAGGAAATGAAGAGTGCATTAGCTGTGTCTGAGCAACCTCGTGGACAGGATAATCTCTATGGATATCTGTAATCACCGACTGAAGCAGAGGCAAGCTATGAATGACATCATCATGCTCCCTAATCACTGACTGACATGCTACTAATAAGTCCTTGCTCGAAGTGTAGGTGTTAATTACGTCAGTCAAGTGCGCATGTGTACATCGAACTACATGAAGCTATAAAAAAATAAATTAAAAATTAGATAATTAATTAACAAGAAATAAGAAAATAATATGTGCCTTAATTGGTAAAGTTATACTTACCAAAGTTGCCTCAGATGCTCCCCTAGGCTGATATGTCATCTCCTCTATATCATCGCGCGGTAAAATATATCGTCGTGTAATCGATAAATACCACTGCATATATGCACTACGCACATCTCGCGATGTTGTAGCCATCTCCCCTCTGATAATAGTGGCTCTCCTATCCTCCCATCGAGCGATATATGACGTATGATGTAAAGTCCAGTTGGTAATATGGCGGCCCTATTGAGTGATGCGATGGATAAACTCGACAGTAGACGATGGGACCCCTTACTCTAGGTTAAACTGGAGCATTACCTGATCCAGCACATACATCTCTACTATCTTGTAACATATTAATGGAGTTCGAGATAGCCTCACCTCTCGACCGTCAGTGCATAGAGGAGGTAACACACCCAATACTTCTGGTGAGTATGGCTGCCAAATAACCTATACAATATATAAAGATAATTTAGCTTGAATAACGATAATTTTTTTATAATCATTACAAAAAAAGTTCAACACAACAATCAAATTACCTGATATGGCCGCTGGTGTTCTAATTCCCCTCTATACAATCAGACGACTCCTTGTGGATTTTCTGTTCTCTTTTTCCGAACATTCCACCTTGCGGAGTTAAATTTAAAAAATGAGTTCAGCATATGTATATAAAACATTGCTAAAACAATTAAGTGTTAAACAAAAATACAGCCTACCTCGCTCCTAATGGAGCACCCTCGGCTAAGCGACCCATCTCAGCACTTGGTCGCCCGACGTGTAAATGCTCCCACGACCATAGCTATGTCAGAAAATATGATAACATATTAAATAAAATTAAAGAATTATACGTGAAAAAAATATTTAAAGTTATGAATTCATTTACCTGAAGAAGGGTCAGGCAGCTTGCAATCCCTGAGGCCATGGCCTGGCATGCTTTCCCTAACTCTCGGTATAAAAATGCAAGAGTAGCACTACCCCATGAATACGCACCCGCCATGTCGAAATCCGCAAGGAGGGGAGAGATATGCCACATGTACATGGCTACTTGTGGTATCCACAAATATCGTCGCTCCAAGTAAATGTAAAAGATAGGCTCGTGCATGCTATGCAATAACTATCTTCGTAGCATTGGCTGGGAGCTCTCGAAACTCCTGTAAGAGCCATTGAAGTCTCACTCGGCTACCACGCATCCATGTAGTAGGAAGAGCTCTACCAAGGAGTCTACCAAAGTTTAGGATTTAGTTTCCTCCGATTGATTGAGTTGGTGGAGAAGTGAGTTGATCTAACTAATATATCCACATGAGCTCCTCCTGTCGTGCCCGTCACCGCATGTCCATCGATGTGAAGTCCTAACAGAACTGCCACATCCATGAGAGTGATGGACATTTCTCCATAGGGCAAATGAAACGTCTGTATCTCCCTCCTCCATCTCTCAACAACAACTATCAATAGAGGTCGATTGAGACGGACATAACTAAGATGAATGAAATGCCCAAATCCTACTCACTCGATATACAATAGCATACGATCATCCACTGGCCAGTGGAGGAGATACGTAAAATGTTCGGTGCACTCAAGGCACCCGGGGTCCTATAATAAATATAAAAATTATAACCCAGCATACTATATCGTCTAAAAAAACAAAACAAAATTTAAAAAGAATTATCATACCTCTTCTCTCCAAATAGCAGCCGACCTATGTGACTCCTACTGTAGGAGTATAGAATCATCAATTGGGCCTTGCTCGTAAGAAGGCTCTGCATGATCCATATGATCTATGGAGAATTAAGATCACATCATTATTCGTCAGGAACATATACTCATACCTAAAATAGAGAATAAATAAAGAGATTGATTATATGTTTACCAATCAATAGGAGGGTTTCTACATGATTTACTATTGTGCCTACTTTGTTTACACCTCCCGCATTTATATCCTCCTCTACCATCACTCTCCGTAGTTCTACGGTCCATTTTATTCCTAATGCGAACATACCGTGGGCGACTGAGTTGCCTTATTGCTATGGGTGGGTATAACACAAAAGGTATATCCCTCTCCCAATACTCCTGACCACGAGGAGAATAAAATTATGCCGAGTACGCATTTTTATAAGTGGACGATGTGTAAAACAGTGATGCCTGTATCGGCTCCCGCTGCTTTGCCCACACGGCGATAAGGTGAGTGCAAGGATAACCATAAACCTGAGGGATGTTGCATGCACAAGTATGCATTCTCGCATTTACCATAACCTTCAAGCCACGAATAGATGTAATTTTGTACTGACCGCTGTTGATCCTATTAACTATATTCTCCCCAAATTTTCTTGTTTGTTCTCTCATTATCGCTTCCACTCTGGGAGTATACAGGGTGGCCATGATAGATGCAGCAGAAGATCGTTTAATGAAAAATTTCATGACCCGATAAAAAATAGCTGACACTAAAGCCTGCATGGGTGATCCTCGTGCTCCCTTCAAGACGTTATTTAAACTTTTGGCTATATTTGTAGTCGTCATGCCAAATGTCCTAAAACCACCGTGGGTAAGGGACCATTGTACATGATGCAATTCTCCTCCTAAAAGCAGATGTTTTGCCCCAGGACTTTCCTTACCAATCAAGTCCATTTTAGCGTCAAACTTTTCTAATGTAAGTGCACAAGCTACTGCTTCAATCAAGTCCGTCAGTGTATTATTTTTGAACTCCTTAATATTTTCTTTTATGCAATAGGTGCAATAACGATGGTGATATAGAGGCTTGGGAAAAACCTCAGGCATGGCCTTTTGAAGCTCCTTATGTCGATCTGTAATAATGACAATGTCTGTCATGCCCATTAGTACATGATCCCTCAGTTCCATAAAGAATCATTTCCAATTGTCTCCATCTTCCTTCCTGACAAGCCCGAATG
Source organism: Saururus chinensis (assembly GCA_035235625.1). Taxonomy (NCBI): domain Eukaryota; kingdom Viridiplantae; phylum Streptophyta; class Magnoliopsida; order Piperales; family Saururaceae; genus Saururus; species Saururus chinensis. The sequence goes on from CP141147.1 coordinate 2,059,746, forward strand.
CTAGAGGAAATAACCCATTGTTTCCATTTGTAGCCGTTGCAGCTATAAGAGCACCAGGATATCTATCATACAAGGGATGACATCAACACCAATCACAGGGAGGCAATGTCGAAACCCCACTATAGATGGCCCAAATACCCAAAACAACTGCGTAAATCTCCTACATATGCCACCATCTGCACGGTGTACTTCATCATCCTCTAAGCAGTAGTAGGTGTTAGGATTTGCTTCTTGTACCCCCCTAAGGTACATTTGCAACAATTTATATGATTCCACCTAATCCCCATAAATAGCCTTGATCGCCATATTCCTTGCTGCCCATGCTTTCTTATAAGATATGTCAACATGATACTTCTCCTTCATTCTTTGAATAATATCCCTTGGTGTGAGAGTTAATTTGGCTTGGATAGCGGGCATTATGACCTTCGAAATAAAGGAGGCACTGCATTGCCTATGATCTATGCTAAGCTGGGCATTCCGACATGTGTGGTCACCTTTGTATGCCTTCAATTTAAAGTACCCTCCACCCCTTTTTATTGAACCATGAACTCTCCAATGGCAAGTACTATCAATGCACTTCACTGTATACTCTGACAAATTTGTTCGTATAACCTTGTATTCAACATGATTTTGAATAGAAAACTCTTGTAAGGCTCTAACAAATGCTTCTTTATTATCAAAGATGCGGCCAACATATAACTCATCTTCATTTTGTTAGTCCATATCCATGGCAGAATTAACTGCCACATCTATCTTCACATCTGTGATGTGTGCATAGAGTGGCTCCACTTCATAGTATGACTGCTCTTCATCATCCACGTTCATATCATTTGCGGCAATAGCATTGTCTACCGCATCATCCCCCTCGCCGTCAACCATCTGTTGAGAAATTTCTTCACCTCTTACCTCTTCTTCGTTCATATCTGAATCTTCTCCACTTGCTTCACCAATATTATCTTCATCTTCATCGTGGACATATGCCCCCCTACGAATGAACATCGCATATGTATTAAATTGCATATGCCTAAAAATGTTATATTCATTTATGAATATAAATTTCACTTTTGATTGGATGGTCCAACATCAGTATGACCAATATACGTGTAGGGGTAATGAACACCCATCGAACTTTGAGTTCCATACCATGCACTGCCTTGAGACATTTGAAAGCTAAATAGCTCATGTGCATGTGTTGTGGACCTTCCATATTACACACAAACAAAATTCAAAATTTAGTGTCCTATATTTCATTGATAATTATAAGATTCAAAAAGGATTTACAAGTTAATAAACCTTACCTCTAATTAAGTCCACTTCCATAGTAAATAGGGGCAGACGTCCTATGACGTTCATTTAAAGCTACTGTCATAGATTAATTCTCTTCTTCTTTGTTGTCCACTGGCATTTGCATATGCATTTCATTGTTTACATTTCTATCTGAGCTCCTGTGAGAGCTCCTATGTGAACTACTTCGCCTTTCACTAGGCATTCGAGCCTCTTTTTCGACAAATTATGTGGCGCGAGTGGTGAAACATAAAACCCATTGATGCATCATCATTTATGCATATTAGTGTCATTCTTGATCTATATGATGGAATATTACATTTTATTGTAATTTTCCATCTTCTTTGATCCCACCCAACCTTGCTTACTACATGCATCTCAAATTCATCATATGTAGACGGTTTCTTAATTAATAATCCTTCTGTGCATCCATCATAGCTAAGTAAAAAACTAACCATTTCTTCTGCCATCTCTATTCACTTAATTCATAAATAATAAATTAAAATAATATTAGATTAAGCAATTGTCTCAAAACTAAGAGGCTAAAATTAGATTATATGAATCCATCCCAATTTCATATCATATCATATTGTATGAATCCATCTCAATTACATATCAATTACTAACTTACTGTGATCCAACTCGGCCACAAAACTTTATAATTATTTCATACAACATATGTTCTAACAATGCACAAAGGTAACTACCACCCACATTGCGTCTTCACCACATATGCTATAACATAACATAACATAATCCATAACATTATTAATGTATAATATACCCAACATGCTTATAACAGAATCATCATATAATAACTATATCAACATGCATTGCCATACATCATTCCATTGCCCCCTTAGCACAATAACTTGATGCATCATACAAAACCTACCTTTTATACCATTGGAAACCCACTTAGCCATGTGATATCTCATATAAATGAACTAATCTTTGCATGCAAGTTCCCTTCTAAAATGTCACCAAACCCTAATTAGCCATTGTTTTAATCTCTTATTTTTAGAAAAAATACCTAGGACCATCCGATTTCATCAAAATATAACTAACATTAGTTTTAGGAATTCTAGAGCCTAAATTAAATCTAGGAGTTGGTCTCATTTTTAAAACTATTTAATTTAGAAATTTTAAAATTACCGCATAATATAAAATTCCCTGAACAATTGAATCTCTAAGTACACAAAACCATTTTTAAAGACTCACAATATAAAACAAAATGATACAAAATACACCTTTTAACTAATCTAAAAGTATCAATTTCATAAATTAAAATTAGGGCAAAGAGAAATACCCAAATCAGCAAACATGACGGAGAAACCTAGGGTGGAGGACTGGCTTGGCAGACTCAGCGGCGGGCGGCACTCAAATTAGAGCTCCGGCGGATGAAATCATGGCGGGGCATACGACTGGAAGGAGAAGGAACGGCCGGACGATGAAATCGCGGCGGGGCAGACGACTGGAAGGAGAAAGTGCAGAAAATGACGGGAGGCAGAGTTGTTGATAAAAGAAGATGATTTCATCCTTTAAAAGGACGAAATCGGCTCGAACGACCAAAAATGTATAAGTGTGGCAATTTTGTCCTTTAGAAGGACAAAATCGCCTTAAGTTGATTTCAAGTGTGTTTAAACCGATTTTGTTTTTTCCAAGGACGAAATCAACTTAAACATGATTTCCTCATTCTAAAAGACGAAATCATCTAAAAAAATAAAAAAAAAGCCATGCAGGCGCGAGCTGTTTGGCTGGCGCCTGCGTTGCAAAAAGGAACATCACTTTGGTAAATATTTTCTAAAGTGGTCTAAACTAGTAATTATATTTTTTTAATTATCATTTAAATAATTTTCCCTATTTATTAACAAGTATGTATTTAATAATAGTTTTTTTAATTTTGTTAAACCAAACAAACGACAAAATATAATGTTCTCAAAAGATGAGTGAAGGTGGACTCAATAATTGAAGGAGTGATAAATGTTGTATTTATCTATACTAACCAAACCCAACGCTAGTGGCCCACATTTTTCATATATGTTTAGTCTTTGTTTTGATTTTATGGCACTGCCACCAATGCTAACCAAACATATTGGCATTAAAATGTTTTTTAGTTTTTTATTGGAAAGTGTGCATTTAATAGTATTTGTTTTGGTAGAGAACCAAATAAACTTTGGTACACAGAGTCATAATTATTGTCCCTTGCCCAAAAAATGGTATTTAATTTATTGACAATATGTGTGAACTATGGACTTTTTACTACCTATATTGAGGGATACATAAATATTGTATTAATATTTATTAAAAATAGTTATATGACATTAAGTTTTATAGGTAGTAGAATAAACATCTCATATTAATATTTATATTTAAAAATTAATAATTTTAAAGAATTAATAAAATTTACATATAAAAAATAATATTTAATATTGAAAGCATCTAACTTTGTGTGATACTTCATATACTTCATATTTAGATACATTTTACTTTTTTTTTAGCTCAGTTCAAGCCAAAGCATATGATTCACTTATTGCAGTTTGAGATTTAGCTCGATCCAAACTTTGGATTTCCAATTCGAGCCGAGCTCAAGCTAAAATTTTAAGCTTTGTCAAGCTTCAAGCCGAGTTTGAGTAGTTTGAGTTTAAGTCAAGCAAGCCCAATACGGGGTTCATTTTGACTCGTTAACACCCTAAGTAATAATTAGGTATAAAAATAATATTAATTATATACACCTATCAAATTAAAACATCAATCAAAATTTGCGAGATCTATATCGTAGTTAATTAAGCATGAAATGGGCTTGCAATAAATTTTGCACTAAGTATAGTCAACAAAGCATAATACAATTACCAGATATATCCTCACAAAAATACCAATTTATGATCCCATCAAACAAAAGTAAAACACAAGCATGAAGGATAATTTTAACCACTCATAATATTTTACTCATTCTCATTTATTTTTGACCCAAATGTCTTGGTATACCTATCGTAGACAATTGTATTTAGAAAATAAACATAACACCTAAAAATTATAATTTCCAAACCTCTAATTTGTAAAGAGGTCTTTTGGTGTTAAAAAGTTAGACCAAACCTCACTTTTTTTTATATAATATAGATATAAGTTAGAAAATAATTACAAATAAAATTTTAAAAAAGTATTGTATTAATTTGTGCTAACCAACTCAAGCACAGGTAGTTGTCAAGCACAAGTAGCTGACAGCTGTCTTAAATGTCTAGTCATTATTTAGTTGTCTTGGTTTGTTAAAAACCATTCATTGAATGTGATCAATGCCAACCAACTATATTGCTATTTTAATATTACTAGGAATAGTACATGTGCAAAAGCACGTGAAAAGTTTTATGTTAAGATACTTTTAAACCCAAAAAATTCTCTAAAAAATAAATTTTCTGAACAAAAAAAGAAATAAATTATTCTATTTTTTTAAAATTTTAGGATATATAATGGAGGCGAGTTATTTAAAAGAAAGTACATAATCTATAAAAGACAAATAAAGTTATGGAGGGATGATTCTTAAACAAATGATGTTAGAAGGATGTGATTTGATTGTAATGGTGAAATACTATTTTATATATTAGAATAGCTTTGGAGTTTAATATTATAAATAATAATTAATTATTATTAAGGAGTTATTATTTGACTTGTTACTAAGACTAAGCTATCGGTGGCAATGCAATTGGACTTTTGTTATGTTTGGCCATCACGAATTGAGAGCCAAGTTGGCACAAGGGATGATAGTAGATCAATATCAATATATTATATAAAAAAATTTATATATATCTACAATGTGTTTTATACACGTGGTATTATATTTTCTTTAATTGTGGAAGTTAACAAATAAATTGGAAGGTACACATCCGTAAGAGCACACAATGCCTACTTCATTCAAATTTATTTTTTTCTCTATTGTTAAAGAACAATAGATTTTAGCAATCTTTGTTTGAAACAATAATGAATGCTAAAGAAAAATTTGTGTTGTTCATTAAACTTATCGAAATCATAATTATTACCATAGTGTTTCTCATATATTGCCACTGATAACCCGTCTCTAAATGTACAAGTAAACATTTGTTCATTGATATGAATGGTAGCTTGGTGGTAAGTTTGACCATTAGAGATGCCAACACCCAATTTTTGACTCATAAGCATGTAGATCACATGTAAATCGTACATAAACATGGATATAAGCAATAATCCATACAAAGGTTATTAATAGATTTTTTACTAATATTTTAAATCTTTTTATTGGGTTAGTAATATATATATATATATATATATATATATATATATCATGACTATTAGCATGGAATTGGAAAGTTCACTCCCAAAGTAGCAAATTTGGTTAATGGTAGTGATAATAAGAAGTGAATGGTGATTATAAAAACTCTTAACAAATTTATTTATAAACATAGCATGAAGACTACTACATAGTTCAACCAACTTAAAAAAAAGAAACTCAAATATAGAAGGTCTATATGGACATTGACATTATTACAATACTATCTTATTTTATTGAAAATATTATTTATGCACAATTGCTCCACAAAAAGAGGTCAGGATCTCACTCAATTGACGTTCTTGATTAGCACATTGTGCATTTTCATGTTCGAGTTGTTCCCTTCGTTGCTGCAGCTCCAATATTTTTGCATCTATTTCATTCACTTCACGAGTATAGTGTGCCAGTTTCTTTTGAGTTTCAGCAATTTGCACTTTGATCAATGTTGACTCATAGCTGCTTTTGTTGGAAAAGATGGAGTGTGCCTCAATTTCTTCCATACGGTTCTTCAAATGGTCAACTTGAAATCCATGTGTCTCCAATTCAACAATTTGTTTAGCAGCAACTTTGAACATTTGACTAAATCCCAAGTAGTTCAAATTGTAGATACTATTCACAAGTGAGATATAATTGATCATCAACATTATTATTTTCTTCTCTTGTGTGACATCATTTAGGTAGCTAAATAGGCTAAAGTGCAGATTTTGCGGATTCAATTTGAACATATCCATAGAAAGGAAGGAATACCATATAGGGTTGGTATTCTTTACATGGCATACATGAGAAGGAGCTCTTGAATTGCCTGCAACTAAAGAGGATAAACACATAAATTATAAGAACATATATTTATAATATAAAATTTGAATTTTTTTTATATACTAAAAAAATTTGTTACAAATCTTATAAAAAATGAGTAATGTATACACCACATGTAGTTGAGGCCATATGATTGAATGAAGTATGTTCATTATTGACTTGGGAATAATCCTTGCTTTTTTCATGGATGATATCGTCATCTGAATATGAAAATTATATTAATATCATATGACATTCTTTGAGAATCATTTATACCTTGTGCTGATAGCTGTTGAAGTTACATGGGTTTGGCCATGGACACCAACTATGTTGCCGACAACAGAACTAATTTCAGTCGGTTCGGTTGAGTTGCTGTCAGAACCATTTTCAACATCAGAAGAACCATCACTCCCATTGGAGAAAGTCATCATATCTATAGGAGAATTCAAATCAGGCTGATTTGACAACCTTGTTTTCTTGCGTGCAATCTTGAAAGTCCTTACCATTGCTTATTAAAAAAATCTCTGCTAATTAATTGAATGAGCTTCTTTTAAAAATGATAAGTCCATATTATGGTATGAAAGAACTATGTAAGGTATCTTTGAAAGAGGTTTCGAATGAATAAAACAAAGGTTAAACTTTTAATAGATAAAAAAAAATAAACTATATATATATATATATATGGGAGAGAAATCTATGGTGTATATGTAAAAGACAAAAAAGTGAAAGTATACAAATTGATGGTTCTATAAATTACACCAATTCGTTTAAGATTGCCTAATATATATGACAAGAAGATAGAAATAATATGAATGCATAATCATGCATCATATTATGTGTGTAAAGAAATTAAAAAAAGATGTTTGACATAATATGACAACAATGTATATCTGGTTATTTGGCATATGAATAACATCTTTCAATCTATAGCCATCAAGATCTATGCTAGTATAATCTTAGTTTCCCTCTCTCATTATACAAAAGGAAAAGCTTCAATTGCAAGTGGTTTTTGTTGTCAAACTAATATTGTAGTCTATCTCATACCTTCTTAAAATATATCTGGAATTACTAAATCAATAACCAAAGCAGATAAGTAAGAATGAAGGGCTACTCCACGTCAAGAAAATGATAGAAAAGTGGAATTGCCAAACTATACCACATGAAAATAATCTAAGCAATTTATGAATCAATTCCCTAATAATTGATCTTCCCAAATAAAAAACTTATTCACAACTCCTTAACTCACCTTTTTCTCTATGAGAACGTGACAACTTCTATCATTGAAAAGATACATAGAAATTTTAAGTGAACAAGCACACCTAAACGATGACTATAAACCAGTAAAATGATACTCTCTCTAGATTTGTTTTTTGGTACACAAAGAAATTTTATTTAATATAATTGAAAATTGCCACGAAGACTACAAAGCAGGATAACAAACATCTATCTAGATTTTTTTTATGCATAAACAAATCTTAAAATAAAAATAGAAATGTCATATTGTATTGCATACTTTCTTAATATATATCCCATATTAGTAAAACAATAACCGAACTACTCAAGCAAGAATCAAAGGCTAGCGTTGAATATTATTTTATACATTTAAAGAAAGAGGGCAAAAAAACAGACGGGAGGATCCTAAATATTTATACATATATTATGAAAGTGAAACATATTAATTGTTATAAATAATCTTCGTTAATTATAGATGGTTAAAAACAAAAAAAAATAGATTCTTATTGTGGAAAGTGACCATTAATAACAATACATAATTAGGAGATTGCTAAGTTGACCAAAAACGTGAATCTTACAAAAATTTAAAACAGAAAGATCAGTTTCTTCTCAAGGAAACATACTGTTAGATACTGTACAAAATTTGAAAATTCCTATATATAGCATAAACGAGAATCATGACCACCTGTATGGATTTTAATTGATTTCTATGTAAATAGATATTAGAAAATTTTAAATAGAAAGGTCATACTATTTTTTTGTACCTTCTTTATATATATTTTAGAATATATTCAAGGAAGAACGAACATAGTAGCATAAATCAACGCCAAATGGTGAGAAATATGGATTTGATTATAGAGTGTAGAAAATGAGACATATGAAAAAAATATATATATAGATGAATCAAGTAGAAGATGAGAGAAGTTCTAAAGACAGACAATCAATGATAAATCGATTCAATGAAAATTTTGTTTAATGAAATATAATACGAATAATCAATTCAATTCTTCAGTAACGGATGAGCACATTGTACAATCCTCAAAAGATATCCATATGAATGTATTTTTTAGGCAAGCGAATGCAAATATAGGCAAGTAATTATGACATATTTAGAAAGCATGAAGTATAGAAATTGTACTTATTGAGGTATATAATTTAAATGCCTTATAAGTGTAAATTGCCTTTATATGAAGATTAAATGCTAGGTACATGTTAGGAAAACAAAATCTAAAGCACCACAATTGGAGCTATTCAAACCAATGATAAATCGATTGAATGAACATATTATTTCATTGAATATAATACCGGTAATCGATTCATTTTTTTCCTAAATAAACTGTCATCTTGTCATTATTATTCGGTAGATCCATGTTAGGAAAACATAATCTAAAGTGCCACAATTAGAGCTATTCAAATCAATGATAAATCGATTCAATGAACATATTATTTCATTAAATATAATACCAGTAATCCATTAATTTTTTTTAAAATGAGCTATCACCTTGTCGTTATTAGTCGGTAGATCCATGTACTAAGACTGTTATCATTCCTAATTAAATCACTTATATTGCCAAATTTATTGCTGTCCCTTTCATATGAACATTAAATATTAGGTATGCATTAGGAAAACAGAATAAAAAGTGCCCACACTTGATGTTGCGGTTTAAAACTTTAAAAAGGATTTATGACTTAAATTCAACAAGTCAATTGATTATGAATTCCATATGTATCATCAATATATAAGTTATAAATGTTTTAAAATTTTCAAATGCCTTCTAACATGTCTTTAACACCACTTTAATCAGTTTAAGCTGTTATGTGTGTGGATGAAATTAATTGCAATCTATCTATATATGTATAAGCATTTATGAGTCATATAAGCAAGTCAATTTGATCATGCTGCATTGTACACACTTGAGAATGAACCATTAGTTTGAAACACGATGATGAAGCTTTCCATATGCATATCACATGCATATTATATCAATCACAATTGATATAGGTACATATTTGCTAATATGGTTTCGTATGAATGAACATGTTTTTAGCCCTATGTGATGCTTTGATATTGGTAGACTTTCATCAATTTCAGCTGCTTCTTGCATTGCATTAAATTTGCTCAAGTGACTTTTGCAGGTTGATAGCTTCCAAGCGTTACGGCATAGTGATCCTCCCTTTGTTTCTTCTACAGTCTTTATCAAATAGGGACTTTGTTCATTCGTGAGTCGTACCCTTTGTATTTTACTTTTGGTAGTTCAGAAATTATGTTGTGGTGTAACACTTTCTATCTCAGCATAAGATAATTTCTTTTCAAGTTTATGAGATTGTACTAATGACACCAGATAATATTGAATAACATGTGAAACAAGCTTCATTCGCTCAGGTGACATTTGTGGTCACGCATTTCAACAATCCAAGAATACCAAGTGCTAATTTGAGAGACCTTCTTCTTGAGTCCATCTCAGTATTAGTACAATACAAGGAGTACTTGCTTGCTTTTGAGACTAACAATGCTACCATCCAAAGACTACCGAGATAATTACTTTCTGCCTTTGATAATAGGTCTTGGATTCCTATACAAACATACTTTTGTGTCTTTGTAAAGGTTTTGGATTTGACTTGTTGAAAAATGGTGAACAAATAGCCTCTTCCCTATTCCTGGTAAATGAAACTTTTCTATTTATCCATATTACATGTGTTTCCATCTCCTCTATTTTTCTATTTATGTAAATGTCATCCTTTCCTTCTTTCTTTTTTACTCCTCTAAAAATTCCTACTTTGATTTATGAAGGCTTTATTACGTGGGACATGCATGTATGATGAGGAACTGTTCTAAGCTTTCCTTAATTGGTTATTTAATACTCTGAGTTGGACTATGACAGAGTTCTATGTTTCTGTTCAAGGGATGCAAGAATGCTATCAGTTGGCAATTTTTTTATTTAAACATAATTGTTGATTGACGTGTGACGAAGAAGTTTGTTTGCTTTAAACATATCTTTTGCAACTTATTAACATATTTTATTTACAGGCACCAAATTTGCAGCAAAGAAAATGTAGTGATTTTTGACATGTAAGTTTTGATGAGATGTTTTAATGTTTTTTTTGGTTGTCAGTTTAGTTCTATTGTTGTTATGGAAATAAATCCATTTGAATTGTTATGGTTAGTGATAAAAGGTAGGCATGACATGAAGTTGGCTGATTTGAAACTTCATTAGAACTATAAGTCTCAATTGTACTTTAATTTGGCTCTATATAATAATGTAGAGTCAAACTTTACCCAATTGGTGGTCATTTTTAGTAGGTTATTCTTTATTACTGTAATAGTTAATGTTCTGTCATAAGAATTGTAACTATGCTTTCCTTCATGATTGTCACTGGTGGAGAATTGTGGAGTACTCAGCATATTCATCATTGATAATGAGAAAATGAAGGAGATGTACAATGAATCTTTTTGTTTACTTGAATAGTGTGGCTTTGCGTAAGTATCCTTGTAAGGTAGTAGCGAGGGCTATATTGATGGCTTTTTAGCTAACACATTCCTTAGAATTTTGAGTAATGATCTACAAGCACCAGATCCACATTGAAAGAAGTAGTGCATTACTGACTCCCTTGTAGATTATTTGATTTTTATGAAGAACATTACAAATTTTTTACTTCTCTATGAAGCTTATACCTTGTGGTGTAGATATGTCTATGTGCTACACATGTTTGCTAGGCTAGTGCATTCAAGTGTATTTAGTACAAAGCTATCACTACGTCCAATAATAATTTTTGTGTCTTATCAGTGTTACTTTTTACTTTGTTATAGGTTAGATAGGAGACAAGGTGAATCCTAGGAAAGATAGGTAGGGCCATGATTTTACTTCCTATAGTTGAAATTATCTTGAATTAGATGGATGCAAGTGCTACTTTGAAGGAACATGAGTAGAATGATTTTGTTGGCATGTTTGCTAGCATGAATTGCCCGTCAATTGTCTTTTGCGGATTTCAATACCTAATGGAATACAGTTGGATTAGATTTTTTGAACTTTTTACCGCAATTGTTATTTTGTTTGTTTATCCAATGGTGTTGTTGAAATCTTTTCTTTAGTCTATCTAGGGGCTTAGTTGTTGGGGAGGAAAACTTGATTTTTAATCTAAGAAGACGAGTTTTACATTGTTGGACATAGCTAAAGGTTGATCTTAATAAGAAGGCCTCAGCTCAAAGACTCTGTAGTGCCATATGTTCTAATCAAAGTGTTTTGTATGTTTGACTATGAATATAATTGAAAAGATTATTGTGAAGCTTAATGATATTTTTGGACCATTTGCTTAAATTGTCACCCTTTGTGGAGAAAGTAGGGTAATAGATGAAGAGAAATTATTTTACTTTGCTTTGTCATTTAGTCTGGGTGAATATGCTCTGAGGATTCAACAAAAGGGTGATGCTTAAGTATTTAGTGTTAGGCTTTGAAAATATTATAAAAAATGCCCAGTCTATCTTGGTAAAAAAATGGAAGCTTATGTTTAAGTTAATGTGAAACCATGTGAAGAATAATTGTTGGTTGATTAAACACCATTGGGGTCCAAAGTTTGTGATTATGCCGCATTGTATGCAATTGAGAATGGACCATTAGTGAATGATAAGTAAAGTAGTAACTTGTGGAGTTTTTACACACTTGACTATTGTACATCTCTTTGGAGTGCTGCATGACACATCTGTTTCTTAGCAATTATGTGAGCGTTATTGCAGATAAATATAATTTTTTTATATAATATATTGATTTTGATCGAATATCAATTCTCGTGCCAACTTGGCTCTCAATTTGTGATGGCCAAACATAACAAAAGTCTAATTGCATTGCCACCAGTGGCCTTAGTAACAAGTCAAATAATAACTCCTTAATAATAATCAATTATTTTTTATAATATTAGACTCTGAAGCTATTCTAATATACAAAATAGTATTTCACTATTATAATCAAATATGATCCTTCTACCATCATTTGTTTAAGAATCAACCCTCCTTAACTCTATTCGTCTTTTACACATTATGTACTTTCTTTTAAGTAACTCACCTCCATTATATTTCTTCAAATTTTAAAAAATAGAATAATTTTATTTAATTTGTTTCTTTTTTTGTACATGCATATTTTATATATAACTGATTACTTTGCAACTATGCACATAACAACATTATATATTTTAGTTAAATTGCCCATTAGTTCTTAAGGCAAGGTGGAAATTGATTTAGTCATTATTTGTCTTTCAAACTTTGAAGGAGTCAGGTATGTTATGTTGATGGTTATGGCCTGAAATATAATTTTTGGCGCCCATTGTCGATTTTAGTTAATGGATAATATGTTAATTGTAATAATTTTAAAATAGAATGAATTTAAAATGTTTATTAAATAATCGGTATTTCTATCCACATTTATTAAGGAATCATTTTTAAAATAATTTCTTTTCAAAGTAAATAATTGTGATTCTACTTATAAAACATATTTAGTGTGTGTGTATAACCAAATAAAGGCGAGAAATAGCTAATTAAGTACACTATGATAGTAGGAAATTAATAAATTGTCAAACTTATGAAATGAATAAAGTACTTTTTAGTTTCCTTCACTACCATTCTCTGTACTGTGCTTTGATGTACCTTGGAAAAAAATCAAGAAAATATAAGATTTAAAAAAAAGAGGTAAAGTGAAATGACATATTTTAAAATAAATAAATTGAAAAACATAATTACCGTTTCTGGTTCTGGTAACAAAAACACATGTTGCGGACCTAACAAACTCATCAACAATTTTTTTGGTCTATTTTGATGACAAAGGTAAACGATTTCTAAATAAAGTAATTGATAATTGCTTTGAACCCACAATCATTCGAAACCTTCATATGTATTCAAATAACATATTAGTTTCTTTAAAATACGTTCATTCAATTTAACTGCTAATATTATTGTAGTACTATTAAATATTGTAAATCTTACTTTTAAACTATACATGGAAGCTGCAGAGTATCCAAACATTTTTTTTTGCTTTAGTGTCAAATATAGTCATCCACATGTTACCAGTGCAATCACCAATATTTGCTCAGAAATATAACCTATAGTTAAAAAAAAAATAGAATGTGATAACCACGAGTGTAAGGAAAATATTCACCAAGGAAGGAATCTATAAAATATATACCTGTAGACCTTGTCAAGCAAAGAAATATGACATTTTTTTTGTAAGAAGAAGTATTTTCAAGATTAATAATTTTTTTGTTGTATTTCGAACGTGCAAGGTACCAAATCTCTTGATCCAAAGTTATCTTTAATATCCAAGCTTCAACAACAACAAATTCAGGCTATATAACAAGTCAATTGAAAAGAAGTTAAGTTTTACACACATATATGAAAAACAATTGAGTGAAAATTTGAAATATGTGTATTGTTATAAAAATTAATGAAGAATAGAACCTCAATCACTTATTCTGTAATGTTGATAATGTCTTCAATTTGTTTTAAAGGCACTTTTAAGCCATCTTGACATGGCATTTTCGAGTCAAACATATTTGTAACTTGTTTGACATTCTCTAAATACCTAATGTGTTAAACAACAAGTTGAAATAAAAGTTGTTAAAAAGAAAACAATATCATTCCAACTACTGGTTATGTTTGATTATTTGTCAATGATAATAGAAACAAGAAATGGTTACCAAGTCTTAAGGTCTATAGCAGCATCGAAGATTGGGTTGATTGTCATTTTTGTTCCAACAGTAGATGACATAGTTAAACGATCTAAAAAAATTAGATTAGAATTGTTTCAATATATAAGGTATGATCATATATGGTACTATATTTATGTACAAGAAAAATGATTTGAACACGAGTATGAAAAAAAGAAGGATACCTCGAAATTCTTGTACATGCAATGCTGTTAAAAATATAGCACGATAATCATCATGGGATTCCTCAAGTAGTGCAACATCTTTTTCCACGATCTCTCCCCATAGGGTGATAGAAATTGGAATAGTACAGCTACACAATAAAACAAAGTTTAAGAAACCAAAATTTTGTACATGTAAAAAAATGTTTTAATGTACGTTTTATCCATCAATTCAATCGATTAACGATTGACTTCAGTCCCATTTCATCGTCGCACAATTGTTTGTTTGCTAACACTAATTACAACTCCAAGAACATTTGAAAAAAAGGAAACTAAGATTAGAATATTAATATATGTAAAACATTTTTGTATAAATAAGTTTTACTACTTACTGATTGTTTCATAATTATTTTTGGGCATTTAAAGTGCACCTAATGAAATTATTGTGGTTTGGTTGGCATAGGAAATAGCCAATGCTTCTAGTACAAGGATAATTGTGGTATTTTTTTGCACAATGATCTCATACTCAGTTGTACCCCATCCATATCTTGCAACAAAATATTTTATCAACCCATTTGATATGTAATATGATTTACCTTCTACAACATTACTTTTGAAAGTTTCAACAATGTCATTGAACATTAATAGTTGAATGGTAGAACCCTATACTATAGAATGAAAACAAAAAACATATTGACTCATGTGTTTAAGCATATAAGTAACAACAATATAATTATGTTACAAGAAATTTAAAATAATAGGTATAATGTAAAACAAAAATCAAGTTATTGTAGATCAAGCCTCTTCATCAACAACACAAATGCTCATAACTATCCCTGATCCTTTTGAATTGTCATATGAGCATATTTTGCTCTTCTCCACGATTAAGCATTTTATTGTCCATTTATCCATGCTTGCTGACAACTAAAATATTGGAATGTAATTCATTGCTATCACAAATTTGATAAAACAATTTCAAAGAGTAGTCAAGTTATCAATGAAAGATCGACATAAAATATCATTAACCAAACATTAATTATAATAGAATTTACAAATTATTTAGTAAATACTTCTTTAAATACAAAATTTATGGTCACCTCAAGTGGTAGTTTATTG
Source organism: Saururus chinensis (assembly GCA_035235625.1). Taxonomy (NCBI): domain Eukaryota; kingdom Viridiplantae; phylum Streptophyta; class Magnoliopsida; order Piperales; family Saururaceae; genus Saururus; species Saururus chinensis. Next base: position 2,075,325 of record CP141147.1, read on the forward strand.
TCTATTTAACGTTTAAGCAAGATTTTTATTTTTGACTTAGTTGTACCTCTTGACAAAGCAACATATAACTGACCATGAGAAAAAATAGATTCCAGTAAGTACAACCCTACATGTTTAATCGTTTGACCTTGTGTTTTATTAAGGGTCATTGCAAAAGCCAATCTTATCGGAAATTGTTCACGTTTAAAATGAAATGGGCATTTTTCATTATCAAATGGCATAAGAGGAATTCTTGGCAAGAAAGCACTTTTTCCCTTGTATTCTCCATTTGCAATTTCTACATGTATAACATTCCGTTCAAAGTTGATGCAAATCAATCTTGTTCCCTTACACAAACCATTTCTAGGATCTAAGTTTCACAATAACATAACAGGACAGTTTTTCTTGAGGACAAATTTATGTGGTGACAAGCCATTTGGAGTTAGTGTGTTTAAAAACTCCTATGAATAGTAATTGTTGGTATTGTCAACTATCATATCATAGCGATAGTATGTTATTGTCTGACCAATACATAATGACACAACCTTAGCATTAATTTGGTTAACATATTCATTCTTTGCGGTCAATATGCATCTTTATGCCAAATAAGATTGGTTCAGAACCTGTGTTTCTATAGATGGGAATATCTTAGCAATTAGCTTAGAAGTTCCAACTTCAAAATCAATAGCTTCAATCAACATATATGGTGGTATGCGAATATAATCATCTTGAACACAAGGCTCATCACCGTCTCCAACATGAAACAAATATGAACAAAAATCTGGGTCATTCCTATCTCACGTATTTTTAGTTAGTAGCAATATCTCAACATTTTTCCAAATACGTGAGGGTACCGAGGATACATCAACAATTTCCTCTCTTGTTCCACGAGGTATAACTGACAACTCTTGCCAAAAATCCCCACCGAAAACAACCACCTTTCCACCAAAGGGTTTTGTACAAACAAATAGATCATGAAATATGGGATCCAAAGCCTCAAATGTAAACTTTTTTGTCATAGGAGCCTCATCCTATATAATCAATCATGCTTCTTCAAATAAATTTGCTAGTCCACTCTGCTTTGAAATACTGCATGAACTATTAATACCAATCTCAATCGGAATCCTAAATCTTGAATGAGCTGTACGTCCACCAGGTAAGATTGATGCAGCAACACCAGAAGTTGTAGTCACAATTGCAACCATTCTTTTTTGTCTAATTATTGCAATAATACCCTATATAAGATGTTTTACTTGTCCCTCCAGGGCCATCAACAAAAAAAACACTAGCAGATTTTGATTGAACACGTGCAACAATTGTCTCATATGCTCTTTGTTGATCTGGGTTCAAATAATCAACGGCTTCTAAGTCTAAATTCGATGTCACAATGGACCCCTCTTCTACAACCTCCCTTGTGCGATCATATTTAAAAGATTCAATATCAACCTTTGGCAAATCAAATTCTTCTATTTTGCCTTCTCAGGGTAAAAAAACATCTTTAATAGGGACGCTTCATCAAAGCGTCACAAATAGTATAACTATTGGAGATGCTTTGGGGACTATTAATGACACTTAAAAGCATCGCTAATAGTCCTTTTTCTTGTAGTGCTTCCAAAGTATTTTTAGGTTTAGTCATTAGAGAAGAAAGAGTAAACCAATGGGGAATTATAACTTAGGTCATGAAGTTAAAAAAAATCTAGTTTTTTACTTTGCATGAAGTAAACATTTCAGATGTTTTGGTCATTTGCAGTAGAAAAAATTATTCAGTGGAACCATTTCAATGGCTATGTGCTAGATATGTCCATTAGTGTATACATGACTATGGTAGTACAAAGGAATACGACATCCGATAAGCGTTGTACATTGGCTGGTTCACAAAAAACCAAGATTGTTGCAAACAACATTCTTAATGAAGCTGGCATTGAGAAAGTGGATGCCTCTTCCAAGCACAATAATATATCATTGTCATCTTCTAATAAACCCATCATTTGTGATGCTTCACGAAAAGTTTTACATTGGAATCCATTACTATTTAGCAAATGATCAAAGGATTCGGCTCCACGAACATGGTTCAACAACAATCTTAAATATTATCTTTCCCCTTCAACTGGGTTTGCAACATTGATCCTACCAACTACTGTACCATACTTCCACTGTTCCCACAAAAAGTTTCAATTATTATATACATAAAAACTTGGGAATTCTCAATAAAGTAATGTGCAAGCAAGTGGATCAATCTTGTTTCTATCAAAATATGTTGTCAACATTATGTGGCAATTTCTATCATTATCAATAAAGTTAGCTAAATTCTGATTATCATGAAACGAGACTGTATGCTTATTTGGTAAGTGAAGTTGAAGATTGATAACAACTTGATGGTTATCGGTAAGGCTGAATGCAAAGATTCTCCAAGCAGCTTCAGGTGGGAAACCCAATGTGCATTTTGATAGTTCTTATCTCATCAATATCATCTTGATGTAAGTTATTCAATAATTGTATAGAAACCCGATCATGGCCTCTTTATATATATATATATATATTTGTAAAGATATTTCACCACTTTAATACTTGAGCACACTTCAACGTTCATATGACAATCATAATGCTTCAATAAAAATGGGTTATAAGGAACAACCCACCTATTATCCAATATTTGTCCACGTACATATATGGTGGAACCATTATCTCGTCTTCTAGACATGAGATATGAATCGTCACCTTCTATTGTGACACATAAAATATTTCCTAGGATACCTAAAACAACAACCTTCAACTGTCATACATGGAGAGTTCATTTGAGAAGTGCCACAAGGTCCATGCATCATGTGTTTCAAAGCACACCTATGTAACAATTCATCTTCTATAACACTTGGAATTTCAGCACAAACAAATCTGTCATATGTATCAACTCATACAATCTTGTCTTCTTTAGCCATTATGAGGAGAAAGTGCATATGTGGCAAGCCTCACTTTTAAAACTGTATGACATATACATGTGCAATAACTCTCCCCAAAAAACTTGACTTTATGATAAGTTCTTTCAAATCATCAACTTTGCCCTTAAAAACACATGAAACAATATTTGGTCAGTTACTTGGAATTTCTCTAGGTTTTAAATTATCAATAATCTCTAGCCACTTTGGGTTACATGTCATTGCAATAAATAAATCTAGTTTCCCATATATCTATACAAGAACCATTGCATCTAAATATCGAGGTCCACCAATGAATGATGCTAGCAAAACAATCCTCTTACCAATTTGTCTTCCCTCTGTTTCCCCAGAAGCCACACTGTCCACAACACCTTGGTAAAGCTCACCTTTTAAGGCACTCTGATTATGTTTTATAAAGTTTAACCTATGTGTCTCAATCTTCACATACATATCAACTATATATTGTTGAAACAAACGGCCCACATTTATAACAATCCAAGAACAATTGGACCTCATTTGGAATAGGTAAGCATAATATTCTCTACAACGGACATCAGTTTGACACCTTTATAGTTGACTCTGGACTTGCAATGTTTCTTCAAATTCTTCTACAGTATTAGGAATGTCCAAATTTACAAAACTTCATCGCTTAATCCCATTATACCAACCGATCTCTCCTCTTAGAAATAACAATGGATATTGCAAAGGATCATAGCACCCATAATAAGGTTGAACTATATAGGATTCACCTTCTTTTCCATGAATGATGATTTGACGTTCACGTTCTCCTGGATCCTCATTTTCCTAAATCCAAATAGCAGCTACTTTTGATGAAGATGGTGCATTATAGACACATTGGTCATGTCCACAACTTTTTCGTATATCAATTCCTAATTCATGAGCATCTCCCATATCTTTAAGTTGTCGCAAAAATTGTGCATATGGATTCATCTGAAGTATATTCATGATCTTTTGCACCAAAATTGGTGATAAATTTGACATTAGACACATCCAATTTTGCACTTCATGCTCAGTATCATAAAAATATAATTGTAAAAATTGTGGACCCAAAATGGTAGGTTGTAGAGAGTGAATAGAATGATAAATTTGGCTATGAATTCAATAAGTATAAATTCCAACACTCATATTTCCTACGGTCTCATCAACCTTTGCCTGAATTGAGGTAAAAGAAAACATGCTATTATAACCTCTCACACAGTCACGAAAATTTTAACTCTCAATTGAGCTTCCAAAATACAGTTCTTGCAACTCTAGTGGTATTTCATTAGAACATTTCATAACACTCCCATTTTGATAACAAAAAGCTTGTGTTTCTCACTTAAACTTTTTACACCACAATAAACACAATCATCATCCATTTCTAATCGATGTACTCTAGTTTTTTTCCTTAAACTCCTTGCCATGGAAGGTAAGGAAAATGATTCCAAATCCATTTCTTTAGATCGAATATTCATCAATTGTTCACTTCTATGTAATTGATCGCTGATTAGAACAATTTGGGCATCCATTTGGTCTGCCACGATAGAAGGTGTTAGAAAGTTATATGGAAATAAATATGGAAGAAAATTGTAACTAATTAACAAAATGTACTATTTATTTACCATAATTGGTATCTATGCCTTGCAGATGATCATTTTGCAAAGGCACCACCTGTATTCGAATTAGTAATAACAGGTGATGTCTCACTATTTACTATAGGCAATTGACTCCTTTTGGCGATGCGGTTTAAAGCTCTCTTCTTATGTAATTCATCCTTTTTTGCAATTGATAATTGAGCAAATTGTGCTTGTTTTCTAGCATTGTGTGCTTCTCTAGATGATGCCAATTGGTCTGACCTCGTCTAATATATATAACAAGGAGAAAGAGACAACATAAGCTTATAACATATGTATGGCGTACCCCTAGGCTGCAACTAAAAATTAGGTATTCTAGATAAATATAACAACAACATTCCAAGACAATTTGTGTAATAAAGATTATGTTTCCATTCATAGATATATAGACCCATAGTAAACAAATAGTCATATGAAGTGATCCTATGTAATGATTGTAATTATCAATAAATAAATAGTATATATATATATATATATGTATATATATATATATATATATATATATATATGGTATATAACATGTTTATAGTGGTCATATATCTAACCCATCTAAAAAATATATTAGTAAACATAAAAAAGCACGTAATAAGTTGATAACATATATGAGGCAAGGAAAACTGATAAAAATGAACAATTTGATTGGTGGCGATGACAATATTGGCACATCTAGTTTAAATTTAGTTATCAAATTGACATGATATAATGAATGAACAATAATAATGGTAAGCATCTTGAAGTACCATCTATTAGTATCCAATAATTAGTATCACACATGTATGAGTTTAAATACCACTAAACTTATATAGATTAGTTCTAAACTTATGTACATGTTATATATAATAAAATTGTTATATGTATGGAAAATAGGATAGCCGCACCTTTGTCCATTCCAACAATACTAAGTAGAAGTAGCAATGCTTATGTTGTTGTTCCACTGGCCAGATAAAACAAAAAATAAGTTAGATTAATAAAAAATGGTATTATCTCTGTCTCTCTCTATATATACATAGATACACACATGCGGGTTTTAAAGGAAGAAAAGAATAATATGGTGTTCCAAAGCAATATGATTAACTATAGTGTGTATGAAACATTATATACAAAAACAATTTAATTGTATGATTGTAGTGATAACATGTAATTTATAGAATGGATGACCATCATAGATCTCAATTTTTTTGTGAGATACCTAGTAGCAATAGCCAATAAGTACTCAAATCAGATAGTGCATTTTAGATCGCACAAAATATGAATGTATCACACAATACGTAAATCAATATATACAATGACATAGATTAAGGTAATAAAGTAAGTATAACTCTTACATACAACTCTTATAAAATTAAACATATGATATATAGAAATATAAGGTAGGTTTGGGAAATGATTTAGTGACATTAACTTTAATTATAAACTTGGATCGAGATTACTTTATTGTTAAATAAGAAAGGTACAAAAAAGGGAAAAATAAACAAAAACATATAAACATATATATTTAATGACATGAATTTGTTGCTGCACAAGTTCTTACATAATTATGCCTTTCTAAAAATCACTATACCTTATTGTTAGGAAAATACAAATTTCATATGCTAACTATAAAGTAGAATAATGATTATGTGTCTACATTAATTTTTGCTTTATAAAGGAATCTTACTTAAAATATTTGGAAATTGCTGCGATGAGTATGATTGAGGATAATGATCATTTGTGTAGATTATTTTTTTGGTACATAAGGAATCCTAGTCAAAATGTTTGAAAATTCGAAGTACGAACCAGGATAACAATCATTTGTCTACTTTTTTTTGGTACATAAACTAAAAATAGAAATATTGTAGTCAATCACATACCTTCTTAATATGTATTTGGAATTACTAAATCAATAACCGAAGCAGATAAGCAAGAATGAAGGGCTAACGTGAGAAGAAGATGGTTATGATTCTAGTCTACAAAAACAAGGTATACTACCTATATATAGACGGATTAAATGGAGTTCTAAAGACAGATTATCAACAATAAATTTGATTCAATGTACATATCATTTACTTGAAAAATAACAATAATAAATGACATTTTTGAAAAACAAACAAGCATGCTATAAAATTCCTAAAGGATATGCGCGTATGTATGCATGTTTGATTTCAAGAAACGAAAATCTACGCATTTGATTGTGATATCTATAGAAATTGTGTATCTTAGTTTGGGTGCTTCACTTAATTACGAGATAACCATATTATCGATTTATTAGAATATTAAATCTTATATGCATTTGAGAATATAAAAGGGCACAATTAGGGCCATTACAAAAATTTGGAAGAGCATTTATGAGTGATATTAAATAAGTTAAGTTAAGACATTTCATTGATAAAATTATATGAAAATTCCTACCATGACTATAAACTAGTAAAATGATAGTCTCTCTAGATTTGTTTTTTGGTACGCAATTTTTTTTTATTTAGTATACTTGAAAACTGCCATGAAGACTATCGATCTAGATTTTTTTTATACATAAACAAATCTTAAAATAAAAATAAAAATGTCATATTGTATTGCATACCTTCTTAATATATATCCTGTATTAGTGAAGCAATAACCAAACTACTCAAGCAAGAATCAAAGGCTAACGTTAGATGAAGGTGGATATGATTCTAGAGGTTAAAAAAAAGAATTACTAACGATATATAGCCAGATTCAATGGAATATGAGAGAAGTTCTAAAGACAAATAATGAACAATTAAAAAGGAAAAGAATAATAAATGGCATTCTTGAGAAACTAACAAGCACCTTGTATAATCCCAAAAACTTATCTGTATGTGACTATGATTAGTTTAAGAAAACCAAAATCTAGGAAACTGATTGTGACATGTATAGAAAGGGTCCATATCAGTTTGGCTACTTGATTTAATTACCTCATAACCATTTTTTGGGACCACAATTTGTGCTGTTGTAAATTTTGGAAGAGCATTTATGACTAACAATATGTATGGTAAGTTAAGAAACTTGATTGAGAAAAATATATTTATCCTAAATTAAGAAGTCCATTTGGCAAAATAGTTAGTTTTGTATTATTAGCTCTATTTTCTCAAATAGAGTACCAAACATGTATATAGAAATTACTCTTCAATGCCCTATAGCCGTAGAATATATTGAGCATTTTTAAGAAGGTAGCCTCACCATATAGCATCATTTTCCCTGCACATAAGGTAGCTTCAACCATCTTATGATTCTTTCAACTCTCACTTTGCACATCTATGCTCTTCAACAACTCTAAAAGAACTACAAACATAAAATTGTTCAAATATTCTAAGACAACAAACAAACATAGAGGACTGACTCAGGGACATAATTTCTACCTTATAAACATGCTATAATACCTCACATGTAAGTTTTGTTGTGAAATATTTATCCACTTCTACAACATTTCCCATAATCGGCTAGATTCAAAGAGATGATTTCCTACTAAGATTAATAGAAGCCAACAACGAGGGAAAAATTGTAAAACATTGACTTTACATTTGCATCTCATATTTAAAACCCATCCCTCTCTACATAATGCGACTTATAAAACACAACCCTCTTTGCCATGTTACTCGTACTACCCAATAATTTCCCCACTTAAATATATATATGCACAATAATATAGCCTAATTTTTTGACATAAAAAGGGAAACCATAGACCTCCAAATGAACTACATCCCCAATAACCTGAACTTGGAAATTGACACACCCTTCGGTAGAGTCTACATTGTGAAATAATGACAGCTTCAATTAAATTGGCAAAATAGAAGCCAAGCCTTTTTGTGTCTCCGCATTCCAATTTATATTTTCACCACCTCTACAACAGTCGCATTACAGAAAAAAAACCACTGGCTATTAAGAAGATGCCGAGTAATGCATTGGAAGCATGAGGCATGGTGGCAAGGCTTGAACTTAGCATCCACCTGGCAAGCGTAAAAAATGCAACACCATTCTTCTTCTTTGGGCCAGTAACTTATCACTAATTTTTCCCCATTCGTTCTAATTTGCAAATCTGGTGTAAAGTTTTTTAGCTTTCTCAGCCTTGAAAGCGATGAGTCTAAACATCTCAGAACAATTCCCTACTATTTAAATGAACAATTTTATTAAACTTTAAAAGAGCCATATAAATGAGACCTATTTAAAGAAAAATAATATATTTCCAAAACACCGGCATCAATTAGTAATAGCTTTTCAAAATGCCTTTTTTATCTTAAGTAGTAAAGCATTTATAACATGATCATTACAAGGTCAATTGTATGCTTAACTGTAAAAATTAGATACTATTTTGAACAATTTAGGTCACATCACCAAACATAAGGAAATACTTTTCCTCCCACCTTTTTAGTCTCCTTACCAAATCATCCTCCACCATTAGATGACGGCTGTGTGCCAGACGACCATAGCTAATGGTGGTGGTAAGGAGGGTTCAGCCAGTAAGGACAAAGGTCCACCAAAGAAATGGAGTTGGATTAAAATAAATTTAAAATGAAAAGATTCTTGTACAACAATTCTATAAATTAAGACCCAATCTAAAATTTAAGAATTTGAACTTCTATATACAAAGTGAGCTGATCAATCATTTCTTTAAATTTATTTGACAATTCCACTCCTCGTAGCTTTTCAACCATTATTTTCTCCTTGAAACACCCCAAATTGGGTGTCTAAATAAATGTTGTCTCAACCTTGCCATAACTAATGTTCCCTACCCATAAATTAAGGTTTTTATTAGTCCTCAGCAAAATCCTTCTTTTCCAATAAAATAAACTCTAAAAAAATTCAGACTTAGATTTTAAATCATAATAGTAAAATTAGGAAGATGAAAATATGCTCTAAAAACGTGTGTACAGAAGAGTTATAAAAGCATGCATCAAGAGATGTAAGATCTGCATTCATTAACAAACCCCAAAATTGGCCCAATAGTAAAGACTCATATTTTTTGTCATCTAGCCAATTCCACCTTTAGTCATCATCCATTTTTATTATTAAACCTTTATGGCATTCCAATCTAGTATGCTATATAGTCAGGTCATGTCAGATCTGCATCAAGGAAACTAGAGGATTGGGTTGAACCCTTAACATTTTCCAAGAGCAAAAGCTAAAAATACATGGGTTCTATACAACTTATATTTTTGCTTACAAAAACATAGAACATGCAACATGAATCCCATTAAAAATATTCATTTACTGAACGAACCATCTAGATAATTGAATGCCCACAAAAATCTAACTACTTTTCCTTGTGATATTTCGTTTTTTTAGCACACAGTTAAAAATAGAAGTTATCTTCACTCTTTCATGAATTCGTCATTATATATGCTACCATGTTATAATGCACGAGAGTAAGACTAAGAAGAAACTGAAGTTACCTTCACGTTTTCATGAAGAATGTCCTTAAGAATGCTCAAGATAGACCTGTCAGCAGGGGTGGTAATCAACTGATTATGATGTATATGTAAGAGAATTGTGGCAAACCCTGCATACAAGCTCAACCTGCAAACCCAAGAGCTACCTTCAAAATGGTGGTTATAAATTTCTACTTAGAACATATGAATTATAACAGCAGGAAGATGATCCTACATGCCATGTTGATAATTTGAAACAAGAAATTGAGGATTAACCAGGAGTAACAATTAAAAAAGCAATGAGAAATCCTAACAATTAAAATGTTGAAGAACCAAATTTTTTTTTGGATGCATGTAATTTTATTTTGAACTTTGACTTGCCATGATAATAAAATATAAATCTGAACCAAGTAGCCATTCTACAATTTTTTCTAGGACAAACACTAACCAAAGAGTGGCCCATAAGGGCTCCTAACATTCTTAATCTTGCCACTGCAGGATAATGAGTTCAAAAATCTGCATTGTTCAAGTAACATGCGAATACTGGAATTATTTAATAACTTGGTGGATGAGCTTATGGTTTGTCAAAGATAATTTTTGTTTCATTTTTCTCCCATTCATGGGTCACATTAGGAAGAAAATCAACTTAAAAGATTTTCACTGCTTTACATGAACTTTATTGCATTCATGTGACATAGATGTAAATTTAGGTCCTTGGACCACAGCTAGCTCAGGTTTATAAGGACAACAATGATGCCAACATAAACAATTAGGCTTCTTTACCAAACATAAATATGTTGTTGGATTTAACAATTATTTGAAAGAAATATTTTTTGCCGAAAGCTGTGACATCTAAGAACAACGTCTTTACCAAATTACACAAAAAAGATTCAACAATAAGAACAAGAAGTTCAATGAAATTTTCATTCATGGTATAAAAATGATAACTATATCAGAAAACTATGAAACAATGAGATATAAGACATGAGGTTCAAGGCATTTGAAAATGGCAATGACTGCACACAATGATCAATTGTATTAGAAAAAGGCCAACTATTGACTATTGACATATGTTTTTTGGGGTAAGAAAGCATGCATGCAAAACATAGCTACAATCCCATGAGAAAAAGAAAACTAAAGTTAAATATAATTATAGAATTATCTCAAATTAACAAAAACTTTATTACTGGAAGGAAATACTTCAATCAATCAGTAGTAGAACTGCACAAAAAGGCATACCAACAATGTTTACTCCAGATCATTTGTGCGAACATTTGACACAGCCCGAAGAACATAATCAGTTGGGGAAAGGCCAAGCATCAGCACATTTCGTTGCAAATCATTTATTAATCCACCATTCATTTAATCTTCCTAAGGGTCTAAAATAAATTATTAAATCTAAAAATACAATAGTATATACAATAAAGGATAAAATGATAATACCACCTTCAAAATGGACAAAGAAAATAAACAGATTAGCTTTCTACCCTAGTTTGAGAAACAAAGTTTAAACGAGATCTTCCTGCTTACACTTGCGACTCAATCTCCAAGGGTTATATTTGATGCCTTCCACTACCTTATCAGTTGACAAAAAATATGTAACTAATGAAGGTATGATAAGTATAAATATCAAATTAGAAAAGAGCATATAAAATAAGCATGTTCATGAATAAGTTGAAATGCTTTGAATGTTATCCAACAAAAAGAAAAGGCACTTTGGCTCATATAAGTAAGGTACCTCTTTCTTTATCAAAAGCTTTTTACTGAGTACATTAAGAGATTGATTGGTAATGTTAGAAAGGCTATAGCACTCCAAAACCCAGCCCTGTTTTTTTATGAAACAGCAAGATAGTTGATTCATAGTTTTATATACAGCTATCTCTAAACAATCAGGGAACATAAAAACCATTGCAGTAATGAGAAAATTTTAATTAATAAAATCCACAAAAGTCTTGCTCAGTTTATGAAAAAAATTTAAAATCAAAGAATATAGCTACAATGTGTTGTGTGTTAAAAAGAGAGAGCCAACAAAGAATCCAGACAAACTCATGAAAAAGGCAGTTCCTTGTGTCAAGATTTACTTGTGAACACATATATTTTTCCTTTAGGATATAAAGAGAATCATGCAAGCCACCATAGAATTAAATTCCGCAAGAAGTGTTAAACACATATATGCAGGAAAGATCATCAGCTCAAAAAGAAGCGGGTTTTTTGGAAGCAGCTTTGCAACCTCCGGCAGAGAATCACATGCCTGCAGATCTCATTATGATCAAAATCAATTAGTATCACAGAAAAATTAGACGAAATCAAATCCAGTAACAAACCTATATAATATGCCCCATTTCTCTCCTTCACAGAATGCAAACACGGACTTTCTTCAAAATCAGCGAAAAAATTCCATATGAGTACGAAAAATCAAATAACTGCAAGAAATGAAGAAGGAACCTACAAAACTAAATTAAAAATGTACATCAAATGCATGAACATTGAATCAACAATTGTAAGAAAGGAGATGCGGTATAAATTCTCAAGCTAGACTTTCCATCTACACAAAACAATCAAAAAACAAAAACGATCAAAAAAAGAAATGAGTTTTGCCTTGCAATAGGAAAACCGAAAAGGCAGGCAGAGAAAAATGGAAAGGTGCATAAATTTGAAAGAAATAAGAAGCCATGAGACTCTTCATACAATTCAAAACCGCCGCGGACCTACCAATAAGAACGGATTGCAATAAATTTAATTGTGTACGGTCAACCAAATACAATTGAATTACCTTATATAATCAGCAATTTTATGATCTAAATTGCATCCGAAAGTGGCAAAATGTTTTGGCCCCCCGTAAATATTAGCCCAAAATGCCTAAAGTACCCATACCATATCTACAATTGTATTGATTCAAAACAATATGTAAATGCAATGTCAGGCCAAAAATCATATAAACCCATATAAAATTCCATTTAAATTGAATGAAGTTGAAAAGGCAATTTACAACTTGCACCAATTAAACTGAAAGAAGCTGAAAAGGCAAGAATAATTTGACACACAAAGCAAAAGAACTTAAAGGCATGAAACGTTCTCTTAATAAAATGAATCCAACTTAAAAGACAAGATATTAAATTTAATCCAACTTAGAAGGCAGGACAAAATGAACATGCCATAAAGTAATTAAATGAACCTACCAAATAAATTACTACATATAAATATCATATTAATTATTGGCAACCGACAACAATGCCAATACCAAAACTATCCCTAAAAACAAATATGAATTATGAACATCATCCTACAAAACCAAAACATCAGAATGAAGGACATTTTTGTCCAACATGATAAATTTATTTATCCCCATTAATTATCATTATTTACTAAGACCCCATACCTTAAATATACCCCAGAAACTAACCAAAATTACATCTACACGCGTAGGAAAAGGAGGGATATGAATAGAGGGCATTTTCGTCCGCTTGTGGCAAAGTGTCTTGGATGCCATTAGTTTAGACCCCAAATTCCCGGGATACCCCAATAGAATACCTATTATTTCATAAAAAATAAACTACATAAGCACGTAAATACTCACTCCTTTATGGCATAAACCGTCATTTGCCGGTTGGAAAAAGTCAAACTAGCCGCGACTCTTTTTATGGAGAGATGAGGGTATTTTTGTCCAAAAGTGGCAAAGTGTCTCTGACACCATTAAGTTTAGGCCGAAATACCCGGTATACCCTTGTAGAATACATATTATTGCATGAAACTTCAATTAAGTAAACACATAAATACCCATTCCCCTTGTGGACTAAATTGTAACTCGTACATTGAAAAGTCAAACTAAAGTCAAACTAGCCGTGGCTCTTTTAGGGTGGAGGATTTGTTAACCAATGTGTATTTAATAATACTTATTTTTATTTTGTTAAACCAAACAAATGTCAATATATGTAATATCCTGACGAGATGAGTGAAGGTGGTCTCAATAATTGAGGGAATGATAAATGTTGTATTTATCTATACTAACCAAACCATACGCCGGTGGCCAACTACTTTCATAAATGTTTAGTCGTTATTTTGATTTTATAGGTGACTGCCTTCAATGCTAACCAAACATATTGGCATTAAATATTTTTTATTTTTATTGGAAAGTGTGCATTTAATAGTATATGTTTCGGCAGAAAACCAAATAAACGTGGGTATACAAAATAACATTATGTTCATACTTATTGTCCCTTGCCCAAAAAATGCTATTTAAGTTTTTGACAATATGTGTGAACGATGAACTTTTTACTACCTCAATTGAGGGACACATAAATATTGTATTAATATATATTAAAAAATAGTCATATGACATTAAGTTTTACATGTAGTTGAATATACATCTAATATTAATAGTTTTATTTAAAAAATTAATAATTTTTAATAAATAGTAATTTTTTCATATAAAAAATTAATATTTGATATGGAAAGCAACTAACTATGTGTGATACTTCAGATTTAAATATATTTTACTCTATTTTTAAGCTCAATTCAAGCCAAAGCATATGATTCTTTTATTGTAGTTCAAGCTTGAGCTCAATCCAGACTTTAGATTTCTAATTCGAGCTGAGCTCAGGCTAAAATTTTAAGTTTTATCAAGCTTCGAGCGGAGCTTGAGCAATTCAAGTTTAAGCCAAGCAAGCCCAATACTCGGTTCAGCTCGACTCGTTAACACCCTTAGCAATAATTGGATATAAAAATAATATTAATCATATACACCTACCAAATTAAAACGTCAATCAAAATTTGTGAGATCTATAACGTAGTTAATTAAGCATGAAAAAAAATTAGTGCACGAGCACTTACCAAATAAAAATGGGCTTGTGATAAATTTTACACTAAGTATGGTCAACAAAGCATAATATACTTACTAGATATACCCTCACGAAAATACCAATTTATGATCCCATCAAACAAAAGTAAAACACAAGCATGAAGGTTAATTTTGACCACTCATAATAATTTACTCATTCTCATTTATTTTTGACCCAAAAGTCTTGGTATACCTATAGCAGTTGTATTTACAAAATAAACAGAACGCCTAAAAATTATAATTTCCAAACCTCTAATTTTTAAAGAGGTCTTTTGGTGTTAAAAAGTTAGACCAAACCCAACTTTTTTCATATAATATAGATATAAATGATAAAATAATTAAAAAATAATTTTTTAAAAATTATTGTATTAATTTGTACTGACCAACTCAAGCACAAATAGCTGACAACTGTCTCAAATGTCTGGTCATTATTTAGTTGTCTTGGTTTGTTAAGGACCATTCATTGAATGCGGTCAATGCCAACCAATTATATTGGTATTTTAATATTATTTGTTAACTAGTTTGTATTAAATAATATTTATTTTAATTTTGTTAAACCAAACAAACGTCGATATATTTAATGTCCTGAGAAGATGAGTGAAGGTGGACTCAACAATTGAGGGAGTGATAAATGTTGTATTTATCTATACTAACCAAACCAAACACGGATGGCCAACTACTTTTATAAATGTTTAGTCTTTACTTTGATTTTATGGTGATTGCCGTCAATGCTAACCAAATATATTGGCATTTAAATGTTTTTTATTTTTTATTGGAAAGTGTGGATTTAATAGTATGTGTTTCGGCAGAAAACTAAATAAACGTTGGTATACAGAATAACATTATGGTCATACTTATTGTCCCTTGCCTAAAAAATGCTATTTAATTTATTGACAATATGTGTGAACGATGGACTTTTTACTACCTCAATTGAGGGACACATAAATATTGTATTAATATATATATTAAAAAAATAGTCATATGACATTAAGTTTTATAGGTAGTAGAATATACATCTCATATTAATAGTTATATTTAAAAAAATAATAATTTTTAATAAATAATAAAATCTACATATAAAAAAATAAGTTTGTGAACTATATTTTAATTATTTAATTATTTCAATTTGAATAAAAAAGAACAATTAAAATAGAATAAATATTTTTTGCCAAATATAGCTATTAATTTAAGGAGTGAATATTTCATTACTACTGTGTAAGTGTGTTATTAAAAATGAGCCCTAAAAAATAATAATTAACTGGATGACGACTATGCTTCCTCACGTAAGAAAGTTCAACCTGTGTAACATGATAATTTGTATCATGGTACAAATTCAAACGTATGGAACTTGGAACACTTAAATCAAACACCCTTTAATAGATTAAACTTGGAAATCAAGCTAAGTGATAAATGGGTAAAATACCCTCCCTAACGTTATTAACTTCAATTTTGGCTTTATTGCTTTTACCTTGCTTTTGGTTTTCTGGCTAGAATGTGGCTAGAATGTGAAACCTTTAACTGCTTCCTTCATCATGTGTTTTGCTTTAGTGCAAGATATCAAACAGGACACAAGTGAAGTGCCTCTCTTATTTGGCGAGAGCACAAAACGTACTCCGTAAATTGTGGTTGCTGAATTAGAGCTGAAAATCGTAAACTTCAACTAACTGACCATACATACTAAACTGTGACCAAAATTTCAGATAATTTGACATTTATCATTTGTCATCTAATACTTTGGGACCCATTCTACTAATGTTAACCTAGAATTTCTAACATTCCTGGAGACTAGCGGGAATTCATGTAAATGAAGGCCAATGGTGGTTTAGGAATTTCACTTTAGTGTGTAATTAGCTTATTAAGTACAGTAGAATTATTGAAGTTTTTTAATTGGCCTTTAAAATGAGAGAGACTTGACTTAGACCAAGCTTAATAGGCCATATTGGCCCGAATAGAATGTACCGACAATCCAATACAATGGACTCTCCCCTCATGGAAAACTCAATTTTTGGGGTCCTCCAGCTGCATGAAATGTGCTGGGGACTGGGGTGTTTTCATTGATTGGGTCGAAACAAATTTAAGTATGTCCCTGTTTGCTTATAATTCATTCCTTTGCGATATCATAGAAATTTTATCAGAAAAATACATGTATAGAACTTTGACATTTTGTTGTTTGCCATATTAAACGTACTCAAAACACATGTATACTCTTTTTTCTCTTATTCAAGGGAAAAATGACAACAACATGAATATTTAACACTCGCTCCATTTTAAAATTAATAACTTCATTTTGCAAAAATAATTGTTCTATATTAATAGCTTCTTGTAGGAAATGGTGCATCTCTTCAGAAATCTTTGGTTTGAGACCTTTCTTGAACGTTCCTACCAAGGCTGCCACCTGCTAATCAGGGAGGCGGTTGACCACCTTCATGAACTTTGTGTAGAAGGCCTAGATGGTGGTGGTTTGGTGTAGCGTGAAGAGCATCTAGTTGAAGTCCTGGAACTTGTTGGGGCCAAATTGAATGCACAGCTCGTCAAAGAAGGCAACCCAAGTAGGGTAGTGCCTCCTTCTCGAAAATTTGGAACCAAACAAAAGTGTCCTTGTCTAGGTGGAAGGTGGCTATGCGTAGCCGTTCAGCCTTCGAGTGCATTCCCTGGTACACGGAAAACTTTTTACCCTTGTACAACCACTCCACTGGGTCGTCGTCCCCATTGTAGACAGGCTAAATGAGGTTCAGCCCCTCCTCGTAGTCCTCCGTGGGGTCCCGGATACTCATCCTAATCGTCCTCCATCTCCTCAAACAAGTTTCTAGGAGGCAGCATCATTGGGGCATTTTCCTGAACACCTGGCATGCCTCGTATATCCCAAGTCTGGTGCCTCCCATCCATGGCTTGGACGACTGTGCCAAATCGCATAGGACCTTGGGGAAACTGTGTGTCCCTGTCTGCCAGTGCCGGAAGGTCAAAGGCATGTAATCCAGAGGCATGGGAGTCTGGGAGAGCCCCCCCTTCTCCATGACAGTTGTTGGCGACTTGGGCAATAGATGCGTTGTGCGCTCTGCCTAGAGCTGAGCCATGGCCAGGCCTAGAGCATCGACCTTGGCCAAGCCCATGCTCAAGGACTTGATCTCAGCCATGATTTGCGCCAGAGTAAGTTCGCTGGTGGTCTCTGGAACTGTCTTTGGGCTGTCTGCTGAGGCGAGAGGCTCCTTCTCAAGTGGAATTTCTAGCGCTGCGATAGCTTGTTTGCCTCGCGGCATGGCCAAGGATTGTAAAAGCTCTGATACCAATGATATGCCTGAAGTGGCACAATCGGTACTTTGGAGTTTCAAGCAGGGAAAGGGGAAGAAGAAGGAAGAAAGGGATGGGAAAGCTGAATATTCAATTGCCTAAACCAAGGGAGGGGACGACTCTCTTATGGGAAGCTACGGCCTCCTACCTTGGGAAACCTGCCACTAGTGGGCCCGACTATTCTGTGGTCAAAGAAAAATAGCCTAATGTACTAAAATAAATGGTAAATAAAGAGTAATGGACATGCACAACACCAAGTTTCAAACAAACCAAAAGAGGGAAAGTATGTATCTTCAAAACTTCTACCTCAAAAAGGACTCTTTCCAAAGCTGACCCTGTAAAAATTCTTCAACGGAGATCAAAATCAATATGAGAGTTCAAAGCCACGAAATTGTCACCGGAGTTCAGAGCCACGAAATTGTCACTTGCTAGCAAGAGGTTTTATTCTGTGTCTTCCTCTGTTCATCTCTATTTTCATAATTGCATAAGAAAAATTTCTGTAGCACTGTTATAAAATAGAGTATAACGTAGACAAAATTCAGCTCAAACTATCAACAGACAAGGGTTACTTTTTGCTCCTATTATTTGAAATCTTCAACCTCTGCTTTTTTAATATTCTCCTTAACGAGGCTGTTATTTTTCCTGCTTTTCTTCTGCCAATTTCTAAAGATGATGGCAGATGCCTACTTGTAATTACTGGGTAGTTGCAATAATGCAAGGCGTATCTAGTCAAATTCTATTCAGCCATCGCTTTGGACGTTGGCACTTGGTAGAAAATTAAATCTAGAAAGGTAACAATGGTCCTAGGCAATTTAGCAGATTTGGATGTTGTAGGTGTAAGGTCCTTGATTTTTCTATGATTTTTTGTGATGTTTCTGCTATTTTTCTGGTCATTTTTGGTGGGAAAATATAATGCTTCGGCGTATTAGTATTTATGTATTTACCCCTATATTTACACCCATAGAGTCGGGTGTGGGGCTTAGTTGTGGGCCGCAGGCTTCACCAAGCACTTTTGGCGCTAATTATGGAGGTATAACGTGTAAACAATAATTTAATGCATGTTGAGGACATAGATGAAAAAAAAAATAGTACATATATAAAATCATTCCAGACATCCAGTAAGTTGTGAGAAAACCCGAGTGCAATTCCGGTCACTCCGTTCTCCCTCCTCCATCGTCTAATTCTACAGGTTCTTGCTGGGATCCTCTTCATCTTATCGCCACGAGTCCATAGGTACCGGCTATGACCGCCGCTATATCCTCTTTGCTCCTCCACGAAGTACCAAACTTTTCTTTGGTTTTTATCCCCTCTCTAACTCATTTTTGGGCCGTGGGGGTGCGATTTTGACGTCGTTTGCATGCTCCCTCAACTAGACTTATCTTTGTTTAGCTGCTAAGAACCCATAGGCATTGGCTAGAGCCACTTGCATGCTTTCTTCGCTCCTCTGTGAGCCACCGGTACTTTGGTTAGTTTTGGTTCATATTTTCTTCTCACTGTCTGGAGCATTTTTTTGAGATGCTAGTGTGTTTTCGGTTGTTGTCTGGCCACCGAACGGACTCTGTCCCACCTACCTTGGCCCGTGTCGGTTGGGGGTTTCCATTTCTGACCCTGCTTTGCCCCTATTTTCTTGCTCCGCAAGGTTAGACGCATTGGGTGCGTCTTGGGACGTTGCTATCAGTGAGCCGTGGGTCATTTGGTCATCACGGGCTCTACCCCAGCTCCACAACAGCGAGGGCCAGCCACACTTGGCCAATCCCACCTTCGCCCAGAATGTGCCGCTTGCCCTTGCCCTATACGTGCGAGATGTACAGCCGCCCGCACCACTAGTTTTAGGTGTGGGTGGCGATCAACGATGTCATTGCCATTTCGATCGGCCACCACCTCCTGGCCCTAGCTCAGTTGCCCATTTGTGGGCCTTAGGCCGCCACCGTCCGACCCATCTCTCCCTAAAGGGGCCCTCATTGGCCGAGTGTGCATGTGGCCACACGTGCATTTTTGGGTATAGGCGCCGTATTTGCGACACTTGACATCAGATGACTTTGCCACTGAATGGATTTGACACAAGAGCCCTCATCCACCTCTCCTCCATCCTTGAGCATTGCCCTATGCCCTCTGCCCTTACGTGGGCCCTTGTGGATGCGAAATCGACGCCATTGGGTGCTATCCACGGCCGATTTCAATGTCACGTGGCCAGCCGAGTACTTCTCAGCCGTCGGCCGACCTTCAATGAGTACACCCTCAACTTTTGGTCACACAGACACTTATGCTAGCATAACCTTTCTCCCGCCCACCCCTAGTGTGCCGCCGTGGATCACGGATTTGCCGCATTGAAATTTGATACCTCGTTTGGCCGTGAGTACTTTCGGCACTTCCTAAACCATTGGGACAACAACTCTCTCAACTTGGCAATGCTTTTGGCCGCCAACTCCACCATTGACGCCATCACTGTCATGTGCTCGCCATCAAATGTCATGATTATGAGGTAGGGGACTTTTAAACTCGTAATTTCATGATAGCATGCTTTGAATGAGTAGCAACATGCTAGGATTGTATGATGCAATGCTTTGGATGTTAAATTATGATCCATTTACATGATGTAAGAGGATAAATTATGCCATGTTGAAATGCATATGACATGCATGTGAGCTATAAGTATGTATGATGTATGAGGAATATGTGTGTGTGTGTGCTAGTGATGGCTAGCGTGCATGTTGGTATGCTACATATATGGATTATGTATGTGCTAGTGACGGCTAGCAAGTATGTTGGAAAGCTGCATGTATGGATGTGTATGTATGTACTAGTGATGGCTAGCAAGTACGTTCGTAAGCTAATGTATGTGGAATATGTTTGTGCTAGCGAGTATGTTGGTAAGCTATGTATAAAATAGTATGTGTATGTTATAAGTATATGTGATAAACATACATATGTATGATGGCTATGCACTTGTGCAATAGATACGTGTGTATGTGTGTAGAGCATATGGATGGGTGATGGATTATAAGAGGTGACAGTGGGTTTTTTATGGAGTTGGACGTGGATGTGCAAGCATATGATGAAAGTTTGACAGGTGAGGATTAGAGTGGATCGGATTGGTTTGGCCTGGACTAGAGTGTATGTTGAAGGGATTGTCAGACTATAAGAGCGTGCATAATTGTACAAGCATAACATACAAATTATGAAGTGAAAAGTAAGCATAATAAGTGAGGTATTAAGTAAGATGGTGATAACGGGGATTTGCTATGAGGAGTTTAGTTTGATGACGTCTATGTAAGATGTTTTGGCCATAAGCAGATGGTGGAGAATGTATGAATACATAAGGATTTGTGTACGATAAGTTTTGATCATGAGATAGACTGGTTAAGCGAAGTCTGCTGCCCTGACAAACTAGGGTTTTAGATCGGGCTCAGCTTCGGGTTGATCAGTGGAGTACTATATGGTTAAGAGTTTTTGTGGCATAATTGTACCGCATAACTTAATTCAAACTTGAATTATAAGAAAGCTAATGATAGCGTTATGAGTTTGAGACCTGAGGGTTAGATGAATTAAGTTTCATGTTTGTGCTAGTCAATAATGAGTCGGCTGAGCATTTCTCATGTCTTGCCATGGTGTTTATCATGCGGGATGTTGTCTGTGTGTTGTATTGAGCACATAGACGTCTGATGCTCTATTGAAAGCGATGTATGTTTTTTATTTGGTCTATGTACTGTATGAGCCTAGACATTTGATACTCTATTGACAGCGTTGCATGATTTCTACCCAAGAGTGGCAATATCTGATTCTGCCCAAGAGTGACATTGTATGATTTCTACCCAAGAGTGGCACTGTATGATTCTGCCCAAGAGTGGCACTAGCACTATAATACCCATAGTGGTGGGCAATTGTATGGCACTATAAGACCCCTAAAGTGTGGGCAATTGTATGACCCCTTATGTGTGGGTCTTTACATTTGCGCACTCAAGTAAATATTATCATGGACCTGCTCTTACCTATTTGATCCTGTGCCACATGAGCATTGGCGTGCCTTACCTTCGAAAAAGTCCATGACGTCTAATCACTCCTCAGAGGTTAAGGTGATGCCCCAATGGCATTTTTTTCCATTTTGACGTTGAAACTTATTAGCTGTAAAGAGCTTCAGTGGTGGATAGTACATGTACGACTGTAAGAGTATGAGTATGTGTACGATTGTAAGAGTATGAGTATGAGCACGACTGTAAGAGTTTGAGTATGAGCACGACTGTAAGAGTATGAGTATGAGCACGACTGTAAGAGTATGATCACAACTGTAAGAGTATGAGCATGAGCACAACTGTAAGAGTATGAGTATGTGTATGACTGTAAGAATATAAGTATGTGTACAACTGTAAGAGTATGAGTACGAGCATGACTGTAAGAGTATAATCATGAGCACGACTATAAGAGTATGAGTATGTGTACGAGTGTAAGAGTATGAGTATGTATATGACTGTAAGAGTATTAGTATGAGCATGACTGTAAGAGTATTGAGTATGACTGTAAGACTATAAGTATGAGAACGACTGTAAGAGTATATTTCTGAGTAAGACTGTAAGAGTATGTTTCTGAGTAAGACTGTAAGAGTATGACTCAGAGCAAGACTGTAAGCGTATGTTTTTGAGCAAGACAATAAGTGTAATATTGTAAGAGTAAGGTCATATAAGTATGTGTAAGTTATATGAATAAGTGTATGATTGTACAAGCAAGGTCATACGAGTATATGTAAGTTATATGAGCAAGCATATGATTCGAGTAAGTTTGTAAGACTTTACTTAAGTGTGTATGTGTAAGATTGGTTTGATGGTGTGTGCTTGGCATGATTGTATGCGTATGTGCATGATTATTATACGCCCATTTGCTTCATGTTGAGTTGCATGAACGCATCTATGTGTGGACTTACTAAGTTTACTATTTAGAACTCCCCTACTTGGTATTTTCCTAATGAGTATGAAAATACTCATTACCCTATTTTTTAGCCCCATTGTTTGGGAGGCTTTTGCAGGTTTATGATGGAGAGTTCCTGGAGATGGATGCTCATTTCCATAGTGGATTGATTCCCGTGGACTCAGGTATATACTTGACTTATTGCGAGTATTACTTTATGCCACGATCTAATGTATTGGGTGAGATGAGAATTAAGGTGTTTATACTTTCTGAACTTTTAATTTGGTTTAGATTGTAGACTATTATGAGACTTGTACTCAGGGATGTCTGGGAGAGATTTGTATTTAAAGTCTATGATCATAGCAATTTATTCGTATGCTTGTTTTCGAGTAACGCTGAGGATGTTTAGTTTGGCTATATGATGTTTGATCGAATGAGTAAAACTTTGTATGCGAAAAATAGACATGTGATGCTTTAAATTTTAAAAATTGCTTTCACGAGTTTCATATTTGTCATTTTTCCTGATTTACAACCATTATATTGCAAAAATGTTCTGTGAATTTTGAGAAAATGTGATGAAAAATCTCAGGCGTTACAATAGGAGTCCAAACAAGTTTATAATATATAAAGCCTTACATCATCTCATAAAATTCTCTAGTCCCTAAATGCTTGATTGTTTCTTCTTCTCCATGCAAAATAAGTTATACATGCATTCTGAAAGATTAATAAAAGAGATATAATGTAAACAACAAGCACTTTATCATATTAAATAAATAAAAAGGATAAACTCAACTTAAATAAAAAAGTGTTTGAACATCTAAACAATCACTACATACAAACAAGAATTACTATTATTAACAGAGACAAGTCACTATTTCAAATAGAGATGAGCCACATATACATGGACATACTTTATTACTCAAAAACTACTATTAAGTATGAAAATTATAGTAATTTAATACTATATTTCGATAAAGTTGTAGCTATCTGCTGCATCACAGAGAACTAATCCAAATACTTACTAGAATAATTACAACAAATGACCACAATGTCTTTAATAATTTAAGCAATTATTCTTTACAGTGATACCACTATTTACACAATGCAATATGAATATATGACAAATCGAAAAACACATGTACAACTTTAGCAATATATTGGAAGCCAACCAGAATCTCTCAAACATCAAATATATATATATATATATATATATATATATATATATATATATATATATGTGAAATACAACCATTACTAATCTCTACAAAGATAATACAATAACATGATTCCAACTGCATAATCTGTTCAAAGACAAAAAAAGTCTTGCATGATGCCAATTGGATTTTGTAGTTGATCCCTCAATTTACACAATTTACATTTCATATCTATCTGCAAGATTGGATACAGATTAATTTGATAACTCACAAAGTTCCATATTCATAGTTCATACCCGCAACATGTATGTGAAGATTCATACGCAATATCCATAAATCTACAGTTTATTCTTGCTCTTAGGGTGGAACAATTATGGTTGTGGGGAACTCTAAATCTAGGTTCTTAAGTGCCTGAACCTTAGAAATGAATTTTCAGCCTAGCTTCTATGCCCTTTAAGTCAATTATCCTCAATGAGTCCCCTCAATGTTCCAATTTTAAAAGTTTAATTACCCTAAAAAATTTACTCGAAACAAGCCAGCAGGGAAGAACTGAGAATTTGATAAAAGGAATTAATGTCCTTAGATGTCTTACAAGTGCGCTCGCGCACACACACACAGAGTAAATTGATACATGTCAAGCTCCTTGAGGTTATATGTTTTGCCAACTAGCTGGGCAATGGACTCATCATCCATATTCCAACATGCAAAGCTGACCATTAAAGAGCTAAATGCAATCCTTTAATTAGTAGAGGGATTACGGTCAATACACCCTTCTAAAAGACATTCAGCAAGCAAGCAAACTTTAATGGGTTGATCACACCAAAGAGGAAAATTTGCTGAGAATGACGGTAGATGCCTATTCCTAAAGATGATGGCAGATGCCTACCTGTAATCACTGGGTTGTGTAGAAAGTGATAATTTAAGTACTAAATATGCAGTGTGAATTTATAAAGCATTTTTATTTCTAATCAGTATTCACGATAACTCAAAGTTACCTGTCAGGTATTCAGATTAGCAAACATATTGCACAGAAAGGAGTTGGCTGGACATTTACAAGTAACTAAAAATCAAGCCTGCCAAGTTTGTTCCACCCATTGTTTCTCGAAGTATCTATAAAATATATGGAATTAATGTTTCCAAAATTGAGATCGTTGTGGACAAAATATGATAGGGAAGCAATGCTAACAAGATTGAAAAGATGGCATGTCTCCACTTCATATAGCATGCATGACCAAATGAGTTTTAGTATATGATAGAACTCCATGATAATTACAAATTTGATGAAGCATTCATCCATTTTAATGAGTTTTCAAGTTTGATTGTTTCTATATGATGGATAGTTAACACAACAAAATAGAGGTGGTCCTGATTCTCTATATCTTCTTGTTTCTATTGTAGGGATTTTGGTCTTTCTTTCTTTTAGTTTTTATTTGTCTCGCCATGCAAATATGCTAGATTAGTACATTGTTATGAAGGAAAAAAGTTTTCTAGCTTCCTGGCTTGATCTCACTATCCTCCTGAATAGCCAAATCCAGTTCCCCATAATGATGATAACTTCTTGCATTTTGGCTATTAATGCAATAAGAAATTATGATTGTTGTTAGTAGGATTGCCTCTTGAGATTATGTATGTGAAGATGGAATAATGACAAGAACAAAGGGAGACATTGGCCTATCATGTAATTGGCCAGCTTTTATTCCTTTATTCATCATTTTTGCTTTCAAGACTACTTTTCTTGAATGTGAACCTCTTATCTAACCTTGGTGTTCGTTACTTTATTAGACGAGGATGTCAAGTGTGATTTTTCTACAGAGAGCTTATTATTTTTATGTATATTTTATGCAAAAATTATGGCAACAAATAAGGGTTGGGAGCATGGAATGCAAGTGGGCATCAGGGGGTCAAGATGTAATTATTGTGATAAAATTATGAAGGCTGGGGGAGTGGCAAGATTGAAGGATCATTTGATAGGTGGTAAATATGTTGTAAGGTGCAAAGAGTGTCTTGAGGATGTGTAAAATGAATTGAAAGTCCTCAAGGAGGAAAATAAGAAGAAAATGTTTGATTCGAAAGACAATAAAGATGCATTCAGAAATTGGTTGCCTTGGGTATGAATCAGAGGTTCAAATTGACATATCAGATGAGGATGAGCTTGAAGTAGCTAAAGTTGTCTTAACTGGCATAGGTGGTTCTAGTAGTGGAGCACATGCAAGGAGGAAAAACATTGGTGTGTCAAACCAACAAACTATTATAGATATAGTTTCACCTGGTTTGAGAGAAAGACTTGGTAGGATGATTTCTGAGTTTTTCATCTCTAACCATATTCCTACTCATGTTGCAAATGATCCTTATTTTCTAAACATGATATCTGAAGCACAAGCAGTTGGAAAAGGAGTACGTCCTCCCACTGCCAAGGATATATTGGGAACATATTTGGGCAAAGAGGTCAAAGACATGGACAAGAGGATAAAGGATATAGAACCTATTTGGAATGAATATGGATGCTCCATTTTTGTGTGATGGATGGACGGGAACGACAAAAATGTCCATCATTAACTTCATGGTTTATAGCAACCGAAGAATTTATTTTTTAGACTGAGTTGATGCTTCGGGAAAGGAGAAGAATGCTTACTACATCATGAACTTAATTGAAGAACAAATTAAGGGAATTGGAAGAAAGAATGTAGTTCAGATTGTCACAGATAATGCTAGCAATTATAAGAAAGCTGGAAAGATGTTGATGCAGAGGTATGCATTATATCGGACACCTTGTGCAGCTCATTGTATAGACCTCATGTTTGAAGAAGTCGCAAAGCATGGCTTTGTGGGAAATGTAGTTAAAAAATGAAGAATGGTGACAAGATTTATATATAATCATGACAAACTTATTCACCATATACGACAGGCTTGTGGCCGGGATTTAGTTTATCCAGGGGCAACAAGGTTCGCAACAAACTTCATTGCACTAGAGAGCTTGCAAAGGGAGAAGAGCGCACTGCAATCATTCTTCTCAAGTCAATAGTGGCTAGATTCTGACCTTGAAAGTCATCTATGTGCTATAGATGTGAAGAAAATTGTGCTTGATAACAAGTTTTGGGAAGAAGTGAGGGATTCAATTGCGATCATGGATCCAATACATGAGGTTCTACGAGTCATGGACACTGAAAAATTTCCAACTATGGGATCTGTTTATGAGGCTAATGACAGGATGAAAATGGCCATTAAAGTCTCATCTCCAAGGTCTTATGTATGGGTTAATGAAATTATTGACAAGAGGTGGGTAAGATCAATGGATGAACCCATCTACAAGGCCAATAAGCATCTCTTACAATTGTTACTTTTAGGAAATATGTTACTTATCTTAATTATTATGCATTTTTTTATGTAGCGTACTACCTCAATTCTAAGTACCATTATAGTAAAAAGCTTGGGCACATACCATATTTAATCAAGGCAGTGCATTACGTATTTGATAAGTTGTTCCCAATGTCAGATGATGCAGGCAATATAGGCAGTGAGGTAATTACCTATAATATTAATTGGACACAATTTATTCTTTATTTTTTTATACAATGATATTGACATACAACAACTTGTATAAAAATTGTCAGGTTTAGGGATGCACGTGTCACATTTGGAAGCAGAAATGTCGTTCCATCAAGGAAAACAATGTGGGCAGGTAACTTTAACATGAAGATAAATTTTTTTACCCATATATTGATTAATTCATCTCTACGAAGATGCTACTTGTTCTCTTTATTTTCTAGGGGAATGGCGATTATTGTATGAGATCGATTACCCTACACTAAGCAAGTTGGCTATTCTTATACTGTCACAAACTGCCCTTGCATCTCCATGTGAGAGAAATTGGAGCACATTTGTCTTCATTCACACAAAGCCTAGGAATAGATTATCCTACAATAAGTTGAAGAAACTGACCTTTTGTCATTATAATATGAAGTTCATGATGAAGGATATAGAAGATAATTATAAAAATCGTGACAAACAAGAGGATGATCCCTTAGACCACTTTAAATTAGTGGCTGAAGTATATTTGGATGAGAGAGAAAATCTTTACGCTGAGTGGGTAGAAACAAACTCTATGGACCAGGATGATGAACAATCTTATCCCTTGATTGTTGGTGCAACAAAAGATGTCAAAATTGAAGTTGAAAGATTTAGAGAAGAAATTGTATCAATTTCCATAATCAAGGGATCTCACAAACATGAAGATGATTCAGTGTCCGATGATGATAGTGCTACTAATGATGGAGACAACAATAATAGAAGAGATTATGATGAAAATGATAGTAGCAGATACACTCTCAAAGGGAATGAGGCTAATCAAAATGAAAGATTTAACATGACTCCTTTAGCTTTCACTGAAGAAGATGGTTTTACTAATGCTACATAGGATTCCGATCACGGGTCACGATCGATTAAGCAATCTAACTATCGTTAAGGATAGGAGAGTGGGACACAGAGGAAATATTAGTTTTATTATTAGATGCTTTACTTAAATTAATTCTTAGTCTTATGTCAATGGGTTTACTAATTCTTAGATTTTATAGTTAAATAAGTTTTGATTTTTCTATATAAATAATATTTCTATTCAGTCTCATTTAGCATCATCAATAAATATTATATTTTTTCCTTACTTCACATAATTTTTGTTATATTCTTATAAGTTTATAATTATTTAATATTTGTATTAATATTTGTCAATAATAATATATACCCACATTAAAAAATGTGTTAACTATTTTTTTTTATAATTACCTCAACACTTCCTATTATTTTACACGATTTCTCCTAGATCTCATCTCTTTGGACTACCGAGACAAGATTGAAATCCGAGACAGAGAACGATGGTCACGGGGCAGTCTCACATTATTAGTGACCCAAAAAATGCGTGGAAGAAAGACCTTTAGACAAGTCCATTAGAAAATACATATAAATCAAGTTGCCAAAGGCATCCCAGGGCTCATCCTTCAAATTTTCCTGACTAAAGCACTTGAGCTCACCAAATCTTGGCCTGCCTACGGAAGCCCAAAGCATCGGGAAGGTCGCATAATCATTTCTTAAATTTAACGGGTACAAAGTCGATTGGTAGCAATGGCCGAAATAGCGGTCAGTGCAGCGGTGTCGGAGCTGATAAGGGTGCTGGCTGAGGCGCTGACCAGTCTCTCTGTCCGCGATGCATTCTCGGTCCAGGATGTTCGAGGGGATATCCAACAAATCAAAGATGATCTCGAGATGATGCTTGCAGCCTTAGAGGTTGCGGATCAGACGGAGAGCAGGAACAAACTAGTTGAAGTATGGGTAAACCAAGTGAGAGAAGTTGCTCGAGATACCAAAAATGTGATGGATGACTTCCGCACGGTGCCATCCCCTGCAAGCGGATGTATCGCTG
Source organism: Saururus chinensis (assembly GCA_035235625.1). Classification (NCBI taxonomy): domain Eukaryota; kingdom Viridiplantae; phylum Streptophyta; class Magnoliopsida; order Piperales; family Saururaceae; genus Saururus; species Saururus chinensis. The sequence continues at coordinate 2,104,822 of CP141147.1, forward strand.
GTTGCCTGTGGCTCCTCCGTCATAGAAGATCTTGGGATCAGATTGCCAATCGGATCCACTACATGCAGCGCCGCATCTACTACGTATCAAAGAGAAGAAACCGCTTTGATCCAGGGGAGCAATCATCAACTTCCACCACCTCTTACGGTGCTGGGACCTCGAGCACCTATTGTCCAAAAGCCCAGCTGACTCAACGGTTGCTCGGCAACGAGTCGAGGCTGGAAGTGATCCCGGTGGTTGGTATGCCTGGAATCGGGAAGACCACTCTTGTCAGAAATATCTATGAGGATCCTGCGGTAAAGAACCATTTCAAGTATTGTGCTTGGATTACAGTGTCCCGGCAATTTGACATAGTGAAGCTGTTAAAGAGCCTGACGAAGCAGTTCATGGAAAGGCAGTTTTTCATGTCCCCCGAAGATCATACGGCCTTCATAGATAATTACTTGGAGAAATTAAGAAAGCAGAATATAACGCCCGACGAATATCTAGCGGAGATAGTGTGGGACTCTCTAAAGAAAAGGAGATACGTTGTCTTCATAGATGACATATGGTCGGTTGATGCTTGGAATATCATTAAGTGTGTTTTTCCTGAAAATGAACTTGGAAGTAGGATAATGGTGACAACACGGTCTCGAGAAGTTGCCAACTACTGTTCTATGCCTCGTGAAAATGTGTTTCCGTTAAATCCACTCACCGAAAAAGATGCCTGGAGCCTATTCTGCAACAAAGCGTTCACGTCGGATGCTGATGGAGGTAATTGCCCTCCTGAATTAGAACCAACTGCCCGCGATATTCTAAATAAATGTGGAGGACTACCACTGGTAGTAGCGACCACTGGGAGTCTTCTCAGAACGAAAGACAAAACTCTTTCGGAATGGAAAATCGTCAGATTCTTAATTATGATGACTTGCAGTGTCAAGAATGTCCTATCTCTTAGTTATGATGACCTGCCAAGTCATTTAAGGCCTTGTTTCCTATATCTGGGCATTTACCCTCCCTCCTATGAAATTAAACGAGCCGAGCTTTGTCGACAGTGGATTGCTGAAGGATTCATTAGTCCCGTGAATGGTTCTACTACTGAAGATGTCTGCCACCGTAACCTCCAGATTTTTGCTGAAAGGAATTTAGTGCAACTAGTGAAGGTGGACTGTTTTGGAAGGATGGAAAGCTGCCAAGTCCATGATTTGATGCATGAATTCATTGTGTCGAAATCCCAAGAACAAAGCTTCCACACGTCGATTGAGATGCGCAGTAAAGCTAATCGTTTAGCAATCTACAGTGGCCAAAGTTTTGCAGGTGATATGTCCCGTCAAACATCTCACTTTCGCTCTCTCTTTCTATTTGGACCTGTAATTTTTCCGTTACTGGAAAACTTTCGCTCACTGAAAGTGTTAAGTCTGCTTGGATCCGGAATTGAAATATATTCATTTCCTAGTTCCGTTTTAGATCTCATCCACTTGACATATTTGTGTTTGAGGGGAAGAATGATCGGGACAGTTCCAAAGGCTATACACAAACTAAAAAATCTTGAAATTTTGGACCTCAAGTACACCAACGTGACCGAATTGCCCAAGGAAATCATTCAACTTCAAGGTCTACGGCACCTGTTGGTGAGTAATAATTATAGAGATATTGGTGGTGGTGTGAAGTTCCCAACAGATCTAGGCAAATTGAGATCTATGCAAAATCTGTCCATACTGGACGTGAAGGATGGGAGTGTTCAGCTAAAGGAGTTAGAGGAGTTGACTCAGCTAAAGAGGCTTTCTATTACATCAGTACGTACTGAAGATGGAAACACTTTGTGCAAGTCCATCAGCAAAATGGTTCATCTCCAGTCACTCTCTATAAGTGCTTCTGGTCGTTATGATAATTTATCTGATCTTAATGTTGACTCCTTCTCAACTCCTTCAACTGAACTGAGGAGCATCAAGTTGACCGGGATTCTGAAGAAGTTGCCGAACAACCTGCTTTCACTTGCTAGCCTCGTCAAGCTACAACTGCTGAATTCGCAGCTCAATGATGACCCCCTTCAGGCACTCGGAGGTTTACCATGCTTGGCAGAACTACAAATGCTTTTCGATGCCTACACAGGGGTGAAGTTGCATGCTAGGGCACAAAGTTTTCCAAATCTTAAGACATTATATATTGGAGATCTCTTTGGACTAAAGCTCATTACATTAGAACAGGGAACCATGCCAAGACTCGAGTTTTTTGCAATTAGTAATTTTGTGTTTATGATAAGAGTTCCGTTCGGGATAGAGCATCTCAATCATCTCAAAGAAATCCATCTTCCACCACACTTGCTTAGCCACGTGTATAAGGAGCAGGCCGAAGACTGGTGCAAACTCCAGCAAATCCCAATTATTCGCCAAAGTTTTCTTGATGATGGAAGATGGTATTCGCACCCTTTGGATTGATTTGTAGAATTTTCATAATCGGTATGCAACTGTTGAATCCCAAAGGCATTGATTATTCCATGTATTTTCATTTCTGATTAGCACAGCCGCAGAGATTCTTCGAATGTACATTTTATTCCATCTCCCTGACAAACAATTTTTTTCTGCTTCAGGATTTTTGGGGGTTCTCAAGTCTACGTATGGAATGGCTTTCTCTTCAACAAGAAAAGACGGAAGAAATCAAAATGAATGGAGGCCATGGATTATACTTTACAATTGAGGAAAATATGCAGACAGTTTATTGAGGAAGTTCTGTTAGACCAGACGTTTGTTCCTTTTTCTTCTATTGGGGCGTGTATACCATATGCTAACAGAATTAGTACACTGAGTTTTTTTTTGTCTTACAGCTCAAGAGGATTGGATAACATCCTTTCTTTTTTTGTCGAGTTTTTTTCATATTGCCTGGTCAAAGAATAAAAAATTCTATATTTCTTAGATTTTAAACGGAAATCTCATATGACCTTTTTGTGGACCAAACTGCCCTTAGGTTTCCACTATATCATGTTTTAATATAGAGAATAATATATGAACACCGGAATAGTGTTGCGCTGCTCCGATGCTGGGAGTCATTGGCGGCGAATGGAACTCGCCGGTAGGAGCTGACCGGCGGAGACTCACCGGCGAAAGTCGATGAAAGAGAAAAAAAATATTTTTTGACACCACAAACACTGTGTAAGTGCTCCAAATGATGCACTTCATAGAAACGATCATTCTTTTATATTGATCATGAATTGGATTGGTATTTGCATCCATTATAATGGAGAGGTAGGTAATGATGGTGTGTATATTGGTGGAATGGCATGGTTGATGAACTTTCATCCATCGGTAAGCTTCGTCAAGCTACTGGTAAGTCAAAGCACGACTTTCCATTCATGGTAATGTCAATTTGAAGTATTTAATTTCATCCCCCCAATCATCCATGATATATGAATTATAAGACGACAAGGACCTCAAATCAGTGTTCTCTATTCATAAGAAGGTGAATAAGGAGGTGTTATCATTGTCTGCCGAGATGAAACAGCCCGACAATGGTGAAAAATCACCATCACCCTCTATAGAAAGGAACCAAACAGTTAATAGAGCTTAATCACCCGTTGTAATGGCTCATCCCAGCTCTAATGTCGGATTTCATACTGGATTCAATGAAACTCAGTTCACATTTGAAAGTGTTAGGTAACAATGAATCTTTCGATTATATGTAATTTGAATATTTCGTGTAGTCGAGACCACGATATTAAACATATCATGTTGAGGGTAAATCATATTGTGTGAAGTAATAAACACGACATGTAATATATTGCATTAGTAATTATACGATATACACATGCGATATAGAAATTATGAGTTGCAACGTAGACATAATAACATGACATACATTCATGTTGTGGTTGCGATAACATGTTTTGAAATGTAAGCGTGCTAACATAATACATGATGTCGACTAATGTCACATTTTTTTAACACTATAATGTGTAATGCAGATTGGGAGAACCGAGAAACCTGCCCTCAACAAATCCAGGTCAATCTTCTTTCACCAATCCAATGATTACACAACCTGAAATAGAAGTCAATTAAAATAGATCAGAGGAATTGTCACCAATGATGGGTGGGACAAGGACTTTATTTGATACCTAAGAACCTCCATACAATCCTTGTAATTACAACGGTGGAGAAGGCGAAGAAGTTGAAAATATGTGGGGTGAGGATCAATGCTACAATAATGATATAGTTGATATGGAAAGTATGTCCGACCACGAAGAATTTGGAAATAGCGAGGTTCCCATTAACGTCGACATTGAGGCGGAGGCGGAGGCAGATTGGGATACAGTTGATGATTTAAACATGTTGGAACCGAATATTGATGAAGGCCAGTTAATGATGGGCAGTTTGCAAGCTAAGGATTACCAGAAGCTCCTCGAATTGGGTGCACATTTTCTAAGCCTAATACTTTCAAGAGGGTCTTGATCGACTTAGCAATAAAGGCAAATTTCATATATTGTGTTGTGGATGAAAACTGGAATACGTACGCCGCAAAGTGCTCCAATGATTCTTGTAACTGGGTACATAAGGGCTTCAAATATAGGAGATCATGTAAATGTCACAAGATTAGTGCCGACTAATTTATGTGGAACCCAAAAGAAGTCAACTGACTATCCCCTAGCATCATACCTTTAAATAAGAAGAAAATGTTATGACTTGTTTAAAGACTTGGTGGACATTACACCTAAAAGCATAGCAAGTTATAGTTCGAAGCACTGAGGCATAACTGCAAACTACAAGAAATGCTGACACGTAGGTAATGCATGAGAATAATTGAAGTGTATATTTAGTGTCACGATATATTAGTCTAGTGTGTTATCATTAACATGCTTAAACTATAGTCGGAATTTGCACACACACGACATACGTCAATATCGTGTTACCATAAACACAAAAATATGAATTCCGATCACACGAACATATAAAATGTCGTGTGATCGGGAACACGATGCAAGCTGTTGTCGTAGAACCTTTACTAAATTGTATTCAGTCGTGCAGGTAAAGTTCTGACTGATTTAATAGATGGTGACCCAGACGAACCCTACTGCTTACTTCCTGCTTACTTGATGCAGATTAAATATATAAATATGGGAAGTGTAGTTGTGCCAGTGAGATCAAGTAATATTCCCGGATCTATGGGTGGGTACGATTTCAAAAGAGTATTTGTTTGGCCCCGTTGCGAGAGCTTTCAAAACAACACTGAGGCCATTGCTAATGGTTGATGTAACTTTCTTGAAAGGAAAGTATCCTAGACAGCTATTGTAACGACCGCGAATTTTCGGAATGATTTCTTGCCTCTAAATAAAACTATTTTATGAGTTTTAAATTGTTTTAAATTATTTAGAGGCATATATTTGGAGAGCTTTTATATGGGTTGATAGAGCTCGGTGAGACGAGTGTAACAAACCTAAGAACACACGAAACGGAAGTCGGGAACGAAAGTTACGACCTCAGGAAGCGTGCTATATGGGCGGGACCCACTTCGAAAGTGTGAGATAACCTACCCATGTGGGGTCTACTTTCGAAGGGTTCGTCGATACGAGTCTATTGGTACTAAGAACGCACGATTCCAACTTCGGGATAAAAGGATATTAAATTTTTAAGTTTAAAAAATAAAAATATATTTTTATGTGAATAGTGCCACGTGGCAGCATCAGAAGTTGACGCACGCGTCAGAAACGCACGTCAGAATTTTGACGCGTGTCAAATGTGCATCAGTAACGCATCAGACCTGTTTCCGACGCGTGACGCGTGTCTCAGACACACGTCAACTTGTTTTGCTTATAAATATCGTCTTCTCTCATTTAGAAATTCATTCCGAAATTTCTTTCTTTCGTTTCTAACTCGTTTTAAGTCCGTTTTCTTTGATTTAAAAATCGTTCTTAACTAAATCAAGAGGTTCTACGCAATGGAAGCATCTATTTCTCGAGTTAGTGACCCTATATGTGGGAAACGCCCTGGGGCATGGGGAGATTCTGTTCGTAGCCTACGGGCACGGAAAAAGAGTTTATGAAGTCGTTCGGAGTCCGTTTTCTTCTATTGAAGAGACTTTTTTACCTAAATTGAGCATTCTGGACATCATGGCGGGGTAATTTTCTTGGTTGGAGACCTCCAAAACCCCAGAAGTGGACATCCAATTTCGTGGTGTCTGGTTTATCGGTTTCGAACTCACTCGAAAAGCGAGGTAGGGGTTTTTATCCTTTCTTATGGCATGATTATAATATTTGGTTGTGTTTTTAACTTATTATTTATATGACTCTCGCATGCTATCCGTTAGAGATTACTTTCAAGTTATGATTTATAATTTGTGCATATATATTCGATTTGTTGAATGGTTAATCGTTGAGATAGAATATGATTTATATATCGTATGTTATTATGCATAGTCAATTAGTTGAATGATTGCTGCTGGAAGCGGATATGTTTTATACTACATGCTTTACGATTGCCCCACATATCATAGTTTGATCGAATGTTTATCCGAGGATTTTAATATAAATTATACACGGTGGAGCATGTGAGATAGTGACAAACTAGCTTCGCCGCTGTTTTCATTGCGAATGAATATAGTATATTTGAATGACGGTTTTAGAGGACTCGTCCTTGTTAAAAGGATGATACTCAATATTATTTTTGAAAAGACATATAAGCATGGTGTTCAAGTCACTGAAGCGGGACAAAGAAGGGGTAACTGTCTCATTGGAGTGAGCGACCAACCTTGCCTTTGTAGTCGTTGATAGTGAGGCTCCCATGACTTGCAGAGGCGAAGCTAGGATTTTCAAAAGAATAAACATTGGGATAGAATGTTTTAAAAGAAAATAGCTCTTTTTGGTGTCTGGGAACTCTAGGATATTTCGATTGAGTCTGGGACTCAAGATTATGAGTCTTGGACTCAAGACTATGAGTCTGGGACTCATTAGTGTTTTGGTTATCTGGAGCTATTGTTGGGCGCCCTGATAGAGCTCCGTTGACTAGATGAGAGCACAATTAATCCGGTTCGGAATCGGATGCACGATACCTAATTTAGCCTGGTGAGCCCCTAACGAAGGGCAAGATCCCTGATTCGCCCCTAACGAAGGGCAACTATCAAGGCTACGCGCGCTAGGGTAGAGAGTATCATGGGAAGACTCTCTACTCTCTAGATCCCGGCGCCCCATGAGCACGGGTGGCTCTTCTATCCACAAGCACAAAATGTTTTGAGATGATCTGTGAAGAAGTAAGAGGTCGCTGCTTTGTACCCGCATCAAAATTCTTATTAATATATATATATGTCTGGGACATTTGTAGCGAGCCGTGAGAGCTTGCAAACCCTAGTAGCATCTTCGATATGTAGGAAGAAGCTCTAGGGATGGTTTTTGGGTGAGAGGCACACCCCGTTTTCATGAAAATACTATATATATTTGTGTTGTGAAACTGCCATGTGTTTATTCATGCCTGATAGTATAAACTTCCCTACTGAGTATTTTAAAATACTCACCACCCCCCAGACTTTGCAGGACTCGACGAAGCTTAGTGTGCGGGTATAAGGGCCTACTCCGAAGTTTTATCGATGTGATTTCAAGGGTTTCAACCGCACCAAAACGAGTAAGAACTCTCCTTATTATTTTTCTCTTGTGTGTTTGTACACGGACAGTGGTTCCTGGGGATACTACTATTTTAATATCGCATATGGTGAACGGTTCCAGTCTCGGGCCCGGGTAAACTCCTATATTTTTGCTAAAAGAAATTTTTATATGCTTCCAAAATCTCGGGGTGCGACAGCTATTGATAGCAACTGCACTGGATGGAAATAATAATATATTGTACATTGCATTTGCAACAGTTGAGAACTAGTGCTAGAAAACTTGGTGCTGGTTTCTTGAGTTGCTTAGAAATCATCTATTCTCTGATCCTCCAACCGAGTTAGATATAATCGTTTCTAATAGATAGAAGGGGTTGGCAGATGTTGTGAAGAAGTTCTTCCCATCTACACACCATGGATATTGCATCTATCACATGGTAGCAAATATGCTGGCCAGATTCAAGGACTACCTAAAGAATCAGCCCCATGTTGCAGTCGAAATGTTCAGGTAGAATGTGTGCAACGAAACAATAAACAGCATTAAAGAACATAATCTGGAAGCATATACTTGGCTAAATAAGATAGGTTCAGAGCACTAGGCCAATGTATCATTCCCAGGGAAAAGATATGGGACCCTCAACTCAAATAGTTCTGAAAGTACAAATGCAATGTGCAAAAAAGCCAGATCAATGCCTATAACTCGTTTAATTGAGCACACGAGGGAGCACACAACAACATTATTTGAAAAATGTCGGATGGATGGATAGAATATGATGGAAGAGTTAACACCATTTTGCCTGAAAACATATTGAAAACAGGCGAGAAGAAGCAAGGAATGTGATTGTATTGCATGTGTTAATGTATGAATTCCAGGTTAACTGGCTATATCACCAGGTACATTGCATTCATACGGCGATGTACATAGCATGTGTTCGTTTATGAATGAGGGCTTCATATCGTGTTAGTTTAAACACGTTATATTCATTTATCGTGTAAGTATATATGATTTATGTAATGATTGTATGACACGTCATATAATCGAGAACATGAGAAAGTCATTTATCGTGCGCTCATACTCACAATATTTTCTTCACAGGATGTGGTAAACCTGGTTTATCGTACCTACAAATGTGGAAAGTTTCAAGTTCTGGGTCTACCATGTAAGCATGCATTTGCATCAATCGATAATAGACACTTCTATGTGTCTGAGTACTGCGAAAGATGGTTCTTTAACGAAATGTATAAATTGACCTATTGAGAGCCCTTACACCCAATGAAGGATAGGCACTAGTGGACACTCGCTGGAGTTATGCCTACATTTAGCCCACCTATCCCTCAAAAGCAGCGGGGGCATCCACGAAAAAATTGGATAGAGTCACAACCTGATAAGTACAAAATATATATCTATTTGATATGCCTTTTTACCTTATTTGCTAGTATAGATTAGGTTAATTTAGAGTTAGTTATGGATTATTTAGATTAAGATAGATATTAATAATTTTGTAGTTATTAGTAGTTTAGATATGTGTTTGAATCAAGTTGAGATCTTCATTATATTCTACTTGTCTAAAATGTGATGTTTTAATGCTTTGTAGGTAAAATGCGCTTATCCAAGTATTTGGACGATGTTTGGAATAATTCAAAATAGTCTTGACATGCTTTAAAGTGATTTGGACAACTTTGTGGAGTTATAAACAAGTTAGAAATTAATATGGACATGAAAGAAAGAGCTTAATGAACAGGAATATAGACTGTCCAGATTGTAGAAACAGTGTAGCCGTTCGAACGGGGCGTTTTTAGGGATCAAACGGGATAACGTGATTTTGATGAAAAATGCAGTATAGGCATTCGAATGTGCATACAGGGCGTTCGAATAGGATAACGCGCAGTTTCCTTGTTTCAACCAATTTTGAGTCCTTTTCATATTGGACTCCTTCCTACGGTTCTTATGCCTATATAAAGACATATTTGGCTCGAAATTGGGGGTTAGCAAGTAAATTTTTTGAAGAGAAGAAGGAAGAAGAAGATGGAGAAAAACTCAAAGCTTTCAATGGAGATTTAAGTGCTTTCTTCTACAATGGAAGGCTAGACTTTTCTTTTACTTAGGAGTTGATGAAGCTATAGATAAGTTTTAGTTTCTTTTCTTTTTAATTTAGATCTCAGTTGTGAATTATGGCAATTGTATGATAAGGATTTCCTTTTTAATGGAAGAGCTTTTCATGTTTATTCAAATCTATGTTGATTTATTGTCTTGTAGATGATAGATTGATGTGGTTTTGATATTTGCATCAATTCTAGTTTCTGTTATTTAGATGAGATGGTCATACAATAGTTTTAATGTTCAGATAATTAATGACTTGGATGAGTTATACTAAGATTAGACGGGTCATGCCTATAGCTACTTTAGTGTAGATGATTCGTACTATTGTCGAAGATAGTTCATGCCATGGAATTTAATTAATGATGCTTTCTGAATTATTTCTAGCTTGTAGTTGAGAATACTTGTTCATATTCACACTAGATTTGGATTAAAAGTTAAGGAATTGTTATGGTTCTATAGTGGATTCGATTTCCTAAGTAAATTCTATCATATTAATCTCTTACTTTTAAACTAGTTGATTTCTTTCTTTTGCTTAATTTAAGTTTAAGTTCTTTCTAGTTTTCAACCAGCAAATTCCTCTTTAGATTTAGTAATAATTCATCCGTCCCCGAGGTTCGACAACCCTTAAATACTCATCCTAGTACAATTACCTTGTACACTTGCAAAGGGTTTAATTACAAAGGGATAACACGAGGACACCCATGTGCACGATCGTCAACCATTCTAAGTCCTCGTCTAACATAGTCTGTGTGTCGGCAGCCACTTCTTTCAACTTTCCTTCAAGTCCTATCTTCTCCGGCCGCTTCCCTTGGAAGAACTTCTTGCAGAATTGCCCCTTGCCTTGGGCAGCCTTCCCCTCGCTACTTTCCAATTTACACAGGTTCCCTTTTCCACTCAAACCCGTGATCATAGCCACTTCAGTCACAGTAAGGGATAGTCTTTTACCCTTTATGTTAAAGATCTTCAGCGAGTCATCCCAACAATCACCAATGAGTACATCCAACAGTAGCCTAGAGATGATGATGGGTTCGTAATCGTATACTGGGTAGAACCCAGTCTCCACCAATATGGCCTTGCATCCCATACATGAATCTACAAGGTCTTTTGTTAGATGCAGTCTTGCGGGGACACTATTCATTCCCAGACCTGGTCTTCTCCCATAGATTCTCTTCTGCAACCTTCACTGACTCCGCCATTTGAGTAATACTCTAACTTTATGTCTGTAAAATTGGATAAATATATGTCAATCAACAATAGGTCATGACCATAATCAATAGCCACGTCGATTCACATTATCTAACTAAATTCTATTTATTCAATAAGTATATTTATAGTGTGATCGAACATACGCTACGAGGAACTCTCATACACGATATCATAATGGTTGAACATCGTGTTTCCAGTGTCGTATTGAACACACGACATATGACTCATCGTCTTTCTGACCCAACGATAATCTGGTTCGACTGCCTATGTCGTGTTCTCTCATACCCACTAAATGAAAATTTGTTCATACAAATATCCGAAATACCTTACCATGAAAGTTTACTCCTTTACCGGGATTGTTGCAAACCCGAACCGCGCACTACAAACAAGAACCAGCTTTGGGGCGTACAGTTTCAAAATTCAACTTACAAGAAAAACTCGTTCCAAAATGCATTCTTTGCAAACTCATTCTTCGTAAACTCATTCCAGAACAAAAAAAAATCCTAATTGGAATGGTGCTCAATATTCTCCCATGCCGCGTGAACGGTGCTCAATCAAAGGACTTTCCAATCGGAATGGAGTTTTCAATTGGAGGAATCGCCGCCATCTAAAGTCGTATGCCAGTGAATGCAACTTTCTGTGGGTTTTACATGATATAAAACCCTACCTTTGGTTAGGGGTATCTTAGTCCAAAATTTACCTTATATCATATTATTCTAGGTTATATGGCATTTCAGTTTTAAATCCAGGGAATATGGAACTTTTCATTCTTTGGCCAGGCAATATGGAAAAAACTCTTTTTCGATAGCATGAAATGAACAAACAAAATAAACATTAACTAATCGGTATGCGACTCTCTTCATTCAGGTTCCAAATGCATGCACTATTAAGCCCAAATTAAGGATTTGACTATTCCATGCTCTTTCATTTGTGTTTCTTTACACTTTTGTTTCTACAATGTCATATGTCCGATCAGCATAGACGCAGAGATTCCAATTTACATTTTAATTCATCTCGCTGACAATTAGACCCTTTCTACTTCAGGATATATTGGAATTCCCAGGTCAACATTTTGGAATGGATTTCTCATAAACAAGAAAAAAAAAGAAGAAACCAAAATGAGTGGAGTCCATGAATAACACTTCACAACCGAATTTTAGCATTTGTTTATAACATGTTTGATATCAAATGTCACCTATTTACCGAATGTCATTGATGAGTGGATATGTCGTATGCCTGAGGAAGCATACTTTCCGATGGTTACATACGTTTTCATTTCTTTGTGGAATGATTGTGTACTCTGGCATATGTATCATGTCTGTTGCCTATGGCTTCTGTTATACCAGTGAATGATCTCTAATGACACTGAACTTTATGTAAAGACATGATTAATGCTAAATTAAGTTTAGACTAATTAGGTTATTCAAGGACAAAAGTGTATTTTTTACAAGGATTATGTCACTCATAGTCCAATTATACCCTTTATACTTCTTTGTGATTTGTTGTGTTTTTTTAGAGGGTAAAAAAATTGATTAGAGTTTGCAAAAAAAATGATTACAAAGGTTAGACTTGACAAGTTTATGGCTTAATCAATGGTTAATTGGTTAATAAAGGTATTTATTGAGGGCAATTAAATGTCTTTTGGGCGGCCTTGGACCTCCATTATCTCTCACGGTTTCCACCTATATAGGTGGTTAGGATGGATGGCAAATATTTGCATACCCATTCATTCTTTAATAAATGACACATGAATTAATTGATTAGTTATTTATGTATAGTTGCAGGGTGGCTCTTGATATAATAAAATTTGAAAGAATTCATTATGTATCTTTGGGAAGGGAAGTTTATCCCTTAGATTTGACCCCTTGATCATTAAGGATAAGGGGTGGGAATTTTTCTAATTTATATCGAGAGTGCTAGTTTGTGTAGTCAACCTAGCCAACTTAGCTACTTGAAATTCCCTAAAATGCAAACATGAGGTTGAGGAAATGTGAATAATAGCAATTTGACCTAAGGGTCTATTCTATGACAGTAGGGATACCACCGGGTCGAGTTCAGGTCAGGTTTTGCCAAACATGAACCTGATATTATTTAAAAAATGATAAACCTGAATCTGACTTAAATAGCTATTCAGGCTAAATTTGGAACCCAAACTCAACCCATTAGGGTTGGGTTGTGCCAGGTTTTATCAAAACACAAAGAAAAATATAAAAAAATTTATGTTTATAACCTTATTTGTGCCAAATTTTGCCAAACCAAAACCTGATACCATTTAATAAATACGAAACCCGAATCCGACCCAAATAAGTAGGTAATCGGGTTGAATTTGAAAACCCAAACCCAACCCATTAGGGTCCGGTCGGGTCAGGTTTTACCATATAATGGACCCGAGTGGCATCACTGTATGACAGTTACCAAACCCACTTGAATGACTTGTCCCTAGAAATGTGAGAGGCCGAGATTCGCTTAGAATTACCTTTCAAGCCCTAATTAGAAAGGTAGGGACTAGACAAATGTTATTTAATGAAATTACGACAAGACCTCAGTTTTAAAATCAGAAAAAGTAAAACTAGCGGACTGCTAGGCCTTGGATGGGCATGGGTGCATGCCTTGGCGGTCAACCAACCTCTTGTTTTGGCTCCATGCTTTCCAAAATGCTGAAATCTTTCAAGAAATAAATGATAGACCCAAATCAGGAAGCTTGATTTGAAATAGGATTTGGGTAGATCTCATAGTGAAAAGTTTAGCCAAAGTAGGAAACCCCTCTATAAAGACTTGTCTCTCACTCTCTCTCCACTTGCCCTCTTCTCCCTCATGGTTAGACCCCCACTCCCCTCTCTTCTTCCCCTCTTTCCCTTGTCCTAGCTGCCTCTCTCCTTTCCTTTTCGCTTACAGTTTTGAAGCTTGGAGGCAATTGGAGCACCCCTTGGATCTTGCAGAAGAAGCAGAACCTTCACCCAAAGTTAGAAAAGGAAGCTTGAGGTGTGGGGAGGAGTCTTTTGCTTGTGAAAGAGGTAGGGACTACTTCCTATATGTTAGTTCAGGATAAAGTAGGGCATTGTATGCATGTTTAGGGCTGAATTATGATGTGAGATTATTGCTCGAAGTATGATACCATGACTGTGTTCTAGTTGTGAATTTTGATCTTCTAGTATGTGATTATGCTCTTCAACATGTGGTAGAAGGTTAGCATGATGGTTATATGAAGTTGTATGGTGTTTTTCATGTATGTGATATAAATTTTCAAAATGTTTTTAAGGGAGTTAAATCAATAGATTTAGTTTTTGGTTTATTTCAAAGAATTTTTTCCATATTGTCTGGCTTAATATTACAAAATTCCATATTCCCTAGATTTTGAACACAAATGCTATCAAACCTGGAATAACGCAATATAATATAAAATTTGGACAAAAATACCACTGACCTGAGATAGGGTTTTATATGGTGTAAAACCCTCACGAAGTCGCATTCACATGCAAATGACTTTAGATGCTGGCGATTCCTCTGATGGAAAAGTCCGTTCTAATTTTTGACCTATCGATTTCGTTATTTGGAGCATTGAGCTGCGTTCAATCAATGTGAGAGGAGATTTTTTGACCTAGTAGAACTGTAGTTGCAAAAAACTACAGTTGGGTTTTTGAAGATTAGGATTTTTTGTTTCCGGAAAGAGATTTTGAAAAACACTCTAGCATTAGTTCCATTTCATCTTGTTTTGCAAGGTGATTTTGAAACTGTAAACCCCAAAGTAAGTTTCGGCCATGTAGAAAGGTTCCATTTACCGCGATCCTGGTAAAGGAGTGAACTTTGGAGAAAATCAGTGGCTAATCGAGGGTTAATTCGGCTTCGATCCAGGTTGAAGAAAATCAATGGCTATTTCGTGGTAAAGCCTTTACCAAAATCTATATGGTATATTTGTATGCATGATTTTTGGTTTGTCGTGTAATAGAACACACGACATAGGTAGTCGAAGCAGCCTATCGTATTTTTCAAAAGACGGTAAGTCATATATTGTGTGTTCGATTAGACGCTGACAACACAATATTCAACCGTTGGGATATCGTGTATTAGAGGTCCTCTTATCGTATGTCTGATAACACAATATATATACTTATTGTATATATAGAAGTTAGTTAGATAATGTGAATCAATGCGACTATTGATTATGGTCACGACCGATTGTTGAAATACATATATTTATCCAATTTTGTAGACATAAAATTAGAATATTACAGCAAATGACGGAGGAGACTGCTGAATGAAGACAAGATGCCTTAGATAGTGGAATTCTAGTTGGTAAGAAGTAGCCAATCGAATAAGCATGTGGGAGGATATAAAAATTAGCATGGGACGAACAAGAGGGGAGAGCCAATTGTGGAGGTAGACCAGCTGCAATTTTTTTTCCATGCGCAATCAGCAAGGGACGTGAAGGAAAATTAAAAAAAGGTGAAGCAGCCAACTAAAGAAAGCTAAGAACAAATCAAAGAAGAAGAAGAAGAATAAGAAAACAAAGAGAATAATGAAGCTGGGATCAAGTTGGCCAAGCTAGAGTTTTTATTTTCTTTATGTTTACTTTTCTCTTAAGTTTCTTTTTATCAATGGAAATCTTATTTCTTAGGTTAATGAGTTGCTAAATATTTTTTTTAGGGCTTGGATGAAGCTTCATTAAATTATTGAATTTCATGATTATGAGCTTGATTAATTTTTCTTAATCGATGGATTTCTACCTTTTTAATTGATGAGATTAATTTCGATATGAGTTTAGTCATGCTTCTCTCATGATTTAAATTGGTTCTTATTAGTTTTTTTACTTGGTTTTGTCTTGTTGAATATTGAATTTGTGTATTACTTCATTTTAATTTGTTGAAGTGAGGAGGAACAATGTTTTTTTTTTATTAGAGCTTAATGATGATATTTTCCATAATAACAAAGAATGAATTCTAGATTATTATGAGTTGATGTGAAAAAAATAATTAATGATCCTACTTATGAATTTCTATGATTTAATGAATGTGGATTCCAATGCCTTAGAATTTTGCTTATTTGATAGCATTTTATTTACTTTGCATTATTTTCTTATTCTTAGATTAAAGCTTTATAATTTTGATTTAGATAGTTTCATTTCCTTTAAACTCTTATTTGCTTTTGTTAGTTATTTTAGTCAAGTCACTCTCTTTATAGTTGTTAACTAGATTAGAGTTTACTTGAGATAGATTAAATTTGGTTTTCTGATTTCATGTTTCTATGGGATTGGCACTCGATTTAGCTACTTAACTGCTATAGATCTATGCGCTTGTGAGTAAACAATTAAAATTTAATAACAGGTACATTTCACAATGCTTATATCGATATAAGGGGTAACAATTAAAAAATAAGTGAATCTTTAATTCCGAAGCGGGAGGCTGAGAGCCAGAATTGATTGAATCACCACGCGAGGTGATTCGGGCCTATTTTAGAACTAGACTAAAATCAACTTTTAGGCAGAATTTTTAATTCCGCACACCTTTTGTACCTGTCACTCCCCGACACTTGCCCGACCAGAGCTGAACCATGTCCAAGGGATGGTCAAAGCGCACTAGAGCAACATAGTAACAACTTGTGGAAGACTTGACCCCTCTAACGGGTATAAGCACACATGGATAATAAGTAAAATATAAAGGACAATAAATATAAATTAGTCCTCTCAACCCACAAACCTACAACACTAAGCCGACAAACATGGCTTAAGTCATAATGTCATAAATAAATCCAAAGCCACAATGGCTAGTAAAGTATGGGACAAAGTAAGCTAAACATGAAGTTCTAGTAAAACAGCAAAATGCCTCAAAATAGAAAATACAAAGAAAATGAGGTGAGTATAAAACTTAGCAAGGTTTGAATGCTAAAACAATAAATTAGAAAATAACCATGGCATTCTACATAGTCTGTCACATCAAACATATCATATATCATCTCATTTCTGGTCACATTCTCATTACCTAACCATACTCACCCATAATTAATTATCCCGCATGAAAATATCTCCACACACTACTCAGTGAAGGCAACAAAAGATAAGAAGAAGAGAATCTACAGGAGAAGACTGGGTCTGGGAACGAATAGTTTCCCTGCTGGACTTTGTCTATCAAAAGACCTTATAGATTTACGTTCGGGATGAAAGGCCATCTCGGTGGGGACTGGGTTCTACCCAGTATATGATTGGGAGCCCATCATCATCTCCAGGCCGCTCTTGGATATTCTCATTGGTGAGTGTTGGGACAACTCACAGAAGGTCTTCAACATTAGGGACAAAAGACTACCCCTTACCGTGGTTGAAGTGGCAATGATCATGGGTTTGAGTGGAAAAGGGAACTGTGCAAATTAGAAAGTAGCAAGGGGAAGGCTGCCCAAGGAAATGGGCAATTCTACAAGAAGTTCTTCCAAGGGAAGAGGCAGGAGAAGACAGGACTTGAAGAAATGTTGAAAAAGTGGCTGCTGACAGACGAATTATGTCAGACGAGGACTTAGCATGGTTAGCTATCGTGCACATGGGGGTCCTAGTGTTATTCACATAGAGCAACAGAACCGTATCCCCAGCTCTGTGTGATTACATAGATGACCTATCAGTCTTGGGAGCTACAATTGGGCTGGGGCCGTGCATGATATGTTGATGAGAGGCATATGATTAGCTCACAAGAACATCATGAACATACAAGATGAGCGCTCCGCCATGGCCGGAATTCTCGTTGGGGCTTTATTAGTGCATCAGGTAACACTTGTATTATAGATATCACAATAAATTTTATTATCGTCTATCTAATAATACAATATTTCCACTAACACATGTATATCATTGTATCACTCACATATGTCAAGTCGATCGTGTTATAAAGAATACGACGTAAAGCATGCAAGTACAAATATCACGTGATCGGTAAGATGACCAAGTATAATATCATGTAGAGGACATTACTGGACGACTAAATTGCCATACTTACACTACTGTCATTTTCTTTTGTATTGTCCACCAGGTATGGTTTTATGAGCATACGTCCATATGGGCTCCCGTTGGTCCCCCATGTAGCCCAAGGTGCATGAGGTGGCCCAAATTTACCCAACTTTTGAGCGACGTGGAGAAGGCCACTAAACATGACCCGACCGACGAAAGGCTATTAAGAAGCTTCTAGCTCATCACCTGATGAGGAAATGGTATAAGGAGGTGTTCATGCGTCTGAAGGAAGACTCCCAAGTTATTATCCAAAACACAACAATTGCAGAAGAGGCCCACTTGATGGATGGC
The DNA here is from genome assembly GCA_035235625.1 of Saururus chinensis. NCBI lineage: Eukaryota > Viridiplantae > Streptophyta > Magnoliopsida > Piperales > Saururaceae > Saururus > Saururus chinensis. The sequence goes on from CP141147.1 coordinate 2,122,962, forward strand.
CAAAGGGTGACCCCGAAGGCTAAGAACTAGCCAAATTGAGATCTATGCAAAATCTGTCCGTACTAGATGTGAAGGATGGGAGTTTTCAGCTAAAGGAGTTAGAGGAGTTGACTCAGCTAAAGAGGCTTTCCATTACATCAGTAAGTACTAAAGATGGAAACACTTTGTGCAAGTCCATCAGCAAAATGGTTCATCTCCAGTCACTCTCTATAAGTGCTTCTCAACTTTATGTTGACTTCTCGGATCTTAATATTATCTCCTTCTCAACTCCTTCAAATGAACTGAGGAGCATCGAGTTGAGTGGGATTCTGAAGAAGTTGCTCAACAACCCCTTTTCACTTGACAGCCTCGTCAAGCTACAATTGCAGAATTTGTAGCTCGAGGATAACCCCCTTCAGGCACTCAGAGGTTTACCATCCTTGGCAGAACTACGAATGCTTTTCCATGCGTACATGGGGGAGAAGTTGCATGCTCGGGCACAAAGTTTTCTAAATCTTAAGACATTATATATTGGAGATCTCTCTGATTTAGAGCTCATTACATTAGAACACACAACCTTGCCTAGACTCGAGTTTTTTGCAATTAGTAATATTAGGTTGATGGAAAGAGTTCCCTTGGGGATATAAACTTAAATTACTAAAGCTAACTAAATCACAAAAGAAAGAAAATTCAAATAAAAAAAAAGCTGAAATTTAATTAAACTAAGAAAGAAATTAAAAGTGTAGAAAATATCAAAAGAAAATTAACTAAGGTTTAAGAATCCCCTCTTATTAACTTGTAATTTATCATGTCTATGATAATCAATTGACTTCCGAAATATAACTCACAATAAATTAGAATTCAATTCTATTTATCATGGAAAATTTCATCTTTTAAGACTTCAATCAAAATACTAAAGATATGTTCTTCTTCACTCCAAAGGAATAAAATCCAGTCAAAAGTTGCATCCATATGAATAAATCACAACTCATACCTAATTCTACTAATAATCAATCTTAAACCAAGCATTTAATTAATGAAAACTAAATCAAATCATGAGAAAAGCATAACTAGACTCATATCCAAATTAATCCACTAATTAAATTGAGATAAGAACAATTAACATAAAACCCTTTTTAAATTAACAAATCACATAGATGTGACATCTCTACAAAATTAATAAGAGGTTCATCTTAATCTTAATTAAGAAAATTTGCCACTAATTAACATGATCTTTACTAAAATAAAATAAAAAACTTGGAAAGCTCCCTCCACTCTAGCCTTGAGCAACTTCTAAATTCTAGAATTTTTCTTCACAACCTAACAAACTATCATGGAGCCATCTCTAATTTCTGCAATTCTATCTTTTCTGTGAGTTTTTTGTATTTTTTTTCTACATTAGAGCGATTTATATAGATTTCTAGAATTTTTAATCCTAAGTTGAATGGGAACTGTTATTTTGTATTTTCTACACATCTAGTCTGTATTCCTATTGGTTATAGATGTGGGCCCCAACTTCCATTTCTTTTCTACAAGTTGGATTTCACTTTTACTTCTTCACATTTTCAACTATTCTACACTTTCACGTCTTCAACTCCTTCTGCTTCACGTTTTCAACTTAACCCTTCTTCATTTGTTTCACATCTTCATCTTCTGCTTGTCTTTTGATTTAATCCTCATCTCTACTCCTTTGCAGCCAATCAAAAAGATCCCTCACGACTCTAACTTCCATCTTCATCATGAACTTGCATCTTCAATTGTTTCGAGTTTAACATAAACCAATGAAAAAAAACTGATTTATCCTACCAAATCAGTCCCCACTTCTCAATTTATAACTTGAATCAACTTTAATACCATAAAAACTAAAATGGGCTTTAATTTCATATCAATCAAACCTCTCACAAGCAATATGAAAGCTTCACAATTTCATCAATGGCATCCCAAGTTGATTCTTTACTGTGCAATCACGAATAAAAAGGCTAAGCCTTACACATGTCATATATGAGATGAGCATAAAATTCTAATAGGATATTATGTAGTTATATCCTGAGTGGGTTGTAAGGTGATCTATTATTTAAGGATATTTATGTAGTAGCATGATTCTCTATTATGATCTTTCGAAAATGAATGGAAGCCAATGTCTATTTTTTAGTGTTAAATTGAAATTGCTGAGTGGACATGAGACACATTGAGTTGTTTGATTCGTAAAATTGGAATTGTATAATTACTTGGTAATGACTGTTTTTAGAAAAACTATTATGTATATATAAACACTTGCTACCAATATGAAGTTGTTAGAATGAATTATTGTTTTAGAAGAAAAGTTGTATGAAGCATTACATTTACTTATGATTGATTTTATTAAATTAAGTCACATGTTTAGGAGGAAATAATTTGTGATTTTTTTATGTTTTTAATTTTAATTTTGTTTTACCTTTTCAGTTTTCAATTTTGTGGGTAGATTTACTGCAAACCCTCACGAGACTATAACTCGTCTACTAGTATAAGTTAGGGGTTCAAAGGCTTGTTGCATATGCTAAATGCAATCTAGATTTCCTGCAGAAGTGGAGTAGTTAGTTTCGTTTTTTTTGTTTGTTTTAGTTTTTGTTTTGCTCGAGGACTAGCAAAATATAGGCTTGGGGGCATTTGATACATATGATTTTTATATATTTTATACTCCTATTTACCTTATTTGCTAGTGTATGATTAGGTTAATTAAGGGGTAATTGGCGTTTATTTATGCTAAGATAGATATTGGTAGTGTGATTTAATTATTAGTTAATTTGGGCAATGTCAATTTTTTAGGAGTATATTTGAATAAAATCAGTGTTTTGCATATGTCTTACACATTTGAAATATGACTATTTATGTATTTTATGTGATGCACTCTTCCCGAGGCATGTGGATGATGTTTGAAAAAATTTACAACACTCTAGACATTCTTACAAGTGATTTGGACAACTTGATGGAGTTGTGGACATGTTGGAAATATATATGGACATTAACAGAATCGCTTAATAAACAAAGAATAGTCGTGAACATGAAAATGGATTGTCCAGTGAATGACAGTCATCTTCTTGAACACATTTTGGACACTTAATTGGACAGAACTATCCATATTGCAAGAAACTTACCCACAAGTATAAAATACCAAAATTGACCACTATATGGGTTGTACTCACATCAATTAACTTAGGGTTTTTATTCCCAACTAAAAGATAAAGGAGGGGGTGATCTCAAATTCCGAATTTTGGGTCAAAGAGCATTGTGGGCTAACATACATGCACACTACTGCCACCTTCTAACCAGTTCGAATCCTGCGGCTAGTGAGCCGGGTTGAGTCAAAAAGATAATTATTTTTGTGACTAATTCTTTTGGTTTTCTCTTACCCCAAAATGGATCTAGTTTTCATTTATGTCCCTTACCGGGCGTACGAGTTCGTTGGAATGGGGCAGAGTTTCTTTAATGGGATTTCTTCTATATTCTATAAAACAATGAAAATACATTTTCCTTTACTAGATTTTCCCTGCATCTAAATGAGAGTAATTACACTATCGTGGTTTGTTGTGTGCGCTGTCTAGAGGTGCTCCTATAGTGCATAGTAGATCAAATTATCCAAGGAGACAGACGTCTAAGAGATCCAAAGCAGCCTTGGGAGGGAGTTAATCTATCCAAAGGACAATGTAAGACGCTTGATTTGATCTTCAACTTTTTGACTTTATGAATTTTTTCATAATCGTAATTACAAAGGTACAAAATTAACAATCTTAAGACAAACTCTTTTTTCCGTACTTTACTGTTGTGATTTTCTACTTTGAAATTGAGACAATCTTCTGTTTGTTTAAACAAAAATGGCTACAGAGGGTTCCAATGTGACTCCGGTCATAATTCCCACTACTGTTATAGCTTTGGTTCTAGTTAACCATAGGGAAAAGTAGGAAAAATTCAGTGGTGTAGATTTCAAGCAATGGCAAGAGAAAATGTTGTTCTATCTAACCACAATGAATTTAGCTTGATTTCTTCATAAGGATGTTCTTGTTCTCACTAAGGAGAAAAAAGATGACAACTAGGATGTTGCTGCAATTGATGCAAGGAAACAGGCAAACTTTCTTTGCAAAAATTATATTCTCAACGGGTTTAACAACATACTGTAGGGGTGTAAACGGACGGACGCGGACACGGACAAGACATGTCCGCAGCCGTCCGTTTTTACACAGACCAAGTGCTTGTCCGTCCGTATTTGTCCATGACGGACACAGACAGAAACGGACGGACACGGACGGAATGAAGGTGAAAGTTTAACATATACTCTTTTGTTCTTAAATTAAGGGTAATTAGTAAAAAATTAATTAAAAAATAAGTTATAATAATAGTAAGATAGTCTAATCTAAAAAATAAATAAATAATGATGTTATAAAAGACATGTGAGAGTATAATATGTATTTTTTACAATCTTGTTGTGAAGATTAACTATGTGACATAGGTTAGTTATTTAGTATAAAATAAAAATAATAATAATAAAATATATAGTTGGCGGACACGGACGGCTGAGGACACGGCTAACCCTTGTCCATGTTCGTCCGTATTTGGGACGGACAAAAATCAATGTTGTCCATTTTAGTGCGGACGGACACCGGACAAACGGACGCCGTTTACACCCCTAACATACTGTACAATGTATATAGTCCTATGAAGAGTTGAAATTGTTGGAATCCCTAAACAAGAAGTACAAAACGGAAGATATTAGCACAAAGAAATTCATTATTGGCAAATTCATAAACTTTAATGACGAATTCTAAAACTATGATAAATCAAGTCTAAGAACTCTAAGTAATCTTGCATGATATACATGCAAAATGAATGACTTTAAGTGAATCTTTTCAGGTGGTTGCTATGATTGAAAAATTACCACCATCTCGAAAAGAGTTCAAGAACTACTTAAAACAATAATGCAAGAAGAAGAAGTTGTGAATACTTTCTAAAAAGAAAGGATGTGGCTATAGACATGTTTGTGCTATACAAAACCAATATTGAAAAATCAACTTAGCAAGAAAATTAAAGTTTTAAGGAGTGATAGAGGTGGGGAATATGAATAATCTTTTAGTGAATTTTATTCACAACATAGTATTATTCACCAAACTATAGCACCTTATTCACCTCAGTAAAATGGAATTGTTGAATAGAAAATTAGAACTTTAAAGAAGATGAATGTCATGTTAATAAGTTCTGGATTACCCCAAAACATGTGGGAGGTAGCTTTGCTTTTTGTGACTTATATTCTCAACAAAATACCTCATAAGAAAACTTTGAAGACACCATATGAATTATATAAAAATTGGAACTCTTCCTACAAATTCTTAATAGTGTGAGGGTGTGGTCCCTATTCCCAAAGAGAATAAAGGTAAGACAGAAAATTATTGATTGGTTATACCAATAACAGTAGTGCATATTGCTTTTATATTCACAAATCGAAGATTCTTGATATAAATGTTAATATTGTGATTAAATCTAGGAATGATTCATCTTTTGAACATATTTTTCCATATAATTCTACATTAGAGGGAATTTCTATTAAAAAAATTTTAGATGTTGCATAGAATAATAATAAAGATAAAGAGGGAGAAGATGATGAACCTAGACATAGCAAACATGCTTAGAACATCAAAATCCTTTAGTATTAATTTTCTAACTTATTTATTAGAAAATGAGCTTTAAAGCTTTAATAAAGTCATGTCCTCTCCTAAATTACCATATTGGAAAGTTGTGTTAAATAGTAAAATTAAACAAGTGTCTCAAGTGGACTTGTCTAGGGTATTTTTCTATGCGCTTCTCAAGTGGACTTGTTTAGGGTCTTTTTCCACGCGTTTTTCTAACGAACTTGTCTAGTTTAGCCTAACTCAGTTTTAAATCTTGGAATAACAGGAGACTGCCACCACCATCCAATAACTTGGAAATTAGATCCGATATGGTTCTCATGTTCCCCCTCTCTATGCCCAATAATTGGTGATTAGGACAATATTGTTTTTTTAATTATATATATGTACAACATATTTTTATCCTATTAAGGTTGTTTGACTGTGAAATTATTTATAAATAAAAATAAAATTTTTTGAATTTAATTTTAGAAAATATTGTTTTTTAATTATATAGATGTACAACACATTTTTATCCTATTAAGGCTATTTGAGTGTGGAATTATTTATAAATAGAAATAGAAATTTTTAGATTTAATTTTATTAATTCACCATCGAATGATAATTAAGGTTAGTAATAAATAATTTTAAAATAAATTTAGATGGTGCGTCAAACCTATTTATAAAACTTTAAATTAATATAACTCTCTCTTTCGAAAACGGATATATTCATATATACGTTCTTGGTACTGTTGCGCTTGTATTGATGAGCCCTATCAAACAAGACCCCATATAGGTAGGTAATTATGAAATTTTAAAGTGGGCTCTATCTATTTATGGTACTGATATGCACGTAATATAACCATTTATATACCCTAGTTTTATGCATTGTAGGGTTGATTTTATATTAATATTGGCTTATTAGAGTTTAATTCTATTTTATAAGGTTTGATTAGTTTAATTAATGAAATTGCTATTTTGGAGCATTTATGATGAAATTTTGTCGAAGAACTTCAAGTTGGAAAATTTCTTTGCCAAAACCAAATGGATAGTCAAGTGTTTAGAAGTAGTAAGCGGAGCAGATCTGGAGGATGATTGTCGAAGGACAAGTAGTGCCGATCCAATTAAGTGAATCTAGAGCTGGAGAAGGCGAGCAGAGCAGGAGGCCGGTGAGCAGAGCGAGAGGCGGTACCGGTGGGAAAGGAGACCGGCAAGCGGAGTTCAAGGATTCCTGGATCGTGAGGTGCAGAAGGTAGAAACAGAGGGAGGGCGGGGCGCCTGCAATAGAGGAGGTCCGGTGACGGGGAGAGCACAGGATAGGAAGGAGGGGGTTGGCCGGCAAGATGAACTGTTGGCGAACAGAGGAGCGTCGGAGTCGAGGGAGGGCGCCGGAGAGATTGCCAGATGGGAGAGCTGGCAGGCAAACAATTTCTGGAAAGGGAAACAAGGATCAAGCCGTTGGGCCAATAGGCTTTGATACCATGAGAACAAATTGCAAAAGAGATGAAATTCTATTATATTATACGGTTGTTTATAGATATAAGTATATATTTCCCATTAGGGAATACACAGTAGATGTAAGCATGTAATTCCTTTTAGGGAAAAGATAAAGAGAAGATGTAGTGACAAGGGAACGAAGCAGATGACAAGAAGGGGGAGTCTAGGATCAATGATGTGGCATTGGAGGTGTCCTTAATAGGGCGGGTTAAGAAGGTTTGTCAGGTTGGATTGATCTAACTATGTAAGAGCTTAGGGAGGGGCTGGGTGAACAAATGTGGAAAGGGAGGGGGGGCCTGGTCATCAAATGAGTACTAGATTGAGGGGTGGGGCAGCCAAATCTGGTGTGGGAGGGGCGGACATAAGAAAGGGACTTAGGGAATACACTTTGTAACAGGAGGGAGAGGTGGAGTAGTTTAGGAGAGAGTACAGATGTGAGAAGTAAAAGATGGGTGACGAAGTGTAGTGGTAGGTGGAATATAATGTTTGAGACTGCTAGACATAGATCTGACGGCCTTTTCGAGAGGCGTGTCTAGCTTGACTAACCTCCATGACAGGAATTCATGGCAAATAGGGGTCATAGTAGGCCTAGTGTTAGCCCCTCCACTTTTTGCATAGAGAAGGGGGCGGCTACCCCTTATACTTGGCAGCGGATAGCCATGTTAGCCTAGGCAAAGGACAGCCTAGGCAGCCCCTTGGGCACAGATGGATGCTTGGAGCAGCGATGGAGCAGTTCCAGATGCACACTCACCTTGCGGTGCAGACTGAGGCGGAGTCCCTGCGTGGGCATGACTCTAGGTGGCGTGCTGGGTGCCACAACTCCTTAGGGACGGACTCCTAAGGCCGCTAGGATGCATTGAGGCAGCGCAGCCAGACTCCTAGTGCAGATAGAAGCGAAGGCAGCAACTTCCTTTGGATGGTTGGACTCTAGAAGCAGCAGGGCGCTGGACTCCTAGCCGAAGACGGACTCCTCGCTTGGTTTCTTGATTTGTGTTGGGACGCCCCTATTGGGCTAGGAGAGTTGGGATAGGGAGGGACTCTGTATGGGTTGGGCTATTGTAATCCTAGCTTAATATGGACCAGCCTGCTGGCTGAGTCTATATAAGGGGAGGAGGTGGGGCGGCCATATATGGCAGATGGTTGTATGTTGAAGACGAACCAGAGAGCTCTGCGAGATTGAGCACAATGACTTGGTTGGTCAGCCCCTGCCCTCTTAACCGACGGACTGAGTTTACATAGCATAGGGCGGAGCCCTTTGCACCAAAGATGACTATGTTGGATGATTACTTGTTCCCCTTGTGTATACGAGAGGGAAGGTTGCAAGAGTAGGTTGCTGGCTGCACGCTGTAGTCAGGCCAGCATGGGTGTGGATGCTAGGCAAAGCTCTGCACCTGTGACACCTAGCATAGTACATACCTCTATAGTAATTGTCCTAACATAGTTAGCGATGTATTATGCTACGACCTTTATGTACGTACTATGGTCATGGACTCTGGCATAGGGACGGGTCGGGAAACCATTTCCCAAACTTACTGTACAAGTGGGACCTAATCTGTGTTGCACAGCAGGATACATTTTCTTTCTTTTGTGTTTTCTTTTTCTTTGAAAATTCTTTCTTTTCTAGATTTGAGAATCCAACAGTCGAGTATAAAGAAAGAATTTGATTACAAGGGCGTTGAAATAGAAAGGAAAACAAATCTCCAAGGCTATGAACATTGAAAATCTTACACTAATTAACATACTAAAAAAACACGTAGAAAAAAAATTCCATGGAACAAACAATGCCTTCAAGAATCTCAGACCAATTATTAGGAGGCTGTAAAAAAATTGCAGTTATTTAAGCTAGACTCATGTTGAAACCGGTTGAATGTGCTGGATCTCTTCCCTCGATATGATGGTTTGCAACTGTTGTGGAAGATGGATAATTTTCTAAGTTGTGGAGATGTGTTAACATCGTAAAGCTTATTATTCATTGACATCCAAGAACTTAAAAAAATTCAAGATTTGGCATGACTTTCTCATTTAATATGATGGTGTTCAGCCTTCTGAAATCCCCAAAAACCAATGTCTTGAGCTTTGAGAAACCACCCAGAATCACCTCCAGTGTCTCTCCCGCATAGGCTTCATCAAACATTCGGAGATCTACCAAATTAAGCAAAGAGTGGAGGTCCTGCAATGGGTCTCCACTCACCTGCGAGTGTGAGAGATGAATTTTAAAAAGCACGCAATACGAAAGAAGCTCCATCGGTAGCTTCATCAGGCACCCGGTTAACTTAATACTCCTCAAATCATTCGAAGGAGTTGATAATGTTAAAAACGGGTCCATTGTCTAGTGGCACTACTTTGTAATTTTTATGAACTTTTAGGATAGTTTATTTATGTAATGAGCATCTTGTATGTTAGTGTTTATTGATATTGTAAATTTGTAGTAGTAATGACATTCCGGCTGTGAACAGAGAGCGGCCATTGCAACAGTAAAACAACAGAGCCTCATTTTTTCTTCTCAGTTCGTTATCCTCTCTACACAAATCCCTTTAATCTTTCTGATTAAAACCTATATCCATTACAATTTTCTTTTACCTTCTCTCATCCTCTCCAACAAATTTGGTAGCTGAGGGCAAATATCAATTCTTTGAGTTTTCTTAAACCACCATAGCATCATGTTCAAGTTCATCGGAGAAGCTTCGTTGCTAGTGTTCGATGGAAAAAAGTATGATTTTTGGAGCATACAAATGAGGAACCTCTTTATATTAAAAGATCTATGGGATTACATGGAAGAAGGCTATGAAGAACTACAAAATGGAGAAGACCTAGCAACTTGGGATGAAGAGAAGAAGGCATACAAAGATAACAAGAAGCAAGATGCAAAGCCCTTTCTACATACAACAAATAGTGAGCAAAACAATTTTTCCAAGAATCATGGCTTCTAGAAAATCAAAAGAAGCATGGGAAATTTTAAAGAATCAATTTCAAGAGACCAAAAAGGTAATTGCTATCAAGCTTCAAACTTTATGGATAGATTTTGATAATTTGGCAATGAAATATAGTGAGAATATTCAAGATTTTAATTCTATAGTTACTACAATTGTTAATCAAATTCGAAGCTATGGTGATAGTATTCCGGATAAGAAGATTGTACAAAAAGTGCAAGAAGCTTACTGGCCAAATTTGAGCATGTTGTGGCCACTATTGAAGAGGCAAGATATTTATCAAAATTAAGCATGCATGAATTGATGAGTTCTCTTGAAACTCCTAAAGCAAGAATGAAGAAGTTTACTCCTTCCTCTATAGAGCAAGCTTTCCAATCTAAATTGACTTTCAAGGACAAAAATGAAGATGGAGGAAAGAAAAATTTTCAAAATAATTCATTTAAAGGTAGAGGAAAAGGAAAGCATAGAAATGGAAGAGGTTATGGAAAAGGAAATTCAAATCGAAGAGGTAGATATGAGAAGCAAAATAATGGTTGTTTCATTTGCAAGAAGACAAATCATGTTGTTAATTATTGTTATTTTAGATGCAAGAGATGCAAGCACCACACTCATGCTCCAAAGGATTACAAATTTTAAAATAAGGATCAAATAAATTTCACTGAAAAGAAGGAAGATAAACAAAGCCACTTGTTCTACTCTTATATGAACACACAAGAAGAAATGAAAGATGTTTGGTACTTGGATAGTGGTTGTAGTAACCACATGACAAACAACCAGGAAAGCTTTGTGAAGCTTTTACAAAATAGTATTTCTCAAGTAAAGCTAAGAGATAGAAAAATACAAAGTTGAGGGCAAAGGAATCATATCCATCCAAACAAATAAAGGTGAGCCTAAACTCGTTCATGATGTTTTTTATGTTCCCAGTTTAACACAAAATTTGCTTAGTGTGGAGCAACTTATGTAAAGATGCTATAAGGTGCATTTTGAAAAAGATGAATTTGTTATAATTGATAAAAGCATGGGGCAAATGATAGAAAAGGTCAAAATGGCATCAAACATGGTGTTTCCATTAGTCATGTCTATTTGTACAAACTATGGAATGAAGGCCATTCATATGGATGATTCTCTATTATGGCACTTGAGGTTTGGGCATTTGAACTATAAAAGTCTCACTTTGCTCAATCAAAAGAACATGGTCTTTAGATTTCCAATAATCAATCAAGAAGATATTTGTAAGGGGTAAATATATGGAAAACAACATAGACTACAATTTTTGGAGTCGACTTGGAGATCAAAATAACCACTTGAGCTTGTTCAAGCCGACATATGTGGACCAACTAATACATCATCATTCAACAAGAAAAAGTATTTTTTATTCTTTGTAGATGATTTTACAAGAATGATGTGGGTTTATATTATAGATGTCAAATCGGATGCATGCATTTTCTATATTTGTGCAATTCAAGACATTTGTAGGAAATCAAAGTGAAAAGAAATTGAATGCCTTGAGTACTAATCGTGGTGGTGAATTAACATTAAGAGAATTTTAGAATTTTTGCAAAGAACATGGCATGAAGAGGGACCTAACAACTAGTTACACACCTCAACAAAATGGTACATCAGAGAGAAAAAAATAGAACCATTGTGGAGATGGCAAGCCAAAAGGGAAGAATCTTCCAAACCAATTTTGGGCGGAAGCCGTTAATACGGCCACTTACATTATTAATATGTCTCCAACAAAGGCAGTTCAAAACATGACACCATATAAAACATGGCATAAGAGAAAACCACAAGTAAGTTACTTCAAAATTTTTGGATGTATTGCTTATGCTCATATTCCTACACAAAAGAGAAACAAGTTTGATGAGAAAGGAGAAAAGTGCATCTTCATTTGATGTAGTAAAGAATCCAAAGTTTATAGGTTTTTCAATCTTAAAGCAAAGGAATTGGTGATGTAAGAACTCTTTTCTTAAACCGGTTTACATTTAATTTTATTTATTATTTAATAATCATTATATAGTTTAAGCCGTTTCTGATCGATTTTGATAATTTTCAAAAAAAAAGGTGGTTTCCAAAGGTTTTAACCAAAAATAACTTCACTTTTATGAGTTTTAAGTGAATTTAGATCAATTGTAAATTTTATGAATTTTATCAAAAATTTCAAAAAATAGGGTTTGATGGGACCCCCTATGGGCCCACAGTCTAATTTTGGGTTTTTGGTCCAAAACATCCCATATATCAAAACAAGTTATTAGAAAAAAAAATTAGAATTTTTCTATTCTTAATTTTGGTTTAGATGGTCAAATTTCCTAATTCTAGTTAAAAAATTTATTCACACCCTAAGTTTTAATTTGGTTTAGCCCATTCTTTCTTATAAAAGGAAAGGTCTGAGTCAGGAGATTTAGAGCCTAATTCCCCATTAGGCCTAAATAGAAAGTGATTAGAGGTAAGATTTTCTTAATTCTTTCTTAATCATTAGGGCTTTTCATAAACTTTCCATAATCTCCTCCTTCTCTATTTGATTCAATTCATTTTTAAGTCATTAAATCACTTATTTACACCTATACTTTAAACCCTAGCTTTCAAATTTTCATTTTTATGTCTCCAAAGCTCTAGATTTATTATTTTTTCAATGTTTTTCAAGTTTAAATTGGATTTAGGTGGGTATTGACAAGAAAATCATTTTTTGGAAGGTTTCATAGGTGATTGAGGAGCTAATCCAACTCAAAACAAGGTGAAAAGTAATGGGTTTAATTTCAGCCTTACTATGTTTGAAAAATCTCAGTTTTTATGTGTTTTTCTTGAATGGGTTTCTTGTTTAGGGCTTTAATGGTAAATTATTAGAAAGTTTAATTTTTTGCCTTGATTTTTTAGGGTTTTGATTTAAAATGGGTTAATTTAGCATTCTGGAATGTTTGATTGAATTTTCACGATGTTTGAGGCTTTGATTGAAGGTTTTAAGTTCTATTAATGGTGTCTCAGTTTGGTTTTCAAAATGAAGAAGACGAACCAGATTTGCCGTTATGGCAATCAATCGCCCTTGAGGCCAATCGATAGGCCAAACGGAATTGTAGGCCGATTTTTAGGCCAGCCAATCGAACGGCCTTACAGGCCGATCAATCAACTACACAATAGATTTGGGAATTTTGGGTTTTTATGCCTATTTCGGTATTTTTACTCCCAACTGATATTTCTAATGTTATGTAGAGTGTTTTAAGTTAGAATAAGCTATTGGAAGGGTATGTGGAATTACATGATTATGGTTAGACTTATTAGCATGATTATCTTGAACTTAAATTCTAATATTTGAGCATGTTTTTTAGCAAGGTTATTGTATGACAATGATATGATATGTCATCTTATAATATGAATGAACTATGGGTAAATGGTGATGTCATGTTCTAGCTTCATGTGTAGAATAATTTTGCTTGTATAAGTTGAGCATTTGATTTCACATGAATGAAATGATGGTTTACGATAGATTTCATTCATGATTTCAGTTGGTAAACATGATTAGATTTTATCAAAGCATATGTGTATTACATTATGAGCTATTGTCAAAGCAAGGTCATGTGCTCAGGAATGTATGAACACACACATGTGGGGAATTAATTATGAAATCGTAATTGCATATTACTCAAATATGATGTATGTGAGAACTAATAGGAGCACATTCCATGTATTGGAATTCACATAGAAATTGCTCACGTTTGTATCATGTTGAATGCATCATAAAGCAGATTTCATGAAGGAGACTTTACCGATGTTTAGCCGTGGTTGATCGATTGGGTGCAATGATGTCGAGATTGCATGACGGATAATTGATCGTTGGCTTAATCGGAACGTGGCTAGTCCGAAAGGACATTATTTCAATTTGAGTTCCTGATTTGAACATGGATCCTCCTCGGGTTGAGTTAATTGATTATGATGCGATTGAGATTTATTTGATGTAGTCACATTTGGACCCTAAGAATTAAGAGTGGTATGCCATCGTGCACCGACTGCCACGTATTCTAGATTTCCCCTAAGGAAATCAGACTCTCCCTACCGCTGAGATGTCTAGGGTGAACACACTGCTCTAGGTCTTCGTGAGGATATCAGACATCCTTAGCCAGAACTGTCTAGGGCGAGTAGACTTCCTCTAGGTTTTTGAAAGGAAATCGGACATCCCTTATGGATTGTCTAGGGTGAGCAGTGAGGCTGACTACCCCAAACACCATAGGTTTCCATTTGAAAATCGGATTTATGTCCAGGTTGGGTTAAGGCCCTAGGTTTCCATGTAGAAAATCGGACGATATCCAAAGCGGGTGATATGATTGTATTCCTCTCCATCATGGAGACATTCACCATATGTTGATAATGCATGTGTATGAGATAATATTATGCCTAGATTACATAGGTTGTGTAAGGATATTTGAGATTATGTGACACATGTGGATATGATTTATTATGCATCATCTTGATATAGTGTGGTTTAGACACTTGTCGTGCAGGTGAATGAGCTATGGAATGTATGAGATTTATATTTGCATGATCTGAATTAAGTGTTAGAGACATTATCATGCATGTTTATGTGATATGAATGCATGATCTGATTCATGTGATTGAGAAATTATCATGCAGGTTTATGTGATATGGTTGCATGATCCAAAAGTGTGTGAGAGATACTTCTCATGCGGTTTATATGTGACATTATACTTGATATGATTGGATAAGGATCATTACTTATGCAAGATGGATGCTAAGTCATGACAAGATTATTTATTCCCTGACTTAATATACATGTTATTTGCATGCTAGATCTTTTACTTATCGGTAAGTAGGCGTTTAGTAAGGGGATGATCAAAAAAGGATATACCATGTCATTTATGGATCTGAATTACCATATTGTTATGCTGTGATGATCTTTCTGATTTTGTTGCTGTCAACAAACCATTATTGAATTTTGTACTCACCCCATTTTGTGTTTTATTTTGGGGCTGCACGGCCCAACGTGCAAACGAACATGATACTTTATACAAAGGACGTTATGAGTACTCATCGGATTAGCTTTTGTCACATTCTGATGGTGCTTTACTTTCTGATTTTCATCTTTCTAGAGCTTGAAAACAGAATATGGTGGATTATGTATGTTACTAGTGTTTATTTGTAGTTATTAGACATCTCTAACCTTTTCAAACTTTGAGCCATGTGTGGACTCCAGAGATTATGATGTGGGTTGTGTGTGAGGATGATGATGATGGTTTATTTTATTATCATCTTTATCCTTATTACTCTTGCTTAAAGGATGTGAGGTACACAATTCCATTACTTGAACCGTCTGTATGAGGGACTAAGTCTTCCACAAATTTGATAATCCGTTCAATTTTGTCGCCCCCGCACATTGACCAGCCCTTGGACAGGGTTCGGCTTAGGTCGGGCGGAGCCGGGGCGTGAAAGGTGATCTCCAGAGATGTAATCTTTGATGTAGAAGGCTCATGAAACTTTGAAGAAAACAATGATGCATCTTCAAAAGTATATATAGAAGATGAAAAAGAAGGGACTTCATCAAGTTATCAAACTTCAAATGGTTCAGTCACAAAATAATGAAACTCTTCCTACACATCATGACTCAAAGCAAGATTCAATCATATAGCAAATTAATCCAAATGATATGAATGTGATGTTACATTCTTTTCTTGTGATCCAACAAAATTTGAAGATGCTTTAAGAGAATAAGTTTGGATAGAAGCAATGGATAGTGAAATGAATATGATTGAGAAAAACAAGACATGAGAATTGGTTGATAAACCTTAAAACAAAGAAGTGATTGACTTGAAATGGGTGTACAAAACTAAGTTCAATGAAAATGGTTCAATGCAAAAACACAAAGAAAGGCTAGTTGCAAAAGGATACTCACAACAAACCGTCATTGATTTCAACGAAACTTATACTCCCAATGCAAGAATGGAAACTATAAGAATTGTTCTTACACTTGCCGCTCAATTGAAACTACAAGTGTATCAATTTGATGTCAAATCTGTCGTTTTAAATGGAGAGCTAGAAGAAGAAGTTTATGTTGAGCAACCACAAGGATACAAAGAAAAAAGCAAGGAAGGAAAGATCTAGAAAGTCAACAAAGCTTTGTATGGACTCAAACAAACTCCAAGAGCATGGAATAGCAAGATTGATAAGTATTTCAAACAAAATGGATTCCAAAGAAGCCTAAGTGAGCCATCTCTCTTATGTAAAGAAAGAAGATATGCATGATTCCAAAGAAGCATAATCTGATAGTGATTATGCTCGTATCTTTAATGATAGAAGCACTTCTGGTTACATCTTTACATTGGGAAGCAAGGTAATATCATGGTCATTAAAGAAGCAAGACACCATTGTTCTCTCCTTCGCTGAAGCCGAATACATCTCATCTTCAAGTGCATCATGTGAAGTGGTTTAGTAAAGGAAAATTGTCAAGGATCTCAAGTGTGAGTAAGCAAATCTAACAACAATTTTTTGTGACAACATGTCGGCTATTGCAACGACTAAAAATCTAATATTTTATGGAAGAACAAAGTACATTGAATTGAGACATCATTACATAAGAGAATTAGTGGAGAAAGGTGAAGTTGAATTGAATTTCATCAAGACCAATTATTAATTAGCCAATGTATTCACCAAAGCAGTAACAATTAAGAAGTTTATATATTTTAGAAACCGTATGAAAATTACAAATTAAGAAAGGGAATTAAAAACAGGTCTATTGTCTAGTGGCATTACTTTATAATTTTCATGAACTTTTAGGATTGTTTGTTTATGTAATGAGCATCTTTTATGTTAGGGGTTTTTTATATTGTAATAGAAATGACATTCCGGCTGTGAACAGAGAGCCGTCATTGCAACAGTAAAACAGAGCCTCATTTTTTCTTCTCAGTTCATTATCTTCTCTACACAAATCCCTTTGATCTTTCCTATTAAAAACTATATCCATTACAATTTTCTTTTACCTTCTCTCATCCTCTCCAACAGATAATGAGTGGATATGAAGGTCTTTAGAACCAACTGTTTAGAGTGAGTGATTGAATACGACTCATTTTCATTATAGTCTGACAAAGCCGTTCCATCTTCTCTCTGATTGAAAGTAATTGAAATCTTCTTTAGTTGAGTCAACTTGCCGAACTCTTTTAGCTGTTTGCCTCCCTTCACCACATCCAATAGGTGTAGCTTCTGCATAGATCTCAACTTCCCTAGGTTTGTTGGCAACTTAGCACCACGAAGACCACTAACATGAGACACCAACAGGTGGCGTAGATCTTCAAGTTTGATAATTTGTTTGGGCAATTTAGACACAAGGGTATCCTTTAAATCTAAAGTTTGTAGATTCTTGAGCTTCTTGATGGACTTTGGAATTTTTTGCTATATTTGTTCCCCTCAAACACAAGTACCTCAAGTGGAAGAGATTTACAATGGAACTAGGAATTGAAGCCAGTTCTATTTTATGCAGACTGAGAACTTTCAATGAGCAGAACATTTCTTATATTGATGGAGCTACACCATGTGGCCCAAATAGAAAGAGATATCGAAATTTAGAGAGTTTATTGATATCATATCCAAGATTTTGGCCATCAGTGTAGATTGCCAGGCGACGAGCTTCACCCCCCATCGATGTGTGGAAACTTTGGTCTTGGGATTTCAAAAGGATGAGTTCATGATCCAATTCATCGACTTGGCAGCTTTCCACTCTTTCAAAACAAAAAAATGTATTAGTGACGCATATGACCGTGCGTCACTAAAAAAATGTATTAGTGTCATATCCATCGCTAATAACCATGTTTATTAGTGACGCATAGTTCTATGCGTCGCTAATAAGCTCGTTATTAGCGACGCATATCACTATGCGTCGCTATTACTTTATAATTTATTTTTAAATTAATTTTAAGCTATGTAGAGAGAGAGAGAAAAAAAGAGGATATAGAGAAAGAGGGGGAGAGAGAGGAGAGGGGGAGAGAGAGGGATAGAGGAGGAGAGAGGGAGAGAAGAGAGAGAGGAGAGATTATAGAGAGATAGTGTAGAGAGAGAAGAGTGAGTATATAGAGAGTGAGAAGAGAGAGTATTGATAGGGGCAAAATTTAATTTTAATTTTTGTATATTTTTTATTATTTTTTTAAATAAAAAAATAATTTAAAAAATGTATTAATGATGCATATGACTATGCGTCTCTAATACTTTTGTTATTAGCGACGCATAGTCATATGCGTCGCTAATAACCATGTTTATTAGCAACACATATTATATGAATCACTAATAGCCACGGTTATTACAAATGTATATTACTATGCGTCGCTATTACTTTATAATTTATTTTTAAATAAATTTTAAAATGTGTAGAAAGAAAAAAAAATGAGAGAGGATATAGAGAGAGAAGGGGAGAGGGAGAGAGGTGGAGAGGGAGAAAGAGAGAGGGAAAGAGGAGGAGAGAGGGAGAAAAGAGTGAGAGGAGAGAGTATAGAGAGAGAGTGTAGAGAGAGAGAGAGGAGTGAGTATATAGAGGGAGAGTGTAGAAAGAGGGAAGAGAGTATAGAGAGAAAAGGGGAGTAGAGATAGGGGTGAAATTTAATTTTAATTTTTGTAATTTTTTTATTATATTTTTAAAAAAATAAAAATAATAATTAAAAAAACGTATCACGCATATGATTATGCGTCACTAATACTCTTGTTATTAGCGACACATAGTAATATGCATTGCAAATAACGATGTTTATTAGCAACACATATTTCTATGCATCGCTATTACTTTATAATTTATTTTAAAATTAATTTTAAAATATGTAGAGAGAAAAAAAAATGGAAAGAGGATATAGAGAGAGGGGGAGAGGGGGAGAGAGAGAGAGAAAGAGAGGGAGAGTGTAGAGAGAGATATAGAGAGAGGGGGGAGAGAGAGGAGGAGAGGGAGAGAGATAGGGAGGAGAGAGAGGGAGGAGAGAGAGTGGTGAGAGAGAGGAGAGAGGGTGGAGAGAGGGTGGAGAGAGTGAGAGAAGAGGACGAGAGAGGAGAGAGAGGGGAGTGAGATAGGTGAGAGCAGAGAGAGGAGGGGATTTATTTTTTAAAAATAATAGTATTTATGGTGTTTATTAATAAGTGTGGTAAATACTTCATTTTTGGTGACATACTAGTAAACATCGCAAATATGGAACATATTTGCAATGCTCATTCCATAGTGTCGCAAATGCATAGGAAATGGGCAAAGAAAATAATGTAAATGCATAAGAAACGGGCAAAAGATCGTTATTTTGAGCATCGCTATGGGAAGAGCGTCTAAAAAATGTACACTTATAGCGATGCTTCTATTGAAACGTTGCAAAAAATAACGTTTGTAGCGACGCAACTATAGAAACGTCGCTAAAAATCCCGTGCGGGCATTAATTTTGTGTGCACGTGATAATCATTAGTGATGTATTAATAAACGTCGCTAATGTATATTATTAATGACACATAGTATTAAGCGTTGCCAATGAGCAATATCGACTGTAGTTTTAACGATGTAGTTAGCGATGTTTATAGTATTATTAGCGACACTTGTCGCTAATACTATTATTTGTTGTAGTGAATTTATGTTTGTAAAGATCACTAACATACACTCTTATTAATCTACCCATATATAGACCTAACTATATCAAATATAATGCCTGCACAATGTACAATGCATCAAAATCAACCTAAAATCTACTAATTAACAGTTAGGCCCTATTTGTTAACATAGTCTATAGCATATATACATGCTTATATGGTCTCCCCCTTGGTATTTATTATATCACATATCACGGAGAATGGTTCACAATAAACTAATGAGCATTATTTTCCAAACCATGCCTACCAACAAAATTTCAATAAGCAACTAATTGTGTCCCATGCTTCTATAGTCCTTCAAATCCATACATGCAAACTAATCACCAAACACTCAATGTACATTTGTAATGTTCAATCTACCCATATATCACTACAACAAAAAAGACTCTAAGCGTCGCTAATAATTTTTAGTGACGCTTAAAATGCATCCCTAAATACGTCGCCAAAAATGGAGTCGCTATTGCTAATTAGCGACTCTAAGTGTCACTAATCATTTTTATTAGCGATGTTTACTTTTGCGTCACTATTTTTTTTTTTTGCGATGCATTATTAAGAGTCGCTAATAGTCTATTATTAGCGACGCTTAAATTTATGTGTCCTTAATAAGTAATTATTAGCGACACTTAATAAAGCATCGCTATTACCTAAAATTATTTTAAAAAATTAAAAATGCCTTATTAGCGACGCTTATCTAAGCGCGCTAAAAATAAAATTATTAAGACACATTATATAAGTGTCTATAATAAAAAATAATCATTAGCGACGCTTTTTAAAAGTGTCACTAATAAAAAATCTTTTTAAAAAAATTAATAAAATCGATTAGCGATGCTTTATAAAGCGTCGTTAAAAAATAAAAATTAATAAAAAAATAATGAGCAATGGTTACAAAAGCATCACTAATATAAAATAAAAAAACAAAATCCTGTCCCACGACATTTCGGGTTGGAAAGGGAGTAGGAAGGAGGGGAGGTCTTCACCTCCTCATCTTGCAACAAGAGGGAGGGAGAGGGATGGGTCGGGGTGGGGAGGGGAAGAGAGGGGTTGCACTGGATTTCCAGCACCATCCTCTTCCCCCCACAACTGAGGAAGGGAGTGGGGAGGGAGCAGTGGGAGGGGAAGAAGGGGGGGGCAACACAGGGCGGTTGGGGAACAGTCAGCGGGGGGAGACTGTTTGGATATGGGAGGAGGGTGACGGAATGAATCCTCTCCGGCGTGAGGCAGAGTAAATCCTCTCCGGCGGGAGGTGGAATGAATCCGGGGCGCCAAAGGCAAAAGGGATTTGGGGTGGCGGCAAATGGACTGGGTTCGGGGCGGCAGGGGGTGGCGGGCGGCAGGTGCAGAAGGGTGGCGTGGGAAGGGTGGGGGTGCACAAGCGGCGAATAAGGCTAGGGGCTACTGTCAAAAGGTTGGCGGGGGGCGGATTGGATCCGTGGAGGTGGGGGTGAAATGAATCCGGGGCCCCTACAGGCCTAATGGATCCGGGGTGGCAGCGGGTGAGCGGGTCCAGGGCGGTTGGGGGGGGGGGGGGGGGGGGGGGCATGGGAGTTGGGGGATGGCTGGGAGCACGGGCAGCGGGTAGGGCGGGGGAAGCTGTCGAAAGGACGGCAACCGGCGGGGGGTGGCTGTCGAAAGAACGGTGGGGCGGACATGAAGCAGGGTGGTGATCGGGGGAGAAGAAGACCGCAGGGGCAAAAATATCGCCTACACGAGCGAATACAAACTGCCCACACTGGCAAATATATACCACCCGCATGGGGGAATATATACCACTCGCGCAGGCGATTTCGCCCACGCAATCGAAACAAAGCCCGTGCAGGCGATTTCTCCCGAACGGCAGAAATTTAAAAACATTTCCCTCTCTACTCTCTCTATCACGTCACCCCCTCTCTCTCCTCTCTCCACCCTCTCTACTCTCTCACTCCTCACTGCCTCTCTCCTCTCTCTCTCTCCACTCTCTCTCCTCTAACCTCTCATCTCTCACCTCTCCCTCTCTCTCCTCTTTCTCCCTCTCTCCTCTCCCTCCTCTCTCTCCCCTCTTTTTCTCCTCTTCTCTCTCCCTCCTTCTCTCCTCCCTCTCCCCTCTCTCTCTCCCCCTCTCTATATCCTCTCTATTTTTTTCTCTATAAATAATTTAAATTTAATATAATAAGTTATAAGGTAATAGCAACGAATAGGAATATGTGTCGCTATTACATAGGTTATTAGTGGCGCATAGAAATCTGTGTCGCTAATACTAAGGGTATTATCGACGTATAGTCTGATATGTCTCTAATACTTGGCCGTATTAGTGACGTATATTCCTATATATCGTGAATACATTTTTATTTATTTAGTTTTTAATTAATTATTAAAAAAAATATTAAAAAAATTAAAATTAAAATTTTCCCTCTCTATTCTCTCTCCTCACCTCCTCTCTCCACCCTCTCCCTTTCTCCTCCATCTCTCTCTCCTCTCCCTCTCTCTCTTCTCTCTCCCTCTCTCCTCCCTCTCTCTACGCTCTCTATCTCTCCTCTCTCCCCCTCTTTTTCTCTCCCTCTCTCTCCTCCCTCTCTCTCTCTCTCTCTCTCACCTCTCTCTCCCTCCTCTCTCCTCACTATCTCTATCCTCACCCTCTCTCTCTCTCCCTCCTCTCTCCTCACTCTCTTTCTCCTCACCTGCTCTCCTATCTCTCTTCCCTCTCTCTCCTCACCCTCTCTCCCCCATCTCACTCTTCCCTTTCTCTCTCTCTCTCCCTCCTCTTTTTCTCTCCTCTTTCTTTCTCCTCTCTCTCTCTCTCTTCGATCCCTCTCTTTCTTCACTCTCCTCTCTCCATGCACTCTCTCTTCTCTCTCGTCACTCTCTCTCTCTCTCGATGCACTCTCTCTATTCTCTCTTCACTCTCTTTTATTATAAGTTATATTTTAAAATTAATAAGAAAATTAAAGAAAAAAAATATATCATATATAAATAGTCAAAGTTTAATCTATTATTAACACTACTTTTTATTAAAAAATTTATATTTATTTATGATATATACAATTAGTAAATATTGAATAAACTATATTATATTTAAGAAGATTATTTTAACATTTTTAATATTTATTTATTATGTATTAAATAAAATTAATTAATAAAGCTATTAGCGAGGCTTATCTATTGGCAATGGTATTTGCGATTCTTATTTAAAAGCTTTGCCAATAATGAAAATTTCTATTTTTTTATTTTTTAATCATAACTATTAGTAACACTTTTTAAAGCATCGCTAATAGTAGGACTATTAGCAACACTTTTGTCGCTATTGTGAAAGCCATTAGTGACGCTTAAAACAAGCGTTGCTAATAGTTACAATATTTTTTCTTTTTTTTATTTAAAATATATATCTTTTAGCAACGTTTGTGTAAAATGTGTCAAATAGAGGAACTATTAGCGGCACTTATAATAAAGCATCACCAATATTATTAGTATTAGCAATGCTTTAAATTAAGCATCGCTAATACGAAAATGTGTCGCTAGTAATTCATTCTTTTGCTACGCTTTTTTATGCGCCACAAGTAGTTGTTTTTAGTGACACTTGGTTGTGCGTCACTAATATTGCATTTTGTTGTAGTGTATATATACCTAACTATATGAAGTTTAACACCACACAATATACTTGAAGTACCTACCTATAATCTACCAGTCAACAGTTAGGCCCTATCAGTTAACTTTGTCTAAAACATACAAAATTGCTTCTATGGTCTTCTCCTTAGTATTCATCATATCACATATAACATATCATGGGACAAACTAAACTAATCAGTTAAATTTTTCTTTCTTATCCTACCTACAATATTTATATCATCAAATATTTCATTTCCATCTTTTATAATTAGATAACATACTTCATATATTTCAATCAAACTTATCTTACAACATCAAATTAACCAATCATAGCAATTCATACTTCCAATTTATACACCTATTATGAAATTGCTCATTTAACTTCCATTAAGATCTACTAAACATTTCATCACGCCATATCATAAAATTTCAAACCAAACCACATAATACACCGAAACAAGATATTCGATTCTTCAATTAACGAACCAGCGATGTAGGATCTTACCTTGCCATTTATATCATCTACTATTGATCAACTGCTGGCGAGATTGGTCAGAGGGCCAAGGGAAGAGACAAAATGGAGAGTAGGGCCAAACACCGTAATTTGGGAAGCTCACGACTGGATAAGTGGGATGGCGAAACTATGCCTACTTAGTATTGTTGCTTTCCTGAGAGG
Organism: Saururus chinensis; assembly: GCA_035235625.1. Taxonomy (NCBI): domain Eukaryota; kingdom Viridiplantae; phylum Streptophyta; class Magnoliopsida; order Piperales; family Saururaceae; genus Saururus; species Saururus chinensis. The sequence continues at coordinate 2,146,859 of CP141147.1, forward strand.
GAGAAGGTGGTCGCAATAGATTTCTCCGATTGGGAAATGACTGCCAGAATGAGAGATCGCCGGAGTGGAGAGCGAAGGATGGAAAAAAATAGAAACTTTCTCTACATCAAGAGTTCCACTGGATGACAGATGTCGTAGGTGGAGAAGGCTTGGCCGGTATGGTTGTCTCCGGGTGGATGGGAGGAATTCGGCCGGATGAGTGATCTCCGTAGGATAGATAAAAGCCGGGATGGGTCGAGAGCGAAGAATGGATAAATTGTAACTTTCAAACGCGAAAAATGTGACTTGATACCGATACCAGAGGAGAAGAAGGTGACGGTGAGGAAATACCGCTGAATGTGGGGTTGCTTGAAGGCAATCGAAATTTAGGAACGGTCGAGAGTGCTAGAGGGAAAACAAAATTTGAATTTGGGATGCAAATGGTAAAGTAGGATAATAACTTTTCATTTCGAATATTGGCAATTCAAGCGTGTGTGTGGAAAAGTCGAATGTGTGTAACTCTATTTGTGCAAAATTGATTTACCCGGCCTAAATTTGCATTTCGGCCTATTGTGAGGTTTAATTCTAATTTTTTTTCAAATGCTGATTGACCTTAGAGTCCTCGTACACCTTTCGGACGAGGGTGGTATTCTTGACTCCGACCATCCTGTGTATTGCGATCACTTCGAGCCTAGCCATGCCTTGCAGCAAGCGTATTTTTAGTTCAGCCACTGGTTTGTCGATACCATCAATCTCGGACTTTTCAGCAAAACAGTGCCCAGTGGGGATGCGAATCTGCTGTGGAGGGCTTCTCGCACAGCACCCACTAGCCACCAATGAGCAACTTCCACGTCAGAATCCTCCCATCTCCCTGAAAGTAATAGAGACGGGATTTGGGTCAAGGCCATCTCGCTTAAATTAATAGAGACGAAGACAGAACCCGGTTCTAACAGAGACAGAACCGGGAACCGGGTTCTTCTCTCTGCAACTAACAGAGGAAAACCAGTCTTAAGACGCAAATCCGAACAAGTTCAGAAAAAGCCGGGACTTTTTTTCCCACCTCTCATACTTCCTCCCTCCTCATCGACCGTCGCCACCGGAACCTTCCACAGCAGCGCCTCCCTCTTGATCGATCATGAACAAGAGCGGCCGGAACCAGACTTATCGCATAGATTCGAAAGGTGGCATCAAAGATCGGAGCACAACAAGATACTCATTCACGTGTTTTCGGCTGTTGCACTGCACCGCAATGTGAGTCATCCTCTGGTTGTCCACCTCCTCTTTGTTCCTGAAGCTCTTGGTTCATCTCCTCTTTCTGCGACCCGGCCCGACTGCTAGAGAAGACGGGAAGGTGGCTTGAAAGAAGGAATCTGGAGTGCAAGTCTCGGCAGATGAGTAATTCACATCCCATTTTTTGATGTTCTGTACCAAAGAAGAAGGTGAATATTTCCAATTCCCATGAAGGCCATCTAACCCACCACTCAACTCCTTGTTCTGGTCAAAGGAGTCACCCATCTCACATTCAGCTTTAACGACTCCCTTTTCCTCTTCTGCTTCTTCTTGTACCTGAAAATAGTAGCTCAGGACGTTGGACAAGGAGTAAAAATCCTTTCAGAGAAACTACAGCTTCCAGTGTCATCTCCTAACCGACCACCCTCTTACTCTTCTTTTCCCGCCTCTCACAGCTAGGCGCAGCACAATCAGGGAGAAAGGGAGATAGAGTCCAGACGAAATGAGGAGAGGAGGGACGACACCCTTCGATTAAAAAAATGCTACTAGTGGCCGCAAAAATCTGCTGTAGTTCAGGACAACAATTCAGTGACTACGAGGGCTACTGCAATCATATAGATATGATTATGCGGCTCTTTTATGCTGTTGTTGAGGAAGACAATTCAGGGACTGTGCTACATATTGCAACATATCAACTCTACAACTTTTGAACTACAGTTAGTGGTAAAGGTAAAAATTTTGACTATGTTTATAATCTTATGCAGTCTATGTTTTTTTTATGATAAAGCTTGTAACTTACTATGTTCATACCCCCATTTTTTTAGAATATTTAATACGGATAAGATTGAGGCAACTTGATCTGTGTAGACATATGTTGCTCTGTTATTGTTTGATAAATTTTATGAATTTTGCTGTTCAAACAAATTCTTAATTGCATCAATCAAAATGTCCCATTGTAGAATAATTAGTGTTAATTTTTAGGAGTGTTGGGGGCAGTGGGTTATCGACAAGAGTTATACATTACTGTATGTTTGGCTTGTTAATGTCTATTCTACTTTTTGGACACTGTAGCACAATGGCTAACATGTTCAAAATTTTTAAAGGATTTTCTTTTAATTCTGAAATACAAATATAAAATTACTTTGTACTTGGTGTCTATTACGTGAGATTTCTTGCTGATTCACATGTTCTTATATATTTTTTTATTTATCAAGTGTTTTTCTTTGTATACTGAATTGCTAGTCTAAAACTACGTTGGACTGGTGTTAATTCTATGAGATTTATTAACATGAACTTTTTCTATAAAAAAAAGTGAAGATAAATATTTCATATTTTATACTTTCTCTAATAAAAAAAGTGAAGATAAATATTCTTGGTTTTATTGAGTAGGCTCCTCTTTGTGTTGTTCATGATTTAGACAAGACCGAAAGAAAGGCAAGTTGGGGAGGTATCCTCCCTTAGCACCCTTTGGATGCAACTTAATCACAGCCTTCAGAGAGATGGAGAAGTGTCTCAAAAGCTCATTACCATGTCGTGTCTGGATCATCCGGTGCTACTGATACAGGGTTACACTTAGGTCTTGCCGGCCACTGAGTGAGTGGGCAAGGTAATTTGTTTTCGGTTGCACATTTTGATTTATCTTTTTCCCGTTGCAATGTGATTAAAAAAAAAAAGTAGGTGGTTACAATGCATTGGGGAGAAAAAGAAGAATTTAGGGTTTCAACATGAGATAACATGCTGAATTTCTTATCACTTGAATGCGATCCATTTTGTGTAGTATGATATTGAGCTGAATCGTTGGTGTCCATGAGTTTAAAATATGTATTGGCCCTTGTAGCATATAAAATGGAGTGAGGACTTATGAGTTTTTGGTTAAAAGATTTTGTTTCATGATTGGTTTTTGGCTTCCCTTATTCCTTGTGAGAAGTAGAAAATTGCAAAGTAGCTCATGAATGATTAATATCTTAAAGGAGAGATTTTGTCCATTTTAATAAAAAAATTTCTCTATATTATTATCTTTTCACATGATTCCCACGTTTCTTCATAGATTGCATGTCGTTGCCCTTTATAGTCCTACATTATAGGTGTAAAAATCATAAAGACAAAATTGAGTGGGCTCCCCCTGATTGTTCTTATCACTTGGTAAATAATTGGTTTTTGTGCAGTTAAAGTGTGAATTTGTCATGCCCTACATACAATCTCTACATAGACTCACCATTTAGTCATGTACTTGTTTTCATTGTTGATGTGTTCTAAAAATGGTTAGATGATGTGATTGGTATTTTTTTTCTCATTTACTCAATCTAGGTTGTAGAGTAAAAACATTTTTACTATTGTCTTATCTATTTCTATAATTTGACAAATCCTTATACTTTTTCTTCGATTACAAACGAGGCTACAAGCCCTGGCAGTTGGGGTTCTTTACACTCAACCAGAACTTCATATCAGTGCTCTCCCAACAGAAGTTGTTAGTTTTTATGTCGTCTCCGGTAAAGACTAGTTTTGTGAGTGATATGCATGCTAACTCTTGATGATAAACTTATGTTATTGAGTCTACTAATATCATAGATAATAATTAGAAGGCTTACATGCTGCTCAATTAAAGAATTAACCTTGCTAATTGTGTTCATCAATCAATATATATATGAAGTCATAATTAGTATTCTAACACCATTGTGTAATTATTAAACAATCTTAATGATTACATTAGCCACTATAGTATATTATGAAATGGTATGTGATTCATTCTTATTTAATTGTGTAGGCTTCAAATGGAAGAATTAGAAGTGGACCTCGGTAATACTCGTGATCCTGCAGAAGAAAAAATAAGGGAGATATGGGAGCCAGAAGTTGGTATGAGATTTTCTTCCGAGGAAGAAGCATATGAGTTTTACAATAAGTATGCCCGAAATGTTGGATTTAGCATTCGTCGAGCCAACTCCCGTACAAATGTGAAAGGTCAAAGGTGTTATAGAAAATTTTGTTTCTCTAAAGAAGGTCAAAGACTATTTGATAAGAGATAGGAAAATCCAAAGAATCCTCGACCAGAAACAAGAGTTAGATGTGAAGCCCATCTGGTCATCAATTTGCAACAAGATGGTGCATGGCATATTCGGACTTTTGAAGAAAAACATAATCAGGAGGTCACAAACCAAGTCTATGTTAATAGGCTAAGGTCGGAAAGGAGAATGAGTATTGTTCAAGTTGTTGCTGCAGACATAGCAGATGGTTCAAGGATACGCCCGAGAGAAGTAGTTGAATTTATGGCTAAGCAAGTAGGGGGGTTTGAGAACCTTGGCTTTATTCAGGAGGACTACAATAATTACTTACGTACGAAGCGCCAAAAAACAATTGACCAAGGAGATGTTTTTGCCATAATCAAGTATTTGAAAGGGAGGCGTACTCAAAATTCCTCATTTGAGTATAGCATGCAATATGATGAGGATCATAAAATAACAAACTTCTTTTGGGCAGATCCGGTTTCGATTATGGATTATCATCATTTTGGAGATGTTGTTTGCTTTGATACCACATATAGGACTAACAAATATTGTCGCCCATTTGGTTTGTTTGTGAGTTTAAATCATAATAAGATGACCATTATTTTTGGAGCAGTTTTATTATATGATGAAACAATCCAAAGTTTTGAGTGGTTGTTCAAGACATTCACAGATACAATGGGTAGTCATCCGAAGACAATTTTAACTGATCAAGATAAGGCAATGGCTAGTGCAATAGCTTCGGTTTTACTTAATACCCATCATCATATTTGTGTGTGGCATATGTATAGGAATTCCTGTAAGCATCTTAGCCACTCATTTAATTTAGTTATTGATGGCAAGAAGCCATTTGCCCATGACTTCAGCAAATGCATTTATGATTATGAGGATGAAGAAGAATTTTACACAGCATGGGATAATATGCTTGAGAAGTACGAACTTCATGGAATTGAATGGCTAGAAGGGTTATTCAAAGAAAGAAAGAAATGGGCAATGGTTTATAGGCGACATATGTTCATAGGTGATATGAAATCAACACAGAAGAGTGAAAGCATGAATGGTATTCTAAGAGGATACTTGGAATCTGAGCATAATTTATGCAGGTTTTTTTATCATTATGAGAGGCTATTGGCTGATATACATCGTAAAGAAGGGAATGTTGAATTTAAGATGAAACATAGCATGTCAATTGTGACTGTTCATTCTCGGATCATGAAGTATGCTTCAAGTGTTTACACACCAGTAATATTCAAGATTATCGAAAATGAATATTTAGGTTGCCTAAACTGTGTTGTCATAGAGGTTGTTGAGCATGGTGTGATGAAGGAGTGTACAATTGAAATGGATCAAACAAAACGGAAACACATTGTCAATTATGATCCATCAACCAATGTAGTTGATTGTAGTTGTAAGAACTTTAATTTTGTGGGTATCTTATGCCGTCATGCATTTAGGGTACTTGATCACTTCAAGATACTTGAGTTGCCTCCACAGTATGTTCTGAAAAGATGGACCAAAGAAGCAGAATCTGGTAGTGTTATTAATCATCGTGGTTCTATAATTGAAGCATATCCAAATGTTGCTCTCATGAGGAGGAATAATGATTTGTCTAGCTTTTAGAAATTTGACAATAGAAGCAACACTAACTGAGGATGCAACTTTAATTGACCTAAACTATGTGGATATAATTTTGAAGGAAGTGCGAGAGTGTAATAATCGAGTAATTTCACAACAAACCGATGTCATCTCACATGGTAGGGTTTGTGATAGCCATCATGATTCAATTGGAGTAGACATAACTTATAGTAGAAGTGGCAAAGCACAAGTTGACGATGTTAATGATAGTGCAACTTCCCCACTAGTTAAGGGCTTCAAAGTAAAACATGGAGGAAAGCGTGGCGGTCCTAGGATTAAAAGTTGTCTTGAGAGGACTACAAAGAATAAAGCACTTCCAAAAAAGAAGGCCACCAGATTAAATATGGACAATTGTTGTGTCGAGGTATTATATTTTTTTTTTAGTAATTGACTTGTACGCTAACCTTAGCTAAATGTATAGGTTTTAAATACTCTTTTCTATGGTGCAAAAATTAACCAATGGACTTCCAAGTGATTACATGCAAACTCAACTTAGTCAAATAAATTCCCAATTGGAGTCTTCTTTACATAGCTAATTGCCCGCAATGATCACTGACCAACATGGTTGTAGCATGATGAATTTATTATTTGTAAAACTCATAATCTTTTCCTTTTGGTTATCATCATTAATATACATATGTATAACTTCAAATATTAACAACTGAATATGTTTACAGATGCAAGATGTTTCTATACCTATGCAAGGGGATTTGATCACTAGCAACATAGATACCATCGGAAGTAGGCACCACTACTTAGACCGAAGTAGCTCTCAACAACCTAACTAGGTTGGATATTGTATCTGAAAGGTGCATATTATAGGTTTATCAAAATTTAATCCTTAGATTGAGCATACTATAGTTTTGTTCATGCAGGTGGAAGATTGTTTTTGTTAGGGGATGAAGTTGTTAAGACTGCTATCCTCATTATGTGTACATTGAAGTTTCGACTACTTATTGTGAAGAATGCTTTAACATACGATACTTGTGAAGAATTTTTTGGAGAGGAGAAGGGATTTTTTTGTGATAGCCATGTATTTAGCAACCAGTCAATTTTTTGTAAACACTGCACATATGCAAGTAGAAACTTGGTACTTTTTTGTGCCAAAAAGGATACATATTAATAATCAGATTTTGCTCTTACTTTTCATTTTTGTAATATTGTTTGGTACTTCACAGCAGTTAACACTTGATAATATATTCTATTATTTTCCTATATCAATCAGCACTTCACTTACTCTCCCAACAATGACCACAGAAGACTAATTTGCACATTAATTTCATATTCTTTTTAGTGTTATAAAATGCACCTTGCCTTCACCTGCTATGGTTACCTTAGGTCCTTTTTCTTTATCTTCTTTTCTTTTCCAGTAAATGAGGTCAGTGGATGCTTATGGTGATATTCCATCAATTGATTGAGTGTGTCGTATTGTAGTATCTAACTTGCAATCTGTGTATAAGTTTGGAACTCCCATGGTCTCGAAGAAGGTTGATTTGGAACATGTGATGTAATGACGTGATGGGGGATTTTAAAAATACCATTTCAAGACACGGCTTGGAAATTTCTTTTAATGAAGAGAAATGATGTCTTATTGCTTCTAAGAACCTTTCTCCAGGTAATTCTTTATGTGTTTGTTGTCTTCTAATCTGTCATGTTTATGTTTTTCATATGTTGCACTGATGTCTTTCTTATTTCTTAATTAGTATATTTTAGACATACCACGTCTCCATCTATATGGTGAGAGAGTGAATGCATTTGAGCATTTAATACAATGCATAAATTGAGTACATTTTGGCATTCAAGCATGTATGTGTGCCACTCCTTAATCGATGTGTTTATGGACTTGTTATAATACCTATATTTGTTTATGCTCTTTTTGTCAAGAGAACAATATCAACATCCTTTTTCTAGTTTGTTTTCATTATATGCAAACATGTTGTTTCTCCTTTTCCATCTTCTTACCAGATTAGGGTAAAATCTGTTCAAAGTCTCCCTCATATGCTTATACTTGGAACATTTGTTCGTTGTTATGCTTTCAACTCTTAGTGTAACTTCTTACTATTAGTGAATATTTTTAGCTGTTCTTATTGAAATAAAGAAGTAGAAGTTTACATTTTATGTAGGGTAACTAATCACTTTATTAACTTCTATAGAACATCAACAATACTTTGAAATAATTCTTGCAATATATGACAAATTTAATGTTAATTCTATTATGCATTCACTATCTTTAACTTTGACAATTCTGGCTAATTTTTTTGTTGCACAGTATAATTCATTTAATTCTATGGATACCGACATAACATGAAGTAATCTAGGACATATTCTAGTTTAAATTATTATTGTTTACATAAAAGTCTTAGAATCATTGTTTGTGCTGAGAAGGTGCATATTAATTTCCTTGTTTGTTGCAGGGCTGATCTGAAGCATTTTAAACTTGAGCAAATAAAAAAAATGATTGTTGCCTACCATGTGAGTGTTTGGTTTGCATATGCTAATATAATCTGTTTATGTTAATGCTTATCTTATATATATATATATATATATATATATATATATAGAGAGAGAGAGAGAGAGAGAGAGAGAGAGAGAGAGAATGAATTTCTTGGCTGCCTCTATAGTGCCATTGTTATCTTGGTTTTAACAAGAATGGAATGCATGTGGGTTGCTTATAATGGAGGGAAAAACATTTGTTTAACTTCTAGGTTAGTTGTGTTTTTTTATTGTTTATGAAGTACTGGCTTGATTTTACAAAACTTTATTGTTATGTCAGATTTTGTGGTAGAGTTCAATATAATTGTTGCATGAATTCGTTGCTCTAGCAGTCATTGATGTTGAACCAAAATGTCAAGTTTCATATTATCAGGACATTGCTAGTTTAGACAATGACACTTAATAAGCCTCATCTCATTTGAAATCATAATTTCATGCACCAGCATAAGAGAACCCAATCATTACTATCCTGCCTGCAGATCATAATGATGAAAAATGGATAACTGCTACAATATCCTGAGTGATGAGTTACATGCTCAGGATAAGGGCATAAGACCAAGCTGTTTATATACCATGGAACATTTTCTTGTTGGTGACAATGGTAGACATGCAGGAAACAAGGGGAGTGTAGTAAACACTTATATTCTTGACCCTAGAGTACACTGAAAAGTTCTATGCTTCAAATAACTGTATATTACAAGTTATGGAAATATATAGGTCAAATAACTATGTGCAGTTTTTTATTACAAGATAGGTAATGACTAACATTCTCTGTTTAACTATGTTATGTGTAGTCATCAATTTCATGATGGGATGTTATTCGTAAAGGATAAGAAAGTACTGGATATACCGGTGCAGTTTTTTCTATTTTTGTTCACAATATAAACACTATCATAGTTTATCCAAATGAGTGTTGTTTATGGCTGTTTTTTTACTTTTCCTTTTATGATTATTTGAATTAAACCTTTCTTGTTTCAGGAACAATTACTGTTGGAACAGTTTGAAAAATCACGGCTAAAGGTACCGGATGCCATTTTGTTGGTTATTTCATTTCAGCATCCTATCATGTAGCTGCAATATTTGTTTAAACAGAACAACATTTGAGGATTTGTAATTCATGAAAAAAGCAAGCTTTGTTATCTACATTCTCACAAACACTATGTCAATATGTTTTTTTTCATGTTGTTTTAATTCTTTTCTATATATTTCTATCACAACAAAAAGTTAGGAACATTGCACTCAAGTTATGAGGGTATTATTTTTTACCAACGTATATAATATACAGTGAACCTTCTAAAAAAATGCAAGTCATTTTTCTTTGGTTTGACCACTAGTTTATGAATTTTTTGTCGGTTGTTTTAGCTCTAGCTTGATAGTTTTAGAATATCTCATGGATTTCTGAAATGATATTCTGACTATGTTTTGTATGTTGACTTTTATTTTATTATCAGGAGCAGCAAACCTCTATGGAGAATGAAATTTTGTGCAAGCAGGCAACTCCAAGCTATACTCCATTTAGTTCTTATGATTGTCTGATGGATTGAAAACAATCCGTTGATGATAATGGCTTTAATTTATTTGCAGGTTGAAGAATTACGAAGGATTCAAACAACTCCAGTGGGAAAGTATCTACAACTGAGCTCTGTTGATGGGAAACAATCCTGCTTGACACTTGATCAAACTCCTGAAGTGGGAGATGATGCTGAATTTCAGAACCAGGAAGATTCAACCACAACTTTGCACTGGGGGTACTTGTCCCTTTTAAACTGTTTTATATTTCCATTCATCTTTCATTCTCTCTAGTTCGTCATCTTTGCAATTAGAAGTCTACAACCACCAGATGTAGGTAAATAGTTTTGGCCATTTCTCATGGAAAAGAATAAATGAATTATTGAATCATAGCTATTAAAATAAACATATGTTATGTGCTATTTTTTATTACAAGACATGTAATGACTAGCATTCTCTATCTAACTATGTTATGTGCAAATTTTTATTACAATTTTGGTGAATAGTAAATCTCAGGATGCTTATCATAAGATACTATCAAAGAACAAAAAAATTTCAAGTTGAAGATTAGAAGTCAGCAACTAGTTTAAACCTATTCTTGTAGGAAACACCCTTGTAACTTTTAATGCATCATCATTATCTTGTGGTTAGTAATGCATCTGATCTATACCAAATAGCATAAAATAATAGAGAACATTATCTTATCTATTTGCAACAGTGAATATCTTAAAAAGGCAGAGAAACAAACTACAACTTTTAGTTTTGGAAATATATATGTCAAATAACTATAGCAAGAATAAGCATATAAGCCAAATAGTAGAACCATAAAGACAACCACATAAGTTAAAATAAGCTAAGTTTCCTGCTTTGAAATGTGATATTACGTGTTAACTAGATTCTCTCGTCGCAAACTGCGTATACGGAACCTTATTTAAATATAGTCAAATGAAAAGTTGGATTGAGTCATATGACTGTTGATTATGTTTAAGAAACTATATTTTGATAAAAATATTGTTCGTTGATATGTCCAAAAAAACCTATAAATGCTGAGAGTTCATGTAACTTAACTTCATTTATTTATATCTCATTTTTACTATGCCTTTGTTGTGTCTTGACTTCAATTCCTGATTTCCTTATGTTGCTCCACCTTTTTTAGTTTAAAACTCTCGTGTTTCCCATCCTTATCTCTTTTTGATAGAATGCTCTGGTCTTTGTCCCTAACCATTATGAATTCCAATGCCTTGGTAATATTATTTAATTTCTTACCTTACATTTTTTATTTGGTCACATTTGCAGGTACTGTAATTAGTCTGATAAGCTAACAACATCTTCTTTATATTGCCTGTCTGTGTGCTATGTAAATACTCTTTTATCATGAACTGCTATGTCTTCTTTGGAGCTTGCAAAAGTGTTTGGAAGCATTTTTTTATCATGGGAATATTGGGAAGGCCTTATGAGAGGTGGATCCTTTGATTTTCAAAGTAGCAGAAACATATGTCCAAGTTAGTTGGGTGGATCATCATTTGAGTTTGTGTTGAATGCATCAATGAACAAAGTGACTGCTTCAGCTATAAATGGATGATATAATTGAAGAGCAGTTCTGGATGCATGAGTTCATGCTATTTTGGATGTTCTTGTGAATGGTGATGCATCTCTTGCCAGGCCATGGAAGCCGTTGTTTCTATTTTTCTTTTTTCCTTCCCTTGTTTTTTTTTTTTAACTCAATATGTGGCCCAAGAAGCCTCATTGAATCACAAACCTTGGTATAGAATGCTTTTGATTCATTTCAATTTGATAATCAGAAAGTAACTTTTCACCATGTCCATCATGCACCGCTTTTGTTATGTGACGATTTAAAAGGTGATGGATCTTTAGACTCAACTTGTCTACTTAGTGAGAATTTGCAGCTAGAGGATGATTTGATTGTATATGGAACATGAAATCTTGAGATATCTTCCCATGTTTCTACTGGTTTATTTATGTTAAAATAAATTTTCACATAAGTAGTGGCCATTTAGCTATAAATGCTCTAGGGTCTTTGTTTATTGACAAAGAACTGAAAGAAGAAATGTAATTTATATGCCTTCTATATCCAACAACAAAATAGATATAACTGGTATATTTCCAGCATAACTTATCGGGCTCACATTATAAAGATGTACTTGGTTGTATCACTTGCCGAACCCCTGTGATTTTCCATGATCAAGTTTTTTGTGATTGTCCCTTAGTGAGTTTTTCCTTTTAACAATTTAGTTTGAATTGTTTGAGCAAGTAAACAGAGAAGTGATAAATCTCAAAATTTGACAAAGGCAAGACAGGTAATAAACTTATATGAGGTGGTAAATTTTTGACTATTTCAGTAAATGAAGTAAAAATATATAGAATGGACATATATCTCAGTATCCCAAGCATCATTGGTAAGTTTCAGTCTGGAAAATTTTATATGCTTTAGCTTCCAGTGTCATAATTAATTAGGAAGTGTAGTTGACACACATACCTGTCATCAAGTAGTCAATCTATTAACTAGATGTTTGTTAACCAAATCAATAACTCATTGGGAAAATACTCCCAAACCACTAGGATAATTGCCCAGATCACGGAATGATAACATTTCTGTGTGTTTTGTTTTTTAACTGGTGGATGGAAGTGTGAAAATTCTAATAAATCGTCTGTTTGTAGCGTTGAGTTGGGAATATATATATATATATATATATATATATATATATATATATATATATATATATATATATATATATATATATATATATATATATATATATATATATATATATCAAACACCCACACCTATGACATATAAAAGATATAAATTAGTATCATGTAGCTCCCACATAAAAATGAAAATATAATTATGTACAAAGTATAAAATACCTGAAGGACAAATGTGGCTCCAATCAATGATCAATATCCCTCAAACTTGCCTTCCTCCTTCAACACAAGCTTCCTATGGAGGGCTAAGGCTGAGCTTACTAAAAAGTCATAAATACCTTGTGGCCAGTCATACCGATGGAGGTTGCCCATGTCTTCCACCAGGTCAACTAACTCGTTCTTGACCACATGGTTGGTCTGAGGAAATAGAAGACATACAAAAATGTGCAAGATGATCAATCTTGCACAATCCTCCATCGATTTAGAATCAGTCTTGCCCGCTAATAGGTCCAGTTTCCTCTCAATTTCAGACCTTGTAACCTTTTTCCCAAAATGACGCTTACAAAAATCACCCCTCTCTCATTTCTAGCCGAATACCACCTGATTGCCCCCCATTTTTAGGCCAGTGATGAGGGCCACATCCTCCATAGTAAAGTCCAATCTGTGTCCTTTGAATGTGACCCCAAGTTGAGCCTCAGACCAATAACCCAAAATAACTTCAAATAGTGATGCCTGACAAATAATGGTTATGGCATCAAGCAATCTGATGAATGGGGTCTGGCCAACCAAGTTCTTCACCTGTGGGAAGGTAGAGAGAATACTGATTGACTTTGCTAGTCCCATGGGGGTGCAAGGGACTTTTAGTGACTCACGCCTAATATTTTTTGACCCTATTGCAAGGTCAGGGCCCCTCTTCTTCAATTCAAAAACTTCTACATAGATATCCATGGATGAGTACAAAGGTATATAGATGTTTAACAAAAGTGTTGAGTATACCCCATGAATAACATAGCCATATAATTCAATATCTTATGAGTAGAGATCTCAATTCAAGAATCATTTTTACTTAAGAATCTTTTAAAATGAAAAAGAAAATTAAAATAGTTGGTGAAACATACATCAAGAAGCTTGTTGAAAAGTTATAACAATAAAGCTAAATCATTATACAAATAATGTTATAAAGTCTTAGCAATTATGCAATAACAATTTACAAATAATGCTAACATGGTTTAGCAATAATGCTTGGAAAATGTGGCATACATAAATGATTGATAATAGGATTATCATATACGATAATGCTAAAGCATCAACAACAATGCTAAAACATTAGCAATAATCATAATACATCAACAATACTCTTACAAGTTCAACAATATTGCTAACATTATTTAACCATAGGGATTAAAGAAAACATACTTGATTTATTCTCCATGATATAGGGATTTGATATATGGAAGCCTCTTGTGGAGAAGGCACTAAATGTTCAATGACAACTCCTAAAACCTCATAAAGTGCATTCATAAAGTTATAATGTTGTCAAGAGAATTTACCATTTCATTTTTAGAATAATGAATCACATAACATAAAACTAGAGACAAAACGTATCAATAGTAAACAAGAAATCAATATAAGCCAATTTCCTCTGTGTGATAAAAAATAAGCGAACTCCTCTAGGTTTCATAAAAATACAAGAGCAATCAAGCTTAAGTAAAAGTCATAGAGAAAGACAAAACATAGGGGGGTAAGCAACACCAAAAGGAGTTAAGACCAAACTAAATAATAATCATGAATGTAAGCAAAATTCACAAACAAATGCACAAATGAGATGCTTGTATGTAGTTTGTAGCATTAAGCAAATTTCTTTAAAAGTGACATGAATGGCAATCAAAATACGAACAATCTGACCATATGAGGGATTTCAAAATCTCAGGTCCTAAGAAAGAGATATAAATGACAAAATAGATTAAAACATAGGCTAACAATTGAGCATTGAAAGATAATTTATTAAAAGACATTGAGAGGCTTTTTCTGATAAATTGAGCGTGGCAAACTGAAAACGAAAGAAATTCATAGAAGAACGAAGTGACTATTATTCAACAGACAAAAATAACCAAAAAGTTGGACAGACCCAAATCAGAAAAAGTAAAAACAAATGAATATGGTAGAACGGAGCAAGTTCCAAATGAACAAAAGAAAAAAATGTCCAAATGAAAGCACATAACTACTCAACTAGACACAAATGCAATGAACCAATTGAGAGATCAGATAGACCCAGGTCGGGATATGGAGATAAACACGACATGATGACAGAAATAGAACCCAAATCAAAAAATTGTTATAGGGGAGTTTCCAGAACGGGTGAGGCCGAGACCCACAAAGGCAAACCAGCAAAAATGACTCAAAATTGGGCAATGCCAACAGAAGGCAAAGGAGAAACAGAGCACGAAATGCAGGCTCGCCCTGCACCATGCTTCACCAACATATATAGAATAAGCAGGGACTAGACAAAGAAAATTAATGCAAAAACACAATGATATAAGAGACAGATGAAGAGATATTTGGCATTACTATTTGGGAGCCGCTGCGACTTCCTCGGTTTCGGCAATGACGGCCATTCAGGAGGGAGGAGGTGTGAGAGGTAGGAAAAAGGGAGGCTTTTCCGACAACTAAGTGGTCGTGGTCGATCAACAGGGAGGAGGTATGAGAGGCGAGAAAATAGTCTGGGCTTTTTTCTCCCATGTTCTTTTGACTAGTTTTCCGGTGGGGATTTGGTCAAAGTCGAGTCTATGCAGTGGACAAGGAGGGAGGCGCTGCAGTGGACAGTTCTAGTGGCGACGGTCGACTAGGAGGGAGCAGGTACGAGAGGCAGGAAAAAAGTCCGGGTTTTTCTGATCTTCTTCTCTCCTGTCTTATTTTAAGACTGGGTTTTCTCTGTTAGTTTCAGAGAGAAGAACCGGGTTCCCAGTTCTGTCTCTATTAGAACCGGACCGGGTTCCATCTCTGTCTATGTTAATTTAAGCAAGATGGTGGTGACCCAAATCCCGTCTCCGTTACTTTCAGGGAGATGGGAGGATTTGACATGCAAGCTGCTCATTGGTGGCCAATGGGTGCTGAGCGAGTAGCCCTCACCAGTAGATTTGCGTCCGCCCAGTGGTAGAGGAGGAGCTCGATGCACCTGTACCTGTGCATGTCAGAGAAAATTTATTTCTTCTGTCGGACATGTCGTTGATGCGGCGCCTGATCTTCGGGATCTCACAAGCAATATTTCTCCATTGTCTCACCCAATCTCTGACTTGCTCTTGGCTGCTCGCTGCTGGTCCGCATCTTTCAGGACTGCTTGCATCGCCTTCAGATCATCCTTGATTTGTACGACATTGTCTCGGACACTTATCAACCTCTCCACTTTGTCCACGAGAGGAGGGGCCATGTTCTCCTTCTGCACCTGACCCAGCTGATTCACCAATACAGCCGTCACGATTTTAGCCATTTCCTCCTATCGCAGAAAATTGAAGAATGCTTACAGATGAGGTTTCGATCAGATGCTTAGTTTGGGCCTTCTATATCAAAGCCAGAGCTCCATTTTACCATCCCAAGCCATTTTTTAGGGAGATGTACAGAGCTAGATCGTTTGTGTCCATTGGAGGCTATTATCAGTCATATGGCTCGCTTTCGTTCGTGAAGGTCAAGCAGTGAATCAAAGAACCAATTTAATTCAATAACGTTTGTACTTTTCGCATTAGGTTAGAGCTCACCCTATTGCCATGATCCAATAGATGAAAAAATAACTAGTCATTCACCTTCCCCCGTGACCAACAGTAACATTTCTGGGCAGGCCAGTTATTTATTTATTTTTGTAACCTTTTGTTTAATTGTTTTCAAAACTTGTCGAACATAATCAATGGAGTTCTTTTAAATGACACATGGTGATATGGAAGTAGGTACACTGCATAAAGAAATGTCAACTAACTACTATTATTTTATCCTAATCTTCTGTCTTGATCATAATCTTCATTGCTTGTTTGTCTTAAATTTGCTTGAAGATTAACCAAGTCAAACTCCTCACTGAATTTCAAAATTGAGGCCAGCTTCGTATTAGGTTAATTAGAGCTCTAACTACATTGCCCTGATCAATATTCAATGTATGGAAATAAACTAGTCATTCAACTTGCCCCACAGTAATACCTACTGAAAATTCAGACCATCTAATAAATCCTATCTTCAGTTCTCTCCGAGAAACAAGAATAAGAAAAATATTTTCTTAACCAAATTCTGTGGGAAGTGGCACAGAATTTGAACAACTGCAAGCCTTCTTTTGGCAATGTTTAAATTGGGATCCGGCTTGCAGGCCTCTAGTGATTGACATGTGGAAATGGATTAGAGAATCTCTTATTAAACATCATGATGACATTTTATTGGGGTGAAGGAGGGCAGTTTTAGATCTTTCATCATGGAGGGGAACAATGATTGCATCACTGGTTTAGTTGTTGAAGGTTTGATACTTGAAAAAAAAAGTTTGCTAAATTGCTCCCCTTTTTTTGACAGATTCATCAATTTTCTAGGTCAGATTGACTTAGTTGATTGTGTTTTTGGTTTTTTTTATTTCAAATGGAGATTTTTTGGCTTCAGTTTGTTGTAAATACGAGAATATTTCAAACTTGATCTTGTACTTCCTTTTTGCTTAGACATAGCAGTACTATTATCTGGGTGGTCACCTCAAAGGGGAGGAAACTGGGAGGCATAGAATGCCCGAATGGTGCACCTTTTGTGGGATATGACCCACTTTTTCTTTGAGTGTCCAAAAGCAAAAACCTTTCCTCTCTAACAAAGTCCTAATACTTAGAGAAAAAGGTTTGTAACAACCTTGAGTAAATAGTTTTGAATGTGTATAATAGTTTTTGACATGTACTTTGAGTTGTTTTGTTATGTAAATAATTAACCTAATTTTTGGGTGCTATAAATAAGTTGCAAAGTTGTTATAGCTTTATTTTTATCAAAAGATCTTGAAATTATCAATCTATGTTTAGATGACGCACGCTAGTGGTAATGATGCCCAATCAGCAAGTAGCTCGACTCCACCTGATGTTGCTATGCCGTTCACTTTAGCAACTGGGGATTCCAATCAAATTATTCGAATCACTCTACTAGTTCGGGAGAAAATACCCACGGTGAAAAAGATAATTTGCTAGAATGTTTTAAGAAAATTGCACCTACATTTACGGGGGAAGACAATCCTAAGGCCTCTAAAAAGTGGACCTTTGAGGTTGAGCAAATTTTCAAAGCAATAAAGATTCTCAAGGATCAGAAGGTGCCACTAGCCACTTTCTCAATGATGGGTGAAGATGATTTTTGGTGGCCTACAGTAGAAAGAAATTTCTTCCCCGATGGTGATCATATTAAGTGGGAAGAATTTAAAGATGTGTTATATGATAAATAGTTTCCTCCTCACGTCCAAGAAAGAAAAAAAAAAAGAGATTTTAGACCTACAGTAAGGAATTTTAACAGTGGCACCGTACCAGAACTAATTCGTACAACTACAGCGTTTCACTTTTGTACGACTAAATTAAAGATGGGGCAGAAATTTGTAATGAGCTTAAATAATGGATTACGAAGTAAAATCATCAGCCATCAGCCCACCAATTTTGCCAAAGAAGTAGAGCTAGCCTCTATCCTGGAGCAGGACTATGAGGAGTTTGTGGTAGGACGTAAAGATCGAGGACAAAATAGTGGTTTCAAATTTGATGAAAGAAAAAGAGAACTTACATTCAACAATTAGAATAATCATAAGTTTCAAAAGTCCTTAGAACCACCTTCAGAGTTAAATTGAGAGGAAAATTAGAAAAATATCCCCAGTGTAATAGATTCCATCCATCCAAATCGTGCTACCTTAGTGAAGGAAAGTGTTTTTCTTGCAGTGAACATGGTCATCGGATTAAAGACTGTCCCAAAAGGAAAAATTAAGAAGAATTGAAACTAGATCAAAAACCTAAAGCTCCAGGTCGAGTCTTCGCAATCACTACTGAGGAGGCTCAAGCATTGACCACAATCATTCAAGGTACACTTCTGGTCTTCGATAAAATAGCAAAAATCTTAATAGATGCAGGGTCAACACATTCTTTCATATTGTTTGATTTTCTTTGAGTATTGGCTATCCTATTTTAAATTTAGGATATGTCTTAGAAGTGTCCACCCCAATTAGAAAAGCATTTCTAGCTTGTGAATTTCTTCAAGGGGTACCTATCTCCTTGGAGAAACAATAGTGGAAGGCCGACCTTATTCTCCTAAATATGACAGACTTTGATGTCATATTAGGTAAGAATTGGTTAGTTGATAATGGGGCATTAGTAGATTGTATACAGAAGAAGGTTATCTTTAAACAAGGAGAGAAGAGCTTTTATGGATTAAATGATCAGTCCAAGTCATGTATTATTTCAGCAGTTAAGCCTCATGAGCTTTTAACTAACGGATGTCAAGCCTATCTTGCCAGAGTAGAAACTAGAGAGATTTCAACGAATAACTTGGAAAATATTGAAGTAGTGCAAGACTTCTTCGATGTATTTCTTGATAATCTCTCTGGTCTACCACTAAAAAGAGAGAGAGATTTCTATTGAGTTAATGTCAGGAACAAATCCTGTCTCTAAGGTGCCCTACCACATGACTTCTGCAGATTTAAAAGAGTTAAAAAGTCAATTACAGGACTTGCTGGAGAAAGGATTTATTCGACCCAGTGTCTCTCCTTGGGGAGAATCGGTCATGTTTATGAGAAAGAAGGACATGTTGTTGAGATTATGCATTGACTACAGACTGCTCAATGCCGTTACTATAAAGAACAAGTATCCTTTACCCTGTACAAATGACTTGTTCGATCAATTATAGATGGCCAGAGTTTTCTCTAAAATAGATTTGCATTCAGGTTATCATCAATTGAGAATACAAGATGAGGATATTTCTAAAACAGCTTTCCGTACCCGGTAAGGCCACTATGAGTTTTTAGTGATGCCATTTGAATTAACAAATGCCTTGGCAGCCTTCATGGATCTCGTGAATAGAGTTTTTCGGCCCTATTTGGATAAATTTGTAATTGTATTTGTTGGCGACATCCTAATCTACTCTAGTAGCTTAGAACACCACGAACATTTGCAAATAGTTCTACAAACGCCGAGGGATCATAAACTATACACCAAATTTAGCAAATGAGAATTTTGGATGGAACAAGTGGTCTTCTTAGGTTTCTTTTCAAAGAATAGCGTATTTGTGGATCCAACCAAAATAGAAGCGGTCATAAAATGGGAAAGACTAAAGACAATGATAGAAATTTGGAGCTTTTTAGGCCTTGCTAGTTATTACCGAAGATTCATTCGTGAATTTTTTAGCATTCCTTACCTCTGACAAAATTAACAAGGAAATGAGTAAAATTTGTTTGGGATGAGGCATGTGGAAAGAGTTTTCTAGAATTGAAGAGTAAATTAGCATCTGCACTAGTTTTGGCATTACCGACTGACAGTGGAGGATTTGTCGTATACAACAATGCTTCTAAAAGTGACCTAGGATGTATATTAATGCAAAACGAAAAGGTGATAGCATATGCTTCAGACAATTAAAGAAACATAAAGGTAACTACCCTACTCATGATTTGGAATTAGCAGCGATAGTTTTTGCACTAAATAATGGAGGCACTATCTATATGGGGAAAAGTTTAAAGTTTCTACTAATCATTAAAGTTTAAAATATATATTTTCCCAAAGTGATCTCAATATGAGGCAAAAACGGTGGATTGAATATCTTAAGGATTATGACTTTTCTATTAAGTATCACCTTTGAAATGCCAATGCAATAGCTGATGCTTTAAGTAGTAAATCAGGAGGAATAGCCTTCATGCTTGTTAAGGAATGGAAGTTGTTGGAGGAAACAATAAGTTTCCAACCTGAATTATAGTACAGATACAAGAAATCTTTCATTGCAAACCTAGAAGTGAAATCAGTGCTACTTGAACATATTATTGAAAGCTAGAAAGGTAATTAAGAAGTGCAAATTTTGCTCGAAAGATCTGACTTTATCAAAGGCTCAGATGGAAGTATTCAACTTTAAGGACAATTAGTAATACCAGAAATACTTGAGCTAAAGGAAGACTTTACATGAAGCACATCGGTCTCGATATACCATCCACCCAAGAGGAACACAAATGTGTCAAGATTTAAAAAGGAGTTTTTGGTGGAATGAGATGAAGAAAGATATAGGACAATATATTTCAAGATGTTTAATTTGTCAGCAAGTTAAAGCCAAAAACCAAAAACCTTCGAGATATCTTCAAACGATAGAAATCCCTGAGTGGAAATGGGAACACATGGATTTTGTTTCGGCACTAACCAGGACCACACAAGGCTATGAATCCATTTGGGTAATTGTAGATCAACTCACAACGTGTGCGCATTTTCTTCCATTATGAAAGAAACAATCCCTAAATTCTTTGGCAAAATTATACGTGAAGGAAATTTTGAGTCAGCAGGGAATACCATTATCAATCATTTTAGATCGAGACAGTCAATTTACCTCCAAATTCTGGAGGGACTTCAAGAAGAATTAGGCAGAAATCTTAAGTTCAACACTGCTTTCCACCCACAAACTGATGGACAATCATAAAGAACTATTCAAATTTTGGAAGATATGTTGCGAGCTTGCACAATGGATTGGAAGGGTAATTGGGATAAACATTAACTTCTGGTCAAGTTCCTTACAATAATAGTTATCATGGCAGCATAGGTATGGCACCCTACAAGGCATTATATGGACGACCTTGCAGATTGCTGACGTGTTGGAATGAAATAGGATAACGTAGATTGATTAAGTCCTAATTTTTGCAACAGTGTGCAGATAAGGTGAAATTTATCAAGCATCATCTATTCACATCCCAAAGCCATCAAAAGAGTTATGTTAATCAGATACGAAAAGATATTGACTTTAACGTGGGAGATAAAGTATTATTAAAGGTTTTAACAACCCGAGGAGTCATGAGATTTGGAATTAAGGGCAAACTAAGTCGTTGCTTTGTAGGACCATTTGAAATTTTGGATAAAGCAAGAGCAATGGCCTACAGGTTGGCCTTGCCTCCACAACTCGACAATGTCCATGACATAATTCATGTGTCCACGCCAGTAAAATTACCCCATGTCCATGATGTCAAGAAGTACCATTGGAGCCAATTTTGAACCCATTAGATGTCAAGAAGGCTCATGCAAAAATAATAGAAATACCCTCGAGAAGACCACTCACATTTGTGTGAATGGAAGTGCGAGTCAATTTAAGAGTGAAGCCTTGGGAGAAGTCAATAATTTAAAATCAATGGAAGGGTAGTGAGATGACCAGAATGACCCAAGGGAGTGTACCATACCCAGGTGATAGAATTACCCTAATGCCCTTGGAGGCAGTCTACCTCATCTTATCTAGAATGGATACCCTAGCCCAAGGAGACTTAGGGCACCCAAAAATAATAAGTTAGGTCTTTAAATAGATGAGGTGTGACCAGTAGGTGATACGAAGACCTTTACAGGTCATAGTGTCATAGGATACAAAGGGAAGAACCCTAATTCTCAGGGTTTAAGGCAACATATTACACATGTCTGCAATGCAGCGCATCAATCTTCTAAAGTAGTTTATGCGTAACTCGCATGATGTGTTTGAGTTATTTACATTCTGGAGCTTTTGCTGAGCCCTAGCCCATATTATTTATGTTGCTTACTTTGATGCATGTTTTTATTATTGATGCATTAAATTATAATGGTAACTTGAGATTAATGGAGATTAATCAAGAGATATTAGTTTCCATTAGATTGGGGGGAGGACATCTAATTAGATAAAGACTCAAATACCCTCAATACGGCTTAGGACCGGTTCATCGAGTGAACTGGGCCCTGACATAGAATTTTACCTTGTTTAATGAACTGAGAGTAGTTATGGGAGTTTACTCTAGTCTCATAAAGACTATTGGGGTTTTCTCTGAATCATAGCTCAGTGGATGAGCTATTTTTGGCCGATTCACAATGTAAAGAGGACCTAAATGGATGGAAGAATATTTGACTGAATATAAATAATCTAGTCTATGTTTCAAATATTTGGGGGAGTCAATGGTCATAAAGACCTTAGGCTTCTATGGTTACGTTAATAATGTTTTAGAAGACATTTTCTCCTTGAGTTGGGATAGCAGATATTGTGATATGCATTTTTCACTGCCACAACGGTTTGGGTATTGGTCAGCGAGGTCTCTACCGCGAGTTTCCCGCAGGTCTTCATAGGACCATATAGTGAATACGAAAAGCAAAGTTGTATGAGCATCATGAAAGGCTTGTGCTTCTAGCCAATCTGTGTCCATGAGCACAGTTGGGATCCTCTTCTCCAGATTCGTGGCAGGCTATTGAGAGCCCTGGGGATTTGGATAAAGCTACTGTTAAATAGTCTACTCCAATGTTGGAGTCCTATGTCTTGGGATTTCTTCGAGAGTCGAGTTATCTCCAAGTGAATACATATTTATATTATGTTAAGCCCATAGTTCGGTTAAAACGATGAAGGGTGATTAGTGTTATGTGTCATTTTAGTTGGCATATGATGTGTGTCTATCAAAGAGATTAGACAAGGGTTGTGAGATAATTAATAACATTGATTGTTGTTGATTGTTAACTAGCACAAGTGGAATGATTAAAAGACTTGCATAAAATATAAGTTGATTGAAAACGCTTAAGCATTGCATGCCGGATGCTATTCTTCTTGAGATACGGTAGTGTGTTTAGGCAGAACTACTTCTGGATCTGATCTTGTTGGAAACATTGGATATGTTGTTTGATGAGTACATAGGCAACTAACATCGGGTGATGTTAGTCCGATCTGAAAAATATTAATAAAATATTTTACTCCTTTGAAAACTCTTCTCTTGAGGGTGGAGAGGTTTCGTTGTTGTTGTTTTGTTGTTTGGCTTGGTTGGTTGCAAGTTTTCTAGGCGACAACAAGTAAGACCAGGATTTACGAACACGAGATGTAGTTCTTCATTTCTACAATTCTAGTAAGTATATCTTTAGAATGAGAGTCAAATTAGTTATTTATTTTCAGATGGATGATGGACTTGTACTTAGATGGATAGGTATTCTTTATAGATTTTTAAGACATGTAATAATATCATATAATTTGATATTCGTATTTTTGAACCCCAATTATCATGACTTGGATATTTAATCGAATGGTTTGTTGTGTACTTAAGAAAAAAAAATTCTCGTGACTTATCATTCATGCTATTTAAAATGGCTTTTAAAAATTCGGTTCGTGACTGAAAGTAGACAAAAAGAGCTTCGAAACACCACCAAAGATGCGCGAATCAAAGTTTGGATAAGGGAGATACAACTATTCGAAGTTGATCATAACGTGCAGGGCCCGTTTACTAGAATTGGATGCGCAAATTGTCCGTTTAAGTTGCCATATGGGTCCAATTAATTAAAGTGACAAAAATTAATTTGTGGGGCCCAATTAGGTTACCAAAGTGATGAAGTTTTAGCCCAACTTCTAAGGGGATTAGGAACCCTAATCCTCATGCCTATAAAAAGGCTAAATAGGGCTTATGATAGGGGATCTTAGTTTTGGCCATTAAGGTGTAAGAAAGAGGGATCCATTGGGGGAGATTTTTTGGTGAAGCCGGCCGATGATCGAGGCAGGGAGGAGGGAGCACAAAGCTTCGAAGGTGGTGGATCGACGACAACCTAGAGAGTAAGGTAGAATCACTCAATAAACATTTAATTTAAATTAGGGATAAATGTGAACCAATTAATTAATGAGGAAGAGATGGTTGTCGGCTTGTGGTTATGCCAACACGCTTTCTTTGGCCGACCGGTCCTTGCCCGCTAGCCAACCACTGGTATCCGATAGTTGACTGTGCCCAATGGAACTAGTTTGGTCAACAAAAGGGAAATCATGTCCCTTGTTCATCTATCTACTCCAACTGGAGAGAGCAAGATGAGTGCATCTCCCTCACCAAGTGGCTTCACCTCCGGTTGGAGCCTTGGAGGGATTGTGCCGACCATTACCGGAGGCCAGCAAGAGGAAGCCAAAAGACTGGATTCGCGCTCGCAACTATTGTTACCTATCGCCTCGAGCCACAAACTGTCATATTTTTTGTCAATCCGGAGCGTAGTGTAGTGGCCAGTGGTGACGGCATGGAGGGAAGTTGTTGAACGAGCCCTTCCAGTCTCGTTCTCCTTCCTTCCCTTCCAATGAGGTCCAGTGGTCCCAATGGTAGGAACTTGCTGATGGTTTTCTCGTTCTATCGCTGCTCTAGTGACAGACGGTAATGAGAACCTCTGGAAATCTAGTAGGCCGAACTTGATTAGACAACGTCAGAGAAGAGGCAGGAATTGAGCCTAAATCACTTCTCCGGCAAGTGGAGGTGGAGCCAGAAGGGATCTGCCAATAGAACTATATGAGAGAAACATAAAAAAATGGGCTTTGTCACCCGGCCGGCCACTGGGAGGAGGCCAGGCCAAGGCGATCGGAATTGCCATGTGATGGCATCCGGTTGACCCTAGCCGTCAGCCCGCCGTGGCGGAAAGGGGCGTTTTCACCTCTGTCCCGATGCGGGGAAGACAACCTGCATTGTGGGTCATCAGGACGGATTCGGGTCACCCTACCCGAACCACCTGATTTAAGACCCGGCCCGTGTCTTTTTATATATAAAAAGAGGAACATTGAACCACGTCCAATTCAAGAAGCTATAAGTATTCAATTTTTTTTTTTAAATATCTAATGACTATAGGAGCATGATGAGTATCCTGATCAAGTTTTAGACCGGGAAAAAATCTCAATCGCTTTAAAATAACTTTTTTACCCCTTATAGTTAAATTACTATGTAATATTTTATATACCCGACTTAGGGGCTACAGTTCAGAGGCCTATGAGTGAACTTTAAAATTGGAAAAATTCTGAGTGAAAGTTAAATGTGTACCCTAAATATAGACCAAACCTTATAGTGAGAAAAAATTCCAGTGAGTGGGTAATTAACCATTTTGCCACTAGGGTTAAGAGTAAACTTTTAAGTCAACCAAGGTTCGTTCAAGGGGCACATGATCCCGGTAAATGCCAGGAAAATTACTTTGAGTCCATGACCATAAGTAGTACCCTTAAGCCAAAAGTTAGACACATTGGATTTCAATAAGGCCTTAATCAAAATGACAATAATACCCCTTCGAGTGGACTACCCACATTCATGTGAATGGAAGCGCGAGTTAATTTGAGAGTGGAGCCTTGTGAGAGGTCAATGACTTAAAATCAATAGAAGGGCAATGAGATTACTAGAATGACCCAAGGGAAGGTACCATACCATAGGTAGTAGAATTACCTTAATGCCCTTAGGGCAATATATTTTATTTTTGCCGAAATAGATAACCTAACTAACCAAAAGTTAGGATACCCTATAATAGTGTTAAATAACTTTAAATGGATGGGGTATGACCAGTAAGTGACATGAAGACCTTTATAGGTCCCAATGTCATATGATACAAGGGAAAGAATCTGAATTTTTAAGGTTTAAGGTAGCGTATTATACATGTCTGTAATAGACTAATAGGGTAGTATATACGCAACTTGTGTGCACTAAAATATTTTTAGGCTTTTGCCACAAATAATTTTGTGGCAAAAGCTATTTATTTTGTCCCAAAAAGCCTTTTACGATAAATACAACTTCGTCCCGCATTTGTTGCTAACGGCTCGTCTCAAAAGGGTATTTGCCACAAAATAGATTTCCCAAAAGGTTATGCATTTGCAACAAAAATGTTTGTTGCTAAAGAATATTTTTTCATTGAAAAATAATTACCAAAAAATAATATGACTATTCTTTTGTGACAATATATTTTTCAAAAAAATTAAAATATATAATTTTTTTATTTGCAACAAAATGGATTTTTTTGCAAAAACCTTTTTTCTGAATTACAAAAGTGTTATTTGCAACAAAAAAATTTGTCACAAAATTAGAGAACATATTTTCTACGAACAATTAATGTTGCTAATTGTTTTCACAATAAATCATATCAAGTAATTGGGACAAATAATTTTTTCGCAAAAGTGTATGCATATTTATTTGGGACAAAATAATGTCGTGGAAAAAAATTCAAAATGTATATATATATACAGAACAATCTTCACTTTTTTTTAAAATAAAAATTATTAAAATAACGACAAGCACAAATGAATATTGAGGCCTAACAACCAACATGAAAGTGTCCAATGGAAAAAGCAACCATTTCATGAACACATTTTTTCAACCTACTGAAATTAATGATTCTGATAATCACAGAGTAACTGTTCTTAGTGCTAAAGCATCATGGAGGCAAATGCATTATGACTTTAGGGAAACTTTTTAGAACCGGGATAATCAACATTGCCTTAGTCAGCAATAGCACAAAACACTATCCAAAACCTCTTCTAGTATTAACAACTGATGAACTAAACTACAATTAATTAAAATGAAAATAGGAAAGGGCATATGTTATCATACTTGAGTAATTGGAGTGAATATACTCCCTTGGGGCCGCTTATTTCATAAACGAGTGTGTCACAGACCATGCTCATTAATCATGTGGCCATGACAGCGGCAGAGACCCAAAGCCAACATCCATGCTAGAACGTGTCTGGACCCACACAAGAACTGTGAGGGCTACGAGTTCTCCAATACCAAAGCTGAAGTAAGCAATATTGAAGTAGGTGGAGAGCTTCATTGCTTGCTTAGGGTCATCCTTATTGAACTGGTCAGCCCCATGAGAGATCATGTTTGGCTTGAGACACCCACTTCCCAAGGCCACCAAATAGAGGGCCATAAAGATCATAAATGCCTTAAAAGCACTACCAAAAAATTGACTTTCACCAACGGTCTCCAACCGTCATGGGAAGCCGCTCTGACCATTGCTAATACCTTTAGCAATAGTTTACGGTCAGTCGCTGAAAATAGAGTCACATATACTATTAGCGATGGTTGGAGTGGCTTTCAGCGACGGTCATCCACCACCCATGTTGCCGTTAACTCTTTAACAGCGGCATTGGTGGCTTTAGCGATGGCTATAACCATCGCTAATGCACAATTTTCAACGACCATCATTGAAACTATATATTTAGTGATGGTCAATGTAGACCGTGGCTGAAACTATATATATCAACGGTAGTTTAAGCTCGTCTCTGAAAACTACTTTTAGCAATGGCCTAAAGGACCATCGCTGAAAACAACTCTCAGCGATAGTCATATTTACCTTCGTGAAGACCGTCGCTGAAGGTAATTTAAAAAAAAAACATAAAAAATCCAAAAATCACACATTCACACCGAATACCAAAGACTCAAACATATAGTGTAACATCAAGAAACCAACAACATCCCCACGTTTAAAGGATTAGATCTAAAGACATGAAAAAAAAATCAATACACCACTTAAGAACTAGTCTATAGAAAGTCATCTTGTCTACGAAACCCAGGCCTGCTTTGGACTTTTCAAATCACTAACTGACTTTAGAACAAGTCTATAGAAATTACCAATCCCACTAAGACATGCATGCCATAAGTGTCATGAATATAGATGCAACCAAAGAGAAACCAACAAACTAAATGAAATTAAAAGAAAACAAAAGTTTTTATAGTAATCCAAATTTGTGCCAAATGACTTCGTTGATAACCTTAAATTATACCTTTGCTAGAGAAAGAATGGTCTCACAATAAACTCCTAAAATCTTCAAAATATTACTTGATACTTACCACTCCTTCAATTTGCCTGATTTGGGTGGGTATTTTCTGAATCTCAGGGTGGCAATATAAAATATAATCTTCACCCTTCAATGGAGGGCATGCCCAAATGTAACAGCTTGTAAATCCACGTTTCTTGTAATACTCAAGGTATCCTATCTGAAACAATCATAAGTGAATGGAAGTGAGTAAATTATGAGCCTCAACTACAACACAGATCTTAAAAATCCAACTGAATGATAAACCAGAACTGGGCTGATTCTAATTTCCATTTCAATTTACATCTTCCAAGATTATTGAAGCATAAATACGAAATGGGAAGGGTTTCAGTTGAACCCTATAGGACTGGATAATGCAATTCATTTTTTTTCAAAATACTTGGTACTAGTAAAAAAAACACAAATGTCACATATACAAACGCAGCTTGGGCTGGCCTTTTTATTCAAATAACTATAAAAAAGAGCTCCTATTCTCTTCGCTGCTATTGACTATAACTGTCAAAAAAGCTCCTTTGACAATGGATTATGAACAACGAAATCTGACAAAGTATCCTTAACTCTCTTGATTGACCATAAAAATACTATTCCTAAGTCCTTATTCCTCAATTCTAAGAGCTCTTTGTCACTCTCTGCATTTCATATTAGCAAACAAGTCATAGCATAAGTAAAGATCATAAACAAGCTTTAAAAAAGATTTATCTTTGTTTTACATTAGCTAAAGTTTTGAATTACAACAAATAAAGGGCTAAAAAATGTATTACTTTTCAGAACTCTATCCTGCAATTGTTAGTAATTTTGTCTGCAGCATTAAGACCAAGAGTGCTTAGGTTAACTGCAGTTACACATGTTCCAAGGTTTTCTATGACCAAGTTACAACAAGCTGCATGCTAGGAATAATGGTTAAAATGGAGTTACAATCTGCAATTTCTGTAAAAGGCTGATTTACCTTATCTACAACCAGTTCCAGAGTGTCTCCTTTATTAAGAACAGTAGGCATGAAAATGAACCAGCAGATTGGGAAAATAGGTACCGAAGTAAAGCCACTCTCAGCTTTTCCTTGAGCTTGTCATGTTGAAGGACTTCTCGTCTTTGTAGGAGAAATCCAGTCCAACACCACTGCTAAATGGAAACGTGCAGACATTTAGCTTGAGTTTAAAAATATAAAATACAGGATAAACCATGAAAAAATATGCAGCAATGGGAAATCCCCCACCATTAATAACCGTGCTAATAAGAATAACATATTCCATTTTGAATTCAGTTTTAAATGTTGACCACAAAGACAGCAACAGTTATTACATAAGATAGAAAAACAACAGGTGCATTGCGGCATTGCATAAAGAAGGGATCGAAACAGGGGAGGGAAATTGGGGAGGGGGGAAGGAAATTGGGGCACACTCATCACTACTGTCCGAAGGACCAAAGTCCATATTGAAATGCCCAGAAAGATGCCTCCTTTGAGAAGTACAATCTAGAGTCGACACACAAAATGCCCAGAAGATCAGCTGCAACTGTGACGGAAGAATAGAAAAGGTTGGAATCGAGGGAAGGGAAGGGTGAAGAAGATGGTGAGGAGTGACAATATATATGTGTCCGTGCCGAGCTTCCTCCGATTCTCCCTCCTCCTCCTCCTCCTCTTCCTCTCTAGCCTCCTCTATTTCTCCTCAGCCGCCCCTATTGACCCAGGAGATGGCCCTCCACCTCCTTTGCCAGCTCTCCCTTGATGACTCTGACCCCTCCTCCTCCTCCCTCGCTAGCCTCCTCCACTTCGCCTCTGTCTCTGATTGGAATCGCAAGCTTCTAGCCCAGAATGGGTGCGTCAAAGTCGTCGCCGGCTTCCTGACTAGTGGTGAGAGGAACAAGGGTAGGACAATTGAGGGAGTCGAGGTGGGCATTCGGCTTCTCCGGGTGGTTTTGATGGAGGAGGATAGCGCTGCGGACGACGTCGAGAAGAGATTTTGGGATCTCCATTCTATTCCGTTTAGGATAGAAGGGAGAAGGGGAGGGAAATTGGAGCGGGGAAGAGGAGAGGGGGAGGGACAGTAGGCGGGGTGGAGGGAAATCACCAGCAACTGCTATATGGCTACATATAGCCACCACGAACTGCGACGGTCGCTAACTGTCGTAGATAACTTAATCCCACGCTTTTCAGCCGTGGCTATTGGCTCTGAAACCATCAACAACGGTCGCTACTGGTAGACCACCAGCGACGGTCTTCCTAGCCGTTGCAAATTTTAATTTTTTTCATCATTTTGAATAAACAAGCATATTAAAATTATCAGCGACAGTTAACTTTATCCAACGAAAATAATGAGTAATAGCAATGACTAAATACTTTAGCTGTCACAACTACTATGTATTAGTGACGACTTATCAAGCCGTCACTATTTTTGCGTCGTTGTTGACCATTTTTTTTTGGTAGTGAAGCTCTTGGTTTCTACACAACTTTCAACTTTAGTCAACATCTTGCAAGGTGGTGGCCTTAACTGAGAAATATGTGCCTAGACTAAAAGGAATATGTAGCCCTGAAGAGGGAAAATGTCAATAATCTCTTGATTTTAATTTAATTTCAACAAGTTCACATCTTTCAATGGATGAGAAGAAAAAACAACGAAGACTTACTGGTGCGATGGATGGAGGTGGCGACGAAGAGGATCATGATGCAGACTTCACAGGCCTGGGGAGGAGTGACCTGGACGTCCTCGATCGAGAGGGGCTTGTTTGCCTCCCATGCCACCGCAACTTCGTTCGACAAAGAGAATCATCAATACAAAGAAGAAGAAGGGAGAAGGGGAGGGAAATGGGTGGGGAGCACAATTGGAGCGGTCGGGGGAGGGGCGACCTGGACGTCCTCGATCAAGAGGGGCTTGTTCACCTCCCATGCCACAATAGCTTCGTTGGACAGAGAGAATCATCAAGACAAAGAAGAAGAAGGGGACTGAAATGGGCAGGGGAGCGAAATTGGAGCGGGCGAGGGAGGGAAATTAGGTGGGGTGGAGGAAAATCACTAGTGACGTCTGCCTATAGCCATCGCAATGTTTATCAGCGATGGTCTTCAGTTGTCACTATTAGTCGGGATCACCAGCAACAGCCTTTCTTGCTGTCGCATATGTCAAAATTTTCTATCATTTTGAATAAATGAGCATACTAAAATCATTAACGATGGCTACTGTAGTCGTTGCAAATAATGAGTAATAGTGATGGCTTGCTACAACTATGTATGCCCTCAATATATGAAGGCAATGGTGATTTGAGCACGTCGTTGGATGCCCCCTCCCCCCTCGGGGACCCAATTGATCTTTGATTAAGTATTCATTTTTGTAGTTAGTGTAAAAACACAATTTTACAGTGGAGTAAATAATAAATTTTGCACACTCACTTTAAGTGTGATCATTTGCAAAGCATCAAATGCAGAAATAATTGAGCGAATGAGGCAAAAAACTTAAAAATATTATACATGGTATATATATATAGAGAGAGAGAGACACCCGTTTATATCAGCCAAGGCTCATATACGCCTACGTGAACCTAGGCTCTATGGGCCATCGGATTTACATTCGGCGGCCCATAATACTCATGGGCATTTAAACCCATGAGTATTATGGGCCACCTGATATAAATTCGACGGCCCATAGAGACCAGGCTCACGTAGGCGAATATGAGCCCGGGCTCATATAAATTTTTTCCTTAATATATATATATATATATATATATATATATATATATATATATATATATATATATATATATATCATTTCATAAATATTAATCATTTGTTAAACATCACATATTATTTGAAAAATATTAGTTAATCAATTTATATTTTTATATTTTTATATACTAAAATATATATCCATATAATTTATTATATCCTACAAGTTGTATGTGGTTCAACATAACAAAACACACACACACAACAATTATTTGATTTTAAAAAAATGAAATTTTTTTTATTTTTTTTAAAAAAAATACTACCAATGATGTGTTTAGAAAAGCATTGAAAATAACCATAACAAAGTCTTGAAAAATATATGCATACAAATTATTTTTATATTTTGTTTATTTAAAGAGAAACCTATTTGAAAATATTATTATTGATATGAACTATGTTTTATTTTAACAATAAAAAATTTTAAATACTATTTGAGATGTGTTTAAAAATTTGTTGAAAAAAAATCCTATTTGCCACAAACTTGCCAACTTGTTGCAAAAGGTGTATATTTATTGCTAGATATTTCTTAAATTCTATCAAATAGATTGTTAGTTTTTTTTTACCTTTTTGTCTTTCCAATAAAATAAGTTGGTTCCCATTTAGGACACATTTTGAATTTCGTTGCAAAAATTGATGCTATTTGCCACAAAACTACTCATTCATCTCAAATAATCAAATGATATTTGCGACGATTTAAACCTGTTGCAAATACTCTCTTATTTTTTCAAAGTACATCCTTTTGGGATGAAGTTCAAAATTCATCCCAAAATGTAACTTTTGGGGTCAAATATTCATTTGTGGCAAAACATTTGATTGTAGTGCTTTTACGATGATTACTTAAAAATTTTGCAAAATTTTTTTAAAAGAATAAAAGATTATTACTATGAAAATATTAATGAAAAATTGTTGGTGACAAGTTAAAATTTTATCACTAAAAACCTACACTTTTTGCGACAAACTGAATATTTGTTGCCAAAACCTCCACATTTTTGTCTCATTTGTTGCAAAAAGTGGGTTGTATTTGCAACAAATTGAAAAATATGTCACAAAAAAGTTGTGTTAGCGACAAAAAAACCCATTTCTTACAAACAAAAACTCACATTTTGTAGTAAGAGAGGTTTCGCAACAAGTTCCTAAAATATTGCAAAATGTATTCTATTAGTGACAAATTCTTGTTTGTTACAAAAAAAAATTATTGCAAAAGCGTCTTTTTGTCATTTTAGTTGGCATGCGATGTGTCTGTTTGTCTAAGAGATTAGATTGGGGTATTAATTATCGAACAAGGGTTGTGTTGTAAATAATGACATTGTTTAATGTTGGTTGTTCAATTAGCATAAGTGAAACAATTAAATAACTTGCATAAAATGTAAGTTGATTGAAAATACTTAAGCATTGCATGTTGGATGCTATGTTTCTTGAGATACTATAGTGTATAGGCAAAACTACGTCTAGATTCGATCTTATTGTAAACATTGGAGATGTCTGATGAGTGCATAGGCAACTAACATCAAGTGATGTTGGCCCAATCTGAAAAATATTCATAAAACCTTTCGTTCTTTTAGAAACTCTTCTCTTGAGGGGCGAAGCAGTTCTGTTGTTGTTTGGTTGGTTGGTTGCAAGTTCTCCGGGCGACGACAAGTGAGTTCAGGATTGACAAGCACGAGATGTAGTTCTTAGTTTCTCCAATTCTAGAAAGTGTATCTTTGGTGTGAGAGTCAACTTAGTTATTTATTTTCAGACGGATGACAGACTTGTACTTAGATGGATATGCAGTTCTTTATGGATCTTTGATACATGTAATGATATCATATGATTTGATATTTGTATTTGTCAACCCCAATTATTATGACCTCGATATTTAATCGAATGGTTTATTTTGTACTTAAGAAAAAAAATTCTTGTGACTAACCGTTCATGCTATTTAAAAAGGCTTTTAAAAAATCGGGTTGTGACATCTATAGATGAATGTCTATCAAAAGCATCAAGCCTAAGGTAAAGTAATGTGGTCTCAAGAGAATCTCACATAAGTGTTAAGGGAAGAGCTTCTTCATTTAATTCATCTAGGCGATCTACCATAAAACAAGTAGCATCACCTTCAAAATCCCCGTCTTCATGTTCCCGAAAGATATTTTCATCATCCTATTCCCTTAGGAATCCTACGGCCATATAAAGGTCAATTTGATTTCAAATGGACTCATGGCTTTTGTACTAGGACCGGCCGATATTAAGGTCTTATCTTCAAAAATTTTGAGGACGGTCTGACACCATTTGGTCCTCAAGAATTGTAAAAAACTCAAAAACAATGAAATTGGAATTTATGACTTTTTCTATTCTTGAAACCAGTTGTGAGAAAAATCTTGGCAATTCACACATAAAAATAGACATTTCCAGGAATGCTTGATAAATTTCCTAGGGCCATTCTATAGAATTTTGGTCACGAAACTTAAGTCGGATATTAGGTCACAAGAAACTAGTAGAAATTTGGTTTTGAAATTAAACAGTTTGTTGATCAATTAAAACTCTGTCAAACCTCTTTAAATGTTTACCAGTGGAAGTTTAGGATAGGTTCCAAAACACTTCAAGCCTTTCTCTGTTCACAGTGAAATCCGATAACGAAAACCCTTTTTCAAATCAACCAAAAACTAACTCTATTGATTAACTCCCTTAAGAACACATTGAAAACTTAAATGACAGACATGAGAAACACCATACAACTTCATGTAACCATCATGCTAGCCTTCTACCACATGTTTAAGAACATAATTACATACTAAAACATCAAAATTCACAACTAGAACACATAATCATGGAATCATACTTCGAGCATTAATCTCACATCATAATTCAACCCTAAACATACATAAAATACCCTACTAATTTATCATGGACTTACATATAGAAAGTAGCCCCTACCTCTTCCACAAGCAAAAGACTCCTCTCCACGCCTCATCCTTGTCAAGCTTTAAGTGAAGGTTCTCCTTCTTCTCCAAGATCCAAGGGGTGCTCCAATGGCCTCCAAGCTTCAAAGCTCCAAGGGAAGAGGGAAGAAGAGAGGCAGCTAGCATAAGAGAATGAGGGGAAGAAGAATGGAGAGGGGTATTCAAGAGGGAAAAGAGGGCAGGTCGAGAAAGAGTGAGGGGCAAGTCTTTATAGAGGGGTTTCCTACTTTGGTTATGTAAAGCCTCGACCTGAGCCTAGGTCCAAAAAATCATGAATAAAAAATTTTCTTTCTTAAACAAGGAATCATTATTTGTGTGCGAGAGGTATAATGTTCATTTACGCACTACAGAGCTTCAAAGCTTCCTCGTAAGTAGACTCAAGTTGTAACATTCATATACACACAATGAAGCTTCAAAGTTCGTCGCATGTAAGTCAGAATAAAACATATATTTATAATTAATTTGAATCGGGCCAATGTTGCCTTGCCGTTGGTTGCCTACGTATGTATTGGATAATATTTATAATATTATACCAATATGATCGGATCCAAACGTGGTTCTCCCTAACGGCTATTACATACGTCAGATAGTACAAAACATATACGTTAAAATATGTATATCCAAATATTTAATCAGAGTTAGAAGAGAATCTCTTAAATCATATAAATCATTGAAGTCAGACAGAAATCTCATAAATCATCGAAGTTAAATAGAAGCTAACCCATTAAAAGAATTACATGTCTAGCTCTATCATAGAGCGAGTAGAACTTAATAGAGTAGATTGGATCACATCGGATCCCATCAGCTTATATTAGATCATATCAGATTATATTATATCAA
The DNA here is from genome assembly GCA_035235625.1 of Saururus chinensis. Lineage (NCBI taxonomy): Eukaryota > Viridiplantae > Streptophyta > Magnoliopsida > Piperales > Saururaceae > Saururus > Saururus chinensis. Next base: position 2,182,612 of record CP141147.1, read on the forward strand.
AGCAAATTAGAATGCCTCAAATCATATCGAATAAAACATAACAAAGCAATTCATATCAAAACACATCTGATCATAACAAATCATATATCTTAATTAGTTTATTATTATCACTAATTAAAATGTGCATGCATATAAGTCATTTAACATCCTAGGTTAACTACTTAGGATGCATATGTATTCTTATATTCATATTAAAATAGAAGATCAGAAATATTTACTCATAAGAGACATCAGAAGCAGCGGCATTTAGAGTTGTTTGTTTCTTCAGAACATCCTTCTTTCAGGTCCGGATATGGCGGGTCAAATCTCATTTGAAATAGGCGGACATAGCATCCCTTCACCTAGAGATGCTCCTTACTTTCCATGCTCAGAGGTGACAGACAGAACATCCCCTTTTCGGAGATGTTTTTCTCTTTCCGCACTTATAAACTATTGACGGAGCCTTTCCTTAGCTTGGGGATGCCTCTCTCACTGGGTGGATCTTTGGTGGAGGACAAAGCCTCCCCTACTCCGGGTCGCTTCTATCCTTGTGGCCTAGCAACTGTGGAAAGAACCTCCTCTTGTTCCGGGCCCCTTTTCTTTCTCATGTGCTCAACGACGATGAGAAGTGCATCTTCTTCCTTCGGGATGCTCCTCTCTTATATGGTCATCAAAGCAAAGACCCAACCACTCCATTGCATCAAACACACTCGATTTAGTTAACAACGCATATTGAACAAGCTAAATCAGACTCAGAACAATCAGAAACGGAGAAAACGAAGTTATGCTTCAAAAACACCCCCTGAACCCCTTTAAATAGGGTTTGGCGTGCTGAAACCATGGTACTGCGCCACCATTTTTGGCAGCGCCCGTTGTTCTGTGACCGTGTTACGCAGGTCATGGCCACGCGTAACATGAGTAGCAGCTGCGCATTATGCGCTCCTAGGTAACGTGCGCGCCATTGTGCGTGGCGCTTAATGTTTGTTTTTTTAATTATTTATCTTCAAACGCACGTAACTTTCTACCCCGGATTGGGATTCGGGCGTTCTAGATACTGTTGGACTTGTATCAACGATCCCATCGATATAAGATCACTTAATTCACTTTATCCCACTCTTTTTAAGTGAGTTCTGCCTAAATTGGATGCTTCCCAAGGTTGTAACTTTCTTTCCCGACCTCCGTTTTGCGAGTTCTTCGATTCGCTATGCTCGTTACTTCGAGCTTACCCATGTACAGAGGTTTCAACCTCTAAAAATTAATTAAAAATGATCTAAAAATCTCTAACTCCTTAGGTTAGACGTAATCAAAAAAGCAGGGCCATCACATTCTTCCCCTCTTCAACTAATTGCTTCCTCGTAATTCGCCCAAAAATACTCTTCAAAACACATCAAAATCAGAATAAATATCTAACAAAATTTGATAGTTAATCGGATAACTAATTTTAAACAGAACTTGATAGGTCATAATCAAATAAATCATATATAAACAAGATCTAATACTTAAAATCGGATAAACATTCACAAACGAATTCTGATAATTTATGATCAGATAAAATATTTTAAACAAAATCCGATTATAAATGTAAAATCAGATAAAATATTTTAAACAAAATCTGATTATAAATTTAAAATTGGATAAAATATTTTAAACAAAATCCGGTTATAAATTTAAAATCGGATAAATCATATTGTAATTTAGAGTTGAATAAATCATCATTTAGAAATTTGATATGTCATTCAAAATTAGACATATCATTCTTTCAAAATTCGATAAATTAATCATTTAGTCAAAGAGCCGTGATACCTAACGACTTACTCCCGCACTCATAGGGTGACAAAAGCCAGAATGATAGGAGTTTTCTCATGATGCTCCACACCTATGCACGCTAGAACTAATTATTTTTCTTAGTAGGTATCCAGAATCAATAGCTTTTGGGCTTTACACCAAATAACTATACAAAGAGTCCGAAGACTCAAATCATTAAAAACTTCATCCTCTAATCAAATTCAGAACAAATATTTTTGATTAAACTAGATTCGAAATTGAAATTCATTTCAATACACAAGTGGAATCAACCTTGAAGCTATCTACTAACACCTCATGTCTCATACCACGGGTGTTTGATGGTTTCTTCTTAATAATTCTACAGGCGATTGAGATAAATTTACTAAATTTTAAATCTATTTTCACATTACAGAGGATTATAAATTTAAATTTCATATCAAATCCACCAGCAGATTTAACCTTAGAGCAATCCACTAACGCTTGATTTTTCATACCACAGGTGTTTAGTGATTTCTCTTTGGGATTTTCACTATTTTTGAAAACATATTTCCTTGAATTAAAGAGAACATTCAAAATGCTGATATTTCAAAATTGAATTTCGTATCAATATATCCTATTTCAAAATGCCAGGGTGTTACAAGTTAAGATTTTCCTTCATGAGATCTACCTAAATCCTATTTCAAATCAAGCTTCCTGATTTGGGTCTATCGTTTCCTTCTTGATAGATTTCAGCCATCTTGGAAAGCATGGAGCCAAAATATGAGGTTGGTTGACCACCAAGGCATGCACTCATGCCCATCCAAGGCCTAGCAGTCTGCTTATCAGGCTAGTTTTACTTTTTACGATTTTGAATTGAGGTCCTATCGTAATTTTATTAAATAACATCTGCTCCCACATCGCTCAGGTCAAGTCATTCAAATGGGTTCAGTAATTTTTATAAAATAGACCCTTAGGTCAAATTATTGTCATTCACATTTCCCGAACCTCAAGTTAGTGTTTTAAGGAATTTCAAGTAGCTGAGTTGACAAGGTTGAATATGCAAACCAACACTCTCGATAGAAATGAACACATCTTATCCTTAATGGTCAAGGGGTTAAACCTAAGATTTTATCATGGTCTAGTTTAATCGTAGGGGATAAACTTCCCTCCCAAATATACTTCACCATGAAAGAAAATTTTTCCAATTTTTTTAGACTGTTACATCAAGAGCCACCCTGCAACCATACATAAATAACTAATCAATTAATGTCCATGTATAATACATTTATTAAAGCAAGAATGGGTATGCAAATATCTGCCATCCATCCTGACCACCTATATAGGTGGAAACCGGGAGAGATAATGGAGTTGCCGAAAAGGCCACCCAAGAGACATTTAATTGCCCTCAATAAATACCTTTATTAACCAATTAACCATTGATTAAGCCATAAACTTGTCAAGTCTAACCTTTGTAATCAATTTTTTTGTGAACTCTAATCAATATTTTTACGTACTAAAAAAACACAACAAATCACAGGGTATAATCCTTAGTCAAAATTACACTTTTATCCCTGAATAACCTGATTAGTCTAAACTTGATTTAGCATTAATCATGTCTTTACATAAAGTTTAAGTGTCATTAGAGATTATTCACTCTTATAAAAGTCAACTACTGTAGGTGTCACGCCCCGGCACCACCCGACCCGAGCCAAACCCGGTCCAGGGGCCGATCAAGCGCACGGGGGTGACATGGGAAATTGAGATACGGTTTAGCGGAAGACTTAACCCTAATTACGGGCGATCTAATAGAATTACGGAATATGCACACCAATTTGAGCAAGAGTAAATAAGTAGAAAAGAAAGAGAGTTACAATAACTCACGATAACAAAAGTCTCAAACCCACATACTTAGTTAAACCATAGCCCACTCTAGGCTCCAAAATAGGTCTTAAACAACACAATTATATAAAGTAGCATAAATCAAAATGAGAACCATACACAAAGGTTCTAAACATAAAGTATAAACTAAGGAGAATAAGTCACATAAGAGGACTCCACATCACTCCCAAGTCGTCTCCGATCTTTCCTCAAAGAGGAGATCCTGTCCATCTGCGTGTCGCGCCACGCAGCCCCAAAGCAAAACACAATAAAGAGGAGTGAGTTTAAACAAACTCAACAATGGTTTTCTAATGTACTATCATCATCGGAAACACGATGACATAGCAATATAATCATTCAAATCAAAGATTGACAAGATGTAACATTTTCTGATCACACATACACATCACCTAAACTTGCATCATAGTGTCTAATCCACATAGTACCATTCACATCATATCAACCTGCATGAAGTGCATCTCTAACATACATATCAATCATGCTTCAACATCATATCAACTTGCATGAGATGTATCTCTAACATACATATCCAATCATGCATCACATCAAATCAACCTACATGAGATGTATCAATCACAATCTTCAAATCGGGCATTCATAACATATCTCATTCATTCTGCATGATGAATGTGACAAATCCCATGGTACACAATCATGCATGGCATACATCATATACATGCATTATCATCAAAGGGTAAATATCTCCATTCATGAGAGGAATGCAATCATAGCATATCATATCCTATCACCCGCTCTAGACGTAGTCCGATTTCCTAACCGGAAACCTAGGGCATTGCCCGCTCTGGACACGGTCCGAATTCCATAAGGAAAACTAAGGTGTAGGGGTAGTATCAAGAATACAATCATATCATATCATATCACCCGTTCTAGACGAAGTCCGATTTCCAATCTGGAAACCTAGGGCATTACCCGCTCTGGACACGGTCCGAATTCCATAAGGAAATCTAGTGTGTAGGGGTAGTCAGCCCCTTTGCTCGCTCTGGACTATCTACACGGGAAATCCGAATTCCATAAGGAAAACTAAAGTAGGTCTGCTCGCTCTAGACAGTCCAGGCCAGGGACGTCTGAATTAACTAGAGTAGCATGTTCACTCTGGACATCTCTGCGGCAAGAAGAGTCCGATTTCCTCAGGGAAACCTAGAACACGTGGTATCCGGTGCACAAAAGCATACCACACTGGATTCTCAGGGTCCAGGTTCGACTATCTCAATAAATAAATCTCAACCGCATTAACAATTCAGAGCAACTCAATTTGATTTGACTCAACCTGGGGAGTGCACATGTTCCACAGAGGAACTCAAATCAAAACATGTCCCTTCGGACCAATCAAGTTTTGATTAAGCCAACGACCGATTAATCCGGCACACAATTCCACCACATTGCATACAATCAATTAAACTCGGTCAATCTCGGTAAAACCTTAATTGGAAATCCATTTTCATGATGCATGCAACATGGTACATACGTGGGCAAGGCATACATGAATCCTATTTCATGATAAGTGCTATCATCAGCCCCTCATGCATCATTCATAATCATAATATCAATGCTCATCATCATCATTAAATCCCACATGTATGTGTGTGTCATAATAGAAGCATTTCCCTCAATGCATATCAACATGCTTGTAATTCACTCACCATCACCCTACACATGTGTATTAACATCTAATCATGAATTCTAGCGAAAATCATAGGTGAAGAATCATTAAAATCATAACTCAAATCAAAGCTTAACCACAAGCTAAACACATATAAGATCATTCACTTCATCCTTGAGCCATGACATTCACTAACATTCACACATAAATTATCCACATCCTATAACGACATATCAGTCCATTAGCATGTTGTAACTCTACTAAAAACATGCTTAAGCCATAGGAATCAACCATTCATAACTTCAAGATAGCAATCCCAACAAATATATACAACTACAAGTCACTTCACATAACTTTAAGTATACACCAAAACTTCTAAACATCATTAGTATGCACTTCTAGTAGCTTACTATAGCTCAAAACACTCCACATAAACATAAAAATGATATTTTGAAGTAGATATGTTGAAATAAGCAACATACATAAAATGGTCAAATTCTGCAGTGTAGCCATTCGAATGCCCTGCAGGGCCGTTCTAACGGCTAAACAGGAAAAATATCAAAATTGTAGTGTTGTCGTTTGAACGCCCTGTAGCGCCGTTCGATCGGCTACACAGGAAAAATGTCAAAACTGTAGTGTTGCCATTCGAATGCCATGCAGGGCCGTTCTAACGCCAACAAAGCAGTTTTGGTCATCTTCTTCATTTCAAATTTTCAAACCGAAACTCTATTGATAAATCTTAAAATCTCTATCTAACAACTCAAATGACATTAAAACTCCACCATAACTTCCAGAAAGCTAATCCACATCATAACAAGATAAAACCCTATGAAATCGGGATTAAAGATTACCATTTACTAATCATGTGATTAAAGCACTAAATCAAGTAAATCCACTCAAAATAAACCACAAAATCAAGAGTTTTACCATAGGAAGACTGAAATTTCGAAAGTACATTACCTTATCCCTTGATTAGGCTTGGATTTGATGGTCACCCTTCTTGAAAACCTTACAAAGATATAGAGTTTAAAATAAACTCTATTAAAACCGATTAAACATAGAAAACCCTAATAAAAAACTTAGATCTAGGGGATTTTTAGATCTAGGGTTTGAAGTAGAGATGCAAATTAGTAGTTTTGATGTTTAAAAACGAATCAAAACAAGGGGAAATGATAGATCTATAAAGATTAAGAGAAAATTTAGGTTTTAAGGCTTGATTAGAAGAAACTTACCTTAAACACCTTCTAATCCGGGCCTAATTGAGGAATTAGGCCTAACCTCCCTTTCCCAACCTATTCCCAAAATGGAAATGGCTCAGGTCATTCTATTTATAGTAGGGTTTTGGGTGTGTGTAGGAAATTAGTGGGGTATGAATAGAAAAATAGGCTAAAAATGAGTAATTTAGCTATTTGAGCACTAATTAAACCTGGGAAAATTATAAAAATTTTTGGTAAAGTCTTGTGTTGATGTCTTGGTTAATTTGGTCTAAAAACCCAAATTTCGATGGTGGGGCCCACAGGGGTTCCCGCCAAACCCTAATTTTTGAAAAATTAGTGAAAAATCAGAAAAATCCCAAAAATTCAGATTTGACTCAAAATTACTTAAAACTAATAATTATAAAGTTAGTTTTTGATTAAAACCATCAGAAATACTATTTATTTTCAAAACCATCGAATAAATCATAAAACGCTTTAACCCCACGACAACCGATAATTAAAATGAAAAGAAACCCGGTTTAAGATTAGGGATCTTACAGTATGTGTTTTTTATAGATGAAATATTAGAGACCATTCACTCCTTAATTTCTATTTTGAAGCTCAGCATGGTTAAACTCATTATAAATTCCTAGAAATAATAATCCAAAAAAACATATAAAAAATGGAAAAAAGGGGAAAGGGGATTCCAGAAGGTAACTGACAAATCACTCTTGAGTCACAAAAAAATTAACACTGAATGTACTAGTCTGTTAACATGCATCTTACCATACACGCACCAATAGAAGAAAACTAAGCAACAAATGTCTAGTTAATTTCATTTCTGCATATTTCCTAGACAGAAACAATGGGCAACAGACATGATACATATGCCATAGTACACAATCATCCTCAAAGAAAGGGAAATTTATGTAACCACTGAAAGTATGCTTCCTGAGGCAAATGACATCCACTTATCAATGACGTTTGGTAAATAGGCGACATTTGTGATCAAACATGTTATAAATAAATGCTAAAATTCGGTTGTGAAGTGCAATTCATGGACTCCATTCATTTTGGGTTTTTTTTTTCTTGTATATGAGAAATCCATTCCAAATGTTGACCAGGGAATTCCAAAAAATCCTAAAGCAGAAAGGGTCTGATTGTTAGGGCGATGAAATAAAATGTAAATTGGAATCTCTACGTCTATGCTGGTCAGACATATGACATTGTAGAAACAAAAGTGTTAAAGAAACACAAAAGAAAGAGCATGGAATAATCAAGGCTTTCATTTGGGCTTCAATAGTGCATGCATTTTGAACCTGAATGAAGAGAGTCGCATACCGATTATGAAAATTCTACAAAGCAATCCACAGGGTACGAGTACCATATTCCATCAACAAAAAAGCTTTGACGAATAGTTGCGATTTGCTGGAGTTTACGCCAATCTTCGCCCTGCTCCTCAAACACGTATCTAAGTAACTCTTGTGGAAGGTGGATTTCTTTGAGGTGCTCTATCCCCAGGGAACTCTTTTCATTCCCCAAATAGTTCCAATTGCCAAAAATTCGAGTCTTGGCATGGTTCCCTGTTCTAATGTAATGAGCTCTAATTCAGAGACTTGTCCAATATATATAATGTCTTAAAGATTTGGAAAACTTTTGTCCCCTAACATGCAACTTCACCCCTGTTTAGGCATTGAAAAGCATTCGTAGTTCTGCCAAGCATGGTAAACCTCCGAGTGCCCGAAGGGGGTCATCATTGAGCCGCGAACTGAGCAGTTGTAGCTTGACGAGGCTGGCAAGTGAAAGCAGGTTGTTCGGCAACTTCTTCAGAATCCCAGTCAACTTGATGCTCCTCAGTTCAGTTGAAGGAGTTGAGGAGTCAACATTAAGATCACAGAAATCAATAGAAGTGCTTATAGAGAGTGACTGGAGTCTGGAGATAACCATTTTTCTGATGGAGTTGCACAAAGTGTTTGCATCTTCAGTACTAACTGATGTAAGGAAAAGCCTCCTTAGTTGAGTCAACTACTCTAACTCCTTTAGCTGAACACCCCCATCCGTCACGTCCAGTATGAATAGCTTTTGCATAGATCACAATTCGCTTATAGTCAATTAGGATTTGAAAAGAAAATGCTAGTATTTTAAAATTTGAGGTTAGTCATTTAGAATTGTCTATGCCATATTTACAATCAAGTATTATTACATTAAGATTTAAATTTCAATATTTTAAATACAGAGTTAGTGGTTAAACAATTAATTCCCGTATTCGAAATATAGCCTTAGTTAAAAAACTTAAGATTGTGACTTAAGAGGATTTGGCTGGAAACTTATAACGTACAAGTGAGATTTTACAACACCACCTCTAGAGGTGGTGTTGTAAAATGATAGAAGCACCGGAAAAGGTTGGCCGGCATGCACTGGAGAAGGGAGGTTGCCAAATGCACTCGTCTGGAGGCCGCCATTCTCGCCGTGCTTGGAGGAGGCTGCCACTCTCACGCAGTGATTGGAGCTTGGCGGAGGCCACTATCCTTGCCGGAGAAACCATCGTGGCCAGGTAACATCTCCTCTCACCCTCCGACCGCCGCTTTGTCTTCCGTTATCTGTTTTGAATTTTTTCCTCCGCATACCCTATTGCCTACTCTGATCATTGCCGCCTCTCGCTCCAATCCAACCTTGGCCATCCTCTCTTCCAAGACCTTCTCTCTTCTCTTTAGTTTTATTTTGTTTTTCTACGCTTGCCATTTTGATCTAATTGTTCCCAATGTCGTACATTTTGGCAATTCCCAGTTTGGAAATCATAAATCTAGTCCCGTTTTGAAAGATTACTCAGCCAATCCCCTTAAAATCAGCCACTGAAATCTACTCCTGGCCAAAGATGCTTGAAATCTATTTTTGCAGTGGTGTCCTTTATTCCTGCCCTTGAAATCTACCCACCACAACAGTTACCATTTATGAAAGAACCTTCTGCTGGCTTCTTCCCCTCCAAGCAAGAGCTACTACAGTTCTTTGGCATCATTGTTGTTGCTTCTCTTGTTGCAATGGCCTGCAACTACTCAATCTATCTCCTTAATCGACACTCAAACCCTTCTGCAGTGATGGTCTACCTGCTAATCCTCTCTGGTCAGTTTTTTATCTGTAATTTTCTATGTAGTCTTCATTTTCTAAAGTCAGTTGGAAAGCACACATTTTTTCAAATTTACAATTTTTTTCATTGTATCCAATGAGAATTGGCTGTTTAAATTCAGGGCTTGGAGTTTACTTGTGCATAATTCTGGATTTGGTTGAGGAAATGACAGTTCTTGCGTTTTGAGGTAGTTCGTTATATAATGTCTATGGATTTTACTATTTCTGTGTTGCTTTTCCTTATGCTTGTTTTGATCTGCCTGAGATTAGTAAAATGTGTTTTCTTTATGGTGGCACAGATTGCTTGTTGTTTGGATGGTTTGGAGATTATAGTATTATTTCAAAAGAAAAACGAAAAAACATCTAGAGTGCATGCTACGTTTAGGTAAAATAGTGTCCCATGTCTCCTGATTAATCTGTGCGTTGTGAGCTCGAATACTAGTTGCAATTATTTTTTATTTCCCAATTGTTGTTATGTTTTTTTGCCATGATCAAGATTACAAGTTGCAGTAGTTGTTACTGGTTTTGTGATGTGTTGTTCAGTGAAGAACAGGCCAACAAAAGTGGAATTGCAAATTGAATCTTCCAAACAAGAAACGAAAATGATTTTTAGACCCCGAATTCATGAAACCTAACTTGCCTAACTCAATCCCATGATGAGTTCACAACGAATCACACGCTGAATCCGTAGAGAAAATGGAGTTTCATTTTGTGTAAGCAGTGAGTTTCATGCTTCTTGATTCAAGGATGTTTCCAACCAATTGTAGCAAAAGGATAAGGGCCCGGTTGTTCATGCGTGGATTTCATTTACAATTGTTGAGCGCTTTTGATTGAGTGATCAACTTAGCAGCCTCTAAGCACACAAGCCTATCGGGCACCATGAACTTCTCATTTTGGTATACCTATACATCTTCTGTGTTCTTTTGAGATCATATTAGTACTACATAATTTGCAAATTTGTGGTTTGGACGCATGCATGAATCAAACATTGTTAGACTTAATTACTTTTTGCTTCAGACTGCATAGAAAGGAATATGATACTGCTCTTGATTGTAGTTCAATGTACCTGCACATTTAATTGCATGATATCTTTTCTAATCTTCTTTCAGATTCTGACATTAACCTTTTCATGTTACAGTCTTGTGGAGTGCAATTATGCCATAGATCAAGTTCCCACTTATTGTTGCAGGATGCCCACCTTTATTGTGCTTGTTTTCTCGTCTCTATAAACTTGATCTACTATACCCCTTACTAGCTCAGTTTGGTGTCATGTTAACTTTTTTGACAAGTATATGCAATATTGAGTTCAAGGCTTCATTACTTAATTTTTAAAACTGTGCAGGACTAGATGAAGAATATACAGTGCCTACAAGCAATCAAGACCCATTAGAGGATTTTGGTATGTATATTGCATAAGATTGTTTCACAATTAGTCTACTAGAAAGAACCATCAACATTTTTATTTATATATAGTAGAAACAATTTCAAAATTCAAGGGTTTGATGCTATAGAGATGTGCAAGAAGAAAAGTCTAGAGAGAAGGAAAAAGCAGAATACATCATCGGTTAGCAATCGAAACATATTGAGTCACTTAGGTACAGAACAAAAGTGATCTATAGACTAAACAAATTGTTTCTTTCTAGATGGAGTAAAAGCTACTATTATGTTAAAACTGTTATGTCTCAACTGATAGGATTTGAACTGTTAAAGAAGGGCCATGGGAAAATCCAAGTAAGATGGAAAAAACACATATCCAAAATTGGTGGAAGTGTCCCAACTGATGTATAATGATGCAATGTTTATGAATATAGGCTTATAGATTGAGTATTGTTATGATTTGGGGGCCTTGTGCATCATTGTATTGTAGTTTTTTTTATTGAAAAACATTGTCTTGTAATATAAATATTTTTATTTTATGTTCTAATAACATGCTTGAGGTTATTAAACTATAAATTATAGATTAGTCAAATTTGAAAATTGTAGATAAAATATTTACAAGAGTTAATTATTTTGAAATCTGACAGCTCAAATCCAGGGATTTTTGTAAAATTTGATTAGGGCATCAAAATAATTTGAAATTTGGTAGTTCAAATTCAGGAATTTGGATTAAATTTTATAATTTCATATTCTAAATCCATTATTTTAGAATCCAAGTTGACTAACCCCTGTTAGGTTTTTTTGGGAACTTCACACCACCATGACCAATACTATTACTCACCAACAGGTGTCGTAGACCTTGAAGTTGAATGATTTCCTTGGGTAATTCGGTCTCGTCGGTGTACTTGAGGTCCAAAGTTTGTAGATTTTTTAGGTTCTTTATAGTATGGAACTATCCGATCATTGTTCGCCTCAAACACAAATATGTTAAGTGGATTAGATCTAAAATAGAACTAGGAAATGAATCCATTTCAATTCCATGCAGACTTAACACTTTCAGTGAGTGAAATTTTTTTGCAGGGGGTTAGTCATTTTGGATTTAGAATAAAATCTTTAAGTTTTAAAATTTAGCAGTAGTGAATTAGGATTTCCAATGACATATTTAGAATCTGGCATTAGTAAATGAAGATTTTTAATATGAAATTCTAAATTCTGTGTTAGTGGATTAGGCATTACAATTCCAATTTAGAATACAGAGGTACTCAAAATATATAAAACTTACACTGAATTGTATTTGAACACATGAGATACAACTATATTTGGGTATTTCACAACAGCACCTCCTAAGGTGATCATCTTAAATCTCGTCGGGCACTCAGCCTCTCACTGGCTGAGGCAAATTTTGGGTGAGTTTAAGGGTGCAACAAGAGGCCCGCAATCCTAAAGGAAGATGTCATCTTTTCCATCGAAGTGAGAGCCGTCTCCTCTTCCTGGTAGCCTCCTATCCTTCCCTATCCTCTCTTCTTTCTCATCTGACCCCACCATCCCCATTCCTTCACACAGAGAGCTCCTATTAAGGACACTTCACCACTTGCCACCATCGCAATCCTGCCACCTACCTCCAATGCCACATCATGGATCCTGAACTCCCCTCTTCTTGTCATCTCCTCCATCCACTTGTCATTCCTTCGTTGTACATCCTCTCCTTGTGTTTTCCCTAATGGGAAATACATCCTTATATCTATAAACAATTGTATACTACAATGTAATATCGTCTTTTGCCATTTGTTCTATGGTATCGAAGCGAGAGGCCGAACAGGGAGAGAGTGACTGGAGTAGTCGACTGGAGAGTGGCATGGAGAGAGTGATGCCGGAGGGAAGCAGGCAAGATGTACTGCTTCAAAGCTTCCAGAGCCAATCATGCTACTATTCTCATTTTATGTTGAGATTAGCTTTGAAATTTTATCATTTGAGACATGGGGTGGTTAAAATGTTTATGTGATGAGATAAGAATTTGTGGTGTTTGCATGGGCTTGGTATCCTGTAGACATGGAAATGGTAGGCTTAACCTTTTGCTGCTTGGAAAGCTAGGTTCAGTCACATCAGTCATTGGTAGACCCTTTCATTGATTTTTGGGATAGTACCTTGGGCCCCCAAAGAATGGATGATTTGGGATTTTGAATATTAATAATTCTCTTTATTGCTTTTTATAATTTTAGTACTTCAATTCAGATCGATTCTTCCTCCACTATTTCAGTTCAAGAAAGTCTGGAATTTGATTCTTCGGGGTCGTTTGGGTGCTGAATTAATTCGATTGCGAATTAATTCGGTAGTGAATTAATTCTAAAAAATTACCACTAAATGTGAATTAAGTTTGGTAATAGAATTTGTTAAAATAAATTCATATGTCACGTCAAACCTAATTTTAAAACTTTAAACTAATATAACTCTCTTGAAGTCAAATATGCACGTTTTTGGTACCATTACGCTTTTAAATTCGAGCTCTATGAAACAAGATCCAACAAGGGTAGGTAATTTTAAACTTTCAAAGTGGGCCCTACCTATATGGCACATTTCTCGATGCTCAAATTGATACGAGAGATCACCGTTGAAAACTAATAGAATATGTAATTTTCAGAACAGGGACTAGGAGACAGAATCGACTGAGGTGATTCATACTGATTTAGGCTTGAAACAAGTTGAATCAACTTCAGGGCTGAAATTTTAATTTAGCACAGCTTCTATACACAAACAGGATTCTAATAATTCAAGCCTGAATTGAGGTTGAATCAACTGAATCTTCCAAAAATACAACACACAAACAGCTATTAGTAGTGAACCCACCTTTGCACATGCTTATAAGTTCATAACACAATCCAGAGCTTCTTCTACTAGGGCTAAGTTATCCATTTCATTATGCTTTATCTTCTACTGTATTGCAGTTGTTTTTGTTGGATTTTGTGAGGGATATGTAGGTCGTTAGTTGCAGTTTATTTCTCATTACTTGCTAAGAATTTTTTGAAGCCGCTAATAGTGAAGTTGATCACAGAACAAATCATAGTTGTGGGTATTTTGGCAAGAAATAATATTCCCTCCATCCCATAATAAGTGGCTGGATTAGAAAACTTGATAGTAGTGGTGTTCTGCGTATTGTGGATTTCAAATTAAAAAACTTAATGACAATGGAATTCTTCTTAATATGACAGGGAGTCATCATAAGGCTAATTAGCCTTACAACCTGAAAATAATTACACCGTCATAAGGCTGATTAGCCTTACAACCTTAAAATAATTACACCGTCGGTTGTAAACTAAGCTTATTTATCTTCAGTTTTTTTAGGTTGAGCAGTTGCACAAGAACTTTAAACTTTTTGAGTCGCTAGTTGATGAATACCGAAGGAAAACAAAATTGCCACGTGCAACCATTTTGAAACCTCAACACACCTATAGTGTCGTTTGGCTGAAACATTTTAGAACTTTCCCAATTCAGAGAAGATCAAGGAACTGCCACATCTGCCATCAAGAATGAGGTAACAAGCTGGAGGCTAATCATATTTTCAACATGTTCAAGTTAATAAAAATATTGCTATCATATCGCTGCATTGAAAAATATATTCTATTATGCCATGTAATGAAACTAAGGAGCTGTTAATTTGCACATTCTTGGGCTCAATTCAATTGTATTTAGCCCATGAATCCCAAAAACCTATTTGTTTACTCATATTCAAGGTTCATTAAAAAATGAAATTCTCATAATAGCAAATGGATCAGAGCTGTCTGTTCTTAAGGATAAAGTTAATCTGAGTTGTTTGTTCTTAAGTATAGGTATGTTTTTTTTCGTAGTAATTCAACAATTTCATATGCTAGTTTGTTTTATTTTAATTTTTTGTAGGCTACCGGTGAATGATTCTAAATTGTCAAGTTGCACCAACTGATCAAGTTTTATCAAAGACTTTTTCTTTTTTATTTATATAAAATATTATTGCCATTAGTACTTAGACATTGTCAACATTTAGAACTATTGTATCTGCAAACTTATTTTTCAACACTTGTTGTATGAGGTGCTTCATTTAAGTAATTTTTGTTATTTTAAGATCTTTTACATTTTTTTAGAATACATAAATGTGAAGTTCAAATAGTCAAAAGGTGTGTTTGAGAATATATTATGTTGGGAATAATACATTTGATAATGCATAAAGTAAAGGTAATAAACAGAAAATTAAATAATTTTTTGTATAAATAAAAAATTATTTTTAGTGACAGTTTTGTGGTTTTTAGCGGGAATTTTGAGCAATTATCTGGGGTTTTAAAATCCCTACTAATTTTTTTTTTGTCATGTGCAAGTCTCATATTGAGAGGTCTTTATCATTTGATGTTGAACTGTATACATAGAATTATTCAGGGGTTAATTATGTTTCCTTTCTAGTATTTACAATTATAGATTAGTATTTTTCTTACTTGGGGCCTTTTGCTTCATTGTATATAGTTTTTTTAATAAAAAATTGTCTTTGTAATATAAATATTTATATTTAATGTGAGTGTTAGTATTGTGTTTGAGGTTACTACACTATAAATTATGGATTAGCCAAATATAAAAGTTATAGATAAAACATTTATCGAAGTTAATTATTTTGAAATCCAGCAACTCAAATCCGGGGATTCTAGCAATACAGGATTTGAGCTTTCAAATATTTTAAAATTTATCAGTTCGAATCCAGGAATTTGGATTATATTCTATAATTATATTTTAAATCTAGTATTTCATAATCTTGATTGATTAATCCCCTCTTAGTGACGGAAAAAGACCGGGTCCAAACAAAAAGAGAGAGCAAAAGTGAGAGGTTTGACGGGATATATCACCTTCAAAACTTTGGCCACTGTAGACTGATAAATGATTAGCTTCACCGCACATCTCAATCGACGTGTGGAAGTTTTGTTCTTGGGATTTTGAGACAATGAATTCGTGCATCAAAACATGGACTTGACCGCTCGATCCTTCCAAAACAGTCATCATCTTCATTTAATTCATCTAGGCAATGAACCATAAACCAAGTAGCATCACCTTCAAAACCCCCATCTTCATGTTCCCAAAAGACATTTTTATCACCCCATTCCCTTAGGAATCTATAAAGTTCAATTCAATTTCAAATGGACTCATGGTTTTTGTACTAGGATCGGGATTAGGGTATGATCTTCAAAATTTTTGAGGATGGTCTAACACCATTTGGTCCTCAAGAATTTTAAAAAACTCAAAAACACAAAAATTGGAATTTATGAGTCTTTTTATTCTCGAAGCTAGTTGCGAGAAAAATCTTTGCAATTCACACATAAAAATAGACTCTTCCGGGAATCTTTGATAAATTTCTTAGGGCCATTCTATAGTATTTTGGTCCTGAAACTTAAGTCGGATGTTAGGTCATAAGAAACTAGTAGAAATTTGGTTTTGAAATCAAAAAGTAGGTTGAATGATTAAAACTCTATCAAACCTCCTAAAATGTTTACTGGAGGAAGTTTAGGATAGGTTCCAAAACAATTCAGCCTTTCTTGGTGCACACAGAAATCTAATAGTGAAAACCCTTTTTCAAATAGAGTTTTTTCCATATTGCCTGGTTGAAGATTATGAAACTCCATATTCCTTAGATTTTAAACACAAATGCCATATGACCTGCTTTTGGACAAAACTACCCTTAGGTTTCTACTATCCCATATAACATAATAAATGAATACCGGAAAAGTGTTGCGCTATTCTGATGTGCTGGGATTCATCGGTGGCCAACAGAAGTCATCGGTGGGAGGTGACCGGTGGTGACTCCCTGGCGAGCATCGTTCAGCAAGAAAAAAACATTTTTTGACCCTGCGGACTCTATGTGAGGGCTCCAAAGGCTGCATTTAGTAGAATCGGTCCTCCTTTTAAACCGATCATGGATAGGATCAGTATTTGCATACATTACAATGGAGAGGTAGGCAATGATGCCATGTATATTAGTGGAATGGCACAGTTGATGAACATTCATCGGTCGGTGGAATTCAATAAATCACAGTTCACATTTGAAACTGTTAGGTAACAATGAATCTTTAGATTATACGTAATTTGACTTTGTCATCTACTCAAGCACACGATATCAACCATATCGTGTTAAGTTCAAATCATATCATATGAAGAAAGAAACACGATGTGTAATATATCACATTAGTAATTATACGACATACACAAGCGATATATCAATTATGATTTTTAGCATAGATGTAATAACATGACATGCATTTATATTATGGTTTCGATAACACGATTTGAATTTTAAGCGTGTTAACCCAATACAAGATGTCGAGTGATGTTGCATTTTTTTAACACGATATTGTGCAATGCAGATTGGAAGAACCGGGAAACTTGCACTCAATAAATTCATGTCAATCTTCTTTCACCGATCCAATGAGTATAGAAATTAAAATAGAAGTCAATTAGAATAGATAAGAGGAATTATCACCAACGATGGGTGGGAAAAGGACTTCATTTGATAACTATGAACCTCCATACAACGCTTGTAATTACGATGGTGAAGAAGTTGAAAATATGTGGGGTGAGGATCAGTGGTACGATAATGATATAGTTGGCATGAAAAGTATGTCTAACCACAAAGAATTCGGAAACAACGTGATTCCTAGTAACGCTGACGTTGAGGCAGAGGCAGAGGCAGATTGGGATACAATCGATGGTTTAAACATGTTGGAACCGAATATTGGTGAAGGCCAACTAATAACAGGCAATTTGCAAGCAAAGGATTACCAAAAGCTCCTCGAACTAGGCGCACGTTTTCTTAGCCTGTTGCATTTCAAGAGGGTCTTAATCGACTTAGCAATAAAGGTGAATTTCACATACCGTGTTGTGGATAAAAACAAGAATGCATTTCAAGAGGGTCTTGATTGACTTAGCAATAAAGGCCGTTGCTAACAGTAGATGTAACTTTCTTTAAATGAGAGTATCCTGGATAGCTATTGACAGCAACTGCACTGGGCATGAACAATAATATGTTGTGTGTTGCATTTGCAATGGTTAAAAACGAGTGCGAGATAACATGGTGTTGGTTTCTTGAGTTCCTTAGAAATCATCTATTCTTTGATCCTCTAGTAGAGTTGGATACAATCGTTTCTGATAGACAAAAGGGATTGGCAAATGTTGTTAAGTAGTTTTTCCCATCTACACACCACAGATATTGTATCTGTCACATGGCATTAAATATGCTAGACAGATTCCAGGACAACTACCTAAAGAATCAGCTCCATGTTGCAGCTGAAACTTTCAGACATAATGTGTATGATGAAACAATGAACAACATTAAAGAACATAATCCCAACGCATATGCTTGGCTAAATAAGATAGGTTTGGAGCATTGGGCCAATGTCGTATTTCCGGGGAAAAGATATGGGACCCTCGGCTTGAACAGGTCTGAAAGTGTTAATACAATGTTCAAAAAAGCCAGATCAATGTCTATAACTCGGTTAATTGAGCACACAAGGGAGCACACAACCGCAGTATTTGAAAAACGTCGAACAGATGGCCAAAATATGATGGAAGAGTTAACCCAATTTGCTCGCAAACACATCAAAAACAAGTGAGAAGAAGCAAAGAATGTGATTGTACTGCTTACGTCAATGTATGAATTCTAGGTAACTCGAAATATCACCAAGTACATTTCATTCATACGGTGATGTACATAGTGTGTGTACATTTATTCGTTAATTGTTCATATCATGTTAGTGTGTTTGTTTAGTTGCACGACGATATGTAAGCCTTATGGATCATCAACTTGAACATGATATTTGCATTTATCGTGTAAGTCTACATGATTAACATAAACAATCGTGGGGTATGTCGTGTAACCGATCACACGACAGTGCTTTTATAGTGAGATCATTCTCATGATATTTTCTTAACAGGATGTAGTAAATCTAGTTGATCATACCTACACATGCGGAAAGTTTCAACATCTAAGGCTACCATGTAAGCATGCAATTGCAGCAATTGATCATAGACACTTCTATGTATTTGACTATTGCGAAAGATGGTACTCTACTAAATTATATAGAATGACCTATCGAGAGCCATTACACCCAACGAAAGATAGGCACCAGTGCGCACTAGCTAGAATTATGCCTACATTCAGCCCATCTATCCTACAAAAGTAGTGGGGGCGTCCACAAAAAAATCGGATAGTCACAACCAAATGTCAAAGCCCCATGGAAATGTGGAACATACGGTCAGTTGGGTAACAACCAAAAATGATGTACTAGCCATCCAGTGCACAAGGGGAACCTCCCAATGTTGCGAATGTCCTAACGACAAGCTAAATGAGGTTGAATAATAGAGTAGGCAAACTACGTAAGGGGAGCATCGATCAGGGTAAGCTTTTCCACCCCCGTTCTTCAGCTAAAAGTTTTGTATATACATCGTGTCATAAACAATACGCAATATGTAATTAATGTGTTTTCGAAAACACGATATGGTGTATATATTGTATACTGTATATATATCATGTAATCGGCAACACGTCCAAAGGGGTTACGTGTTACTAATTACACGATAAGAACAAACGATAATAAATTCTTTTGATAGGCGGTTCTATTGATTACATGATGTGGGTCATTTTGTGTGTTTACACACACAACATTTGCATCATAATAACTACCCAATTCCCGAAGAGTCGACGCAATTTCCATTGTTCCAATTAAATTCCTGAGGAGTCATTCCCGAAGAATTACCACAATTTTTGGTGTTTCAATAACTTCCATAACCAGGCGGTTCGTAACCCTCTCACCTTACCTTATATATATGACAGTGACCCTTGTGCTTACCGTATTCGAGAGGATGACGAGACGAAGCACTTGAGGCAATCTAAATTGATCGCAGGCCTACAGATCACCTACGCCTCGATGAAACCTCAGGGACATTGCTTTACCACTAGATGGTGGTGCTGTCACTCGTCACAAGCAGTCCTCCCCGGCCTATGGTGGCTACTTGTGACGGGAACGGGTTCATCCACTAGTGTTATTTCAATGCCATGAATGTTCCATCTCAATTGATCACACTCCCACAGATCGCCTGCTCCTCGACGGAACCTCTAGGATATTACTTTACCACTAGATGGTGGTCCCGTCACCCATCATAAGCGGTCCTCCCTGGCCTATGAGGGCTGCCTATGTCGGGCACGAGTTCATCCACTGCTATTATTTCAATGTCACGAATGTTTCATTAAATTTGTATTGCATGGTTCGGGCTAAAAGTAAATCTAACGCCGACTGATCGGCACCACCGAGACGGAGCTTTCTGATCGGTCCTTGCCAGCCTTTGAAGTGGACTCTAGATTTTTATTATTTTTTTTGTATTTTTAAAATATTCTATAAGGAAAAAATATTAATAAAATATTTTTTTATTCCCATTCATAGTTGTGTTCCAATATATTTTATTTGGCTATGAAATCATACAAAAAAAGTAGGTCATCAGTTCGGATAAATGACTAATGTTCACCTTGTGTTCCTACCAAAACTGGAGTGGAACATATCATCTTATTGAGTACATGAGAATGGTATATATCATTTTATCGAGTACACGATAGCATCAACGGCTGGTGGCCACCTAGTGATATGAAAAAAAGTAGGTTGTCGGTTCGGATAAACGACTAACGTGTATCTCGTGTTCTTACTAAAACTATGACTATTCATTAATTTTTAGCATTTCGTGTTACCAATGACACAATATAGTTTATGCCATCTATACTATTTCACGACCTCCTCAATTGTATGCTAATTACCATGATAGCTATATTGGTCGTATGTTTGGATACACAAGGGAAGGACATGCTGCCCGAACCTCCTATGACACGACATTGCTTTTCTGTGACATGACATTGGTACATCATCAATGGCCAGGTGTCTCCAAGTATCGATTAGCATCCAGTATTAATGCTATGATCGTATGCTTACTAACACGATAGTTATATTTGTCATATGTTCGGACACATGAGGGGAGGACATGCTACCCGAACCATCTGGTTCGGCCCGAACCTTCATGTTTGGACTGCCTAGCCTATCGGTTCGGAGATGATAGAACATTATGGTGCGGCTGAACCTTCTGGGTTGGGCCGCCTAGCCTATCGATTTGGAGTCTTAGGAACCTTCTCAATTCTGGCTCACTATATATTAGGGTAAGGGTTTGGAGAACACTCGCCCACTGATGTTTGGTGTCGAGATGGATCATTCGGGAGATTGCTTTAGCGCCGGATGGTGAATCATCCCACATCTGATATGCCTCACCTGCATCTCATGGAGGATTTGATTCACTATCATGCATTATTTCAATGTCGCGAATGTTTCATCACATTTTAACTGATCGGTCCTCACTAGTTACATTTATTTCCCATTTTCCCATTCATAGTATAGCTGAGGAGTGTGTAGGAAGAACGTTCGCCCTCTGATCTTCGGCACCGAGACAGATCATTTAGGAGATTGCTTTAGCCCCGGATGGTTAATCGTCCCCCATCAAATACGGTCCTCACTTGCATCTAATGGATGGCACGATTCACTATCAGGCGTTACATCAATGTCAAGAATGTTCCGTCCCATTTTAACTGATTAGTCCTCACCAGCCTCTGAAGTGGTCATACATATCATTATCTTATTTGTTTTTTTTTTTAATCTGTGCATATTAGTATTTTTTATGTAATGGACCAATGTTATTAGCGCTATGATTGTATGCTTACTAACACAATCTCAAATTGACCGTACGTTAGGACACACAACTCAATGCTGCTTCCTATAAGAACACACTATTCATACATAGTAGATGTCATTTGAATGATAACATGACCTAAGCAACTATCATGAGATCTATAATACGATCGGCTTAAGTTTTCTTCCTTATCGCATTTTCTATGACACGACATTGGTTCATATTGTTTGATCGAATACACAACACATGAATGCGGCTTCGTGTAAAAACAAACATGATAACAAAATGTAGTTCAATTCCAGTGGAGATCTACACAACATGGGATCGAAAAAAACAAAGTTGTCAGTTAATTGTGTAATGAAAAAAGTCTATTGTATAATTACTATTCATCTACCTCCGAATCTAATTCCTTGTTGATTCGAGCCCGAAGAATGGCAGCACATATCTACAGCAAGACTAAGCCTGTTATTTCCATTTGTATAAAATCAAGCTGAAGGACTCCCGTTGCTAGCTTCTCTATGTAGTACATGAGGTACAAACCACAATCTTCATTTGTTTCTTGATACAAGCATTTGTTGATCTTAGTCATGGGCCACTACTTTGCACCCTTTATCTTAAGGGCCTTTTCCATTCCATTTGCAACATGTTTCTTGACATTGTCTGCAGCTGCAAAGTGGTGGTTGTGGTCACCCTTTAGTAGGTTATACTACCTAAACCTCTTCTCCCTGCAACGGACAATAAGCAAGAGAAAGTGGCCCGTGCCGTAGATCGGAATGAAATCGCTCTCTATGTTAACATTCAGCCCTCTTAACAATATGCCAACAAGTTTGCCCTCCTTCTCTGCCGGACCTTCGACAAACCCAATGTTAAAATAATGCTGAATGGCAAACTTGCCGAACAAATAGTTGGGGTAGTTGCCTAGATATCTCAAATTGCATTCATCAAGAAGTTGGAAGAAGACATCTATCACCTACAACAAACCCATCGTGTTAGTAATGACATGATGATCGATAGGTCGTGACATATATTATACGATAAGTGATTCTATCGTGAGATCGATAACACAATGAATTTCCAAATCGTGTATTACCAATATGCTATTTATACATCAACAATAGAGACGAAAATTAGCGTACTATGCAAACAATGATATGAGCAAATGTAGTGTTACCGTTAAAGTGATATATAAATGTTTCATTTCTTCAGTTATGCAATCATGTGATTAATAACATGAGATTGTTTAAAATGTATGATCAATAAAACGAGAGTACCTCATTCGTTATGCACTCCTACTTTAACAAAGATATGTAGTCGGTGTAGATGAGAATCACTACGGGCCACTTGTTGTATGGGTGTGCCAGAAATTCCATGATAGTGTCCTTATCTTTAGTCTTCTGAATCTCAATGTGGAACACCAATTGCGTGTCAAGATAATCTTGTGGCAGCACACTGGCCTCCTCCTTATTTGTCTTCTTCGTAGCCTACTCTACGATGTTTATCACATTGTGGATACTCTCTAGTACTTCCTTATCAACTGGAGGAGTATCCGATAAATTATTACCACTAGAGACAGCGGTTGAGCCCACGGCTTCCGGGGTGGGAGACTTTGGCTGTGCTAGAGGGGTAATGTATGGGCAAGGGGCCGATGGAAGAGGAACTTCATCACCTGGCTTTGCATTCTGTTCCATGGGTCCAAACTTGGCTAATTGCTCCTCAACGTAGCTGCTGAAATGATTCGGCTTTGTTGAGCCCTAAGAGACCACCTTCTTTACTGCATCCTCACCTTGAGCAAGTGGTTAAACAGCGGTGTACCTCGACTTTCTGGGCACCTTAGGTAGGAAGGGTGCGACAGAGGTAGCTTTCCACTTAAATATTAGTTTTATTGGTTTTTGAAGAACTGCTTCTTTATTTGTGTGTTCCCCTCCTTTATTTACTTCTCGGGGTTGTTCTGGTCCTTCCAGGGGTTGTTCTGGTCCCTCCAGGACAACAGGTCCCTTTAGGGGTTCTTCCAGTCCCTACCGAGGTTCTTCCAGTTCCTCAACCTCTCGGGGTTGTTCAAGGACCTTCCAAGTTTGATCGTAGACTTCTTCATTTATATTCTTTAAAAATCTCATTATCATAGTCTTTTGCAACTTCGGACCCGTCTTCTTCTTTATTTTGGAGGCAGCTTGCGACTGCCTTTTCTTTGCATTTAAGAAGTAAGCAATCGCATTAGTCAATAAATGATATGCACACCAATTGTGTTTTAGCTTACACAATGAAACACCATATCGTATTGATGAAAAAATGAAAAATGGCCTAATCGTGTTAACGATCACACAACCACAACAAGATTGTTTTCTTAACAAACATCTGGTTCGATGATCGTGTAATCGATCACACAACCACAACGAACTCGTCTTTCTTAAAGCATGATTGTTTAGGCTATCGTGTACTCGATTACATGAATATCCCCATACGAACATGATACATTAAAATGTCATACTTAATCAAAATGAATCCCTTGTCCACCAGTCGAGGGACAGGTACTGGTTGATCTTCATGGGTAGATGGTTGGCAAGCTTCTCTAGATTTTGAAGCTCTTGACTTGACACGAACTGACGGTGATCCTTCGGTTCTTGGAGGAGGGGTTGATACATGGGGGACATCCGGTTGAGGGGGTTCATGCGGTCGTTCTATCTCTGGTTCCTAAGGGGGTTGCATCTGTTCTATGAGGCTTGTTGCCACCTCCATATCATTTTTAACCCGTTGGAGTACAACTTCAACTCTCTCAGTGTTCCATCCCCGCTCACCATAGAGAACACCCTTCTCCAAAACAATATTAATGACGTCCTGGCCGGAATGTTTATGCTCCAACATCTCGCCGTGGTGGGCGTGAACGGATCTCATTGTTCGATGTATCGCTGTCTACGTACCTGCCTTTTTAGCCTTCAAGGTCGCCCTTTGACGATCCATCAAGTGGGTCTCTTTGGCAATTGGTGTGATTCGCATAATAACTTTGGAGTCTGGCTTCAAATGCATAAACACCTCCTCATATCACTTCCTCATTTGGTGAGGAGCTAGAAGCTTCTTCCTCGCCTTTTCGTCGGTCAGGTCAAGTTTAGCGGCCTTCTCCACGTCGCTCAAAAGTTGGGTAAATCTAGGCCACCTCTTGCACCTCGTGCTGCATGGAGGACCACTAGTTGCCCATATGTTCGCATGCTCATAAAACCAAACTTGGTGGACAATACAAAAGAAAATGGTCATTATTGTAAGTATGACAATTTAGTCGTGTTACGTATAACACGCTAAGCGGTCAAATTGTGTTACCGATTACACGATAGTTCATTATCGTGTAATGTCCTCTACACAATATTATACTTATTCGTCTTACTGATCACACAATATTTCTACATGCATGTTTTACCTCGTATTTTTTATAACATGATCGACTTGATATCATGTGAGCGATATAGCGATATACATGTGTTTGTAGAAATATCGTGGCATTAGACAGATGATAATAGAAGTTATTGTGATATTTATAATACGAGCGTTACCTGAAGCACTAATGAAGTCCCAATGAGAATTCCGGCCCTGGCGGAGCGCTCATCCTGTCCACTCATAATGTTCTGATGAGCTAATCATATGCCTCTCATCAACATATCATGCACGACCCCAGCCCAATTGTAGCTCCCCACAACCGACGGGTCATCTATGTAATCACACAAAGCTGGGGATATGGCCTTGTTGCTGTGTGTGAATAACACCAGCACCCCCATGTGCACAATAGCCAACCGTGCTAAGTCCTCGTCTGACACAGTCCGTGTCTCGGCAGCCACTTCTTTCAACATTTCTATGTCTTCTCCGGCCGCTTTCCTTGGAAGAACTTAAAGAATTGCCCTTTGCCTTGGGGAACCTTCCCCTCGCTACTTTTCAATTTATACAGGTTCCCTTTTCCACTCAAACCCGTGATCATTGCCACTTCAACTATAGTAAGGGGTAGTCTTTAGCCCCTAATATTGAAGACCTCCTATGAGTCATTCCAACACTCACCAATGAGAACATCCAAGAGCAGCCTAGAGATGATGATGAATTTGCAATTATATACTGGGTAGAACCCAGTCCCCACCAAGATGGCCTTTCATCCCAAACGTAAATCTACAAGGTCTTTTGATAGACGAAGTCCAGCGGGGAAACTATTCATTCCCAGACCTGGTCTTCTCTCATAGATTCTCTTCTTCTTATCTTCGGATGCCTTCACTGACTCCACCATTTGCTGTAATACTATAATTTTACGTCAGCAAAATTGGATAAATATATGTATATTAACAATGGGTCGTGACCATAATCAATAGTCGTGTTGATTCACATTATCTAACTAACTTCTATATATACGATAAGTATATATATATCGTGTTATCGGACATACGATAAGAGGACCTCTCATACACGATATCACAATGGTTGAATATCGTGTTGCCAACGTCTTATCGAACACACAATATATGACTTATTGTCTATCGAAAAACATGATAGGCTGATTCGACTACCTATTTCATGTGTTATATTACACAACAAACCAAAAATTGTGCACACAAAGATACCAAGTAGATTTTGGTAAAGGTCTTACCATGAAACGGCCACTAATTTTCTCCAAGCCAGATTAACCCCTCGATCAGCCACTGATTTTCTCCAAAGTTCACTCTTTTTCCGGGATCTTGTTGTAAGGAACCTCGCTACACGGATGAATCTTACTTTGGGGCGTACAGTTTCAAAATCACCTTGCAAAACAAGATGAAACGGAACTAATGCCGGAGTCTTTTTCAAAATCTCCTTCCGGAAACAAAAAACACTAATCTTCGAAAATCTGACTATAGTTTTTTGCAATCGCTGGTTGGATAGGTTGCAAAATCTCCTCTCATGTTACGTGAACGCTGCTCAATGCTCCAAATGACGAAATCGATGGGTCGAAAATCGGAATGGGCTTTTCCATCGAAGGAATCGCTGGTGTCCGAAGTCGCTTACCTGTGAATGCGACTTCGTGAGGGTTTTACACAATATAAAACCCTATCTCTGGTTAGGGGTATTTTTGTCCAAAATTTACATTATACCATGTTATTCCAAGTTTATGGCATTTGTGTTTAATATCCAAGGAATATGAAATTTTGTAATCTTTAGCCAAGAATATGGAAAATAATCTTTGAAATAAACCAAAAACTAACTCTATTGATTAACTCCCTTAAAAACACTTTGAAAAATTATATCACAGACATGAAAAACACCATCAACTTCATATAACCATCATGCTAACCGTCTACCACTTGTTTAAGAACATAATCACATACTAGAAACAATTAGAACATAGTCATGGTATCATACTTCGAGCAATAATCACACATCATAATTCAACCCTAAACATACATAAAATACCCTACTTTATCCTGAACTAACATATAGGAAGTAGTCCCTACCTCTTCCACAAGCAAAGGACTCCTCCCCATGCCTCAAGCTTCCTTTTCTAGCTTTGGGTAAAGCTTCTTCTCCAAGATCCAAGGGGTGCTCCAAAGGCCTCCAAGCTTCAAAACTACAAGGGAAAAGGAAAGGAGAGAGGCGGCTAGGACAAGAGAAAGAGGGTAAGAAGAGAGGGGAGAGGAGGTCTAACCAAGAGGGAAATATAGGGCAGGTGGAGAGAGAGTGAGGTGCAAGTCTTTATAGAGGGGTTTCCTACTTTGGCTAAGATTTTCACTATGAGATCTACCCAAATCCTATTTCAAATCAAGCTTCCTGATTTGGGTCTATCATTTCTTTCTTGAAAGATTTCGATATCTTGGAAAGCATGGAGCCAAAACAAGAGGTTGGTCGACCGCCAAGGCATGCACCCATGCCCATCTAAGGCCTAGCAGTTCACTTGTCTGGCTAGTTTTACTTTTTCTGATTTCAAAACCGAGGTCTTGTTGTAGTTTCATTAAATAACATTTGCCTAGCCCTACCTTTCCAATTAGGGCTTGAAAGGTAAGTCTAAGCAAGTCTCGGCCTCTCACATTACTCGTGTCAAGTCATTCAAATGGGTTCGGTAACTCATATAGGGATGCCACTCGTATCCGGTATATGGTAAAATCTGACCTGACTGGACCCTAATGGGTTAGGTTTAGGTTTTTGAATTCAACCTAAATACCTATTCGGGTCGGATTCGGGTTTGCTATTTTATTAAATGGTATTAGGTTCGGGTTTGACAAAATCTGACCCGAATAAGGTTATAAACATAAATTTTTTTATATTTTTCTTTGTGTTTTGATAAAAAAATAACACAACCCAACCCTAACGGGTTGAGTTTGGGTTCCAAATTCAACCCGAATAGCTATTCGGGTCGGATTCAGGTTTACCATTTCTTAAATAGAATAAGGGTTTGGGTTTGGCAAAACCCGACCCGGTGACATCCCTACTATCGTAGAAAAGACCCTTCGGTCAAATTGTTGTCAATTCACATTTCACGAACCTTAGGTTAGCGTTTTAGGGAATTTCAAGTAGCTAAGTTGACTAGGTTGACTACACAAACCAACACTCTCGATATAAATTAGAAAAATTCCCACCCCTTATCCTTAGGTGCTATTTGGGTACGGAATCAATTCGCTAGTGAATCAGAATTTTTTGGAATTAATTCCGCTGATTTAATATAGAATCGGAATTTCGTTTGGGTATGAAAATTTTCATATGGAATCATGTTTGGATAGAGAATTGTATTTAAGGTTAGATTCTTTAGAATTTTTAGGTAAATTGACAAATATACCCTTTAAATGAAATTGTTTTGATAGAATCATGTTTGGGTAAGGAATTTATGTATTTTTAGGAATCGTTGAATTTATGAAAAAAAAAATTTGAAAAAATAACCTTCGTTTAGGCATTGTACGCGGTTTGTGTGCAACACCAATAATATGCCCGGCCACTCGTATTCGGCTTTGGGCCATATCGAACGGTTTAAGATGACGCTAAAAAAAATATTTATTTGGCTAGATTGATTGTAGAAGTACAAGAGGCCTTACCCTCCTCCTTAAACAATTTTTTATCGCTTGATGGGCCCATGGAAGTCTGTCTTGGCCGATACGAGTGTTTATCAGTCGTATTTACCTGTATTGCTTTATTGGCCTATATTGTATCTTTACCTGGCCGATACGGTAGATACTAAAATTGGAGCTTTTTCTCTTTCCGAGAAGAATCATTAAAAAGGTCAATAGACTAAAACAATTATCTCAAGGTATTTATAGCCTTTCTTTCGTCACTCAAAAGCTAACCTAGTAAATGAAACATAACCAGCTATGATCACCATTCTCACTACACTACATCAAAATTTTCCACTTTAGAGATCAGATACATGCAAGAAAAAGATGTACTAAAGAAGACAATAATCAAATAAAATATTACAACCAATATATCTGTAAGCTTGATCCTCACACCGTCACAAGCATGTAAACAAAAGGACTACACAACACTGCCTCATGATTCTCTTTCTCGTATTTATATATATTCGTATCAATTAGTACTCGAGCAAATATCACTACTAACATCCACTAATATAGGTTCATAGTGCTTTCTGAGCTTATGCTCTGTTGGGCATTCATGTGACATTTATTTCTCTACAAAGTATCATGGCGTTGGGGAAAACATTGTAGATGGGGACTCAACCCCTAGGAGTCTGCCTCAGCCCAGTGATCATTAACCAGGTGGAATAAACCCAAAGGCCTTCATTCACATGTCACACTTAGATCATTAAAATTGTTATGTCTAATGAATCAGTCAAGCCGGTGTTGGTGGCCTCAAGAAGGGAAAGCCTTTCATCAACTGCTCTACAAATTTCTGATTGAAAGCTTCTGTGAAGTGTATGCCATCCCAGCTCATGTACTCGTCTCGTGTACTGCACACTCTAGCTGCCGGATTCTTACCACATGCCACGAGAGGGGTGTAGTTGTGAGGACCGTCTCCGTACCCACAGCAAGCCTTGAACTTTACCTTCTCATTAAACCCTGCATAACATAAATCACAACAACTTATTAACTAAATTTACAAGGTATTGTACTTGAACAAGACAATGGATAGACCATTGGTTCTTTTCTTAAGCCATGTTAAAAATCTGACCCAGTTAGCCCATTATATCTTATTATGTACAAATGATCAAATCAAACCTAATTATGCAAATTGGAAAAGGGTCTATCAGTATAGCTAATTATATCTTATATTGTTTCTATATCCTGGTCTAAATCAAGCTGATAGGCAAGGTTCAGGACGGGAGCATTACCATATTTTGATGGGTGCTTAATGATTTCTGTCATGAAGGCATATATGTCTCCAACAACAATCTTCACCTCCTGGAGCTGAAAATTCAGTTTGGAAAGGGGTTTATCCAGTTCGAGGTTTGCAAAACGAACAAGCTCATTGTATGCATTCAGGCACCCTAGCTTGTCTGTCATATTGAAAGGGCCTGCTGATGCTGTAGCCATGAACAATGGAATGCACCCAAATGCGGGAATGTTGATGACCAGTAAGTTCTTTGCTCCTTCCTTGTGAAGATCCTGCCCACACGTTCACCGTACCATTAACCTAAGAGACCACTTAGCATTCACTACAGTGAAATTTGGATTCATACCAACTGAATTATCTGCTAAATAACCATTGTTTCCCAATAGCTTAAGCGGATAGGAAATGGGTTGAAGCCTTAATGATTCCATCAAGTTTTTCACATGGACACTACGTGAACACAAATGTGTAGTAAATTTCCTTCCACCCAGGCCATACATCTAGAAAAAAAAAATTAACACATATCAGTCACAGTTTACCTTCACTGATTAGTGACAAATAAATGAAATTTTTTTTAATTACAAACAGAGAAATTTGGGGGAATGACTGGGAAATGTTAATGCTTTTGATAACAATCGGCCATATATGATGGCAAAAAAAAACAAAACATTGATCACTGAGGTTTTTGATGAAGAAATGAACAAAAAAAAATGGGTCTTTTGAATCCAAAGCGTATGCAAATCGTAAAAATAAAATTCGGTTCTTAGATGGCATAGAGATTTGGGGGAATCGCCTTATTCAACATATACGAAGGCCAAAACAAGCAATCAAGAAAAGGAAAATCAAATTATATGAGAAGAAAAAGGGAAAAAATGGCTTTACCGTTCTGGAAGCATATCAGATCGAGGCGCGATCTGTTTTGTTTGGCAGAAGGGCACCGCCAGTTGAGATGCCGAAGAGACGACCAGAAGGAATTGTGTGAGATCTGGAGAGGACCGGAAGCGATCTAGAGATGACCTAAACCGTGTAGATCTGCTGCGCCAGGAGAGATGCAGTTCCGCCAGGTAGGTGCTCGCCGAAGACAGAAATTAGCTTGGGAAGAGGGAGATGGCGGAAGCATATGCCGAAAGCGGATGGCGGAAGTGGACGACAGATTGCTAAAGGCAAATGGCTAAATCAGACTATGGAAAGGATGATCGAGGTGGAGTTTGGGAATAGGGAGGCAAACGACTGGATTGAGGGTTTAGGCGGGGTAGATGCTAGCCGAAGATAGGGAAGGAGTTTGGGAAGAGGGAGATGGTGGAAGTGGGCGGTGGATGGCTGTCAGGGACTGCAGCTTGCTGAAGGCGGCGGAAGAGAATATCAGGGTGGAGTTCGGGAAGAGGGAGACATTTGGAAGAGGAAAGATCGGGCTGAATCGAAGTGAGGGGTAAAGACCGGAAATACGTGATAACGCGTGTTTTCAGTTTTATGTGTTTTTATGGAAACAACCGAATCTCCTCAATTCAGGATAGAAACATGATTGATTCGTGTTTGAGTCTGAATTTTTGTTTCTGTTAAGATTCATTATCCAAACGTAATTCCGATAATTCAACGCTGAATTGTGATGGAATCGTCAGAATTTTCTCTTGATTCCGTAGCCAAACAACACCTTAATGATCAAGGGTCAAATCTAAGGGATAAACTTCCCTCGCAGAGATACAACCAATTCTTTCGAATTTTTATTATATCAAGAGCCACCCTGCAACCATCAATGTTTTAAAACCCGGCCCGGACCCCGGCCCGGATTAGTGGCTGGGCTGGGTCGACCCGGTTGAACCGTGGGTCAACCCGGGTTGACCCGGATGATGACGTCATCATCAAAAATAAATTTGCAAGAGTTTCCCCCTAATACTAAAAAACATTTAGTTAAACCTGCTTCAAAATCTTATTTAACCCTATTTAACCATTCAAAATATTGTTCATTCTAACCACATTTAAACCTCCACTACTCAATTATTACAAGATGATAAAAATGATTAATCAAACAATTATTTAAAAAAAAACACAATTGATAATACACCCAAATTTTGTTTGGCACAAACTAATTACAAGTTTACAACACTTTGAAATAAAAAAATATAGTGTTCACATGATTTAATAAGTCAGCAACAAAATTTGACTTAATACGAGATCAAATTGGACTGCAACACAAACAAAGTGTTCAATTGATTTCCATACAATTAAGTCCATCAAAATCTACAATTAAGTCCATCTAGATCTTCCTCTCTCGGGTTTGCAGGAAACACAGACGTGGGAGACAAATTCAAAGTCAATTGTATC
The DNA here is from genome assembly GCA_035235625.1 of Saururus chinensis. Lineage (NCBI taxonomy): Eukaryota > Viridiplantae > Streptophyta > Magnoliopsida > Piperales > Saururaceae > Saururus > Saururus chinensis. The sequence continues at coordinate 2,214,886 of CP141147.1, forward strand.
AGAAGCTAGCTAAGAAAAATCGAATCTCTACCCCAGATAGAAGGAAGAAAATAAATACGCAGCAGGAGTTAGAACTCAGAAATCAGCAAATCTGCTTAGAACACTAAATCGATTAGCCTTGATTCCGCAAGAAAACTCTGGATTTTGGATGATGGGAAAAAATATAATCACCAAAAAACTTCACCTTTCTCACTGTATTTCAAAGAATATAAGAATTAAACTACAAAATTTATCTTTGCTCATTCTTGTCACATTTAGTGGGCCAGCAATAGTTACCTGCATGGCCACTGGAAAATCATCAGCAAAATCTGGAGGGAAGAAAAGATCTGCATATTCCCTTTCACAGAAAAAAGCTGCATATTCCCTTTCACCAGTTGTGGTCTCTATAATCCAAGTCAAGAGATGAAAGTTAACTAAAGTTGATAATGTCTATAAAGCAATTTACCATTATACATTTACAGGCTATCTGACCAGTAAGGAGATTTGACCAAAAACTTGTTTCAGTGTTCCAAAAATAAAGGAAGAACAGTGAAGAAGAGACTGAATTAATAAGCATTTACTTAATTATGCTCTCACTGTGCAAGAAAAACTGGCACCAGGAGCGATTACTATTAATATAAGCCATTTTTCTGTAGGATCACAACGGTAGTTGATTATTTGATTACCTGTCCTATCAAACATCTTCACCGGCTCGGAATCACCTATATTTGTGTCAATGGTTGCAACTCAGAACAGGGGATGAACCCAGTATTAATGTATCAATTTATTTAGATGTATATACCTTCAATGGACCAGTGATACACTGAAGTTTGTGTGACCACACCCAACATCTTAGGAGTAATCCACTTCCAAAAGACAACCTAAACATATAAAATAATGAAAGGATTGAGCTAATATAACTAAATACAGAAGACAAGAAGATGGTCGATGAACAAGAAACAAAGTAAATGACACATATCAATAAGATCGATCGCCAACCTGCTCAGGCATTTGATGTGATTTCATTTTTGAGATGGAAGCACGAAAAGTCAGAAAAAAAAATCACAAAACCAATTCAGCCCTATTTAACCCCAAATTCGACAGGAATCACACACAGCCAGAGCTCAGAAATCCTGTGAACTTCCACGCCACTAAAGGGAGAAAAAAACGTCGTGGTGAGGCAGATGGGAAAGAAAAAAGGTAGACGAGGCAGAGCTGTAGAAGAAAAAGAAAGGAATGGATGAGAAGAGAAATGAGGGATTTTTACTGGAGATGGGTTTTCGACGGAGAGAGATCTTTGCCGGAGACGGATTTTCACCGGAGAGGAAGCCGCTAGCCCAAATCGCCCAATTTCCTCCCTTTCAGGCCACAGACGGCGACTGTGAGATTTAATCGGCTGTGAAAACGCCGGACGAACGAAACGCAGATGAATCACCGGACGGCCGGAGATCGCCTCTATCAGTGGCGGCGGTGCCCCAAATTTCTCCGCCGGCCGCCGAGCTCCAGATCGCCACTGTGTCAACAGTAAACTGAAACCCTTCGCCGACTCCGCGACTCACCCCGAATTCGTGTTTTTTTTTTTTGAAAAACCGGACCGGACCGGAACGCCGGGTTTGCGGTTTAACCGGCCGGGTCAAGCTGACCCGGCCGGGTCAAACCAACTCGGATTTTCATTCGAACCGGCCCGTTTTTTATACCGGGTCCGGTTGAACCCGGTCGGACCGGCCGGTCCGGTCCGGTTTTTAAAACACTGGCAACCATACATAAATAACTAATCAATTAATGTCCATGTATAATACATTTATTAAAGGAAGAATGGGTATGCGAATATCTGCCATCCATCCTGACCACCTATATACGTGGAAACCGGGAGAGATAATGGAGGTGCCGAAAAGGCCGCCCAAGAGACATTTAATTGCCCTCAATAAATACCTTTATTAACCAATTAACCATTGATTAAGCCATAAACTTGTCAAGTCTAACCTTTGTTATCAATTTTTTTTACCCACTAAAAAAACACAATAAATCACAAAACGTATAAAGGGTATAATCGGACTATGAGTGGCATAATCCTTAGTGAAAATTACACTTTTATCCTTCAATAACCTAATTAGTCTAAACTTGATTTAGCATTAATCATGTCTTTACATAAAGTTTAAGTGTCATTAGAGATCGTTCACTCGTATAAAAGTCAACTAGTGTAGGTGTTTTTTATAGAAGCAATATTAGAGATCATTCACTCCTTAATTTCTAATTTGAAGCTTGGCTTGGTTAAACTCATTATAAATTCCTAGAAACAATAATCGACAAGACTTCCTTAAAACACAAATAAAAAATGATAAAAAAGGAAAAGGGGATTCCAGAAGGTAACGGACAAATCACTCTTGAATCACAAAAAATTTAACACTGAATGTACTAGTCTGTTAACATCTTACCATACACGCACCAATAGAGGAAAACTAAGCAACAAATGTCACAGAAGTTCCTCAATTTAATTTCTGCATATTTGGTAAATAGGTGACATTTGTGATCAAACATGTTATAAACAAATGCTGAAATTCGTTTGTGAAGTGCAATTCATGGACTCCATTCATTTTGGTTTTTTTTTCTTCTTGTTTATGAGAAATCCATTCCAAATGTTGACCTGGGGAATTCCAAAATATCCGGAAGCAGAAAGGATCTGATTGTCAGGGTGATGAAATAATATGTAAATTGGAATCTCTGCATCTATGCTGATCGGACATATGACATTGTAGAAACAAAAGTGTAAAGAAACACAAAAGAAAGAGCATGGAATAATCAAGGCCTTAATTTGGGCTTCAAGAGTGCATGCATTTTGAACCTGAATGAAGAGAGTCGCATACCGATTAATTAATGTTTATTTTGTTTGTTCATTTCATGCTGACAAAAAAAGAAAAGATGTTATCCAGTCCTCTTGAGCAGTAAGACTTCCTTAAAAAACAAATAAAAAAGGAAAAGGGGATTTTTGAAGATAACTGACATCACTCTTGAATAAAAAAAAAACTGAGTGTACTAATTCTGTTAGCATATTACCATACACGCACCAATAGAAGAAAAAGGAACAAATGTCTGGTCTAACAGAACTTCCTCAATTCAATGTCTGCATATTTTCTAAAGAAACAATAAGCAACAGACTTGATAAAATGCCACAATCCACAATCATTCCACAAAGAAAGGAAATTTATTTTATGTGACCACCGGAAAGTATGCTTCCTGAGGCATCTGACATACATATCCACTCATCAATGATGTTCGGTAAATAAGGGACATTTGTGACCAAACATGATATAAACAAATGCTGAAATTCGGAATCTATATAAACGTAATTGTAAAGCACAATCCATAGCCTCCATTCAATTTGATTTCTTCTTTTTTTCTTGTTGATGAGAAATCCATTCCAAACCTAGACTTGAGAACCCCCAAAAAGCCTGAAGCAGAAAAAAATTGTTTGTCACGAAGATGAAATAAAATGTACATTCGAAGAATCTCTGCGGCTATGCTGATGGGTCATCTGACATTGTAGTAACAAATTTGTAAAAATCAGAAAAGAAAATACATGGAATAATCAATGCCTATGGGATTCAAGAGTCGCATACCGATTATGAAAATACATGGAATAATCAATCCACAGGGTACGAGTACCATCTTCCATCAACAAAAAAGCTTTGGCGAATAGTTGCGATTTGCTGGAGTTTGAGCCAGTCTTTGCCCTGCTTCTTAAACACGTCTCTAAGCAACTCTTCTGGAAGGTGGATTTCTTTGAGGTGATTGAGGTGCTCTATTCCCAAGGGAACTCTTATTCCCCGAATATAGCTAATTGCCAAAAATTCGAGTCTTGGCATGGTTCCCTGTTCTAATGTAATGAGCTTTAATCTAGAGAGATCCCCAATATATAATGTCTTAAGATTTGGAAAAGTTTGTGCACTGGCATGCAACTTCACCCCTGTGTAGGCATCGAAAAGCATTTGTAGTTCTGCCAAGCATGGTAAACCTCCGAGTGCCTGAAGCGGGTCATCATTGAGCTGCGAATTCAGCAGTTGTAGCTTGACGAGGCTGGCAAGTGAAAGCAGGTTGTTCGGCAACTTCTTCAGAATCCCGGTCAACTTGATGCTCCTCAGTTCATTTGAAGGAGTTGAGAAGGAGTTAATATTAAGAACAGAGAAATCAGCATAAAGATGAGAAGTACTTATAGAGAGTGACTGGAGATGAACCATTTTGCTGATGGACTTGCACAAAGTGTTTCCATCTTCACTATTAACGGAAGTAATGGAAAGCCTCTTTAGCTGAGTCAACTCCTCTAACTCCTTTAGCTGAACACTCCCATCCTTCACGTCCAGTATGAACAGATTTTGCATAGATCTCAATTTGCCTAGTTCTGTTGGGAACTTCACACCACCACCACCATTTCTATTATTACTCACCAACAGGTGCCGTAGACCTAGAAGTTGAATGATTTCCTTGGGTAATTCGGTCACGCCGGTGTACTTGAGGTCCAAAGTTTGTAGATTTTTTAGTTTCTTTATAGTCTTTGGAACTGTCCAGATCTTTGTTCGCCTCAAACACAAATATGTCAAGTGGATGAGATCTAAAACGGAAATAGGAAATGAATCCAATCCAATTCCATGCAGACTTAACACTTTCAGTGAGTGAAAATTTTTCAGATACGGACAAATTCCAGGTCCAAACAGAAAGAGAGAGCGAAAGTGAGAGGTTTGACGGGATATATTACCTTCAAAACTTTGGCCACTGTAGATTGCCAAACGATCAGCTTCACCGCGCATCTCAATCGACGTGTGGAAGTTTTGTTCTTGGGATTTTCTGACAATGAATTCATGCATCAAATCATGGACTTGGCAGCTTTCCATCCTTCCAAAACAGTCCACCTTCACGAGCTGAACTAAATTCCTTTGAGCAAGAATCTGGAGGTTACGGTGGCAGACATCTTCAGTAGTAGAACCATTCACGGGACTAATGAATCCTTCAGCAATCCACTGTCGACAAAGCTCGGCTCGTTTAATTTCATAGGAGGGAGGGTAAATGCCAAGATATAGGAAACAAGGCCTTAAATGACTTGGCAGGTCATCGTAACTAAATGATAGGACTTTCTTGACAGTACCACCCACCAATTCTGTACCCAAAGTTCTATAGACGATTTCCCATTCAAAACGAGTTTTGGCTCTTGTTGTGAGAAGACTCCCAATGGTCACTATTGCCAGTGGTAGTCCTCCACACTTATTAAGAATATTGCGGGCAGTTGGTTCTAATTCAAGAGGGCAATTACCTTCATCAGCATCCGACGTGAACGCTTTCTTGCAGAATAGGCTCCAGGCATCTTTGTGGGTGAGTGGTTCTAACGGAAACACATTTTCACGAGGCATAGCACAGTAGTCGGCAACTTCTTGAGACCGTGTTGTCACCATTATCCTACTTCGATATTCAAAGGCAGGAAAAACAGACTTAATGATATTCCATGCATCAACCGACCATATGTCATCTATGAACACAACATATCTCCTTTCCTTTAGAAAGTCCCTCAATTTCTCCGCTAGATCTTCGGAGGACATTTCTCTGAAAAACAGATTTCTCATGAACTGCTGCGTCAGGTGTTTTAACAGCTCCACTACGTTAAATTGCTGGGACACTGTAATCCAAGCACAATACTTGAAATGCTTCTTTACTGCAGGATCCTCGTACAACTTTCTGATAAGAGTAGTCTTCCCGACTCCAGGCATACCAACCACTGGGATCACTTCCAGCCTCGACTCGCTCCCGAGCAACCGTTGAGTCAGCTGGGCTTTTGGTTTTTCGTTACCAACAATTTGAGACTCTTCCACACTTTGAGCACCGTAAGAGGAATAGGTGCTCGAGGTCCCACCACCGTAAGAGGTGGTGGAAGTTGATGATGGCTGCCCTGGATCAAAGCGGTTTCTTCTCTCTGATACGTCGCAAATGCGGCGCTGCATGTCGTGGATACGATTGGCAATCCGATGCCGGGATCTTCTATGATTGAGGCGCCACAGGAAACCGGTGGTACGTCCGCTTGGAGGAGGTGGCACCGTTTGGAAGTCATCCATCACATTTTTGGTATCTCGAACCACTTCTCTCACTTGGTTCACCCATACTTCAATTAGTGGGCTCCCCCTCTGCATCCGATCCGCGACCTCCAAGGCCGCAAGCATCATCTCCAGATCACCCTTGATTTGTTGGACATCCCGTCGAACATCCGAGACGAAGAAAGCATCCCGGACTGAGCGATTGGTCAGCGCGTCAGCCAGCACGTTTATGAGCTCCAACACCGCTGCAGTGACTGCGATTTCGGCCATTTCTAGCGATTGCCTTTCTACCAATGCTTATGTGACTTTTCTATTGCTTTAGGCTTCTATATAAAGGCCAAGATCTTGGTAAGCACATCAGAGACTTATGTATGGGCCCGGCTTGAGACAATTGGTGGGCATCTCCAACGGCAGACGCCACCAGGATTGCCAAATCCTGGTGGCGTCTGCTGTGGACAGAATTAGAGTCCCAAAACCTGCGGCCATAATTTTTTACATGAAAATAACGTCTCTTGCTTTAATTTTTAAGTCTGAGACTTCAAGTGTTTATATTTTAATATTTTATCATTATTTATCAAAATTTTAATTTTTTATTTAAAACTAGTATTTATAATTAAAATTTATGAATTTTTATTTTACCATATACAAATAAAGATGTCATTTGAAGACCAAAAATAACTATTTTTGAAGACGCCATTAGAGATGCTCTAAGGGTAGATTTTATATGTTATTTTTTAGAATGAGGTTATTCAAACCCCACTTTTTTCCTTGTGTCCCCATTTCTTTTTTACCCTAATTTTTTTTATTAAAATCTCTCACTTATCCCCTATACTTCAAAAAAAAAAATTTACCCTTCTCCCCCTTCCCCCTTCCCCCTTCTTCTTCTTCTTCTTCTTTTTCTTCTTCTTCTTCTTCTCCGGCGAAGTTATAGTCGCCGGCGCCGGAGGATTGGCCACAGCCAGATCTCACAGGCCGCGGCTAGATATGGCCACGCCGCCGACGGCCATCGCAAGCCGTAGCCAGCGCAGCTAGATCTAGTCGTTGGCCTCTAGCTGCTTGTGCAGCCGGCGGCCATGGCTGGCCAGCGGCCAGATCTGGCCGCTGGAGCCGTCTGGCCAGTCCGGCGGCCACGGCGAGATCTGGTCGTGGCCTCTGTAGCCGCCGGCCAGCGGCCAGGATCTGGCCGCTGAAGCCGCCGGCCGACTGTTTGTGTGGCCGGCAGCCACGGCTAGATCTAGCCATGGCCTCAAGTCATTGGCCGCCTGAGGTGTGTCGCCGGAAAAAAATGGGGGAAGAGGGAAGAAAAGTGGAGTTTTATACCATGGGGGAAGGAAGAGCAAAAATAAAGGGGAAACATGGGGGAATAAAGTAAAAAAAAAACCAACTTTTTTACACTTTTTGGGGGACACTGGGGAAAAACCGGGGTCTAGACCGCCATTTATAATGATATACCACATAACTAGCTATGTCTGACACATGTAAATTATATCCACGTGACCGAACATGATAGTCGTCAACACATATAACACATGAAATAAGATATATTCCGTATTCAAACTAAACATCAGAGTAATTATACACCCAAAATATTATATCAAATTCATGAAACATAGTGAAAATGCTTGTGATCATTGTATGTAGCGCAGATAGTTATTGAGACATATCATGCCATTACATGCTAGCCATAAAATAAATTCAAAGATAATATCTAAAGCAGCTACCACATAAATTGTTTGGATAACTTTTTGTCCCTTATCTCCGTTCTAGTTGTAATTCCTCCATAATCTTGGGGGTGGGTGAGTATGTTTATACTCAGCAGGCGGAATTAAAATCTAATTCAATGCTAAGTAGAAAATTCATGACGGTAATCATTTTTGCTAGAACAGAGTTTATTTCATAAACAAATTTAGAAAACATCGGTTCGTCCGTTGATGATAAAACCAGAGCCGTGACACTGAACGGCATTCCTCCCGACGCTCATGGGGCAACAGGAAGCTCAGTGAGCTTTGCCGCAATGCTCCATACCCATGTGCCTACCATACTGATTATTTTTCTTAGTAGGTATCCATATAAAATATGACAATTCTAGCAAGTACCATAACACAAAATAGGGTATATAAAACATTACACACGTATGACATTTTTCAGAAAAACTCAAGCAAATAAGCATAACGGAGTAAAAATATTGCATAAAATTTCAACGATATGAGCAAAGAATAAGCTACAGTTTAAGACCCCCTACCTCGAACTACAAGTGCAAAATTCAAAATTGAAAAGGTCTTAAACGGAAAAACGGACCCCTCCATTGCATCCGACATGATCGATTTAGCTAGAAAATACTCTAGAATTGTCTGATTCAAACTCTGAACAACAGAGAAATGCCGGAGAGAAATTTCTAAATGTTAAGAAGAGAGAATGGCCTGCCGAGCCTATTTATAGGCTGGCACGCTGGGTTACGCGTGACGCATCAATAGGCTCACATCACGCGCTACGTTATGCGTGACACTTCAACAGGTGCACGTCACATGCCTGTTACTTGTCGAACACGCCGTGATGTATCACGACGGCGCACCGCATGGAACGGTGCCCATCACGAAGCGAACACGCGCTGCCTTGAATTTTAAATTTTTTTATTTTTTTTTGTTCAAAGTTCTTAAAAACTATAAACGTGTGTAACTTTCCCTCCCATACTCCATTTCGCGCATTCTTGGTATCAATGGACTCATGTCGATGAGCCCTATCAAACTAGACCCCACATGGGGGGTTTTGGTGCAATTTCTAAGTGGGTCCCGCCCATGTAACATGTTTCCTGATGTCATAACTTATGACCCCAGTGTTTGATTAGAGTGGTTCAAGGCTTATTACACTCGTCTTTTAGTACTCTAATCATATCATTACAAAACTCATCGAATAAACTCTTTAATTAATTATAACTCGATAAAAACTCAAATAAAAATATTATTAAAGACAGAAAATCACATCCAAAAATCAGGGTCGTTACAGTATGAGTATAACCACTGCAACAAAATTTGTTTGAAGCATATTCAAAAGAAAATGATATTTAATGTTATCTTAAAATGAACAACATAAGTCTAAACATAGTCAGTTGCCAAAAGAATACTTCGAGAAAAGAACCTTGCCAAACTTACAAAGAAGTATAAACTAATATTTGTTCTACTCCTGAAAATATATAATTGTCTTTACCATTTCAAGTGAATTCTGGAGCAATCGATGTCTCTTTTATCTTGACCAATCTAGTTTGTGGTGGAATCTCATAATCAAAATCTCTTTTCTATAAATCACATAAAGCAACCAAAAACATACATCTACAGCCAAATTTATTTTTAAAAAAACCTAAAAAAAAATTCACTGAAATGAAACAAACATTGATAAAAACTAACACATAATATCTTATATGTACACAAAAAAAAAAAAAGCAATACAATGTAAAATATTACCCGGAAGTCGTTGACGCCAACAAAACCCGCACAATATCCTACTACTACCACACAAAAGCCAACAAGAACATGAACATTCAACATTGCAAAAGAGAAAAAAAAACAAGACATCACGTAAATACAAACCAAACGAACATAAGAAACAAAAAGAAAAATATCAAGAGAAAAAATACCTACAAGTATATAAAAAAAGCAATACAAAAGAAAAAAATACCTGAAATTCTCCTGCACCAAAAACCCACACAACATCTTACTTCTACCATGCACAAGCCAACAAGAACACGAATAATCAACACTAAAAAATGGAAAAAAACATCAGCATGAAAATACGAACCAAATGAGCATTAGAAAAAAAATTGGGCAAAACTATATATATAAACACTAGACATGAAAGTGAACAGAAGTTTAAAAGCCACATACTACATACTATAAATACAGGAAAATATAATCCCCATAGAAGTTTAAAAGCCACACAAAATACCACACCAAAAATTCCAAATAGAGCACAATTTTATCAATCAATCTGAAAAAGACACATATATCCCACACAAAAAACAAGGACATAATATCCAAAAAAAAGGAAAAAGTTTAAAAGAAAGGACAATAATTACACAAAAAGAAGACCAAACACATGCCACCACTAATTAGTTAGGATGTTAACAACCTGTGTACTAATACAAGTACTTACCAAAAAGGCATAGAGGATGATAAATATTATATTTATTATTATCAATCAACCACAACAAGAAAATACCATACTCACCCCCATTCAATTTTAATATTTACACCATAATCTATAATAATGCAACAAGTAACAATAGGGCCATTTTTTGTACTTCTTGGCAAAATGCCCCATCCTCATTTATTTTTGGTACTTCCATGTTTATAGAATCCATCTACTTCGAATAAACTTTCATAGCAAGTAATTTCACAACTATTTCGGATCCATGGCCCGTAAAGTAGATCTCATAGAATATCCAAGATTTCACGATCCACAAGAACTTCAAATACAACTATCCATGAGAACTTCAAATAACACAATCACATCAAAATGCCAAAAATCCCAAGAGAACATCAACCAACCCAATCGAAAAAATAACAATCCATCCACAACCCACACAAAAAACCGGTAGAAAACCAACAATTAACCGATTGAAAAACACATATAGTTGCCACTGCAAATCCAACCGGTTGATATGCCGAACTAAAAAAAAATGACGGGAAAAAAGAGAGCAAAGGAAAAACCCAACCTTCTCCTCGGAAAGTCTCAGTGTATGGAATATATCAAATTATGAGGTTTGCTCACCAATATCACTAAGAGAAACCGTAAAAGAAGATAAAAAAAAATAACCCATCAAAATGAAAAGATTATTATTGCACAACAAATCTATAAATCAAGACTTCAACTTACATTTAAGAATTTGATCTTCAATATGCGAAGAGAGGATGAATTAGAAATTCACCATTACCACACCTTGGGACATTGCTTTCTTCCATCAAAATCACCTTAGCCTTGTCACATAAAACCTTGACCTGCACCAAACATGGCAACAAACCAATTATAAAGAAACTATACCGATCAAAGAAGGAAGGATCTTAACTTCAATGTGGGTGATCAAGTACTTTTAAAAGTTTCACCAATTCGAGGAGTAATGAGGTTTGGAGTCAAAGACAAATTAAGTCCTTGCTTCATAGGATTGTTCGAGATCTTGGACAAAGTAGGGCCGGTGGCTTATAGACTGGCCTTGCCCCCTCACCTTGACAGCCTTCATAATGTATTTCATGTATCCATGCTCCAAAAATATGTACAAGACCCTTCTCGTGTCCTCAACTAATCAGTTGTCGCCCTGGAACCCGATCTATCTTTTTGCAGAGAAGCCGATCAAAATTTTGGATTGTAAGGAACAAATTCTTCGGACAAAAAGGAGACCATGGTTAAGGTATTGTGGCAACACCACTCATATGAGGAAGCGATGTGGGAACTAGAAAGTGAAACTCTGAAGAAGTACCTAGAACTTTTCAAGGATTAAAAGGTTCAATTTCGAGGACGAAATTTCCTAAGGGGGGTAGATTGTAACGAATCTAAAATTCTTAGTAAAATTTCATGCCTTTAATAAGGATAATTTTGGAGTTTTTAATATCTTTTAGAGATTTTCATGAGATAATATTATGGTAGAGCTCGTAGAAACGAGCGTAACAAGATGAAAACCGTGTAAAACGGAGGTCGGGAGTGAAAGTTACGACCTCAAGAAGCATGACTTATGAACAGGACCCACTTGCAAAATATGGGTAAAAATATTCATAAGTGATTTGGTTTCATAGGGCCCATCAATACAAGTCCAACGGCACCCAGAATGCGCAAAACTAAGTTCGGGATAAGAAGTTACGTTTATTGAAGTTAAAAAAAAATAAGAGAGAATTAGTTTCGGCTCGGCGCAACGCACAGCTTAGCCGCGTGGTGCGCCCGTCACGCACGATGAACGCGTGTGATGAGCGTGTGTTCCTCAAGAATTTCATGACAAATGCGCATCCCTCATGCGTGTGCTGCCAATTTCACCGGCGCCCACTAAAAAAATGGCAGCACCGCTGTTTCCGGCGGCGCACCACCGCCCCTTCCGGCTATAAATAGTGAACTCTGGCCATTTTTTTACTACAACTCATTTTCTTACCCTTTCACTGTTTTCATTGCCTCTAACCCATTTTAAGTCCGATTCACCCAATCCAAGACCCGTTTCCTACTTAATCGAGGGTGCTCTACGCACCGGAAGGGTTATTTTCTTGAGGTCACCTCTCTAAAACCTAGAAAAATGTGCCCCCTCCCTAATCCTTCCCTTTCTTCTTTTTACTATTTTTGAGTCGTTTCAATCCCAATTCTGCTCATTCAAAAGGAATTCTCTAATAAAGTGAACGTACTGAACACTGTGGTGGGGTTACTTTCATCTTCTAGAGTCTTTATATTGATGAATTTTATACTCAAGGTTTAGGTAGGGTGTTCTAAACTCTAAATAACTGCTTGGCTGATTTGAGTCAATCTTTCTTGAAGTATTTGATTCAAATATTAGTATGACGCTTGTTTTAATCGATAAATGGATTTTCACTTGAATTATGTGACACGTTTGCTACTTATATTGATGTGAATTGATTTCGTACGTACTACATAGCGTTGTGGTTTTGTACACTATTTTGATGCCCACCAAGAAAATAATCGGCTAGTGGCGCGCACAGGGTGCAGCATCATGGGGAAACTCCTTCCCTTAGTGGCCTCCATTGTCCCATGAGTGTGGAGGTAGGCCTTTGGGTATCGCAGCTTGTGGATTTGATCGGATTTGTGAATTTGTTTGATTTGATTTAAAATTTTTTTTGTTTAGCATTTCTTTTAGATTTTAAACAAACCTACTGATTATAAATATACTCACACACCCTCAAACTTTGTAGGTGATGCAACGATGGAAAGAATGAAAGAAGAAAATATTTTCAAATAGTTGTGTGTTTGCTACGTTAGAAAAACAATGTAATTATATATATGACCGATGTGTAAAGGCACAATGAGCCAGGATAAGTATGTTTTTGTATAACTACTAGTTCTATGTACAGTAAACTTTGGTATGTGTATTAAGCTTATGTTATAAACTTTTTGTTAATATGTTTTTGGTTGTGCAATTACTCCGACATATTCTACAATGAGCATACGATCATTTTATGTTAACGTCGTCAAGTCCGGTTCGTGTGTACTAATGACGCATGTCGGACAAGATTATTAATATTATATTATCCTAAGAAATGGGCAGGCGTTACAGATAATGCATGGTCCACGGACCGATTCCAAAGGAATTGTATAGACTGAGAAGGGGAGATGCATCCATCCTTATAAGCTCCTGTTCAATTAGAAATAGACTTCAGTCATGTAGTTGGTAGTTGTCAGTTAAGTATGAAATTAAAAACAAATCAAGACTTACCATAAAATGGGCAAGATGGAAGGCTTACTTATTTGTTGGGTTCCCAAGTGCCTTCTTCCGCAAAGCCAGCACATACACATCTATATGCTATATCAGAGGGATCGAACATCGAATGAGTTTCGTATAGAGTTTGTATAAAAATCAGAATAATTATTATTGTGTACAACACAACCAACTACTAATAATACAACGAGTAATTCACATATACATTATCCCAAAGTCACCTATGCTGATGCATAATGGACCGTATAAACTTGGATGTCAGCTGGATTCCACCAATTACCGGCCGGTTGATCAAGTACGTATTAATTTGTATTGACCAACTCAAGCACAAGTAGGTAACGGCTCTCTTAAATGTCTAGTCATTTTTTAGTTGTCTTTGTCTGTTATGGACCATTCATTGCATGCGGTCAATGCCAACCAATTACATTGGTATTTTAATATTATTTATTAACCAATGTGCATTTTATAATATTTATTTTAATTTTCTTAAACCAAACAAACGTCCATATATTTAATGTCCTGACAAGATGAGTGAAGGTGGACTGAGGGAGTGATAAATGTTATATTTATCTATACTAACCAAACCAAATGCCGGTGGCCGACAACTTTCATAAATGTTTAGTCTTTATTTTGATTTTATGGGTGACTGCGGCCAATGCAAATCAAACATATGAACATTTAATTGTTTTTTATTTTTTATTGGAAAGTGTGCATTTAATAGTATGTGTTTCGGCATAAAACCAAATAAACTTTGGTATACAGAATAACATTATGGTCATACTTATTGTCCCTTGGCAAAAAAATATGATATTTAATTTATTGACAATATGTGTGAACAATGGACATTTACTATCTCAATTGAGGGACACATAAATATTATATTAATATATATTAAAAAATAGTTATAAGACATTAAGTTTTATAGTATTAGAATATACATCTCATATTAATAGTTATATTTAAAAATTAATAATTTTTAATAAATAATAAAATTTATATATAAAAAATAATATTTAATAGTGAAAGCATCTATGTGTGATACTTCATATACTTCAAATTTAGATACATTTTACTTTTTTTTTTAGCTCAATTTAAGCCAAAGCATATGATTCACTTACTGCAATTCGAGCTTGAGCTCGATCCGAACTTTGGATTTTCAATTCGAGCCGAGCTCGAATTAAAATTTTAAATTTTTTCAAGCTTCGAGCCGAGCTTGAGCAATTCGAGTTTAAGTCAAGTAAGCCCAATACTTGATTCAGCTCGACTCATTAACACCTTTAGTAATAATTAGGTATAAAAATTATATTAATCATATCACCTACCAAATTAAAACATCAATCAAAATTGGCCAGATCTATAACGTAGTTAATTAAGCATGAAAAAAATCAAAAATACATGCACTTACCAAATAGAAATGGGCTTGCAATAAATTTTACACTAAGTATGGTCAACAAAGTATAATATAATTACCAGATACATCCTCATGAAAATACCAATTTATGATCCCATCAAACTAAAATAAAACACAAGCATGAAGGATAATTTTGACCATTCATAATAATTTACTCATTCTCATTTATTTTTGACCCAAAAGTCTTGGTATACCTATAGCGAATGGCTATATTTACAAAATAAACATAACACCTAAAAATTATAATTTCCAAACCTCTAATTTTGAAAGAGGTATTCTGGTGTTAAAAAGTTAGACCAAACCCGACTTTTTTTTATATAATATAAATATAAATTATAAAATAATTAAAAATTAAAATTTTAAAATATTATTGCATTAATTTGTACTGACCAACCACTGTCTTAAATGTCTAGTCATTATTTAGTTGTCTTGGTTTGTTAAGGACCACTGATTAAATGCGGTCAATGCCAACCAATTATATTGGTATTTTAATATTATTTATTAACCAATTTGTATTTTATAATATTTATTTTAACTTTTTTAAACCAAACAAACGTTGATATATTCAATGACCTGACAGGATAAGTGAAGGTGGACTCAATAATTGAGGGACTGATAAATGTTGTATTTATCTATACTAACCAAACCAAACGTCGGTGGCCGACAACTTTTATAAATATTTAGTCTTTATTTTAATTTTATTGGTGACTGCCGCCAATGCTAACCAAATATATTGCCATTTAAATGTTTTTTTATTTTTTATTGGAAAGTGAGGATTTAATAGTATGTGTTTCCGCAGAAAACCAAATAAACACTGATATATAGAATAACAGTATGGTCATACTTATTGTCCCTAGCATAAAAAATGCTATTTAATTTATTGACAATATGTGTGAACGATGGGCTTTTTAATACCTCAATTGAGGGACACATAAATATTGTATTAATATATATTAAAAAAATAGTCATATGACATTAAGTTTTATAGGTATATACATCTCATATTAATAGTTAAATTTTAAAAATTAATAATTTTTAATAAATAATAAAATCTACATATAAAAAAATAAGTTTGTGAACTATATTTTAATTATTTAAATTTGAATAAAAAATAATTAAATAGAATTAATATTTTTACCAAATATAGCTATTAATTTAAGATGGAGTGAAAATTTCATTACAACTGTGTAACTGTGTTATGGAAAATGAGCCCGAAAAATTAATAATTAACTGGATTCATCACGTAAGAAAGTTCAACCTGTGTAACATGATAATTTGTATCATGCTACAAATTCAAACGTATGGAGCTTGGAACACTTAAATCAAGCACCCTTTAATAGATTAAACTTGGAAATCAAACTAAGTATAAATGAATAAATACCCTCCCTAACGTTATTAACTTCAGTTTTGGCATTATTGCTTTTACCTTCATTTTGGTTTTCTGGCGAGAATGTGAAACCTTTAACTGCTTCTTGCATCATGTGTTTTGCTTTTGTGCAAGATATCAAACAGGACACAAGTGAAGTGCCTCTCTTATTTGGCGAGAGTAGAAAACGCACTCCGTAAATTGTGGTTGCTGATCAATTAGAGCTGAAAATCCTAAACTTCAACTAACTGACATATTAAAGTGTGGCCAAATTTTCATATAATTTGACATCTATCATTTGTCATCTAATACTTTGGGACCCATTCTACCAATGTTAACCTAGAAATTCTAACATTCCTGGAGACTAGCCGGAATTCATGTACATGAAGGCAAACGGTGGTTTAGGAATTTCACTTTAGGGTCTGTTTGTTTACCTTAATCAGATCTTAACTGATTAAGTATCTTATAAGTAAGGTAAAAGCCGACTTATAAGACTTTGTTTGGAACTTATATCTGAGCTGATTAAGTTAAAAAGTAAGCTCACGTTATTTATTTTGTCCACGAAATCAGATGAGTTTTGCCGGCTGATTTGCTGAAAATCAATCGCGATTTCCGTCCCCCGCCTCCTTCCCCTCTTCCATCCTTCGCCTGCCATATTCCATGGCTGAAGCCCTCTCTCATTTCTACCTCCATAGTTGAACAGCAGGTCCTTCTCTCTCTTTCTCTCTCTCTCTCTTTCCTCCTCTGTACGAGATCTCTCGCTACGGTTTCCGTCCCTCTCTGGTGTTATTTCTGCTCCCCAGCTCACGCGTGATGTGCATTTTTCTGTTAATGGTGGAATGTGGGTTTCCGTCCCTCTCTGGTGTTGTTTCTGGTGTTATTTCGCTACGACTGTATGCTGCCGGTGGTAATTTTCGGAGCAGTTTTGATCTGAAGTGTCTTCTCTTGAGTAGTTCAGAACACCAAATTTGGGATGCAGATGAAGAGAGTCGATTGAACTGAGTTGACTGTAATCGTTACAAAGTGTTATTCTAGCGTTCCTTGCGAAACGTTGGAAATGGGGAAAAGTGTGGAGATTTGGTGGGTTCGATTCTATGGTACCCTTTTTTTGGAGGGGCTTTTGGACTGAGTTCTTTATTTTTGGCTTTATTGGAAGCTTGTCTGTGAAGTAATCAAGCTTGGTCTGTGGGAAATGGCTGCCTTTTCATTGAGTTTTAGTGGGTCTATTGCGCTCTCTTAATGTTGTGAAATATGAATAGAGTCTTCTTTTTCCTTTTTGAGAGATTGTAGCATTTCACTGATGCGGTCTTGTCAAGGACTGCTTCTGTGATGGTTGGAAGTTGATGACTCATCTCAGCTTTTGACAGATTCAGCAGCTCGGAGATGTTCTCAACACTACTTCGATCGTAGTAATTTGTAATGTTTGGTCTTACCATTTGAAAACATTTTGATGGCTACTTAAATTTCTGATTTCGTATACGAAATTATTTGTTTCATGGGATTTCAGTAGCTTTTGCAATGGAGGATATAGGTCTGTTCCGACAAGGATGGGAATGGGTCCAATCCCAGAAGCACCTCTTCTTGGGAACACAGACGGCAATTAGATGCTTCAGAGACAAAATTGCAGGTTTTTTCCGATTGCCACTGGCCAGTGGTTTCAAATTGGTCTATGAAGTTTGGGAAATTTCTGTGGGCGTTGCTTTTACAGTGGAAAGACTCCATTGTTAAGGGATCTGGTTCTCTGTTGCGGTTGGGTCCGACGGCTTTGCTTCTTACAATGTGGAGTTGTTTTCTGAGTATGGCATCCTTGTCTTGCCTTGTATACGTGCTTCTTATCCTGGTATGTTCTTGCAATTTGATTGTTGATTCAATTTTTCTTTGCTTCATGTTTTTCATTATTGTCTGAAGACTAAAAAAACCATAGATGTATTCTGAGGCCAATTGTGCTCCTACATATCATGATTTACAGAGCGATGAATGCAGTTTGAGGCAATTGACTTTGTTATCACACTCGTCCTCCAAAATCCTTCCTATGAGAGCTGCACAAATAAGATATTATTGACCAATCTTCCCCCCCATAAGTGTTTTCCTTTGTTTGACCTCTAATTTAGACAAAATGGCAAGCATTTTGGAGGGGGATGTAGCTTTGATTCTTTGACAAATTGCATCCTCAAACCCTTTTGTTTATTCTGTAAAGTTGGCTGTTTAGTTGGAGGGAATTTCGAAATATTTTTAGTTATTGGCCATTGAATTTAAAAGCATGGTGTTTTTTCTGCGTACAAAGCAAAAACAGTGTATCCCGTGACATTCAGCATTGCAGCATGGCCAGATGGAGTCTGAGAAATAGACCATTCTTGTCGACGGGCCTCCATGATCAGCCACACTAAGTATTTCTTGTGCATATCTCCTTGGTGATTGAGTTTTTCACAGTTGAACATGCAAGGTTTATGGTTATGCTAATTATGTAGAAAAACTGTTGCAGATCATTAAGTTATATGAGAGATGCCTCATTGTGCATGGAGGCTTGTGGAAGTATGGAGCTTGCAGAAAATGCAGTAGCCCGTTCTACTCAAGTCTTTGTTAAGGTATGATATCCAAACATTTCTTTCATGGTAAAGTGTAGGATAATTCTTACCTGTATTCCATTGCCAGAGGTTTGTCCTCTCTGGCCTTTAGTGGACAATTTCATGTCCTTGTATGAGATGATAGACTAATTTTGTATTGCTAATGGTCAGTTTATATTATAGTAGAAATGCAACATTAATGTTCAAATGACTAACAGTGTAACATAATTTTATACATACAGAGGATCCTAATATGTCTTTGTTCAAGCGGATTGACTATCTAGATTCACTTGTGGAGAAATTTATAACTTTGCAGCGGAGAAATTTATAACTTTGCAGCCAGATAATTTATTTCTTGTTGGGCAAAAAGAAAATCTCATATACACAAGATGAGTGTTGTATAGATGTGAATATTACCGAGAATCATAATAGAAGGACCACACAAGAACCCAGGAAAATTGCCAGCCTGTCATGATTGTAAAATATATGAAATGAGCAGTTTCTAAAGATGTTCCTGCTTAGAGATATTTACCAGTTATGTCTGAGATTAATATTATAAATGTAGAGGATGATATGATCGTTTATAATTAAACCCTTTGCAAGTATACAAGGTAATTGTACTAGGATAAGTATCTAAGGGTTGTCGAACCTCAGGGACGGATGAATTATTACTAAATCTAAATAGGAATTTGCTGATTAAAAACTAAAACAACTTAAACTTAAATTAAATAAAAGAAAGAATCAATTATATCAAAAGCAAAAGATTAATATGATGGAATTTACTTAGAAAATCGAATCCACTATAGAACCATAACAATTTCTTAACTTTTAATCTAAATCTAGTGTGAATATGAATAAGTATTCTCAGCTACAAGCTAGAATTACTTCAGAAAGAATCATTAATTAACTTCTATGGCATGAACTATCTTCGACAAAAGCACGAATCATCTACACTAAATAGCTATAGGCATGACCCGTCTAATCTTAGTATATCTCATCCAAGTCATTAATTATCTTAACATTAAAACTATTGCATAACCATCTCATTTAAATCACAGAAATTAGAATTGATGCAAATATCAAAACTACATTAATCTATCATCTACAAGACAATAAATCAACATAGAATTGAATAAACATTAAAAGCTCTTCCATTAAAAAGGAAATCCTTATCATACAATTGTCATAATTCACAACTGAGATCTAAATTAAAAAGAAAAGAAACTGAAACTTATCTATAGCTTCATCAATTTCTAAGTAAAAGAATAGTCTAACCTTCCATTGTAGAAGAAAGCACTTAAATCTCCATTGAAAGCTTTAAGTTCTCTTCCATCTTCTTCTTCCTTCTTCTCTTCAGCAAATTTACTTATTAACTATTAATTTCGTGTCAAATAAGTCTTTATATAGGCATAAGATCCGTAGGAAAGAGTCCAATATGAAAAAGACTCAAAATTGACTAAAATAAGGAAACTGCGCATTATGCCGATCGATCGCCCTACATGCCCGTTCGAACGCTTGAACTGAATTTTCTTCAAATTTGCGTGTAACCGATCAATCGGTAAGTGAGGCCGTTTGAACGCCAATGAAGAATCTGCAAAATAAGCCAATTTAATTCAAAACACCATGGAAGCTTTTTCTAACCTAATTAAATTTAATTTATAATTATTTAACTTATATTAACTCTTAAATGAGACTAAACAGTAGAATAATTAAGGGTAAAATAACGTATAAATTATACTTATCAAATACCCCCAAACCTATATTTTGCTAGTCCTTGAGCAAAACAAAACAAAACAACTAATCTAGAAAAATAAATAAATGTCACTTTTGTAGGGAATCACGATTGCATTTAGCGTATACAACAAGCCTTTAAACCCCTAAGTGTCCCTAGTTAGACGAGTTGTGTCTCGTGAGGGTTTGCAGCAATGATACCCACAAACATCTAAACATAATAAAAGAAATAAAACAAAACAAGAAAACAAAAATTCTAAAAAATAATCTTCTCTTAAAAACACACAACTATTTTTAAAAAGAACCAACCACAAATACTTGAAACAAGTAAATAATTCCGATCTGATCACTTTCAAGTAAGGAATCATCCACTCTATAAGCTCATCTTAGAACTAATTGTGCAACTACATATATACATTTCAAAAACATAAAGTGTAGAAACTTTATAGTCATACAATTTCACTATCTATTGATAAACATATCTTATGTAACTCATTAACCAAGCTTATTAAAGTTCACTAACTCAAAAATATAACAATGACAATCTTCTTTAATATCTCATAATACACCTCATGTATTAGCCATCAAATTTAAATTAAATTTAGGGAATAAAATTATAATATACCTTAAAATATGACTTATTCAATACTTAGTTCTATTAAGCTTTCTAAATAATCCATGTAACAAGCGTTAGGCCAGTGTCCCTAATCCAGTTGGCTCAAGGCACTAGGTGTTGAAACACCCCTCAGGATTAATAACTCGAACTATAAAGGCTACAGAACCAAGTAAGTCATAAAAGAATTTATCTCAACTTTTCACCTTTTGACGCGATCCCTTATACTTGCCTAGGCACAAGGTCCGGTTACTCAGTGGAAAGAGAAATAAACATTTACTCTCTTTTTTTATCATCATTTTTTTTTCAATCAATCTATTTTTTTTTTCAACTTTTTTTTTTCATTATCTTTTTTTTCATCTCACACTTATCCCATTTTTTTTCAAATAATAGCCAAGTATAAAGATCTATCATAAAATATTAAAAATTACTCAATTGCCAAATTTTTAAAAATATGCCCAGTTAAAGATATCCCACTAAGATTACAAGTAATAAATCATAAAATTATATTCCTACAAGTTTCAAGTGTGTGAAATGTGATTTAAAAATATAAGCACAATTATCCAAGATAAAGAAAATAAAACAGAAATTACTCACTTAATCGTTTTCATCACTTAATTAATTACTTAAACTTTCTTCATGAAATTGATCTCTTTAAAAACAGACATATGCTTTTAAAAGAAAATAAACAATAAAAACCACATAAAACAAAACTAAAGAAATAACAAAAAAAAAAAAAATTCTAAAACATCCTAAAAGAAAAATAAGAAAGAAAAATATATTTCTATACCCCCAAACCTAAACTGAACATTGTCCTCAATGTAAAAGAATGTATACTACAATGACAAGAATAAGTAAGAGAGGGAAATAAAGATATCACCTGACCGCAGAACTAATCCACTAATCTGAAAATGAAGTACAAAGGATTGGAGAAAACATGACAAACATACATATAAAGAACAATTTCCCAAACCTAAAATACCAAGCTCCCAGAAAAGAGATAACAATAAAAACTATAATGAGAAAAGAAAATAACAGCTGAGAAAAATAAGTAAATAAAACCTAAATAAACTAAAGAAGATAAACAAAAGGTAGAAAAATAAATATATTAAAAACATGGGTTGCCTCCCAAGAAGCGCTAAGTTTATTGTCTTCAGCCAGACAATGCCAACATTCTCAAATATATCAAGGTGGTTGGTAGATATTGACATTGGCTCTTCTCTTAAGCCTCCAAAATGATGGTTCAAAAATATTAGAAGGCACAACTTGATTATGGGCTGATGCTACAAAAGATGGACCTCTATCATAAGCATCAAAACTAAAATTGTCTACTATAAAACATTCAGCATTAGAGATTGTAGGTAAATTGTTAGACACATCAAAAATATTTAGGTCTACTTTCATGTTCCCAAAGGTCATCTTCATTACTCTCGTCCTACAATTTATGCATGCATTAGCTGTGGCAAGGAAAAGGCGACCTATAATGATAAGAATCTGATGTGTGGAGTTGGCACCGGTTTCCATATCTAAAACAATAAAATCAACGGGAAAAAAGAACCGGTCAACTTTTACTAAGACATCCTAAATTACTCCCCGAGGTTTACGTACAGAACGATTGGCTAGCTGCAAGATAACTGATGTAGGCTGCAATTCACCTAACCCTAATTGTTCATACACCGAGTAAGAGAGTAGATTAACACTTCCACTAAGGTGAAGGAGGGCTCTATAAATGGAGTGATCGCCTATGACACAAGAAATAGTGGGCACTCTAGGGTCCTTATACTTAGGTGGGGTGTCAAATTTCAAAAGAGAGCTAACTTGCTAGGTGAGGAAGACCTTCTTAGACACATTAGTCTTGGATTTACGCTTTTGAGTGCATAGGTCTTTCAGAAACTTAGCATAAGCAGGGACTTGCTTAATGGCTTCTAAGAGGGGGAGATTAATTTTGACTTGTTTGAAAGTCTTAAGAATCTCATCAGTCGTAGCTGTGCTCTTTCTAAATGGTGGGGCCATGTTAACACACTGAGGAAAAGGTGCCCTATGGATATAAGATCCCTCTGAAGTGGTCTTAGGCTGTGGCTCTGAGGAAGGGGAAGGGGATACAAACTCCTTCTCATGTGGTGCACTAACTTCTACTTGAGGCTAATTAGGGGCTGCCCTCTCTAACTCCTCACTTCTATCATCTGTCACTGGTGTCCCCCCAACACTCTTATCAACAATCTTCTCACTCCTAAGGGTCATTATAGAATTAACTTGTTCATTAGAGGAAAGAACTCCCTCTACCTAAAATTGACCTTTAGGGTTTTGTATAAGTTGACTTGGCAAACTCCTCATCTCTCTCTTATTAATAGCATTGGCTAGTTGTCCAATTTGGGTTTCTAACTTTGCTATAGATTGTGTGTGAGAGTGAAGGACTTATGATTGAGATTGAATGCCTTGTAGGGCACTTAAGACCTTTTCTTCAAAGGTTAGACTCCTATTGGGTTGGACATATAGATGTTGGACTTGAGGTTGGTGGATATGGGCTGGTGGGACTTAGAATGGTTGCATAGGAACTTAGTTACCCATAACACCTTAGTTTTGTGCCCGCTAGGAAAAGTTAGGATAATTCCTCCACCCAGGGTTATATGTGTTTGAAAATGGATTATTCTCAGCCTTAGGGAAGGATTTGGTAGCATTCACATTGTCTTAGACAAACTCAAGAAATTGAGAGGCAGAGGGGCACTCCATGATAGAATGGGCTGGGTTGGGCTAAGGTATATTGTACATGCATCTTGAGTAAAGGGAGTGGGCTGATGTGTTGAAGTTATAAGGATGTCTAGCTTCCTACTTAAAGTATCAACTTTAGAGGAGATGTCTAATGGGTTTTTGACTTCATACAAGCCACCCCTAGAGGGGGCATTGTTTAAGGTAGATGGTCCACTCTCATTTTTATTCAACGTAGCATGTTGAAGAGAATTTTCACTCAAGTCCTTAAAAAGTTTCCATGCCTCATTTTTATTTTTTAGCAAAAAGGTACCCCCACAACTTGCATCAACAAGATGACAGTTTTGCTCAGTAAGACCCTCATAAAAACGTTGCACTAATTGTAACTTAGGGACAGCATAATGAGGACACTTCCTAAGAAGGTCCTTAAGTCTATCCCAACTCTCATGAAACTATTCAGTGGGAAGTTGGGCAAAAGTGGTATGACCTTTCTCATTTGGTTGGTCTTACTTATGGGGAAGTACTTTTTAAGGAATTCTTGTTGCATTGGGGCCCAAGTTATGATGGTGTCTGGCTCTAAAGAGTGAAGTCATTCCTTAGCCTTATCTTTAAATGTGAAAGGGAAAAGGCGAAGTTTAACAGCTTCATCGGTTAAATTTGAGAGCTTAAAAGTTGTGCATATTTCTAAGAAGTCATCTAGGTGCCTATACGGGTTTTCATTATTAAGTCCATAAAAAGATAGAAACATTTGAATAACATTGGGCTTAATTTCATAATTTTGAGCAGCAACCGCTGACAACTTAATGTATGAAGGGGAAGTGTACTCATTAGGAGTGTAATACTCCCTTAGAGTTTTGAGTGGTGTATCTAACTGATGTTCAGCCATGATGAGGGTAGAGGTAGTGTGGGTGGAAGAATTGGTGGGAGAGTTTGGGGGTGTAGGGATGTAGGTCGAGGGCAACTTAGATCTCCTAGATGTCCGCTCAGGATCAGAGTCAAACGGTACTAATCGGGGGAGTAAGGAGCGACGACCACACATACACCACAAACACACCACAAAATTTTAAGTATAAAAATGGAAAGAGGAAGTGAAAATAACTAAGGAAAAAGAATAACAAGGGAAAATGATCTTGCAAACCGAAGAGAAGCTTGTCAATGTCCACTTATGGCCACAAGTGTAGAGAGCACCTTCAACTTAACCTACAAGATCAAATTAGAAAAAAGTAAGAAACTAAGAATTAACCTAAAAATATGTAAACTGAAACTAAAATATCTAGAATTATCCTAAAGCTAATTTAGTAACAAATCAACACCGTCCCCGGCAACGGCGCCAAAAACTTGATCGTTTATAATTAAACCCTTTGCAAGTGTATAAGGTAATTGTACTAGGATAAGTATCTAAGGGTTGTCGAATCTCAGGGACGGATGAATTATTACTAAATCTAAATAGGAATTTGCTGATTGAAAACTAAAACAACTTAAACTTATATTAACTCTTAAATAAGACTAGACAGTAGAATAATTAAGGGTAAAATAACGTATAAATTATACTTATCATGGTAGCATAAAGAATAATTTGTCCTAAATGCATAAAGGATTGTGCTTTGTGCTGCATTGTTGCTGAAGTTGATAGCTATGACCAGTAAGACCCTTGCCAATTTTATTTGTGCTTTTATACGCTGCTAACTTGCTTTTTGTTCTACATGCAAGGTAGTGTTGTACAAGGGATGTATATTCTTCAATTTGGTTCCAAATATAAGTACTCATAAATTTGGTCCTATGGCATATCTTATGGTATCAAAGGGGTGGAGGGGGTCGGGCTTGATCGGGCTTCTTTATTTTATGTGTAATTAGTGTATCAAATATTTTGGCAACAACAATGTGTAATGACTAATGAGTGATATCAATTGAACACAAGAGATAATGAAATTTTTTTCCTTTTTTTTATTTTTGAAAAGGAATAGATCCTAGAATTAACTGAGGTCGACTTTATCACGTTGAAGCTTAAATTGAAGATGCAAGTTGCAGTTTTTGATTATTTATGAACGTCCTAACCAGTTTATAAACGTTTCTCGATTCTGATTTAAATTCAGCTAATTCAGCTCCAGATTCAGTTTCAGATTAGCTAATTCAGTTTCAGATTCAGCTAAATCAGATAATTAACTTTTCAGCTAATTAAGATAACTTTTCAAATTTAGATTCAGCCGAAACAAACGGACCCTCAGTCTCCAAGGACTACCCAATCATTGCATGCCAAGTTAGACACAATCGGTGAGAGTGGACCCCACTGACGACCACCTAAAGGAATCGTGATTGGCTGGTGAAGCAATGCCAGCCAATCACTTATTCAAAGCACGTGAGACCACGTGACTGCAAAGTCTCAGTTTGCACACGGCATTACTTGGCTTCTCAACGGGCCAATATGGTTGGACCACGCCTTAGAGGGAACAGGGACGGCCTCCTGCGATGAAGATTAAAAAATGGTACTTTGAGAGGCGGGGAGAACGGTAGATAATAATTCCGGCCACATGGTGATGGCGGATGCAGTCGTGTTGTCAAATGATGGTGGAAGGCCGGCGGAGGTTGGGAATATGCAAAAGTCCCAAATAGCAATGGCGACCGGGCGGGGGTACCGGTGGCCAGGATTAAAGCCGAAGGACATAAAGAGGGGCAGTGAATCCGATTTCCTTGATGCCCTCTTTTTCGTCTTTCTGAATTCAACTCCAGCCTCGGACAACTTTGTTGCAGATGGGACATGAACGACGGGTAAATGCTGAGCTGCGTGTTTTTTAGGTTGGCGTCCAGTTATGCCCTTCCTGGCCACGTCTAGTACATGCAGAACCAGAGGCATCTCGGGGAAGGTGGTGGAGCTATGGGATAGGAATTTGTAAACAAGCTTATGAGTCTCGTTGTCATTATGCAGAAACAGGATAATTTTCTCAGTTGGAGATATTATGGGATAGAGGATTGAAGACGTTGTCGGATGGGCTCTGGGCGCTCACGAAGCAAGAACCTGTTGTTCAAAGTTGATCGGCGGCTTTGAAAGCTTCTCTTTTCTTCACTTATGTTGGATGAGAGAAGGGTTTTAACAGATTATAAGGAAGAATGGTTTGTTAGGATAACTTTAATCGTGGGCCCGTTCAGAAAATTTTGACAGTGTGGCAAAAGAGAAACAAATAACGTCATGAGAATTAAGACTTTGCAGTCACGTGCTTTGAAAAAATGATTGGCTGGTGTTGCTTCACCAGCCGATCACGATTCGAAACAAATAACGTCGTGAGAATTAAGACTTTGCAGTCACGTGCTCTCACGTGCTTTGAAAAAATAGCCGCTGGTGAAGCAACACCAGCCGATCACAATTTGTTATTATCGGATGGAGGAACCGCGCACATCCCTTTGCAGGAGACTGTTCAAAACGGGTTACCATCTCTTCCATAACATCTCCCGTCTCATAAGCAACTTCTCTCACTTGATTCACCCAGACTTTGGCAATCTGGTCGCTGCCCTGCCTCTGATCTGCCATCTTTCACTGCCTCTAGCAGCATCACCAAATCACCCTTGATGTGTTTGAAATCATCTCGAACATCTCCGCGAGCAGCACCTCAGCCAGCTGCAACCCTCTCTCTGTCTCCTATTCGATTACTTGCACACACCTACATTCGCGTAGAATCATGATTGGCTGGTGAAGTCCGCTTGCGATTCTTCGATTAACATGTACTTTTATATACTAACATCACGGTTTTGCAATCCCGTCTCACGGTTCCGCTTCTCCACTTTTTCGAGGAACTTCACTTTCTCTTCCAACATGGAAAACTGTCACGCCCCGACCCGAGAACCGACCCGGGCCAGGGGTCCAAAAATGATAAAAACCAAACCCAGAACCGGGAGCGACGGACTCTGAGTGCGAGAGTCTTCTCCTTCCTCTACGCGCTACTGAACTTTAGCGCGCCGTTGCGCGTAGGCAAGAACTGGCCTAATTATATAACTAATTCGGACCAGGCCAACGTTGTCTTACCGTTGGTTGCCTACGTACATTTCGGATAACATCCACGATGTTACTCCGATATGATCGGATCCGAACGTAGTTCTACCTATTGGCTACTACATACAACATGCATACCAAAAACACATATGTGTAAAGTACGTATCTCCGAATATTTAATCGGAGTTATACGAAAACCCGATAAAACATCGGCAACACACACCTCGCTCTATCACAGAGACGAGCACCACACGACCACCACAACATGCCTCGCTCTATTCCAGAGTGGATACATCACATTCACACGTCTCGCTCCATCACTGAGCTGAGACTGAACACACACCACATGTCTCGCTCCACCGTAGAGCGAGACAACACACATCATAGCATAAAAGCACACATCATGGCATATAAGTACATATCATGGCATATAAGCACACATCATGACATATAAGCATAGTAAGCATATGGATCATAGCATAGCACACATCATAACTAGCACATGTCGTTCTATAATTAAAATAGGAGGTAAGAAACTCTTACTCTCCTGATGTCTCACGAGGTAGCAGTATTCGGGATGCTCGTTTCTAGGCGTCCTCCCCTTCAAATCCGGAGACAGCGGACAGAGCCTCTTCTAGCCTCCGTTTGTTCATCACATTGCACCGAAAGATGACCCGACCAACTCTCCCCTTTCCCGGAGACTTCTCGTTTTCTGCGCCTGTGGGCGGCGGACAGAAATCCCCTACTCGGGGATGTTTCTCACACATCGTGGCCCTTCGGTGGAGACAGAGCCTCCCCTACTCGAGGCCATGACTCCCGATGCGGCCTGATGGCGGAGGACGGAGCCTCCTCTCTTTCCCGGGCCATCTCTCTCTCTCTCTTGGGGCAGGAGGGTGGCAGACATGCCTCCTCTCGCCCCGGGACGTTCCTCCCTTCTAGGAGCACCAACTCGAGGAATAGACCATGCCATTGCGCAGATCACCCTCGAATTAGCTAGGAATGCCTCAAGATCAACTTGAATCGGACTTAAAATGAGTGAGAAACGAAGAACAGAAGTTTCTGAATGTCGGAGGGAACACAGAAACGTGGGAGAGAATTCAGAATAGTGGGAGAGTTTTCGAACCTCTCAACTGAACGCTCTGGACGCTATTTATAGAAAAACTAGAAAGACGTGAGACTGACATGTGGCAGATAGGATTGACCGCTACGTCAGTGATCTTATCCGCTTCGTCAGCAATCCTATCCACTTCGTCGTCAGTCTTATCCACTGCATCGTCGATCATATCCAGAGTGATATTATTTTATTCAAATAATATCCTGAACTCAAAACGCGATAACTTCCAACCTCGACTTTGGAATCACATGTTCTTGTTACCGATGGACTCGTGTTGACGAGCCCTTCGAAACAAGACCACACATGGGTAGGTTATCCCACTCTTTTTAAGTGGGCCCCGCCCATGCGGCACGCTTCCTGAGGCTATAACTTTCACTCCCGACCTCCGTTTTGCATGTTCTTCGAATTGCGACGCTCGTTACTCCGAGCTCTACCCATCTACAGGAGTTTTATCCCTTGAAACCCCTGACACTTAATCCACCCGGGTTAAGCGTAATCGGAAAATGGGTCATTACAAAAACCCACTGGCCAAGGGGGCAACTTGCTCCTCCAAGGCTTCAATGCGGTCTTGCCATTTGGATCACTAATTATGTTGTTGGCGAGGGACCACATGTTTGACCCCACTAGCATCGCCTACCATAGACTTCGACATCGTAAATGAAGGCTCGATGGATGATCTTTTCTTTGGCTTTGAAACCAACTATCATAGACGTGTCCGTTGGGCAACTGACTATGCGGCGCTTGCAGGCTTGAACCCAACAAGCAAGCGTTGTTAGGGACAATCGGCTTGCCTTGTACGGATGCATTGTGAAAATCACTTACGGACACTCATGCAAAGCAAAAGGTAGGGGCAAAAGAGAGTCACATTGCAAGGAAACTGTAGTGCCCCAATTTTTTATATAACTTAGAAGTCCGAGTGATCATGGGGCCAAGATCAACCGTGTACAGAAAAGTAATATTTTATTAATTTACATAATTACAAAATTTACAATACATACAAAACAAGGCTCAGCATGCATGCCTTAACAAAATAAAGTGATGCAAAAGTACATAAATATTAAGTATCATAAGAACTTGACAAAACAAATCCAAAGTATAGATCTTTCAATGTTCTACTAGCTATCTTTATTAAAATCATCTCTTTCGTTTATACATGCAGCATATGGGGGTGGGTAAAATTATTTTTCTAATAATCCATGCAGCATAATCCAAGACATATAAAATATTTTTCTAATAATTCATACTCGAAAGTCAACTTAACATATCACAAAATATTCTTGTCGACTAACAAAATCTGAACATACTTCTTTTACAAAAAGTTAGATAAAACAGTCCTTAACAACATTCATTAAAATTTGATAACTCATTTGTAAGTAGAATTCAATTAATAATTCAAAGTAAGATAAATCATGATTCACAAAATGACACCAATACCAAAGCGACAATATACCCATGTTATTGGGGCAACGAAATTAGAATAAAATAGATCTTCCTATGATATCTCATTTCATGGGTGCACTATATGTCTTAATATTTGGTACCTAAGAGTCATAACTCTAATAGCTTATGGGCTTTATACTAAGTAAATACTCTTCAAAACTGATGATAGTTTTTAGGTTTTATACTAAATAACTACCATTCAAATTCAATTATAATCATTCATAAGTGTCATTTAAATAATAAAATTAGTTTAATGGATGAAATCCTATTAAGAGGTGTATAAGATGCTATTATTTTAACATTGTCCAACCCCTAATAATAGCCTTTTTCAAAATGATCTTTTATGAACAAATTACAAAATTGTATGGCCTAGTTATAGAATGGAATTAGAGGTTAAAACCACCTATCCTTTATTCTAGAAATTGACCGGTGTCATGGCTAGTGGTTGGGACCTTATCTTGTTCCCAGGCTTACAAGAGGCAGGCAGAACCTCCCCTCACACTAGGACAAAATCTCCTTAAGAATTTGGAACCTGTGGATGGAGCCTCCCTTAACCACATATTGTTTCCCCTTTCGAGTAACTAACAAGAAAAATTGACCCCTCTATGACATTAAGCACCCTTAAATTAGCTATGATCAGTTTTGAATGGAAGAAATCGAACAAGAAATGGCTTAGAAATAGGAAACAAAAATTAAGAACATGGGCAAGAATCAAAATATATAAGAGAAGAAATGGTGTAAATTGAAAGCCACCTGCTCATTCCCTTTTTATAGAAAAATGAAGTCATTGGATGCACACCACATGACATGCATCTAGTAGCTACAAACACATCATGTCAGCACTATACATGTGTAGCGTGTACGTCAATGTTGATGCACGAAGGCAGGCCATGGCCTGCAGCAGTAGCATCATTGCTGTTGAAGCCTTGCTGATGTAATAACTTTTATTTTATTTTAAAATTTTGTCTTTATTTCAAAAACAAAATTAAAACTTCAAACATTAGTAACTTTCTACCCTAAACTCGGAATTGTGCATTCTTAGTACCGATGCTTTCGTATCGATGAGACCTTCTAAACAAGATCACAAAGAGTACCTAATCTTAAGATATTAAAGTGAACCTCATCAATGATACGCTTATCAAGGTCGTAGCCTACAATCCCAGTGTCCAATTTATACTTTCTTGGGCTCTATACATTCATCTCTTAGAGCCCTTTAAAGCTCCTTCACTTTTAAGAAAAATGGCTTTTGGGCATTTAATGGACCGACACATTCAAAATTTCAAAACATTGAAATTTCAGGGCATTATAGAAACGAATGAACACAAGCACGGAATTTGTTATTTTTCTAATCATTTTTGGCGAGAAAATGTGACGCTTGGCCATATTTGACATCAGTATACGTACCTAACATGACAATGAGAGCCAGCTTTTGGCCCGCCTCCGGTCGACCAACCTTGGGTTGGCTATGGTAGGACCCCACCTCAGCCCATCCCTGCTGCCCTTGACCATTTTCGGATTATTTTCACCTCTGATGGGGCTAAATTTGCCATTTCCCTCTGTGTTTTCAGTTTGAGGCGGGAGAGCCATAGCTAGCCATGGTCACCAGCCTCCGGCAGGGCCCTGGCCTGCCGATGTAGCTAGTACAACCGCCTTGGCCCATCCCGGCTCCACGTTTTCCCCCGGTCAGCCCCTTTGTTTTGAATTTTAAAGCTGCCAACATGGGCTGGCAGTGGCCGAACAGTCGTCGTGGATTCCGCCCCAGCCTAGCAATGACCAGAGATAGCCCCACTTGGCCCAGTTTGATCACCTTGACAGGTGATACTCCTTGTGGCCAAGGCCTCAGCTAGTTCCGCTTCATCGACATGTATACCCATTGACCCATCTTGCCCATTTTACACAGTCAATAACAGACGGCCTCTAGAAAGATTTTGTCTAGATTACTTTGGCCAAAGATGGAAGAGATACCTATATAGGCCTTGGCCTATGACAGCCTTGTGACCTTTTTCTCGACCTCGAACCTTTCCTACCTCTACTATGCTAGACGAACTGCCGCCCCACCAATTGTTTTGATTGTGGGTGGCAATCGGTGATGTCACTGCTTTGATTGGCCACCACTAGGGCCTTAGCCATATCAGCCCCTTATGAGCCTTCAACCGCCACCATCCATCCCTCTCCCCTCCCCTTTGACTGCTTGTGCATATAGCCACTTGTGCAGTTTAGGGTTTAGGTGCCGCTTTCACGCTATCTGACCATCGGATGGCTCTACCATCGAATATATTTAACACCAGAGCCCTCCTGCACCTCTCCTCTGTCCTCTAGCATTGCCCCACACCCTCCACCATTATGTGGGCCCTTGTAAACACAAAATCGATGCCATTGGGTGCTGCCCATGGCCAGTTGAGTATCTCTCAACCGTCAACCGACCTTCAGTGAGTACACTTGGACTTACTCAAACATGAAGAAGACATGCATATAATAATCATGCACATATGTTTATGATTATTATATGCATGTCTGCTTCATGTTTGAATTGCATGAATGCATCTATGTATAGACTTACTTAGTTCACTGTTTAGAACTCCCCTACTGAGTATTTTCCTATTGAGTATAAAAATAATTATTACCCAATTTGTTAGCCCCATTGATCGTGTGGCTTTTGCAGGTTTGTGTTAGAGAGCTCCTGTTGATGGATGCTCGTTTCCATAGTAGATTGATTCTCTTTGACTCAAGTATATCTTTGACTCACTGCGAGGATTATTTTTCCCACGATCTGATGTATTGGGTGAGATGAGAATTAAGGTGTTTATGTTTTCTGGACTTGGAATTTGGATTAGACAGTGGACTGTTTAAGGGACTTGCACTCGGGGATGCATAGGATAGATTTGTATTTAAAATCCATGATCATGATAATTTATTCGTATGTTTGTTTTTAAGTAGTGCCTGAGGATGTCTAGTTTGGTCGTACGATGCTTGATCGATTGAAGAAAAATTTGGATGGAAAAATTGATGTGCGATGTTTTAATTATAAACTGTTTTCACAGGTTTTGTATTTCGTCATTTTTTCCAATTTTCAGGTGTTATATCTCAAAACTTTTTCATAAAATTTAAAGAAAATATAATGAAAAATCTCGGGCATTACATGGGCCGACATAGATAATATTCTTAGTTAGACGGGGAGCATGTCTAACATCTTTTAGTAAGAACATTCTACCATTTTTCTATTTTAAGTCAATATAACCCTTACCAATGATTTCACAAGTCATGTCATTGCCTAAGTAAACTTTCCCCAAATCACCAAATACATAATTTTTAAATAAATTATTTTTAGATATAGCATGAAAATATGCACCACTATCAATTATCCATAATTCACATTTACTTTCACAAGACAATATCATGCATTCATCACCATCGGAGACATTAACTACATGAGTATTTTTATTATTTTTATTACCACCATCACATGATGCATTCTTGCAATCACATTTAAGATGGCCTAGTTGGTTACAATTCCAACACTTACCATCATTATTTCTTCCCATAGACTTAGAACATCCTCATTGGGATTTTCATTTACCACTAAGCTATTTTTGTCCTTGGTGACCTCTAGAATCAAAAGTCAAAGCCGACCCTGATGAGAGGTTGATGCCTTTGTGCCATCTTTCCTTAGCCAATAACAAAACGCAAACATCATTCAATTTAAATCTACCAATAAAATTAGAACTATACACATCTATATTAAATAATTCCCAATCAAAGGGTAGAGACTTTAACAAAGCAATTGACTAAATATCCTCAACAAATTTAACTTTAACAACTTCTAATTAATTAAGCAAGTCATGAAAGGAATTCAAATGTGTTGAAACATCATCATCATCAGCCATCTTCAAATCAAAGAACTGAGTCACTAGATGTACCTTGTTTGTCAAAGAGGAGTTCACACACATCGATGCAAGGAGATCAAATTTTCCTTAGTTATTTTTTCCTTTGTGATATTTGAACCAATAGATGAAGAAATAGACAATTGAATTGCTACCAAGGCCTTCCGGTCAAGCAATGCCTAAGCGGCATCCTCCATATCCTTTGGCTATGCACCAAATATCAGAAGATGTAACTTCTCCTAATAAATATAATCCTCAATCTGCATGCGCCAAAACCCATAGTTCTAGTCCATAAACTTATCGATTTTGAACTTCTTGTCTTCTGCCATCATCTCATTTAGTCAAACTTGCTAAAGCTCCGATACAAATTGTTGTAAATTATAGTAGCCACTAGATTCGATCTAGCCTATAGTATATGCATCAGTTGGATCTTTGTGAGGAACAGAAATAAACAAGAACAATAATACAAAGAGTACATTAAGGTTTCATGGTTTGGTAATGATGCCTACTTCCATGGGATCACATAGTTCCACTATTTTGTAGAGAGAACAATTACAAGATGGTTACAAGCTTCTCAAGCCTCTTTAATGGCTAACAACAACACAGTCCCAAGGAAGGAGACTCTTCTATAGCCCATAGGGATGTACAAGTTCAAATCTATCTATTCAGGGAATTAAATTGTCAACTAGCCAATCAGGAAGAATCCAAATCGGGGCATTCAAGATTCCTACACATCAATCGATCGATCGCTTGGAACTGGCGATTGATATTCTTCACACCGGCCACTTCCGGTCCCATGAGTGATAGATCGCTTCTGAATGCCAATCTATTGGCAACTCTCAGCTTAGTCTCCCGTATAACAAATTCAAGTGTCGATCGATCTCTCTAGACTATGATTGACGATTCCAAAGAATGTGCTTCTATGAACAAGGGCCGATCAATTGCTCTGGTGCAATGATTGATCACTCAGTTCAATTTTGTCTTCCACGGCTCACAAGTTTATATAAAAGGAAGCCAAATAATGAATATGAGGATTAGGACTTGAGAGGGGAGAAGAGAAAGAAGGCTCAGGATGTCACCACTCACATGTCTTCGCCAGATTTTTGATAGAATTAGAGACAAGAGGCTGATGGAGAACGAGAAGCAGAGAAGAGAGGTTGTTGCTTTGCTGAGTCATTTGCCCCCCAATCCTCCCGAGACCAATGGAGGAAAAGTTAAAAACCATGTCATGTAACCCAGACCAGACTGGGATATTGATTTGGCAGCTCAACTGTCTCAGTTTTTGTGTCTCAGCTAGGTTAAACTCACCTAGAGAAAAGAAAGAACTAGCCCATTTTATAACATATCCGGTCGAACCCAGTCTGACTAGCCAACCAGTTTGGTCCCAGTTTTGAAACACTGGCTAAATGTGCTATGGGAAGTACTGCTTATTGAATACCTCCAAGAACTCAGCCCATTGTATCCTAGCATTGACCGGTCTCCAAGATATGTGCACATAGCAATCTTCCACCAAAAATGCGCCTCTCTAGTAAGAACAAAGGTGGTTAAGGTGACTTTATTTTCCACAGTCGTAGCCATCACCTCGAACACCTTTTCCACCTCTTGTAGCTACTCCTCCCCCTTACTTGGATCATACAGACTTATGAATGCTAGAGTCATCAGCTTGAAGCGTTGTAATGTGGTAGTCTGGTCCTTCTTAGGTTTCTACTTGGGGTCATGGTGAAGATTATCTTAAATTTAGGCAACCTTCGCCAAATCTTGGACCATATCCATTAAGTCGCCCTCATTAGTTCCCCTAAAATTATTATAGGAGGAACCAATGTGAGCAGCCTCCACTCCTCTCATGGCCTCAGCTAAGACGGACTCAGCATGTGGAGGGGATACAAAGGGATTATGAATGACCTCATGAGTCTCTTCATGTAACGCCCCTCGAATTTTCGAATAAAAGAAAATAATTTTTGAAAACATAAAAAAATTTAATTACAATTGCCAAGGATCACCGTGTAATAAAAGAGTAATTACAACACACTTTGTATTATACAAAGATTTCCAAAATTGGGCATTACATGCCTTTATACATCAGTCAATACAAAAATTGCATAAAGTACAAAAATAGTACATAAACTGTAATTGAAGGAAACTCTTTGTCGACTCCTTCAGATTCGAGTGTCACACCTGCAGAATCTGAGGGAGGGTGAGTAAATTCATACTCAATAGGTCAAATCAAGTTCTAAGAATATGCTTCATGCACGTAAGAAAATATCGTGCCATCTTTCTTTTGAACTCATTTAAAAAATAATAAAAGTCTGAAAACACGATCACAGAATGTCGCAATACCAGTCGACTTACACCCGCTCTCATGGGGCAACGGGAGACGGAAGGAAAGAGATTTTCCCATGATATCCTAGTCCTGTGCGCGCCAGATGTCAAATTTGGCAATATCCAGAATCATCATAATAATCCTTAGTTCCGAGAAACTAAGAACTATCCAAAGGGTACGGTTACCCAAAACTCGGAGAAATTTTTCAAAAGAGGAGATGATTTTAAAGACAAAGTTTTCTTTTTAGAAAAGTAGCAGAAAACTTTTAGCAGAACTTTGGCGAGTCAAAATCTCGCCATACGATTAGAATTTAAAGCTACCAACCTATAACACGTGCGGAGTATAAGAAATCCCCTCGTAGAATATACAGAAGATCCTTCCTTAAGATACTAGCCTTCGAGTGGGAAATTCGGCAGAATAACCATCCCAACGCGTAGAACACACGCGATTTAGTGGGGTTGGGCTTTTGAACGGGCTGAAAAGGGTTTGAAATGGTCCGGAAATAGTAAAAAGAAGAAAGGGAGGATTAGGAAAGGGGCACACTTTTCGGAGTTTTACAGAGGCTAACTCAAGAAAATAAACCTTCTGGTGCGTAGAGTACTCTCGATTTTGTAGGAAACGAGTCTTGGATCGGGAAATCGGACTTAAAACAGGTCAGAAGGAGTGAAAACAGTGAACTGGGTTTGGGTGGAAAAGAATGGCCAGAGTGGGGTTTAAATAGGGGAGGAGGGCGGTGGTGCGCCGCCGTCGATTCAGTGGGCACCGCAGAAATTGGTGGCGCACGCGTGACGTGAGCGTTCGGCGCGCACCACACGGCTGAGCCGCGCATTGCGCCGAGCCTAGCCAAAATTATTATTTATTAATTTTTTTATCTTAAATTTCAAATAAACGTAACTTCCTATCTCGAACACAGTTTTGCGCGTTCTTGG
Source organism: Saururus chinensis (assembly GCA_035235625.1). Taxonomy (NCBI): domain Eukaryota; kingdom Viridiplantae; phylum Streptophyta; class Magnoliopsida; order Piperales; family Saururaceae; genus Saururus; species Saururus chinensis. Next base: position 2,252,413 of record CP141147.1, read on the forward strand.
TACCGTTGAACAAGTATTGATGAGCCCTACGATACAAAGCTGCTTATGAGCCTGTTTACCTGCATTTAAAGAGTGGGCCCTACCATTTAGAATACGCTTCCCGAGGTTGTAACTTCCGTTCCCGACCTCTGCTTTACGCATTTTTTGTCTTGTTATGCTCGTCTCCACGAGCTCTAACCAACACTTAGGAAATTTTTAAATAATAAACTTTATAGAAAGATCGTGTCAGAAATTAGGGTTATTACAATCTACCCCCCTTATAGAAATTTCGTCCTCGAAATTTGAATTATTCACTCATTGAATAACTCAGGGTACTTCTTCTTCATTTCGCTCTCTAGCTCCCAAGTGGCTTCTTCCGTGGAATGATACTATCATAGCACTTTGACTAAGGGAATCCTTTTTGTCCTCAAGATTTGTTCCTTATGATCCAAAATTTTAACTAGTTTTTCTTCGAATGATAAGTATGGCTTAAGAGAGATTAAACTCTGATCAAGAACATGTGAGGAGTCTCAAACATATTGTCTAATCATGGACGTGTGAAATACGTCGTGGACATTGTCAAGTTGTGGAGGCAAGGCTAATCTGTAAGCCACTGCTCCTACTTTATCCAAAATTTCAAATAGTCCTATAAAGCGAGGATTTAGTTTGCCTTTAATTCCAAATCTCATGACCCCTCGGGTTGGCGAAACTTTTAGTAATACTTGATCTCCCACGCTAAAGTCGATATCTCTCCGTCTCTGATCAGCATAACTCTATTGACTACTCTGGGATGCCATTAGACAATGCTTGACAAATTTCACCTTATCTGAACATTGTTGCAGAAGTTCAGATTTAATCAATCTTCGTTCTCCTACTTCATTCCAACACGTCGGTGATCGGCAAGGTCGTCCGTACAATGCCTCATAGGGTGCCATGCCTATGCTGCCATGATAGCTATTGTTGTAGGCGAACTCGACCAGTGGTAAATGTTCGTCCCAGTTACCCTTCCAATCCATTGTTCAAGCCCGTAACATATCTTCCAAAATTTGAATAGTTCTTTCTGATTGTCCATCTATTTGTGGGTGGAAAGCAGTGTTGAACTTAAGATTTGTGCCTAATTCTTCTTGAAATCCTTGCCAAAACTTGGAGGTAAATCAACTATCCTGATTTGAGATGATCGATAGCGGTATCCCATGCTGACTCACAATTTCCTTCATGTATAATTTTGCCAAAGAACTTAAGGATTGCTTCTTTCTTAATGGAAGAAAATGTGCACTCTTTGTGAGTCGATCTACGATTACCCAAATGGATTCATGGCCTTGTGAAGTCCTGGTTAGTGCCGAAACAAAATCCATAGTTTTGTGTTCCCACTTCCACTCAGGGATTTCAATCGTTTGAAGGTACCCCGAAGGTTTTTGGTGTTCGGCTTTAACTTGCTGACAAGTTAAGCATCTCGAAATGTATTCTCCTATATCTTTCTTCATTCCATTCCACCAAAAACTCCTTTTTAAATCTTGATACATTTTTGTCCCTCCTGGGTGGATGGTGTATCGAGACCGATGTGCTTCATGTAATAGGTCTTCCCCTAGCTTAGGTATTTTGGGTATTACTAACCGTCCTCGAAATTGAATACCTCCATCAGGGCCTTGGATGAAGTCAGATCTTTCGAGCAAACTTTACACTTCTTCGTTACCTTTCTGACCTTCAAGAATACGCTCAACTAGCACTGATTTTACTTCTAGGTTGGCAATGAAAGATTTCTTGTTTCCAGTGTAAGATCCTTAAGCTTTAACCGTTTACTTTATTCTATTTAATTGCATTTATATGGTTTAACATTAACTCGAATCGGTTTTGGGCTATTTTTGAAATTTAAGTGGTTAACAATGGTTTTAACCAAAATATTCTTCACATTTCAAGTTTTTAAGTTAATTTAAGTCATTTGATATTTTTTTTGAATTTTCAGAATTTTTACTATTTTTCCCAAAAATTAGGGTTTGGCGGGACCCACTACCAAAATTTGAATTTTTAACCCAAAATGTTTCTAACATAAAACTAAGATATTAGGAAATTATTTCAGATTTTAAATTGAGTTGTAATAGCAAATTTATCCATTTTTAGTTGTAAATTCTATTTTTACCCCATTATTTATTTTTGTCCAACCCAACTCTTTCTATATAAGGAGTGGCACAGCCACTTTCCCAATTGGGAAAGGGCTGAGACGTGAAGCATTTGAGCCTTATCCCCAATTTCCCAAGGGAGAAAGGAGATTAAGGTGAGTTTTGCCTAATATTTCAATAATCTATTAGGGTTTTGCCTAAAGCTTTTAAATTCATTCTTCTCCTATGGTTTACTCTCGATTTCAAAGCATAAAGCTACTGATTTGAAGCTTTATTTCAAGATCGAATATTTGGAATTTCGTTTTTGGGTTTCTTGAACCCTAGATCTAAGGTTTTTCAAAAGGTTTAGATGTTCTAAATCGATTTTATGAAGGTATTGATAAAGATCATGTTTTGGGTAGGTTTTGGAGGAGTTTAAGGAACCATTTCAAATCAAGAACTTGCTGAGGGGTAAGGGTTTTTGTATCTTAAACTTGCTGTAATTTTCGGATCTAAGATTTGAGGAATGTTGGAAATGGGTTGCATGCATGTGTGCTATAATGGTGATGTGATAAAAGCTTAATCTTTGGTGTTATTTTCTTAGGGCTTTGCTCAATAATGATTAGATTTGATGTTTTTGGAAGCTTTGATTTGACTATAATGAAGTTTGGGAATGAGATTTGATGTTTTATGAAGTACATGTAAAGTTTCGGTTTGGTTTTCAACATGGAGAAGACGACCCAGAAACTGTTGTTATGCCGATCGAACGGCCTTATAGGGCGATAGAACGGCATAATGTGTTTTCAAGCTGATATACAGTTTTGCCGTTCGAACGGCCCTGCAGGGCAATCGAACGGCTATACTGCAGAATTTGGTCATTTTATGCATGTTGCTTATTTCAATATCTCTACTCCAAAATATCATTTTTATGTTTATGTGGAGTGATTTGAGCTAAAATAAGCTATTGGAAGAGCATGTTATTGATGTTTATAATTTATGGTGTATATTTAAAGTCTATGAAATGGCATGTAGTTGGATATATATGTTAGAATTGCTATCTTGAAGATATGAGTGGATGATTCCCTATGGTTTAAGCATGTTTTCAGTAGAATTACAGCATGCTAATAAACTGATATGTCATTATATGATGTGGTTAAATTATGGGTGAATGTTAGTGCTATGCCTAGACTCAAGTGTGAGGTGAATGTGCTTACATATGTTTAGCTTGTGGTTACGTTTGACTTGATTGATGGTTTTTGATAGTTTTCACCCATGATTGCCGCTGGAATCCATGATTAGATGTTAATGTGCATGTGCAATGTGATGGCGAGTTAATTACAAGGCATGTTGATATGCATTGAATGAGATATTTCTACCATGTACACACACATGTGGGGGAAATGATTATGATGATGTGTAGTATTATGATTATAAATGATGCATGAGGGGTTAATGAGAGCACTTATCATGAATTAGGATTCATGTATGCCTTGCCCACATATGTACCATGTTGCATTCATCATGAAACGGATTTCCGATTGAGACTTTATCGAGATTAGCCGAGTTTGATCGATTGGATGCAATGTTGTGAAATTGCGTGCCATATTAATTGGTTGTTGGCTTAATCGGAACTTCATTGGTCCGAAAGGACATGATTTCAATTTGAGTTCCTATGAGGAACATGTATACTCCCCGGGTTGAGTCTATTTGAGTCGTGACAAGTTGAGTCGATTTGAATTATTAATGCGGTTGAGATTTGTTTATTGAGACAGTCAAACCTAGAGCCTAAGAATCCAGAGTGGTATGCCTTCGTGCACTGGCTACCACGTGTTCTAGGTTTCCCTGAGGAAATCAAACTCTTCCACCATAGAGATGTCCAGAGTGAACACATTGCTCTAGTTAATTCGGATGTCCCTGGCCCGGACTGTCCAAAGCGAGCAGACCTGCTCTAGTTTTCCTTATGGAATTCGGACTTCCCGTGTGCATAGTCCAGAGTGAGCAGAGGGGCTGACTACCCCTACACCTTAGTTTTCCTTATGGAATTCAGACCGTGTCCAGAGCGGGCAATGCCCTAGGTTTCCGGTTAGAAAATCGGATTACGTCCAGAGCGGGTGATATGATATGATATGTTGTGATTATATTCCACTCCTTGATGGAGGCATTCACCATTTGACGATAATGCATGTGTATGAAATAATATTATACCCAGATTACACAGGTTGTGTAGGGACATTTGGATTATGTAACACATGTAGATGCGATTGATTATGCATGATTTAGAATAGTGTGATTGAGACACTTATCGTGCAGGGTGAATGATTTACGAATGAATTATATGGATCTGCATTATATGATTATGTGTGAATGAGATACTACTATGCAGGTTGAGGTGATATGAATACACAATTTGATTAGTTGTGATTGAGGCATTACTATGCAGGGTTATGTGATGAATGTGCATGATCTGAAAGGTGTGTTAGAGACACTTCTCATGCATGCTATTATGCTTGATTTTGAATGGATGAGGATAATTTCTTATGCAAGATGGATGCTAAATTATGATATGAGTAGTTATGCTTGACTTTGAAAGGTGCCATGTGCATTATAGCTCTTATGTTACGGATATTAGGTGTTTAGCAAGAGAATGATCAGAAAAGGGTACATCATGTAAATTTTGAATCTGAATTTCTAAATTAACATGCCATGATGTTTTTCTACTTTTTGTCACCGTATGCAAACCTTGCTAAGTTCTTACTCATCCCTCTTTCTTGTGCTTTTGTTTTGGGGCTGCATGGCGCGATGTGCAGACGCACAGGACCCTTTTTATGAGGAAAGGTTGGGGAGAGCATGAGATTAGGCATGGAGGCCTTTAGACTTTATTATGCTTGTCTGATTTACTTTATTTTGAGTTTAGAACATCATGCATGATTGTTCTTGTTTCGGACTCATGTATGTCTTATGAGTTTAGACCTGTTTGAGACCCTTGGTTCGAGTCACATGTGTTGGCTCAGGATTTTAAGTATGTGGGTTTGAGACTGGTGGACTAGATTAGAATTAAAGTCCTCTTTTATCCTTATTTACTTTTGCTCAAAGGTTTTTGTGGTGCTTAACTCCGCTAGATTAACCGCCCGTGCGAGGGGCTAAGTCTTCCGCTATTCCCTTTAACCCCTTTCAATTCCGTCGCCCCCTCGCGCTTGACCGGCCCTTGGACCGGGTTTGGCTTGGGTCGGGCGGTGCCAGGGTGTGACATCCAAACTGTAATTCAGGTTGGAAACTTATTGTTTCTTCCAACAGTTTCCACTCCTTAACAAGCATGAAGGCTAATCCCCCGTATTTACGACTTAAAGCATCAGCTACTACATTGGCTTTTCCAGGGTGGTACTTGATAGAAAAGTCATAATCCTTAAGATATTCAATCCACCGTCTTTGCCTCATATTGAGATCACTTTGGGAAAATATATACTTCAAACTTTGATGGTCGGTGAAGACTTCAAACATTTCCCCATATAAATAGTGTCTCCATATCTTTAGTGCAAAAACAACTGCTGCTAATTCCAAGTCATGAGTAGGGTAGTTACCTTCATGTTTCTTTAATTGTCGTGAAGCGTATGCTATCACTTTTCTATTTTGCATTAATATGCATCCTAAGCCTCTTTTAGAAGCATCGCTATACACGACAAATCCTCCACTGCCAGTCGGCAATGCCAAAATAGGTGTAGTCGTTAATTTTTTCTTCAATTCTAGAAAACTCTTTTCTCAAGCCTCATCCCAAACAAACTTTACTCCTTTCCTTATCAATTTTGTCAGGGGCAAGGCAATGCTTGAAAATCCATTGATGAATCTTCGATAATAACCTGCAAGGCCTAAGAAGCTCCAAATTTCTGTTACTGTCTTCAGCCTTTCCCATTTGACGACGGCTTCTATTTTGGTTGGGTCAACCGATACTCCATTCTTCGAAACGACATGACCTAAGAAGACCACTTATTCCATCCAAAATTCGCACTTGCTAAACTTGGTATATAGCTTATGATTCCTCAGCATTTGCAGAACTACTTGCAAATGTACTTGGTGTTCTTCTAAGCTACTAGAGTAGATGAGGATGTCATCGACAAATACGATCACAAACTTATCCAAAAAGGGCCGAAAAACTCTATTCATGAGATCCATGAAGGCAGCCGGGGCATTTGTTAAACTAAATGGCATCACTAAAAACTCATAGTAGTCATACCGGGTGCGGAAAGCTGTTTTAGAGATATCCTCATCTTGTATCCTCAACTGATGGTAACCCGATCGTAGGTCTATTTTGGAGAAAACTTTGGTCGTTTGCAATTGATCGAACAAGTCATCTATACGAGGGAAAGGATACTTGTTCTTTATAGTGACAACATTGAGAAGTCGGTAGTCGATGCATAACCTCAACGACCCGTCTTTCTTTCTCACAAATAGGACCGGTGCTCCCCAAGGAGAGACATTGGGTCGTATAAATCCTTTCTCAAGCAATTCCTGCAATTGACTTTTTAACTCGTTTAACTCCGCAGGAGCCATGTGGTAGGGTGCCTTAGAGATAGGATTTGTTCCCGGCATCAACTCGATAGAAAAATCTATCTCTCTTTTTGGTGGTAGTCCAGAGAGATCATCAGGAAAAACGTCAGAGAAGTCTTGTACTACCTCAATATTTTCCAACTTAATCGTTGAAGTCTCTCTAGTTTCCATACTAACAAGATAAGCCTGACAACCTTTGGTTAAAAGCCGATGAGCCTTGACTACCGAGATGATACATGTCTTGGAATGATCCTTAAGTCCATAAAAAGTAAAACTTTTTCTCTCCTTGATCAAAGATCACTTTCTTCTATTTACAGTCTACTAACGCTCTGTTATCGGCTAACCAATCCATACCTAATATGACATCAAAGTCTATCATATTTAGGAGAATAAGGTTGGCCTCCCACTGACGATTCTCTAAGGTGATAGGTACCCCTTGAAGAAATTTACGGGCTAGAAACGTTTTTCCCATTGGGGTGGACACTTCTAAGACATATCCTAAGTTTAAAATAGGATAACCAATATTTGAAGCAAAATTGAACAATATGAAAGAATGTGTCGACCCTGGATCTATCAGGATTTTTGCTATTTTATCCAAGACCAGAAGTGTACCTTGAATGACTGCGATCGGTGCTTGAGCCTCCTCAGAAGTAATTGCGAATACTCGCCCTTGAGCTTTTGGTTTCTACTCTGGTTTTGATTCTTCTTGCATTTTCCTCTTTGGGTAGTCTCTAATTCGATGGCCCCGTTCACCACAAGAAAAGCACTTCCCTTCGGTAAGAAAGCATGATCCGGATGGATGAATTCTATTACATTGAGAACATTTTTCCAACTTTTTCTCTCCGTTGAACTGAGAAGGTGATTCTGAGGGTTTTTGAAACTTACGATTATTCTGATTGTTAAACGTAAGCTTCCTTTTTATTTCATCGGGTCGGAAACTATTATTTTGTCCTCGATCTTTACGTCCGACCACAAATTCCATGTAGTCTTGCTCTAGGATAGAGGCTAGTTCTACCGCTTTGGCAAAAGTCGTGGGTTGATGGCCAATGATTCTGCCTCTTAAAACATTATTTAGGCCCCTCACAAACTTTTGTGCCTTCTTTAACTCTGTCGTACAAAAGTCCGGGGCGAAACATTGTAATTGTACGAATTTATTCTTGTACTGAATCACCGTTAACACTCCTTGTTGTAGGTCTAAAAACTCTTTTTCCTTTCTTTCTTGGACGTGAGGAGGAAAATATTTATCATATAATACTTCTTTAAATTCCTCCCACTTAATATGATCACCATCTGGGAAGAAATTTCTTTCTGCTGTAGGCCACCAGAAAGCAGCTTCTCCCGTCATAGAGAAAGTGGCTAGTGGCACCTTACGATCATCAGGGATTTTCATTGCTTTAAAAATCCATTCGGCCTCAAAGGTCCACCTTTCAGCGGCCTTAGGGCCATCTTCCCCCGTAAACGTTGGTGCAAGCTTCTTAAAACACTCCAACAAATTGTCCTTTTTCACCATGGATATTTTCTCCCGAACTAGTCGAATGATTGGAATGATTCGATTGGAATCCTTCATCCTAAAGGTGTCGAGTCATTCTTTGCATTAATAAGTCCAAGAAGTGTGTCATAGGATCCCCCGTTGTCAAAGTGACCGGCGTAGTATCATCTGGTGGAGTTGAGCTACTTGCCGGTTGAGCATCGTTACCACTAACGTGTGTCATCTAAACATGGATTGATAGCATCATGATCTTTAGAAAATAAGCCTACTTCATAGCAACTTTGTAGTGTATTTACATCACTCAAAAGCTATGTTAGCTATTTACATAAGAAAACAGCTCTAAGTACACATAAAAAATTGTTATACACTTCCAAAACTATTTACTCGAGATTTTTACAAACCTTCTTCTCTAAGTAGTTAAGACTTTAGAGAGGAAAGTTTTTCGCTTTTGGACACTCAAAGAAGAAGTGGGTCATATACCCACAAAAGGTGCACTGCTCTGGCATTCCATGCCTTCTGGTTTCCTTCCCTTTGAGGAGACGTTGGACGCCTGGCTCTTCCACCCATTCGACTTCAGGTGGGGGCAGTTCATTCAGGTCAAAGTCCTTTTTATATTCAAGGTCATCCTTGTCAGAATTTTCATCTTCTTCCTCTTCCAAGGAGGGGTCTTCTTCAGACTCTTCTCCTAGAGTAGGCGAGTCCGGGATAACTATTATTTCGTCCACGTCACTATTTGAAGGTGAACCAGGGGCGTAAGAGACTTCAGAATCCTCTGAGTCCGAAATATCGATGGGTGTTTTACCCTTATAGTACATACTCTTGCTACAACTTCCTTCCATTGGAAGCGGCAATTTACGAGTAGTATAATGATATAGATTGCTCGACAAATATGTCTTATGCTTGAGCATTGACATCTACTTTAATTGCACATAAAAAAAAAATTAAGTAATTTCAAATAAGCAAACATATGATAAAATCTTAATATTTGTATTCACTGATTTAATTACTTTTTAGTATATAATAGAACCTTGGCTCCGATACCAACTGTAATGCCCCTCGAATTTTCGAATTAAAGAAAATAATTTTTAAAAACGTAACAAAATTTAATTACAATTGCCAAGGATCACCGTGTACTAAAAGAGTAATTACAATACACTTTGTATTATACAAAGATTTCCAAAATTAGGCATTACATGCCTTTATACATCAGTCAGTAATAAAATTACATAAAGTACAAAAATAGTACAAAAACTGTAATTTAAGGAAACTCTTCATCGACTCCTTCAGATTCGAGTGTCACACCTGCAGAATCTAAGGGTAGGTGAGTAAATTCATACTCAGTAGGTCGAATTAAGTTCTAAGAATACGCTTCGTGCACGTAAGAAAATATCGTGTCATCTTTCTTTTGAAATCATTCAGAAAATAATAAAAGCCTGAAAACACGATCACAGAATATCGCGATACCAGATGACTTACACCCGCACTCATGGGGCAACGGGAGACAGAAGGAAAGGGATTTTCCCTTTATATCCTAGTCCTTTGCGTGCCAGATGCCAAATTTGGCGGTATCCAGAATCATCATAATAATCCTTAGTTCTGAGAAACCAAGAACTATCCAGAGGGTACAATTACCCAAAACTGGGAGAAATTTTCAAAAAGAGGAAATAATTTTAAAGACAAAGTTTTCTTTTAAGAGAAGTAGCAGGAAACTTTTAGCAGAACTTTGGCGAGTCAAAATCTAAACATATGATTAGAATTTAAAGCTACCTACCTATAACACGTGCGAAGTATAAGAAATCCCCTCGTAGAATATATAGAAGATCCTTCCTTAAGATACTAGCCTTCGAGCTAGAAATTTGGCAGAATAACCATCCCAACGAATAGAACACACGCGATTTAGTGGGGTTGGGCTTTTGAACGGGCTGAAAAGGGTTTGAAATGGTCCGGAAATAGTAAAAAGAGGAAAGGGGAGGATTAGGAAAGGGGCACACTTTTCGGAGTTTTAGAGAGGTTAACTCTAGAAAATAACCCTTTCGGTGCGTAGAGAACACTCGATTTAGTAGGAAATGAGTCTTGGATTGGGTAAATCGGACTTAAAACAGGTCAGAAGGAGTGAAAACAGTGAACTGGGTTTGGGTGGAAAAGAATGGCCAGAGTGGGGTTTAAATAAGGGAGGAGGGCGGTGGTACGCCACCGGAAATGGCGCCGCTGCCACCGATTCATTGGGGGCCGCCAAAATTGGCAGCGTGCGTGTGACGCGCACATTCGGCGCTTTGCACGGATGAGCCGCGCTGCGCCGAGGCGAGGCGAAATTATTATTTATTAATTTTTTTTAATCTTAAATTTCAAATAAACAAAACTTCATATCCCGAAATCAATTTTGAGCGTTCTTAGTACCGTTGAACTCGTATTGATGAGCCCTACGATGCAAAGCTACTTATGAGCCAGTTTACCCACATTTAAAGAGTGGGTCCCGCCATTTTTAGAACACGCTTCCCGAGGTCATAACTTTCGTTACCGTCCTCCGCTTTACGCATTTTTTGTCTTGTTATGCTCGTCTCCACGAGCTCTAACCAACACTTAAGAAATTTTTAAATAATAAACTTTATAGAAAGATCGTGTCAAAAATTAGGGTTATTACACTTCAGCCCGAGATTCTCTAGTTAAGGTAATGCAACACTACTAAACTATCCAACACTTCTTGACATTGATCTATAAACACAATGACACAAAGGTTAACCACTACCCATACCCATCAACTCTAACTAGTTACATTTCTAGAAAACTTTAGACTTGTAATTTAAAGAATGTCTCATCTACCAAGTACCATGACCTTGATTTTCAAAACCCTTTTAAATAAAGTTTGAGCAATAAATCACCAAGAATTATTTTTAAAATGCAAAGCAAGTCATTTGATCAAATATTTAGGTCTTGAAAACTAGCGTTCATAAATATGGATAAAAAAATATATCATAACAAAAAGGGACCAAAATCCATAAATAAGGAAGTCGTCCATCTAAGTACAAGTTTTGAATATGTACAGAATTAAGCAACTGAATAAAGTTGGCTCTCATGTCATTATTACAATAACAGCTACATATATTAAAATAATAAAACTGAATCATACTGGAATTATGTTGTCCTCATTTTGATGCTCCAGTCTCGATCACACTAGTCTTTACTAGATTAACTTGCAAAACCAAGTCTCTGAGTATACAAATTCCTAATAGGATAACAGAGAAACCAATAAATTGAAAATGTGATTACATTTTATGCAAGTCCACTTAGGGTTTCACTTGTAATAATTTACTGCAAATAATGTTGTTATTAATCCGATCAGTTTCCTCTTAAGAAAGCTAGAAACCCGCTTAATCTTACAAACATACAAACTTGTTAAATGTCAACCTAAGTGACGAGCGATACAACTCACCATGTACCATTCTCTAAGGGGTACCACCTATGATGAAATCTTGGAACTGACTAGAAAGTGTCATCACCCAACCTAGCACCTAAGGACCTGACCAAAGTGAAAGGGTATGGCCTACAATTACACATGAACAAAAATAGTGAGAGACACCAAGCAAGATGTTAGTGGCTCTGAATGTGTATACACTAAATGATCCTGAATAGATCAGTTGTGAGCAAGGCTCACACAAAGCTCCCACCAAAAGGAAGGTGCAATGATACAACCAAATCAACAACCTATCAACTGGGTTAAAACAAAAAAAACAACCCCGACCCTATCAATCACTTACGACTAGGGTAGGGCCCCAAAACTATCTTTAGTTTATTAACCAAGTTAGTTTCTAGGTCGAGATCATTGTTTGCTTCATGAACTAGTTCCCAACCCTACTAGGGGTATTTTAATCTTTATCTTAATTAGGTTTTAACCCCCTAATCCAAAACCCTTTTACCCTTCTCGATTAATCTTGGAGTATTACTTTATAGGAAATCATTTATATGAACACATTAAATGAGTCATCTAAGCCTAAACGGCCTATTAAGGGCCTAACAAGCATCATTAGTAGGGTTTAGGCCCAAAAGGGTCATTAGGGGAGACTACTACACTCTTTGGGTAGCACTTAGGCTGAACAAATGGTGTAATTTGGGCCCAATTATGAAAATACTCCATATGTACCAAACTGAACTTGTATAATATGTGTAGGAGCTTACATGTACTCTTGTTCTGTTGTATGTAGGCTGCACCAAACTGGCCCCATAGTAGGCCCTTTGGTTCCCTCTACATAGCCCCAAAACTGCTCTATATACCCCTAACTTCAAAATTTTCAAAAAAAGGAGAGAAATTTGGGGGAAAAAATTTAAAATTAAACAGTTAAATTAAATTTAGTTTTTTAAAAACCAGCTCCTTGTGAGATCGATACTTGATTTAGCCGCTTGCCTACTATAGATTTGTGTACTTGTGAATACAATATTTAAAACTTTGCACAACTTACAGCCCTGAAATCAATGAACAAAGATTGTGAATAGGTGGTTGGAACAATACTTACTTGTGTTGTTTTATATGTGATCATCCTCAGTGTTGGCTATAAGTCCTTCCATGGGTGTAGTGGTCATACATTACAAACATCTATTTGTTTCCCCCCTTTTTTAGGTGGTGTACGACTGGTCTCCACTTACCATTCTTACCTATGTCCCTTATCACTCCTCCATCAGCGAGGTGGATTTATCCTTACATACACGTGATGAGGTCCTTCGTCAACTCATGGCCAATATGTAGGTGGAGCAAAACCGTACAAAGCAAGATTATGACCATTGACATATTAATCAAGAGTTTCAACTCGGTAGTCTGTTCTATGTCAACTTCCCACCCAAGTGGCTTTGTTACTTCCTTTGATGCCTCCTCCTTTGCCTACAGCTATGTTCAGCCATTATTGTAAATGTTAGGGAGATAGGTTAGTTGTCGAGGTCTAGTCTTGTGGAAGGATCAACCCTTTGGGAGACCGGAGTTGGGTGGCGGAAGAGAATCTTCTACAACAGTTTCGAGGTATGGCAAGGGCCTACTTTTATGACTTGCGGACAAGTTGTAGCAAAGTGTGATAGATTGTTGTGTCTGCTGCCTAGTCGGCCATTCAGCTTTAGTTATTTATGCGTAGTTGTTTACTTAGTTGCTTATTTGCTTTATTTCTTTTCCTAGCTGTAGATTTATTTAATGGCTTAGATTAAAGCATCTTAAGTTGTAGGCACATCTGGCTGGAATACTATGTTGAGTCAAAGCCTCATTCTGATTAGCAGGGAATGAGAAAGCCTCTTACTCTAATCTCCCTTCTTCCCTTTCTTTCTCCATCTGCCTAGAACATCTGGTGCTCGTCGATTGGAGGACCTTAACTCCACTCTTCGTTCACTTTCTATCTTATTATTGCCGAGATATTGGTTATGCACTCATTGTGCATAGAAGGAATGGAGAGGGAGAGGCAAGGGAAAAGAGACTGAGAGGCAGGGAAAGGGAGAGATAATGGGGGTGGGTTAAACAAGTCTTGGGCCCTTGATATGGCAACAAAGGGTCATGTATGTTCATATGTACATGAAGCCAATGAGAATTTAAGTACAGATTTTCTGTCCTCAGTCGAGGTTGCAAAAGACGTTTGGTTTTCTGGAATGGTTGCAAGGATTAAATAATGATTAGAGATATTAATTGTTCAAATTATTATTTTTCTATATATTATTTGAGTATATGGAGGGATGTGGTTATTGTATAATGAATTTCGGAGACTTTAAGTACCTTTAGCTTAGAGGTATTTTTTATTTTTAATAAGTTGTACCAACGGTATTATTACTGCTATTTTCTCTATTTTAAAACTATTATTTCGTGATGAAATTATTGCATCATAGAAAGACCATAATGTTTTTTTATTAATTTTGGAAAGCAGTTTTTTCTATGAACTTATTTGTCAAAAATGTTTTTAAAATTTTTTTGTATTTTTGCAATGAATTTATGATGCCACCAATATTCATATTTTTTTTATTTTTTTGGAAATTAGTCTTTGCAACTCTTTTTTTGTCACAAAAAATCCATATTTCTTTTTTAGTTTTTTAAGAATAATTTTGCAACAATTTCATCACATATGGTATGATTTTAAAATTGTTTTATATTTTGTAATGACTTTTACACATTTAGGTTGACATTATTTCATTGCAAAAAATATACTCCTTCCATCCTAAATTAAAATCTCTAGTCGAGAAAAAATTTTGTTCCATATTAATAGCTTCATTTTGTTATATTTAAATGGTTAGATACTTAAAAAGAATAGCATAAACTTATATTTCCTTCTTTGATATGTGGGTTTTACTATTCAATAAAAATTATTATTTTTTAAATATAAATATTAATATAAGATAGAGAGAGTATCTTTTGTGGCTAATTTACAAGTCATCCCAATAAATTTATGTATGGTGCATTTTACGAAAAACTTTTTAGAACACAAAAATCATCGCAAATAGATTTTTAAAATGAATGTTGAGGCTTTTGCAACAAATTTGTTCATGGCGAAAATAAATCTTGTGGTTATACATTCATATAAAAATATCATATTAGGAACTGAAAGTGGTTGCTCATGTTTTCAAGAAACCTTACACTACGAAAACAGGGAGCAACAGTGGCACTTAATCAGCAGCGCTTTTCAAAGAGTGCTGCTGATTGTAAGCTATTAGCGGCGCTTCTATAAAAGCGCCGTTAATTATCTATATATCAGCGGCGCTTCTATACAATGCCACTAATTAAATATTATTAGTGGCGTTTGTATCAAAAGTGCCGCTAAGTAAATACAATTAGTGGCGTTTTTATTGAAAGCGCCATTACTTACGTTCAATTAGTGGCGTTTTTTACAAAAGTGCCAGTAATATACAATAATTAATTAAATCTTTTATTTTTATATTTTACATTTTATTATTTAATTTTTTATATTATTTCATCAGCGGCACTTAACTGTAAAATGCTGCTAAATTAAAACAGTTACCGACGCTTTATTCTAAAAAGCACCGCAACTCAAAAACACGGGTAATGTATTTTAATATATAAAATTAATTGAAATTTAAATAAAGAAAAAATAACAAAAAATGTGTAAATTTATAACAGTGAATGGTGAAGAAGTATTTTTAATTTTTCTATAAAGTTTACGCATTAATAATATCTTAGTTTGAGTCACAATAAATATTTAATTTACACGTGTTGTGTGCATTTTAATTTTATGCTACTAACATTATTAATTAGACACAAATATTGAACCGATCAAATATGAGAGTTACGCTTAATGCTTGCCTTCTTATATGTACTTATATATATAGATTGTTTTAGGTTAAGCAAATTAAAAGAATGGGTAAAGTTATGTGGTGTTTTATATATTTAAATGAAATGTTATGGATGTCATCAAATTTTAGTAAACCCAATACCATTTAAGAAATTAATAGTAACTCCAACTCTACCTGATAAATAGACCAATTAATCAAGCTTGATACCAACCTAGATAGGCATGACGTGAACTCAACTTGAATTATTAATTTAGAATTTAAAATTTTTAAAACATATTTTTATCTTTGTAGAAAATTTACTTTCATAATAAAATTTTAATAATTTAATTTTAAAATAAAAATATAAAACTATATTTGATAACTTTAACTGGTTGAGTTGGATCGCACATAAATCTTGAACCCGATTTGAATAACTATTGAGGTTGAATTTAGAAAACCAAATTAACTAGGCCCATTAGGCTTGGGTTAGGCCTAGTTCATCTATGTCATGGTGTTAGTTTCCCTAAATGGTGTAATAAAATTGAAATTCATATGGCACTAAAGCAGCGACGTTGTTATCAACACTCGACGTTAGTGAGAAAGTCGGGTCGTCGAGCTCGGGTTGGGTTAACTAAAGCCCGATCGAGTATGTTTTCATTTTAGAAATAGTATATAACTTGTTGGCATGATCCATGCATACCTAAACATAGCTTAATTTAAATATTTAGAAAAACTTAAAAAATAACTTTTTTATGAAAATAAATATAAAAATATTTAAATATTTTTTTAGTTTTATCTATTAACTACAATAAAAGTGAGCAAATATAATTATCAAAAATTGGCTAACAGCATGTTTTTTCAGTTTTGGACATTGGTGACCATCGTTGAATGACGGCGAATGACATCTTTCACTGGAGCGGATTCCCATAAAAAAATCAAACAATCTCTGTGTACTAGCGGCCATTGTTGGATGACGGTGGACGATATCTTTCGCCGGAGCATGAGTTCATAGATGGAGTATACTTAATTATGTTATCAGATTTTGATGTGACAATTTATGATGCATGAGCCTATATGCGACTAGATATGAACTATATGGATGACAAATGGGTGGATATGTAAAGTATGACCCGTATATTTCGGTCAAGATCAAAATAGATTTTTTTTAAAATAATTTAAATAATTAATTAACTAATTACCAAAATAAATAAAAAATTATTAAATTATATATTACCCAAATAGAATTTATAAGATAAAAAGTTTAGGTGATCACTAGGCTCTGAGTTATATACTATGTTTAGTCAAGTCTTAAAGTAATATGCATTATTGAATCTAAATTTGTTGGGCTACATAGATTAGGCTCAATCAACTGCGCATATGCCCAAACTCACCTAAATATACTTAATTGATTAATGGCTTGTTGAATCCCTTCAAAGAGAGAAATTAGTTAAAATAGTTAATATAAAATATAACAATATTGTGATATCTTAGAGCATTAATTTCTCTTGCATCGTTAAATATTTGATTATAAAGACTCGTATCACATATGTCGACCCTGGATGACCTGGGCTAATTTATATTACAATTAGCTATGCAATACAGGCGTTAGATTTTAATTAAAAGATAAATTTTGATATAATGATGCATGGGCCCACGTACAATTTTGTTCATTCAAAATTTTCTTAATAAATTATAAAATAAACTGGCAATCCTTCCCACTAAAAAATCAAGCTCTCGCTCCCGCTCCCGCGTTTTGCATCTCACGTTTTGATCTTGGAAATAGATACGCTAGTGTAACCAATCGTATGCCTAAGGGTAAAAGAAATTTTAACCCTAACAAACTAAAAATCCCGCGACGAAGAGGAGTCGCACGCCACAGAGGGATATCTTTCGTCGGCTAGAAAACAGGGCAACGGAGGGATATCTTCACGTCGGCCAGAAAATAGGGCAAAGGAGGAATTTCTTCACATTGGCCAGAAAACAGGGCAACAGAGGGATTTCTTCACGTCGGCCTGAAAATAGGGTAAGCAGTGTTCTCTAGTAAAAATTGGATTTTTATTTTTAATTTGATACTTTTCAGGAAATTTTGTCTTCGCTCTTAATTTTTCAATTAGTAGAATCTAAATCTTCATTTTATATGCTATATGCCCAAATTTCTTCATAGACCAGAAATTCTTAAAGGTGAGAAATTTCTTTTCAGGGTCGATTTTGGTTTCCGACTACTAAATAATACTGCTCGTCTCATGGGCTTAAGGTATAAACTTGAACAGGTCTTTGATCTAATAGAGCCTCTGGAGTGCGCTCGTTTCCTCTTTAGTCAACGTTACAAAGGCTATACTTTACATCGAAGACTCAGTAGTGCAGGGAACAGAGGTGTGCTCTTTTTCTTAATCTTAGAATTTTAAGTTTTGAATAGATTTAGTTATATACCACCAAGATATCTTGCAATCCAAATATGATGGTAGTAAACTCTGAGCATATCAGTTCTTCTGTTTGTAAGTTCTGAGAATTCTCAGGGGATTTGAGCTTTGATATTGTTGTACTGTAAGGTGGGACTCTGCAATATAATCAGTGTTATTGTTCGAAACCTTCACAGAGTTCATATTCTGTTGCACAAAACCCCATAGTTTTCATGATGATGTCCATTTTTCTTTCAGTGCAAAATTTTTATTGGAGTTTACATACCTTGCTTTATATGTAGGATAGGAGAGAAAACTCCTATCCTAAACACTATTATTTTAGTGGAATAACGCAAACATAAATGAACTGAAATTTTAGGTTTGAGATGTGTACAAGCTTCTGTTACTTCTTGATTGTTCAAGTGCACAGTGTTTGCAATCAGCGAGCCATGGTATTTCAGAGCACTTCGTAGAGTTATAGGCAAGTATGATTGCACTTATGTCGCAACCTAATTTTGAGGGCACACCATTTCCCGCACCAAATGATGCATATTCTAAGGTAATGGGACCCGAGCGACCTAGTCGAATTCGTGGCTATGGTGCTAGTCATACTCCCACTAGTTTGTGGGGGTCATCTATTAATGGGAAGAGTTCCTCAAGTGCTGAGTATAACACAATGAAGGATACGATTGTAGAACTCTAGGAAGAGGTTACCCGGTCCAAAGAAGAGTCGTTGGAGAACAAAAAAAGATTCAGACAATTAGAAGCAAGAATGGAACAAATGATGGAGTTCATGCAATCTTACATGGGACAGGTATAAACATCCTATTTTTGTAATTGAAAATTTTGTTTCCAACTTAGGTGATTATAATTTTAATGCTTAATTTTAAGTTGGAACAATCAACAATTAAATTATTTTTTCTTATTATAGGGTGGTGACAACTGAGGCAGACTTCTAAAGGTAAAAGTGATGACAAGTTGAAATATATATTTCATTTTAGTTGTTAAAATGTGTTAGTATTGGTGTGTTGAGACAAACAACAATATTTTTTGTTGGTTTGGCATTCCATATTGTTTGTCTATTTTGTATATTGTGCATACTTCTTTATCATAATGAACTATATAGACTTTTGCTCGTCATTCCTTAATTAAGATGCGAGATGGTATACATGTAAGAGTTATATTTGTATGCTCTAACTAATGTGTATTGCGAAATATCACTACATACTAGGCCAAATCTGTATCAAATTGTAAAGGGCATGAGTGAGAAGATGGGATATGCTGTAAGTCCATCACATTAAATAAGTAATGAAATTTTATATTTTCTTTACAACTGGTTACTTTTTACCTAAATATTGTTCCTATATGGATCTGCTTTTTACAGGTACATCTAGTTTGAGTTACTAAAAGAGTTAATGAGGCATATTATGCTCAGCTATACCTTGCAAAGGCACATACTTTCTTCCTTCTATGTAGTGTCAAACAAACATGTGTTGGTGGATGGAACTTTGCTAATTTTGATGGTTTTTTACAGATTGATAATGAAACAGAGAGAATAAGCTTTGACCTTCAACCTTCAAATGTCATTCCCTCTCTCTCATTTGCTAGACTTACTGGTTGCATTTACTCTTTTGTATTTGAATATACCAGAATATTTGTTTCTCCTCAGGTTTTCTTTGAGGTAGGAAAATGATAGTATATGGTTGAAATATGTGGAGATGTACTTAATCTTTTATGATGGCCTTGTTGAAAACTTGCCCTAGTGTGGAATTTTTTAGAGATTTAGTTACTTTCCCTTGAAAATGAATGCTCTATTAACCAAATACGCTTGAAGTGAGGGTTGCATTCATGAAGTTGCACGATGGCTCTTTTTATATATTTAGTACATAGTGTCTAAGATTGTTTATTTGTTAGTCTAGGTGATGTCACTGCCTTATCTATATATGAGGTGTCTGCTTTGCTCCAGGTTGCATGTTTACCTTTCGATGATCATAATTGCCCCCCCAATTCAATTATAATATCATTTTGTCAAAGTGTCTACTCATGGCTCAAGACAGACATTGAAAATGTTGTGGTTGTTCATTGCAAAGCTGGAATGTCTAGGACAGGGTTAATGATTTCAAGTCTTCTCCTCTATTTGAAAGTGATATTCTAGTATTTTACCTACAGAAATATTCTTTTCTAGGTTGCTTCTTGCGCTGTTTATCCACCTTCTTGCTGTCAATCTGTCACATATTTGCATCATTGTGCAGTTCTTTCCCACAGCAAAGGAGTCAATTGAAAATTACAATCAGAAAAGATGTTTTGATGGAAAGGAACTTGTCCTTCCAGGTTGTCAGTCTCTGTCTTTCCCTAAGATAGTTTCCTTTCTGGGATTGTTTTATATCTCCTGACATGTTCATTGTTAGGATAATTTTCTTTGTCAATGAGCACCGATAGAAGTATGTAGATGATAATCACGACTTTCTTATTTTAGCTTAACTTTTCTGGAACGAACTGAAAATCTAAAATTTTCTAGGCAATGTTGGCGGCCATGCAGTTTAGGACATGAAACTAGTGTTCAGCAGTTCACCAAAATTCATGTTATTGTTAATAAAGAGGCTTGCATGACTAATTTGTTTTTCCATGCCAGAGAAAAGATGGTTGCAGCGCTGATAGCCAATGGAGCATCTGCTGGGGCGGTAACAGACCCCACTTCACAAGATCCCATTGGGAAAAATCCTGCTTCTATTGCTGTTGAATGTGGCCACAAAGGTCTAGAAGGATATCTTTCTCAGGTGGCTTTAAGAGCTCATCTCTATTCTCTTACAATGGAAAAAAGTGAGATATCTAAAGACTCTACTGCTTTGGAGGTAGAACGAACTGTTGAGATAATTTCTGATGAAAGTAAACAGGTTATTGGCAATGCTACCGAAGATCAGCTTTCACTTAAGGATTCGTTGGCTGCAATTAGAAATGTGGCTCAGCTGCAACTCATATCCAAGCTGCCTTTCTAGCTCATTCTTTTAGGAGGAGACAACAGACAACTACATTAAGTTGTGACGAGTATGGAATGTCTCCTGATGGCTTTTTAGTTGTATCAAAGTTCAGGAAAGCCATACGGAATCTCCCTGATCACAAGCTAAACAAAGCATCTCTCTCGATTCGGAAAAATTATCGAGGATGGAAAAGGCGGAAAGAATATCTAATCCTGCGTAGGAATGTAGTGAAGATACAGGTACTTCAAATAGGATTATTTCAATTCTTTTCAGTATGCCCTATGTCTTTTCTAGGCTACTTTTCAGTAATAACGAAATCTACAAACATCAATCTTTTTACATCTATATAGTTTCTTGACTAACTTCTGCAACTGCTTATTCTTATTTTTCAAAGGCGTTATGTTCTCAACAAAGAAGCACCCCAAGACAAAAGATATGATGGTATTACACCCCCTTACGTATTTTGTAATTTTTATATCTGACTTGCTGCACTGAGTTCCATTGTCTTCCCATTTGAAAGATGATATGTCTCTCAGGACAACCTTTTAGGATAACAGACTTGGAAATGGGTTGACATTCATGTCTGATTCTTTGAAAGACTTATAAAATCATCTCTTATGATATCTTTCAAGCCTGAAATTTCTGGTTCTCTGCACCAAGAAAATGAGCTTTAATTTTGATTTCTGCTTATACTAATTCTATTTACAGGCTCGTAGACTGGTAATCCTATTCTCATATCATTGTTTTTTTAAAACTAATAAAAAATTTTTAATTCAAAAAACATTAGCGGCGCCGCTAATAGTATATTTTTTAATAAAAAAATATTAGTGGCACTTTTACTGTATATTTTTTTTTTCTTTTTCTAAAATACTACTAGCGGCACTTTTAAAAGCTCGACTAAATAGTCAATCGTGTGCGGCACTTGTATAAAGCGCCGCAAGAAATGCCGCTGATGCTTTTTAGTGACACTTTTTCCCGTGGCGCTATTAAAGCGCCGCTAATTGCTATAGCGGCGCTTTAGGGACTTTTAGCGGCATTTATAAAGTTGCCGCTAATGATCAATTTTTTTGTAGTGTTAAAAACATTGAAAGTTGGTATAATCTGATTCTCGATGGGTTTATCCAATCCCATTAGGAGATAGTCCATTTCTATTGGACTCGATGGTTTTTATCATAGCTCTATATGGCCCGGCCCATTAAGCTTGTTATAATACTATAATCTGATTCTCCCTACTTCTAAAGGTCGAAGAATCTATAGTAATAATTCTAAAGTATAATTAATGAACTAAAAAAGAAAATGAAGTAATTCGATTATTCATCATGGACAAAAATACATTAAAATTAAATTGTTAAACCACCATTAGCAGTTAGCCTTTATGTACATGAAATTTGGGTTAGTTTTAAGAGATAGTTAGAAATTCCAAGTTAAATAATTAGAGATCTTTTAATAGCATCATTTGGTAAAAAAGTTCATTCTATATTAAGAGCTCGATTTTGTTCAATTTATGTGATTGAGTACTTAAAAAAGAATATCATAAGCTTATTTCACTATTTTCTTAGATGTGAGTTTTACCATTTAATAAAAATTAATATTGTTTTAAATGTAACTATTAATATAAGATAGAGGGAGTATTACCTTCTGTTTTTCTTTTAAAGTTTGGTTGAGGCTAATCTTTTGTTATAGACTTCCTTGTGGGTGAATTTTACTCTGTGGATTGTTTATGCAACAATTGTATGGTACGAATATGATTTATAAAAAAAATAGGATTTAATTAATGAGAATGATATGTATGGTTTTCTTTATGCAGTTCTTTGTCATTTGTATTCCTTCTACACCAGTGAATTTTTTTCTGCTGAGCATATTTACATGAGAAATATAACCAGCGTTATAGCTGCAACGCCTGAGATTTTTCATACATTTTTCTCAAAATTGACAAAAATGTTTTGCAATATAACTGCAATAAATAGGGGAAAATGACGAATATGAAACCTGTGAAAACAGTTTTATAATTTAAAACATAACACATCAGTTTTTCCCATCCAAATTTTTACTCATTCGAACAAACATTGTACGGCCAAACCAAACATCCTCAAGCGCTACTCGAAAACAAACATACAATTAAATTGCTATGATCATAGACTTTAAATACAATTATCTTCCAGGCATCCCTGAGTGCAAGTCCCATAACATACCACAGTCTAATCCAAACTAAAGTCCAGAATACATACACATTTTAATTTTCACCTCACCGATACTTTAGATAGTGGCACAAAATAATAACTATAGTAAGTCAATCATATACCTGAGTCAAAGGGAATCACCCCACTGCTGAAATGAGCATCCATCTCCAGGAGCTCTTCGTCACAGAACTGCAAAAGCCTCCCGAATAGCAGGGCTAAAAAATAGGGTAATGAGTATTTTCATACTCATTAGGAAAATACACAGTAGGGGAGTTCTAAATAGTGAACTCAGTAAATCCATACATATATGCGTTCATGCAACTCAAATATGAAGCACTCAAGCATATCATAATCATGCTCATACACATATAATCAATGACAAAATCGTACCATTAGACAAATCTTACACATACACTCATAATCAGAGTCATACAAACTTACTTGTACCATTGTACGCATACTCATACAACTTATACATACTTGTAAGACCTTACTCGTACAATTATACACTTACAGTCTTACTCAGAAACTTACGCTTACAGTCTTGCTCAGAATCATAATCTTACAGTTGTACTCATACTCTTACAGTCGTACTCATACTCGTACTCTTACAGTCGTGCTCATACTCATACTCTTATAGTCGTGCTCATACTCTTACACATACTATCGACCACTGAAGCTTATTATAACTAATAAGCTCTAGCGTCGAAAAGGAAAAAAATGTCACTAGGGCATGACCTTAACCTCTGGGGAGTGACTAGACGTCATAGACTTTTCCGAAGGTAATGCACACCAATGCTCATGGGGCACAAGATCAAACAGGTAAAAGCAGGTTCATGATACTATTTACTTGAGGGCATAAACATAAACACCCACACATGAAGGGTCATACAGTTGCCCACCATAATAGGTCTTATAGTGTCATAGAATTGCCCACCATTATGGGTCTTATAGTACCAGTGCCACTCTTGGGAAGAAATCATACAATGCCACTCTTGGGCGGAATCATACAATGTCACTCTTGGGCAGAAATCATACAACACTCTCAATAGAGCATATAACGTCTGGGCTTATACAGCATACAGACCAAATCGCAAATATATATCGCTCTGAACATAGCATCAGACGTCTGGGGCTCAATATAACACACAGACAACATCCCGCAAGATAAACACCATGGCAAGACATGAGAAATGCTCAGTCGACTCATTATCGGCTAGCTCAAACACAAAACTTAATCCGTCGAACCCTCAGGTCTCAAAGTCACATTGCTATCATTAGCTTTCTTATAATTTAAGTTTGAATTAAGTTATGTGGTACAATTATGCCACACAAGCACTCAACATGCCCTGCTCCACTGATCAAATCGAAGTTGAGCCCGATTCGAAACCCTAGTTCATCAGGGTAGCAAACTTTACTTAACTCATTCATCTCATGATCATAACTCACCATACACAAATCCTTACGATCTTACATACTCTGCCATCCACCTTATGGCCAAAATAGCGTACACAAATGTCATCATACTATGCTCCTCATAGTCAAACCCATTTATCACCCTCTTACATATATCTCACTTATTATGCTTACTTTTCACTTCATAATCTATACATTATGCTTGTACAATTATGCATACTCTTATTGTTTGACAAACCCCTAACATACATTCTGATCCAAACCAAACAAACCACTCCAATCCTCGCTCATCAAACTTATATCCTCTATCTTCTGTCATACACTTACGCATCCACATCCATATCCAAATCCAGACGAACCTCTGTCACCTCTTACTGTCCATCGTCCATACTTTTGCCCACATACACTTACAAATATCCATAGCATAGGCAAATAGCCATCATACATATGTATATCTATCATACATGCGTATAACATACACATATTTTCATACATATGTAGCTTACAAACATGTTCGCTAGGCATTACTAGCGCATACATACATATCCATACATGTAGCTTACCAACATACTCGCTAGCCGTTACTAGTACAAACTCAATCCACATATGAAGCTTACCAACAAACACGCTAGCCATCACTAGCACATACTCAATCAACATACGAAGCTTACCAACAAACACGCTAGCCATCACTAGCATATACTCAATCCGCATACGAAGCTTACCAACATGCATGTCATATGCATTTCAACATTGCATAATATATCCTCTTACATCATGGAAACAGATCATGAATTAACATCCAAAGCATTGAATCATACAATCCTAGCATGTTGTTACTCATTAAAAGCATGCTACCATGAAATTACGATTTCAAAGCTCCCCTAGCTCGTAATCATGACGTTTGATAGCGAGCACACAATGGTGGCAGTGTTGGCGGCGGAATTAGTGGTCAAAACCGTTGCCTAGCTGAGAGAGTTGTTGTCCCGAGGTTTTTAGGAAGTGCCGGAAACAATCATGGCCAAACAGGGTGTCAGAAGTTAATGCGGCAAAATCCGCGATCAACGGCAGCATACTAGGGCAGCTGGGAGAAAGGTCGTGCCAACATAAGTGGCGGTGCAACCAAAAGTCGAGGGTGTACTCAGTGAAGGTCGGTCGATGGCTGAGAAGTACACGGCCTACCGCAAGACATTGAAATCGGCCATGGATAGCACCCAACTGTGGTAATTTTGCATCAACAAGGGCCCACATAAGGGCAGAGGGCATGGGGCGACACTCAAGGATGCAGGTGAGGTGGAGGAGGGCTATGTGTCAACTTCACTATGTGGTAAAGCCATCTGATGGCCAGGCGGCGCGAATGCAGCCCCTAAACCCTAAATCGCACGCGCGGCTACTTGTGCACGCTGCCAAAAAGGACTACTCAAGGGGGAGATGGGTCGGACGGTGGCAGCCCAAGGCCCACAAAAGGGCAACCGAGCTAGGGCCAGGAAGTGGTGGCCAATCGAAGCAGCGACATCACCGATCGCCACACACGACCAACACATTTGGTGTGGGCAGCTATGCATCTCGCACGGTATAGGGCAAGGGGAAGCGGCCCATTTCGGGCGAAGGTATAATCGGGCCAAGTGGGACTGGCCTTCGCTGGGATAGAGCGCACGATGGCCAAATGGCCCACGGCTGGCCGATGGCAACGACCCGAGACGCACCCAAAGCGTCTAATCGGGCGGAGCAAAATAATAAGGGTGAGGCGGGGTCAGAAACGGCAACCCCCAACCAACACTGGGTCGAGGTAGGCTAGACGGAGTCCTACCAATGGCCGAACGATGACCGGAAACACCGGCATCTCAAAAAAAGCTCCGGACAGTGAAATGGAAATAGGAACAAAAACCCGACCAAAGTACCGGTAGCTCACAGCAGAGCAAAGAAAGCATGGCGGCGGCTCTAGCTAACGCCTACAGGTTCCTAGCGACCAAACAAACATAAGTCTAGTTGAGGGTGGTCGCAAACGACATAAAAAATGCACCCCCACGGCTCAAAAACGGGATTTGAAGGAGAGAAAACCAGAAGAAAAGTTTGGTACCTCATGGAGGAGCGAAGAGGTCATGGTAGCGGTCATAGCCGGTACCTATGGACTCGTGGCGGTGAGGTAAAGAGGACCCCAACAAGAATCGACGAAATCCAATGACGAAGGAGGGAGAACATAGCGACTGGAATCAGACTCGGGTTTCTCTCATTCTCATTGGACGTGAAAAACTTACTCGAAGACGAAAGTTTCTGGAATCCGTTCTTCGAGTCTAGATTTATATAATCTTTTTAATTTTTATATTTATGTCCCCAACATGCGTTCACTCACCGTTTACGTATTATACCTCCAAAATTTGCGTTGTAAGCGCACAATGAGGCCCGCGGCCTGTGAGTAAGCCTCACACCCGACTCTATGGGTATAAATATGGGTAAATATATAAATACGAATACATTAAAGCATCACATTTTCCCATAAAAAATGATTAAAAAAAACAAAAAAATTACAAAAAATTATAAAAAATCTAGGATATTACAATAGCTTCGACACTTGGGGCTTAGAGTCAGCCAGAGGACTCAAACTTACTAGGTTGGCTAGACAGCCTTTGTTTGCGTTGGATTGATCTGCACATTCACCACTAGTAAGATATCGTATTAAAAGTTTATAACACCTATGTACATTGGGTTCATTAGCATATTAACTGTCCATGTTGTTATTTTCCCTTCAATAAGAGAAAAAAAAAGCACACGAGTTTGAGTATGTTTCTTAAAATTCACATTTTTTTAGGAAGTAAAATATGGCAAACTTTAAAATAATATCGAAAATTCTATGTATTATTAGAGACCCAATGAAATGCGCCCAGCACATATCCACCATGGGATTCCGATCCCGTGGCTCCAAGTAGTTTTGTGCCCCCATCAAACGACTGTTGGAGAACTGCAAGCTGAGAGTGCGTGCGTCTCAACTTTGCGCTATGTATTATGTATTTTTCTGATAAACTTTCTAAGATATCGTAATGGAATGAATTATAAGCAAACGTGGACATACTTATATTTGTTTGGACGATATCAATGAAAACGCCCCCGTCCCAGCATATTTCATACAGCAGGAAGATCCCTTAAAATTGAGTTTTCATGCGGGGAGAGTTGATTGTATTGGACCCCAATAAGGCCCATTAAGGTCTAAGTCAAATCTCTCTCATTCTAAAGGCCAATTAATCATCTTCAATAATTCTCATGTGCACTTCATAAGCTAATTATAATTACACACTAATGTGAAAATTCTCAAACCACCATTGGCCTTCATGAATGGGTCCCAAGGTATTAGATGACAAAAGATGGATGTCATGTTTATATGAAATTTTGGCCACATTTAACATATGTTTGGACGGTTAGTTGAAGTTTAGGATTTACAGCTCTAATTCAGTAACCCAATCTATGGAGTGGGTTTTGTGCTCTCGCCAAACAAGAGAGGCACTTGCACTTGTGTTCTGTTGATATCTTGCACAAAAGCAGAACACATGATGTAGGAAGTAGTTAAAGGTTTCACATTCCTACCAGAAAACAAAAAAGAAGGTAAAAGCAATAAATTCCATTTTTTTGGGCAAAGGACATTGGTATGACCATCTTGTTACTCTGTTTACCAACGTTTATTTGGTTTTCTACCAAAATAAATACTATTAAACACACATTTGCCGATAAAAAATAAAAAAACATTTGAATACTATTATGTTTGGTTAGCATTGGTAGCATTCACCCAGAAAACCAAGACAACTAAAGACTAAACATTTACGAAAGTTGTCGGCCACTTGCGTTTTGGGTTGTTTAATACAAATAAATACAACATTTATCACTCCCTCAATTATTATAGTAAAAGGTCCACCGTTCATGCATCTTGTGAGGACATTAAAAATAAAAAAATATTTGAGTCAATTTAATTTTTACACATCGAAAACTTTAATTTATCATTTTAACATTATTAATGAATAGGGCCAATTTTTCCGAGCCTTGTTATTCTTAAAAATATCGACGTTTATTTGTACCAAAACCAAAACCAAAACAAATACTATTAAACGAACACTTACTAAAATTATAATATTAAAATACCAATCTGATTGGTTGGCACTGGCAGCATTCACTAAAAGATCCCAAGCAAACCAACACAACTAACTAATGGCTATTCATTTAAGAGAGCTGTCAGCCACTTGTGTTTGAGTTGATCACTCCAAATTAATATAATAATTTTAAAAAATAATTTTCCATTTATTAATTGTTTTATAAAAATTTACAAGAGCTTTGGTTTATGTACAAATATGTACGCCAAGATAATGTAAGCTGACAAATCTAGATTTGATAGTGCATGTTACTCGGCTTACTAACACTTATTATATGATCAAAATGAGCGAAGGGTCTTCTAAACAAGTTTCTTATTTTATAACCCATCTTGTCAGGACATTTGAACATTTTCTTTTGGTGATCTTGTCAAGATATTAGAAAGGCATTTTTAAATTATTATTTTGTTTTCTTTGCTAAGATAAAACACATTTTTGTCATTCAGCTTGTGTTTCAAGTTCCATTGGACAATGGATAGAATCAAGTATTATTGTCTATTAAACACTTGTTAAACAAAAGAAAAACTATGGAATCCCAATCGGTTTAATTTGATTGGGCAAGTGGTTGACAATTAGACAAAAGCCTATGCCTGGGCAAGCATTCACACATAGATTTTTACTTAAATTATAATGCATAAATTGTTATATAAAAGTGTTTCATTAGACAAAAGAAAACAGAAAAAGGGAAAGAAAAAAAAGAAAAAAAACTGATAAGGGCTTGTTTGATGTAACCCGCCCCCTTAAGTACTACTCTATGGATGTTTGAACCAATTAGTGATAAATGTGGGCTTACACCACAATATGTTTGGGAAACATTTTTTATACTTTCCATAAATAATGAGCCTAACGTAAGCAACATGCAGGAGTCTTGATATTTAAGATTGATGGTGTATGCACTAGTCCACATTAACAAGTAATACTGAAATTAACTTGTGATGTCTATTAAATAGATAAAGGGGAGATAAAGGGCTATTGAAATTAACATGTGCTGTCAATCTTATATGTAAAGGGCTCTTATACACAGTATATGCTAACATATATTTACAAAATCGATAACAAATATATTAATACATTTTAGCATTAACATAACTAACACTAATGTAAGTTACTATATGCATCTTCGATCTTAAATATCAATAATTACTATGCGGAACTTAGGCTCGGATAATGAAACAATCAAAGCTTTCTAGGAAAACCAGTCGTGTGTAGGCGACCAAAGACGTTGACAAGACTTTCCAGTAAAGTAGTTATTTTGAAGTAATTATTTAATGTATTATTTATGTAATTTATTGGTTATTAATTAAGTAAATAGAGATAGCAGAAGAAATTGTTAGTTTTATGCTTCACCATGAATGAGGCATAGATGGATTACCTACCAAGAAACCATCTACTTATGATAAACTTAAAATGCAAGTAGCTAGCAAAGTAGGTTGGGATCGAAGGAGATAGAAAATTACTACAAAATGTAATATTCTGATATTTGGATGGAGATCAGGACTACTACATGTAGATGATGATGATGAATCATTAAGACAAATGTTTCACCATTCGTTTCACATATTTTGTTTCAAGTTATTTCTCGAAAAAAGAGGCCTAAGTGCCTAGTAAAGGGCACAATGTAAGTAGGAGTTCACATAGGAGCTCTAAAAGAAATGTGAGTAGTGGAGTAGTGGAAGGTACAAGCAAATGCTAGTAGATGATAATGAAGAAGAAAATGTATCAATGACAGTAGCTTTAAATGAATGTCTTAGGTCGTCTGTACCTATTGACGATGGAATGGACCTAATTGGAGGTAAGGTTTTTTAATATGTGAATCTTGTGTGAATCTTATAATTATTTATGAAAATTAGGATATTGAATTATGAATTTTGATCATAATGTGGAAGGTACACATCACATGTACATGAGACATTTAGCATTGAAATGTCTCAAGGCAGTGCATAGTTTGGAACTCAAAGCTCGATGAGCATTCATTACCCTTACACAAGTGTTGGGCATACTGATGTTGGACCATCCAATCCAAGGTGAAATATATATTTATAAACGAATCTAACATTTTTAGTTTTTAAAGAAGTGTTTAAGTAATATGAAATTCAATACATATCACGACCCAAATTTTTTTAAAAAAAATTAAATAGCATGAATTGAAAGTCCGGAGAATTTTTTTTCTTAAATACAAAACAAACCATTTGATTAAATATCCAGGTCATGATAACTAGGGTTCACAAATACGAATATCAAATCATAAGATATTATTACACATCTCAAAATTCAATAAGAATAGATCATTCATCTAAGTACAAGTCTATCATCCGTTTGAAAATAAATAACTAAGTTGACTCTCACGCCAAATATACACTTACGTACTAGAATTGCAAAAACGAGAAACTTCATCTTGTGCTCACCTGTCCTAGTCTCACTTGTCGTCGTCTAGAGAATTCGCAACCAACCAAAACCAACAACCACAACAACAATAATGGAACCTCTTCGCCTTCAGGAGAAGAGCTTCCAAAGGGGCAAAAGGTTTTATTAATAGTTTTTGGAT
Source organism: Saururus chinensis (assembly GCA_035235625.1). Lineage (NCBI taxonomy): Eukaryota > Viridiplantae > Streptophyta > Magnoliopsida > Piperales > Saururaceae > Saururus > Saururus chinensis. The sequence continues at coordinate 2,283,415 of CP141147.1, forward strand.
TAGTTGTCTACTACTTATCAGACAACATCTCCAATGTTTCCAACAAGATCGAATCCAGACGTAGTTCTGCATAGAAACTATACTATCCTAAGAAGCATAGCATCAAAAATGCAATGCTTAAGTATTTTCAACTAACCTACATTTTATGCAAGCCCATTAATGGTTCTACTTGTCTAATTAAACAAGCAATATCAAACAATGTTATTAATTATTTCACAACCGTTGCTCAATAATTAATACCCTTCATTGTTTAAACCCAACTCTAGGTTTAAAATAATATATGTTCACTTGGAGATAACTCGACTTTTGAAGAAATCCCCAAACATAGGACTCCAACACTGGAGTAGACTACTTAACAGTAGCTTGACCCAAATCCTTAGGGCTCTCAATAGCCTGCCACGAATCTGGAGAAGAGATTCTCAACTGTGCTCATAGACATAGATTGGTGAGAAGCGCAAGCCTTCCATGATGCTCATACAACTCCACTTTTCGTACGCACTATATGGTTCTGGGAAGACCTGTGGGAAGCCTGCAGTAGAGACATCTATGGCCAATACCCAAACCATCATGGTAGTGAAGAATGCATATCACAATCTCCACCATCCCAACTCAGGGAGAAAATGTCTTCTAAGACATTGCTAATGTATCCATAGAAGCCTCAGGTCTTTATGACCATTAACTCCCCCAACATCTGAAACTTAGACTCAATTATTTTCATTCAATCAAGTATTCGCCCAACCATTTGGGTTCTCTTCACATCGTGAATTGGTCCAATAAATAACTCATTCACTGAGTTATGACTCAAAGAACATCCAATAACCACCATCGGTTCATTAACCAAGGTAGAATTTTATGTCAGGGCCCCATTCACTACAAGAACAGGTCTCAAACCCTATTAAGGGTATTTTAGTCTTTATCTTAATTAGTTGTTCTCCCCCCCAATCCAACGACAACTAATATCTCTTGATTAATCTTTATTAACCTTAACTTACTGATATAACTTAACGCATCAATAATAAAAGCATGTAGCGGATTAAGCAAATTAAATAACATGCAGACATACAAGTACATAAATAATAAACGTAGGCTCATTGCACTCATTTGCAGGGCTAGGGCTCAATGAATTCAAGCCCGAGAGTGTAAACAACTCTAATACAACACGCGAGTTACATATATAATACTCTAGTTGATCGATGCACTGGGTTGCGGACACGTGTAATACGTTGCCTTACACCCTGAGAATTAGGGTTCTTCCCCTTGTTTCCCGTGACACTTTGACCTATCAAGGTCATTGTGTCACTTACTGGTCACACCCCTTCTTTTGAAGTCATTTAAAGTCATTCTAGGTTATATGTTTCAAGAAAACGGAATATATTGATCTAAGTGCATTAGGGTAATTTTAGCTCCAATGGTATGGTACCCTCCCTTAGTTTATTCTGGTTATCTCACTTCTCATTTAGTGATTTTAAGTTTTTACCTTCTCCCAAGGTTGCACTCTCAAACTGACTCACGCTTCCATTCACACGAATGTCGGCTATTCACTCGAAGGGTATTTCTGTCATTTTGTTTAAAGCCTTATTGACAGCCAATAGGTCCAAAATTGGGCTCAAATGTACTACTTGACTTCAAGGACTCAGTGTAATTTTTTTGGCATGAAACGGTGTGGGAACCCCTTGAACCGACCCAGGTTTGCCTAATAGTTTACCCTATACCCTAGGGGCAAAATGGTCAATTATCAACTCACTGGGATTTTTCCTCATGATGTGGTTTGATCTATATGTAGGTTACCTATTAAACTCTCACTGAGAATTTTTGTTCTAATTTTTCAGATCACTCATAGGCCACTTAACTGAAGCCCCTAAGTCAGGTAAGTGGTTATCATATGATAATTCCAATATAAGGGGTAAAAGGGTCATTTTACCATCTCTGAGATTTTTCCAAGGTCTGAAACTAGGTCAGAATGTTCCCACACCTCTCAAGGTCCATGAGTAATTTTCTAGAATTATTTTGGCATTTATGCCCCCTTAAACTGGACCCGGTTCAAAGGTAACCCCCCCTTCTTTTCTTTTTTTTAAGCCGGTTTGGGTCAAGCGGGTCGGATGTTACCCCGCCCACATCCGGAGCCGATGACTTGCACTGTGGGTCTTCTCTCTCGTAGCCAGCTAGAGGTTAGTAGGCCTCAGGCCGTGCCACCCCTGACCACCGTGGCGGGGCAGGGCACGGCTTCCCCGGATGGCCGAAAGGCGGATATCCCGATGGGCCATGGGCTACTCCCCCTCCCTGCAGCCCACCAGAGGCTAAGCCATTAAAGGTGCCACCCCTGGCCATGGCGATAGGCGGAGGGGCTAGGCTTCATCGAATCGCTGCTTGGTGGCGATTCCAATGAAGCTAGCCTCACCGCTGCTCGGTGCCTGGTCGGGGCCGAAAGCTCCACCCTCTTATTTTATTTTTTTCTGCTCCCTGCCATCTGATCAGCGTGTGGCTAGCCGTCACATCTGGATAGAGCCCTAGGATTGTCTGAGTCGCTCGAATCCAACAATTCTGGTGCCCTAGGCTCAACCACCGCTTTTCCTCGCCTTTGAAACTGCCGACGCCTCACAACCCAGACCTCTAATTTATCATCTCCTTGTCCATGGTCTTCTCGGCCAAGTCCTGCCGGCCTAGCCTATGGAACCAAAGTCATCATGCCCAAGCCGGAAAGCCCGACTAGAACCACCGGCAATGGCCAATCATTGGATTGGCCAACAGGCGATTAGAAGCCGGAAGACATGTATAAATTAAAAGCGAAATGATTTTATCTTAACCATAAGGGGGAAAATATTGTATTAATCAAATCCTACCTTGTTTTTTGATTCTTCGCCAATCCACCATCGCCAGAGCCTTGCCGGAGTCTCGCCGAAAAATTCCATTGACGGCTCCTCCTCCTTCCCATAGCGGTCAAAAGATCCCCCCTTTCCACTAGCCCTAATTAGCCTTTTTATAGGCATAGGGATTAGGGTTCCTAATCCCCTTAGGAGTTGGGCTAAATAGGCTACTTGGGCCTATTTTTTATTAATTTCTATCACCATAAATAATCGGGCCCGTAAAGTGACTTAAACGGACAATTTACACGTCCAATTCGGGTAAACGGGTCTAGCATGTTATATATAACTTCGAACAGTCGTATCTCCCTCATCTGAACTCCGATTTACGCATTCTTGGTAGCGTTTCAAAGTTCTTTCTATCTACTTTCCATCCATTTAGTTTTCAGCCACCAGTTCTTTGGGAGGTTCCCTTTCTAGGTGGGTACATCATTTTCGGTTGGGACCAAACTACCCACATGCTTTACATTTTTGTGGGGCTTTGACCTTTGGTTGCAACTCTATCCGATTTTTTCGTGGACGCCCCTGCTCCTTTTGTGGGATAGGTGGGCTAAATGTAAGTATAAGTCCAGTTGGTGCCCACTAGTGCCTATCTTTTGTTGGGTGTAATGGCTGTCGATAGGTCATTCTATATAATTCTATAGAGTACCATCTTTTATAGTAGTCACACACATAGAAGTGTCTATGATCAATTGATGTGATTGCATGCTTATAGGGTAGCCCCAGATCCTGAACTTTCCACATGTGCGACTATATTCAACCAAATTTACCACATCCTGTTAAGAAAATATCGTGTGAATGAGCTCATGATAAGAAACAATGTTGTGTCAACGGTTACATGACCCATAAAGCTAACCATAACATCGTGTAAGTTAAACATATCTACTTATACAATAAATAAAATATCATAATATCGGGGACATGACCCGTAAGGCTAACATACCATCGTGTACGTAAAAGCAGACACACTTACATGATACAAACATTTAACGTATAAACCTACAAACGATATGGACAACAACGTATAAATGAAATGTACCTGGTGATATAGCGAGTTAACCTAAAATTTATACATTGACACAAGCAATACATGCACATTCCTTGCTTCTTCTCACCTGTTTTTGATGTGTTTGCAGGCAAATGGGGTTAAATCTTTTGTCATATTCTACCCGTCTCTCCAACATTTATCAAATAATGCGATCGTGTACTCCATTGTGTGCTCAATTAACCTAGTTATAGGCATCAATCTTGTTTTTTTAACATTGCATTGACACTTTTAGACCTGTTTGAGCTGAGGGTTCCATATCTTTTTCTTGGAAATGTGACATTCGCCCAGTGCTCTGAACCTATCTTATTTAGCCAAGCATATACTTCGGGATTATGTTCTTTAATGTTGTTCATTGTTTCATCATGCACATTCTGTCTGAAAGTTTCGGCTGAAACATGGAGCTGGTTCTATAGGTAGTTGTCCTTGAATCTATCTAGCATATTTGCTGCCATGTGACAGATGCAATATCTGTGGTGTGTAGATGGGAAAAATTGCTTAACAATATTTTCAAAGCCCTTCTATCTATCAGAAACAATTGTATCCAACTTGGCTGGATGATTAGAAAATAGATGATTTCTAAGCAACTCAAGAAACTAGCACCATGTTTTCTTACACTAGTTCTCAACCACTGCAAATGCTACGCACAACATATTATTGTTCCCGTCCAGTGCAGTTGCTACTTTCCCTTCAAGAAAGTTGCATCTACCGTTAGCAACGGCCTCAATGTTGTTCTGAAAGCTCTCGCAACATGACCAAATATCCAAAATACTCTTTTGAAATCGTACCCACCTATAGCTCCGGAAATATCACATGATCTTACTGGAACAACTACACTGCCTGGATTTATATATTCTATCTGCTTTCTATAAGCAGGAAGTATGCGGTAGGATTCATCTGGGTCCCCATCTATTAAATCAGTCAGTGCTTTACCTGCATGACCGAATACGGTTTAATAAAGGTTTTACGACATGTGCATTCATCGTGTTCCCGATCACATGACATTAGTTGTAGTCGTAAGATCGTAAACCATGACTAATTACTCATCGTGTTCATGTTAACACGATATTTACGTAAGTCATGTGAAAAAGAATTGCAAGTGTATTATTATCATGTAGTCGATAACAAAATAGACTAACATATTGTGGTACTAAATAAATGCTTCAATTAGTCTCATACAATACCTATGCACTAGCATATCTTGTAGATCGCAGTTATGCCTCAATGTTTTGAAATATAACTTGTTATGCTCTTAGGTGTAATGTCTACTGAGTCTTTAAATAAGCCATAACATTTTCTCGCAATCCAAAGGTGCCATGCTAGGGGATGGTCAATGACCCATTGCGTTTCACATGAATGGTTCGGCACTAATTAACCTTGTGACAGCCACATGCTCTCCTATATATGAAGCCCTTATGTACTAGTTACAAGAATGCTTGGAGCACTTTGCGGTGTACGTATTCATGTTTTCATCCACAACACGGTATGTAAAATTTGCCTATATTACTAAGTCAATCAAGACCCTCTTGAAATGCAACAAGCAAAGAAAACATGTGCCCAATTCGAGAAGCTTCTAGTAATCCTTTGCTTGCAAACTCCATGTCATTAGTTGGTCTTCACCAATATTTGGTTCCAACATGTTTAAATCATCGATTGTCTCCCACTCTGCCTCTGCCTCAACGTCGGTGTTACTGGGGATCTCGTTGTTTCCAAATTTTTCGTGGTCAAACATATTTTCCATGTCAACTATATCATTATTGTACGACTGATCGTCACCCCAAATTTCTTCAAATTCTTCACCATCATAATTACAAGGATTGTATGGAGGTTCATAGTTGTCAAATGAAGTCCTTGTCGCACCCATCATTGGCGACAATTCCTCTGATCTATTCTGATTGAATTCTATCTCAGGTTCTGTAGTCATTGGATTGGTGAAAGAAAATTGACATGGATTTGTTGAGGGCAAGTTTCCCGATTCTCCCAATCTGCATTACATAACTCAACATCGTGTCTTCAGTTACACACTTACAATTCAAATCTTGTTATCAAAACAATGATATGAATGCATGTCTTGTTATTATATCTACACTAAAAATCATTATTGATATATCGCATGTGTATATCGTATCATTACTAATGCGATATATTATAAATTGAGTTTCCTTCTTCACACGATATGATTTGAACGTCACATGATATAATCTATATCGTGTGCTCGAGTACACGATAAAGATCAATCTCGTGTATTCTAAAATTTTGTTGTTACCTGATAGTTTCAAATGTGAACTGCATTTCATTGACTCCGGTTTGGAATCCGACATTAGAGCTGGGCTGAGCCATTACGACCAGTGATTTAGCTCTATTGACTGTTTGGTTCCTTTCTACAGATGGCGATTTGTCACCATTATCGAGCTCTTTCATCTCGACATACAATGATAATTCCTCCTTATTTACCTTCTTATGAATGGAGAACACTAATTGGAGGTCCTCATCATCTTGTAATTCATATATCATGGATGATTGTGAAGATGGAATTAAATACTTCAAAGTGACAATACCATTGATGGCAAGTGGTTCTTTGACTTGAAGTAGCAGCTCACTGAACCTCACCGATGGATCAATATTCATCAATCATGCCTTTCCACCTATATACACGTCATCATTGCCTCCCTCTCCAATGTAATATATGCAAATACCGATCCTATTTATAATCGATGTAAAAGGGTGATCGAATCAGTGAAATGCAGCCTTTGGAGACCTCAAAATGCTTCTAGGGTGTCAAAAAAAAGGTTTTTAATGCACAACAAATATCGCAGAGGAGTCACCGCGGGTCATCTCCCGCCAGAAACTTCCATTGGCCACCAATGAATCCCAGCCCACCGGAATGGCGCAACACGGTTCCAGTGTTCATTTATTACAACATATGGGATAGTGGGAAACCTAAGGGCAGTTTTGTCCATAAATAGGTCATATGACATTTGCATTTAAAATTCCGGGAATATGGAATTTTGTATTTTTCGGCCAGGCAATATGGAAAAAACTTTATTTTATAATATAATAAAAAAGATCTATCGTTCACACATCTTGTTAGGGCATTTGAACGTTTTCTTTTGGTGATCTTGTCAAGACATTAGAAAGGTGTTTTTAAATCAGCATTTTGTTTTCTTAAAACACCATTTTGTCATCCAGCTTGTGTTTCAAGTTCCATTGGTCAATGGAGAGAATCAAGTATTATTTTCTATTAAACACTTATTAAACAAAAGAAAAACTATTGAATCTCAATCGGTTTGATTGGGCAAGTGGTTGACAATCAAACAAAAGCCTACGCCTGGGCAAGCATTCACACATAGATTTTTACTTAAATTATAATGCATAAATTGTTATATAAAAGAAAACAGAAAAAGGAAGAGAAAAAAAAAATTGGTAAGGACTTGTTTGATGTAAACTTACCCCCTTAAGTACTATTCTATGGATGTTTGAACCAATCAGTGATAAATGTGGTGCATTAGGCTTACACCACAATCTGTTTGGTTTATTGGCAGTATTCATATGAAGGGAAGTTTATTTTATGCTTCCCATAGATAATGAGCCTAACGTAAGCAGTCTTGATATTTAAGATTGATGGTGCATGCACTAATCCACATTAACATCAGTAATACTAAAATTAACATGTAATGTCTATTTCATAGATAAAGGGGAGATGAAGGGCTATTGCAATTAATATGTTGTGTCAAGGACTCTTATATATAGTTTATATTAACATGTATTTACAAAATCGATAACGAATATATTAATATATTTTAGCATCAACATTACTAACACTAATGTAAGCTACTATATACATCTTCGATCATAAATATCAATAATTACTATGGGGAACTTAGGCACCTATAATTGAACAATTGAAGCTTTCTAGGAAAACTAGCCACATGCACGCGACCAGAGACATTGACAAGACTTACGAAAGTAGCCAAAGGCAACTTGCCATGCAAAATTTATCACTTCCTCTGTTACTGCATTGGCCAAGTGGCTGGTATACTTCTTGAATATTTCATATTTTAGCAACGAGGAAGACGCAAGATCATCGGCCGCTTTACCCATCAACTCATGAGCAAATGGGGCATGTCCATGGGAGAGGAAGAAAACAGAAATTACTATTTTAGGCAAACAATTCAATCTTTCTGCAAATGTGTGGGTGCTAAAACAACAAATGTACACTACCAAAAGCAAAAAAAAAACTAAATTTAAACATACCTAACTTGTTGGCAATGCAAGAGGAGAGTGGAGTTTATGACAAGGGGGGAAAACAGAGGGGGATGAAAAGAACTCCAAGCATGGAGAGGCCAACAATAGATGGAGAGTGACAGGGCATATGGAGGTGAAGCAAGGTGGCTCTGGGACAAGGGGTTCGATGGAGGTGAAGTAAGGCAGATTCAAGGGATTGATGGATCGGGAGCAAGACAAAGCAGAGTTGAGTCGGGTAGGGTGAGGTGGAGCTAGCTGAGGGGCAAAGTTGGCCCCTTTGGCTTGGAAGGTAGAGAAGGGAAGTGCTTTGGGTGGAGAAAGAAGGGGGGTTGTGTGACCACGATAGCCAGATTGCTGGTTATGGTTATGATATGGCAACTCATATTATATAGATGTGGATGGGGTGTAATGCTCAGCTAAAGCTTTTGAAAAGCTTTTTTAGCCGCTACATTGTCACAACTTCCTCAATTAATTACAAGGTTACACACTTTGCTTTCAATAGAACAAGTAATGTTGAATATGTTATTGTTCAGCAAACAATCACCCTCAACCTCCTTAGGAGAAAAGCAAAGACAATGTATCACCAAAACTTCTCCATGATCACCTTTCACTATCTCTTAATCATGTTCATCCTCGTCATATATGCTATTAGTGTAATCAAAATCAATATCATCGGAATTGGCATTCTCATCAAATTCAGTAAATAATCCTTTACATGTCTGGTTATTTCAAGGACAATCCGCCGCTCTTTAACCCATTCTTCTATATTTAAAGAATTTTGGCCTAGCCTTGTAGAGGCTTTGGTAGTGTTTTAAGTACCTTGCGGTGCATCCTTAGAAGTGGCATACATATTACCGGAATTAGTAGTGGCTAGCATGACTAGAGACCTTCGGTCATCTCAAAATGGTGACCAATGGGACCTTGTTGCTTCTCCAAATAAAGTGCTCTAGAATGCGTCTCCAACAAAGGTAAAATATGAAACAAATTTAGGGTTTGTTTAAGATTTTGACACATACCTCAAATATAATGAGACACAAAGTTGCTCCTCCAATTTAGCCAAGTCATTTCAGTGTATCAATTTGTAGAATTCTTTTGTATACTCATCTTCAGTCTTCAATCCTTGTTGTAGGTCTTGTAATCAGTAATATATTACTTGAGCAAAGTTGTAGAGTTGAAAGACTTGTATAACGTGCTTTTTTAACTTTTCCCATTCAACAATATTTAGTTTGCATTGTCATTCATAAGTGGATTTAATTTGCTACCACTATGAGGCTGCTCGGTCTCAGAAGTGAGTCGCCATGAAGGGAACACATTTGTCCACTGGAACCTTCATAAAATTGAGACTGTTTTCTACATTGACAACCCAATCTAGAAACTCCTTTACTTGCATCCCCCACTAAAATTCATGGATGTCAATCTTCAAACATGTCTCCCAATGCCTATTTGCTATATCATCTCATCTCAAGGGTGCATAAGTCTCTCGTCTTCTTGGCACTCATACCAAGAATCGCCCGTGTGGACTGCCCTGATGGCGAGGTTGTTGGTCTATGTCCTCATCACAATGCAAGGCAATGTTGGCTAAATGGTTTTGGTCTTTAACTTCAACCTCTAACTCATCATCTTCAACTTGGTTATTGGGCTTACTGAAGTTGGAATTTTGGCAAGCAAAGATAACCATCAAAAGCATTAACTATTCAACCTGTCGTGGCAACCTTGCTACTTTATCACGATCATTGATTTCATCAATTCCTACAACAAGTCTTGTATGTCATCGGGATAGTATGTTTGACATAAGTAGGTGATGCAACCAGAATCCCAATTCTCAACAATTAACCAATTACAACAAAGTGTTAATTCTGAATATCTACAATTGAGAAACAGTTGTTCAGAATTCTAAAATGTAGCTTGCAACAATTAACAACAACATCGGAATTCAATAGCATAGTTACTTCAATCTTAAAACTCAGTTCGAATTCAATACTCCAAATGTCTAGAATTTCAGTAATTCACCAATTCAATCTGAAACAGTTAAGAATACTCAGAGTAATTCGATTACAGAATAGTCATAGTTGTTAAACTTGACTCGTACTACAGATCTTCTCAGCTAAGATTTACAGAACTCCAAACAATTACAGACGGGGATTTCTAATGTGCGGAACAGAACAAACAGGAACTAAAGTTGATTTCTACTTAGCTCGAAGAAAGAAATCAACTCTAAAGCTTGGGAGCATTCATGCTTCAACCACGAGCCTGAGGATTTCTCAAACAAATGCCTCACAGATCTCTCCCAGATCTGGTTCTACATAAACAAAGAGGAGCTCCGCTCGCTGGCCTTCAGCAAGAATTCGAAATTCAAAAGTTCCCCTTTTCATTTGGCTTTTTCCTTTTTATTGATGCCCCAAAGCTCACTAATGATTATTAACTTTATTAATCACAGATCTTTGTTAACTTAAATCATGTTTAAGCTGTAAACCCATCGAAGAAGAAGCCTAACAGAATTAACCATCTCATGTTTTATAGTCAAATGACTATATTGTCCATGTCCCCACCTCCTGCTTCAACGTATTCTAAACCCTTCCATTAGTAATGGACAAAAATACCCTTATTATTTAAGTGTCCTTCAAACTATTCGATGAAATATCCTTGAATCCTTCGAGTTCTATATTTTCTGAATTTTCTAAACTTTTCTAAACTGAATTCTTCTTAATCCCATTTCAGATTTCATCAGTAGGGCTACCAACTAATGCAAGGCTGGCATTGATGGGACTCACGTGGATCAATAAATCTTAATACATGTGCACACCACCTTCCTCTCTCGCGATTTACACTAGTAAATGCACAAACTAGAGGGCAAATAATGGAGAAAGAAACTCTATTCTTGATCTTTAGCAATATTCTCATAAAATTTAGACTTAATGGTTCCCATGAAATAGCCAAGTATTTTATACAAGTCATAATGTCATAAAAGGTAAATAAAAAAATTAATTATAACTAACTAAGCATTATTTAATCAAAAATAGAGAAAATAAGCTAAAAAAAGCCTACATAAATAAAAAAATTACTGAATTGAGATTCCTAGTAAAAAAAGACTAAAAAAGGCAATCCGGAATAAGAATCCTAATCTAAAATGGAATTGAAGCTTATCCCAGAAAGTAGCCAATAACTCGCTCATAAGGGCAATCGATCGTACATATTTTTTGGTTGCACGAATCACTGGATCGGTCACCCATGGCCCAATCAATCACTTGGGACTTCGGCTCGAACTGATAGTAAACAACAATTAGGGGTGTAAACGGACAGACGTGGACATAGACAATGTATATCCGTAGCCGTCCGTTTTTATGCGGACCATGTGCTTGTCCGCCTATATTTGTCCATGATAGACACGGACAGAAACGAATGGACACGGACGTAATGAAGGTCAATGTTTAACATATACTACTTTGTTCTTAAATTAAGGGTGGTTATAAAAAAATAAGTTATAATAATAGTAAAAAAGTTAAATCTAATAAATAAATAAATAATAATGTTATAGAAGACATGTGAGAGTATAATATGTATTTTTTTACAATCTTGTTATAAAGATTAACTATGTGACATAAGTTAGTAATTTAGTATAAAGTAAAAATAATAATAATAAAATATATAGTTGGCAGACACGGACGGCTGCGGACACGGCCAACCCTTGTCCATGTCTGTCCGTATTTGGGATGGACAAAAAATAATATTGCCCATTTTAGTGCAGACGGACACAGACGCAGATAGACACCGGACAAATAGACGCCGTTTACACCCGTAACAACAATAGGTGATCGATCGCTTCTGCGGTCTGATCGATTGCTCAACATCAAGTTTTTGAATTTTTCTCCTCCGGTCTCATTTCTTCATGTACTCTAAATCTAACTGGTTTACATCAGTTCTTCATGGCTCTCCATTGAACTATTGGTGGAAACTTTTCGTTTTCTGGGTGGAAGATTACTTGATTTATTTGTAAAAGGCGTCAACTCCATCACATTTTAGATGATAAACATGACAATGGTGGCCTTAGAAGAAGAAAAAAACATACAACCAACGCCGGTAACTGGATGCCTAATATCGTCACCGATGCTGGAGAAGAAGGGAAGGAAACATGGGGGGTTGGGGTGGTGGGCAGTAACAAAATAGCGGGTCCATGGAGGTAGAATTAATTAAATGGTCTGAATTTTCAGCAGGTATTTCTGTCATGACCTTCCGTCATAAAAATAAAAAAAAAATTCATCACGACAGAAGATTAGGATAAAGTAATAGCCATAGTCAGTTGACATTTTCTTTATGCATTGTACCTACTTCCTTATCTCCCATGTGACATTTAAATGAACTCCATTGAATATCTTCCACAAGTTTTGAAAAACACTAAACAAGAGGTTAAAAAACAGAAATAAAAAACTGGCCTGCCCAGAAATATTACTGCTGATCATTGGGGAAGGTGAATGACTAGTTATTTTCCCACCTATTGGATCGTGGCAATGGGGTTGGAGCTCTAACCCAATGCGAAAAACAAAAGTATTATTGAATTAAATTGATTCTTTGATTCTCTGCATGACCTTAACAAACGAATAATAGCCTCCAAGGGACACAAACAATCGAGCTCTTTACATCTCCCTGAAAAATGACTTGGGATAGTAAAATGGAGCTCTGGCTTTGATATAGAAAGCCCAAATTAAGCATCCGAGCAATACCTCATCGGTAAGCATTCTTCAATTTTCTGCGATAGGAGGAAATGGCAGAAGTCGTGACGGCCGTATTGGTGAAGCAGCTGGGTCAGGTGCTGAAGGAGATCTTGGCCCCTCCTCTCGTGGACAAAGTGAAGAGGTTGATAAGTGTTCGAGACGATGTCGTACAAATCAAGGGTGATCTGGAGGCGATGCAAGCAGTTCTGAAAGATGCGGACCAGCAGCCGAGCAGCCAAGAGCAAGTCAGAAATTGGGTGAGAGACGTGAGAGAAGTTGCATATGACACCGAAGATCTCCTGGACAAGTTGTCGTTCCGCCTTGGCCAGTATCGTTCTGCCGGTACGCTGTCGTTCCTCTTTAATATTGTCACCTGGGATGACATTGCCAATGGGATCAAGGACATCAGGCGCCGCATCAACGACATGTCCATGAGAAGAAACAATTTTTCTCTGGCATCCACAGGTACAGGTGCGTCGAGCTCCTCTACCGCCGGGCCTGGTTTTGCTGAAAAGTCCGAGATCGTTGGTATCGAAGTACCAATGGCTGAACTGAATACACGCTTGCTCCATGGCAAGCCTAGGCGCGAAGTGATCGCGGTGCACGGGATGTCTGGAGTCGGGAAGACGACTCTCGTCCGGAAGATGTACGAGGACTCTGCTGTGAAGGAGCATTTTAAGTACCGTGCTTGGATTAGAGTGACGTATCCATTCAAGATTACAGAGCTGCTAATCAGCATGATGAGGCAGGTCAACAGAGCGAGGGAGGAGCCGCGCCGGCTCTCTACCCAGGAAGCCAGCAGCATGACCTATGACGAGCTAGTGGAGGAATTGAGGGACATGCTTGAGGAAGAGAGGTACGTTGCCTTCATAGATAACATAAGCACGAGGGAAACATGGAGTGAAATCAAGCATTCATTACCTGAAAATGATTTGAATAGTAGGATAGTGGTGACGACGAAGTCAGGAATGACTGCAGCCCTTTGTGCTCAGCGTCCTGAAAATGTCTTCCCATTGAAACCACTAAGTGACCCAGATGACTGGAAGCTTTTCTGCAAAAATGCATTCCCATCGGATGATGATGATGGTTGCCCTGTTGATTTAAAACCAACTGCCGAGAAAATCCTTAAGAAATGTGGAGGATTACCTGCGGCGATCGTGAACATCGGGAAACTTCTGTCAACAAAACACAAGAATCGTCTGGAATGGGAAAGCGTCTACAGGCGCCTTGGTCCAGGACTGGAGGGTGGTGATTTGAACAACGTTTTGAATGTACTATCACCTGGTTACGATGATCTCTCCTTTGATTTAAAGCCTTGCTTTTTATATTTTGGCATTTATCCTTCCTCCCATGAAATTAAACGAACCGAACTGATTCGGCAATGGGTTGCAGAGGGATTCATAGATCCCGTGCATGACAGTCTTGAAGATCTATCATATCACAACCTCAAACAGCTTACTGAAAGGAACTTAGTTCATGTGTCCAAGGAGGATTGTTTTGAAAGGGTGGAAACCTGCCAAGTCCATGAATTGGATCGTGAACTCATCCTTCTGAAATCCCGAGACCAAGGTTTCCACACATCGATGGGGTTGCATGATCAAGCTCGTCGTCTGGCAATCTACACTGGCCAAAATTTTGCAGGTGATATCGATAGCCTCTCTAAATTTCGATCTCTCTTTCTATTTGGGCCAAATAGTATAGCTCCGTCATTAGAAAAGTTCCGCTCATTGAAAGTCCTCAGTCTGCATAGAATAGAACTGGATTCATTTCCTAGTTCCATTGTGGATCTCTTCCACTTGAGGTACTTGTGTTTGAGGGGAACAAAGATTGCAAAAATTCCGGAGTCTATCAAGAAGCTCAAGAATCTACAAACTTTAGATCTCAAGAATACCCAAGTGTCTAAATTGCCCGAACAAATCATCGAACTTGAAGATCTACGCCACCTGTTGGTGTCTGATGCTAGTCGTCTTCGTGGTGCGAAGTTGCCAGCAAAACTAGGGAAGCTGAAATCTATGCAGAAGCTACACTTACTGGATGTGGTGAAGGGAGGCCAACAGCTAAATGAGTTAGGGAAGTTGACTCAACTAAAGAAGCTTTCAATTAGTTCGGTCAGAACAAAAGATGGAAAGGCTTTGTCAGACTCTATCAAGAAGATGAGTCACATCCAATCACTCTCTGTAAGTTCAGTTGGTCCCAATGAACTTCTTGATATTGGCTCATTATCAACTCCTCCGAATGATTTGAGGAGCATTAAGTTAACTGGGCGCCTGGCGAATATGCCGGCGGGGCTTCTTTCACTTAGCCTTGTCAAGCTGCAACTCTCGCACTCCCAGCTCAGTGAAGACCCCTTTCAGTCCCTCCAATCTTTGCCTTGTTTGGCAGATCTCCGACTGTTTGATGAAGCCTATGCGGGAGAGAAATTGGAGGTGCTTCCGTATGGTTTCCCAAAGCTTAAGACATTGTTTATGGGGAATTTCACAGGGCTGAACACCATTATAGTAAATGAGGATGTTATGAGAAAACTCGAATTTTTCCAAGTTCTTGGTTGTAATGGAATAATAAACTTTACTGGGATAAAGCATCTCTGCAACCTGAAAGAAATTCGACTTCCACACGGGTTGCAGACCATCATATTGAGGGAGGAGATCCAGCACATCCAAACGGTTTCATGGGGCATGGTCTAGCTCGTATAATTTCAATTGATTTTCAGCTTTCTCAGAGTCTTGAAGGCATTGTTTGTTCATGGATTTTTTTGTTTTGTTTCTTACTTGTTTTTTCAGTATGTTAATTAGTGTCAGATTTTCGATGTACAATTTCCTTTCTATTTCAACGCGTTTGTAATTAAATTCTTTCTTCGTACTCGACTGTTGGGATTCTCAAATCTAAAAAAAAATGAATTTCGAATGATAAAAAACACAAAAGAAAGAAAACGTAGCCTGTTGTTCAACACGGATTAGGTCCCCACTCGATAAGGGAAATGGTTTCTTCACCTGTCTCTATCAGAGTCTGTAACCATAGTACGTAGGGGTCTTAGTCATGGATTTTCCTCGTGGAGCTAAGTCAATCTATACGCGTCCCATCGGAAAGGCATCATATCGTCGTTTCACAGCTTCTAACATAATTTATTTTCCACATACCTCTACACTCCTCGATTTATCTTTACCTTACTTTTGACTCTACCCTTCCAAAGGTGTATCCCCTAAGTTCCTATCTTAGGTCTACCCCTTCATCACTATCCCTCTTCAATATGAGTTTCTTCAATATGAGCTGAGCGTAAGGAACTCTTAAAAAACGTTTGATTTTACGATTGGTGACGCACTCGCTAGCGCATATTAGCGCATATTAGCGTAAGTGTATTATCGATCTTGAAATCGAACCCTTCCCACCAAATCTAGCTTCCCTACCCCTCTTATCAATCTCGTACTCATTTGACGACCACAACCCTCCCTTGCCAGATTTGTTCACCCAGCTCTTCCCTAAGCCCTTCCATAGCCAGGTCAGTCCATCCCAATAAACCCTGTTAACGCACCCCTCCTTGGCCAAATTTACGAGCCTTGCCCCTTTGGTAATGACTATATGCTTGTCTCCCCTTAATTACACACAAGCCATCTCAGATAGTAGGGACAAAAGTACATTATCCGATAGGGCGGGCCATGGCCCTCTGCTTTTTTTATTCTTCTCTTCTATACACCCTCTTGGGGACGGGTGTCAGATTTCGGCAATGGCACAACTACCGCCCTGAACCGAATCACCACCTCCCTTGGCCCCCTCCTCTGCCCTATTCCGATCTAGACAAAATTGATGCCCTTCCCTTGATTTTTTTTGTCGTTGTTTTCAATGCTAGCTGCCAACCACTAATTAGCCTCCGGGATGCCGTCTCGAGCGGGTGATAGTGAGTTGCCAAGGCCCGGCCTCCTTTGATCCGATCGGTTCTGATTCGCTAGATTAGTTGACCTGTACTGAACAAAGTTTGCTATTTTTCTCTGGCGGCGTCCATTCTCCGTAGCCAAACATCAGATGACGTCGGGCCAACATCCATTCGGCTTGTTGTGATCTGACAACTGCTAGATTGTTGTCTTCTTCTAAGTCTAGCCCCTGTCCCCGTCTAGCTCTTAGTGGCCTGATGACAGTGTGTCTACCGCCCTAGCTCGACATGTCATCGCGCTTGGCTAGATGAACTCCCCTAATTCGTTCCTTCTGACCGGAAATTTCACAGCTACCACTATTGGTCAACGAACAGCCGTAAACGCTGGCTTGACCCAATGACAAAAAGTAGCCATTGTTCCTAGCCTCCTCTGCCCTAGCCTGCACGTTTTCTGCCCAAACCAGACACCCCCAAACTTTGGGGTATATCTCTAACTATCGCCGTGGACCCCTTCCTAGAAACGCATCGACTGGACTGCCTATCTAAATGCAGCGGGCTCTGCCCCAACCCAGCAATGGGAAGGAACAACACTTCTAGCCGGATACCGCCTCTATACCCCAATTTCCCCTTACGCATGACCCAAAACTTGCGGAAAGACTCCCCAATTCCTAGTCCTTCCAAGGGGAAGAGCATTGCTGGCCATTGGCCTCGGGCCAACGAAGCTTGGCCATTGTCGTGGCCCAATTATTTGCCCTAAGTTGTGCTTGATGCACAACTGCCTACATAATGGTTTTGGTTGTGGGTGGCTACTAGAGATGTTTTCGTCTTTATTGCTCACTTACTTCAGGCCTTAGTGCCTCAACTTTTGTTTGGGGTACCGCCACTGGTGAACCCCACCTCTTCTATGTTTGACCACCCTAACCCCCTAAAAAATCACCATTTTTAGGATTTGGCCATGACAACACGTGTATATGTTGTTCGATAGCCAATCTCGCCTGCGAGTGGTTGGATTCTGCTCCCACGGTCAGAGTCTCATCAAGACGCACTGACAACCCGTCCTCCCCTGTGATTTCCCTTTTGCGCGTCCACTTATGGTCACACATGCAATTTAGGTTAAAGGCATTGGCTTTGCGGAGTTTGATGTTTGACCGGCACCACTACTAGTAAATAGGACCGCTAAAGCCCTTCTCCATCTCTCCAGTGCTCATGAGTATGCAACCAAGTGCTCCACCCTTTTTGTGAGGCTTCGACAACATAAAATTGCTACTGCTAGGTGTGGTCACGTGGCCGAGTTTAGCGTCTTGTGTCCATAAAGTATTTTTAGCAGTTGGTCAACCTCCAATTAGCCATGCCCGGTATGTGGTCACATTTGCCATTTATGTTGGAATGACCTTATGCTCGGCCACTAATGCACCAAATCATTTGCTTTGAGAAAAATAAGCCCCGCCTTGCCGAGATTAATTTTGGCGCCTCTAAAAATCCTCAGGTAAACAACTCTCTTAGTGCGATACATTTGGCCTTCGACTCCGCCATCAACACCACCACTGCCATGTGCTCACCATTGAACTCACGTTAATTACAAGGTAGGGGACCTTGAACTCGTAATTTCATGATAGTATGCTTTGATTATGTAGCAACATGTTAGGAATTTGTAACTTAATGCTTTGCATGATAAATGCTAATTAAATGAGCATGTGTTTGTGTAAGTAAATTATGCATATTTAGTGAAGACTAAGGGTATGATAGTAAGTTGTCGATGAATTATATATATGTGGGCAAAGCATTTGATGGATCTTCATATGTGGGTTGGCTGTGTGATGGGCATAGGAATGTGTGCTTGTTTGGAAGTTTGTCGAATGGATATTTCATGGACTATGACGTGGAAATTGCAGTAGTATGTCAGGTGACAGAAGATGCAAGATTGACGATTGAAGGTCATACTTGATGAAAATGGAGGATTCGTTTGGATTGAATTGGTTGGTACGTTGGAGGAACAAGCAGAAGACTAAGGGGGTTTGGGGATTAAAAAGACTTAATGTTCAGAGCATCTATGGGGGATTGTGAGTTAGTAAGAGTTAATAACATAATTATACACACATAATATATGGAATATGAATTGCAACAAAAGAATAATGAGTAAGGAATTAGTAAAGGTTTGATGACTAGATTTAGATCTAAGGGTTTCATTTGAGGAGTTCGAGTAAGACAAATTGGTTTTAAGGCGGATGGTGTGGGATCGATGTAAGGCCGTAAGTAGATAATCGTAAGAGTATGCTTGTATGGAGTTTTGAGTATGAAAAAGTAAGGTATATGGTCTGTAAGGCCGTAAGGGTAAGGGTGAGTTATAAATACGAATTAGATGAGTTAAGTAAAAGTATGTTGTCCTTGTAGATTAGAACAGACGTGGTTCCAGCTTGGTTGGATGAAGAATGTAAAACTGAAGTAATTTCGGGCATAATTATACATGCATAAGTTACATAATATGAACTTGAACTGTAACCCTGATTTGATGACATTGCAAGTTTGAGATTGATGGTTTCGACGAATTAAGTTCCTTGTTTAATCTAGCAAATAAGTAATCAGTTGAGCATCCTTCTATGTCTAGTCTTGGTGTTATTATGCGGGATTTTATCTTAGTATTATATTTCAGCCAAGACGTTTGATGTTCTATTGAGAGCGATGTATATTTTATCAATCTTGACCTATCCCGATCACAATGCTAAGTCAGTGACCCATTCATTTTCAAAAACACCATTCTCACCAACTACATGTTGTTTAGCAATTAATGATGCATTAATTAATGTTAGCTAGTAGTTCTATATATATAGTCAAGTTAAATCCATCCATACTTGTGTATGGATCACAACAAGCATAAGTTCCCTCTATCCCATATTAATAGTTATGTTTAAAAAAATAATAATTTTATTAAATGGTAAAACTTACATATAAGGGAAAGAGAAAAAAGCTTATAATACTCTAATTTAAGTATCTAACCACTTAAATTAAACAAAATAGAGTTATTAATATGAGATAATTTTTTTACTAAATAAAACTATTAATTTAAGACAAAAAAAGTATATTACATAACTATATTTATACCAGGTGAAATATAAATAAAAAAACGTGTATAAGATAGCGGCTGAATGGGTGATTCAAATCTACTTGCCCTTGATCTGGCAACCCATGATGTACGCTCAGTGATATGGACCGAGTGAATTCTGAGGACACTATAACAATTATATAGAGAAATAATTCGAGTACCCTCAACGAAAGCACCCATTACTCACTTTTTATTATTATTTAGAATGTAACATTATTTTAGGTAGTTTTTTTTAATGATAATTTTGGGTAATCTTTGTTGAATACAAATTGAATCATTATCAGCTTTTTTTGTCACCAGATTCGATTGGTCATACAAATTGAATCATTATCAGCTTTTTTTGTCACCAGATTCGAATGGTCAGACCAGCCAAGACGAGCTGTAAGCCTTCAACCATAGACAAAAAGGATAAGCATTCAAATTGATTAAAGAATTTGGCTTTAGGTAGCTGGCAAATTTAAGGCCCACGGCATTGTACCCGATAATGTCGTCAGCAAAACAAAACAATTATTTTAAGATTAAGTAATAACCATAGTTGACAATTAAGTACGCCACCGCCCTCTAGATCCAAACTTTTTTTTTTTTAATTAGACAAAGAAGAGCTACACTCGTTTTTTTTTTTGTATGTTTTTTAGGGATTGGGGGACGTGACTGGTGACCTAACCAGATATAAATAAATCTAATTAAAAACATATAATTATGAGAGAGTTGTTGAGGTCTCACATCACCGCCTGCTCCAAATAAATCAAGAAGACGACCAATTGCGTAATCAAAACTTTCACCCGCCGTTGGTCACATAGAAATACCGGTGTTTTGGAAAATTTTGCACAAAGACTTGTTTGGTAACTATTTTAAAAATTAATAAACTTTTTTTTATCTCCAACCCCCCTTTTAGAATGAATCAGTTTATATATTCTTGCATACAACGCGTGCAATGTTAAGGAATACATAAGAATTTTTCATTAATAAAATCGATGACATACACAATAACCTACATTAGCATTAGTAATTAACACTAACTTGTGCTAATATGTAACAATGAGGAACATTAAAAATAATTTTTACAAAGAAAGTTATTTTTAAAAGTAGTTTTTTTGTTATATAACAATTTACCTTTTGATGTACTCACTATTTCAACTTTTTTGGTCAATTCTCTCCAGGAGGGTGGAAGAAAAAAGAGAATCTCCTCTACCTTTTGTACCAGTGTGATGAATTTTTTCTTTTAAAATCCTTTTAAATTTATTTAAAAATTTTAAAATATATGATAAGATATTTTTTATTTGTAGAAAAATCTCTTTATTTTTTAAATGAGTAGCTAAACAACTCCATAACTTTTAAGAATAACTTAATTTTAATTTATTTTAAACATAAAATATAATTATTAATTTAAGAGAAAAAGAGTAACTAGAAGGAAAGCCATTTGACCTTTAAATACGGTTGTGCAACATCCACGCCGTTGGTTTATGCCCATGAACGGCAGCGGATTACAATTGACGGGGCACAAGGACTGCCCAATCATTGCATGCCAAGTTGGACACAATTGGTGAGAGTGGACACCCAGGTGATCCGAACCCACCGACGACGACCCAATGGGACACGCAAAGGAAGGCGTGTACAAGTAATCGAATTATCAGGAGACACAGAGAGAGAGAGCACAAAGAGGGCGGGGGGGGGGGGGGGTTATTCCAGTGTTCAGTTTTCAGCCGGAAATGGCAGAAATCGTGACGAGCCTTGTGGTGCAGCAGCTGGCTGAGGTGCTGCTCGCGGAGAATAAGATGTTGAGAGGTGTTCGAGATGATTTCGAACACATCAGGGGTGATTTAGTGATGCTGCTAGAGGCCCTGAAAGATGCAGACCAGAGGCTGAGCAGCGACCAGGTTGCCAAGGTCTGGGTGAGTCAAGTGAGAGAAGTTGCTTATGAGACGGAAGATGTTATGGAAGAGTTGGTAACCCGTTTCGGACAGTCTCCTGCAAGGGGATGTGCGCGTTTCCTCCGTCCGATAATAACCAGGTATTCGATTGCCGATCGGATCCACCGCATCAGGCAGCGCATCCAGAAAATATCGGAGAGACGAGACCGGCTTTCTCTGTCGTTGAGTTCCAAGCACTGGACAGGCGATGAGAGGATGTTCCCCTTTGGCGTTCGGATGGAAAACTCTGTTCTTGTTGGGATGCAAGAACCAACTGAGCAACTCACTGAACGGCTGCTCGGAGGCGACCCAAGGCTGGAAGTGAACGCGGTGGTCGGCATGGGCGGAATCGGGAAGACCACCCTGGCTAGAAAAATCTACGAGGACTATCGTATAATAAGACATTTTGAGTGTCGCGCTTGGATCGCAGTGCCGGAGCCATTTGAGACAACAGAGCTGCTGAGGTACATCATGAAGCAGTTCATGGGTGGGCGGGAGGAGTCGTCTTCTATTCAGAAATCCAGCACCGGCGAGCTAGCGGAAGAATTAAGGAGCTTTCTGATGGAAAAAAGGTATGTTGCCTTCTTAGATGACCTATGGACGGCAGATACATGGGATCTCATAAAGTCTGTATTTCCTGATAATGAATTTAGGAGTAGGATAGTGGTAACCACTCGGTCGCAAAATGTTGCATCCTACTGTGCTAAAACTGTTGCAAATATCCTTCAGTTGCATCCACTAACCAAAGTGGATGCCTGGACCCTCTTCTGCAAGAAAGCATTCTCCCATGATGATCAATGCCCTCCTGAATTAGAAAAAATTTCCCGAAAGATCCTTACGAAATGTGCAGGATTGCCATTGGCCATTGTGGCAGTCGGGGGTCTTCTGTCAACAAAGAAAAGGACTCCCGGAGAATGGGAAATGGTCAATAGGTGTCTTGTTTCAGAACTAGACGATTCTCATGTGTTGAAAGTATTATCACTTAGTTATGATCATCTCCCATACCACTTAAAGCCTTGCTTTCTATATCTGGGCATTTACCCTTCCTCTTATGAAATCAAACGAGCCGAAATAAGTCGACAATGGGTGGCGGAGGGATTTATTGTTCCCTTGCGTGATACTCATAGTACTCTTGAAGATGTCTGTGAAAGTTACCTCAGCGAGCTTGCTGAAAGGAGCTTACTGGAAAAGACAAAAGTGGATTGTTTTGGAAGGGTGGAAAGCTTCCAAGTCCATGGAATGGTGCGTGACTTAATCCTTTGGAAATCCCGAGAACAGAGTTTCCTCACCTGGTCAGGGTTCGGGGGTGATGCCCGTCGTTTAGCAATCGATTCTGGCCATAATTTTGAAGATGATGCCCGTAACCCGTCAAAATTTCGATCCCTCTTTCTATTCGGTCCAAATGTTACTCCATCGTTAGCAAAATTTCACTCATTGAAAGTGCTAGTTTTGAAAGGAGTAAAATTGGATTTGTTTCCTAGTTCTATTCTAGATCTCATCCACTTGAGGTATTTGTGTTTGAGGCGAACAAAAATTGAAATAGTTCCCAGCTCTATCAAGAAACTCCAGAATCTACAAACTTTAGACCTCAAGTATACCCTTGTGTTCAAACTGCCTCATGAAATCATCCAACTTAGAAGTCTACGCCACTTATTAGCAGGTGATGCTAATGGTCTTGGTGGCGTAAAGTTGCCAGGAAAACTAAGAAATTTGAGATCTATGCATACTCTGCGCTTTTTGGATGTAGGGGATGGAGGTGAACAGTTAAAAGAGTTGGGAAAGTTGACTCAGCTAAGGAGGCTTTCTATTACTTCACTAAGAAAAGAAGATGGAATGGAGATATGCTCCTCCATACAGAACATGGTCCATCTCCAATCACTCGCCGTAACTTCAGTTGGTTGGGAAAAGCTTCTTGATATTGACTCATTATCGACTCCACCAATTAATCTAAGAAACATCAAGCTGACCGGGCTTCTGGTAAATTTGCCCCGGCACCTTCTGTCACTTCACAGCATCGTCAAGCTACAGTTGTTGCACTCACAGCTCAAAGTAGACCTCTTTCAGGCCCTCCAGTACTCTTTGCCTTGCTTGACAGACCTCCGAATGTTTGATGAAGCCTATGCAGGAGAGAAATTGGAGGCAGGTTCTAAAGGGTTCCCAACGCTCAAGATGCTTCAAATTGGAAGTTTTCATAAGCTGGAGCTCATCACATTAGAAGAGGGAACCATGCCAAACCTCCAATTTTTGGCAATTCGTGGTTGTAAGGAACTGAGAAGAATACCCTTGGGGATAGAGCGTCTCTATAGCCTGACAGAAATTCACCTTCCACCAGACTTACTAGGCATCGTGTTGGAGAAGCATATTTTGAACAAAGAAAAGAAAGTGTCGGAGGAGAAAATATCAGAAATGGAAAAAGAAGTGTTGGAGGAGCAGGTTGATGAATGGCAGAAACTCAAGCATATTCCAGTTATTCGACAGAACTTTTGTGTTGACGGGAGATGGTACTCCACCAATGTTGATTGAGCTGCAGCATATATCATAAATGGTAGGTAACTTCCTTCTTTCAGGTTGATGAATGGTTTTGTGTTTCTTACAAGTTTTTTTTTTATGTAGGATGGTGTCATATTTCAGATCAGCATAACGCCATAATCTGTGTAGAGATCCCATTTTCCTATTATTTGATCTCCCTGACAGCCAAAATCTGTGTGCTTCAAGGGTACTGGAGTTCTCAGACCTACTAGTCAAAAAGGATTTCGCGTAAACAAGAAAAACAAAAGAAGGAAGCAAAAGCGAATGGAGCATTTGTTTATGGCATATTTCACAGACCACGCCATTTCAGCCTAGGTTTTACTGGCTTTATTGATGAAATATTTTCTTCCACCCTCTCCCTTATGTTGGTTCTGAATTTTCAGAATTTTTCTTGGTACCCTGGATTTCAGCATTTGTGTATACCATATACCACCGACATCGCCATTTCAACATTATGTGTGAATATGTCAAATACATGAGGAAGTGCCAACATAGGCTTTCCTTCTTATGTAGAATGAATGTGTGCTTTTGCATTTGGATTGAGTGTTGCACTTATTGTTTCTGCCATTGGTTTATGCAGATTATGCAGACATTGAATTGAGAAAGTTTTATTAGATCAGACATATATATGCAATTGTTATTTTTATTTCGATGAGTTAATGCTGAGTAGTTAGTAGAGTTGAAACTACATGTAAATAATTTTTTTGTGATTCAAGAGTGATTCCTTTTAGGCTTCACCTATTAGTTGTTCCTCTATACTGCTTCGCAATGGATTATGAATGTGTTTTGTAGCAGTTGGTAACATCCTCTTTCCTTTTTGCCTGAAAATCTCTCTTGTCCACAACGATAGGTGTCACAAGGCCCGGAATTCACTATGATTTCACACGCCTTGTGCAGCCTGAATGCCCTCGGCAATCAGCAACCTTTTCACACTCTTAACACACACACGATCACAAAGAAATACACACATACTACAAAGAACAACGGAAGTAAGGGGAAAAAGGCCCAACATGAAATAACCCTTTCGCACTTGATGTTACACAAGCACTTGGTTTGAATCTTAGTACCAAAACCCAAACCCAATTGCTCTCTTCTCGTCCCTCTCTTCATCCCCCTTAATTACAATGATTTTGATGCAGGAGCATATTAATGTCATCGAAATTGGATAATGGATAATGAAGATTGGTTCTGGCATTTCATCAAACACCTGTGAAAGCTTTATAAAGCAGGCAGGGGCAATTTTGGCAATCACTAAAGGGTGGATTGAATAACGTTGGTACATTGGGTAATTATTGAGAATTAGTGAGGAGCACTTGAGACATTATGGTTTAAATCAAAGTGGTTGTTAAATCTGTGAATCGTCGTCTTCAGGTGGAATTCTGAACAGTGAAATAGCTTCAGACGCCGTCTCTTTGATGTGGAAGTTCCGTTAGTTCAAATGTTAGAAAATCAAGTCGTTAGTATAAATAGACTTATGTAATAGTAGATAGTTAGTTGTTGTTGTATTTTCAAAGCTTTAGCTTGTTGTGAGAATTTTCTCTCGAGGGCTTATTCCCTGGCTCTGTTGAGTGAAGTTGCAGAGATCAACTTGGGTTGATCTTCTCAACTTGTGTTTGTATTTCGAATTTCAGGTTAATAAAGAAAGTTTGTTCGCTTCCAAATTCCTCACTGCATCAGATTTTCCCCACCTATTTATACCCGCTGGCCGTAGCCAAGCGGTTAGAACATGACCCCCATGACTCAGCCCACTAGTTCATGCGTAACCGTCTGTAACTGCATGTAACTGCCTTGCGGTTATTCACAAAAGTGTGCAGCAACTACTCGGGTAATGGGCAGCAACCGTCAGCCACTACTCTCATGTTCTTCGCCATGATGCACTCGGGTCTTAGTGGGGATCGTGCTGGTTGGTTATGCAACTGCCAGCCTTAGCATGTCGCCCATGTGCCAATGAGAAAGAGAAGACATGGTCACGCCCCTAGCATGCCCTCCACATGCCCTCCATGCCTTTGCATGAGCGCTAGGCTGCTTCTGTCATCTGCGCATAAGCTCTTCCCGTATACCACGAACCAAGGGTGTTACAGACCCTCCCCGGCTAAAACCGTCGACGTCCTCGTCGAAGCCCATACTTCCCAGGTGCCCTGATTGAAAAGCATAACCTCTCGTAGCCAACTCCTCCCATCACACCACGACTAAGTGAAAACCTTGTACTTCCTAGGTGCCCCAATTGAAAAGCTTGACCTCCCGTCGCCAACTCCTCCCATCACACCACGGCTAAGTAATAACCTTGTACTTCCAAGGTGCCCTGATAAATACGAAATATATATCTATTTTATATGCCTTTTTACCTTATTTGCTATCATAGATTAGGTTAATTTATAGTTAGTATAGTTTATATAGATTAAGATAGATATTAGTATTTTAGTTTTATTATTAATAATTTTGTAGTTATTAGTAGTTTAAATATATATTTGAATCAAGTTGGAATTTTAATTATATTCTACATGTCTAAAATGTGATGTTTTAATGCTTTGTAGGTAAAACGCTTATCGAAGTACTTGGACGATGTTTGGAATAATTCAAAATAGTCTTGACATGTTTTAAAGTGATTTGGACAACTTTTTGGAGTTATAAACATGTTGAAAATTAATATGGACATGAAAGAAAGATCTTAATGAACAGAAAATGGACTGTCCAGAAAAACTATCCAGATTGCAGAAACAGTGTAGCCGTTCGAACGGGCATGCAAGGCGTTCGAACGGGATAACGTGATTTTGATGAAAAATGTAGTATAGGCATTCGAACGGGCCTGCAGGGCGTTTGAAGGGGATAACGCACAATTTCCTTATTTCAGCCAATTTTGAATCCTTTTCATATACAACTCATTCCTACGGTTTTTATGCCTATAAAAAGACATATTTGGCTCAAAATTGAGGGTTAGCAAGTAAATTTTCTGAAGAGAAGAAGGAAGAAGAAGATGGAGAAAAACTCAAAGCTTTCAATGGAGATTCAAGTGCTTTATTCTACAATGGAAGGTTAGACTTTTCTTTTACTTAGGAGTTGATGAAGCTATAGATAAGTTTTAGTTTCTTTTCTTTTTAATTTAGATCTCAGTTGTGAATTATGAAAATTGTATGATAAGGATTTCTTTTTTAATGGAAGAGTTTTTTATTTTTATTCAAATCTATGTTGATTTATTGTCTTGTAGATGATAGATTGATGTGGTTTTGATATTTACATCAATTCTAATTTCTGTGATTTAGATGAGATGGTCATGCAATAGTTTTAATGTTTAGATAATTAATGACTTGGATGAGTTATACTAAGATTAGACGGGTCATGCCTATAGCTATTTAGTGTAGATGATTCGTGCTATTGTCGAAGATAGTTCATGCCATGGAAGTTAATTAATGATTCTTTTTGAAGTAATTTTAGCTTGTAGCTGAGAATACTTGTTCATATTCACACTAGATTTAGATTAAAAGTTAAGAAATTGTTATGGTTCTATAGTGGATTTGATTTCCTAAGTAAATTTCTATCATATTAATCTCTACCTTTTAAACTAGTTGATTCTTTTATTTTGCTTAATTTATGTTTAAGTTCTTTCTAGTTTTTAATCAGTAAATTCCTCTTTATATTTAGTAATAATTCATCCGTCTCTGAGGTTCGACAACCCTTAAATACTCATCTTAGTACAATTACCTTGTACACTTGCAAAGGGTTTAATTATAAACAATTAATTTTTTGCAGCCATTGCCTGGGACGGTGTTGATTTGTTAATAAATTAGTTTTAGGATAATTCTAGATACTTTAGTTTCAGTTTACTTATTTTTTTAGGTTAATTTTTAGTTTCTTACCTTCTTTTAAGTTGATCTTGTAGGTTGAGTTGAAAGTGCTCTTTACACTTGTAGCCACAAGTGGGCATTGACAAGCTTCTCTTCGGTTTGCAAGATCATTTTCCCTCTTTATTTTTTTTCCTTAGTTATTTTTGCTTCTTCTTTCCCTTTTTACACTTAAAATTGTGTGGTGTGTTTGTGGTGTATGTGTGGTCGTCGCTCCTTACTCCCCCGATTAATACCATTTGACCCTGAGCCTGAGCGGACATCTAGGAGAGCTGAGTTGCCCTCGACCTACATCCCTACACCCCCAAACTCTCCCACCAATTCCTCTACCCACACTACCTATACCCTCATCATGGCTGAACATCAGTTAGTAGATGCACCACTCAAAGCTCTAAGGGAGTATTACACTCCCAATGAATACACCTCCCCTTCATGCATTAGGTTGCAAGCGGTTGCTGCTCAAAATTATGAAATTAAGCCCAATGTTATTCAAATGCTTCCATCTTTTTATGGACTTAATAATGAAAACCCGTATAGGCACATAGATGACTTCTTAGAAATATGCACAACTTTTAAGCTCTCAAATTTAACCGATGAAGCTGTTAAACTTCGTCTTTTTCCCTTCACATTGAAAGATAAGGCTAAGGAATGACTTCACTCTTTAGAGCCAGACACCATCATAACTTAGGCCCAAATGCAACAAGAATTCCTCAAAAAGTACTTCCCCATAGGTAAGACCAACTAAATGAGAAAGGCTATAACCACCTTTGCCCAACTTCCCATTGAACAGTTCCATGAGAGTTGGGATAGACTTAAGGACCTTCTTAGGAGGTGTCCTCATCATGCTGTCCCTAAGTGGCAATTAGTGCAACATTTTTATGAGGGTCTTACTGAACAAAACCGTCATCTTGTTAATGCAAGTTGTGGGGGCACCTTTTTGCTAAAAAATGAAAATGAGGAATGAAAACTTTTTGAGGACTTGAGTGAAAATTCTCTTTAACATGCTGCGTTGAATAAAAATGAGAGTGAACTATCTACCTTCAACAATGCCCCCTTTAGAGGTGGCTTGTATGAAGTCAAAAACCCATTAGACATATCTTCTAAAGTTGATACTTTAAGTAGGAAGCTGGACCTCTTTATGACTTGAACACATCAGCCCACTCTCTTTACTCAAGATGCATGCGTAATATGTCTTAGCCCAGCCCATACTATCATGGAGTGCCCCTCTGCCTCTTAATTTCCTGAGCTTGTCCAAGAGTATATGAATGCCACCCAATCCTTCCCTCGGGCTGAGAATAATCCATTTTCAAACACATATAACCCTAGGTGGAGGAATCATCTTAACTTTTCCTGGCGGGCACAAAACCAAGGGGTTGTGGGCAACCAATCCCATAGGCAACCATTCCAAGTCCCACCAGCCCATATCCACCAACCTCAAGTCCAACATCCATATGTCCAACCCAATAGGAGTCCAAGTTTTGAAGAAAAGGTATTGAGTGCCTTGCAAGGCATTCAATCTCAATCCCAACTCCTTCACTCTCACACACAATTTATAGCAAAGTTAGAAGCCTAAATTAGACAACTAGCCAATGCTATCAATAAGAGAGAGATTGGGACATTGCCAAGTCAGCCCCAACAAAACCCTAAAGGTCAATTTCTGGTAGAGGGAGCTCCTTCTTCTAATGAACAAGTTAATTCCATAATGACCCTTAGGAGTGAGAGGATTGTTGGCAAGAATGTTGGGGGGACACCAGTAATAGATGATAGGAGTGAGGAGTTAGAGAGGGCAACCCCTAATGAGCCTTAAGTAGAAGTTAGTGCACCACATGAGAAGGAGTTTGTATCTCCTTCCCCTTCCTCAGAGCCACAGTCTATGACCACTTCTGATGGATCTTATATCCCTAATGCACCTTTTCCTCAGTGTCTTGACATGACCCCACCATTTAGAAAGGGCACAACTAGGACTGATAAGATTCTTGAGACTTTCAAACAAGTCAAAATTAATTTCCCTCTCTTAGAAGCCATTAAGCAAGTCCCTGCTTATGCTAAGTTCCTCAAAGACCTATGTACTTAAAAGCGTAAATCCAAGACCCATGTGTCTACGAAGGTCTTCCTCACCGAGCAAGTTAGTTTTTTTTTGAAGTTTGACACCCCACCTAAGTATAAGGACCCTGGAGTGCCCACTATTTCTTGTATCATAGGCGATCACTCCATTCATAGAGCCTTCCTTGACCTTGGTGCGAGTGTCAATCTACTCCCTTACTCGGTGTATGAGAAACTAGGGTTAAGTGAATTGCAGCCTACATTAGTTATATTGCAGCTAGCCGACCTTTCGGTACGTAAGCCTTGGGGAGTAATTGAGGATGTATTAGTGAAAGTTGACCAGTTCTTTTTCCCTGTTGATTTTATTGTCTTAGATATGGAAACCGGTGCCAACTCCACACATCATATTCCTATTATTTTAGGTTGCCCTTTCCTTGCCACAGCTAATGCATGCATAAATTGTAGGACGGGGGTAATGGAGATGACCTTTGGAAATATGAAAATGCAACTAAATGCTTTTGATGTGTCTAACAATTTACCTTTAATCTCTAATGCTGAATGTTTTATGGTAGACAATTTTAGATTCGATGCTCATGATAGAGGTCCATCTTTTCTAGCATTAACCCATAATCAAGTTGTGCCTTCTAATTTTTTTGAACCATCGTTTTGAAGACTTAAGAGAAGAGCCAATGCTAATATCTACCATCCACCGTGATATATTTGAGAATGTTGACATTGTCTGGCTGAAGATAATAAACTTAGCGCTTCTTCGGAGGCAACCAATGTTTTTGATATATTTCTTTTTATACCTTTTGTTTATCTTCTTTGCTTCATTTAGGTTTTATTTACTTATTTTTCTTAGCTTTTATTTTCTTTTCTCATTATAGTTTTTGTTGTTGTCTCTTTTCTGGGAGCTTGGTATTTTAGGTTTGGAAAATTGCTCTTTATATATATGTTTCTCATGTTTTCTCCAATCTTATGTACTTCAATTTCAGATTAGTGGATTAGTTATGCTTTCAGGTGATATCTTTCTTTCCCTTTCTTACTTATTCTTGTCATTGTAGTATATATTTTCTTTTACATTGAGGACAATGTTCAGTTTAGGTTTGAGGGTGTAGAAAAATATTCTTCTTTCTTATATTTCTTTTAGGATGTTTTAGAGTAATTTTTTTTGTTTTTGTTTTTACTTTTATTTTTTTTTCTTTTAAGTGGTTTTTATTGCTTATTTTATTTTAAAAGCATATGTCTGTTTTTAAAGAGATCAACTTCATGAAGAAAGTTCAAGTAATTAATTAAGTGATGAAAATGATTAAGTGAGTAATTTCTATTTTATTTTCTTTATCTTGGATAATTGTGCACATATTTTTAAATCACATTTCACACACTTGAAACTTGTAGGAATATAATTTTATGATTTATTACTTGTAATCTTAGTGGGATATCTTTAATTGGGCATATTTTTGAAAACTTGACAATTGAGTAATTTTTAATGTTTTATGATAGATCTTTATGTTTGGCTATTATTTGAAAAAATGGGATAAGTGTGAGATGAAAAAAAAAGAATGAGAAAAAAATTTGAAAAAAAAAGATAGATTAATTGAAAAAAAAATTGAAAAAAGAGAGAAAATGTTTGTTTCTCTTTCCACTGAGTAACCAGACCTTGTGCCTAGGCAAGTATAAGGGATCGTGTCAAAATGTGAAAAGTTGGGATAAATTCTTTTATGACTTACTTGGTTATGTAGCCTTTATAGTTCGAGTTATTAAGCCTGAGGGGTGTTTCAACACCTAGTGCCTTGAGCCAACTAGATTAGGGACACTGGCCTAACGCTTGCTACATGGATTATTTAGAAAGCTTAATAGAACTAAGTATTGCACAAGTCATATTTTGAGGTATATTATGCTCTTATTCCCTAAATTTAATTTAAAATCTAAGGCTATTACATGAGGTTTTATTATGAGATGTTAAAGATGAAATATTGTCATTGTTATATTTTTGAGTTAGTGAACTTTAATGAGCCTAGTTAATGGGTCACATAAGATATGCTTATTAATAGAGAGTGAAATTGTATGACTACAAAGTTTCTACACTTTATGTTTTTGAAATGTTTATATGTAGTTGCACAATTAGTTCTATGATGAGGTTATAGAATGGATGATTCCTTACTTGAAAGTGATTAGATCGATATTAGTTACTTGTTTCAAGTATTTGTGGTTGGTTCTTTTTAAAAAATAGTTGTGTGTTTTTAAGAGAAAATTATTTTTAGAATTTTTATTTTCTTGTTTTGTTTTATTTCTTTTTTTAGGTTTAGATGTTTATGGGTATCATTGCTGCAAACCCTCACGAGGCACAACTCGTCCAACTAGGGACACCTAGGGGTTTAAAGGCTTGTTGCATATGCTAAATGCAATCGTGATTCCTTACTAAAGTGGCATTTATTTATTTTTATAGATTAGTAGTTTTGTTTTGCTCGAGGACTAACAAAATATAGGTTTGGGGTATTTGATAAGTACGAAATATATATTTATTTTATATGCCTTTTTACCTTATTTGCTATCATAGATTAGGTTAATTTAGAGTTAGTTATAGTTTATATAGATTAAGATAGATATTAGTATTTTAGTTTTATTATTAATAATTTTGTAGTTATTAATAGTTTAGATATGTATTTGAATCAAGTTGGAATTGTAATTATATTCTACATGTCTAAAATGTGATGTTTTAATGCTTTGTAGGTAAAGTGCTTATCGAAGTACTTGGACGATGTTTGGAATAATTCAAAATAGTGTTGACATGTTTTAAAGTGATTTGAACAACTTTTCGGAGTTATAAACATGTTGAAAATTAATATGGACATGAAAGAAAGATCTTAATGAACAGAAAATGGACTGTCCAGAAAAACTATCCAGATTGCAGAAACAGTGTAGCCGTTCGAACGGGCATGCAAGGCGTTCGAACAGGATAACATGATTTTGATGAAAAATGTAGTATAGGCATTCAAACGGGCCTGCAGGGCGTTTGAAGGGGATAACGCACAATTTCCTTATTTCAGCCAATTTTGAATCCTTTTCATATACAACTCATTCCTACGGTTTTTATGCCTATAAAAAGACATATTTGGCTCAAAATTGAGGGTTAGCAAGTAAATTTTCTAAAGAGAAGAAGGAAGAAGAAGATGGAGAAAAACTCAAAGCTTTCAATGGAGATTCAAGTGTTTTATTCTACAATGGAAGGCTAGACTTTTCTTTTACTTAGGAGTTGATGAAGCTATAGATAAGTTTTAGTTTCTTTTCTTTTTAATTTAGATCTCAGTTGTGAATTATGAAAATTGTATGATAAGGATTTCTTTTTTAATGGAAGAGTTTTTTATTTTTATTCAAATCTATGTTGATTTATTGTCTTGTAGATGATAGATTGATGTGGTTTTGATATTTACATCAATTCTAATTTCTGTGATTTAGATGAGATGGTCATGCAATAGTTTTAATGTTTAGATATTTAATGACTTGGATGAGTTATACTAAGATTAGACAGGTCATGCCTATAGCTATTTAGTGTAGATGATTCGTGCTATTGTCGAAGATAGTTCATGCCATGGAAGTTAATTAATGATTCTTTTTGAAGTAATTCTAGCTTGTAGTTGAGAATACTTGTTCATATTCACATTAGATTTAGATTAAAAGTTAAGAAATTGTTATGGTTCTATAGTGGATTCGTTTTTCTAAGTAAATTTCTATCTTATTAATCTCTACCTTTTAAACTAGTTGATTCTTTTATTTTGCTTAATTTATGTTTAAGTTCTTTCTAGTTTTTAATCAGTAAATTTCTCTTTATATTTAGTAATAATTCATCCGTCTCTGAGGTTCGACAACCCTTAAATACTCATCCTAGTACAATTACCTTGTACACTTGCAAAGGGTTTAATTATAAATGATCATGCCCCGATTGAAAAGCTTGACCTCCCGTCGCCAACTCTTCCCATCACACCACGGCTAAGTAATAACCTTGTACTTCCCAGGTGCCCCAATTGAAAAGCTTTACCTCCCATAGCCAACTCTTCCCATCACACCACGGCTAGTAAAAACATTGTACTTCCCAGGTGCCCCGATTGAAAAGCTTGACCTCCCGTCATCAACTTTTCACATCACACCACGACTAAGTAACACTTTGTCCAAAGACTCCTCTTTGCCCCACTTGACTGCTCCAATCAGCCAAGTTCTTGGGGGAACCGTCCCCCAAGTCCGAGTCTCCTCACTGATCCACATCAGCCCCCTTTTTCCGAGGACTCTAACACTTGAATGCACCCCAAACGTTGCAAAGGCACCAACCGAACTAAGTCCTCATGGTCTGACTCAGCTTGATCCTCTAACGCATCAAATAACGCATTCAACCTTTCTCTCTTCGGACATTCCTTGGCACGGTGCAGCCCGTCGCATAGGAAACAACCACCACCTTTGTTCAGCTTGTCTGGCTGTTCACTGCCCTTGTCCTTGCCACCGTTACCACCCTTGATGCCATTTGTGTTTGCTGATTTGTCGCTCTTCTTCCCATGCCCAACAGAATTCTCCTTGAAATCTGCCAAACTGTCTGTAGCTGCAATGGCTCGGGGAAGGTCCTCAACTTCCCTTCTACGCAACTCGTTTTGCACCCATGTTTGCAAGCTCGACATGAAGTAGAATAACTTGTCATCCTCCGACATGTTAGTCACTCCCAGCATAAGTGACTGAAATTTCTTCACATAGTCCAGAACTCCCCCCGTATGTTTGAGCTTTCGCAACGCCTCTCTTGGGCCGACCTGCTGCTACATCATCGTCCAACCACGTTCTCCACCAAAGCTTCGCGCCCCCCTCACAATACATCGCAGTCATCGAGACTTTTTCCTCCTTCGGGGTATGGATCAGCCTGAAATAGTTTTCCATATCCCAAAGATAGTTGCCAATCTTTTTGGCACCTCGCATTCCCGAGTACCCCTTCGGCTTGGGTACCTTTGTTTTCTTCAACATTTGTTGAGATGTCCCTTCGCCCCCATCTCGTAGAGCAGTGTTGATGACTACCTTCTTCAGCATCAACACTTCGTCCATCAGCTCCTTGAATTTTTGCTGCCGCATCATCCACAACTTGCTTCATTCGCTGCCTGAGGAAGTCCATTGTTTTAGCCATCTCAATGGACAACGTCGTGATCCGAATTGCCTCTTCAGCCAAACTACCTTTTGGAGACTCAACTAGATGGGTAGCGACCTCTAGAATGGACACACGCTGGTTGAATGCCCCCAAATGCTCCTAAATTTCACTCAAGGAGGTTTGGACTTCAGCCAACGTGCGATTCCCCATAGACATTGCATCCACCTTTGCCTCAAGTTCAGACATAGGAGCTTGCATTGAGTTTACCATCGACAAACAAACTCTCCGCCTTCAGCAACCCGCCAAGTCTTTAGGACCTCGGTAAAATCTTTATTCCAGTACTAACTCAAAGATTTGAGTCAGTTTCTTCTATGGATTGCTGATGTTTCTACTTTTTGTTTGAAGCGGTTGCCAAGTGACCCTAAAGTGGTGAAGGAGAGAGGAGAATGGGGTGTAATAATATAATATAATAAGAAGTTACTCCCTCTGCCCCATATTAATAGCTCCATTTGACATTGCTGCACTCAACTGTTGTTCATTATCTTTATCACGTTCTGAACTTTGCTGCATAAGTTAATAACCTTTTACACCTGATCTGCATAAGTTAAAAATTCTTCTTTTATACCTATATATGAATTGATTTTCATAGTAGTTCCATTATTGCCAAGATTGCCACATATAATTTAATTAATCCCCTTATTCAAATATCATCTATAAGGTAATGATTATCTGAACTATATCTTTTGTAGCGTTTTTCTCATCCTTTTTCTTAAGTTTTTTAAAATTGCTAAGCTTCAGCAAAATTAGATGTTAAATTTATAACCTAACAGTATCACATGTTATTGTGTTATGTGTTTATTTGAGTCCATATGCACACACTTACCTGCTAGTGACATATGGACACATCCTTCACTTGCATGATGTTTTTTTTTTCTTGCTTATTAAGACTCTACACCCTTCACTATTTGCCATTGAGACTTGACCCCCCCTAGACCTCTCATTCAATTGGGAGATCACCAACCAACCCAGCTAGTGTGGGATTAAAGTATATTCATTAAGTAATTTTTTTAACTTTGTATAATATACTAAATTTCTATTGTTCTTTGATAAATTGAATTAATTAGCAAGAAAAAGA
Organism: Saururus chinensis; assembly: GCA_035235625.1. Taxonomy (NCBI): domain Eukaryota; kingdom Viridiplantae; phylum Streptophyta; class Magnoliopsida; order Piperales; family Saururaceae; genus Saururus; species Saururus chinensis. The sequence continues at coordinate 2,319,815 of CP141147.1, forward strand.
GCTAGATGAGGAGCTTGACCTTATAAACTTTTATAAACCTAGATACTTCCAAAAGAAAACTAGGAGTTGGGTGAAACCGCGTTGTAAACTTCTACATGTAATGAATGTTAAATTTATTTATTATATTTGTTGTTTAGTTATTAACATTCTAAAATAATCTTGAAATTTACTTTATGCATATTTTTATGCAGGCACAAATGAATTAGAAGGTGGTTGCATCTACGCAAGAGGGGCCTATAACAAATTCTAAGAAGAATGATATATTCCATGAAATTCTTAGTGCAAGGTTAGGATATATTAATGGGCTTGGGCATGGTATGATGCCTATTTCATCAGGCAATTAAGAATGCTAATATGAGGGCTGAGGTGGCTGAAGAACATGCAAAATCTTTGGAAATGGATCTGCAGACTCTTAGATCAAAGCAAGTTGAACTAGAGTCGATGGTTCTAAGACTAATGGAGCAACAACCAATACAGTCAGATTCATCAGTTTAGGTACAAAGTCACAAAAGGCTTATTTATAGTTTCAATTTTATGTATAGTTATATAAATCTAAATTATTTAAACCATAATTCTTTACTACATCATGTTAACTTTATATTTTTGTACATTTATAGGTGAATAGGGGAGTTCAAAAGAATCATCAAAATTTGCAAAGAAAGAAAATGATATATATTTTGTGATTTCTTTTGTGATACAGTTATGGTTTCATTCTAGTTATTTGGTATTTTTTAGTTCGTCAAATGTATTAGATTTATGGTTTATAAAACAATGGATGATATTTAGTTTAATATTAAGGCATTAAGTTTATCTTATCTATTCTAAATTTATACAGCTCTCTTGAATTTGTATATTTTTAAATATCCTCCCCCCACCCCTCGCCTGTCTGCATGCCCACCTAAATAATTGGGTATAGCCATTGCAATTAACGACGACTTAAATTTGTCCTTACAGATCTTTTGCAACAAATTTCTCTTGTCGCAAATAAAATTTATTTTGTTGCAAATATATTACAATCATTTGCGACGAATTCAGTTTGTCGCAAATATTTGTAAAAAATATACACATGTGAATCTTTTTGCGACATATACAATTTGTCGCAAATCGTTTAACATCATTTGTGATGAATTTAGTTTGTCGCTAATACTCTTTAAAAATTATGTAATATCAAGCATTTGCAACATATGCAGTTTGTCTCAAATACACTAAAATCAATTGCGGCAAATTATTTTTATTGCAAATGCCAAAGCTTTTGCGACATAATTATATATTTTTAATATTTTTTAAGTCATACAATTATATTTTTTAGCAACATAATAATTACCTTTTTGCTACAAAGAAATTCGTCGCAAAAGAGTATTATTTACGACTAATAAAAAGTTGTCGCAATGACTTTTTGTGACGCCTTACTTGCAACAAAACTGCACAAATTTTTTTTTGTCGCAAAATCATTTTTGCGACAAAAAATGAACCTTCTGCGACAAACGCATTTGTTGCAGAAGCCCCTTTTTGTTGTAGTGCATCATGAACATGCTTTACTTGTTTGATCCTGTGCCCCATGAGCATTGGTGTGCCTTGCCTTCGGAAAAGTCTATGACGTCTAGTCACTCCCCGGAGGTTAAGGTGATGCCCTAATGACATTCTTTTCCTTTTTGACGCTGGAGCTTATTAGTTGTAATAAGTTGCAGTGGTCGATAGTATGTGTACGACTGTAAGAGTATGAGCACGACTATAAGAGTATGAGTAACAATATGAGTATGAGCATGGCTATAAGAGTATGAGTATGATTATGACTGTAAGAGTATGAGTATGAGTACGACTGTAAGATTATGATTCTGAGCAAGACTGTAAGCGTAAGTTTCTGAGTAAGACTGTAAGTGTATGATTGTACGAGTAAGGTCGTATAAGTATGTGTAAGTTGTATATATGAGTATGTGTACGATGGTACGAGTAAGTTTGTATGACTTTGATTATGAGTGTATGTGTAAGATTTGTCCGATGGTATGATTTTGGCATTGATTGTATGCATATGAGCATGATTATGATATGCTTGAGTGCTTCATATTTGAGTTGCATGAACGCATCTGTGTATGGATTTACTGAGTTCACTGTTTAGAACTCCCCTACTGGGTATTTTCCTACTGAGTATGAAACTACTCATTACTCTATTTTTTAGCCCCGCTGTTCGGGAGGCTTTTGCAGGTTTGTGATGAAGAGCTCTTGGAGATGGATGCTCATTTCAGCGGTGGATTGATTCCCTTTGACTCAGGTATATGATTGACTTACTATGGTTATTATTTTGTGCCACGATCTAAAGTATAGGTGAGATGAGAATTAAAATGTGTATGTATTCTGGACTTTAGTTTGGATTAGACTGTGGACTGTTATGGGACTTGCACTCAAGGATGCCTGAGAGAGATTTGTATTTAAAGTCTATGATCATAGCAATTTAACCGTACATTTTTTTTAGTAGCGCTTGAGGATGTTTGGTTTGACCGTACGATGTTTGATCAAATGAGTAAAAATTTGGATGAGAAAAACTGATGTGTTATGTTTTAAATTATAAAACTGTTTTCCCAGGTTTCATATTCGTCATTTTTCCCGATTTATAGCAATTATATTGCAAAAAATTTCAGTGAATTTTGAGGAAAATGTATGAAAAATCTTGGGCATTGCACTATAACGCTGGTTAGATTTCTCATGTAAATACACTCAACAGAAAGAAATTCACTGGTGTAGAAGGAATACAAATGACAAAGAACTGCATAAAGAAAACCACACATATCATTCTCATTAATTAAATCCTTCACAAGGAAGTCTATCACAAAAGATCATCCTCAACCAAACTCTAAAAGAAAAACAAAAGGTAATACTCCCTCTATCCTATATTAATAGTTACATTTAAAAAAATATTAATTTTTATTAAATGGTAAAACTCACATATAAGAAAATAGTAAAATAAGATTATGATACTCTTTTTTAAGTACTCAATCACATAAATTGAACAAAATCGAGCTATTAATATGGAATAAACTTTTTTACCAAATGATGCTATTAAAAGATCTCTAATTATTTAACTTGGAATTTCTAACTATCTCTTAAAACTAACCCAGATTTCATGTACATAAAGGCTAACTGCTAATGGTGGTTTAACAATTTGATTTTAATGCATTTTTGTCCATGATGAAGAATTGAATTACTTCATTTTCTTTTTTAGTTCATTAATTATACTTTAGAATTATTACTATAGATTCTTCGGCCTTTAGAAGTAGAGAGAATCAAATTATAGTATTATAAAAAGCTTTATGGGCCGGGCCATATAGAGCTTTGATAAAAACCATCCAGTCCAATAGAAATGGACTATCTCCAAATGGGATTGGATTATACCAACTTTTAATGTTTTTAAGGTTTCTTGAAAGAGTTTTTTCCATATTACCTGGCCTAAGATACAAATATTTTATATTCCCTGATTTTGTAAAAAACATTCCATAGAACTTGGGTTTTCACAATATTTGGAAAAAATGGACCAAAATACCCTTTTAACAAGATTTGGGTTAAAAATCGTGTAAACTAGTTGTGACGAAGCATAAACAAAGAGATTGGAGCTCAGAGATGATTTGTGATTTTCGCCCAGCGGTTTTCATCAACAACAAATTCCAATTTCTATTCGGCGATTGTCGGCCTCCCTCACTTCATTGGCGATCGTTCTTCTCTAATTTTCGTCCAAAAATTTCTAACCACATAAACTATTTATCATTACAAAAGGAGATCAAGATGATACTGCAACTCAAAAAATGAATCTTGAGGGACTATCTAGGGAGAACATGGCTATTTAAAAATGGAGAAGGATGTAGATGCCAAGGAAGGACATTGTAGAAGAGCTATGATAGCCTCCTACCCTATTGTGCAAAGAGGGACTCTAGTATGATTTTTTATATGCAAGTTTTACTAAGTAGAACATCTTATGTAAGCATGTACACAATATGAGAGGTTTTTATTCCTGACTTAATGAACAATTGTATAAATAACAAATACTGACGAATATTGTGTTATCAATAACACACTATGCTTGCATATCGTGTCATCGATAATACGCTATGGTTGCATTTCGTGTTATCGATAATACGCTACGGCGAATATCGTATTATCGTATATAAGATATAAAGGAAAATAAATAACACATCATGTTGGCATATCGTGTTATCGATAACAAGTTATGACGAATATCGTGTTATTGATAATACGCTATGACAAATATCATATTATAGTATATGCAATATAGAGGAAAATAAATAACACGTCTTGTTGGCATATCGTGTTATCGATAACACGCTATTGCGAATCTCATGTTCGGCCTCCCTCACTTCATTGGCGATCGTTCTTCTCTAATTTTCGTCCAAAAATTTCTAACCACATAAACTATTTATCATTACAAAAGGAGATCAAGATGATATTGCAACTCAAAAAATGAATCTTGAGAGACTATCTTGGGAGAACATGGCTATTTAAGAATGGAGAAGGATGTAGATGCTAAGGAAGGACATTGTAGAATAGCTATGATAGCCTCCTACCCTATTGTGCAAAGAGGGACTCTAGTATGATTTTTTATATGCAAGTTTTACTAAGTAGAACATCTTATGTAAGCATGTACACAATCTGAGAGGTTTTTATTCCTGAGATATTTATATTTAAAAAATAGTAATTTTTCACCAATAATGAGATAAGAGCTTGGGTGTAGGTTTAGGTTTGACCTAAGGGTATATTTGTCCTAAACTAGGTCATATGGGATTAAGTGTTAAAATCCAGGGAATATGAAATATTTTTATATAGAGTCAGGTAATATAGAAAAAACTCTTCTTGAAAACATGAGCAGCCACTTTCAGTTCCTAATAGGATGTTTTTATATGAATGTATAACCACAAGATTTATTTTCGCCATGAACAAATTTGTTGCAAAAGCCTCAACATTCGTGTCAAAAATCTATTTGCTATGAATTTCATGCTCTAAAAAGTTTTTCGCAAAATGCACCATACATAAATTTATTGGGATGACTTGTAAATTATCCACAAAAAAATACTCTCTATCTTATATTAATATTTATATTTAAAAAATAGTAATTTTTATTGAATGGTAAAACCCACATATCAAAGAAGGAAATATAAGTTTATGCTATTCTTTTTAAGTATCTAACCATTTAAATATAACAAAATGAAGCTATTAATATGGAACAAATTTTTTTCTCAAATAGAGATTTTAATTTAGGATGGAAGGAGTATATTTTTTGCGATGAAATAATGTAAACCTAAATGTGTAAAAGTCATTGCAAAATATAAAACAATTTCAAAATCATACCATATGTGATGAAATTGTTGCAAAATTATTCTTAAAAAACTAAAAAAGAAATATGGATTTTTTGTGACAAAAAAAGAGTTGCAAAGACTAATTTCCAAAAAAATAAAAAAATATGAATATTTGTGGCATCATAAATTCATTGCAAAAATACAAAAAAATTAAAAAAACATTTTTGACAAATAAGTTCATAGAAAAAACTGCTTTCCAAAATTAATAAAAAAATATTATGGTCTTTCTATGATGCAATAATTTCATCACGAAATAATAGTTTTAAAATAGAGCAAATATCAGTAATAATACCGTTGGTACAACTTATTAAAAATAAGAAATACCTCTAAGCTAAAGATACTTAAAGGCTCCGAAATTCATTATACAATAACCACATCCCTCCATATACTCAAATAAGTTGGTATATTTTCCTCACTATGTGTTTTAGTTTATATTTAGGGTACATTTTAAAATCTTATTAAGATTTTTTTTAATTTTTAAGCCCATTCATAGGCCCCTGAACCAGAGCCCCTAATTAAGGTAAGTGATCTGCGATTTAGCTACCACGGTAAAATAGTCATTTTACAAATGCTGTGATTTCTTCCTAGCCTAAAACTTGGTCTAGTTAGCCTTCCCATTCCCGGGGCTATAATTCTCATGAATTTCTTCCACGTCTAAAACCTACTGAACCGAACACGATTTAGTTTGAGTTTTTTTTATGAACCCGGGTCGGGTCTTCAATTCCAGCTTGAAATCTGGTCAGACACATAGACTCGCTTGTAGGTCATCTTGCTCGTGGAGATGCTCACAAGGTTGCGGATAATGACTAGATTGAATCTATCCGCTGCCGGCCTTACCCTCTAACCACCAGTAGAAATCTTCCACTCGGGGCCAGCCGGATTCGGTCTCCCAGATCTTATGCCACTGGCAGGTGCAACCCAGACCTACATAGTGGGTCTCCTAAGTTTGCAGGACAAACCTGAAATAGTAGTGGCCACCATGGCGGAGCAAGGGATTGGTGGAAAAAACTACCGTCAACCGGCACTTCTGATGCCTTTGTTGGCCAATGGCCAGCCAGTGTTCCTTCCGAGAGCCAAAAAAGCCCTGTGTTCATCCTCTATCTGTTCTCCCTACTACTAAATTATCTACATAGTGGGCTACACCTCCTTTCTACCGCGACCACCGCCGGTGATTCTGTCTCCCTGCGATGGTGCTTCTTCCAATCTCGGCAATTACATTGGTAATTGTAATGTCCCTGATTTTTCTACGATTTCTTGTGATTTTTCTACTATTTTTTTGATCATTTTCGGCAACAAAATGTGACGCTTCGGCATATTTGGCCTCAGTATTTATACCCGTAGAGTCGAGTGTAGGGTTCATCGTAGCGTATTTCGACGCGAAAAATCAATAAAGAGAATGGAACTGCAGAGGATAAGGGGAAAAGAAAAATAAAATAAAATAAAATAAAATAAAATAAGGGATAGGGCTCGGTAGCTTCTGGATAAGCGACCCCCCCCCCTCCAGTTTCTCTCTGTCTCCAGCCACCGCCGACAGCCGGTGGGCCGAGGGTCGGTACCTCCGGATCCGCCCAGGTGGTGCGACAGCAGGGGGCTCCGCCCCGGCCCCCACGGTGCTCCGCCCTCTGTCGGTGTTTCCCCCGCTTAGCTCCCTCACCCTCTCTATTTTCTTTATACCGCCGCCGTTGTGGGCCAGCAAGGGCCGGCCGGCCACCCACGGCTCCGCCTTGGGCTGGCGACGGCGAGAGGCCGTCCCTTCCAGCCCCAGTGGGCCTCCTCCGCCACCCACCTCTTTTCCCCCCCTCTACTCTGTTTATCCAGCATTGCTTTGTTTGGGTGAAATAGTGACCTTTGGTGGCGAGCCACAACCGAGCAAACCTCCGTCCGGCCACTCCTTGGTCCGGCGACGGCGATGGGCTACCCCTTGGGGCCCAATTCCGCCACAGCCCAAACCTGCCGCTGTGACTATTTTCCGGTCCTTTGATGTTTGTCTGTGCCCATTTTGGTTGTTCCAACTGCTACTACCAACCAGATTCCGGACTTGGCCGATCGGCACCGGCCAGAGCTGTCGGTAACCTCATGTTACTTCGTGTGTTCCCAGGGTTTTCCGCCCGTTTTGGGCCACCACAGCGTCGTTGGACGGTGAACACCCCTAGACCATCTTAGTTTGATGGATCTCAGCCTAGTGATAGCTGGCCGCCTTAGTGCACTACCGGCCCTCTTTTTTTGACATGAGCCACATGTCCCCTCTGTTGATTATGTGTCTGACCGCGCTATAGAGAGTGCCACGTTTTTCCTTTTACCGTCCTACCCCCAAAGAATGGTAATTGGCCTCTAGTCGGCCTACCTTGGCACAACAACGAAAAAGGCCATCTTGTAAGTCACCACCCATGGGCATGGCCCTACCGCCCTTCCGAGCCTTGGGCTGATACCATCCAACCCGTCTTCCCTTGAGTGGGCTTTGGCCGCGCGTGCATGTAGCCGCGTGTGCGAGTTTGGTGTAAGGTGTCGCTTTTGCACCGCCTGACTGTCGGATGGCTCCGACATCATCTAGAGTTGACATCGGTGTCCTCCACCACCTCTCCTCCGTCCTTTAGTGTTGCCCCACGCCCTTTGCCCTTATGTGGGCCCTTGTAAATGCAAAATCAACACCGTTGGGTGCTATCCACAACCGATTTCGACTTCTTGTGACCGGTTGAGTATTTTTCAACCGCCGGTCAAGTTTTAGTGTACACCTTGATCTTCGGTAGCACCTGCCACTCGTTGGCACGACCTTTCTCCAGGCCACCCGTAGTGTGCCGCCATGGATCACGGATTTTGCCACATTGACTTCTGACACCCCATTTGGCCGTGAGTGCTTCCGGCGCTTCCAAAAACCTCTGGACAACAACTCTCTCAACTTAACAATGGTTTTGGCCACCAACTCCGCCACCGTCGTGTGCTCACCAACAAACGTCTTGATTACGAGGTAGGGTAGCTTTGAACTCATAATTTCATGATAGCATGCTTTGAATGAGTAGCAACATGCTAGGATTGTATGATTCCATGTATTGGATATTAAATCATGGTATGTTTGCATGATGTAAGATAATGAATTATGCTACGTTGAGATACATAAGATATGTATGAGTTGTACGTATGTTTTATGGATGTGGAATATGTATGCGCTAGTGACGGCTAGCGATTATGTTAGTATACTACGTATGCGTATTATGGACATGCTAGTGATGGCTAGCGAATGTGAGTAAGTTACGTATGTGGACTGTGTGTGTGGGCAAAGGTATGGGTGATGGACGATAAGAATTGGCAAGGTGTTTGGTAAGGATGTGGATGTGGAGTTGACTGTGAATGTGTAAGCATGTGATAAAAGACGGTTGACGTAAGTTTGACAGGCGAGGATTTGAGAGAATTGGTTTGGTTTGGTTTGGAGCGGCGTCAGGAGTTCGGTAAGTAAGAGGACTTAGGCTTAGAGCCTTATGGGGGTTTATTAGATAGTAAGAACATGCATAATTGTACAAGCATAACGTTTAGATTATGAAAGGAAAAGTAAGTATAATAAGTGAGGTACTAAGTAAGAGGGTGATAACGGGGATCTGCTATGAGGAGCTCAATTTGACGATGTAAGTAAGATATTTTGACCGTAAGGTGGATGTCAGAGGTTGTATGATTACGTAAGGATTTGTGTACGGTGAACTATGTTGTGACATGAATGGGTAAGTGAAGTCTGTTGCCCTGATGAACTAGAGTTTCGATCGGGCTCAGCTTTGGTTTGATCAGTCGAGAACTGTGAGTTTGTTTGGCATAATTATAATGCATAACTTACTTAATTAAAACTTGAATTATAAGAAAGTTAATGATAACATTGTGAGTTTTAGATGGATTAAGTTCCGTGTTTGAGCTAGCTGATAATGAGTCAACTGAGCATTTCTTGTGTGTTGTATGGAGCACCAGACGTCTGATGCTCTATCGAGAGCGATGCATATTTTCGATTTGGTCTGTGTGCTATATAAGCCTAGACGTTTGATGCTCTATTGAGAGTGTTATTTTTTTCCCTGCCCAAGAGTGGCATTGTCTAATTCTGCCCAAGAGGCACTGTATGATTTTTGCCCAAAAGTAGCACTGACACTATAAGACCCATAATGGTGGGCAATTATATGGCACTATAAGACCCCATATGTGTGGGCAATTGTATGACCCCTTATGTGTGGGTGTTTATGTTTGTGCGCTTAGGTAAGTAGTATCATGGACCTGCTCTTACCTATTTTATCCTGTGCCCCATGAGCATTGGTGTACCTTACCTTCGGAAAAGCCCATGACATCTAGTCACTCCCTGGAGGTTAAGGTGATGCCCCAGTGGCATTCTTTTCCTTTTCGACGCTAGAGCTTATTAGTTGTAATGAGCTTCAATGGTGGATAGTATGAGTACGATTGTAAGAGTATGAGTACGATTATAAGAGTATGAGTATGAGTACGACTATAAGATGATGATTTTGAGTAAGAATGTAAGTGTAAGTTTCTAAGTAAGATTGTAAGAGTATGAGTATGAGCACGACTGTAAGTGTATGTTTTGAGCAAGACTGTAAGAGTATGATTCTGAGTAAGACGGTAAGCGTATGACTGTACGAGTAAGGTCGTACGAGTAAGTGTAAGACTGTACAAGTAAGGTTGTACAAGTATGTGTAAATTGTATGAGTATGCATACGATGGTACGAGTAAGTTTGTAAGACCCTAATTAAGGGTGTTTGTATGAGTTTGGTTTCATGGTGTGCTATGCATTATCATATGCATATGTATATGATTATATTATGTTGATTGCTTCATGTTTGAGTTGCATGAACGCATGTATTTATGAACTTACTGAGTTCACTGGTTTGGATTCCCCTACTGGGTATTTTCCTATTGAGTATGAAAATACTCATTACCCTATATTTTTAGCCCCGTTGTTCGGGAGGCTTTTGTAGGTATGTGTTGGAGAGCTCCTGGAGATGGATGCTCATTTCTGCGAAGGATTGTTTCCCCTTTGATTCAGGTATAACCTTGACTCAATGCGATTATCTTTTATGCCACGATCTGATGTATTGGGTGAGATGAGTTTTAAGGTGTTTATACCTTCTGAACTTTTAATTTCGATCAGAATGTGGATTGTTTATGGGACTTGTACTCAGGGATGCCTGGGAGATATTTGTATTTAAAATCCATGATCATGGTAATTTAGTCGTACCTTTGTTTTCGAGTAGCGCTTGAGCATATTTGCTTTGGTCGTACGATGTTTGACCGAATGAGGAAAAATTTGGATGGAAAATTGATGTTTAGTGTTTTAAATTATAAACTGCTTTCACATGTTTTGATTTCATCATTTTTCCTCCGATTTATAGTCGTTATATTGCAAAAAATCTATGTGAATTTTAAGAAAAATGTATGAAAAATCTCGAGCGTTACAGTAACCCCCTCCAAGACTTAGCACCACACACTAACGGCGTTGCTCTAATGGAAAGAGGAAACATAGCCGCCAGTGCTTCCTATTGGCTACCATCGTCGATGACTGCCCATCTAACCAAGAGGTCGCCTTTTGCCAGAGCTTGTGCTGGTGCTCCTTAAATTGTGACAAGCAATTGCTTGCCTTCAATGTTGAGGCAGTCAGCTGCAACGTATGGGAAACATATCTCTGTTTCTCCCCATTACGATGCTTTGGCACTACAAAGTGGGGATCGGCCTTGCAATTATTGAGTACGGCCAATTCTCATCTCCACCATGCATAATTGCATAGAACTATAGCTTCCATGAAAGAGCCAATTTTTTATATAATTGTAAATAAATGATTCTAATCTCTAACTACTTTCAGACTAACCAATTAAAAAATACAAAATAAACAAGAAAAACTATTTGTAATCAAGATAACACAAAATAAAAACTCCTAAGAAAGCAAAAGACTTGAAAGAAATCAATTTTGAATCAAATTCTTATCCAAAACGAAACTTGAAACTGCCCTGCTATCGTGGTGATCGATCATTGTCCAGGTCGATAGATCATCATAGCTGCCGGCTTAATTTTACACAAGATTGCTTATAGTACTAATCGATTGCTTCAATAGCCTAATAGATCACTCGATCGATCATTTGATCACCTATAACTACTGAATGATCACTCAACAGAAAATTGTGCCTTTTCTTTATACGATCCTATTGCTCCATATGGTTGAAGGCTAACTGATTTACATCAATAAAACTACATTAGTATAATAAATATACGCGGAATCAACCAACATTTTACATTAGCTGAACTTCCAAATAAGAAGATACCATGGGTCTCATGACCGGTCCTCCACTATCTCCTCTGCCTACATTGATGTGAAGTGGCCTAATTTTGTAGGCTTTCCTCCGTTGAATGTTGATTGGAATGTGTGGTTAGAACATTGGCGGACGTAGTGGAGAATCTACATCATGGGAAAAAAAAAAGAATTATAGGCAACATGAGCATGGAACGGAGACTTATTAGCAGGAAGAAGGTGAATGGAGTAAACACAAAAGATCTTTGTTCTTCTCCAAACCATATATCAATAGCAATTATTTGAATGCAAATAGCTTCACTTGGGGGAAAAAATTTATTCTATATTAATAGTTTCATTTTGTTCAATTTAAGTGATTCAGTATTTAAAAAAGAATATCATAAGCTTATTTTCCCATTTCTCATACGTAGGTTTCCCAACTCAATAAAAGTTATTCTTTCTATCCTACATTAATATTTTATTTGGCAAAAAAAAAAACCTTATTAATAGTTTTATTTTGTTTAATTTAAGTGGTTGTGTACTTAAAAAAGAGCATCATAAGTTTATTTTTCCTTTCCTTATATATGGGTTTTACTATTTAATAAAAACTACTAGTTTATTAAATATGGCTATTAATATAGGAAAGAGGGAGTATTATTTTTTAAAATGTAGCTATTAGTATTGAATAGAAATTGGTCTTGCCAATAAATTAGAACACGAGGGTTCATGATATTGCCCAATTTAAATAGAGAAAAATACTATAGCCGTAAACAAACGTCATACAAATAACCAAAAAGAAAATGTTGTATTCTTTATGAATACAATATAAATAACCTCTGCTGATTTAGGTTAATCTTTGCTTTAGCTCTGGGCTGGCTTTTGCTTCGGCTTTTCTAGAATCCCTTCCATTTATTGGAAACGGGTTTCAGGGTATGTCGGAGCATACTTATTACTATGGTTAGACGCATAAAAGAGAGTTTGATAAAAAATAATAAAAGTGAGAAATAGAGCTATTAATATAAAAGACTTTACAAACTGGGTTAGAAATCATCCAAGTGCAGGATACATGATCATCAAGGACTACAAAATCCAACATGAATTGTACCACATGCCCTATTACAATTATTAATATAACATAAAGTACAACCTTACTGCTGTATCATCTTCACACTTCACGAACATCAAGCAATTACCAATCCGTTCAACTCCACCTATAAGAGAACCTACAGTACTAGAAAGCTTGAGTTTAGGTACATATACTCAATAGGATCAATGACTATCAATAAAACGATAATCCCATATGCATGAGTTATACCAATTGTTAGGATTATTTGTTAGTGCGTAAAGATGCTTTCAGCAAATGTCTTCAATACGCTGAACTCCTTGAGATTGTTCTTGGTCAGCATCTTGCATAATAATCGTATGTGCATGTCTGCACTGAAAAAGTCCATCTTATGGCCTCCATTTAGCTCTTTGCTTGTTTTGTGTTATGCTCATGTTTAGATCAACGATTAAGATTAGTTGGTTATTTCAGAAGTTGATAAGTTGGGCCCACTTCATTAATGTTAATGAAGGAATTAGTCTCTCTCCAAACTCATCTCTTCTTAAAAACACATTTCCCTTCCTAAATCGTTTCGCCCCTTTACAATGTGCTCACTAGGTGTTCGTGAAAAGTCCTTAGCAACTTAGACCAACTTTCACCCTGGTTTCTCGCCCTATTCCACCTATGGAAAACCTTGAGAACATCACATCTGGTATTAAACACCACTACTGGCTGTGCTCACAGTGCTAATGAACTACCAATTCAATGATTTGGAAGATGTTCGGGTTGCAAAGATTGGCAAAGCTCATCCTTCCATGGGGCCGTATGAGGCTTGGGAAGTGGTGAAAAATGATGAATCTAGCGTGGGGCATGGACGTCTTCTACCCCCGGCACCTGAGCATATATCCCCTCTGACTGTATAGACTTGGGGAGAGAGTAATGTATCATGCAGCAAGAGAACCCCACTCACCGTACAAAGGGGTGGCTCGAGGGTAAGGAGAGCATGAGTAGCCAACAACTGTTCGAAGAAATGTCCAACTTGGTAAAGTGGGGCGTGGTCCATGTGCTCGTCAAAATGTTGAGGTGGCTATGATCCGGATACGAGAGTGTTCTAAAACCCGTCCCGGCCACTGACCAAGATTTGTGGCCGGGACGGTTCAACCGGGTTCAAGCTGGGCTGACCCGGTCACTATATAATACCTCCTTCCTACCTTCATCCGTAATTCCCTAACCACCACTGCTGCCTCCAAATTTTCTTCCATAGTTCTCCCCCCTTCCTCCCTTTCTCCCACAGCCCCACTCCCATTCCCACTCCCTCTCGCCGGCAACAAGCATCCTCCCCAGCTTCTAACCCAACCATGAAGCCCACGACAACCACCATTCATCGAGCCGACCACCATCACCCTCGCCTTCTTAGATGCCTTTTCCCTTTAGCCCCTTCTTCCTCCTCGTCTCCCTCTCCCTCTCCCTCTCCCCTTCGGTCAATCGGCAAGTTGGCCACCTCCTCCATGGCCTCTCTCCCACCAAGTCGAAAACATTGAGCTCCCTTCTCCTTCCCCTCACCATCTCCCCCTGCGGCTATTAGAGTAGCGGCACCGACAATAATTTTGCACCGGCTTCCTTTGCCTCTCCTCTCCAGTAATCCGACCCCGGCTTCCCCTCCATCTCCTCTCCAGTGACACACCCAACGGATTCCCCTCCCTCTCCTCTCTGGTGACATGTCTAATGACTCCTCCCTCTCCTTTCCACTAACATGCCTGATGGCCCCTCCCTCACCTCTCCGGCAACATGCTTGACGGCTTCCCTTCCCTCTCCTCCATGATTAAGAGCCCTCTTTCCCTTCCCCTCTCTCTCTCCCTCTGCTTCCCCCTTCCCCTCCCTGTCCCTCTCTTCCCCTCCCTCTGCTTCCCCTTCACCTCCTTGTCTAATTGTTTTTACAACCCGGACCGGCCAGGTCATCTGGGTCACCAGTTGGCTAAGCTTAATTGACCCGGCCAGGTCAACTCTGCTCTGTAACCTGGATGATTTGGTCCGAATTTTTGACCGGCGCTGGTTGAACCGGTCAAACTGGCCATGTCGGTCTGAGTTTTAAAACACTAAATAAGATGGAGTGGCTACAACCTACATAGTTGACCCATAAAAGGAGGCAACCAGGGTTGGCAAACACCTGCAAATTCTCCTCAAACCCCGGTTGTGCGGATGGACTTCCTAAAATTCAGTGGAGATGACCCTACGAACTGGTTGTTTGGTAAAATCAAGAGACATCCATTCATGAGTCATGAGAGATCCAATAAGCGAGAGTGATATTCTTTAATTGTGTTTCTTCTTCAAATGACCCTTGGTCTCCATTTCTTTGATAGAGCCTTTAAAATCTTTCTAACAATTTCTACGGTAGGAAATGCTCTACTGCGATTCTTTAGAGCATTCATAATGTTAGTGAATGTAGTGTTCATTTGGGATATATTCTTATCAGGCTTCAATTTAAACAAATCAGATTTTTGCATTAAGTGCAAACTTTAGCCTCTTTCACTTGACTAGTCCCTTCATGAGTGACTTCAAGTGCATTCCAAATTTCTTCACCTAAGTTCTATATAGGTATTTAATTAAACTCTTTACCATTAAGAGCACAAAAATTAGCATTCATAGCTTTTGAGTTGAAACTATTTGAAATTAAATCACCTTGACTCCATTCAGGTTTAGGCTAAGGAATTACTTCACCTTCCTTTCATGCGATGAAGTGAATCCATCTTCTACTACATCTCATATATTATGATAAAAGCAAGAAAAAATATCATTTATATTACTTCCAAAAGTTGTAGTCTGTTTCATCATACAAAGGAGGACAAGTGCTAAACTGACCTTCCTTGTTGTTGATGTTAGTTGTGGCTGTCATCCCTTTGAGTTGGTTAGGACTTGCCAATTGAAAAGGGTTGAAGACCTATGCAATGGTCTTAATATAGGATCGGCAACCTGGATTAGTAGCTGGGGTGGTTAAACCTGATTTGACTTGTGGATAGATTGGGTCAACTCAATCATGACTGATTGGGAAACAAGCACTAAAGATTCAAGACTTAAGTACCACTCTCACTATGACAGAAGAGTTTTTCATACTCCTATTTAACAATGAGCCCAGTGTAAGAAATGCATGAGAACCCTTGATATTTGAGATCGATGACACACACATTAGTGCATGTTAGGGCCAAAACTATTGACTCATTAATTTTGCCCAAATTTTCTATTATGGTCATACTTCATTACTGGACCAGTTGTGTCAGATTAATTTTGCCCCTTTAATTGCTTGACAACTAATCCACCTCCTCTTCTAAAGTTTACTCTTCTTCCTTGCACTCCATATTCTAGTTTGCCATAGCCCTGCTTCGGCTTGAGTAGGTTGTCAATGGGTAACCATTTATCTGCTTCACTTGCTCGTCTGATCCGAAATTTGTGAGCGGGTAATTGATAAACGAGTAATGGGTAAAATAAGTGGGTAATTTTACCCATCTATTTATTATGTGGTAGGGTAATGGGCAACTCCTTATCCATACCCATTACCCAAATCATATATAACGACATAGTTGCTTATGCTGCTCAAGGAGAATGTCTTCATATGAAACATTTTTTACTTTCATTGAAACATTATGTACTTTCATTGTGATACATGAGATAATCTTTTAAGATATTGCATATGCTGCTCACGTTATGCGTGTTGCATAAAGTGTAAATCTTGAAGAGCAAATATAAGTTTTATCCTTCATAAATCACAGTAAGAGAGTAAATGATGAGCAAGGGGATTTTGTGTTGAGTGAGAAGTGGGAATTATGTTTCTTGGTTTTTGATGTCAAGTTCTTTGGTTTTGATAAGTATCTAGTTTTTACTTTGTTATAGTTGATTGGAATTGGTTTGTATATGTAACGAGAATAATCCTATGTCGTTATCTTGTAGCAATTTGGTATGATGAGCGAGGGACTTTGAAGTAATGAAAATTGCTTTCAAGTCTTTTTCTTTTCTTTTTATATAAGTTTATATCATGTGTCAAATGCTTATTATGTTAATTGTTTTTGTACGAATTATGAGGTTTGTGTATGTAATATTTCTCATATTCTTATCGGATTGAACTTATGATACATTAGATAGGCTTTTAAAATTTTTTAATTATTTATGATAGTTTATTTTGTTTTATTTGTTATTATTTCTTGTTTATTGATTTGTTGGCCATTTTCCATTTTCCAAGGCAATAGTACTTCACTTTTCACAAGGTGATAAGTGAGTGTGGGTTCACAGTGAATGAGCACAATCATTATATCTATACTACAATCATTATGTCTATACCTTTTGGGATAGGACTAGGTATATGATGTTGAATCTTTATGTAGATGACATACTCTTAATAGGGAATGACTTAAGTATGATTGTCAGTCTAAAGGAGTGGCTCAAAACCCATTTTGAGATGAAAAACATAGGTGAGGCATCCTACATCCTTAGGATGAAAATTAACATAAATAGAAAGGCTAGAAAGCTTAGTATATCTCAAAAATTATACATAAAGAGCATTCTTAAATGCTTCAATGTCATTGGTTGGAAGACCATTGAATCCCCTACATGCAAGGGAACATTTTTGTCGAAGAATATGGCTCCTCAGACTGAGGAATATAGACTCTGCATGGAGTCATTACTATATGTGTAGGCTATTGGTAGCTTGATATATGTTATGACCTGTATGAGGTAGGGTTGCTGAGTTGTTGCCAGGCACACCTAGGAGTTCAACACTGGGAAAGCGATGAATAGGGTATTTTGGTACATTTTAGGGCCTAAAATTTTAAAACTCACATATTAGGCAGAGTGTTTTTCATTTACTAGATATAGTGATTCAGATTCTGCGGGAGATCCAGATGACAGAAAATCCATTGCTAGATTTGACTTCATGTTTAGAGGCGGGGATATATCGTAGGAAAGCAAAAAAAAAAAGATTGTTTCTAAGTCTACAATGGAAGCCGAGTTTTATGCATGTAGTATTGCAGCTTCCCTAACAATATGGATAAAGAAATTTTTAGAAAGATTGGGGCTAGAAAACTGGACTGATGATCTTGTCCTGATTTATTGCAATAATTTGGAAACCATGTTGACACTTAAGATTGGGGAGATCAGAGCTAGGGGTAAGTACATTGAGGTGCACTATTATTATACTTTCGACATGCTACAAAGAGGAAAAGTGTATGTGCGTCATATTCCTACTGCTGAGATGTTTGCAGATATATTCACTAAGGCCTTAATAACACATATATTTTCTAAGTACGCTCATAGTATTGGTCTTCAATAAGACTAGAACAAGTCGCAATTGGACCATATGAGCTCTTCACCCATAGTGGGGGATGTTGGACTAAGGTATGGGCTCGGGCCCATTTTGGTCTACGTTGTTCATGGTTAGGATTAGCCGGTAGGGGCCACGGGGTCTAAGGCTAGTGGGGGCAGTTGCGCCAACCCCGCATGAGCCATTGTGACATGAAATCTAATGGAACCCACATTCGTCACACGCACACTAGGCATGTAACTAGGATGTGCATTAACACATTATGGGGCCGATTTTATAATTAAATATCGATGGTAGGACCCGTGGTTTGCTAGGGGTCCACTTTGTCTTATGGTTGGCCGTGTATAGGGGGTCCAAGCCCCCGCAGGCTGTGAGGAGTAAAGCCCACTCCCATTATGTCAAACCCTCTAAGAAGAACCCGAAAATTCAGCAAGAGGTCCAACTAATGAAGCGCACTTAGAAGCCCAATATGGAGGTGATTAGAAGGAGCATAAAAGGGGAAGGAGAGGGAGAGGAGAAGCCCGAAGTGGTGAGCCGTCCCCCTCTCCTCTCCTCTCCTCTCTCCCAATATGCCCCCTCTCTCCCTTTGGTTCGGCCTCCTCTCCCTTGGTCTTTGAGAGATCTTTTCTAGCTGCCCCTCTCATCTCCCTCTTCCTTCTCTTAGTGCATGGTGTAAGAGGAGGACTCCCTTGCTTGTGGATTGGTGGCTTCAAGAACAAGTATCGGCTCGCATCCTTGAGGTGATTTTCATCCAAGAAGAGGGTTCAAGAGGGATCTATACATAAAGAGTTGAAGCCCCTTCATTTGCTTAATCGATTGTGTTTCAATTGTGATTGGACCCCAGTGTGAAAGAAAGAGCACGTCCAGGGGCTGATCACCCTAAGGTCAGTCCGTATCTGTTCATTAATTTCGTTTTGATTATTACATGCCCTTGATTACATGTTTTATTATTTATGTAATTATATTTTTATGCTCCTTGTGTAGTTTATTAATAAAAAGATGGAATTTGTATGATCTGCACCTCCCCCTTGCTAAAGAACCGCCACGCTTATGCTAGTTAGCCACTGTACAGAAAGCATTCCTGACCACACCCAGAATTGCCAATCTGCTGAAGAAGTCTCTCCCAATGCTTATCCCACTTCCAACACTTGGCCAACACTTGGCCAGAAAAATGAAACAAGGACAGGTCATGACGGTACAAAATACTCAGAAGGCTGTGTCTCTTAAAATGTAAGAGTACAAGCCACAACTATGTACAACTACGTATGTGGACCTCTCATAGGTTTTGGTCATCTATGTACAACTGGATATATGGACCGGACAAAGGGTTTTGGTCACGACGTTGTTCAAGAAAACATTTATGTTATAACTATCAAATTCACAAGCGGCATGTTGCCTGACCATGAGAGAGACCCCTAAAGCCCCTCAAAGCCACAGCTAACAATACTTAATTTTATTGCAATGCTAACATGAAACTCATCTAATATTTCGCGGATCCTCCCAGACAATGTCATTATCAATAAGATAATCTCTTCTCTAACAATATTGTAATGTCACATCTGACATGCAAAACGGAAGGAAACTTCCTCAACTTAATTACATGATATTTATAAATTGTTAGAATCATTTTAAGATCTGACTACCGTGTGTTGATGTAATGTCGCATGTGACATGCTAAAAGGAAGGAAATTGCCTCTATCTAGTTATGATATTTATATTATTACAATCATTTTGATATCAACGGGGGCTGAAATGGCCAAATTGGATGAAGTGAAATACTCCTCCATCCCATATTAAATGTTTGATTGAATGAACTAAAATTAATTTATTTTGGTTTTTTAATTCAAGCAATTAATATAAGATAGAGGGATTACTACCGTGTGCGGCCCCTCACATGCCAAAAGCAGGCCATGAGCAAGGTATAGGGCCCGTGTGTTGGTATGGGTCTGTATAACATGAATTCGAATGAAATTTCTTCGAGGCAAACTACATTGACTAAGGAATGAAGACTGTCCTTGTTGAAAATCATTAGAAGTGCAATTTCTTACAAAAGTCAGAAAAATAGGATAAATGTGATATAATGTCCAAACTTAGAATCATATCAGATCATCAATCAAATAAGGTTTTCATTTTGAAAAAAAGATAAAATTCTCTCATAAATGGTAAGAAAAGAATGGAACTTGAAGAGGAATTATGGGACACCCCTTATTTTGCCCTCCCTCCCACTCTCTCTCTCTCTTTATTTATATAAATATATATATGTATATATACACACACATATATATATATAGGAAAAAGTTTATCTGAGCCTGGGCTCTATGGGTCGTTGGATTTACATCTGGCGGCCCACAATACTATTAGGCATTTAATCCCATAAGTGTATATATATATATATATATATATATATATATATATATATATCAACACTGACATGTTCGTTAACGACGGTGAAAGTACAAGATACAATTTTTGGGTGGCTACGTTTGTGACACTTCTTTTGAAGGGCTGCAACTAGTTTTAATTTTAAAAATTTTCAGATTTGTGACACTTCAAGAGAAGTGTCACGAATTATCTATTTTTTGTGATGCTTCTCATTAAGCGTAGAAAATTTGTTAGTGTGGGCAAAAATTCACTTGTGCTCGAAATTTTGCAAGTAGGCGAATTTTCGCCAACAGCCTTTTATTCCCTCACAATGTGTCTTCCATGTCCCTGCTACAACTTCGCCCCCATCATCCGCCACTTCCATTTATGTATGTCATCTGCTAGCTTCCTTTGCCACCCCCTACTCTTGGCTCCATAGCTCCCCCTGCAGATCCTAGCTCCCCATTCTCACCCCATTCTCACCCTTTGCCTCTGCTCTGGCTCTGCCTTTCCTTCTCTGGGACTGCCTCCACCCCTCCTTCTCTAGGACCGCATCTGCCCCTCCTCATTCGGGACAACCTCTGCCCCTCTCTAGGACCGCCTTCCCCCACCCACTCCCTGCTCCACAGCTCCCCCCACCCATCCTAGCTCTATAGCGCCCCCTCTATTTTCGGATAGAGTAGAAGCAGTGGAGCCCCTCCTACCTCTACCTTGCTCATCCCGGCTCTCCCCTCCTACTCCCGGTCCCCCCGCCCCAGCTCCCTTTTGGCCTGAGCAAGAGGGGCTTCTCCCCTCCTACTCTAGGCCCTTCTCCCTTGTAACACGCCGAAATTTCAAAGTTTTGAAATTTAAACATTCGGGCCCATTAGCAAGTTTAAGGGCCCAATAATGGTTTTTCTTAAAATTGGACTGATTTGAGCTTGATTCGCTTAGAAAAGCCTAAGATATTTGATAAGGCTCGGAGAGACGAACGTGCCAAGCTCAAGAATGAGTCAATCGGACATGGGAATAGTAGGATATGGCCTCGAGAAACATGTTGTGGGCGGGGCCTACTTTAAATTAGCAAGTAAACATACCCTCGTGTGGTCTTGTTTTGAAGGGTTCATCGATACGAGTCCAATGGTGTAACGTCCCTCGATATTTTCAAATAAAAGAAATAATTTTTTTGAAAACGTAACAAAATTTAATTACAATTGCCAAGGATCACCGTGTACTAAAACAAGTAATTACAACACACTTTGTATAATACAAAAATTTCCAAAATTGGGCATCACATGCCTTTGTACATCAGTCAATACAATAATTTACATAAAGTACAAAAACAATAGTACAATACTGTAATTTAAGGAAATTCTTCGTCGACTCCTTCAGATTCAAGTAATTCACCTGCAGAATTTGAGGGGGGGTGAGTAAATTCATACTCAGTAGGTCGGATTAAGTTCTAAGAATATGCTCCGTGCACATAAGAAAATATCGTACCATTTTCCTTTTTGAAATCATTCAGAAAATTTGAAAACACAATCATAGAATGTTGCGATACCAGACGACTTACACCCGCGCCCATGGGGCGACGTGAGACAGAAAGGAAGGGATTTACCCATGACATCCCAATCCTGTGCGCACCAGATGCCAAATTTGGCGGTATCCAAAATCATAATAATTCTTAGCTCTGAGGAACCGAGAACTATCCAGACGGCACGATTGCCCAAAACTCGGAGGAATTTTTCGAAATGTGGAGATCATTTTAAAGTCAGAGCTTTTGTTTTCAGAAAAGTAGCGGAAGACTTTAAAAACTTTGGCGAGTAAAAATCTCGGCATACGATTAGAATTCAAAGCTACCTACCTATAACACGTGCAAAATATAACGAAATCTCCTCGTAGAGTAAAGAAAGTCCCTCCTTAAGATATCAGCCTTCGAGTGAGAATTTCGGCAGAATAACCACTCCAACGCGTAGAATGCCCTTGATTTAGTAGGGTGGAGCTTTGGAACAGGCCAAAAAGAGTTGGGAATGGTCCGGAAACTGTAAAGAGATGAAAGTGGAAGACTAGGAAAGGGGTACATTTTTTGAGGTCTTAGAGAGGTCGTCTCGAGAAAATAACCCTTTCGGTGCATAGAGCACCCTTGAATTAGTAGGAAACGGGTCTTGGAATGTGAAAATCGGACTAAAAACGGGTCGGGATTGGTGAAAACAGTGAAAGGGGTTGAAAATCGGATGTGGGTGAAAAACTGGCCGGAGAAGGGTTTATATAGGGGAGGAGGGGGTGTTTTCCGGCGGGCGCCGCCGCAGAAAACGGCTGGCGCCAGCGGAACTGTGTGCGCGCGTGACGAATGCACATTCATCACGCGCGCGGTGACAAACGCGCGTTTGTCACCCGAGCGTCCGCCTGTCACGCATGCCGAGCGCGCGTGACGCGTGCGTCGCGCCGCACCGAGCCGAGCCGAAAATATTTTTATTATTTATTTTAATTTCCATAAAAATTCCAAAAATCGTAACTTCCTATCCCGAACTCGGTTTTGCGCGTTCTAGGTACCGTTGAGCTCATATTGATGAGCCCTATGAGACTAGACCGCTTAAGAACCGTTTTACCCGTATTTCAAAAATGGGTCCCGCCAGTTGAACACGTTTCCCAAGGTCGTAACTTTTGTTCCTGACCTCCGATTTATGTGTTTTACGACTTGTTACGCTCGTCTCCACGAGCTCTAACCAACACTTAGAAAATATATAAATAACAAAATTTTATAAGAATATCGTGTTAGAAATTAGGGTTATTACAAATGGTACCAAAAACGCATGACCATGCTTTGACAATAGCTTAAAAGGCACTACGCACATTGATCGTTTATAATTAAACCCTTTGCAAGTGTACAAGGTAATTGTACTAGGATGAGTATTTAAGGGTTGTCGAACCTCAGGGACGGATGAATTATTACTAAATCTAAAGTGGAATTTACTGATTGAAAACTAAAAAGAACATAAACTTTAATTAAACAAAAGAAAGAATAAACTATATCAAAAGTAAGAGACTAATATGATAGATTTTACTTAGGAAATCGAATCCACTATAGAACCATAACAATTCCTTAACTTTTAATCTAAATCTAGTGTGAATATGAGCAAGTATTCTCAGCTACAAGCTAGAATTACTTCAGAAAGAATCATTAATTAATTTCCATGGCATGAACTATCTTCGACAATAGCACGAATCATCTACACTAAATAGCTATAGGCATGACCCGTCTAATCTTAGTATAACTCATCCAAGTCCTTAATTATCTGAACATTAAAACTATTGTATGACCATCTCATCTAAATCACAAAAATTAGAATTGATGCAAATATCAAAACCACATCAATCTATCATCTACAAGACAATAAATCAACATAGATTTGAATAAACATTAAAAGCTCTTCCATTAAAAAGGAAATCATTATCATACAATTATCATAATTCACAACTGAGATCTAAATTAAAAAGAAAAGAAACTGAAACTTATCTATAGCTTCATCAACTCCTAAGTAAAAGAAAAGTTTAGCCTTCCATTGTAGAAGAAAGCACTTGAATCTCCATTGAAAGCTTTGGGTTTTTCTTCATCTTCTTCTTCCTTCTTCTCTTCAGAAAATCTACTTGTTAACATCTAATTTCGTGCCAAATATATCTTTTTATAGGCATAAGATCCGTAAGAAAGAGTCCAATATGAAAAAGACTCAAAACTGACTGAAATAAGGAAACTGCGCGTTATCCCGTTCGAACGCCCTGCATGCCTGTTCGAACGCTTGAACTGAATTTTCTTCAAATTTACGTGTAACCGATCGATCGGTAAGTGAGGCCGATCGAACGCCAATGAAGAATTCTGCAAAATAAGCCAATTTAATTCAAATTACCATAGAAGCTTTTTCTAACCTAATTAAATTTAATATCTAATTATTTAACCTATATTAACACTTAAATGAGACTAGACAGTAAAATAATTAAGGGTAAAATAACGTATAAATTATACTTATCACACATGCTTTCCTAACACCTAATCATAGATCCAAACTGAAATTATGAGTGAAAACCATTGGGAACCTTCATTCAAATCAAGTGAAATCTCATACTCAATTCATAAGCATATTCAGAGGAGGGGGGGAGCGGGAGGACGGCGGCACCATCCTCCGACCCCCACCACCTCTTGGTCCCCCCTCTCCCTGGCTCCGCCCCCTCCTTCCCCCCCTCTCCTCTGAAAATTAGAGGAAGGGGGGGCAGAAGGGGGGGGGGGGGGGGGGGGGCAGAGCAAGGGGAGAGGGAGGACAGCGGCCGTCCTATCCTCTCCTCTCTATCTTCAAATACTTTATAATTAAAAAATTTCTCTCTCTCCT
Organism: Saururus chinensis; assembly: GCA_035235625.1. Lineage (NCBI taxonomy): Eukaryota > Viridiplantae > Streptophyta > Magnoliopsida > Piperales > Saururaceae > Saururus > Saururus chinensis. The sequence goes on from CP141147.1 coordinate 2,344,509, forward strand.
CACTCTCTCTCTACACTCTCTCTATCTTCTCTCTCTCTTCCCTCTTTCTCTCTCCCCTCTTTCTCTCCCCTCTCTTCTCTCTCTCCTCTCCTCTCTTCTCTCTCCCTCCCTCCCTCTCTCTTCATCTCTCTCTCCCCCTCTCTTTTCTATTAATTTTAAAAAAAATCAAAAACACTATTCACGACGCATAACGCTATGTGTCGCTACTATGCGATGTAGTAGCAACGCATAGTTAGATGTGTCGCTACTACCTTAGGGTAGTACTGACGCATATCTCTATGCGGTAGTAGTGATGCTTCAATCTATGCGTCGCTAATAATATTTTTTAATGTTTTAATTATTTTAAAATAATTTATAATTAAAAAAATTCTCTCTCTCCTCACACACACACACACTCTCTCTCTCTCTACACTCACTCTCTCTACCCTCTCTTCCCTCTTTCTATCTCTTCTCTCTCCCCTCTTTCCCTCTCCTCTCTCTCTCCCCTTTCCTCTCTTTCCTCTCTCTCCCCTTTCCTCTCTCTCCCCTTTCCTCTCTCTCCTCTCTCTCTCTCTCGTCCTCTATGTCCCCCATCTCTCTTTTCTATTAATTTTTTTTAAAATCGAAAAAACTATTCGAGACTCATAATGCTATGCGTCGCTACTATGTGATGTAGTAGTGACACATAGTTCAATGCATCACTACTACCATAGGTTAGTAGCGACACAAATCGCTGTGTCGATGCTTCAATCTATGCGTTCCTAATATTATTTTTTAATGTTTTACATTTTTAAAATAATTTATAACTAAAAAATATTCTCTCTCTACCCTCTCTCCCCTATTTCTCTCTCTTCTCTCTCCCCTCTTTCTCGCTCCTCTCTCTGTCCTCTCTCTCTTCCCTCTCCTCTCTCCCCTCTCCTCTATTTCCTCTCTCTCTTTCCTCTCTCTCTCTCCTCTTCTCTCTCTCCCTCCTCTCTCTCTACCCTCTCTCCTCTCTTTCTCTCTCTTCTCTCTCTTCTCTCTCTACACTCTATCTCTTCTCTCTCTTTCTTCATCTCTCTCCCTCACCCTCTCCTCAGCCTCTCTCTCTTGCCTCTTCCTCTCTCTATCTCTGTGTTCTCCTTCTCTCTATCTCTCTCTCTCTCCCTCACCCTCTCTCCCTTGCCTCTTCCTCTCTCTATCTCTCTGTTCTCCTTCGCTCTATCTCTCTCTCTCCCCTCTCTCTCTCTCTTTAAGAAAATTTAATAAATAAAATATATTATATATAAATAGTGAATGTTTAATCTATTATTAAAACTACATTTTATTGAAATTTTAATATTTATTTATTATATATACAAATAGTAAATACCTAAAAAATTATATTATATTAAGAAGTTAATTTTTTTAATATTTATTTATTAAATAAAATTAATTAGTAAAGCTAATAGCGACATTTGTAGACAAGTGTCGCTATTATCAATACTATTTGCGACGTATATTTACCGGCGTTGTTAATAGTTACAAATTTTTATTTTTTTCATTTGAAATTTATTACTATTAGTGACACTTTTATTAAACGTCGCTAATAGTATACGTATTAGCTACGCTTAAGAAAAAGCGTCGCTAATAGTTATGAATTTTTTTTCTTTTTTTTAAGTGTATATCATTTAGCGACGCTTAGTGCACGCGCCACTGATAGCGTAACTATGAGCGACGTTTATTTTACAGCGTCGCTAATATAGTTCGTATTAGCGACGCTTTAAGGTAAGCATCACTAATACGTGGCTATTAACGACACATATGATTTTGCGTCGCTAATAGTTTATTTTTTGGCATCGATTTTGTATACGTCGTAAATAGTTATTTTTAGCGACGCTTGTATATGTGTCGCTAATAAATACGCAGCAAATAGTACATTTTGTTGTAGTGGCTCTACATCGTAGAGGGGTCCATTTTTCGAGTGAGCTACTCTAAAGGGGGGAAATGACCCGGGGTAAGGAGAGGCTATGTCCGCCGCTTTCAGGCTAGGAGAATGAATTTGTCTTAGAACAAGAGGAGGCTCCATTTGCCGCTTTCGAACCAGAAGGAGAAATTGGCCAGACACTAGGGGAGACTTTGTTTGCTGCTCTCGAGCCCAAAAGGAGATCTTGTCCTGGTGCGAGAGGAGTCTCTGTCCACCGCTTGTTAACCCAGGAATGAGACAAGGCTCCAACCGCCGGCCGTTACTACGGTCAATTTAAAGAGTGAAGGGTAGGTGGTTTTAAGCTCTAATTCTGTTCTATGACAAGGTGTTATATTTCGTAATTTACTCGTCTTTAAAATAAAATATTATTTTTAAAAATGATGATATTTATTAGAGGTCGGGCGAACGCTAAGATAATAACGTATCATACACCTCTAAGATGTATTTTATCGTGATATATTTTTTAAAATATTATTATTATTTGAAATACATTTACGAATGATTTGACCGGATTTGAAGGGTAGTTATTTGGTATAAAGCCCAAAAACTATGATCATTTTTTAAGGATAGCTATTTGGTACAAAGTCCAAAAGCTATCGGAGTTATGATTCCTAAGTACCACCTATTAATAGCATATGACGCACCCATAAAGTTGGATATTGTGGGAAGATCCTTTTTATTTTAATCTCGTTGTCCCATGAGCACGGGTGTATGTCGCTCTATATTGGTAACATTATGTGAATGATGTTTTATTCGATTTTGAATTATTTATCGGATTATGGTTATGAACGATTTATCCAAGTTTATGAGGTTCTATAAAGAACTATTTTATCTGAGTTTTTATATAAGAAGTGTGTTGGATTCTGATAATCAATTATATGATTTTGAGTCAACTTTTGAATATAAAATATTATGAGATTTTTATTTATGCTTTATATTTTAACATGCTAATATAATTTAACTATATCTACTAAGTATATTTATACTTACCCACCCCTAGATGCTCCAGGTCCGAACAGAGAAGATGACACTAATGAAAATGGTGCTACATCCCCCTCAGCCTGGCCCCCCGCCCCAGCTCACTTCCAGCCAGACTAGAAGGAGCTCCGCCCCTCCTTCCATATCACACCCCCGTTAAACTACCTTTCAAAATTTTATATTTTTTTGATAATATTTTAATTAGTGATGCCCTTAATAGGGTGAAATTAATTTTTTTTATTTTTCATGTTATTAGCAACACACTTATAGAGTGTCACTAGTAGTATTAAAGTAAGTTTTTTAATATTCTTATGTTAAAATATTTTTTATTACTACACTTTGAATAGTATCGCTAATATGTGTTTCTTTATTTTATTTTTTCTGTTTTTTTAAATTTAGTAAATATAATATTAGTGACACTTTTTAGAGTGTCACAAATAAAAAACTTGTAGCAATGCAGAAATATAGCATCGCTTTTAGCAGTACTATTGATGACGCTTTTTTATATGCATCGTTAATGGGCAGTTGTGACTGCGCTATTAATGATGCTTTTTGCGAGGCCATTTGAGTAACACCAATAGTCATTAGCGATGCTTAAGTATCACCAATAGTCATTGGAGATGCTTTTATGACTATTAGTGACTCTTAAAAGTGTCATTAATAGTATTTTTCATGTAGTGAGATTTTAGAAATCTTTAAGAGATAAGATAGAATGAGAATTTGGAGTTGCCTAATGTATCTCGGATATGAGTCATATCTCACATATCTAAACTTTGATTCACGTGATCTATGCTGATTTAGAAAGATAACAAAAAGTTATAAAAGTTTGTCTCTAGAAAGTATCTTCATATCTAAACTTTTTAAGGTAAAAAAATATGTACCAGTTAGAGACAAGATTAGGAAGGACTATGAGGACAGGTATAACTAGGGCATCCACCCCTTTTCTCTATAAATGGAGCCCTTGTCCCCTCCATTTTGAGAACTTTTTTGAGAGCAGTGGCAAACTGGATATACTTAGGGGCAGTATCGAGCTTGCCCACATTTATAAATATGCGTGATAAGCCCACATAAGGCACCAAACGTAGTATCTAGAAGGCAGCTCGTTATATATGTATTGCCCTCTTATGTATGTAGACCAGTCATAGGGTTTTGGTCACGAAGTTGTTCAAGATAACATTGTAAATTCACAAGTGGCTTGCTGCTTGGCCATGAGAGAGCCCTAAGGCCACTCAAAGTCACACCTAACAATACTTAATTTAATTGCATTGCTAACATGGACCTCACCCAACATTTCAAGTATCCTCCCATACAATGCCGTTATCAATAAGATAATCTTCTCTTACAATGTTGTTATAATGTCACATCTGACATGATAAACCGAAGGAAACTCCCTCAACTTAATTACATGATATTTATAAATTATTTGAATCATTTTAATACCTGACTATCGTGCGTTGACATAATTTCGCATGTGACATCCTAAAAGGAAGGAAATGTCCTCCATTTAGTTACATGTTATTTATATTGTTAGAATCAATTTAATATCAACAAGGTCTATATGGCCAACAAATTGGATGAAGTGAAATGCTCCTCCATTTTATATTAAATGTTTGATTGAATGAACACTAATTAATTCATTTTGGTTTTCTAATCTAAGCAATTAATATCAGACAGAGAGATTACTACCGTGTCACCCCTCGCTTGCCGAAAGTAGGTCATGATGAAGGCATAGGGCCCATGTATTGGTATGGGCAGGTATAACGTGAAGTCAAATGAAATTTCGTCGAGACAAACTACATTAACTCAGGAATGAAGACAGGTCCTTGTTGAAAATAAATAGAAGTGCAATTTCTTGCAAAAGTCGAGATGGACTACATTAATTCAGGAATGAAGACCGGTCCCCATTGAAAATCAATAGAAGCGCAATTTCTTGGAAAAGTCGGGCATAACAGATCATCAATCAAATAAGGTTTTTAGTGAGAAAGAAAGAAAAAATTCTCTCATAAATGGTAAGAAAAGAATGGAAGTTGAAAAGGAATTATGGGACACCCCGAATTTCTCCCTCCCTACCTCCCCCCCCCCCCCCCCCCCCTCCTACCTCTCTATATATATGTATCTATATATGTCTGTATGTTGACATTTGACATGTTAGTGAGCAGCGGCAAAACTGCAAGATAGAATTATGATGGGAAACGTATGTGGTTACATACTTACAAAACATGTTAGTGAGCAGCGGCAAAACTGCAAGATAGAATTATGATGGGAAACGTATGTGGTTACATACTTACAACCCTGGGAGATGTTACTCACTTTATAAAGGGCAAGAATCACATGCTTTAACTGATTTGAAGTATCGAAAAAATTCCAAATAAGTTCCAAATAAGAGTGGAGGACTTTCATCCGGGAGTGTATGAGACAATGAGCCAAAAGAGAGAAGTGTGGGATTGAAGGTCGTACTGCTCACCTTGTAAGTATGGACTGTTTAGACTAGTTGCTTATAGTCGTAAGCATGTCTAGTAAATTGTTGTGATGTTATGAGATTTTACCATGCTTTATAAAAATGATGGTGGCTATGAATCATGTGGATTTAACTTCTATAATTATTATTTAAATTGGAGGTTTTATTGTTTAAATGCAATAGTAATCATGTTTTCTAAAAGGGGATGTTTTGAGCACTAGTGCGGTCTCTCCATTTTTTATATCTTGATCATTAATGTGACCATTGACACATCGGTGATGCATCAGTGGTTGGAGAAAGATGAACAATAATAGCAAGGACACTTTGGTATGTGTTGGTGTTATACTGGACATAAGCAGTAAAACTGACATATTAGTGACGACATCAGCAAGTTGGTCTCTCACATTCTACTCACTGCCGTTAGGGGTTCAACATGTTAATAAGGGTGTATCTAGCCATCATTACCTACATTGACAAACTTATGGGTCTACGAATGGTGCATTAGGTTATGGTTTTTAAGTAAGGTTTCTACCATTGTTTATGTTATTCATGAGATTTATAATATCATGATTTACTTGCATAATGAGTATATAAATACATGATCGAATAACATGTATGATAGTACTAGGGTAAGTAACTCTATGTTTGATCCTTATAAAGTGTAAATGTCCTTTGACCTTAATACTTAAGCGCATATAGGCCTTGGGTTGGGTTGACTCCAAAATGAATCCTTAGCCAAGTGTAGATTCAAGATTGAGGCTTGACTAAAGGGTCTCTTGCTCGACAAAGGATTGGGAGTTCTTTATGTACTGACACTCCCTTGGTTTGAGAGTTAGGTTCGAACAAGTTATAACATTAAAATGTGAATGACCCAGTACAACGTAACAAAAGAGGTCTCAATTATCATAGTAGTCAGGAATCTCGACTACTTGGGTCCAAGAGCCATTTTGGGGCTTCACTTCATAACATTGATTAAGCTGAGAAAGATTCTTCAGCATAAGATTAAAGTTTAGTGTAGTGGTGTACTGTATAAAGAAGCCTGGTGTACTCCTTGATGTAGCCACAAAATCATAGTGACCATTTATCTTCTCTTTTACTTGATATAGTTAGGTTGAATATGAACTATAATAAATTGGTTTATTTCTGCATCGTTAAACTATCTACTTATATTGGTTCTTTTTCATTCAGCTCACTTGGTATATTCATATGCTCAACAACCTTATGCTCACTTGGTATATTCATATGCTCAACAACCTTATGGTCCAAGTGTGGCATGTGGAAGACATTTGTAACAATGGAATGACATGTGCGTAGTGTTGATTTCCTTTGCTGCATAGATTTATTTATAATTCTTCTTAGAAGAGAATTGTAGGCACATGGGTGTGCCATTTATTTCAACTTTTGATTAAATTAGTGTATATTGGCATACATATGTTCATCTTATTTTTAACTTAGTTGATTACTCATGTAATTTTTCTATTACAAATTGCATCGGATTGCGAAAGCGGGTACTCATGCCCCGAAAGGTTTCAAAATTTGAATATTTTTACTTTTAATTTCTCATGATTTACACAATACGCTACAATCGTATTCTATATTAATCGCATATTTATTTTAAAAAATATATATCTACATGTGTAAATTTTAACAACCTAAAATCAAAGGAATGATGGTATGCATTTTGATAAACACATGCACCAAAATATAAAATAATAGCAACATGATCTCAATAAAAATATGAACTTTATTGGATGATAAATGTGTCATATACTTAGCAATAAACATAATTCAAACCATAGACACACAGCCTATTCATTATCTTAATGGAAATCATACAAAATTAGAAGAAAAAAAAACTCATCTCTTGCTAGCGATGGTAGTAGTGGCAGCCTCTTCCATCTTCTTTCCCTTCTCCTCGGCGATGGTAGTAGTTGCAGCCTCTTCCTTCTTCTTCTTTCCCTTCTCCTCCCTCTTTTCTACTGCTCTCAAAAAGTTCTCTAAATGGATGGGACAAGGTCACTATTTATAGAGAAAAATGGGTGGATGCCCTAGTTACACCTGTCCTCAGAGTCCTTCCTAATCTTGGCTTTAACTTGTACATACTTTTTTAGCTTAAATAGTTGAGATATGAAGATACTCTCAGAGACAAACTTTTATAACTTTTTGTTATCTTTCTAAACAATCATAGATCATGTCAATCGGAGTTTGAATATGTGAGATATGGCTCATATACCGAGATACATTATGCAGATTCCAAATTTTCATTCCATTTTATCTCTCAAAGATTTCTAAAATCTCATTACATAAAAAATATTATTAGTGACGCTTTTAAAAGTCACTAATAGTGCTAAAAGCCACACTAATGATTATTTGTGATGCTTAAAAGGCGTCACTAAAAGTGTTGTTAATAGTGCAATTACAACTGCTCATCAGCGACATATATGAAAAGGCATCACTAAACTAGTAGTGAGGCATTATTTTTGCATTGCTATAAGTTTTTATTTGTGATGCTGTAAAAAGCATCACTAATACTATATCATTAGCGACGCTCTGTAAAACATCGCTACTAAAAGAAATTTTTTAAAAATAAAAAATTGAAATAAATAATCCTTATTAGCAACACCTTTCAAAGTGTCATAATAAAATAAAAAAATATTAAAAAATACTTTAACATAAGAATATTAAAAAAATTACTTTAACACTATTAGCGACACTCTATAAGCACGTCACTAATAACATGAAAAATAAAAAATATAATTTCACCCTATTTGCTATGCTCTTAAAGTGCATCACTAATAAAACAAGTTATCAAAGAAAAAACCGTAGGAGGCAGTTTAACAGGGGCCGGGGGGGCTGGGAGGAGGGGTGGAGTCCCATCTGCTATGGCTGGAAGTGAGCTGGGGCAAGGGCCTGGAGGAGGAGGGGCGAAGCCCCTCTTGCTCAGGCTGGAAGGGAGCTAGGGCAGGGGGGAGTAGGAGGGGTGAGCCTGTCTAGAGGAATGTGCAAGGGAGGAGGTAGGAGGGGCTCCACTACTCTTGTTCTGTACTGAAACAGAGGGAGGAGCTATGGAGCCGGGATGGGTGGGGGAGCTGTGGAGCCGGAAGCGGGCGAGGGAAGGCAGTCCTAGAGGAGGAGGGGCAGAGGCAGTCCCGGAGAAGGAGGGGTGGAGCTAAAGCAGAGGTAAAAGGAGGGGCACAAGGGGGAGCTAGGATGGGCTAGGGAAGTTGTGGAGCCAAGAGTGGGGGGTATTGATGGCAGCTAGCGGACATCAGACGGAAATGGAAGCAGCAGATGACGGGGGTAAAGTTGGAGTGGGGACATGGAAGACACGGTATGCTGGGGTAAAAGGGGGCGGGAGAAAATTTGCCTCCTTGCTAAATTTCGGGCATAGAGAAATTTCCGCCTACGCAATGAAATTGGCTATGCTTAATTAGAAGCATCACAAAAAATAGATAATTTGCTACGCTTCTCTTGAAGCGTCATAAATTTGAATTTTTTGTAAAAATATAACTACTTGTGGTGCTTCAAAGAAGTGTCACAAACGTAACCACTCATGTTTCCCATCATAATTGTATCTTACAGTTTTGCTGCCGCTCACTAACATGTTGGTGTCGATATATATGTATGTATATATAGGGGGGGGGGGGGGGCCCATATTTCCTCTTCAAGTTCCATTCTTTTCTTACCATTTATGAGAGAATTTTATCTTTCTTTCCCACTGAAAACCTTATTTGATTTATGATCTGATATAATTCTAAGTTTGGACATTATATCACATTTATCCTATTTCCCAACTTTTGCTAGAAATTGCACTTCTATATATTTTCAACAAGGATGAGTCAATGTAGTTTGTCTTGAAGAAATTTCATTCGAATTCATGTTATGCTGGCCCATACCAACACACGGGCACTATGCCTTGATCATGACCTACTTTCGCCAAGTGAAGGGCAACACCCATTAGTTATCCCTCTGTCCAATATTAATTGCTTGGATTAAAAAATCAAAGTGAATTAATTTGAGTTCATTCGATCAAACATTTAATATGGGATGGAGGAGTATTTCACTTCATCGAATCTGTTGGCCATTTAGGCCCCGTTGATATCAAAATGCTTCTAACAATATAAATATCATAACTAAATAGAGGCAATTTCCTTCCTTTTAGCATGTCACATGTGACATTACATCAACGCGCGATAGTCAGATCTTAAAATGATTATAACAATTTATAAATATCATGTAATTAAGTTGATGTTGTTTCCTTCAGTTTTGCATGTCAGATATGACATTACAACAATCTAAGAGAAGAGATTATCTTATTGATAATGACATTGTATGGGAAGATCCGCGAAATATTAGGTGAGTTTCATGTTAGCATTGTAATTAAATTAAATATTGTTAGGCGTGGCTTTGAGGGGCTTTAAGGCTCTCTCTCAAGGTCAGGCAGCAGGCCACTTGTGAATTTGATATTTATAACATAACTGTTTTCTTGATCGACCACTTGGGACTTACTTACGAGGTAAATAAGACTTATTTAGTGATGGACACATGACATGAAAAAAAACAGACAGAGAAGAACTGATAGCGCCTGCTCAAGGAATCAATTTCAGGATTAGTAATAAATAAAATGTTCACCAGGTTTATGCATCTAGTGTTTTAAATTCCATATGATTATAGCAAGGAAAATTTTCCAATCTATTGTTAGCGAAGAAGACTTTTTCTAATGTATACATCCAATACGTACATGGAGCCTTAGTTAGATTATTGACTATATATAATTACTCGTGTTCTAATTTTAATAATCCTGATAGTATATATTCACAATTTTCCTCCATTGTTCATTCCATGCATTAAATCCGGACTTGTACAGGCCGCGGTTGAAACTTTACTACCCAACCATAGAGGTGGCAAATAATATTAGTACCTGCAACACTTATTAATAAAGTATGGCAAACACTATTCGTGCCCCCGCTAGAAAAAATATTTGTGATCTATATATGCAAATGTCATAAATAACATGAGTTATTTGCGACGTTTACATCATTGTGTTTCCAATATGATACGGTAATTGTGACATATAGATATATACATTACAAAAAACAATATTTTATTTTGTCATAAATAACACTATTTATTTGCAATGTATATTATTAGGATGAGAAGTCTCTCATCCCCCACTTTATCCGGCCCACCCCACCTTTATACAGTCGGTGGATATCTACCGACCCAATATACACTGACAGTAGATATCTACCGACTGTGCTAAGGGGGTGGGCAGGATAAAGTGAGGGGTGGCAGACTTCTCATATTATTATATATACGTTGCAAATAACTTATGTTATTTATGACATAAAGATTTAATTTGTTTAATAATCTAAATTATTTGTGACGTTTATAACTATACATCGCAAATAACATGTTATTCACAATGTCTACTTATATTTGTCACATATAATATATTATATATTAAATATATTTTATAACCCTCAATAAATTATATTTATATATTAAAAAATTTAGTTTATGTTAATTAGATTAAAAATTATGTTATTTAATACTTCAATATATAATAAATAATTTTAAAAAATTAAATTAATTTCTTAAGTCCCACACTAAGAGAAAAATACTATTAACAATGCTTCGTGAAATCATCGCTAATGACTATTATTGATGCTTAAAAAGCATCACTAAATGAGTCAAAAAATTTACCGTCGATACTAGTTATTAGCAATGCATATGAAAAAGCGCCGCTAATAGTACTTCTATTAGAGACGCTTTTTTGTGTTGCTAATATTTCTTTAAATGCTTTATAAAGTGTCGCTAATATAAAAAAATATAGCGACGCTTTTAGATGTGTCAATAATAAAAAATAAAAAAATCTTATGAGTGACACTTTTTAAAGCATTGCTAATAAAGACACTAATAAGGAAAATAAAATAAAAATCACCCTATGAGCATCGCTTTTAAAAGCATTGTTGATAACAAAAATAATTAAAAAATGAAACTAGGGAGAGCCCCATATTTCGGTGCATTTCCCCCGACAGGGGTCTGGGAGCAAGTAGAGGGGGAGGTGCTGATCCAGCACCAAGGGGAGGGATAGTGGAATGGTGGAACAACGGGGGGGGGGGGGGGGGGGAGAGAGGGGGAGGGGCGATGAAGCCAGATCTGGCACCCTCTACCTCTGACGCCAGAATGCAAAGGGATGAGGCGAACAAAGGAATGGGGGAGGGGAGCAGCAGGGAAGGGGGGAGCCAGAAAGGAGAGAGGGGTCAAGTGTTGTGCAGTCACCTGTAAAGAACTAGCCGCACAGAGGCTCTATCGTGCCCTACAATCGCCATCTCCTCTTCACTGCTCTGGGGAGGAGGGGGAGCACGAGGGTGGCTGGACAGAGGGACGGGAGCCTATCAATAGCATTGGAGCGACCCTCCTGTTTTGGTACCAGATTTAGAAGGAGAGGAGAGGGAGCAGGAAGGAAGACGGAAGTGTGGGTTTTAACAAGCGAAATTGCACGTCATCATGAGCGTTGCAAAAACTTGGTTGTTTGCAACACTTCTGAAGAAATGTCACAATATGTAACACGGCCCCGTGATTTATATTTATGACGCTTTGTGCGAAGCATCACAAATAGTATAACATTTGCATCGCTTTTCACGAAGCGTGGTAAATAGCATGCATATTTACAACTCTTAAAAAAGCATCACAAATACGGCCCCTATTTACAACACTTCTCCAAAAGCATTGAAAATAGTACATATTTAAATACTTTTAAAATTTTATTCTATCTTCTCTCTATTCACTTTCCTCTCTCTCCTCTCTATCTCACTCTTTCTTCTCTCTTCTCTCTCTCCTCTTTGTCTTTCTCTTTTCTCTCCTATCTCTCTATCGCTCTTCTCTCCTCTCTGTGCCTTTCTCTTTCCTCTTTCTCCCTCCTCTCTTAATTCTCTATCCTCTATTCATTCTCTATCTCTCTTCTCTCTCCACTCTCTTATCACTCTCTCTTTGGTCTCTCCCTTTCTTCTCTTCTCTCTCCTCTTTCCTTTCTCTCCTCTCCTCTCTCTCCATCCTCTCTTCTCTCTCTTTCTCTCGTGGAAGGAGGATCTGTGTGTAGTGGACCCAAAATTAAACCTAATGTTATTGAGATGCTCCCATCTTTTTATGGGCTTAATAATGAAAACCCATATCACACCTAAACGACTTCTTGGAATTATGCCAACCTTCAAGCTAATTGACATGACTGGTGAGGCTGCCATATTTCCCTTTCACATTGAAAGACAAGGTTAAAGAATGTCTCCACTTATTAGAACCGGAAGCAACCACAACATGGGCACACATGAAATAAGAGTTTCTTAAAAAATATTTTCCAAAGGCAAGACCAACCAAATACGCAAGGTCATAACCATTTTTGCTCAACTTCTCACTAAACACTTCCATGGGAGTTAGGATAGACTTAAGGGCCTTTTTAGATGTCTTCATCATGTTGTCCCTAAGAGACAATTACTTCTACATTTCTATGAGGGTCTTACCTAACAAAGCCACCATCTAGTTGATGTGAATTGTGGGGGTACATTTTTTGTTGAAAAATGAAAATGAGGCATGTAAACTTTTTGAGGACTTAAAAATTTCCTTCAACATGCTATCTTAAATAGAAATGTAAGTGGGTCAACCTCTTCAAATAATGCCCCGTCTAGAGGTGGCTTGTGTGAAGTCAAGAATCGAGAGAACTTTTTCTCCAAAGTTGATACTTTGAGTAGGAAATTAGACCTTCTTATGACTTCTACCCATCAACCCGCTCCCCTCACTCATGATGCATGCATCATTTGTCTTAGTCCTGTCCCTCTACACTTTAATTCTCTGAGCTTGTCTAAAATCATGTCAATGCCACCGAAGCCTTCCCTAGTGCCAAGGATAATATTTTCTCTAACACATACCCATGGGTAGAGGAATCACCATAACTTTTTCTAGTTGACATCAAACCAAGGTGCTATGGGCAAGCAACCCAAGTTCCACTAGTCCATTTCCACCAACCTCAAGTGAAACCCCCATATGCCCAATGCATTTCAAATACAGGGTCTTGAGTACCTTGAAAGGCCTTCAATCTCAATCCCAACTTCTACACAATCTAAGACTACTTTTGAGGGATCATATATCCCTTGGGCACTATTTCCTTAGTGTCTTGACCCGGCCTTGCCCTGTAGCAAGAGCACGGCTTAGATAGATGAGATTTTTGAGACTTTTAAATAAGTTAAAATTAATCTCCCCCTCCTAGATGTCATTAAGCAAGTCCTCGCTTACACTAAGTAAAAATATAGGACCCATGTGTCAAAAAAGGTCTTTTTCACTGAGCAAGTCAGCTTCTTTTGCAATTTTACACCCTACGTATGCTTAAGGACAATGGAGTGCCCACTATTTCTTATGTCATTGGAGATCATTCCATCCAAAAAGACCTCCTTGAACTTTGTGCAAGTGTCAACCTACTCCCTTAGTGTATGAGCAATTAGGTTTAGGAAACTTCCAGCCCATGTTGATTACTCTTCAGTTAGCCAACCATTAGGTGCATGAACCCCAGGAAGTCATTGTAGATGACTTAGATGGTGTCTAACAGTTCTTCTTCCCTATTGACTTTCTTGTCTTAAATGTGAAACTTATCTTTAATTCCACACATTACATCCCCGTAATTCTAAGTTGCCCCTTCCTTGTCACAGTTAACGTATGTATCACTTGTCAGATGGGGGTGATGGAGTTGCCATTTGGAAATATGAAGATACAACTCAATGTGTTTAATGCTTCTAACTATTCTTATTGAGTGTGACTCCAATGTTTTATGGTTGACTAATTAGACGACTTAGTCAATGAAGCCCTCTCTCTTACCTTAATGGGAGATGCACTTGAAACTACTTAACCATACCTTGGGCTAGAGGAGTTTGCTAGAGACCTATCTTTAGAGGAGACCCACAACCAACTATTGGCTGCCATTGTCTTGGAATCTTCCTCTTCTAGACTCAAGGCCGAGCCCCTACCTATCTCAGCTGCCCCACCCCTTAAGCCTTCTATTTAGTCTCCACCAATGTTTGAGTTGAAGAACCTACCCAAGTCTCTCAAATACACCTTCTTGAGATCCGAGGATACTCTCCCCATGATTATTTCCTCTCTCTTGACTAGTACCAAATTCTATAAACTACTTACAGTCCTTGTTACACATAGGAAAGCTAAAGGTTGGATGGTAGCTAACCTTGGCAGGTTGACCTGTCCATTTTCATTCATAGGATCCACCTAGAGGACAAGGCTAAACCTTCTAGAGAAGGACAACAAAGCTTGAAACCTAACATGGTGGTGAACATGAAGGAGGTGTCAAGCTTTTAGATACATGTATCATATACCCCATCTCTGATAGTGAGTGGGTGAGCCCCATCTAGGTTGTTCCCAAAAAGTTTGGGACTCAGCATCAAGCCAAATTCGTCAAAAGAGTTAGTTCATACACAGGAAAACACAAGGTTGAGAGTGTATATAGACATACCAAAAATTGAATTCTATGACCCAAAAGGACTATGTTTCCTTGCCATTCATTAACCTAATATTAGATAAACTAATAGTTTAGGATTTCTATTATTTTCTAGATGGTTACTCAAGGTATAACCAAGTACCCATGTTTTCGAGGGATCAGGAGAAGACCACCTTCACCTGTCCATTTGGTACATTCATTTATAGACATATGCCATTTGGTTAAATTAATTATCCTCCTACGTTTCAACATTACATTATGTTTATATTTATCAATATAATTGTTAGATTTTTATAAGTTTCTAGGGACAATTTTTTTGTTTTTAGTTCCTCGTTTTATGAGTGTCTCAATAATTTATCCTTGTGCTTAAACAATGTGTGGTTCGATAACCCTTAATACTTATCTTCATATAATTGCCTTGTACACTTATAAAGGGTTTAATTATAAACAATCAAAGCCTGATATGTGGTTAATTGATAGCAAGTTTAATTTAGTTATATATATAAATTCTATGTGGTTGAGGTCACATCTGTAGTCTTTATCTCTCTAAGATAATTGGACTATAGTCAATATGGTGATCCCCTAATTAGTAGATGGATATTAAACTATCAAAATCAATGGGTATGTGTAAACATTGATTGTATAGACTTTACATAGATGTTTATTGCAATGCTAGTTTGGTGCATTAATTTTCCATTAATTTTGGCATAATTAGATGTATATCCATGTGTACTCTGTGAACATTTGTGCTTGCACGTGCTCTAGGCATAACATATACGTGTGAAGGTCTACTTTTCACACCTTGACTACCAAAATGCTTGAGGAACACGTACGATGAGACATATATAGAGTATAGTCACCTCGGTTTACATTGAGATGAAGTTTTATTATATTATTTTGTGTAATATTTACTATTTGAATATATAATATATAATAAATAAAAATAAGAAATATTATGCCTTACTATAATGAATTTAATTACATATATTATGGGGCAGCATCAAATGCCTGCATTTATAATATCTTTGTATAAACACAAGTAGCGTGCTGCTTGACCATGAGAGAGAAACAAATCTACACATAAGAATATTTAATTTAATCACAATGCTAACATGAACCTCCCCAAATATTTTTACGAATTCTCGCATTTACATTATCAATAAGATAATCATGTCTCTTACATGCATGAAAGGCCGTATCGGTCGATACTGATACGGTATGAGGGGCGATACGCCCCCCACACGTATCTTCAATATGTACTGGTCGTACCATATCGATACGGCCGTTACACATCGATACTCTAATATTTTAATATTTTTTATTTTAAAAATTAATTTTTTTATTTAAATTCAACCTCTTCTAATGATGATGTTTTTATTATATGAAAAATATTTTTAAAAAAATTATATGAGATCAATATAGGTGCTCCACAATTTAAATTCAACCTCTACATAATTTTTTTTTAAATATAGTGCTCCACAATTATGCATTTACTTAAACATCTACCGTATGAGTTTCTCAATAATATTCATATGACTCATATTAAATATATTATTTAGTTTAAAAATAAATTAATTTCAGAGCACTTAATATGGGACGGAGGGAATAATAGTTTGTAGAGGAGAGAGGGAGTAAAGTGTATGGTTCTAAAATGAAATAATTTTAGACCACTCGTATCAATTGATACGACCTTCTATTGTATTATCACACTCTAAATGAAGTATTATAATGATATATTATTAGTTATAATATTTTTTTATGTATATCAAAGGGTTTACGACCGTTTCGGCACATACCAAGCATATCATCGGCGTGTACCCGTATCCATGATCATCGATATTGTCATCTGTCTCGATACTACCTTCCATACTTACATGGCTACACTCTCATGTGTAACATGCTATAAAAGGTAATCTCTAGCACCTAGTCACATACATCCTGCATCCTATATTAATAGCTACAATACTACAATATTTAAAAAAATAGTGGTTTTTATTGAATGGTAAAACCTACCTCTAAAGGGAAAATAAACATATGATACTATTTTTTAGGAACCAATTACTTAAATTGAACAAAATGAAGCTATTAATATGGAAGATACTTTTTTTTCTAAATGGAGCTATTAGTTTGAGACTGAGAGGGTAATATTTATAGGATTTGCTCAAAACAAACTTCAAGTATGGGATAATTCACAACACTGTGTGTAAGTTTGGTAATCCTCAAGCTAGACTTCCACATATGTGTGTTGGCAGGAAAGTTTCCCTTCAACCAAAAAACATACGCCAAAATCACTGCATAAAGAAGGCAACACATGAATGACAACATTGACAAGGAAAAATCTTACACTATTCTGTGTATGATGGATCTTACCAACCAATTTCAGATATAATTTTATCTTTGCATATATTTATGTCAGGTGCATGCAGGAATTAGGCAAAGGAGACTACATGCGTATGCAAGCATAAGCATCCAAGCAGTGGGATGAGCATTGATGATATGGTGTCTACATTGTCTATCATAGGCGTTTAACATTCAAAACATATCTGGTACAAGAGTAAAAGTGCTAGCTTATATTATCCACAACATTTAAGCTATAAGCCTTTCACTATAGACATAAACCTAGCCTATTACTACAAAATTTTGTACGAACTTAAATCTTTGTGATCGTTGTCGTTATGGAAACAAAAATTTATATAACTAATGTTAAAAAAATTATTGAAATAATAGAGAAAAAATATTCACTAATATGGTGTTGTTTTTTGCCATGAAACCACCAGCTATGCGCTGGTGTTTGCATGGATTTTTTTTAAAAATATTTAGTCTTTTAGTCCATTTGAAGGACAAAATCTCCATATAGGTGATTTCCTCCTTTAGAAGGATGCAATCACCTTCCTTCTAGAGGACGAAAACACCTTAAATTTTTTTAAAAAAACTGTGATTCAGTCAATACGAAATTCATGCGACTATCTCACCATAGGCAATGTGTTGTGGAGAGAAGTGCCCCGGAGTAAGGAGATGCTTTGTCCTTCACCTACAGGCCACGCAATAAGAGAAACTTCTCCTGGAAAGGGGAGGTTATGCCCATTGGCTTAGGGCCCTTAGAGAGAGAAAGACCCCAAATAAGGGAAGGTTCTTTCCACTGCCTTTGAGCGTGCAAAGATGGATGCATCTCCAGGAAAGAGGAGGTTACGTCTGTCACCTTTGGGCTTAAAGAGTGAGAAAAACCTTGGGAAGGGTAACGTTTGTTTGTCGCCTTCGGACACAATGAGAGAAATGTTAAACTTGATGAAAAATGTTCAAGTGAAAGTCATCATTGAGCCACAAACATTAGCCAAGATAGCCTTCTTGATAGATATAGGCAATAAATCCCAAGTGCCTCATGAAAAACATTATGCCTCTAGGTAGAACTTAGGAAGAGCAATGAATGAATGAGGGGCAGGCGAACGGTTGTTTCCACATCTACTTTCACCACGTGTAACACCCCATTTTTTTATTACATTTAACCCAAGGGGTTAGGGGTAATTATAGAAATTTAGATACGTTGTAAAGGGTTTCAAGGGACAAATATGTGTATATGGGTAGAGCTCGAAGTAACGAGCGTAACGAATCAAAGAATGAAGAAACGGAAGCCACAAGATAAAGTTACGAACTTGGAAAGCATGCCACATGGGTAGGACTCATTTGAAAAGTGCAGGAAAACTTACCCATATGTGGTCTATTTTCGAAGGGCTCATCAATACAAGTCCATTAGTACCAAGAACGTGTAATTTTGACTTCAGGGTAAGAAGATATCACATTTTAAATTTGGAATAATATTAGAATAGCAATCGGTGTGCAAGCCGTGTTGTTAAATATTAATTGTTATTCTCAAGCACATGAATCAAAGGTAGAAAAATGGTTGTACGAGGTCGATCCCACATAGACTTAAAATCAAAAAAATAAATTTTAATCTAATAAAGTTTAATCCAAATCTAGTTAACGAATTATCAAGTAATTGCCTATTTTAAAAATCTTAAAATAAAAGAAGTAAAGTTATCGAAATTATCGAAAACATGTAATAAAATTCAAAGTTAAATCTAAGAACTAAACAAGAATCAAAACTCGGAGAATTTATTTAACTAAGAAAGTAACATCCAACAATTCGAATATCCAATTAACCAAACTTTTAAACTACTAAGGCATGGGAACCACACAAATTAATTTGTAAAGTTATGTTCATGATCATTAATTCAAGTTCCAAACTATCTCATAACACATTAGAATTCACTCCCATGTATTATAGAAAATATCATCATTAAGCATACTTTCAAGATTATAAATTACTATGTTCTCCTTTGCTTAATAAGATTATGATTAAGTCCATAATTGTATCTACAAGATGCAAATCACAAACCTAACCCTAATTAAAGAGTTGAAAAACCATACAACTAACTAATAGAAAACACCTTAAATCATAAGAAGAATACGATTAATCTTATATCTAAGATAGAGTTTATCAATTGAAAATAGGTAGAACAATCAAACATTGAAATACATAATTTTTTTTTAATCAACTCTCGTGATCATTAACCATACAAATTAATAAGGCTTCATCCTATCCTTAGATAAAAAACTTAACTACTCATTAACCTAAGAACTAAAATCATAATCTCTATTAAATTAAGTGCTTACAAGTTTAGAAGAAAATAAAAAAATTGAAAAATTTTCAATTGATTATTGATGAGCAAGTTATTGTTCATTGTCTTCATCCTCTTGCCTCTTCTACGGTAACCATGAGAACAAATTTTTTTCTTGTTGATTTTCATGCCTCCGGCTTTTGGGGTTCAATTCTCTCACTTTCAAACTATTTTCTAAATGATTTTGGAGGATGGGATTGAGGAAATTTTCCTCTTGTTTGTTCTATTCTTCTCCTCTCAAATTTGATTTTTTCACTCTGATCTTATAATTTTTTTGGCAGCAACCTTCTTTCCTTCTTTTTGCACCCAATTCTGACCCATAATAGGAGCTTCTTGCAATGTGTAATCTTTCCCTTTGTAAGCTTTTCTTTCAGCCCAATTCTTTCTCTCTTTAAATCTTCTTTCCTTTCTTTGAGTTATGCTCTTCTTCACGCTTTGTTCTCTATGAATTTCTGTTTGCTGTGAGCTGGACCTGCTATGTTCTTTTCTAATTTCTTCTAGTACGAATTGATCTTCTTCCTTTCTAAACCATGCTACAATTTATGGTGCTTTCCTTTTATTTTCTCTTTGGCCTTCCTTTCCTTTTTGAATTTCATGCTCTGTTTATGTCATTTTTGCTATGCTACAAACTTGCTACTTCCTACACGTGGAAGGCTATTCTTCCCAGCACCCTATTGTACTTTGGCTACATCTCTTTTGACATTATCAGCTATGAGTGATTCCAAGCTTTCATTCTTCCTCATTGCTTCTTCAATTCGTGTGGCCAAGATTGCATCTTCCTTGGCAACAAAGCTTGTCCCTTTGCCTTTTGCTCCCATTCAACCTGCATAAGAGATTCCAACTTATTCTCATAACCTAAAAGTTTAATGAAGCCATGCCGGGAAAATGCAATCTTCTTGTGTAATGATGATGTGCGTAAATGAACAATCCCATGAAATTCTTTGTCAACCAACTTTTGCACAGGCTTTGTCATTGTTGCGGAGGTATGAACACTTTGAAACCCTGGGTCATCATCCAATTACAAGTACTTGATATCACCATAAATTTTAGACGAGTAAAAAATAAATAAACTCCCGACATAATTCAAATACATTCTTAGGAGTTGTTTGGGTACTGAATCATTGGAAGATTCAGTTGATTCAGCCTCAATTCAGGCTTGACTTTTTAGAATCCTGTTTGTGTGTATAAGCTGTGCAGAATTAAAAAATCAGCACTAAAGTTGATTCAGGCCATTTCAAGCTTGAATTACTGAATCACCTCATGAGGTGATTTAGTCGATTCAGTCTCCTAGTCCCCGTTTTGAAAATTACAGATTCTATTATTTTTCAACGGTTATCTTTCATATCGATTTGAGCCTCTAGAAATGTGTCATATAGGTAGGGTCCACTTTGAGAGTTCAAAATTACCTAACCTTGTGGAATCTTGTTTGATAGAGCTCTAATTTAGAAGCGTAATGGTACGAAGAACGTGCATATCCGAGTTAAAGAGATAGAGTTATATTAGTTTAAAATTTTAAAATTTGGTTTGACGCAACATCTAAATTTATTCTAAAAAATTCTCTTACCAAAATAATTCACATTCGACAGTGAATTTTTTGAATTAATTCACTACTGAATTAATTCAGTACCCAAACGACCCCTTAAACTACTAATAACAGCTAAATTAATTAATTATTAAACTAAAATATTTAATATCTATCTCAACATAAATAAACTCTAATTAGCCCTAAATTAGCATAATCCTATGCTAGCTAATAAGGTAAAACTGCATATAAAATGTATAAAAACCATGAATATCAAGCTGAACTGTGCGAATTGGCACGTGAGATGTTCTGCACATATGCGGGCCGTCGGCTTGACGTGCGGAGGGATGTGTTGAGGATCCAAGCGGTCACGCAAGATACACAACAACATGAGAGCTCAGGCATCATGCGAGTGCCTAGTGCATCTTAGCCTCTGTATTTTACAAAATAGAAGCATCCACTCCTCAAGTTGACAACTCTTGAGAGGGGAAACAACCAAGGGCATGAGGAGGCTTTGTCTGACGCCTTTGGGGATGAAAGAGAGAGAGAGAGAGAGAGGTGGCTGAAGTGAGAGGAGGCTCCATCCTCTGCCATCATGCATGTCCCATCAAGAAAATTGGCCCTGGTAAGGGGAAGCTCCATTCTTCACCGACATGCCACGCAGTGAGAAAACGTCCTAGGAAAAGGGAAGGCATTTTTATGGTATTGAGACTCCTTAAGTAGTTATCCAAGTATAAAGTTGATGAAACTCAGAATTGGGAGGAAAAGGAAGCTTCATAGGAGTCCTACCACCGGTGCAACTGACCAGGAGCCATCCGGGAGGAGGATTCACATTGAAGAGGGAAAATCTCACATCGGTATGGGTTGGATTGCAATATACTCTTTGAAATAGAGTAAAATATTTGTAGATTTTTTATTTCTTAAACTTCTTGATGATCTTGAACATGTGCATGTGATTTATAAGTTATACCTAATTTTGCTTTAATGGCGATTTCACATTACATTGAGTTTAATGCTTGATTTATAACACAAAGGGTTTAGAACATTGGTTTGAAATGATGTCCATGGATTTTCACGAAAGAAAATGTGTTTGGATTAGATGCGGGGTCTTTGATCATTTTCTCCTAATCATCTATTGGGTCACAAATGCATTGGTGTATGTACCAATAAAGGAGGAGGATGAACAATACCCTTGCATACATGTAGCGCTATGCATGTTAATTGGTCTTTGGCTATGTGACTAATGTATCAGAAAGGGGAAATCTCGCATCAGTACAGGTTGGATTGCAACATTCTTAGATTTATGATTTTCTTCAAGTTCTTGATGATCTTGGATATGTGCATGTGATTTTTAAGTTATGGTATACATAATTTTGCTTTAGTGGTGATTTCACATTACAATGAGTTTAATGCTCTATTTATGACCCAAAGAGTTTAGAACTTTGGTCTGAAATGATGTCTATGAACTTTTACGCAAGAAATGTGCTTGGATTAGATGTAGGTCTCACATCATTCTCTCCCAATCATCTATGGGGTCACCAACACTTCAGTATCATCATGAGTGAAAAGAGGAGGATGAATAGTGCCCTTACATACATGTAGAGCCATGCATGTTAATGGTCGTTGGCTATGTGGTTGATGCATTGATGAGGTAGGCATTCCTAGACAATCTACTGTTGGTAAAGGTTTGACACATCATTGGTATTACCGATGGACATTGGTATCTTGGACGACACATCGGTGATGTTACTGATGGTTCCTCAATATAAAAGAATTTTGTATTGATTTATAGTAATGATTATGCTATATAGTAATTTTATATAATTGTATGATTTAGAATATATTTAGATGATGAAAAATAATGTATTAAGGTTTAGTACACCCTAATGCCTATATATGAGATCTTGTGATGTGATGATTGACAACATAGAACTAATGCATTCAATATTTAAGGATAGGGGAATCCTAATGTCTAGTTGGCTCATCAATTGAGTCTTTTGGGCACAAAAAATAGAAGGGTATGACATAAAGCACAATTGTAGTGTTCCAGCTCCCCAAGGGTGAGAGCCCTTAACTAAAAGTTAAGTTGGAATGGACTAGAACATTAAATATAATTATTTTAACGCAGTGCAATTAAGAGGTTTTAATAATTATTGCAATCGGGATATCGACCACTAAGGTCCACGAGTCTTAGTAGGCTATTTTTTTATGGCTTCAAGCAAAGATTAAATTAATTGGCATTTTGATAGTGCAATATCTAGTTAAGTAAGAACTACTAGATAAAACTATCATGTCTAGTAAACTATGAAGTAGAGTTCTCTATTGTAAATATATTTAACTCCGAAAGGTAAATATAAAATTGGTTTTCTTGAATCCCTAATGGTTTGGTAATAACATTTCGTCTAGTTTGTTTGTTGTTTTATATTATTTTCAATGGGATGAAATTCGATTAAGTATACCCGTATACTTAGCAACCACTTGTCAATAATATGTCTTCCTTTATAATAACTTAATTTGTACATCCAAAATCTCAACAACCTACTATTACATAGCTTAATTCAAATGAATTGCATCATAAACAACCCTGAAGAAGAAGTAGATGAAGCTAAATATAAACTGGGTGTCGAACTACACAATGATGCTTATGCAAGACCTCCATGTCAGGCGAGACACAGTTCGTCCACTGGCCGTGTTCAAGGAAGTTCGAATGCCAGAGAGGATCAAGAAATTCAAAAAAAATAGGGTGGAAAGGAGATTCGCTAACTTTGTCTTATTGGTGTGCGATGCATATAGTAGATGGGTGTGACCTCATCTATATTCTCAAATGATGATTCTACCATGTTAGGAATTAGCCCTCTATCGTATAAGTTTTGCTGGAGGAAATTTGATACGTTTTTATTTTTATATTTCTTTGTTATTCCATTTCAACAAAAGAACCCAACCCAAAAGTTTTATAGATTTCAGTTTGTCCGTCTAGCATTTTAAATTGCTTAATAAACAAGACGAAAGTATAAATTACAAGCCAACCATTCCAAGGAAAAATGATGAGAAGTCTTTGTTTTTTTATTTTTTTTCTGTACAAGAAGTTGATGCGAAATCGATAATCTAGATAGCTGTTAAAGCCGTTCATTCCTAGTCAATTCAATTGTCCGGTATGGGGTCAGCCACGAGCAACTTGAAAGTGTCTAATGTCCTTTGCCGCTGTGTTGTGAATCCGTCTCCGGTCAGGGTTATCCAGTGGCTTATCCTTCCAGCGTCCAACGCAGCATCAATGAAATCCTTGTGGAAAGGGGAGCCAAGAACCAAATGTTTGTTTATCTTCTTCCACGTTTCACTCAGTAGATGCCTCACATGTTCCAAAGCCACTTCATGTGTGACTCCTCTTTCCCACATGTAATAATGAACGCCACTGGGTTCAACCAGTCCGTCTGGGTCGTCCTGTTTTGTTTTGTTGGCATAATTCATGATCATTATCTACCACCAAGCCTTAAAAAAACTAGTAAAATGATAGTGATATATATTCAGCGATTATACCCTATAAACCCTCCCAGGTGGGTTTTAGTGGGGGGAAAGCGGAACATATGAGCCTCAGACAATGCTCATTTGGGCTTATATATTCTGTTCAATTAAAATCCCATTGGGAGGGTTTGGTGGGTAGATTCGTTGGGTGATTGTCTGTATTCCAGGACGAAAAACAGTGACGAAGGAGCCATAGCATATAGTGTGTGTATATATGTGAAGGAAAACACTCCATTATTTACTATGCTAAGGCTCCAATGGTTTTTATTATGTAATCTAAGTCAGGCTAAACGCATCCCAATTAAATACGTACCAGTGCTTCTCCAATGTCGTCACAAAGCCGAAAGATCGTTTGTGCTTGCTCGATGAGGTCAGGGTTGGAGGCCATGAGATCTAGAGTTTGGTCACATTCCTCTTGATGCATTAGAAAGTATGCAGTTCCAAAAAGTATCGAGGCCCCAACGGTGATGTTTGCAATATCCAAGTATTCATCGAATTTTGGTGTATATCCTTGGCTAGACCATTTTACCTCCGTCAGGTATGCCTTGCACAGGCCTAACAACTGAAATAAACAAGAAATAGCCATTTAAAAGTTTGTTCTTTGAAATCAAGTAAAATTCACGGAGGAAAATAGGTGTACATTTTTCTTTAGAAGTGGTATGATGGAGAATCCTTTCAGCCGAAGAGTGTCATATGCATAGTGATTGTAAGTATTGAGGAGGGCGAAGTAACAGAGCCTCATACACTCTGGAAGTTCCTCAACCGCATTAACATCCCATCTTGGATCATTCAGGGAAACAAAATAGATTCATGAGAAAGGACAGAAAATTTTGATGAATCTAATCAAAATACATCAAATTAGTTGTGATGTGAAATCTACCGCTCAACTGCATCCGCGAACAGCTGAAGCTCCTCAATGTTTCCATAGTGCTCGAACAAATCATCCATGCTCGTAATAAGCTGAATACCCTGTGTCAGGCTTTGCAAAGCCGATCCATATTTCCGTTTGAAGACTGTACCCACGCCCAAAATGAACGACTCGGGCAACCGATCTCTTGTAAAGTTCAAGCTCTCTGCAACACCCAGATTCTTCCACCACCTGAAATGAGTGGTATTGTGAGGGGTACGTACTAATGCATGCTACAGGTAAATGAGAAGATGGTCGATAATACCTTGACAAGGATTTCACGTTGTCTTGAGCGGCAGCTAAACACATATTGTAATCCAACTTGGCCAGTTCAAGTAAGAGGGGGTCCTTCTTCTCATATCTTGCATATGCATCTATGAACCACCTTGCCTCCAGTCTTGGGGGCATCCAGTGGAAGGGAAGTACTAGGGCATGCTCCACACGTTGATATAACCGGGAGTTGGAGCCTGTGCTAAGATATTGGTTGAGATGCTTGGTAGTGAAGGCTCTAGCTTTATCCATGACACTTTCACCTTCCAATGCCAGAAATGAGGCTTCATACAAACTCAGCATCCCCTCTGTGTCCTCACACAAATCTTCCCTGAATCTACCATTCTCGTCCATGAAGCGGCTGAAGACATCTGTTCGTGATAAGTGCACAGAGCATCATATCACACAAACAGAAATGAAAAGAAAAAATGAAATGCAAAACTTCAGAAAAGAAAATGAAAAAAAAAAACTTTACCCTGTAAGATCATGTGACCATTTTGCCGGAGGAGCCTAAAATACAGTGCTGTGCAGTGGAGGTCCCCCTCACTACTTGAGTCAAGCACAAAACCTTCAAGAGCCCGTTTGATCTCAACCCCAAAGAGATAGCCTACTCCGAGGCGCTCAAGGGTGTCAATCAACTCAAGCCCGACAATCGGATCTACTTCCTCCTCTAATAAACCTCTTGTATAATCCTCAAGTGTCTCAATCCTTTGTTCAACAGTGGCTACGTCCTGCTTTACAGTTTAGCAATTCTATGAGTACTAACTACGTACAAACTACGTAGTAAGGAAATGAGATATAAGAAGTTGCAATTAACAAGAACCTCATAAGCACTTTTCATGGATTGTATGAAACCATGGTCGCAAATGGAAGGCAGATGATCAGCTGATTTCCTCGTAATTATAAGCTCTGGGTCCCTTGTTTTCTGCAAGCATTTTATCTGTTGAGAGGGAACTGGAGAGGTGCATGAGATGTTGAGAGTTAGAATGCTGGAAGCCATTTTCAGTTTCAGGACACACCGATTGATCTTCTCACTTGAAGCACTATAAATATCTGCCGGTCTCCCCCACTCTCGTGAGTAAGAAACATGCCGTCCATTTTCAATAATAACGTACTATAAAGGGTAACGTGAATGTTACTGTTTGGTTGCAATTTGGGCAGTATCAAACTGGCCCATATTTAAAAATAGGCGTGTCCTGCGTGACCGGGCTCACCAGAACATATATCTAGAAGCCAGCTCGTCATCGATGTACAACTGCGTACGTATTTCATTCATATTCTTAATTCTTTTGAGCCTCTATCCACGTGCATATCCTCGTATCGTTCCATTTCTCATAAAAAATGTAGGCGGATAGGGTGAAGAAATGTTTTGCATTTCATAAATGGCGTCGTCTTAGTCAGATAAAAGACACAAAAGACAGGTTCATCACGGGAAGCGAAAGACTTGTATACTTTATAGGTCTCGTGTTTACCATAACACATTACACAAAAGTATCTCCATTTTCTGCGTAATCGTGGCTGCATACCAGCTTATCTCCACGGCCAACTTGGGAACTTTGAAGCTATCTCATCGATCACTTTGCACCCCTGATATGCCTGTCATTCTTTTCTACTCAGTGATGGTGGTAAAAGTGTTAAATCAGGGTATGTGCTCAGTCCTATTTTGGTACGGGTCACGGGGGTCTAAAGTTAGTGGGGGTGGTTGCGCCAATCCTATATGAGCTATTGTGATACAAATTCTAATGGGACCTGCATTCATCACACACACAAATTAGGGATATGACTAGGGTATGTATTAACACATTGTAGGGCTCAAATTTTGAATTAATTGACGATGGTAGGATCCGTGTTTAACAAGGGGTCAAGCAGTCACGGGCTTAGCCATATGCAAAGGGTCCAAGATCCCGTGGTCTCTACTCCGTAGAGCCCACTCCTTTTGTGTC
Source organism: Saururus chinensis (assembly GCA_035235625.1). Classification (NCBI taxonomy): domain Eukaryota; kingdom Viridiplantae; phylum Streptophyta; class Magnoliopsida; order Piperales; family Saururaceae; genus Saururus; species Saururus chinensis. Next base: position 2,372,202 of record CP141147.1, read on the forward strand.
AGACAATCTAAGAATAACCCGAAAATTTAGTAGGAGGCCCAACTAATGAAACCCAATTAGGAGGTGATTAGAAAGGGTATAAAAGGGAATGAAGAAGGAGAGGAGAAGCTTGAAGTGGTGAACCGTCCCCTTGTCCTTTCTCCCAATCCACCCCCCTCTCTCCCTTTGGTTCGGCCTCCTCTCTCTTGGTCTTTGAGAGATCCTTGCTTGCCGCCCCTCTCATCTCCCTCTTCCTTCTCTTGGTGCATGGTGTAAGAGGAGGACTCCCTTGCTCACTGATTGGTGGCTTCAAGAAAAAGTGTTGGCTCGCCTCCTTGCTATGATTTTCATCTAAGAAGAGGGCTCAAGATGGATCTACACATAAAGAGGTAAAACCCCTTCCTTTGCTTAATCAATTGTGATCGGACGCTGGTGTGAAGGTAAGAGCATGTCCAGGAACTGATCAGCCCATGGTCAATTCATATTTGTTCATAAATTTCGTTTTGATTATTAACATGCCCTTAATTACATGTTTTATTGCTTATGTAATTGCATTTTTATGCTTATTGTGTAGTTAATCAATAAATACATGAAATTTTTATGCTTTCCGCCTCCCCCTTGCCTAAAAACAACCACATTTTCGCTGGTCAGCCACTCTATAGTGGTATCGGAGCTTAGGTTGGGAGAATAGGTCGTTGATTTGCATAAAGATCGGATATTTTTATCTGATATAGGGTTTTGATGCATAAAAGGGGCAAACTAATTTGATTAACATGCATGATCTTTTGATAGGGCTTTTGCTATTGAATTAAAATTGAGTCTATTTGTGACTAATCTGTATATTTTGATTGTTGGATTTTTTATGATTAATCAATTTATTGGAATTTGTGCATTTGGCACGTGTTGAGGCGAAATAGTAAATTCACCTGTGTGAATTTTTTGCCTTAATAAAATTTTCTGATCACCCTTTGCTCACACACATACTGTCTAGTCCACTAGATTTAATTAATTAGTTTGTGTTAATTTAATTCATTAGGTGGATTAGAAGATATTGTAAATTGACCGATTTAGCCCGGGGGTCATTTTGCTCAATTCACAAGTGCGGCGTGTGTGGCTAAATGTTTGTTGTCCAGAATATCAATCATTGTCTTGTATGTTGATTGAATGATTATTGGGTGATTTAATTTAGTGTGTTTTTCAAGGGTGAAAAGACTGAATTAGCCCTAGGGCTATTTTGATAATTTTGCACCAATAATTTTTTTGGAGAGAAAAGTAATAGTTCTCACAACCCTAATATGTGTTTGTTTGCTAATTGGTGCTGATTAGGTGTTACGCCCCGACTTTTTTTAAAACACTTTAGAGGTCAGAGCGCCAGCAATTCGTAATATAAAACATGGGCCACAATCAACCATGCACAGAAGAGTAACTTTCATACATTTAGGTAATTACAAAAACCTTACAAAATAAGGCCCATTGAGCCGTAACAAAATCAAAGTCGCACACAACCAAAATTTATACATAATAAAAGACCGTGATAAAGCATATATCTTTCGAAGTCTATGGGTAATCTTCATTCATATCGTCACCTTTGGTCAGACCTGTAGCGTCTAGGGGTAGGTGAGTATAATTATACTCAGTAGATAGAATTAAATTCTATTAACATGCTAAAACACGAAGCATAATTAAATAAACACAAAATATTCTCATATTAATTAATATTCAAAAGTTGACTTTAAGATAATAATATCGACTAATCGTATCCAACACACTTCTTACATGAAAAGTCAAACAAAATGGTTCTTCGCGTAATCCGGTAAACTCAGATAATTTGTTTATAGCCGAAATCCGATAAATAAATCAAAATTGGATAAATCATCGTTCACAGAATATCGCCGATACCAGAGCAACATACACCCGTGCTCGTGGGGCAACATGATCAGAATGAAGATGATCTTCCCACGATATCCAACTTCATGAGCGCGCCATATGCCAAAAAAGGCGGTACCTGGGAGTCATAACTCCGATAGCTTTTGGGTTTTATACCAAATAGCTACCCCTCAAAACTGATCGTAGTTTTTGGGCTTTATACCAAATAACTACCCTTCAAATCGGATTAAATCATTCGTAAATATATTCTGAATAATAATAATATTTTAATAGACATATCACAACAAAATCCCACCAAGAGGCATACACAATGCTATTATTTTAGCACATGTCCGCCCTTAATCATATCTATTTCAAAATAATAATTTATTTAAAAGACAAATAAATTATAAAATATAACGCTTAGTCGTAGCACGAAATTAGAGTTTAAAACCACCTACCTCGTTAAACCTACATTTGCGGCCGGATTAAAAGTGGTGGGCGGCACCTCCCCTTACACGAAGATAGTTTCCTCGTTCGGCTTGGGTGAGGTGGACAGAACCTCCCCTAGTGCTGGGACAATCTCCTCGTCCGGCTATGCTGAGGCGGGCAAAATCTCCTCTAGCACTGGGACAGTTTCCTCGTCCAGCTAAGGTGATGTGGGCAGAACCTCCTCTTACCCCGGGTCGTTCCCACCTTTTAAAGAGCCTATCTCGAAAAATAGACTATCTCACAACGTCGGGCACCCTCAATTTAGTTAGGAACGGTTTTTGAACGGGTAGAAACGGGCAAGAAACAGTGAATAAACGGAACACAGAAGTTTTGACAGCGGGCAGAGAAGGGAAGAAAAAATGAATGATAGATATGCTAAGGCCCCCTCCCTATTTATAGAAAAACGTGACCATCGGATGTATGCCACATGGCATGCATCCGACAGCCTAAAAAGGCCGTCTTACGTCAGCACTAACGCATGCTTGTGTCAGTGCTGACGCAGCGCGTCAGCACCCATGGCCTGCCGTTGGCAAGCCATGTGAGGCCATGGCTACTGCAGCTGTTGACGCCACTCATGGCGTCAGCAGTACTGATGCAATTTCTTTTTTTTTATTATTTTTTTATAAGTTTTGTTTTATTATCAAAACAAAATTTAAAACTTTAAATGACCGTAATTTCTTACCTCGAACTTGGAATCGTACGTTCTTAGTACCGTTAGAATCGTATTAATGAGACCTACAAAACAAGACCACACAAGGGAATGTTTTCATGCAAATTTAAAGTGGGTCCCGCCTATGACATGCTTCCCAATGCCATAGCCTACTATCCCGGTGTCTGTTTGACACGTTCTTGGGCTCTATACGTTCGTCTCATCGAGCCTTATCAAATGTCTTAAGGCTTCTTAGCACGAAATAGGCTCAAAGTAGTCTAATTTTAATAAAAACCATTAATGGGCCCTAAAACCCGTTAATGGGCCCAAACGCTCGAATTTCAAAACACTAAAATTTTGGGACGTTATATTAGGTGTGTTTAAGGGAATTCCTAAGCCATAAACACAAGTAATTGTATAATTAGGTTAACTTACCTTAAGGAGAATTTAAGGTAAGTTAACCAAGAAGTTATTGGCCATAACGTAGTATTAATCTAGTATCTTTGCCGTATTTTTGTAGATGTAAAATGGCTTTGAAGATGGCCACCTCTGAACTAAGAAAGACAGAGAAAATTAATTCTCATAATTTTTGGTATAGAAGAGGAGGATACATTATATCGTCACAGTCTTTGACTTGCTCATGTCATAGAGCAAGCCATTAGGCCATGTCCATAAAATAGTTCAGCAGCATAAAAGAAGGCTTATAATAAACTGAAGGATGATGATAATAAGACCATGTCCACTATTCTTACTTTCATAGAACCTAAAATGAAGAGGCTCTTTGAAAAGTATAAGACTGTCATAGACATGCTAGAGGTTGTATCTGTGAGGTATGGGGAGCAAGCTGAGGCTCATAAGAGGATGTGACACTCAAAATACTAGAATTCTAGGATGAAGGAAAGAGATGATATGAATGAGCACTTGAATGACATGTTTATCATTGTAGATGACCTAGAGACACTGCATGACCCTATCTCTGAGGGAGTCCAAGTGTCTACTGTGTTAAACAGCCTCCCTAAGTTCTGCGAAAGTGTAGTGTTGTACCTCAACATCAACGACTAGAAGATGACAATAAAGGCTTTGACTGCCAAGCTTAGGCTTCAGCAAGAAATGAGGAACCTTGTCATTGCTACAAGTGTTGCTACTGCCAACCTGGCACAAAGCTCTGGTGAAGAGAAGAAGGGTGGACAGGGGACATGACCTTGAAGGAAAAGAGTCTTCAAGAGAAAGGAAAAAAGCCTCAAAACAAGGAGAATAAAAAACGGGGTGCCTCCTTTAAGTGTGGCCAGGAGGGCCACTTTAAGGCAAATTGTCCCTAAAAAGATGATTAGGTTAGCAACAACAAGGGTAAGAACAGAAAAATCATATGTGTTGTCTCATAGGTCATGATAGCTGATGTTAAGGAGAAGACTTGGTAGCTTGATTTTGGAGCTCATTTTATGTGTCTCATTCAAGGCGGTCTAGGGGTTAGTTCTTAGGCTAGAACAAAGTCTTTATGGGAAATAACACATACTGCAATGTGGAGGTCATCGGGACTTACTGGATCGCTCTAAAGGAGGGGTCTACTCTTGTGCTTACAGATGTGCTGTTTTCTTACTCCATCAAGAGGAATCTGATTTGGATTCTTATTCTGACCAAGAAAGGATTTAAAGTTAGATTCAAGAGGAGTAAAGGCACAGTGGGAAATGGTGGCTCAGTTCTTTTTATTGTTTCTTTATTTGATGGACTTTATTATTTCAATGTAATGGACTCACTTATTGCTAATGAAATGAACTCTTCTAAGTATATTATTTTGCTTGTGGATGATGCCCTAATCTGGCACATGTGTTTGTATCATGTAATGTAGACAAATTAGATAGGATGTCGAATGAGGGGTTATTACCCAAGATATCCAAAGACTACGTGTGTATGTGTGTGTGTGTGTGAGGGTTGCTTTTCGGGGAAGATGAGCAGACAATCCTTCCAAAATGGATAAAGGGCAAATGAACTATTAGGGGTAGTTCATTTTAACATTTGTGATCCCTTGAATGTTCAGACCCACAAATGAATGACTTATTTGATAACCTTTATAGATGATTATTCAAGATAGGGCTACATGCATCTAATAAAAAGGAAATTTGATGCCTTAGATAAATTGAAGGAATTTAAAATTGAGGTAGAAACCAAGTCAGATGGAAAGTAAAAATCCTGAGGACTGACAGGGGTGGCGAGTACACCTCTAACCTATTTAAGGATTACTGTACCGATTAGGGAATAGTTCATCGGTACACCCTACCCTACACTCCTTTGTAAAATGGAGTAGCAGAATGGCGTAATAGGATGGTTATGGACATAGTAAGGTCCATGTTAAATCACTCTAAATTAAGAACCAATTTTTGGTATGAGGCTTTAGACACCGCATTGTACATCCTTATTCATGTACCCAGAAAGGTAGTCCAATGGACACCTTATGAGCTATGGATAGGTCGACGTCCAAGCTTAAGATATCTTAGAGTGTGGAGGTCTAAGGCACACGTAAAAGTGCCTAACCAGCATGTGTCTAAGCTGGACCCAAAGACCATAAAGTGTAACTTTATTAGTTACTATGATCACTCTAACGGGTACATATTTGTGAGTCACCACACATATGAGACAGTGGGGGGTTATTGAGTATAGAGACACTTATTTCTTGGAAGAAAAATTAAACCCCAGAATACCTAATAAAAGAGGATATTTATTTGAGATTGTAGAAGAGATTGGTCCTATTACTACCCTTAAGGAAGTAATTGGATCAGGTCAAAATCAAATTGAATAGGAATAAAGGGCATTGAGGGAAAGAAGATATTCAACATGGTTGAGGGACTTCTATACAATGATAGGGGAAGACAACATCACATTAGATGAACTTGTTCTAGATGATCCAATTACCCTTGAGGAAGTTTTAAGTCTTTTAGACACTCAAGAATAGTTGAATGCTAAAGATTCGATCGTAAAGAACAAGGTCTAGAAGATAGTGGATCTACCTGAAGGGCAGAAGCTGTAATGTCCCTGATTTTTCTATGATTTTCTGTGATTTTTCTGCTATTTTTCTAGTCATTTTCGGCAGAAAAATATGACGCTTCGGCGTATTCATATTTATGTATTTTCCCCATATTTATACCCATAGAGTCGGGTGTGGGGCTTAGTCGCGGGCCATAGGCTTCGCTACGCGCTTACGGTGCGAGTTTTGGAGGTACAACGCGTAACCGGGAGGTAAACGCATGTTAGGGACATAGAGGTAAAAATAAAAAAGATTAACTATAAGTTATGAAATCCATTTCACGGATTCTAGAACTCAACTTCCAGTAAGTTTTCACGTCCAAAGAGTTGGAGAGAAAACCTGAGCTTGATTCCGGTCGCTCCGTTCTCCCTCCTCCGTCATCGGATTTCACCAATTCTTGTCAGGATCCTCCTTGCCTCACCGCCATGAGTCCGTAGGTACTAGCTATGACCGCCGTCATAGCCTCTTCGCTCCTCCACGAGGTACCGAACCTTTTTTCGGGTTTTTTCTCCTTCAAATCCCATTTTTGAGCTGTGGGGGTGCAATTTTGATGTCGTTTGCGGCCGCCCTCTACTAGACTTATGTTTGTTTGGCCGTTAAGAACCCATAAGCACTGGCTAGAGCCACCGCCGTGCTTTCTTTGCTCCGTGGTGAGCTACTGGCACTTTGGTCGGGTTTTATTTACATTTTCCATCTCACTGGCCGTGGGATTTTTTGGACGCCGGTGTGTTTCCGGTCATCGTCCGGCCACCGAATAGACTCCGTCCAACCTACCTCGACCCAGTGTTGGTAGGGGGTTACCGTTTCCAACCCTGCCTCGCCCCTATGGTTTTGATCCACCCTATTAGATGCTTTGGGTGCGTCTCGGGTGGTTACCATTGGCGAGCCGTGGGCCATTCGGCCATCGTGGGCTCTACCCCGGCTCGGCGATAATGAGGGTCAGCCCCACTTGGCCAATTACACCTCCGCTCGGAATGGGCCGCTTGCCTTGCCCTATACTGTGCGAGATGCACAGCCGCCCGCACTATGTGTGTTAGTTGTGGGTGGCGATAGGCGATGTCGCCGCTTCGATCGGCCACCATGTCTTGGCCTTAGCTCAATTGCCCTTTTGTGGGCCTTGGGTCGCCACCGTCTGCCCATCTCCCCCTATAGTGGCACTGTTTGGCCGCGTGTGCAAGTAGCCACGCGTGTATTTTTGGGTTTAGGCGCCGTATTTGTGCCGCCTGACCATCGGTTGGCTCCATCACCATTTGAGTTGACCACTAGAGCCTCCTCCACCTCTCCTCTATCCTCGAGTGTCACCTCATGCCCTCCGCCCTTATGTGGGCCTTTGTTGACGCAGAATCGCCGCCGTTGGGTGCTGTGAGGCCAACCTTCAGTGAGTACACCCTCGACTTATGGTCATACCGCCACTTATGTTGGCACGACATTTCTCCTGGCCGCCCCTAGTGTGCCGTAATGGATCGCGGATTTCGCCGCATCAACATCTGACAACCCGTTTGGCCGTGAGTAGTTCCGGCACTTCCTAAACCTCGGGACAACAGTTCTCTCTACTTGGCAATGCCTTTGGCCACTAACTCCGCTGCCGACGCCGCCACCATCGCGGGCTCGCCATCAAACGTCATGATTACGAGGTAGGGGAGCTTTGAACTCATAATTTCATGATAGCATGCTTTGAATGAGTAGCAGCATGCTAGGATTGCATAATTCAATGCTTTTGATGCTAAATCATGATCTGTTTGCATGATGTAAAAGGATAAATTATGTCATGCTAAAATGCTATGACATGCATATGGGCCGTAAACATATTTGAAGTATGTATGAAATGTGTGTATGTGCTAGTGATGGCTAGCGTGTATGTTTGAAGTATGAGTATGTATGTGCTAGTGATGGCTAGCGTGTATGTTTGAAGTATGAGTATGTATGTGCTAGTGATGGCTAGCGTGTATGTTTGAAGTATGTATGTATGTGCTAGTGATGGCTAGCGTGCATGTTTGAAGTATGTATGTATGTGCTAGTGCTGGCTAGTGAGTATGTTTGAAGTATGTAGGTATGTGCTAGTGATTGCTAGCGTGTATGTTTGTAAGCTACGTATGTGGAATCTGTATGTGCTAGTGATGGCTAGCATGTTTGTTGGTAAGCTTCGTATGTGTATGTATGTGCTAGTGACGGCTAGCGAGTATGGATGTGTATGTTTGCGCTAGTGATGGCTAGCGAGCATGTTTGTAAGTTACATATGTATGAAAGTATGTGGATGTTATACGTATGTGGGATAGACATACGTATGTATGATGGCTATTTGCCTATGATATGGATATGTGTACGTGTATGTGGGCAGAAGTATGGGCGATGGACAGTAAGAGGTGACAGAGGTTTCGTCTAGATGTGGATATGGATATGGACGCATAAGCGTATGATGGATGATAGAGCATATGAGAATGACGGGCGAGGGTGGAGCGGTTTGTTTGGTTTGTATCAGAGCATATGTTGGGGGACTGTCAGACAGTAAGAGTGTGCATAATTGTACTAGCATAACGTACAAATTATGAAGTGAAAAGTAAGCTCAATAAGTGAGGTATAAGTAAGAGAGTGATAACTGGGGTTGGCTCTGAGGAGCTTCATTTGATGATGTCAGTGTAAGATGATTTGGCCATAAGGTGGATGGCGAAGTATGTAAGACTGTAAGATTTTGGTGTACGATGAGTTTGATCATGATATGGACGGGTTAAGCGAAGTCTGCTGCCCTAACAAACTAGGGTTTCGATCGGGCTCCGCTTCGGTTTGATTAGTCGAGGAATGTGAATTTGTTTGGCATAATTGTACCACATAATTTACTTAATTCAAACTTGAATTATAAGCACAGATAATGATAGCGTTGTGAGTTTGAGACCTGAGGGTTCAACGGATTGAGTTCCGTGTTTGAGCTAGCCGAAATGAGTCGGCTGAGCGTTTCTCATGTCTTGCCATGATGTTTATCCTGCGGGATGTTGTCTGTGTGCTGTATAGAGCACCGGACGTCTGATGCTCTGTTAAGGGCGATGTATGTTTTCGATTTGGTCTGTGTGTTGTATAAGCCCAGACGTTTAATGCTCTGTTGAGAGCGATGTTTGCTTTCGATTTGGTTTGTGTGCTATATGAAGCCCAGACGTTTGACGCTCTATTGAGAGCTCTGTATGATTTCCGCCGAAGAGTGGCATAGTATGTTTCTGCCCAAGAGTGGCACTGACACTATAAGACCCATTATGGTGGGCAATTCTCTAGTACTATAAGACCCATTATGGTGGGCAATTCTTTGGCACTATAAGACCCATTATGGTGGGCAACTGTATGACCCCTTATGTGTGGGTGTTTATATTTGCGCACTCAGGTAAGTAGTATCATGGACCTACTCTTACCTATTTGATCCTATGCCCAATGAGCACTGGTGTGCCTTACCTTCAAAAAAGTCCATGGCGTCTAGTCACTCCCCGGAGGTTAAGGTGATGCCCCTCTGGCATTCTTTTCCATCTTGACGCTAGAGCTTATTAGTTGTAATGAGCTTCAGCGGTTGATAGTATGTGTATGTCTATGAGAGTATGTGTATGACTGTAAGAGTATGAGTATGAGTACGATTGTAAGAGTAAGACTATGAGCACGATTATAAGATTATGATTATGAGCAAGATTGTAAGCATAAGTTTCTGAGTAAGACTGTAAGTGTAAGATTGTACGAGTAAGGTTGTACGAGTAAGTGTAAGATGTACGAGTAAGGTCGTACAAGTATGTGTAAGTTATAAGAGTATGCGTACGATGGTACGAGTAAGTTTGTAAGGCCTTGGATAAGGGTGTTTGTGTAAGTTTAATTTGATGGTATGATTTTGGCACGATGGTGCATTTGGTATGTTTTTGGCACGATGGTGCATTTGGTATGTTTTTGGCACGATGGTGCATTTGGCATTGATTGTATGCGTATGAGCATTGTTATGATATGTATGTTTGCTTCATGTTTGAATTGCCTGAATGCATCTATGTATGGATTTACTGAGTTCACTGTTTAGAACTCCCCTACTGGGTATTTTCCTACTGAGTATGAAAATACTCATTACCCTATTTTTTTAGCCCCATTGTTCGGGAGGCTTTTGCAGGTTGTGTTGGAGAGCTCCTGGAGATGGATGCTCATTTCAATGGTGGATCGATTCCCGTTGACTCAGGTATATGCTTGACTCACTGCGAGTTTATTTGTGTCACGATCTGATGTATTGGGTGAGATGAGCATTAAGATGTTTATTTTTTCTGGACTTTAGTTTGGATCAGACTGTGGACTGTTATTGGACTTGCACTAAGGGATGCCAGGGAGGGATTTGTATTTAAAGTCTATGATCATAACAATTTATTCATACGGTTGTTTTCAAGTAGCGCCTGAGGATATTTACTTTGGCCGTACGATGGTTAACCAAATGAGTAAAACTTTGGATGAGAAAAACTGATGTGTTATGTTTTAAATTATAAAACTATTTTATCAGGTTTCGTATTCGTCATTTTCTCCGATTTATAGCAGTTATATTGCAAAAAATTTTCTGTGAATTTTGAGGAAAATGTATGAAAAATCTCAGGCGTTACAGAAGCTCATAGAGTGTAAATGGATCTTCAAAAAGAAGCATAAGGTAGATAGGTAAATAGACAAGTACAAAGTGAGATTAGTGGCTAAAGCATTCACCCAGGTGTATGAGATGGACTTTAAAGAGACATATTCGCCTATATCGAGATTTGACTTAATCAGATGTCTCTTAGCATATGTTGCTTACTTTGATTTAGAGCTACACTAGATAGATGTAAAAGCTGTCTTCCCAAATTGAGATTTAAAGGAGAAGATTTACATAGAACAACCTAAGGGTTTTGTAGTTCCTAGAGAGACGGTGTGCAAGCTAATAAAATCATTGTATGGCCTAAAATAATTTCTAAGGTATTGGTACTTCACTTTTCACAATGTGATAAGTGAGTATGGGTTCATAATGAATGAGCACAACCATTGTGTCTATACCTTTCGTCATGAGACTAGGTATATAATGTTGTCTCTTTATATAGATTACATACTCTTAATAAGGAATGACTTAAATATGATTAGTAGTCTAAAGGACTAGCTCTTTAGTCTAATTACCATCTACTGAAGAAGTCTCTCCCAATGCCAGTTCAAGTAAGAGGGGGTCCTTCTTCTCATATCTTGCATATGCATCTATGAACCACCTTGCCTCCAATCATCGGGGCATCCAGTGGAAGGGAATTGCTAAGGCATGCTCCACACGTTGATATAGCCTGGAGTTGGAGCCTTTGCTAAGATATTGATTGAGATGCTTGGTAGTGAAGGCTCTAGCTTCATCCATGACGCTTTCACCTTCCAATGCCAGAAATGAGGCTTCATATAAACTCAGAATCCCCTCTGTGTCCTCACACAAATCTTCCCTGAATCTACCATTCTCGTCCATGAAGCGGCTGAAGACATCTGTTCGTGATAAGTGCACAAAGCATCATATCACACAAACAGAAATGAAAGGAAAAAATGAAATGCAAAACTTCAGAAAAGAAAATGAAAAAAGCTTTACCCTGTAAGATCATTTGACCATTTTGCCGGAGGAGCCTAAAATACAGTGCTGTGCAGTAGAGGTCCCCCTCACTACTTGAGTAAAGAACAAAACCTTCAAGAGCCCGTTTGATCTCAACCCCAAAGAGATAGCCTACTCCGAGGCGCTCAAGGGTGTCAATCAGCTCAAGCCGGACAATCGGATCTACTTCCTCCTCTAATAAACCTCTTGTATAATCCTTAAGTGTCTCAATCCTTTGTTCAACAGTGGCTACGTCCTGCTTTACATTGTAGCAATTCTATGAGTACAAACTACGTAGTAAGGAAATGAGATATAAGAAGTTGCAATTAACAAGAACCTCATAAGCACTTTTCATGGATTGTATGAAACCATGGTCGCAAATGGAAGGCAGATAATCAGCTGATTTCCTCGTACTTATAAGCTTTGGGTCGCTTGTTTTCTGCAAGCATTTTGTCTGTTGAGAGGGAATTGGAGAGGTGCATGAGGTGTTGAGAGTTAGAATGCTGGAAGCCATTTTCAGTTTCAGCACACACCGATTGATCTTCTCACTTGAAGCACTATAAATATCTGCCGGTTTCCCCCACTCTCGTGAGTAAGAAACATGGCGTTCATTTTCAATAATAACTTACTATGCAGGTTAAAGTGAATATTACTGTTTGGTTCCAATTAGGAAAAACTTCTTATGTCCACAAACACGAGAGTTGCATGGTCTAATTAAAATCAAGAAACTAACGTGCAAATGTTATTTCATGAAAAAGTTTTTTTAATGCCAACAATTAGCAGAGGTAGGGAGCTGTTGCTTTGTTTTTTTGTTTGCTACAGTTTTGCTTTGTTTGAATCTTAGAGATATTAAGCACTGAAATAAGAAATTCTCCCTCTGTCCCACGATAATAACTCCATTTATTTTTACAAAATAAACTAAAAACCAAGTGGAACTATTATGAGGGGCGGAGGGAGTATTATGTCTTACTATTAGACATTTTGTTAGATATATTAAGGGGGCAGTATCAAACTTGCGTGACCGGGCTCACCAGAACATAGTATCTAGAAGGCGTCTCGTCATTTATGTACAGCTGCGTACGTGGACTGGTGATAGGTTTTTGGTCGCGAAGTTGTGGAGCTAAGAAGGTAAATTACACGCGCTTCGTTATTTTTGGGTCTTGCTGTCCAGGGCAGCATCTTCTATGCAGTCGTTGGTATTAGCCGAAGAGATTTTACTGCTTTTTAACATAAGTAATATTGATAAACTATCGATTTCATGACTAAATAACTCTCATACAAAGCTTATGTTGGACTCATTATTTCCTTTTGCAGTAGAGTGGAGCTTTTGTAAACAATTTTACCCTTTTCTATTTTCGAGGAGTTTGTCAACCCATTTTAACCCATTAATACCGCTATATACATGGAGGGTGAAGCCGTGGTTTGCGTTTCGTAAACAGCGTCGTCTTATTCAGATAAAAGACACAAAAGGCACAGGTCTCGTGTTTGTTCATCACTGGGAAGCGAAAGATTTGTATTCTTTACATACAGGTCTCGTGTTTACCATAACACAGTACACAAAAGTATCTCCATTTTCTGTATTATCTCCACGGCCAACTTGGGAACTTTGAAGCTATCTCTGCTCGATCACTTTGCGCCCCTGTTGTGCCTATCATTCTTTTCTACGTACTCTAGTGATGTGGTAAAAGTGTTGGACCAAGGTATGGGCTTGGGCTCATTTTGGTATGGGCCACGGGGTCTAACGTTAGTAGGGGCGGTTGCGCCAATCCTACATGAGCCATTGTGATACAAATTTTAATGGGACCTGCATTCATCACATAAACACACTAGGCATATGACTAAGGTATGTATTAACACATTGTAGGGCCCGATTTTTTAATTAAGTGTCGATGGTAGGACCCGTGTTTAGCGAAGGGGCTTAGCCATATGCAAAGGGTCCAAGCTCCCGCGGGCTCTACTCCGTAGATCCCGTTCTTGTGGTGTGAGACCATCTAATGAAGCCCAATTAGGAGGTGATTAGAAATGGTATAAGAGGGAATGAAGAAGGAGAGGAGAAGCTTGAAGTGGTGAGTCGTGCCCCTCTCCTCTCCTGTCTCCCAATCCGCCCCCCGCGGCAAATTAGCTGTTACCTTACCTTATTAGAGGTACAATGAATCATTTATTTTAAATTTCTTTTGTCTATCTTGTAATGTATGTAGACACTTTAAGGGATTATTTGATTCCATGCAAGCTTGGTCAGCCTCGACATTACGTTGGAAAGGGGAGAATCCTCTCCCTTTGGTTCGGCCTCCTCTCTCTTGGTCTTTGAGAGATCTTTGTTGGCCGCCCCACTCATCTCCCTCTTCCTTCTCTTGGTGCATGGTGTAAGAGGAGGACTCCCTTGCTCGCTGATTGGTAGCTTCAATAACAAGTGTTGGCTCGCCTCCTTACTGCGATTTTCATCTAAGAAGAGGGTTCAAGAGGGATCTACACATAAAGAGGTAAAACCCTTTCATTTGCTTAAGCAATTGTGATTGGACACTGGTGTGAAGGCAAGAACATGCCCATGGGCTGATCAGCCCATGGTCAATCCATATTTGTTCAAAATTTTCGTTTTGATTATTAGCATGCCTTTAATTACATGTTTTATTGCTTATCTAATTGCATCTTTATGCTTCTTGTGTAGTTAATCGATAAATAGACAGAATTTTTATGCTTTACGCCTCCCCCTTGATTAAAGAACCACCACTCTTTCAATCGTCAGCCACTTTATAGTGGTATCAGAGCTTAGGTTGGGGAAATAGGTCGCTAATTTGCATAAAGATTGGATTTTTTTATTCGATTTAGGGTTCAAATGCATAAAAGGGTCAAACTAATTTATTTACTATGCAGGATCTATTGATAGGGCTTTTTCTATTGAATTAAAGTTGAGTATATTGGTGACTAATCTGTATGTTTTGATTGCTGAAATTTTTGTGATTAGTCAATTTATTACAATTTGTGCATTTGGCACAAATTCACCCATGTGAATTTTTTGCCCTAATAAATTTTTCTAATCACCCTTTGCTCACAAACATATTATCTAGTCCAGTAGATTTAATTAATTAGTTTGTGTTAATTTAATTCATTAGATGGATTAGAATAAGGCTGCAGAAAAAACCCGGATCCGACCCTACCCGAGTGGAACCCACTCGAAATTGACCAGGTTTAGGGCGGGTTGGGTACTATCTCGGGGCTGGTAGGGTTTGGAAAAAAAACCCTATCCTTTTCGTGTAGGGTTTAACAAAAAAAAACCCGAGAACTCGACTCAACCCAACTTGACATCATACATCACTTTATTAACCCTAATCTCATTACTCTAATTGCTTTGGATTGGACGTCATGATCTAATATACCCGATACAATAGTTATCAAGGAATAATAATTTATTATAAGTAAAAGGTTTAATGCTGCAATGTGATAGTAGATTTGTTATTTGAATTGTTAGGTTTATTAGAAAATTAATTTGACTTGGGTTTTATCTCGGGTTCTTGGGTAGGGGTCTGGTTTTATCTTGGGTGGGTCGGGTTTAGCAATCTCGGGTAGGGTCGGGTACTGCAGTACCCAACCCCACCCTACTTGAGATGCAACCGTAGATTAGAATATAGTGTAAATTGACCGATTTAGCCCTAGGGGCATTTTGGTCAATTCAAAAGTGCGGCGTGTGTGGTTGAATGTTTACTATCCAGAATATCAATCATTGTGTTGTATGTTGATTGAATAATTATTGGTGATTTCGTATAGTGTGTTTTTTTAACAATGAAAATACCGAATTAGCCTTAGGGCTATTTTGGTAATTTCACACTAATATTTTTTTGGACAGAAAAGTAATAATTTTAGCAACCCTAATAGGTGTTTGTTTGCTAATTGGTTTTGATTGGGTGTGTTTAAGGGATTGTTTAAGCTATAAACACAAGTAATCATATAATTAGGTTAACTTACCTTAAGGGGGACTTAAGGTAAGTTAACTAAGAAGCTACTGGCCATAACGTAGTCTTAATCCTGTGTCTTTGCCTTATTTTTGTAGTTTTAAAATGACTTTAAAGATTGTCACCTTTGAACTAGAAAAGACAGAGAAACTTAATGCTGATAATTATTTGGTATGGAAGAGGAGATACATCATATCTTTACACTCTCTAACTTGCTCATGTTATAAAGCAGGTCATTGAGCCATGTTCATAGAATAGTTCAGCAGTACAGTAGAAGGCCTATAATAAACTGAAAGACGATGATAACAAGGCTAGGTCCACTATTCTTACTTTCATGCAGCCTAAACTTTAAAAAGTATAATACTGCCATAGACATGCTAGATGTTGTATCTGTGAGGTATGGGGAGCAGGTTTGGCTCAAAAGAGGATGTTGCACTCAAAATACCTGAATTCTAAAATGAAGGAAGGAGATGATGTAAATGAGCACCTAAATGTCATGTCTATCATTGTTGATGACCTAGAAACATTGCATGACCTTATCTATGACAGAGTCCAAGTGTCTGTTGTGTTTAACAGCCCCCTAAGTATTGCGAGCGTGTAGTGGTGTACCTCAACATAAGCAACCAAAAGCTGACAATGGAGGCTCTGACTGCCAAGCTTGAGCTTTAGCAGGAAAGGAAAAACCATGTCAATGCTTCATGTGTTGCTACTGCCAACCTGGGACAGAGTTCTGGTGGAGGGAAGAAGGGTTGGACAGGGGATAGGACCTTCAAAGAAAAGAGCCTTCATGAGATAGAGGATAAACCTCAAAACAAGGGCAATGGCAAGGGTTATCAAAAACTCCAAGGTTGCCTACTTCAAGTGTGGCTAGGAAGGCCACTTTAAAGAAAATGGTCCCCAGGAAGATGACTAGGTTAGCAACAACAAGGGCAAGAACAAAAAAATCATGTGTTGTCTTAGAGGTCATGATAGCTTACGTTAAGGAGAAGACTTGGTAGCTTGATTTTGAAGCCCACTTTATGCGTCTCATTCCAGGGGATCTAGGGATGAGTTGATCAATCTCCTCTCAGGCCAGAACAAAGTCTTCATAGGGAATATCACATACTTCAATATGGAGGCCATGAGGACTTACCGGATCTCTCTAAAGGAGGGGTCTACTCTTGTGCTTACAGATATGTTGTTTGCTCCCTCCATCAAGAGGAATCTAATTTGGATTCTTGTTCTGACCAAGAAATGATTTGAAGTTAGATTCAAGATGAGTTAAGGCACAGTGGGTAAGTGTGGTTGAGTCCTTTTTACTGCTACTTTAGTTGATGGACTTTATTATTTCAATGTAATGGTCTCACTTCTAACGAAATGAACTCTTCTAAGTATATTGTTTAGTCTGTAGATGATGCCCTACTGTGGCATGTGTGTATGTGTAATGTAAATATAGACAAACTACATAGGATGTCGAATGCGGGGTTATTACCCAAATTATCCAAAGATTTACATGTGTGTGAGGATTGCTTTTCAGAGAATATGAGTAGGCAATCCTTCCAAAAGGAACAAAGGGCAAATGAACTATTAGCGGTAGTTCATTCTGACATTTGTGGGCCCCTGAATATTCAGACCCACAAAGGGATTACTTATTTTATAACCTTTATAGATGACTATTCAAGATACGAGTACATATATCTAATAAACAGGAAATTCGATGCCTTAGATAAATTTAAGGAATTTAAAACTAAGGTAGAAACCAGTTAGGTAGGAATATGAAAATCCTGAGGACTGACAGGGGTGGCGAGTATACCTCTAATTTGTTTAAGGATTACTGTACCGATCAGATAATAATGCATCAATACACCCTACCCTACACTCCTCAGCAAAATGGAGTGGCAGAAGGCATAGAAGGATGCTTATGGGCAATGTAAGGTCCATATTAAATCACTCTAAATTATGAACAAACTTTTCGGGTGAGGCTTTAGACACTGCCATGTACATCTTTAACATGTACCCACAAAGGTAGTCTAATAGACACCTTATAAGCTATTGAGAGGTTGACGTCCAAGCTTAGGGTATCTTAGAGTGTGGGCGTCAAGGCACACATAAAGGGGTCTAACTAACATAGGTCTAAGTTAGACCCTAAAACCATAAAGTGTAACTTTATTTGTTACTATGATCACTCTAAGGGGTACATATTTGTGGTCTAGAGACACTTATTTCTTTGAAGAAAAATCAAACCATAGAATACTTAATAAAAGAGGATATTTATTTGAGATTGTAGAAGATACTGGTCCTATTACTACCCTTGAGGAAATAATTGGATGAGGTCAAAATCAAACTGAACAGGAACTAAGGGCATTGAGGGAGAGAAGATATTCAACATGGTTGAGGGACTTCTATACAATGTTAGGGGAAGACAACATCGCATTAAATGAACCTATTCTAGATGACCCAATTACCCTTAAGCAAGCTTTGAGTCTTCTAGACGCTTAAGAATGGCTGAATGCTAAAGATTCTATCGTAAAAAACAAGGTCTAGGAGATAGTGGATCCATCTAAAAGGCAAAAGCCCATAGGGTGTAAATAGATCTTTAAAAAGAAACTTAAGGCAGATAGGTCAATAGACAAGTACAAAGCAAGATTAGTAGCCTAAGCGTTCATCGAGGTGTATGGGATGGTATTTAAAAAGACATACTCGCCTGTGTCGAGATTTGACTTAATGAGATGTCTCTTGGCATATGTTGCCTACTTTGATTTATAGCTACACTAGATGGATGTATGGGAAAAGCATAATGTTGTTACGTCTGAAATAAGACTATGAAGAAGTCAAATTCAGATTTGTTTATTTGCCAATTGTAGTAGACAAGGTCGATCCACAGGGAAAGCCTTGTGCAACAAAGAAAATTATTACGGAAAAAAAAAATACATAAAGGAAAACTAAGAAAGAAAGAGTAGAAGAGTATTGAGGCAATATAGAGTTAAGAAATCAAGATGAGAAAACACTAAGGCATTAAGGATCATTGTAACATCTAATGATGTTTTTCATTTATCATGTTATCTTAGTTAGAATCGAATGAAAATTTTATCTAACCGGAAGATATGAACATTAAAATTTAAAATAAAAATAGAAATGCTTTAGATAGATGAATGATAAAAATAATTGTCTCTTAAATATTTCTATGTATCTAAATCACAAAAGATCAAAAAGGAGAGCCTTTAAACATCTCATGTATCCAAATCACAAAGAAACAAGAAGAAGAACAATATTAAATAAACATCATTTCAAACAAACAATACTTACTTGAAACTATTGATGAAACATGAATTGAACTCCATTAAATTATTACAAATCTCCTCTAGCCTTAGCTTAAGAGCTTAGAAAACCATTACAATAAAACTAAAATAAAAATACAATATGAGAGAAGAAAATAGGAGAGGAGAGCTCCAAAGAGGAGGGGATTATTCATCTATCACGTCCACCCCTCTATTTATATGAATAGAAGGGGTTCCTTCAAAGAGGAAAGTAAAATCATATCTCTAGATTACATCCTGCTTGATTGCCTGATTGGTTGCTTCTTTAGCAATGATTAGATACTAAATAAACCAATGATTTATTTAGCAAATAAGTATCTTTGAATCTTTCTTTAGTTAACCAATCAGCCTCCTTGTCCTTCCTTATATGTATCAATCATAATCAATGAAAATATTCTTCATCTACTAGCCTCGGGTTAGTTTACTAGCTGTCTCTTTGCATACCGAATTCAACCCATGAATCTTTAGAATTTGGAATTTCTTCCTGAAATATCATTTGTAGCTATAGAAGTCTTCTTTCCAATGCCACCAGAATTGTATCCATCTGAATTATACATAAAAAGATATGATCGAAATACTAAGGCTCTGTCAATTTATCCGAATCAGCTTCTTTCCTAATTTAGTCCTCTTCATACAAATCTCAAATCAAACGGGTCCACAAGGTTGTGTTCGACCATTCAATGCATGTTTAGACCATTAGGAGCCCATTCTTGATTTTCAAATAGCTTTAGGTAGATGGGCTTTACTTCATCTTCTACTTAGATCCTGTTAAAGCCTGTTTAGACATATAAACTCAAATAAGGTCCAACTAACTTATTAAAAACATAAATAGCCCAAATCAGCAATGAATCAACACAAAATAATATTAAAATTCAAAATATGAGAACATTTAATTAAATATTATTTAAGTGCATCAAATACCCCCAAACTTAGTTTTTGCTAGTCCTCGAGCAAAACAAAAATTAAAATAATAGAAAATAAAATTAACTACTCCACTTCCGCAGGAAATCTCGATTGCATTTAGCATATGCAACAAGCCTTTAAACCCCTAGCTTACACTAGTAGACAAGTTGTGTCTCGTGAGGGTTTGTAATGAATCTACCCACAAAATTTAAAATTTAAATGATAGAAGAAAATTAAAATTAAAACTACGTCAAATTTACAAATCAACTCCTCCTAAACATGTGACTTCATTTAGTAAAATCAATCATGCATAATAAAACTTGCCTTCTGAAACAATAATTCATTCTAACAACTTCATATTAGTGGTAAGTACTTATACATACATAATAGTTTTAGAAAAAATAGACATTGCCAAGTAATTATACAATCTCATTCTCATGAATCGAACAACTCAATGTGTCTTATGACCACTCAACAATTTCAATTTTAACACTCAAAAATAGACATTAACATCCATTCATCTTCAAGAGATCATAATACAGAATCATACAAAACCTTCCTTGAAAAGTAAAACACCCTAAATCACCTGACAACTCATTCAAGATATAATTGCATAATGTCCTACTAGAATTTTATACTCATCTCACATGACATGTATAAGGCTTAGCCTTTTTAAGCTTTCTATAAGATTAATGTAACAAGTGTTAGGCCAGTGACTTCCAATCCAGTTAGCTCAGGGCACTAGGTGTTAAGTACCCCTCAGGCTTAATAACTTGAACCAAATAGGCTTTAAGGCTATGCATGTCATAAATTAGTCAACTCTATCTTTTGACTCAACACCCTATGCTTAGTGAGGCACGCCGAGTCCCGGTCTACTCAATAGAGTGACTTTAATTCTTTACAATTTTTCATTCTTTTTCTTTTCACATTTTTTTCTTTTTTTTTTCTTGAGCACATTATACAATCAACGTGAATTGTGTTGACAAAAAGTCCTCGACTGTTCTACAAACCAAGAATAGTGAAGCTCAAAACTCTATCATGATAATATGAATACTACTAGATCATGTCAAAGTTTTACTCTCATAAGAAAATAATTACTTAGATTCAATGATATCCACCAAGATGTAAGACCATAATCAAAGGCTCGAATTCTCACTTAGGCAAATGTCATTCTTAGTTTTTCAAAATAGAAGCACAAGAAACCAATATGAAGTAATCAAAACTCAAAATCATTAAATATGTCAAGTCATATTCTAAGCAATATGATGTCATTAAATATAGTCACATGTTTAAAATCAGCATCAATGTAATAAGCAAAAACATAAATCTAATTAATTTTTTTCATTTTTTAAGTAAGACTTAAAAAAAACATTAAAGAAAAATCTCTTTCTATACCCCCAAACCTAAACTAAACATTGTCTTCAATGTATAAAAGAAAGCAAATGCAATGCTTAATCTAAGAAAAGAGGAAAGAAGAGATAATATATCAGTTGATGTCCTCATGTACATGGCTATCAAAAGAAAAATAGTCAATAAAGCACAAGCATAATCACATTAGGGTAAATCAATAATGAATCATATAAGCACACCCTAATAATGATTGAAGCAATTAATAAATATGATAAACTAAAAACTAACTAAAGAAAAAAACTAACTATTAAACAAAAATAACTATCAAAACCAAAAGTGGGTTGCCTCCCAGGAGCGCTAAGTTTACTGTCTTCAGCCAGACACACCTCCATCTAAACTCATCCAGGGTCCTTCAAAGCAATTATCTTCTCTTTATCAATTCTAATCAAATCAGAGTGAGTTAAATAAATATTTAGTGGATCATCAGAATAAATAAAAGTAAAAACATCCTCTGCTAAACTCTCAACCATGTCAACCTCAAAAGTTTTATCGAAGTCTGATAGTTGTCTACTGGCATCAAATACATTTAACTCACATGTTAAGTTCCCAAAAGAAAGTCTCATCACTCCATTTCGACAATTTATTAAAACATTAGATGTAGCAAGGAATGGATGACCCAAAATCACAGGGATTTAAGTAGATGCATTTGAAACCGGTTGTGTGTCTAAAACAATGAAGTCCACTGGAAAATAGAATTTGTCCACTTGAACAAGGACATCTTCCACTATTCCTCTTGGCCTTTTGATTGAGCGGTCAGCAAGTTGAGGTGTCATGTTGGTGGGTTTCAAATCTGCTAGACCTAATGGCTCATAAAAAGAAAAAGGTAAAAGATTTATACTTACCCCAAGATCAAGCAAAGCTTTTTCAATTTTATAATTTCCAATTATACAAGATATGGTTGGACAACCAGGATCTTTATATTTGGGTGGGGTGTTTTGTTGCAAAATTGCACTTACTTGTTCTGTCAAAAATGTCTTCTTTTGTATATGTAGCTTACGCTTGATTGTATAAAAGTCTTTCAAAAATTTAGCATAAGATGGGATTTGTTTAATGGCATCTAAGAGAGGAATGTTAATCTTCAATTGTTTGAAAATTTCAAGAATGTCACCATTTGGCACTAATTTAGAAGAAGATTGTAATATTTAAGGAAAAGGATGAGGAATAGGAGAAACACAATTAGAGTTGTCAAGTTCATCACCATGTATAAAATTCAAAGACTCTTTAGGTTCAACAACCTTCATTGAAATGTCTTTGTTAATAACTTTTCCACTTTTCAAAGTGGTGATGGACTTAGCATGCTCTTCTTGTGAGCTTGAAGAATTTAAATTTTTAATTACAAATTAACCTTTAGGATTTGGTTGAGGTTGAGAAGGAAACTTCCATTTTTCTTGAATGCTCAAAGTTGTGGTCAATTGAGTAATATAAGTCTTCAAGTCATTGATGGTTTTCATTGTTTGGTTGTTGATTGTTGCTTGACTTTGCATGAATTCTTACAATGTGTCTTTAAGAGGCTTCTTATATAGTGGAATATAATTTGAAGAATAAGGGGGTACCTACATATTAGACTCATTTCTCCAACTAAAGTTTGGATGATTTCTCCAATTAGAAGTATAAGTTTCAGAATAAGGAGAAGAGAAAGACTTTTTGTAAGTATTCATAGCATTTGCTTGATTATGTAACACTTCTTAAAAAGCAGGGATTGTTGGACAATCCTGTGTTTGATGTCCATCATTCTCAAATATACTACAAATATCTTGTGCTTTTTGAGAAGCTTTAAACATATTTTCCTTATTAATTTTCATAGCCTCAACTTTTCTAGTTAAACTCGTAATTTTTGCTTTTACATCATCCTCTTCTTTAAGAAGGTACATACCCCCCTTAGTTGTCCCATTAGATTTAGTCTTATTACTACTTTCAAATTCATTAAAATCTTCCCATGATTGAGCATTTTCAGCCAACACATCAAAATAGTCCTAAGCTTCCTCAGGTTCTTTATTCAAAAAATCTCCATTACACATCATTTCAACAAATTGCCTCATTTAAGAAGTTAAGTCATTATAAAAGAAACTAATTGTACACCATGTTTCATATCCATGATGTGAGCACAACAACAAAAGTTCTTTAAATCTTTCCCAACATTAAAAGAAAGTCTCAATTTCTTTTTGTGAAAAATTCATGATGTTCTTTCTAAGTGTATTAGTTCTATGGGTGGGGAAAAACTTTTTCAAAAATTATCTTTGCATTTCTTGCCATATTCCAATAGATCATGGCTTCAAAGAATTCAACCAATTTTTTGCTTTCTCTTTTAAAGAAAATGGAAAGAGTTTTAATCTAATAACATCATTTAAAACATTTTAGTTTAGCAAAGTTGCACAAACCTCTTCAAACTCTTTTAAATGCAAATATGAGATTTCCGAATCTAAGCCATGAAATTTAGGTAGTAATTGAATTACACCCAGCTTGAGTTCAAAACCACCCACATTAGTTGGAAAAATCATGTAAGAAGGAGAACTTGATATAGTTGGTTGCAAATAATCACGCAAGGTTTTAACTTAAATATTTTGTACATTATTATCTCCATTATCACTTCTTAGTTCCTCATTAGTTCTTAGATCCTCCATTGTATCAAAATAGAGAGAATTTTCAAAAGATTTGTTCACTCTTCTCAATCGTCCAGAGTTATCACGTACCCATGTGAACATGCAACAATAAATTTTTTTTTTATAACAAAAAGAAAAAGTGCAGAAATTAAATAACAAAATATAAAAAGTTAAAGAGTTAGAAGTTAATAGAGAAAAATTAAAATTGCAAAATAAGGCCAAAGGCACTATCAAGGTACACGTTTGACCCCGAAAAATTTTCGGTAGTAACGTGGGTAGTGCATCCGGTCTCAGAAAAAGAAAAATTACAGAATTTAAGTACTAAAAGTAAATAACATAAAGTAAATAACTAAATTTAAAGTGTTAGTGTATAAAAATAAAAGTTAGAGAATTAGTAAAGTTAGAGTGAGTTTTTTTCGTAACGGATTCTTATCACACGTTGTAATCCCCGGCAACGGCGCCAATTTGTTGTTACGTCTGAAACAAGACTATGAAGAAGTCAAATTTAGATTTGTTTTACTTGCCAATTGTAGTAGACAAGATTGATCCACAGGGAAAGCCTTGTGCAACAAAGAAAACTATTACGAAAAAAAAAATAGAAAAATGAAAACTAAGAAAGAAAGAGTAGAAGAGTATTGAGGCAATATAGAGTTAAGAAATCAAGACGAGAAAACACTAAGGCATTAAGGATCATTGTAACATCTAATGATGTTTTTCATGTATCATGTTATCTCAGTTAGAATCGAATGAAAATTCTATCTAACCGGAAGATATGAACATTAAAATTGAAAATAAAAATAGAAATGCTTTGGATAGATGAAGGATAAAAATAATTATCTCTTAAAGATTTCTATGTATCCAAATCACAAAAGATCAAAAAGGAGAGCCTTCAAGTATCTTATGTATCTAAATCACAAACAAACAAGAAGAAGAATAATATTAAATAAACATCACTTTAAATAAACAATACATACTTGAAACCATTGACGAAACATGAATTGAACTCCATTAAATTGTTACAAATCTCCTCTAGCCTTAGCTTGAGAGCTTAAAAAGCCATTACAATAAAACTAAAACAAAAATACAATATGAGAGAAGAAAATAGGAGAGGAGAGCTCCAAAGAGGAGTGGATTCTTCATCTATCACGTCCACCCCTCTATTTATAGGAATAGAAGGGGTTCCTTCAAAGAGGAAAGTAAAATCATATCTCTAAATTACATCCTGCTTGATTGCCTGATTGGTTGCTTCTTTGGCAATGATTAGATACTAAATAAACCAATGATTTATTTAACAAATAAGTATCTTTGAATCTTTCTTTAGTTAACCAATCAGCCTCCTTGTCTTTCCTTATGTGTATCAATTATAATCAATGAAAATATTCTTCATCTACTAGCCTCGGGTTAGTTTACTAGCTGTCTCTTTGCATACCGAATTCGACCCATGAATCTTCGGAATTTGGAATTTCTTCCCGAAATATCATTTGTAGTTATGGAAGTCTTCTTTCCAATGCCACCAGAATCGTATCCATCCGAATTATACATAAAAAGATATGATCAAAATACTAAGGCTCTATCAATCTATCCGAATCAGCTTCTTTCCTAATTTAGTCCTCTTCATACAAATCTCAAATCAAACGGGTCCACAAGGTTGTGTTCGACCATTCAATGCATGTTTAGACCATTAGGAGCCCATTCTTGACTTTCAAATAGCTTTGGGTAGATAGGCTTTACTTCCTCTTCTACTTAGATCCTGTTAAAGCCTGTTTAGACATATAAACTCAATTAAGGTCCAACTAACTTATTCAAAACATAAATAGCCCAAATCAGCAATGAATTAACACAAAATAAGATTGCAATTCAAAATATGAGAACATTTAATTAAACATTATTTCAGTGCATCACAGAACATATGAGCCTCATACAATGCTCATTTGAGCTTATATATTCTGTTCAATTAAAATCCCATTGGGAGGGTTTGGTGGGTAGATTCGTTGGGTGATTATCTGTATTCCAAGACAAAAACAGTGACCAAGGAGCCATAGCATATAGTGTGTGTATATATGTGAAGGAAAACACTCCATTATTTACTATGCTAAGGCTCCAATGGTTTTTATTATGTAATCTTAGTCAAGCTAAACGCATCCCAATTAAATACGTACCAGTGCTTCTCCAATGTCGTCACAAAGCCGAAAGATCGTTTGTGCTAGCTCGATGAGGTCAGGGTTGGAGGCTATGAGATCTAGAGTTTGATCACATTCCTCTTGATGCATTAGAAAGTATGTAGCTCCAAAAAGTATCGGGGCCCCAACGGTGATGTTTGCAATATCCAAGTATTTGGTGACGTCAGGGTTGGAGGGTGTTTGTCCTGGTAGGTGTCTTGGCGGCCGGCTGTGTTGGAACTTGACTGGTGTGGACGACTGGGATCGGACAGGAAGGCCCAGTCTTGAGTGGCCGGTGTCTTTCAAGTTTCCAACACCGGGTTGAGGTATGGGAGGCGGCAGCGCTGGAGTGGGCCATAAGGGCAGCAACAAAAGGCCGCGATTGGAGCCCGTGGAACTGTCCAGAAGGCGGGCGAAGGAGATTTGTTACTCCGTTCGAAGGGCACGAAATTCTTGCAGATGTTCTTGAAAGAACAGCAACATCGCAGCATCTGTCTTGTTGTCGGCAGCAAACGACCTCGTCATCTCCGGCGCAGTGAGTTGCAGATCGCTGGCGGCTGGTGCATGGGCGACGCTATGCATTCCGCCCGTACTGGGAAATGCCCCAGTGGCGGCCTGTGAACCGCTAGTGGTCGTGGGACCCAAAACTGTATCAAAGTCGCTTTGGTTCTACTTGTCCTTGGCCGCCATACTTTTAATTTGCACCATGAAAGCTTCCCCAGTCACAGGAGAACTTCTCTAATACCAGTGTTCCAAATCCTGGGAACTATATGATGATTTGGGTAATGAAGTTAGATGAAGGGAGGGAGAATAACCTGCTGGTACTTGGAAACCAGTATGGCGATAGAAAGGAGAGAGTTTGGGTCGACAGAGGAGAGGGAAGGGATGAAGAAGACTGATTAATTGCTTAATCCTCCATTAGGGAGGAGAAACCCTTACATAATATGCCCTTAATGGGCCTGGGCTTTATTAACTAATACTACTTAATGCCTTATTACATAATTCCTAATGCCTAATAGCCCAAAAGACCTATCAATGAAATAAATCCTACGATCCATAACAGGTCACCAGCACTTCAGTATCATCATGAGTGAAAAGAGGAGGAAGAATAGTACCCTTGCAAACATGTAGAACCATGCATGTTAAATGGTCATTGGCTATGTGGTTTATGCATTGATGAGGCTGGCATTCCCATCCAATCTACTGTTGGTAAAGGTTTGACACATCATTGGTATTACCCTTGGACATTGGTATCTTGGCCGACACATCAGTGAGGTTACTGATGGTTCCTCAAGATAAAAGAAATTTGTCGTGATTTATAGTAATGATTATACTATATAACAATTTTATATAATTGTATGATTTAGAATATATTTTGATGATGAAAAAGAATGTATTAAGGTTTAGTTCACCCTAATGCTTGTATATGAGACCTTGTGATGTGATGATTGGCAACATAGAACTAATGCATTCGACACTTAAGTATAAGGGAATCCTAATGTCTAGTTGGCTCCTCGATGAAATTTTTTAGGCACAAAAATAAAAGGGTACAACATGAAGCACAATTATCGTATTCTAGCTCCCTATGGGTGAGACTTATGTAAAACTACTCCCCTTACCTAAAAGTTAAGTTTGAAAGGACTGGAATATTAAAATATAATTATTTCAGCGCATTGCAATTAGGAGGTTTTAATGATTTATCGCAATCATGATATCAACCAGTAAGGTCCATGAGTCCTAGTAGGCCATTACTTTATGCCGTGGATTGGGAGGGGTAGGCTTCAAGCAAAAATTAAATTAATTTGCGTTTCGGTAGTGCAATATCTTGTTAAGTAAGAACCGTGAAGTGGAGTTCTCTATTGTAAATATATTTAACTCAGAAAGGTAAATATAAAATTGGTTTTCTTGAATCCCTAATGGTTTGGTAATAACATTTCTTCTAGTTTGTTTGTTGTTTTTTATTATTTTTAATTAGATGAAATTCGACTAAGTATACCCGTATACTCAGCAAAATCTCAACAACCTACTATTACATAGCTTAATTTGTACATCCAAAATCTCGACAACCTACTATTACATAACTTAATTCAAATGAATTGCGTCATAAACAACCCTGATGAAGAAGTAGATGAAGCCAGATCTTAACAGGGTGTTAAACTACACAACGACGAAAGATAACAGGTTCATCACGGTTAAATGACAGGCAAAGCATAGTTCCTCCACTAGCCGTGTTCAAGGAAGTTCTAATGCCAAAAAGGATCAAGAAATTAGAAAAATAGGGTAGAAAGGAGATTCGCAAACTTTGTCTTTTTGGTGAGCGATGCATATAGTAGATAGGCGCAAGCAGGCGAAGCATTCTCTATTAATTCTCAAATGATGAGTTTACCATGTTAGGTCCATGTATCCATACTGGTCAATCTATGGGCTTTCAAAAGGAATTAGCCCTCTATCGTATAAGTTTTGCTCGAGGAAATTTGATAAGTTTTAATTTTGTTAATTATTTGTTATTCCATTTCAACAAAAGAACCCCACCCAAAAGTTTTATAGATTTCAGTTTGTCCGTCTAGCATTTTAAATTTCTTAATAAACAAGGCTAAAGTATAAATCACATGGCAACCATTCCAAGGAAAATTGATGAGAAGTCTTTGTTTTTTATTGTTTTTTGTGTATAAGAAGTTGATGCGAAATCGATAATCTAGATAGCTGTTAAAGCCGTTCATTCCCTAGTCAATTCAATTGTCCGGTATGGGGTCAGCCACGAGCAACTTGAAAGTGTCTAATGTCCTTTGCCGCTGTGTTGTGAATCCGTCTCCGGTCATGTTTATTTAGTAGCTTATCCTTCCAGAGTCCAACGCAGCGTCAATGAAATCCTTGTGGAAAGGGGAGCCAAGAACCAAGTGCTTGTTTATCTTCTTCCACGTTTCACTCAGTAGATGCCTCACATGTTCCACAGCCGCTTCATGTGTGACTCCTCTTTCCCACATGTAATAATGAACGCAACTGGGTGCAACCAGTCCGTCCGGGTCGTCCTGTTTTGTTTTGTTGACATAATTCATGATCATTATCTACCACCAAGCCTAAAACAAAACTAGTAAAATGATAGTGATATATATTCAGCGATTATACCCTATAAACCCTCCCAAGTGGGTTTTAGTTGGGGAAAAGCGGAACATATGAGCCTCAGACAATGCTCATTTGGGCTTATATATTCTGTTCAATTAAAATCCCATTGGGAGGGTATATTCGTTGGGTGATTATCTGTATTCCAGGTCAAAAAAAAGTGACCAAGGAGCCATAGCATAGTGTAGTGTATATATAAATATATATGTGAAAGAAAACACTCTATGGTTTTTATTATGCAATCTTAGTCAGATACGTACCAGTGCTTCTCCAATGTCGTCACAAAGCCGAAAGATCATTTGTGCTAGCTCGGTGACGTCAGGGTTGGATGCGATGAGATCTAAAGTTTGGTCACATTCCTCTTGATGCATTTGAAAGTATGCAGTTACAAAAAGTATCCGGGCCCCAACGGTGATGTTTGCAATATCCAAGTATTCATCGAATTTTGGTGTATATCCTTGGCTAGACCATTTTATCTCCGTCAGGTATGCCTTGCACAGGCCTAACCACTGAAATAAACAAGAAAGAAACATTTAAAAGTTTGTTCTTTGAAATCAAGTAAAATTCACGGAGGAAAATAGGTGTACAGTTTTCTTTAGAAGTGGTAAGATGTAGAATCCTTTCAGCCGAAGGGTGTCATAAGCATAGTGATTGTAAGTATTGAGGAGGGCGAAGTAACAGAGCCTCATACACTCTGGAAGTTCCTCCACCGCATTAACATCCCATCTTGGATCATTCAGGGAAACAAAATAGATTTATGAGAAAGGACAGAAAATTTTGATGAATCTAATCAAAATACATCAAATTAGTAGTGATGTGAGATCTACCGCTCAACTGCATCCGCTAACAGCTGAAGCTCCTCAATGTTTCCATAGTGCTCGAACAAATCATCCATGCTCGTAATAAGCTGAATACTCTTAGTCATGCTTTGCAAAGCCGATCCATATTTCGGTTTGAAGAATGTACCCACGCTCAAAATGAACGACTCGGGCAACCGATCTCTTGTAAAGTTCAAGCTCTCTGCAACACCCAGATTCTTCCACCACCTGAAATGAGTGGTATTGTGAGGGGTACTGCTCATGCACGTACTAATGCATGCTACAGGTAAATAAGAAGATGGTCGATCATACCTTGACAAGGATTTCAAGTTGTCTTTGAGCGGCAGCTAAACACATATTGAAATCCAACTTGGCCAGTTCAAGTAAGAGGGGGTCCTTCTTCTCATATCTTGCATATGCATCTATGAACCACCTTGCCTCCAGTCTTCGGGGCATCCAGTGGAAGGGAATTGCTAAGGCATGCTCCACACGTTGATATAGCCTGGAGTTGGAGCCTTTGCTATGATATTGATTGAGATGCTTGGTAGTGAAGGCTCTAGCTTCATCCATGACACTTTCACCTTCCAATGCCAGAAATGAGGCTTCATACAAACTCAGAATCCCCTCTGTGTCCTCACACAAATCTTCCCTGAATCTACCACTCTCGTCCATGAAGCGGCTGAAGACATCTGTTCGTGATAAGTGCACAAAGCATCATATCACACAAACAGAAATGAAAAGAAAAAATGAAATGCAAAACTTCAGAAAAGAAAATGAAAAAAGCTTTACCCTGTAAGATCATTTGACCATTTTGCCGGAGGAGCCTAAAATACAGTGCTGTGCAGTAGAGGTCCCCCTCACTACTTGAGTCAAGCACAAAACCTTCAAGAGCCCGTTTGATCTCAACCCCAAAGAGATAGCCTACTCCGAGGCGCTCAAGGGTGTCAATCAGCTCAAGCCCGACAATCGGATCTACTTCCTCCTCTAATAAGCCTCTTGTATAATCCTTAAGTGTCTCAATCCTTTGTTCCACAGTGGCTACGTCCTGCTTTACAGTGTAGCAATTCTATGAGTACTAACTACGTAGTAAGGAAATGAGATATAAGAAGTTGCAATTTACAAGAACCTCATAAGCACTTTTCATGGATTGTATGAAACCATGGTCGCAAATGGAAGGCCGATAATCAGCTGATTTCCTCGTAATTATAAGCTCTGGGTCGCTTGTTTTCTGCAAGCATTTTGTCTGTTGAGAGGGAACTGGAGAGGTGCATGAGGTGTTGAGAGTTAGAATGCTGGAAGCCATTTTCAGTTTAAGCACACACCGATTGATCTTCTCACTTGAAGCACTATAAATATCTGCCGGTCTCCCCCACTCCCGTGAGTAAGAGACATGGCGTCCATTTTCAATAATAACTTACAGGTTAAAGTGAATATTACTGTTTGGTTCCAATTTGGAAAAACTTATTATGTCCACAAACACGAGAGTTGCATGGTCTAATTAAAATCAAGAAACTAACGTGCAAATGTTATTTCATGAAATTTTTTTTTAATGCCAACAATTAGCAGAGGTAGGGAGCTGTTGCTTTGTTTTTTTGTTTGCTACAGTTTTTCTTTGTTTGAATCCTAGAGATATTAAGACTGAAATAAGAAATTCTCCCTCTGTCCCACGATAATAATTCTATTTTTTTTTTAAATAAACTAAAACAAACTGAAACTATTATGAGGGGCGAGGGAGTATTATGTCTAGATATATTAATGGGGCAATATGGCCCATATTTAAAAGAATGTGGCTATTCAAACTCCACTTTTTTGTCTGTGTCCCCGTTTTTTTTATACCTAACTAACTTTTATTAAAATTTCTCATCTCCCATTTTTACCCCACTTCTCTTCTTATTCACTTTTTTCTCGTCATTGGTACTCCTTCTCCGACATCAACGCTGACACCAGTGACCTCTACAACGAGCAGCCGCGATAGCTAGTCACGGCCGCACTAGCCGTCTATGGCCAGCGGCTAGATCCGGCTGCAACCAAATCTAGCCATTGGCAGGTGGTGCCGCTGGACTGGCTTGCTAGCTTACTCAACTAGATTGGCTATGCAAGCTAGTTCGGCCTACACGACTAGTCTGATGTGTTATCGAAATTAAAGTCGCCCGAATAAATAGAGAAGGAAAAAAGAGTTTAATGTAATAGGAGTAAGAAGAGCAAAATAAGAGGGTAAACACCGGGAAATAAAGTAAAAAAAAAAACTTCTTTTAAACTTTTTTAAGAGGCACTAGAAAAAAAAAAAAAGGGTCTAAATAACATTATTTTATTTAAAAATAAGTTTATCTCGCGTGACCGGGCTCACCAGTGCATATTATCTACAAGGCAGCTCGTCATGTACAACTGCGTACGCGGACTGGTGATAGGTTTTTGGTCTAAATAACATTATTCTATTTTTGGGTCTTGCTGTCCAGGGCAGCTTCTATGCAGTCGTCGGTTGTAAGCAATTTCACGTAACAGCGGAAGATATTTTAGTGCTTCTTTTTATCGTAAGTTATAAGTTATGGACGGGAGCTATATATTAACATAAGTAATGTTGGTAAACTATCGATTTCATGAATAAATAATCTCATACAAAGCTTATGTTGACTCATTATTTCCTTTGCAGTAGAGTGGAGCTTTTTGTAAACAATTTTACCCTTTTCTATTTACGAGGAGTTTGTCACCCCATTTTAACCCATTAATACCGCTACATACATGGAGGGTGAAGCAGTGGTTTGCGTTTCGTAAACGGCGTCGTCCTAGTCAGATAAAGACACAAAAGGCACAGGTCTCAAGTTTGTTCATCGCTGGGAAGGGAAAGACTTGTATACCTTACATACAGGTCTCGTGTTTACCATAACACAGCACACAAAAGTATCTCCATTTTCTGTATAATCATGGCTATGCACTAGCTTATCTCCACGGCCAACTTGGGAACTTTGAAGTTACCTCTACTTGATTACTTAGCACCCCTGATGTGCTTGTTATTCTTTTCTACACCAGTGATGGTGGTAAAAGTGTTGGACTAGGGTATGGGCTTGGGCCTATTTTGGTATGGGCCATAGGGTTTAAGGTTAGTGAGGGCGATCGAACCAACCCTATATGAGCCATTATGATATAAATTCTAAGGGGACCCGCATTCGTCACACATGCACACTAGCCATGTGACTAAGATTTGTATTAACATATTATAAGGCCTAATTTTTGAATTAAGTGTCAATGGTAGGACCCATGTTTAGCAAGGGGTTAACCTATAGTAGGCTTAGCCATGTGCAGGGGGTCCAAGCTCGAGCGGGCTCTACGGACTAGAGCCCACTTTCGTTGTGTCAGACCCTCTAAGAAGAACTCAAAAATTTAGCAAGAGGCCCAACTAATGAAGCCCATATAGAAGCTCAATTAGAAGGTGATTAGAAAAGGTATAAAAGGGAATGAAAAAGGAGAGGAGAAGCTTAAAGTGGTGAGCCCTCCCCCTCTCCTCTCCTGTCTCCCAATCCGCCCCCCGCCTCTACCTTAGGTTCGGCCTCCTCTCTCTTGGTCTTTGAGAGATCTTTGCTAGCCGCCCCACTCATCTCCCTCTTCCTTCTCTTGGTACATGGTGTAAGAGGACTCCCTTGCTCGCTGATTGGCGGCTTCAAGAACAAGTGTTGGCTTGCCTATTTGTTGTGGTTTTCATCTAAGAAGAAGGTCCAAGAGAGATCTACACATAAAGAGGTAAAACCCCTTTCTTTGCTTAATCAATTGTGATCAGACGCTGGTGTGAAGGCAAGAGCATGTCCAGGGGCTGATCAGCCCATGGTCGGTCCATATTTGCTCATAAATTTCATTTTGATTATTAGCATGCCCTTAATTATATGTTTTATTGCTTATGTAATTGCATCTTTATGCTTCTTGTATAGTTAATCGATAAATAGACAGAATTTTTATGCTTTGCGCCTCCCCCTTGACTAAAGAACCACCACGCTTTCACTAGTCAGCCACTCTACAGTAGTATCGGAGCTTAGGTTGGGGGAATCAGTCGCTGATTTGCATAAATATCAAATCTTTTTATCCGATTAAGAGTTTTTATGCATAAAAGGGGCAAACTAATTTGATTACTATGCATGATCTATTGATAGGGCTTTTGCTATTGAATTAAAATTGAGTATATTTGTGACTAATCTGTATGTTTTGATTGCTGAAATTTTCGTGATTAGTCAATTTATTAGAATTTGTGCATTTGGCACATGTAGAAGCAAAATAGTAAATTCACCCATGTGAATTTTTTGCCCTAATAAAATTTTCTGATCCCCCTTTGCTCACGCACATATTGTCTAGTCCAATAGATTTAATTAATTAGTTTGTGTTAATTTAATTCAATAGGTGGATTAGAAGATAGTGTAAATTGTCTGATTTAGCCCCAGCAGCATTTTGGTCATTTCACAAGTGTAGCGTGTGTGGTTGAATGTTTGTTGTCCAAAATATCAATCATTGTCTTGTATGTTGATTTAATAATTATTGGTGATTTAATTTAGTATGTTTTTCAAAGGTGAAATGACCGAATTAGCCCTAGGGCTATTTTGGTAATTCCATACTAATATTTTTCTGGACAGAAAAGTAATAATTCTAACAACACTAATAGGTGTTTGTTTGCTAATTGGTGCTGATTTGGTGTATTTAAGGGATTGTCTAAGCCATAAACACAAGTAATTGTATAATTAGATTAACTTACCTTAAGGGGGACTTAAGGTAAGCTAACTAAGAAACTATTGGTCATAACGTAGTCTTAATCCTCTGTCTTTGCCTTATTTTTGTAGTTTTAAAATGGCTTTGAAGATGATCACCTCTGAACTAGAAAAGACGTAGAAACTTAATGTTGATAATTATTTGGTATGGAAGAGGAGGATACATCATATCTTTACACTCTCTGACTTGCTCATGTTATAGAGCAAGTCATTGAGCCATATCTATAGAATAGTTCAGTAGTACAGAAGAATGCCTATAATAAACTGAAGGACAATGAAAACAAGGCCAGGTCCACTATTCTTACTTTCTTGGAGCTTAAAATGGAGAGGCTCTTTAAAAAACATAAGACTGTCATAGACATGCTAGAGGTTGTATCTGTGAGGTATGGGGAGCAAGTTCAGGCTCATAAGAGGATGATGCACTTAAAATACCAGAATTCTAGAATGAAGGAAGGAGATGATGTGAATGAGCACCTAAATGCCATGTCCATCATTGTTGATGACCTACAGACACTTCATGACCCTATCTCTGACGGAGTCCAAGTGTCTACTGTGTTGAACAACTTCCCTAAGTCTTACGAGTGTGTAGTGGTGTACCTCAACATAAGCGACCAGAAGCTGACTATAGATGCTCTAACTGCCAAGTTTAGGCTTGAGGAGGAAAGGAGAAACCATGTCAATGCTTCAGGTGCTGCTACTGCCAACCTGACACAGAGCTCTGGTATTGGAGGGAAGAAGCGTAGAGATGGGACAGGATTTTGAAGGAAAATAGCCTTCAAGAGAAAGGGAATAAGCCTCAGAACAAGGGCAATGGCAAGGGTTATCAAAAACCCCAGGGTGCCTACTTCAAGTGTGGCCAGGATGGCCACTTTAAGGCAAAATGTCCCCAGAAAGATGACTAGGTTAGCAACAATAAGGGCAAGAATAGAAAAATCATATATGTTGTCTTAAAGGTCATGATAGCTGATGTTAAGGAGAAGACTTAGTAGCTGGATTCTAGGTCCCATTTTATGTGTCTCATTCCAAGGGGTCTAGGGGTGAGTTGATCAATCTCCTCTCAGGCCAGAACACAGTCTTCATAGGGAATAACACATATTACAATATGGAGGCCATGGGGACTGTGATGCCCGAGATTTTTCATCACATTTTCTCAAAAATTCATAGAAACTTTTGGCAATATAATGGTTGTAAATCTAGAAAAGTGACGAATACAAAACCTGTGAAAGCAGTTTTATAATTTAAAACATAACACATCAATTTTTCCCATACAAATTTTTACTCATTCGATCAAACATCGTACGGCCAAACCAAACATCCTCAGGCACTACTCGAAAACAAACGTACGAATAAAGTGCCATGATCATAGATTTTAAATACAAATCACTCTCAGGTATCCCTGAGTGCAAGTCCCATAACAATCTACAGTCTAATCCAAACTAAAAGTCAAGAATACATAAACATCTTAATTCTCGTCTCACCCAATACTTTAGATTGTGGCACAAATAATACTCACAGTGAGTTAAAGATATACCTGATTTTAAGGGAATCAATCCATCATGAAAACGAGCATCCATCTCCAGGAGCTCTTTGCCAAAAACCTACAAAAGCCTCCTGAACAACGGGGCTAAAAAATAAGGTAATGAGTATTTTCATACTCAGTAGGAAAATACCCAGTAGGGGAGTTCTAAACAGTGAACTCAGTAAGTCCATACATAGATATGTTCATGCAACTCAAACATGAAGCAAACAGGCATATCATAATCATGCTCATACGCATACAATCAACGCCAAATACATACCATCAAACCATCTTACACATACACTCTTAATCAGAGTCTCACAAACTTACTCGTACAATCATACGCTTACTCATACCACTTACACATACCTGTACGACCTTACTCGTACAATCATATGCTTACTCATATAACTTACACATACTT
This sequence comes from Saururus chinensis, assembly GCA_035235625.1. Classification (NCBI taxonomy): domain Eukaryota; kingdom Viridiplantae; phylum Streptophyta; class Magnoliopsida; order Piperales; family Saururaceae; genus Saururus; species Saururus chinensis. The sequence continues at coordinate 2,408,726 of CP141147.1, forward strand.
GTACGACTTTACTCATACAATCTTACACTTACTCGTACGACCTTACTCGTACAATCTTACACTTACTGTCTTGCTCAGAAACATACGCTTACAGTCTTGCTCAGAATCATACTCTTACAATCTTACTCAGATTCATACTCTTACAGTCTTACCCAGAAACATACTCTTACAGTCTTACTCAGAAACATACTCTTACAGTCATGCTCATACTCATACTCTTACAATCATGCTCAAAATCATACGCTTACTCAGAAACATACATACTCACTCATACAGTCGTACACATACCATCGACCACTGAAGCTCATTACAACTAATAAGCTCCAACGTCGAAATGGAAAAGAATGCCACTAGGGCATCACCTTAACCTTCGGGGAGTGACTAGAACTTTTCCAAAGGCAAGGCACACCAATGCTCATAAGGCACATGATCAAACAGGTAAGAGCAAGTCCATGATACTACTTACTTGAGCGTGCAAATAGCAACACCAACACATAAGGGGTCATACAATTGCCCACACTTTAGGGGTCTTATAGTGCTAGTGCCACTCTTGTGTAGAATCATACAGTGTCACTCTTAAGCAAAATCATACAATGCCACTCTTGGGCAGAAATCATACAATGCCACTCTTGGACAGAATCATACAACGCTCTCAATAGATCATCAAACGTCTGGGCTTAATACAGCACACAGACCAAATCGAAAACATACATCTCTCTCAACAGAGCATCAGATGTCTAGTGCTCTATACAGCACACAGACAACATCCGCAGGATAAACACTATAGCAAGACATGAGAAATGCTCAACTGACTCATTATCGGCTAGCTCAAACACAGAACTTAATTCGTCGAACCCTCAGGTCTCAAACTCACAACGCTATCATTAGCTTTCTTATAATTCAAGTTTGGATTAAGTTATGTGGTACAACTATGCCACACAAACTCTCAAACATACAGTGCTCTACTTATCACACCGAAGTTGAGCCCGATCTGAAACCCTAGTTCGTCAAGGTAACAGACTGCACTTAACCCATACATCTCACAACATAACTCACTGTATCACAAATCCTTACATATTCATACAATCTCCGCCATCCACCTTATGGCCAACATATCTTACTCGGAAGTCATCAAACTAAGCTCCTCAGAGCAAACCCATTTATCACCCTCTTACTTATACCTCACTTATTATGCTTACTTTTCACTTCATAATTTGTACTTTATGCTTATACAATTATGCACGTTTACTGTCTGACAATCCCCCAACATACACTCTGATCCAAACCAATCCATTTCAATCCTCACCCGTCATACTCATATCCTCTGTCTTCTATCATACACTTACACATTTACAACAAATCTAGATAAAATCCTCTGTCACCTCTTACTGGCCATTGCCCATACTTTTCACCCCACAAGCATACACATATCCATTAGATAGGCGTATAGCCATCATACATACATATGCCCATCACACACACCATTCCATATATAGCTTACCACAAACTCGCTAGCCATCACAAGCACATACATACACATCCATATACATTGCTTACAAACATACTCACTAGCCATCATTAGCACATACGAACACATCCATACACGTAGCTTACCAACATACTCGCTAGCCATCACTAGCGCATACATACACATCCATACACATAGCTTACCAGCATACTTGCTAGCCATCACTAGCACATACAAATACATCCATACACACAGCTTACCAACATACTCGCTAGCCATCACCAGTGCATACATACACATCCATACACGCTAGCCGTCACTAGCACAAACATACACATTCATACACGTAGCTTACCAACATACACACTAGCCATCACTAGCACATGCACAATCCACATATGTAGCATACAAATATACACACTTGCCATCACTAGCACACACATAATTTAAACATACTTACAACTCACATGCATGTCATATGTATTTCAACATGGCATAATTTAACCTCTTACATCATGCAAACGGATCATGATTTAACATCCAAAGCACTGATCATACAATCCTAGGATGCTGCTACTCATTCAAAGCATGCTATTGTTGTTACATCTGAAACAAGACTATGAAGAAGTCAAATTTAGATTTGTTTTACTTGCCAATTGTAGTAGACAAGATTGATCCACAGGGAAAGCCTTGTGCAACAAAGAAAACTATTACGAAAAAAAAAATAGAAAAATGAAAACTAAGAAAGAAAGAGTAGAAGAGTATTGAGGCAATATAGAGTTAAGAAATCAAGACGAGAAAACACTAAGGCATTAAGGATCATTGTAACATCTAATGATGTATTTCATGTATCATGTTATCTCAGTTAGAATCGAATGAAAATTCTATCTAACCGGAAGATATGAACATTAAAATTGAAAATAAAAATAGAAATGCTTTGGATAGATGAAGGATAAAAATAATTGTCTCTTAAATATTTCTATGTATCCAAATCACAAAAGATAAAAAAGGAGAGCCTTCAAGCATCTTATGTATCCAAATCACAAAGAAACAAGAAGAAGAAGAATATTAAATAAACATCACCTCAAATAAACAATACTTACTTGAAACCATTGATAAAACATGAATTGAACTCCATTAAATTGTTACAAATCACCTCTAGCCTTAGCTTGAGAGCTTAGAAAACCATTACAATAAAACTAAAAACAAAAATACAAAAGTAGAAAAGAAAATAGGAGAAGAGAGCTCCAAAGAGGAGGGGATTATTCATCTATCACGTCCACCCCTCTATTTATAGGAATAGAAGGGGTTGCTTTAAAGAGGAAAGTGAAATCATATCTCTAGATTGCATCCTAATTGATTGCCTGATTGGTTGTTTCTTTGGCAATAATTAGATTCTAAATCAATCACATAAATCAATGATTTATTTAGAAAATAAGTATATTTGAATTTTCTTTTAGATATCCAATTAGCCTCATTGTCTTTCCTTATGTGTATCAATCACAATCAATGAAAAGATTTTCCATGTGCTAGCCTGGGGTTAGTTAACTAGCTATCTGATTGCATGCCGGATTCAACCCATATATCTTCAGAATTTGGAATTTCTTCTGGACATAACACTTGTAGACACAGAAGTCTTCTTTCGAATGCCACCAGAATCATATCCATCCGAATTATACATAAAAAGATATGATCGAAATACTAAGGCTCTATCAATCTGTCTGAATAAACTTTTTTCCTAATTTAGTCCTCTTCATACAAATCTCAAATCAAATGGGTCCACAAGGTTGTGTTTGACCATTCCATGCATGTTTAGACCATTAGGAGCCTATTCTTGACTTTCAAATAGCTTTGGGTAGATGGGCTTTACTTCCTCTTCTACTTGGATCCTGTTAAAGCCTGTTTAGACATATAAACTCAATTAAGGTCCAACTAACTTATTCAAAACATAAATAGCACAATCACCAATGAATTAACACAAAATAGGATTGCAATTCAAAATTTGAAAATATTTAATTAAACATTATTTCAGTGCATCAGCTATCATGAAATTATGAGTTAAATGCTCCCCTACCTCGTAATCATGACGTTTGATGGCGAGCACACGACAGTGGCGGCATCGGCGGCGGAGTTGGCAGCTAAAAGCATTGCCATGTTGAGAGAGTCGCTATCCCAAGGGTTTAGGAAATGTCGGAAGCACTCACGACCAAATGGGGTGATGCAGATCAATGCGAAAAAATCCGCAATCCACGGCGGCACACTAGGGTGGTCGGGAGAAAGGTCGTGCCAACATAAGTGGCGGTGCAATCAGATGTTGATGGTGTACTAACTGAAGGTTGGCCGATGGCTGAGAAGTACTCCGCCGGCCGCAAGACATCAAAATCAGCTGTGGACAGCACCCAACAACGTTGATTTCGCATCCACAAGGACCCACATAAGGGTGAAGAGCATGGGGCGACGCTCAAGGATAGAGGAGAGGTGGAGGAGGACTCTAATGTTAACTCCATTCAGTGGTAGAGCCATCCGATGGTCAGGCAGCACAAAAGCGATGCCTAAGCTCTGTAACGCACGCGCAGGCAAAAAGGGCCACTCTAGGGGGAGATGGTTGGACGGTGGCGACCGAAGGCCTACAAAAGGGCAACGGAGCTAGGGCCAGGAAGTGGTGGCCGATTGAAGTGGTGACATCATCGATCACCACCCACACCCAAAACCAATGGTGCGGGCGGTTGTGCATCTCGCACGGTGTAGAGCAAGGGCAAGCAGCCCATTCTGGGCGGAAGTATAATTGGCCAAGTGGGGATGACCCTCACTATTGCCGAACCGAGGCAGAGGCCACGATGGCCAAATGACCCACGGCTCGCCGATGGCAACGACCTGAGATGCACTCAAAGCGTCTAATCGGGCGGAGCAAGACAATAGGGAGAAGTGGGGTAAAAAATGACAACCCCCAACCGACACCGGTCGAGGTAGGCTGGATGGAATCTGCCTGGTGGCCGAATGATGACTAGAAACACCGATGCCTCAAAAATAATGTCACGGACAGTGAGATGGAAATATGAATAAAAATTGACAAAAATACTAGTAGCTCACAGCGGAGCGAAGAAAGCATGGCAGTGGCTCTAGCCAGCGCCTATAGGTTCCTAGCGGCCAAACAAAGATTAGCCTAGTTGAGGGCGGCCACAAATGACGTCAAAATCGCACCCCCACGGCCCAAAAACGAGATTAAGAAGGGATAAAAACTAAAGAAAAGTTCGGTACCTCGTGGAGGAGTGAAGAGGCCATGGCGGCGGTCATAGCTGGTACCTATGGACTCGTGGCGGTAAGGTGAAGTAGATCCTGGCAAGAACCAACGAAATCCGACGATGGAGGAGGGACAACGGAGCGACTAACATCTCACTCAGGTTCTCACAAAACCTACTGGACGTGAAAAAATGTTTCTAGACTTCTTCTAGAATCCAGTCGACGGATTCATATTTATGTAAATTTTTTTATTTTTCCATCTATGTCCCTAATGCACGTTAACCTTATGTTTATGCGCTATACCTCCAAAATCCGCACCGAAAGCATGCAATGAGGCATGTGGCCCATGACTATGCCCCACACCCAACTCTATGGGTATAAATACCAAGGTAAATACACAAATATGAATATGCCAAAGCGTCACATTTTCTAGCCGAAAATGACCATAAAAATAGCAGGAAAATCACAAAAAATTTTAGAAAAATTAGGGGCATTACAAGGACTTACCAGATCGCTCTGAAGTGAACAAGGTCTTTGACCTGACAATTTGTGTTGGTTAATGAATCGATGACAATTTTGAGTTTTAACCCTAGTCTTGATCGGATTAATAGGGTTTGGGATAGTAATTCAGAATCCTTACTTGTTGACGAGTAAGATAGGGTTTAGAATGGTTTTTATAAGTCTTTGCTTTATTCAGGAGCTGTTGATTTGGTTGTGAAGTTGTACCTCCCCATTGGAGGGAGCTCTGCGTTAGTTAGGCTCATCACTGATCTATTGAGGATCATTTAGTGTACACGTATTTAGATTAGCTGACATCCTGCTTGGTTGGCTTTTCCTGCCACTTCTGTTCAGGTGTAGTTGTGGGTCATGCCCTTCCACTCCGGTAAAGTCATTATGGCTAGGTTGGGTTATGGTACTTCCTGGTAGATTCCAAGGCCACACTATGGAAGGTTCCCTTTCGAGGAGTGCCCATGGTGGTTATATTATTTATCACTTAGGTTGACATTTGATGAGTCTGTCTATCTTTGGGAATAGACGGGGATATTAATTATCGAACAATAGTTTGAAAGATAAATTAATAATATTGTTTAATATTGCTTGTTTAATTAGAACTAGTGGAACAATTAAAGGACTTGCATAAAATGTATGATGGTTGAAAATACTTAAGCATTGCATGTGATATGTTATGTTTCTTAAGATACTGTAGTTTTTATGCAGAACTACGTTTGGATCTGATCTTGTTGGAAACATTGGAGATGTTATCTGATGAGTACGTAGGCAACTAACATCAGGTGATATCGGCCTAATCCAAAAAATACTAATTAATAATTTTGTTCTTTTGGAAACACTCCTCCAATGAGAGGAGATGCTTGGTTGCTATTTGGTCTTGTTTTTTTGCTAGTTCTTTAGATGAGGACTCACGAGATCAGAACGTCGATGAGCCGTTGAGGACGATATTACACTAGTGGGATCTAGTTTTTTACTTCTATAATTTTATAAGTAATTGTAATTACTAGTGTTAGAGCCAACTTTACTTAGTTATTTATTTTCAGACAGATGATAGACTTGTACTTAGAGGGTTAACCCGCTATTTATCATATTTTGACACGTGTAATAATATCAGTTATTTTGGTATTCATGTTTGTGAACCCAGTTATCATGACCTGAATATTTAGTTGATTAATTTGATTTGAAGAAAAAATTTATCCTCATGATTTATCGTGTGTCCTTTATTGAAAAGGGTTTTTAAAATCCAGGTCGTGACACAATCATTAAATTAAAGTCATAAATCAGGGTTAGCAATCTGACCATTGATCAAACAATAAACTCAAGGTTTCCACAAACTAGGTTCTTCCTCCCGTCTCTTAAACTTTGACTCACCCTAATCCGCCGTTTTCTCCCAATGTCTACGAGTGTAGGATTTGGGTCAAGGATTTGTCAAATGTATTTTTATAGGAGTCCAATAACCTAATCTTGGCACATAACCACCTCTACGAACTGCTTGAAACTGCTCTTACGTGCAGTTTTGAACCCATCGCTAAGGCTATTCTTGAGTCATCGACGAATCAAACATTACCGATAGTGAATCCATTGTTTCATGTATAGCTCTTCCAACGTGTCAAACCTCGCTAACAAAGAATCAACTCATTTATCAATAGGTTTATCGACATATCAAACTTTGCTAACAAAGAAAGTATTGTTCCATTAGTAGGTTCATCGACATGTCCGTGACTACCGACAAAACTATTCTTAAAAAAAAATTAAAAATAAATTTCATACTTATCATCGTTACTACTTTCTTGAGTATAATACTCTATATTATTGTATTTATAAAAGGGTTCTTCAATTTAAAGAACACAATTCCCTCTAACACAAGGATCACAAGAAAATTTCAAGTAGAAAAATATATATGAAATGCAAATAAATTCCTCAAAAATTATCTATGTTATACATGTGGAGAAAATATATGTGATGAAAAAGTTGTGGAGAAAATTTTGATTAGCTTACTAGAACAATAAGACAAAACAAGGCTTTATTTATTTTATTTTCTTTTTTTGGAAAAAAATATCTATTATTGACGAGCCAAAGCAATTGCACCTTTCCTATTGTTGCCGTTATTGAGCAAACAAAGGATATTTCTTCATTGAATGTTTAAGAATTAGTAGCCTCTATTATTTCCTTTGAGCAAAGATTGAGTAGGCAGTCCAAAAAATCAATTGAGAGTGTTTTCCAATCTAAGCTCAAAGTTAGTTCAAATTGTAAGAACCAAGGAAAAGAATTCTCAAGTGGAAATCAATCCAAATGTGAGTCTTTTAGAAGTGGAAGACAAGGAACGGGATGAGGAAGAAACATAAGGGGAAATAGAAGAAACAATTTTAAAAGAGGAAATGTCAATTCCACTCAACAAAAGTGTAAAATTTACAAAAGAAGTAGTCATGTTGATGATGAATATTGGTTTAAGGGAAATCTAAATGCTATAATTGCAAAAAGTTGGGCATGTTCAAAAAGATTATAGGATTAAAGGCAATCAACAAGCTAATTTCTCTTAAGAGAAAGAAGGTAATGAAAACATGTTATATAATTTTCAAATGACAACCAAGAAAAATAACAATGTTTATTTTTGGGAAAATTATTTAAATAATAATTAAAAAATAATAATTTCTAGACTAACTCACTTTGGGAATGGTGTTCAATTTTGCCATGTAGGCGCCAGCCAAGCACTAGCGCCTGTGTGGTTTTTAAAAAAATTTAATTGATTTCGTCTTTTGGAAGGACGAAATCATCTTTAAGTTGATTTCGTCTTTCCAAAGGATGAAATCAGTGCACTTTTGGAATTCCAGCTTCATTCCGGTCTCAAATATGATTTCGTCCTTTCAAAGGACGAAATTTTATTCCAATTTTTTAAGGAAACTTACAACTGAAATTAACACCTGTCCCTATTCATTCCACATATCTAATTAACATCCACACAATGACTAACAAGTATAAGATATAAATGTTTATAAAATATATAAATCTAACATCACATATGTTAATAAAATATTTTGTTCAAAATAAATATATAACAAATCTAATACACTCAATCCCTTCGACTCCTACGTCCTCGACCTCGACCCCGACGGTGCTCCTCATGGTCTGCCTGATCCTACTGCTCATAGACCACCTGCTCCTCATGGTTCACCTGCTCCGGCTCTGGCTCTGGCATTGGCTCTGGTTGCGCATAAGTAGCTGATGGCTCACCACGAGATAGCCATTGTCATCTATAATAGAGTATCGGATCTGGCTGGAGGGAAGCTACATGTGGAGGATCTGAAAATGTTGAACATGGAGGAGAGGTAGGTGCTGCAGTGAAGATGGAATATCAGTGAATGGATCTTGCCTCGGCTGTGTATGAATTACCTCATCAGTATGATAATGCCCATGAACATTTGTAATCACCGACTGAAGGAATGACAAGCTACTAAAGATATCGTGATGTTGCCTGATCACCGACTGACATGATGCTAATAAAATCTCACTTAAAGTAAAAGTGTTAACTGCATTAATCAAATTTGCAAGTGTACGTTGCGATAATCCAAGCTATATAAAAATGAAAATAAAAGTTAGATACATAATAAATAAGAAAAAAGACAATATTATTATGTAAGTAACAAAGATATGCTTACCAAAGCTACCTCGGATTCACCCCTAAGCGGCTATGTCATCTCCTCTACATCATGGCGTGGTAAAATATATTGCCGCATAATGGGTAAATACCACTGCATATATGGGCTACGAACATCCCACGATGTTTTAGCCATCTCCCCTATGATATTAGTGGATCTCCTATTAATGCTGCATGATCTCTTGCTCCAAGTTAAATTGGAGCATCACACGATCTGGCACATGCATCTCGATAATATCAAAACAGATGAGTGGCATTCGTGAGAGCCACACATCTCGACCCTCAATGCAAAGAGGAGGTAACACAACCAATACATCTGGTGAGTACGGCTGCCAAATAACCTATAGATTTTATAAAGATAATTAAGTTTATTACCTTACATATCTTATCATCATTGTATTAAATTTGATAATTAAATAAAATTAACTGATAAGGCCGTTGGTGATGTTTTCATCCTTTGGAAGGACGAAATCACCCGACGAAATCACCTTAAGCTAATTTCATCCTTCCAAATGACGAAATCACTTAAGAAATAAGAATTTCATCCTGTGGAAGGATGAAATCATTTTCAAGATGATTTCCTCCTTCCAAAGGACGAAATCAATTAAATTTTTTAAAAAAAAGCCACGTAGGCACTAGTGCTTGCTGGAGCCTACTTGTCGAAATTGAACACCACTTTGGGAAATATTTCCCAAAGTGAGTTAGTTCGGTAATTATTTTTTAATTATTATTTAAATAATTTTCCCTATATATTTTGAAGACAACTCTGGCAAAGTCTATGACAAAAGTGACAAAGGATAAGTTGTTGAACAAATCAAGATGGAGAAAAATAGAAGTTTTCCTCACTTTAAATAGTCAAAGAACATGGCTTTAAAAATATATGTGGTGGATGAATCATGGCTTTCGTGAAATCCAAAATTTTTATTATATAATTTGTCTTGATTGTGTGGTGGTTTTGTTTAATTATGAATTTTTGTTGGTCTTGTTTTTAATTTTGTGAGAAAACATTAGTACCTAGTATAAACCACCACATTACCATACTAATTGTTGTAATTTTTATGAAATTTCTTATATTAAGGAAATAGGCCCCACTCTAGCACCCCCGTCCATGTTAGGTGTCGTGCCAACTTCTTAGCTACTGATCTTAATTTGAAATCTTAAATGGGCTTGGGCCTTGTCATATTTATTTTAGTTTATTTCTTTAAGGGGATTCACTTGTTCCTTTGTGGGGCCCATGCAAAGCCTAGTTACTTACCCTTAGTATAAATAGACATATTGATCATTCCTCCCATTTGGGATGAGCTGAGATTTTTAAAGGGTTTAAGAGTGTTACCCCATCTTAAGAAGAGAAAACTTCATCCAAGGTAAATCAATCAAGTTCCTTCATGTTTTAGTGTGTTTTTACCTTCAATCTCATGTTCTTCTTCTCTTAAATGTAATTTCATGTCCTCTCATCTTTAAAACTCATTCGTTTACCATGTTTTGAAACCTTAAACCTTTGATTCTTGCTTCTACTCTTGTGATTCATATTTCGGGCACAAGGAAATGATGGATTTGCCTTCTAATAGTGATTTCGAGTCTCTATTCAGGAGAAATGTGTAGTTTTTGCTTAGGGCTAATATGACCTAATTTTTTGGGTAGGTATTCCTTGAAGGATCTACTAACTTATTTGAGGTAAGGAGTTTTTTTTTAATGAGGTTTTCCTTACATTAATACCATGCTAGTGTGTGAAATCATGTTCTTGAAGTATATAGATGTGTGAGCTTAAATCCTCTTAACTATGTGTTTTGATGATATCTTGACATAAATATCCATGAATTATGTTGGATCTATCATGTTGAAAGCTTAAATGATGTTTACTTGAAGTTTTATGAAGTTTTGATGGGAGTTCAAATCAGTTTTGTTTACAAAAATCAAACTATTTTCATGTTTTTGGGCTGACCGATCGAATGCCCTATCAAGCCAATCAATAGGTTACATGACTGATTTCGAATTTGAGTAGACCAATTGATCACCCATACAGGCTGATCGATCAGCAAAATGACAAACCAATTGTCTTCTATTCCTTCATGCCCAATCAATCATCGCTTGAGGCCGATCAATCGCCCAAGGGAAAAATTGACTTTTATGCTTATATTTAAGCCAAATTTTAAGGGTTCCTTCGTGTCTCTCAAAGGTAACTAGTAAATAATTATCATGTCATGATATGAATGCTTGCACACGCATAATATTATTCATGTATGAACCATGTTTTGTATACTTTAGACCATTTATGAGTATGACCACATAAGTTTATTTGCACATTTGCTTACATGACCTTATTATCTACGTATGGAATGTGTCTCATGCATGATAGGGCTGTTTATTAGTATGACCATTTATGCTTACATGCATTTAGCATTGTTCATGTATGAATCATGCTACATACACTATAAAAATGGTTTGTTAAACTGTGTTTAATCAGGATTAGCCTTAGTGTTCGGTAGTTTTTTTGGATTAGTCATATAGAGGATTTAAATGAATTAATTTTACATCCAAAATGGTAGGTTTTTCTGTCTGAAAGGGCATGGTCTTATGTTTGCAAGGATGGGTTCCTCACTGGGTTGAAAAAAGTAGAATGCTACAATGAGAACACTAAATGAGACTTATAGAGTGAGCTAGAGGCTAGTTTGTCCATGTGTACTGACTAACCAGCGGCAGGTCTATAGGATTTGCTAACTGCTTTTGGTAACTCCAGCTTAGGAATACCAAGTAAGTAGGTATTAGGTATCTTCGTGTGTTGGGATTTCTCTATAGATGATTTCTGGATTATTATGATGCTTATTTACACCTGTTTTGTATATGAATTAGGATGTTTATTTACAAAGGTTGTGTATGGATCATGACACTTGATTATAAAAGTTATGCATGGATTATGACACTTGAATGCATAGGTTGTGTGTGTGGAGTATGATACATAATTGAGACATTTTTTTTATATGTTTAACTAATGGATTATGATGCATGTATGAGATATATGCACAAGTTGTATATATAAGGGATTTGACATGCACTTATGTTATTCACACTAGTTTTGGATAAGGTTTATGTTATGCCTCTTAAAGATTATGTTTTTGGTATTAATGTGAGCTCTACGTTTTCAAACCCTTACTAAGTTAAGCTCAATATGTTTACCTTATTTTGTTTTAGGATATCGCTCTCGGAACCTCTGTGTGGTTGTGCCATGTAGGTGCTCGGGATGATTTGTTTATCGAGCACGGAGTGGGGATAGTTCACACATTTTAGGATAGACTTTAGTTTATTTTTTATGTAACTATGAGACTTGAGTACTTGGTGGGAGAGTCTTCATTTTGATAGTATGAACTTGTGTATTGCTTTTTTAGAAGACTTAAGAGTCCCTTATGTTTGTGACTTATGTGGGTAATGTGAATGCTTATAATTAAGCTTAATAGTTTCATCTAATTTTGTTTATATTCCCGTAATTGCTTTTACACAAAGTGGAGTGATGTGTACTTTGATCTAGCTCATGTTTGGTTTAGAACTCATTTCATCACACCCTTGTAATTCCACTTTTGATGGGTTCGGGTCAAGGGTTCATGGTGGGGGCATGACAAGTTTGACATAAAAGTTTTGGGCACTTAAACTTTCAAAGCTTTAAGAATTTACAACAAAAAAACATGTTTATATGTTGCCATCTATACAAAAAGTGAAGTATGTGAAGAAAATGCAGTTAGGAAGCATCACCATGAGTCATTTCCAAAAGAAAAGGCCTGGAGAGCTAGAGCACCTTGAAGCTTTTTCATACCAATGCATGTAGGCCAATGATCACTCCAACTCATGGAGGTAACAAGTACTCATAATTTTTGTAAATAATTTTTAAAGAAGGACTTGGGTTTATTTTATGAGACAAAAATCGGATGTGTACTATTTTTAAGAAATTTCAAAAGCTTGTTAAAAAGTAAAATGGACATCTAATGAGTGCTAAGAAGTAATAGAGGGGGAAAATTATAACTTACATGAGTTAAATTTTTTTTTAAACTATTGGTTTGAATAGGTAATTTAGTATTGGGCATACCCCTTAACAAAATGGGGTGGTGGAAAAAAAGAATAAGACCATTGTTGAGATGGTTAAATCAATGCTTCATGACAGAGGAATACCCAAGACATTTTGGGGTGAAGGAGTGTATACGGTAGTGTACTTGATGAATAGATGTCCCACAAAAGTGGTAAAAATAAAATATTATTTGAAGCTTGGAGTGGAAGAAAACCCTCGATGAATCATTTGAAGGTATTTGACTTTATTTGTTTTCCTCATGTTCTAAAAGAGATAAGAAACAACCTTGATAAAGCAAGTGAAATATGCATCTTTGTGGGTAATAACTCAAAATTAAAGGGCTATAGACTCTTTAGTATGAAGAGAACCAAAGTAATTATTTGTAAAAGCCTCTAGGGATTAGAAGAAGAAAAAATGGAAGGTTAAACGTCAAGTTATCACTTTCTATGAAAAATTGAGGAATCAAGAAAGTGAAGATGTACAAAAAGCTCCACATGACATTACACCAAATTCTAGTTTGCAAGCATCACCAACATCTACTTCAAGTTCAAGTTCCTCATTTCCTAGTTCAACTCTTATAAAAATGATAAGGCTTAGTGATGAGTATGCAAGTTGCAACTTTTGCATTGTTAAATCGGAGAACTTTGAAGAAGTAATTAAAGGAGTATAAATAGAAGCTATGGAAGATGAAATTCATATAATTGAAAAATATAGAATTTGGGAGTTGGTGGAAAGACCTAAAGAAAAAGATGTCATTAGTGTGAAATGAATCTACAAAATAAAACTCAACCTGGATGAGTCAATTCAAAAGAACAAAGCAAGATTAGCAACAAAAGCATATTCTCAACCCAGAGTTTGATTTTAAAGAGACCTTTGCACTGATTGCTAGACTTGAAATAATTAGAGCTCTTATTAGCTTAGTAGCTCAAAGAGATGATTTTTATATCAACTTGATGTCAAATCACCCTTTTTAAAAATGGTGTCTTAGAAGATGAAGTTTATGTAGAACAACCTAAAGGCTTTATTGTTGAAGGTGAAGATGGTAAGATGTACAAGTTGAAAAAGGTTTTGTATGGCCTAAAATTAGGGCCCCGGGCATGGTATACTGAAATTGATGCTTACTTCAACAAAGGAGGATTCCAAATCAGCAAAAGTGAACCAACCTTGTATGTAAAGACTCAAGGTACATCAAATATCCTTATTGTCTCTTTTTATATTGATGACATGGTGTTCACCCATAGTGATAGAAAAATAATTGAAGAATTTAAAAAAGAGATGGTGAACAAATATAAAATGAGTGATTTGGGACTCTTGCAGTAGTTCTTGGGCTTATAAATTTATCAAAATGAAGATGATGTCTTTATTTGTCAAAAGAAATATGCAAGAACACTTCTTGAAAAGTTTAGAAAGAAAGATTGCAAACTGGTTAATACTCCATTCTTTGTGAATGATTAATATATAAGAGAAGATAGAAGCAAAGAAGTAGATGTCTCTCTTTATAGAAATTTGTTTAGAAGTTTATTATATTTAGAGGCTACATGATACGAAATTATGTATGCTACTAGCTTGTTCGCTAGGTTCATGGCTAAGCCAAGCTATACTCACTTTGTGGCTTCCAAAAGAGTCTTAGGGTCTGTTTGGATTGGTGAAAACCGGGAGAAAGGGAAAGAGAAAGTGAATCTAGGTGAAAGAGAAACTAGGAGATTCCTAAAAAATTTCCACTATTTGGTTGCACAAATGATGTTAGAGAAAATTGATGGTGATGGTGATGGTGGTGGTAGCAGTGGTGGTAGTACTGGCGGTGGTGGTAGCGGTGACGGTGGCGATGGTGGTAGTTGTGGCTATGGTAGTGGTGGTAGTTGTGGTGGCGGCAGTTGTGGTGGTCGCAGCGGCGATGGTGGTGGTGGTGGCTGCGGTGGTGGTGGTGGTGGTGGCGGTTGTAGTGGTAGCGGTGGTGGCGGCGGCGACGATGGTGGTGGCAGCGGTGGTGGCGGTGGCGGTGACAAAGGCAGTGGCGATGGTGGTGGCAGTGGTGGTGATAAAGGTAGTGGCGATGGTGGTGGCTGCGGTGGCGGTGACAACAGCGGCGATGGTGGTGGTGGTGGTGGCGGTGACAGTGATGGTGGTGGTAGTTGCAGCAAGACATAAGTCTTTAGTACACTAATTTTTTCCCAAAATCCATGGGTTGATGGGTGGAAAATTTTTGGCCAAATTTTCATCTATTTTCTCTTAGTTTTCATAGTAGTTTCTGTAATAACCCTAATTTCTAACACGATCTTCTTATATATTTTGTTGTTAAATTTCCTGAGTGTTGGTTAGAGCTCGTAGGGACGAGCGTAACAAGTCGTAGAATGCATAAATTGGAGGTCGGGAACAAAAGTTATAACCTCGGGAAACGTGTTCAACCGGCGGGACCCACTTTTAAAATTCGGCTAAAACAATTCATAAGTGGTCTAGTCTCGTAGGGCTCGTCAATACGAGCTCAACGGTACCTAGAACGCTCAAAACCAAGTTCGGGATAAGAAGTTACATTTTTTTGGAAATTAAAATAAATAATAAAAATATTTTCGTATCAACTCAGCGCGGCGAGCGGCTCAGCCGTGCGGCGCGCTCCGAACGCGCGCATCACGTACGATGAGCACGTGATGGGCGCGCGCTCGGGTGACGAACGCGCGTTCGTCATGCGCGCACCCGGTTTCGGCGGCGCCAGTGGGCGCCAGCCATCTTCTGCGGTGGTGCCGGCGAGCACCCACCGACTCCGGTGGCGACGCCTGCCAGAAAACACCCCCTCCTCCCCTATTTAAACCCTTCTCCAGCCAGTTTTTCACCCACATCCGATTTTCAACCTCTTTCACTGTTTTCACCATTCCCGACCCGTTTTAAGTCCGATTTTCACGTTCCAAGACCCGTTTCCAACTAAATCAAGGGTGCTCTATGCACCGGAGGGGTTATTTTCTCGAGACGACCCCTCTAAGACCTCAAAAAATGTGCCCCTTCTCTAATCTTCTCCTTTCATCTTTTTACTGTTTCCGGACCATTCCTAATTCTTTTTAGCCCATTCCAAAGCCCTACCCTACTAAATCAAGGGCATTTTACGCGCTGGAGTGGTTATTATGCCAAAATTCTCGTTCAAAATATGATATCTTAAGGAGGGACTTTCTTTACTCTACGGGGAGATTTTGTCATATTTTGCATGTGTCATAGGTAGGTAGCTTTAAATTCTAATCGTATGCCGAGATTTCTACTCGCCAAAGTTTTACTAAAAGTTTTCTGCTACTTTTATGAAAACAAAAACTCTGACTTTAAAATCATCTCCTCTTTTATAAAATTTCTCCGAGTTTTGGGTAATCGTGCCGTCTGGATAGTTCTCGGTTCCTCGGAACTAAGAATTATTATGATTTTGGATACCGCCAAATTTGGCATCTAGCGCACACAGGACTGGGATATCATGTGTAAATTCCTTTCCTTCTGTCTCCCGTTGCCCCATGAGCGCGGGTGTAAGTCGTCTGGTATAGCAACATTCTGTGATCGTATTTTTAGATTTTCTGAATGATTTCAAAGGAAAAATGGCACGATATTTTCTTATTTGCACAGAGCATATTCTTAGAACTTAATTCGACCTACTGAGTATGAATTTACTCACCCCCCCTCAGATTCTGCAGGTGAATTATTTAAATCTGAAGGAGTCGACGAAGAATTTCCTTAATTATAGTCTTGTACTATTGTTTTTGTACTTTATGTAAATTATTGTACTGATTGATGTATAAAGGCATATGATGCCCAATTTTGGAAATCTTTGTTTAATACAAAGTATGTTGTAATTACTGTTTTAGTACACGGTGATCCTTGGCAATTGTAATTAAATTTTGTTACATTTTCAAAAATTGTTTTCTTTTATTCGAAAATACGAGGGACATTACAGTTGGTATCGGAGCCAAGGTTCTACTATCTACTAAAAAGTAATTAAATCAGTCAATACAATTAATAATATTTTATCGTATGTTTTCTTATTTGAAATTACTTAATGAATTTTTATGTGAAGCTGAACAGATGTCGATGCTCTGGCATAAGACATATCTGTCAAGCAATGTTTATCATTCTACTGCTCGTAAACTGCCACTTCCAATGGAAGGAAGTTGTAGCAAGAGTATGTACAATGTGGGTAAGACACCCATCGAAATTTCGGACTCAGAAGATTCTAAAATCTCTTACCACCCTGGTTCACCCACAAATAGTGACGTGGACGAAATAATAGTTATCCCGAACTCACCTACTCTAGGAGAAGAGTCTGAAGAAGACCCCTCCTTGGAAGAGGAAGAAGTTGAAAATTTTGATGAAGATAACCCTGAGTATAAAAAGGATTTTGACCTAAACGAACTGCCCCCACCTGAAGTCGAATGGGTGGAAGAGCCAGGCATCCAGCGTCTCCTCAAAGGGAAGGAAACCGGAAGGCATGGAATGCCCGAGCGGTGTACCTTTTGTGGACTTTTAAACCACTTTTTCTTTGAGTGCCCTAAAGCAAGGACCTTTCCTCTCTAAAGTCTTGACTACTTAGAGAAGAAGGTTTGTAAATATCTTGAGTAAATAGTTCTGTGGGAACAATTTTGATGTGTACTAAGAGTGGTTTTATTATGTAAATAGCTAACGTAGCTTTTGAGTGATGTAATTATACTACAAGGTTACTATGAAGTAAGCTTGCTTTCTAAAGATCTTGATGTTACTAATCCATGTTTAGATGACGAACGTTACTGGTAGCGATGCTCAACCGGCAAGTAGCTCAACTCCACCAGATGTTACTACGCCGGTCACTTTGACAACGGGAGATCCTATGACGCACTTCGTGGACTTACTAATGCAAAGGATGACTCAAGGATTCCAATCAAATCATTCCAATTATTCGACTAGTTCGGGAGATAATATCCATGGTGAAAAGGATAATCTGTTGGAGCGTTTTAAGAAGCTTGCACCAGCGTTTATGGGGGAAGACGGCCCTGACGCCGCTGAAAGGTGGACCTTTGAAGTTGAACGGATTTTTAAAGCAATCAAGATTCCCGATGATCGTAAGGTGCCACTAGCCACTTTCTCTATGATTAGCGAAGCTGCTTTCTGGTGGCCTACAGCAGAAAGAAATCTCTTCCCAGATGGTGATCATATTAAGTAGGAGGAATTTAAAGAAGTACTATACGATAAATATTTTCCTCCTCACGTCCAAGAAAGAAAGGAAAAGGAGTTTCTAGACCTACAACAAGGAGTGTTAACGGTGTCTCAATACGAGAATAAATTCGTACAATTACAACGTTTCATCCTAGATTATTGTACGACAGAGTTAAAGAAAGCACGGAAGTTTGTGAGAGGCCTAAATAATGGATTAAGAGGAAGAATTATTGGCCATCAAACCACGACTTTTGCCAAAGCGGTAGAACTAGCCTCTATCCTAGAGCAAGACTACATGGAATTCGTGGTCGGACGTAAAGATTATGGACAAAATAATAGTTTCCGACCCGATGAAAGGAAAAGGAAGCTTACGTTTAACAATCAGAATAATCGTAAGTTTCAAAAGCCCTTAGAACCACCTTCACAGCCAAGGGGAGAAAGGAAGCTAGAAAAATGTCCTCAGTGCAGTAAAATCCATCCTTCTGGATTGTGTTATCGTACCGAAGGAAAGTGCTTTTCTTGTGGTGAACGTGGCCATCAGGTTAGAGACTGCCCAAAGAGGAAAATACAAGAAGAATCAAAACCGGAGCAGAAACCAAAAGCTCAAGGGCGGGTCTTCGCAATTACTACTGAGGAAGCTCAAACGTTGACCGCAGCCATTCAAGGTACACTTCTGGTCTTGGATAAATTAGCAAAAATCTTGATAGATCCAGGGTCGACACATTCTTTCATATCGTTCGGTTTTGCTTTGAGTCTTGGCTATCCTATTTTAAACTTAGGATATGTCTTAGAAGTATCCACCCCGATGGGAAAAACGTTTCTAACTCGTAAATTTCTTCAAGGGGTACGTGTCTCCTTAGAGAAACATCAGTGGGAGGCCGACCTTATTCTCCTAAATATGACCGACTTCGATGTCATATTAGGTATGGATTGGTTAGCCGATAACGGGGCATTAGTAGACTGTAAACAGAAGAAGGTGATCTTTGAACAAGGCGAAAGGAGTTTTACTTTTTATGGGCTTAAGGATCATTCCAAACCATGTATCATCTCAGCAGTCGAAGCTCGTCGGCTTTTAAGTAAAGGATGTCAGGCTTATCTTGCTAATGTGGAAACTAGTGAGACTACTACGATTAACTTGGAGAGTATTAAAGTAGTATAAGATTTCTCTGATATTTTTCTTGATGATCTCTCTGGTCTGCCACCAAAAAGAGAGATAGATTTTTCTATCGAATTGATACTGGGAACAAATCCTATCTCCAAGGCACCCTACCATATGGCTCCTACAGAGTTGAAGGAGTTAAAAAGTCAATTGCAGGAATTGCTTGAGAAAGGATTTATACGACCCAGTGTCTCTCCTTGGGGAGCCCCCATCCTATTTGTGAGAAAGAAAGACGGGTCGTTGAGATTGTGCATTGACTACCGACTTCTCAATGCCATCACCGTAAAGAACAAGTATCCCTTGCCTCGCATAGATGACTTGTTCGATCAATTGCAGACGGTCAAAGTTTTCTCCAAAATAGATCTGCGGTCAGGTTATCATCAGCTAAGGATACGAGATGGGGATATCTCTAAGATAGCTTTCCGTACCCGGTATGGCCACTATGAGTTTTTAGTGATGCCGTTTGGTTTAACAAATGCCCCGGCCACCTTCATGGATCTCATGAATAGAGTTTTTTGTCCCTTTTTAGACAAGTTTGTAATCGTGTTTGTCGATGACATCCTCATCTACTCTAGTAGCTTAGAAGAACACCGAGTGCATTTACAAGTAGTTCTGCAAACGCTGAGGGATCATAAACTCTACGCCAAGTTTAGCAAGTGCCTAAGAACGGAGTATCGGTGGACCCAACCAAGATTGAAGCTGTCATCAAATGGGAAAGGGCGAAGACAGTAATAGAAATTTGGAGCTTCTTAGGCCTTGCGGGTTACTACCGAAGATTCATCCATGGATTTTCAAGCATTGCCTTGCCCCTAACAAAATTGACAAGGAAAGGAGTTAAATTTGCTTGGGATGAAACTTGTGAACAGAGTTTTCAAGAACTGAAGGAAAAATTAACAACTGCACCTATTCTGGCGTTGCCGACTGGCAGTGGAGGTTTTGTCATGTACAACGATGCTTCTAAAAGAGGACTAGGATGCGTGTTAATGCAAGATGGAAAAGTGATAGCTTACGCTTCACGACAATTAAAGAAACATGAAGGTAACTACCCTACTCATGATTTGGAATTAACAGTAGTAGTATTTGCACTAAAGATTTGGAGGCACTATCTATTTGGGGAAATGTTTGAGGTTTTCACCAATCATCAAAGTTTAAAGTATATATTTTCCCAAAGTGATCTTAACATGAGGCAAAGACGATGGATCAAATATCTTAAGGATTATGACTTTTCTATTAAGTATCATCCTGGAAAAGCCAACGTTGTAGCTAATGCTTTAAGTCATAAATCTGGGGGATTAGCTTTCATGCTTATTAAGGAGTGGAAACTTTTGGAAGAAACAATAAGTTTACAACCCGAGCTACAATATGGAAACAAGAAATCTTTCTTTGCCAACTTAGAAGTTAAATTAGTACTAGTTGAGCGTATTCTTGAAGGTCAGAAAGGTAATGAAGAAGTGCAAACTTTGCTCGAAAGATCTGACTTCACCCAAGGCTCTGATGGGGGTATTCGATTTCAAGGATGGTTAGTAATACCCGAAATTCCTGAGCTAAGGGAAGATCTTTTACATGAAGCACATCGTTCTCGATATACCATCCACCTAGGAGGAACGAAAATGTATCAAGATTTAAAAAAGAGTTTTTGGTGGAATGGAATGAAGAAGGATATAGGAGAATATATTTCGATATGCTTAACTTGTCAACAAGTTAAAGCCGAACACCAAAGACCTTCAGGGTATCTTCAAACGATTGAGATCCCCGAGTGGAAGTGGGAACACATTACTATGCATTTCGTTTCGGCGCTACCCAGAACTTCACAAGTCCATGAATCCATTTGGGTAATTGTGGATCGAATCACAAAGAGTGCACATTTTCTTCCTTTAAGCAAGAAGCAATCTTTAAGTTCTTTGGCAAAATTATACGTGAAGGAAATTGTGAGTCGGCATGGGATACCGCTATCGATCATCTCAGATCAGGATAGGCGATTTACCTCCAAGTTTTGGCAAGGATTTCAAGAAGAATTGGGCACAAATCTTAAGTTCAGCACTGCTTTCCACCCACAAACAGATGGTCAATCAGAAAGAACTATTCAAACTATGGAAGATATGTTACTAGCTTGCACAATGGATTGGAAGGGTAACTGGGATGAGCATTTACCGCTAGTCGAGTTCGCCTACAACAATAGTTATCATGGCAGTATAGGCATGGCACCCTATGAGGCATTGTACGGGCGACCTTGCCGATCTCTGACGGGTTGGAATGAAGTGGGAGAACGAAGATTGATTAAGTCTGAACTTCTGCAACAATGTGCAGATAAGGTGAAACTTGTCAAGCATCGTCTTATGGCATCCCAGAGTCATCAAAAGAGTTATGCTGATTAGAGATGGAAAGATATTGACTTTAGCATGGGAGATCGAGTATTACTAAAAGTTTCGCCAACCCAAGGAGTCATGAGATTTGGAATTAAAGGCAAACTAAGTCCTCGCTTCGTAGGACCGTTTGAAATTTTGGACAAAGTAGGAGTTGTGGCTTACATATTAGCCTTGCCTCCACAACTCGACAATGTCCATGACGTATTTCACGTGTCCATGCTTAGGAAATGTGTCCGAGACTCCTCTCATGTACTTGATCAAAGTTTAATTACTCTCAAGCCTGACCTATCATTCGAAGAAAAGTCACTTAAAATTTTGGATCACAAGGAACAGATCTTGAGGATGAAAAGGATCCCCTTAGTCAAAGTGCTATGGCAGTACCATTCCTTGGAAGAAGCTACTTGGGAGCTAGAGAGCGAAATAAAGAAGAAGTACCCTGAGTTATTCTTGAGTGAATAATTCAAATTTCGAGGACGATATTTCTCTAAGGGGGGGAGATTGTAATAACCCTAATTTCTAACACGATCTTCTTATATATTTTGTTATTAAATTTCCAGAGTGTTGGTTAGAGCTCGTAGGGATGAGCGTAACAAGTCGTAAAACGCGTAAATTGGAGGTCAGGAACAAAAGTTACGACCTCAGGAAACATGTTCAACCAGCAGGACCCACTTTTAAAATTCGGGTAAAACAATTCATAAGTGGTCCAGTCTTGTAGGGCTCATCAATACGAGCTCAACACTACCTAGAACGCTCAAAACCGAGTTCGGGATAGGAAGTTACGTTTTTTTGAAATTTTTTGGAAATTAAAATAAATAATAAAAATATTTTCCGATCAGCTCGGCGCGGCGTGGTGCGCGGCTCAGCCATGCGGCGTGCACCGGATGCGTGCATCACGCGCGATGAGTGCACGTGATGGGCACGCGCTCGGGTGATGAACGCGTGTTCGTCACCGCGTGCATGACGAACGCGCGTTCGTCATGCGCACACCTGGTTTCGGCGGCGCCAGCCATCTTCTGCGGCAGTGCCAGCGGGTGCCCACCGGAAAACACCCCCTCCTCCCCTATTTAAACCCTTCTCCGGCCAATTTTTCACCCACATCCGATTTTCAACCTCTTTCACTGTTTTCACCATTCCCGACCTGTTTTAAGTCCGATTTTCACGTTCCAAGACCCGTTTCCTACTAAATCAAGGGTGCTCTATGCACCGGAAGGGTTATTTTCTTGAGATGACCCCTCTAAGACCTCAAAAAACGTGCCCCTTTTCTAATCTTCTCCTTTCATCTTTTTACTATTTCTGGACCATTCCTAACCCTTTTTAGCCCGTTCCAAAGCCCTACCCTACTAAATCAAGGGCATTTTACGCGCTGGAGTGGTTATTCTGCTAAAATTCTCACTCAAAGGTTGATATCTTAAGGAGGGACTTTCTTTGCTCTATGGGGAGATTTCATCATATTTTGCACGTGTCATAGGTAGGTAGCTTTAAATTCTAATCGTATGCCGAGATTTCTACTCGCCAAAGTTTTACTAAAAGTTTTCTGCTACTTTTATGAAAACAAAAACTCTGACTTTAAAATCATCTCCTCTTTTCAAAAATTTCTCCGAGTTTTGGGCAATCGTGCCGTCTGGATAGTTCTCGGTTCCTCGGAACTAAGAATTATTATGATTTTGGATACCGCCAAATTTGGCATCTGGCGCGCACAAGACTAGGATATCATGGGTAAATTCCTTTCCTTCTGTCTCCCGTTGCCCCATGAGCGCGGGTGTAAGTCGTCTGGTATCGCGACATTCTGTGATTGTATTTTCAGATTTTCTGAATGATTTCAAAGGAAAAATGACATGATATTTTCTTATGTGCACGGGGCATATTCTTAGAACTTAATTCGACCTACTGAGTATGAATTTACTTACCCCCCCTCATATTTTGCAGGTGAATTATTTAAATCTGAAGGAGTCGACGAAGAATTTCCTTAATTACAGTCTTGTACTATTGTTTGTGTACTTTATGTAAATTATTGTACTGACTGATGTATAAAGGCACGTGATACCCAATTTTGGATATCTTTGTTTAATACAAAGTGTGTTGTAATTATTGTTTTAGTACACGGTGATCCTTGGCAATTGTAATTAAATTTTGTTACGTTTTCAAAAATTGTTTTCTTCTATTCGAAAATGCGAGGGACGTTACAGTTTCTCTTTCCCTATTGCACCAAACAGTGGAAAGTGGGGGATTTTAAGAAGATTCCTTTCCTTTCCCCCACTTTCCACCAATCCAAATGGACTCTTAAGGTATATTTAAGGTACAATTAATAATGACATTTTATATGAGAAAAATGTTGATACAAACTTTGATAATGATTGAGTTGGAAGTGTTGATGATAAGAAAAGTTTCATATATGCTTTCTCTCTTAGGTCCGGTGTGTTTTCATGGACTTCAAAGAAGTAAGATTGTGTTGCTCTATCTACTACGGATGCTGAATATGTGTCTGCCTTAATGACAAGTACACAACTTAGAAGAATTTTAGAAAATATGGGTGAAAAGTAAAGAGATGTTACTCCACTTATGTGTAATAGGAAGTTGGACATTGCTATGACAAAGAACACCGTCTATTCTAGTCGGACAAAAGACATTGCTATCAAACATCACTTTATTAAAGAAGTTGTTAAGAATGAAGAGATCCAACTCAAATATTATAAAACCAAAGAACAAGTAGGGGATATCATCACTAAAACTCGTCCAAGAGACAAGCTTCATTAATTTAAATAAATATCAAGTGTTCAAAAATATGTCATCAAGGGGAGCATTAATATATAAAGACAAAATGCATACTTTCACTATTTTAGATTTGAGTTTTTTCCATATTGTCTGGCCAAAGAATGAAAATTTCCATATTCCCTGGATTTTAAACGGAAATGCCATATGACCTATTTAAGGACCAAACTGGGTTTCCACTATATCATGTTTTAATGTAGAGAGTAATAAATAAACATCGGAACAATGTTGTGCCATTCCGGTGTGCTAGGAGTCATCGGCAGCGAACGAAACTAACCGGCAGGAGCTTACCAGTGGTGACTTACCGGTGAGAGTCGATGAACAAGAAAAAAGCATTTTTTGACACCGCAGACGCTGTGTGAGTCCTCCAAAGGCTGCATTTCGCAAAAATGATCCTTCTTTTACACCAATCATGGATAGGATTGGTATTTGCATCCATTATAATGGAGAGGTAGGCAATGACGGCGTGTATATTGGTGGAATGGCACAGTTGATGAACATTCATCCGTCGGTGAGCTTCGGCGAGCTGCTGGGGCAAGTCAAAGCACGACTTTCCGTCAATGGTATTGTCAGTTTGAAGTATTTAATTTCATCCTCCCAATCATCCATGATATATGAATTGCAAGACGATGAGGACCTCCAATCAGTGTTCTCCATTCATAAGAAAGCGAATAAGGAGGTGTTATCATTTTATGCCGAGATGAAACATCTTGACAACGGTGACAAATCACCATCACCCTCCGTAGAAAGGAACCAAATAGTTAATAGAGCTGAATCACCCGTCGTAATGGCTCATCCCAGCTCTAATGTCGGATTTCATACCGGATTCAATGAAACTCAGTTCACCTTTGAAACTGTCAAGTAACAATAAATCTTTAGATTATACGCATTTGGAATATTTTATATACTCGAGACCATCATATTGAACTTATCGTGTTAAGGGTATGTAATGTCCCTGATTTTTCTATGATTTATAGTGATTTTCCTGCTATTTTCTGGTCATTTTTGGCAGGAAAATGTGATACTTTGGCATATTTGTATTTGTGTATTTCCCCAATATTTATACCAGTAGAGTCGGGTGTGGGGCTTAGTCGCAGGCTACGGGCCTTATTGTGCGCTTTTGGTGCGAATTTTGGAGGTACAACATGTAAATAGTAAGTTAATGCATGTTGGGGACATAGATGGAAAAATAAAGAAGATTTATAAAACCGCAACCTGATGAGCGGATTCCAGTAAGTTTTCGACGCCCAGAAAAATTTTATGTCTAGTGAGTTTTAGAAAAACCAGAGTCTGATTCCGGTCGCTCCATTCTCCCTCCTTCGTCGTCGGATTACACTAGTTCTTTTCGGGATCCTCTTTGCCTCACCGCCACAAGTCCGTATGTACTGGCTATGACCGCCGCTATGTCCTCTTCGCTCCTCCATGAGGTACCAAACTTTTCTTCAGTTTTTATCCCCTTTTAAACTCAGTTTTGGGATGTGGAGGTGCAATTTTGATGTCATTTGCAGTCTCCCTCAACTAGATTTATCTTTATTTGGCCGCTAACAACCCATAGGCGCTAACAACCCATTTGCAGTCTCCCTCAAGCTTTCTTTGCTCCTTTGTGAGCTACCGGTACTTTGGTCGGTTTTTATTCATATTTCCAACTCACTGTCCATGACATTTTTTTTTAGACGCCAATGTTTCTGGTAGTCGTTCGGCCACCGTCGGACTCCGTTTAGCCTACCTTGACCCAGTGTCAGTTGGGGGTTGTCGTTTCCAACCCTGCTTCGCCACGATTATCTTGATCCACCGGGTTAGACACTTTGGGTGCATCTCGGATTGTTGCCATCAGCGAGTCGTGGGCCATTTGGCCATCGTGGGCTCTACCCCGGCTCGTCGATAGCAAGGGCGAGCCCCACTTGGCCGATTATACCTCTTCCCGAAATGGGCCGCTTGCCCTTGCCCTATGCCATGCAAGATGCATAGCCACCCACACCATTGGTTTTGGGTGTGGGTGGCGATCGGCGATGTTGTCGTTTTGGTTAGCCACCACTTCCTGGCCCTAGCTCTATTGTACTTTGTGGGCCTTGGGCCGCCACCATCCGACCTATATCCCCCTAGAGTGGCCCTTTTTGGCCGTGTGTGCATGTGGCCATGCGTGATTATCTGGGTATAGGCACCGTATTTGTGCTGCATGACCGTCGAATAGCTTTGCCACCAAATGGAGTTGATATCGGAGTCCTCCACCACCGCTTCACCATCCTCGAGCGTCACCCCATGCCCTCTTCCCTTATATGGGTCCTTGATGACGCGAAATCACTGCTGTTGGGTGCTATCCACGGGCAATTTTGAAGTCTTGCGTCCAGGCAAGTACTTCTCAGCCACTGGCCGACCTTCAGTGAGTACACCCTCTACTTCTGGTCGCACCTCCACGTATGTGGGCACGACCTTTCTCCCGACCACCCTAGTGTGCCACCTTGGATTGCGGATTTTGCCGCATTGAACCGTGTCACCCCATTTGGCCGTGATTGCTTCCGGTACTTCCTAAACCCTCGGGACAGCAGCTCTCTCAATTTGGCAATGCTTTTGGCTGCCAATTCCATCGCCGATGCTACCACCGTAGTGTGCTCACCATCAAACATCATGATTATGAGGTAGGGGAACTTTGAACTCGTAATTTCATGATAACATACTTTGAATGAGTAGCAACATGCTAGGATTGTGTGATGCAATGCTTTGGATGTTAAACTATGATCCATTTGCATGATGTAAGAGGATAAATTATGTCATGTTGAAATGTATATGACATGAATGTGGGTTGTAAGTATGTTTGAATTATGTGTGTGCTAGTGATGGCTAGCGTGTATAGTGGTATGCTACGTAGGTGGATTATGCATGTGCTAGTGATGGCTAGCGTGTATGTTGGTAAGCTACGTGTATGGAGGTGTATGTTTGTGCTAGTGACGGCTAGCGAGTATGTTGGTAAGCTATGTGTATGGATATGTATGTATGTGCTAGTGATGGGTAGCAAGTACTTTGGTAAGCTAATGTATGTGGATTGTATGTGCGCTGGTGATGGTTAGCGAGTATGTTGGTGAGCTATGTATAGAAGTATATATATGTTATACATATGTGTGATAGATATACATATGTATGATGGCTATTTGCCTATGCTATGGATATGTGTATGTGCATGTGGGCAAAGGTATGGGCGATGGACGGTAAGAAGTGACAGTGTTTGGTATGGATTTGGATATGGATGTGGATGCATAAGCGTATGACGGAAGACAGAGGATGTAAGTTTGATGGGTGAGGATTGGAGAGGTTCGTTTGGTTTGGATCAGAGCGTATGTTGGGGGATTGTCAGACAGTAAGAGTGTGCACAATTGTACAAGCATAACGTACAGATTATGAAGTAAAAAGTAAGCATAATAAGTGAGGTATAAGTAAGAGGGTGATAACTTGGTTTGGCTCTTAGGAGCATAGTTTGATGACATTTGTGTAAGATGTTTTGGCCATAAGGTGGATGGAAGAGTATGTAAGACCGTAAGGATTTATGTACGGTGAGTTATGTTGTGAGATGGATGGGTTAAGTGAAGTTTGCTGCCCTGATGAACTAGGGTTTCGGATCAGGCTCAGCTTCGATTTGATCAGTGGAGCACGGTATGTTTGAGTGCTTGTGTAGCATAATTGTACCACATAACTTACTTAATTCACACTTGAATTTTAAGCAAAGCTAGACCTGAGGGTTCGACGGATAAAGTTTCGTGTTTGAGCTAACCAATAATGAGTCAGTTGAGCGTTTCTCATGTCTTGCCATGGTGTTTATCCTGCGGGATGTTGTTTGTGTGTTGTATTGAGAACATAAACATCTGATGCTCTGTTGAGAGCGATGTATGTTTTCAATTTGGTCTGTGTGCTGTATGAAGCCCAGACGCTTGATGTTCTATTGAGAGCGTTGTATGATTCTTCCCAAGAGTGGCACTGTATGATTTTTGCCCAAGAGTGGCATTGGCACTATAAGACCCATAATGGTGGGCGATTGTATGACCCCTTATGTGTGGGTTTTTATGTTTGCACGCTCAAGTAAGTAGTATCATGGACCTACTCTTACCTGTTTGTTCCTGTGCCCCATGAGCATTGGTGTGCCTTACCTTTGGAAAAATTCATGGCATCTAGTCACTCCCCGGAGGTTAAGGTGATGCCCTAGTGGCATTCTTTTCCATTTCGACGCTGAAGCTCATTAGTTGTAATGAGCTTCAGTGGTCGATAGTATGTGTACGATTGTAAGAGTATGAGTATGAGCACGACTATAAGAGTATGTTTCTGAGCAAGACTTTAAGTGTAAGACTTGTACGAGTAAGGTCATTCAAGTATGTGCAAGTGGTATGAGAAAGCATATGATTGTACGAGTAAGGTCGTACAAGTATGTGTAAGTTGTATGAGTAAGCGTATGATTGTACGAGTAAGTTGTGCAACTCTGATTAAGAGTATATGTGTAAGATTGGTTTGATGGTATGCATTTGGCATGATGGTATGCGTATGAGCATGATTATGATATTCTTTCCTACTTCATGTTTGAGTTGCACGAACACATCTATGTATGGACTTACTGAGTTCACTGTTTAGAACTCCCCTACTGGGTATTTTCCTACTGAGTATGAAAATACTCATTACCCAATTTTTTAGCCCCGTTGTTTAGAAGGCTTTTGCAGGTTTATGGCAGAGAGCTCCTGGAGATGGATGCTCATTTCCGCAATGGATTGATTCCCTTGGACTCAGGTATACTTGACTTACTATGAGTATTATTTGTGCCACGATCTCTTGTATTGGGTGAGATGAGAATTAAATTAGTGTTATGATTTCTGGACTTATAATTTGGATTAGATTGTGGACTGTTATGGGACTTGCACTCAGGGATGTCTATGAGAGATTTATATTTAAGTCTATGATCATAGCAATTTATCCATACGTTTGGTTTTGAGTAGCGCCTGAGAATGTTTGGTTTGGTCGTACGATGTTTGATCGAATGAGCTAAAATTTGTTTGGGAAAAATTGGTGTGTGATGTTTTAAATTATAAAATTGTTTTCACAAGTTTCATATTCGTCCTTTTTCCCGATTTATAGCCATTATATTGCAAAACTTTTCTGTGAATTTTGAGAAAATGTGATGAAAAATCTCGGGCGTTACAGGGTAAATCATATCGTGTGAAGTAACAAACACAACATGTAATATATCGCATTAGTATTTACATGATATACACATGTGATATAGCAATTATGAGTTGCAACGTAGATATAATAACATGACATGCATTCATGTCGTGGTTTCGATAACACAATTTGAAATGTACACATGTTAACAGAATACATGATGTCGACTGATGTTGCATTTTTTTAACACAATATGTACAATGCAGATTGGGAGAACCCGGAAACTTGCCCTCAACAAATCCATGTCAATCTTCTTTCACCAATCCAATGAGTACAAAACTTGAAGTAGAAGTCAATCAGAATAGATTAGAGGAATTGTCTCCAATGATGGGTGGGACAAGGACTTCATTTGATAACTACGAACCTCCATACAACCCTTGTAATTACAACGGTGGAGAAGGCAAAGAAGTTGAAAATATGTGGGGTGAGGATCAGTGTTACGATAATTATATAGTTAACATGGAAAGTATGTCCGACCACGAAAAATTTGGAAATAGCGAGGTTCCCAGTAACATCGACATTGAGGAGGAGGTAGATTGGGATACAGGCGATGATTTAAATATGTTGGAACAGAATATTGGTGAAGGCCAGCTAATGATAGGCAGTTTGCAAACTAAGGATTACCAGAAGCTCCTCGAATTGGGTGCACGTTTTCTAAGCCTGTTGCATTTCAAGAGGGTCTTCATCGACTTAGCAATAAAGGAAAATTTCACATATCGTATTGTAGATGAAAACCGGAATACATACACCGCAAAGTGCTCCAATGATTCTTGTAACTGGTACATAAGGGCTTCAAATATAGGAGATCATGTGACTGTCACGAGGTTAGTGCTGACTCATTCATGTGGAAACCAAAGGAAGTCAATTGACCATCCCCTAGCATCACACCTTTGGATAGCGAGAAAATGTGATGGCCTGTTTAAAGACTCGATGAACTTTACACCTAAGAGCATTGCAAGTTATATTTCGAAGCACTGGGGCATAATTGCAAACTACAAGAAATGCTAGCGCGCAAATAATACATGAGAATAATCGAAGTGTTGATTTAGTGCCACGATATGGTAGGCTAGCGCGTTATCGTTTACATGCTTAAACTATAGTTGGAATTTGCACACACACAACATACGACAATATTGTGTTACCATAAACACCACTAGTCATCGTGTATGGATTCTGATCACACGAAAACATAAAATGTCATGCGATCGGGAACATGATGTAAGCCGCTGTCATATAACCTTTACTAAATTATATTTAGTCGTGCAGGTAAAGCTCTGACTAATTTAATAGATGGTGACCCAGACGAATCCTACCGCTTACTTCCTACTTACGGGAGGTAGATAGAATATATAAATCCAGGAAGTGTAGTTGTGCCAGTGAGATCATGTGATATTCCTAGACCTATTGTTGGGTATGATTTCAAGAGTATTCTGGATGTTTGGCCCTGTTGCGAGAGCTTTCAGAACAACACTAAGGCCGTTGCTAACGGTTGATGCAACTTTCTTGAAAGGAAAGTATCCTGGATAGTTATTGATAGCAACTACACTAGATGGGAACAATAATATGTTGTGCATTGCATTTGCAGTGGTTGAGAACGAGTGCGAGAAAACTTGGTGTTGGTTTCTTGAGTTGCTTAGAAATCATCTATTCTCTGATCCTCCAGTCAAGTTGGATACAATCGTTTTTGATAGACAGAAGGGATTGGCAAACGTTGTGAAGAAGTTTTTCCCATCTACACACCACGGATATTGCATCTGTCACACGGTAGCAAATATGCTGGACAGATTTAAGGATAACTACCTAAAGAATCAGCTCCATGTTGCAGCCGAAACGTTCAAACAGAATGTGTATGATGAAACAGTGAACAACATTAAATAACATAATCTGGAAGCATATGCTTAGCTAAATAAGATAGGTTCGGAGCACTGGGCCAATGTATCATTCCCAGGGAAAAGATATGGGACCATCAGCTCAAATAGGTCTGAATGTGCAAATGCAATGTTCAAAAAAGCCAGATCGATGCCTATAACTCGTTTAATTGAGCACACGAGGGAGCACACGATGACATTATTTGAAAAACATCGGACGGACAGACAGAATATGATGGAGAGTTAACTCCATTTGCCCGAAAATATATCAAAAATAGGCGAGAAGAAGTAAGGAATGTGATTGTATTGCCTGTGTCAATGTATGAATTGCAAGTTAACTCGCTATATCACCATGTACATTGCATTCATACGGCGATGTACATCGCGTGTGTTCATTTGTCCGTGAAGGCTTCATATTGTGTTAGTTTCAACATGTTATTTTCATTCATCGTGTAAGTATATACGGTTTATGTAACTATCGTATGACATGTGTAATCGAGAACACGAGAAAGTCATTTATCGTGCGGTCATACTCACGATATTTTCTTCACAGGATGTGGTAAACCTGGTTGATCGTACCTGCACATGTGGAAAGTTTCAACATCTGGATCTACCATTTAATCATGCAATCACAGCAATCGATAATAGACACTTCTATGTGTTTGAGTACTGTTGTAGATGGTACTCTACTGAAATGTATAAACTGACCTATCAAGAGCCCTTACTATAACGACCGCGAATTTTCGGTATGATTTCTTGCCTCTAAAAAAACTATTTTATGAGTTTTTAATTATTTTAAATTATTTAGAGGCATATTTTTTGAGAATTTATATTTGGGTATGATAGACCTCGGTGAGACAAGTGTAACGAACCTAAGAACGTACAAAATGGAGGTCGGGAGCAAAAGTTATGACCTCGGGAAGCATACACATGGCGGGACCCACTTTCAAAAGTGAGGGATAACATAACCATGTGGGGTCTAGTTTCTAAGATCTTGTTGATACGAGTCCATCTGTACTAAGAACGTGCAATTCTGACTTCTGGATAAAAAGTTATCGCGTCTTAAAGATTTAATTGTACTTGATTAAAACAATAACAAAATATTATTAAAAAAATAAGAAAATGACAAAATAGCTGGCATCACTGATGACGCCAGTGGATGAAGCCGAGCCGAGCCGCACTGCAACGCACAGAATGACACCGCGCGACGCGCATCGGACGCGCGACGGGTCAGCACGAATGCTTGCGACGCGCAGACGAACGCGCAGCAGCACCCCGCAGTTCGTGTGCGCTGTGCAAATGCGTGCACCACACATGTGCATAGTGGGCGGTGCCTCATTTTGGGCCAATTAGAGCGTGACACATGTTGCGTGTGCATGTTGTCGGCTCGCGGGGCTCCTCTTATAAATTGAAACTTCGATTCATTTCTCTGGAGAAGTTTCTCGAGTCATTCTGAGTCCGTTTCCTTCCATTCAAAAAGTGTTCTTAGCTAAATCGATGGTGTTCTACGTAATGAAAGTGTTCATTCTTCGATTTAGCAACCCTTTATGGGGGAAACATCCCAGGGTAAGGGGAGGTTTTGTCCGCCGCCTACGAGCGAGTGAGGGGTAAAGTGTCTCTAGGTAAGGGGAGATTATGTCCGTCGCCTACGGGCATGTTGTGGAAGAAAGTGTCTCGCTAAGGGTATCTTACTGGCATGGAAAGAGAAAAGTATTTTGAGTTAAGGGGGGATTCTATCCATAGCCTATGGGTACGGAAAAAGTGTTTATGGAGTCGATATGAGTCCGTTTTCTTTCGTTCGAGAGGCGTTGTTACTTAAATCGAGCGTGCCGGATGTCATGGCAGGGTTATTTTCCTGGTTGGAGACATCCAGAACCCCAGAAGTGGATGTCTATGTGCGTAGTGTCCGGTGTATAGTCTTCGAACTCGAACGGAGAGCAAGGTAGGGATTTTTATCCTTTCTTATGGCATGATTAGAAACTTTGATTGTGTTTTTAACTTATTATTTATATGACTCTCACATGTTATTTGTTAGAGATTATTTTTAAGTTATGATTTATGATTTCTGCATATATGTTCAATCTGTCGAATGGTTAATCGTTAAGATAAAATATGATTTATATATCATATGCTATTACGTATATTCGATTAGTCGAATGATTTGCCGCTGGAAGCGGTTATGTTTTATGGTACATGCATTATGATTGCCTCATATATAATAGTTTGATCGAATGTTTATCCATGGATTTTGATATAAATTATACACGGTGGAGCGTCTGTAATAGAGACAAACTAGCTTCGCCACTGTTTTCATTGCAAATGAATATAGTATGTTTGAAAGACTGTTTTAGAGGACTCGTCCTTATTAAAAGGAGGATCCTCAAGATTATTTTAGAAAAGACATATGAGCATGGTGATTGAGTCACTGAAACAGGACAAAGAAGAGGTAACTGTCTCATTGGAATGAGCGACCAACCTTGCCTTTGTAGTCGTTGATAGTGACGCTCCCATGTCTTGTAAAGGTGGAGCTAGGGTTTTCAGAAGGATAAACATTGGGATAGAGTGTTTTAAAAGAAAATAGCCTATTTTGGAGTCTGGGAACTCTAGAATATTTCGATTGAGTCTGGGACTCAAGACTATGAGTCTGGAACTCATGAGTGTTTTGGTTGTCTGGAGCTATTGTTGGGCGCCCCAATAGAGCTCCGTTGACTAGATAAGGGCACAATTTTAATCAGGTTTGGAATCGGATGCACGGTACTTATTTTAGCCTGGTGAGCCCCTAACGAAGGGCAAGACCCCTGATTCGCCCCTAATGAAGGGCAACTATCAAGGCTACGCGCGCTAGGGTAGAGAGATCATGGGAAGACTCTCTACCCTCTAGATCCTGGTGCCCCATGAGCACGGGTGGTTCTTCTATCCACAAGCACTTTTTATTTTGAGATGATTTGTGGAGGAGTAAGAGGTCGCTGCTTTGTACCCGCAGCAAATTCCTATTATTATATATGTCTGGAACATTTGTAGTGAACCGTGAGAGCTTGCAAACCCTAGAGGCATCTTTGATACATAGGAAGAAGCACTAGGGGTGGTTTTGGGTGAGAGGCACACCCTGTTTTCATGAAAAATATTATATATGATATGTGCTATGAAACTGCCATGTGTTTATTCATGCATGATAGTATAAACTCCCCTAATGAGAATTTTAAAATACTCACCACCCCCCAGACTTTGCATGACTTGATGAAGCTTAGGGTGTGGGTAGAAGGGCCTACTCCGAAGTTTTATGGATGAGATTTCAAGGATTTCTACCGCACCAAAACGAGTAAGAACTCTCCTTATTATTTTTCTCTTGTGTATTTGTACATGGACTATGGTTCCTAGGGATATTATTATTATATTATCGCATAAGGCGAACGGCTCCAGTCGTGGGCCTGGGTAAACTCCGATATTTTTGTGAAAAGAAAATTTTATATGCTTTTAAAATACCAAGGCGCAACAATTGATATCGGAGCAAACCAGGAACTCTGTCTTTAAATACATGAGGTGAAAAATAACGTTTAGTTTAGACTGATTTTTCGTCTGAGTTAGGGGGTGTAGCACCTAAATTAATAAACATAATTCTGTTGGTGGTATATCTTGTGAGGTTGTGGAACTGCCAAGGAGAAATCCACCAAACGCCTGTGGTATGGGACATGCGGTGTTAATGGATAGCTCCAAGGTTTATTGCGATTGTTTAGCGTAAAGTTATTTTTGAGGTGTCGCAAAATACTCGTGGTATGGGACGTGAGTACTAGCTGCCACTTAGAAGCTCCATTACGCGTACACTTCAAGATATGTCAATGCAAATAATTAGGTAACATGTCTAGAAGGGTTGTGGAACTACCATGGAGAAACTACCAAACACCCGTGGTATGGGACATGCGGTGTTAGTGGGCAGCTCCAAGGTTGGTTGCACTGCTATAGTGTAATACTATTTTTGAAATAGCTAATCAAAAACGGCGTTATGCATATACTTCTAGATATGTTAAAACCAACAATGGATTTTCTGGTTTTATGGTTTTGTTGCCCGATAATAATTGTTATTATCGGAAGGATTTTTGCGTGTTTTGATTTTGAAAATTAGTAAGCGGGGTGTTGTAAAACATAAGTTTCGTTTTAAGAAAGAGTAGTGTAGAAAAACTTGTTTGTGTGTGTGGAACAAACTGTTAATTTAAGGTGGTCCCAATCGAGTAGTACCCAAGGATATTTCTAACCATGGAGGAGGTAGACATGGTCAGATGACGTGACTTTTGCTGAAGTATCAGTTTAGAAATTAGAGACATAGAGGACCTTTGGACAACTTCTTTGTTTTGATGATGTGTGGTAAATGGTTGGTTAAAGATGTTGAATCAAGGGCAATGGTTCAAGCATAATTCTAGTTGCTGAAGTTAGTGTAATTATTCTGTGGAGAATAATTGTAGTGAGAAGAATCATCCGTTAAAGTGAGTGAAGAAGATTTCTCGAGCTTTACAGGATAGGACGATTCTAAGGCAATCAAGAAGTGGACCATTGAAGTGGAAAGAGTTTTAAGGTGATGAAAGTTCTAACGGACAGAAAGATGAGATATTTTTATAAGATGAAGAAGGTAGCTTTGTGGTGACCGTCAATAGAAAGGAATTTCTCTTCTGACAAGAGAGTAGATTATGGAAAAGAAAAAAAAATTGGAAAAGAGAGTTCAATGTTTTAAGGAAGTCAAGTCGGTGTATCTGCCACAAAGTATAGAAATAGCTGAGCAAAGGGTGTTCGACTTACCATGCTGCAGTTATTTCCGACGGAGCAAAGGAGATGAGTTTGGAGGAGTTGGACATGCCATTAGTACTTTTCAAAGACACATTAAAGAATAAGCATAGAAGATCTTAAAGGATTAATGGAACAAAATTAAGGTCAGTTGGTCAAGACTTTTCCTAGAGGAACACATGTGATTTTGTAAAGAAGGAAGGCGAATCTCTTCGATGAGATACAATCGGCCAAGATGTTCTCTTGGAGTGATTCAAGATCTCGATGTCATCGACTGAGAATGCGAGAAGAGATATCTCAAGAGCCTCATTTCAAACAAATTCAAAAGAAAGGAGTACCGCTTATGAAGCATTGGATGGATAGTTGGCTGCTAAATGGACTAGGAAAGGAACTATTTTATCATAAGGACCTAGTGTGAAATGATCGAAGGATAGTTAGTGTATGTGGATGATTAGTTGAAGTTTCTTGATAATGTTGTTATGTGCTTTACATTTTGTGTGTGGATGAGGATTGAGAAGATGGTAACAAATGTCTTACGTCACAAGAAGAATTAATTGTTTAAATGCTCGGAAAGAGCGGAAGTTGTTGGAATAAGGCATTAAGGTTTTAACTTGATGTGTGGCCTAGATATAAGAGATCTTTTGTGGACAATATAGAGGAGAGTCTGAGCATTGGATGAGTTCACTTCAAAGTCACCAAAAGAAGATGATGTAGTGCGAGCATAACATGGAAACCTTAACCTTAACAAGGCTATGATGAATGTGTTGGATTCAAAAAAGGGTTAGAGATTCTGACAATACTATCTAGCCGGGAGAAAGAAGAAGTATTAAGACCTAAAAAGGAATTTTCGATTGGCTAGGATATAAGAAAGCATGTTTTGAGGTGTTTAAATGTCAGCAGGTCAAAGCCAAACGGAAGGAAGGTTCAAGTACTAATCAATCGATGAAAACTCTAGAATAGAAGCAACAGTATATTACTATTCAGGTTTACTAGGGACAACGAGGACTTCGTGGAGGAAGGCTTAGTGTTTGAGTACTAGCAGTATCAAGATATTGTACCCAAGGATGATGCAAAGTTTTGAATCCATTTTGGCAATAGTAGATCAAGTATGAGTGTACTTCTTCTTCATCTGAAAAGAATGGCTTCTTTAAAACTCAGATAAGGAGGGACTTCAGGAAGAATTTGGATCAGTACGACCTTCTGTTCATGGATGGGGTAGTTAATCAGATAGGATGTTTTGGACAAAGAAAATATGTTGTATGCTCATGCGATGAATTAGAGAAAAAGCACCATGTTGAAACAAAGTCGTACGATGGATTAAAGAGAACACCATTGTGTTGAAACAAAGTCATGCGATGGATTAGAGAGACAACATCGACATGTTGAAGGGTAAGTTGGTGAAACTTGAGTGATTGCAGCATTAATTAGATTTGGCGAAGTTCATCAGAGTGCGTAGCGGACATGTGGTACGATCTTTGTAAGCCTAGATAAGGTAGGCCTGATGGCTTGGAGACTAACATCACCCCTCAGCTTACTGGTGGTTAACACGAGTTTCAAGTGTCCATACTTAGGAAGCACGGGTGAGATGCTTTGCACGTCCTGGACTAAACAGCAGTCGTCCTAAGATATGATTGGAGGAAAGATTGATCAGAAGTTTGGATTATAAAGAATAGGTGTTCGAGCAAAAGAGATTCCATTATGGAAAGTGTTAGGACAACACCACTCTCAGAGGAAACGAATTAAAAGCTTCGGACTTAGGAAGAAAAGTGATGGAGTAGTGTCCTGAACTTTTTGATGAGTACAAGGTACAAATTTCGAGGATGAAATTTCTATAAGGGGGGTAGATTGTAACGACCGCGAATTTTCGGTATGATTTCTTGCCTCTAATAAAACTATTTTATGAGTTTTTAATTATTTTAAATTATTTAGAGACATATTTTTAGAGAGTTTATATTTGGGTATGATAGAACACGGTGAGAAGAGCGTAACGAACCTAAGAACGTACAAAACGGAGATCGGGAGAAAAAGTTACGACCTCAAAAAGTGTACCACAGGGCGGGACCCACTTTTAAAAGTGTAGGATAATCCTACCCATGTGGGGTTTAGTTTCGAAGGGCTCGTCGATACGAGTCCATCAGTACTAAGAACGTGCAATTCCGACTTCGGGATAAAAAGTTATCGTGTTTCAAAGATTTAATTGTATTCGATTAAAATAATAATAAAATATTATTAAAAAAATAAAAAAATGACAAAATAGCTGCCATCACTGCTAATGCCAGCGGCTGAAGCTGAGCCAAGCCACGACTGGTGAGCCACGCTGCGCCGCGCGGACAAACACGCAGCAATGCCCCGCGAAAGCGCGCACCGCGCACGCGCATAGTGTGGTAGTGCCGCGTTTTGGGCCAATTAGAACATGACATGTGTCGTGCACACAAGCGCGCGCATGATGTCGGCTAGCGGGGCTTCTCCTATAAATTGAAACTTCGATTCATTTCTCTGGAGAAGTTTCTGGAGTCATTCTGAGTCTGTTTCCTTCCATTCAAAAAGTGTTCTTAGCTAAATTGATGTTGTTTTACATAATGAAAGCATCCATTCTTCGATTTAGCGACCCTTTATGGGGGAAACATCCTAGGGTAAGGGGAGGTTCTGTCCGCCGCCTACAGGCGAGTGAGGGGTAAAGTGTCTTCGGGCAAGGGGAGATTCTATCCGCCGCCTACAGGCGTGTGAGGGGTAAAGTGTCTCTAGGTAAGGGGAGATTTCGCCTATGGGCGTGTTGTGGAAAAAAGTGTCAAGAGCTAAGGGGAGGTTCTATCCGTAGCTTACGGGCACAAAAAGAGAAAAGTGTTCTGAGTTAAGGGGGATTCTGTGCATAGCCTACGGGTACAAAAAAAGTGTTTGTGGAGTCGATATGAGTCCATTTTCTTTCGTTCAAGAGGCGTTCTTACCTAAAACGAGCGTGCCGGACGTCATGGCGGGGTTATTTTCATGGTTGGAGACCTTTAGAACCCAGAAGTAGACGTCCAAGTACGTGGTGTCTGGTGTATCGTCTTCAAACTTGCACGGAGAGCAAGGTAGGGATTTTTATCCTTTCCTATGGCATGATTATAAACTTTGGTTGTGTTTTTAACTTATTATTTATATGACTCTCGCATATTATGCGTTAGATATTATTTTTAAGTTATGAGTTATGATTTCTGCTTATATGTTCGATCTGTCGAATGGTTAATTGTTGAGATAGAATATGATTTATATATCGTATGATATTATGTATATTCGATTAGTCGAATGATTTGCTGCTGGAAGCGATTTGTTTTATACTACATGCATTATGATTGCCTCATATATAATAGTTTGATTGAATGTTTATCTATGGATTTTGATATAAATTATACACGATGGAGCGTGTGAAATAAAGACAAACTAGCTTCGCCACTGTTTTCATTGCGAATGAATACAGTATGTTTGAAAGACGGTTTTAGAGGACTCAACCTTATTAAAAGGAGGGTCCTCAAGATTATTTTTGAAAAGACATATGAGCATGGTGATCGAGTCACTGAGACAGGACAAAGAAGGGGTAACTATCTCATTGGAATGAGTGACCAACCTTGCCTTTGTAGTCGTTGATAGTGACACTCCCATGTCTTGTAGAGGCGGAGCTAGGGTTTTCAGAAGGATAAACATTGGGATATAATGTTTTAAAAGAAAACAGCTTGTTTTGGAGTCTGGGAACTCTAGAATATTTCGATTGAGTTTGGGACTCAAGACTATGAGTCTGGGACTCATGAGTGTTTTGGTTGTCTAGAGCTATTGTTGGGCGCCTCGATAGAGCTCCGTTGACTAGATAAGGGCACAATTTTAATCCGGTTTGGAATCAGATGCACGGTACCTATTTTAGCCTGGTGAGCCCCTAACGAAGGGCAACTATCAAGGTGACGCGCGCTAGGGTAGAGAGTATCATGGGAAGACTCTCTACTCTCCAAATCCTAGCGCCCCATGAGCATGGGTGGCTCTTCTATCCACAAGCACTTATTATTTTGAGATGATCTGTGGAGGAGAAAGAGGTCGCTGCTTTGTACCCGTAGCAAATTCCTATTATTATATATGTTTGGGACATTTGTAGTGAGCCGTGAGAGCTTGCAAACCCTAGAGGCATCTTCGATACGTAGGAAGTAGCACTAGGGGTGGTTTTGGGTGAGAGGCACACCTTGTTTTCATGAAAAATATAATATATGATATGTGTTGTGAAGCTGCCATGTGTTTATTCATGCCTGATATTATAAACTCCCCTACTGAGTATTTTAAAATACTCACCACTCCCTAGACTTTGTAGGACTCGACGAAGCTTAGGGTGTGGGTAGAAGGGCCTACTTCGAAGTTTTATGGATGAGATTTTAAGGATTTCTACCGCACCAAAACGAGTAAGAACTCTCATTATTTTTCTCTTGTGTGTTTGTACATGAACCGTGGTTCCTGGAGATATTATTATTATATTATCGCATAAGGCGAACGGCTCCAATCGTGGGCCTGGGTAAACTCTGATATTTTTGTGAAAAGAAAATTTTTATATGCTTTTAAAATCCCGGGGTGTGACACTTACACCCAACTAAGGATCAGCAACAGTGGGCACCGGCTAGAATTATGCCTACATTCAGCCCACCTATCCCTCAAAAGCAGCGGGGGTGTCCACAAAAAAATTTGATAGAGTCACAACCGCCTCTCAAAGCCCCACAAAAATGTGGAACATGCGGTCAATTGGGTCGCAACCATAAATGATGTACCAGCACGCAAGGGGGGCCTCCCAATTCAGTAGATGTCCCAACAACAAGCCGAAAGAGGTCGAACAATAGGGTACGCAAACGACATAAGGAAGGGGAGCATCGATGAGGCTTACCTTTTCCACCCCTGTTCGTTAGCTGAAATTTTTGTATATGTATCGTGTTATCAACAACACATAATATGTAATTAACGTGTTCCTAAAAACAAGAAATGTCGT
The DNA here is from genome assembly GCA_035235625.1 of Saururus chinensis. Classification (NCBI taxonomy): domain Eukaryota; kingdom Viridiplantae; phylum Streptophyta; class Magnoliopsida; order Piperales; family Saururaceae; genus Saururus; species Saururus chinensis. The sequence goes on from CP141147.1 coordinate 2,449,931, forward strand.
ACATTGGGTATAATGTATATTTATATTGTGTAATCGACAACACGACCAAAATGAGTTACGTGTTACTAATTACATGATAATATGAATCGATTATTAATTCTTTTGTCAAGAGTGTCCATTGCGTACACGATATTGGTCATATCGTGTGTTCGAACCCACGACAATTCCATGATCGTAACAACCCAATTCCCGAGACATTATACCTGAAGTAGCACCGCAATGTCCGTTGCATCAATACATTCCATAACCCGGTGATTCATAACCATCTCACCCTGCCTATATATATATTAGGGTAAGGGTTTGTAGAGCACTCACTCACTGATGGCCAGCATCGAGACGGATTATTCCAGAGATTGATTTTGCGCCTAATGGTGTATCTTCCCCCCGTCAGATACGGTCCTCACCTGCATCTGGGGGGGGAACGTGACCAGGAGTTCTTGCAATGTCTCGAATGGTCCATCCCATTGCATCTAACTGAAAACACAGTGAGATCCCGTTGTATTGCAGTTTATCATAGGAGTTTGCAGGGAAATCGCTCGCACAGGGATGTTCTTCACAGAGACGGGTCATTCGGGAAATTGCTTTAGTGGCAACTGGTGCATTGGCTCTCCATCGAATACGGTCCTCACCTATATCCAATGGTGGGCATGATTTGCTAGATGGCGATATATCAATTCCTCAAATGATCCGTCGCATTCGCCCCCTATTCGCTAGACGGCGATGGTGGGCATAATTTCGAACTACAAGAAATGATGGCGCATAGGTAATATAAATTTATGATACTTGTTGAAGTGTGCATGCCTTAACACGATATGTAAGTATATCGTGTTATCGACCACACGCTAATAATACATTCGCATTTTGTTTTCACACGACTTATGTAAATATCGTGTTAACATGAACACGATGAGTTATCAGTCTTGTTTTACGATCTCACGACTATGATAATGAATATTTTTGCTAGATGTGTAATCAATTACATGATATTGGTCATGTTGTGCGATCGAACACACAGCAATTACATTAATTTAACCACCCAATTCCCGAAGAATCACCACAATTTCCGGCATTTCAAGTAAATTAGAATTACCAATTCACGATGAGTCATTTCCAATTTCCAATGTGGATAATACAATATGGTAACCCAGACCTACACTATATATGGAATAATTTCCATAACCCAGCCTTACACGATATATGGAAACCCGGACCTACACTGCAAACCTTCTAGTTCGGTCTGCCAATCCCGACAGTTCATATACCTCGCATCCTACCTATATATATAACGTGACCTCTAGGCTTACCAAATTCACTTGGAGGACGAGACGGAGCCTTCGGGACAGTCATATAGCGCGAGATGGTAATTCGTCCCCTCTTTAGATGCGATCCTCACTAGCCTCTGAAGGGGGCGATTTACTACCTGGCGTTATATGAATGTCGCAAATGTTCTATCACAATTGAACTGATGGGTCCAAGAGTTTGTAAAGATTAGTTTTTTGGATGTAATGAATTAAAGATTACTAACACGATCTCAATATTGTCGTACATTCAAACACACGATGGAACGTGGCTTTGTGTAGAAACAAACACGATACATTAAATGTACCACAATATTTCTGATAACACGACCTAAACTATTATCGTAAGATCGATGATACAATGACCACCAAGTTATTCGAAATAATACGTCGGCGGTCCGAATACACGACATTGGTACATATCGTATTCTCAATTACACGACAGAATAACCAGCCATGCATTCTATTACACGACAGATACATTCAGTGTATGCTCGATCAAACCGTCGTGCTTGCTCCTGTCTCACTATATATAGGGTTAGGGTTCAGGGACGATAGAACATTCTCATGCATCCAAACCGAGCCTATCAGTTGGGGGACACCAAGCCTATCGGTTTGGGGACTATAGAACATTCTCGTGCGACCAAACCGTCGTGTTTGCTCCTCTCTCACTATATATTAGGGTTAGGATTCGTGCTCTGCCAACATGTGTTTGGTGATGAGACGGATCATTCGGGAGATTGTTGTATTGGAGGCTGGTGAATTGACCCTCCATCGGATATGGTCCTCACATATATCCGATGGAGGAGAAGAATTGCTAGATGGCGATATATCAATGTCTCAAATGATCTGTCGCTTTCGCAACATATAGGTCATCAACATCCTCCGAAGTGGTCATCCAAAACTATATTTGATTTGGTTTAATGTTCAAAACTTTCCTATGACCATCCTCATTCGCAAGAACGTTTGGTCGTCAATTATGATCAACGACATGCATCAATATCGTTTGTTTGACACAACATCAAAGGCGTCCTAATAGGAGATGTCTTGTATGCGATAACATGACCTAATACGAGGTGGCATGTATGCGATAACACAACTTAATAGGCGATCGTGAAAACTATCATACGATCAGATATATGTGTACTTCCGTTTCGCGCTTTCGAAGACACAACATTGGTACAAATCATTTGATCGAATATACGCCATCTGACATTGGAACATGTATTTCTATTTCAATAGATAATTACAAAATAATTGGTCAAAAAATAAATTTGTGAGTTAATCAAAGCATGAAAAAAGTATATTTTCTTTTTACAATTCATCTGTACCCGGATCAAATTCCTTGTCGATTCTGGCCCGAAGTATAGCAACTCAGATCATCGGCTTGACCAAGCCTATTATCTCGAGTTGTCTAAAATCTGGTTGATTGACGCCCCCTGTCAGTTTAGTTACGTAGTACATGACGAACAAACCACAATCTTCATTTGTTTCCTGGTACGGGCATTTGTTGATCTTAGTCATTGGCTAGTGCCGAGCACCCTTTATCTAAAGTGCCTTCTCCATTCCATATGCAACATGTTTCCAGACACTGTCCACCTCGGTGAAGTGGTGACCGTGTTCACCCTTTAGAGGATTGTACCATCTAAATCGCTTCTCCCTGCAGGGGACAATAAGCAAGAGAAAGTGGCCCTTCACGTAGACAAGAATGAAACCCCTCCCATGTTAACATTCAGGCCTCTCAACAATATGCTAGAGAGTTTTCCCTCCTTCTCCACCGGCCCTTCCGCCATGCCAACATTAAAATAGTGCTAAATGGCGAACCTGTCAAAAAAATAGTTAGGGTACTTGCCTGGATTTCTCGAATTGTGCTCATCAAGAAGTTGGAAAAACACGTCTATGACCTACAGCAAACCAAACATGTTAGTAATGAAATGATAGTCGACCAATCGTGACATCTTTTACACGATAAGTGATTATATCGTATGAACGATAACATGACGCATTTACAAGTCGTGTATCAATTAACATGCTAGTATTACTTCAACCATAAACGATAATTAATTATACATCTTCATCAGTTATTCAATTGTTTGATTGATAACACGATAGTGGTTGAAACTTATAAGCAATGAAACGATATTACCTCATTTGTTATGCACTCCTGCTTTAACAGAGATAGGTAGTCAGTGTAGAGGAGTGTTTCTATGGGCCACGACTTGTATGGGTTTGACAGAAATTCTGTGATAATGTCCTTATCTGCCTCTTTATGAAGGTCCATGTGGAACACCAACTGTGTGTCAAGATAGTCCTTTGGCCGCAGAATGAGCTCCTCCTTATTCACGATATCCTCCTTATTCGTCTTATTTGTGGTATCATCTTCGACATCTATCACATTTTGGATACTCTCCATTACCACTGGAGCCAGCATTTGAGGCTGCTGGTTCCGAGGTGGGAGACTTTGGATGTGCCAAACGGATAATATATGGGTCAGGGACCAATGCCAAATGAACTTCATCTCCAGGTTTTACAGTCTGGGCAATGTGTCCAAACTTGGCTAACTTCTCCTCAATGTAGCTGTTGGAAAACTTTAGCTTCTTCGATCCCTCAACATAGACTCTCCTAACTGCCTCATCACCTTGAGTAGGTGGTTCACCGGTGGTGTACCTCAACTTCAGTGGCATAGTAGGTAAGAAGGGAGCACCAAGAGTTGTTTTCCGCTTCAATCTTAGTTTTATTGCTTTTTTCAGAACTGCTCCTTTATTTGGTTCCACGACCTCCTAGGGTTGTTCTCCGACCTCTCGGGGTTGTTCCGCTACCTCCAGGTGTTTTGCCGGTCCCTCTCGGGGTTGTTCCAATTTGACGACCTCCCAAGGTTGTTCTTTGACATCCCAAGGTTGTTCGACGACCTTCGGAGGTTGTTCTTCGATCTCCCAGGGTTGTTCCAGGTATTCTGCATTTATTTTTGATAAAAATCTAGTTATTACAGTCCTTTTCAACTTCAGACCAGCCTTCTTCTTCAGTTTGGTGGCAGCTTTTGGTTGCTGTTTCTATGTTTCAAGAGAAAGCAATCGCATTAGGAAATACACAATATGCATGCAAATCATCTTTTAACTTACACAATAAAAATGCATATAGTATTGATGGAAAAAAGAAAAAAGGAATAATCGTGCTAACGATCACACGACCACAAGTAATTTATTTTCTTCAGTAACGTATGCTTCAATGCTCGTGTGATCGATGACACGACCATAATGGAATTGTCTTTCTTAATGCATGTTGGGTAGTCTATCGTGTCCTCAATTACAGGATTATCCCTGTTCGAAACATGATACTTTAAAATGTTGTACTTACTCAAAATGAATCTCTCGTCCCCCGGCTAAGGGATACTGGTTGATCTACAGGGGCAGATAGTTGGCGAGCTTCTTTGGATTTTGAAGCTCTTGCCTTTAAACGAACTGACAGAGATCCTTCAGTTCTTGGAGGAGGGGTTGATGCTTGGGCAACTTCCGGTTGAGGGGGTTCATGCGGCCATTCTATCTCTGGTTCCTCAAGGGGTTGCATCTGTTCTATGAGCTTATTGCCACCTCGAGATCGTTCTTAACATGCTAGAGTGCAACTTCAACTCGCTCTGTGATCCATCCCCACTCACAGTAGAGAATAGCCTTCTCCAAAACAACTTCACAAATTCCCGTCATGACATCAACTGGCATGATGAATGATTCAATGATGTCCTGGCCAGAATGTACATGCCCCAACATCTTGCCGTGGAGGGCGTGGGCGTGTCTCATTGGCTAAAAAGTCTGTGTACTAGCCTTCTTAGCCTCCGGGGTCTCCCTTTGGCCATCCATCAAGTGCGCCTCTTCAGAAATTGGTGTGATGCGCATAATAATTTGCAAGTCTTTCAGCCTCATAAAGAAATCCTCGTACCACTTCCTCATCCGGTGATGAGCTAAAATCTTCTTCCTCCCCTTTTCGTCAGTCGGGTCAAGTTTATCGGCCTTCTCCAAGTCGCTCAAAAGTTGGGTAAATCTGGGCCACCTCTTGCACCTCAAGCTGCATGGAGGACCACTAGGAGCCCATATGGACATATGCTCATAAAACCATACTTGGCGGACAATACAAAAGAATATAGTCATTAGTGTAAATGGTCAGTAATCTTCAGTATGGCAAATTAGTCGTGTTACTGATAACACGCTTTGAGCCACATCGTGTTTCAGGCAACATGATACATACCGATCGTCTAATGTTATATCCACGATATTATACTTAGTCGTGTTACCGAGAACATGATATGTCTACGTGCATGTTATATGTCGTATGTCCGATAACATGATTAAGTTCGTATCGTGTGAGCAATATGGCGATATTTATCTGTTTGTAAACATATCGTGGCATTAGCGAGACAATATTAAATTTCGCGTGGTATAACACATACGAGTGTTACCTAGAGCACTAATGAAACCCAACGAGAATTCTGAATGTGGCGGAACGCTCATCCTATCTGCTAATGATGCTCCGGTGGGCTACTGATATGCCTCTCATTAGCATATCATGTACGGCGCCAACCCAATTGTAGCTCCCCACGACCGGCATGTCCTCTAAGTAATCACAAAGAACTAAGGATACGACTCTGTTGCTCTGTGTGACTAACACGAGGACACCCATGTGCATGATCACCAACTGTGTTAAGTCCTCTTTTGAAATAGTCCTTGTTTCAGCAGCCACTTCTTTCAACATTTCTTCAAGTCCTGTCTTCTCCGGCCGCTTCCCTTGGAAGAACTTCTTGTAGAATTGCTCATTGCCTTGGGTAGCCTTCCCCTCGCTACTTTCTAATTTACACAGGTTCCCTTTTCCACTCAAACCCGTGATCATAGCCACTTCAGCCATAGTAAGGGGTAGTCTTTTACCCCTTATGTTGAAGACCTCCAGTGAGTCATCCCAACAATCACCAATGAGTATATCCAACAGCGGCCTGGAGATGATGATGGGCTCGCAATCATGTACTGGGTAGAACCCAGTCTCCACCAATATGGCCTTGCATCCCGAATGTGAATCTACAAGGTCTTTTGATAGACATAGTCCAGCGGGGAAACTATTCGTTTCCAAACCCAGTCTTCTCCTGTAGATTCTCTTCTTCTTCTCTTCTGCAACCTTCACTAACTCCGCCATTTGATGTAATACTCTAACTTTACGTCTAAAAAATTAAATAAATATATGTCAATCAACAATAGGTCATGACCATAATCAATAGTCGCGTCGATTCACATTATCTAACTAACTTCTATTTATACGATAAGTATATTTATCGTGTGATCAAACATACGCTACGAGGAACTCTCATACACAATATCATAATGGTTGAACATCGTGTCTCCAGCGTCATATTGAACACACGATATATGACTCATCGTCTTTCTGACCCAATGATAATCTGCTTCGACTGCCTATGTCGTGTGCTCTCATACATGCTAAATAAAAAATTGTGTATACAAATATCCGAAATGCCTTACCACGAAACAGCCGCTATTGTTCTCCAAGCCGGATTAACCACTCGTTCGGCCGTTACTTTTCTACAAAGTTTACTCCTTTATCGGGATCACCGCAAACCCGAACCGCGCTACAAAGAAGAACTAGCTTTGGGGTGTACAGTTTCAAAACTCAACTTACGAGAAAAACACGTTCCAAAACTCATTCTTCGCAAACTCGTTCCAGAACAAAAAAAATCCTAATCTTCCATGTCTGGTCAGATAGGTCGCAAAATCTTCTCCCACGCCGCGTGAACGATGCTCAATCAGAGAACTTTCCAATCAGAACGGAGTTTTCAATTGGAAAGGCCTTTTCAATTGGAGGAATAGCCGGCGTTTGAAGTCGTATGCCAATAAATGCAACTTTGTGAGGGTTTTACACGATATAAAACCCTACCTCTAGTCAAGGGTATTTTAGTCCAAAATTTACCTTATATCGTGTTATTCCCGTTCATATGGTATTTTTGTTTAAAATCCAAAGAATATGATATTTTTCATTCTTTGGCCAGGCAATATGGAAAAGATTCATTACATTTTAAGGTAACCAAAAATAATCAGTGGCTTGGCTTGGAAAGAAATGCTCTGCTTTTTAATAGAAAACAGCCCCCTTCCTCTCTCTTTGAATGTATGTTTCCCAAGTATCAAGATCCCAATCTTGCTTTCATAAATCCATTCACTTCCTCCTAAAATTTGCTTAGCCTCTATTCTAAAGCCAACAAGGCCCGCAATGGCGTTGGCTTCATCTGACCGGGCCAGACCACAGCCGGCATGGTCGGCCCTGGACTGGCCAAGCCAGATGCAGCCGACCATGGTTGAAATAGAGCAGTTTGTAGGAAAGAAGTAGAAACAAAACTAAATTACATGTAAAAGATATAGCTTATACACAACCGGAATCACTTCAAGACTCGGCACGCCCCGAGTCTTTTAAATCAGCTCACTTTTGGGTCTTTCATGGATGTCAAGAGTCTGAAACTCTTCAACATTATTATAGTATGAAGGAATGACATGCAAACGATATATCCCCTTGCAGGAGATCGTCCAAGATGGAGCATGAACTCGTCCATGGTATCTTCATTATCATAAGAAGCTTCTCTCAACGAGTTTTACCAGTTGAAATTAAAGAATGCTTGGATGATCGGCCATCGGCTGCTTTTGGCTTCTATATTGGTGGAGATCGTTTTTAATCACAAATATCCTATGACTGTCAATTAAGCAAATGCAAGAGAAGTGGGAACTGAAGAAGGGTCAAGGAAGAATCACAGAAGAAAGCTGATTTCTATGGCAATTCAAGCTTGTATCCACAAGCATCGGAACAGAGAGGTAGAGAAGCAGGAATATGTAGCTTCGGGATCCGAATTCATCAAACAGAGGTCACCGGCTGTTTCGATGTTGAATTTTTATAAATTTTGTCTTAATTTCAGAATTATCTGTATCAAGTTTGTGTGTAAAAGGTGGGCTGTTTGGATGTTAAACTTTTATAAATTTTGTCTTAATTTTGGTCCAAATTTTCTAAATTAAGTTTGTGTGTAAAAAGTGGGCTAATTAAAAATTATGCATAATAGTTGATTCTAAGTTATTTTAAGCCAGAATGACCTGAATTGCTGAATAATTTCGGCTCTCAACCTTGGTTTCAAAATTATATATTTTATTATTTTTGAGCAATTATTTCTTATATTGATTTGAGCATTGAAAAGTGTGTCGTATAAGTGGCATTTATTTTAAAATTTTAAAATTACATACGTTTGTAAAATCTTATTTGATAGTGCTCAAATTTAAAAACACAATAGTACTAAGAACGTGCATATTTAAGTTCCGAAGAGAGTTATATTAATTTAAAATTTTAAAAATAGATTTAACGCAACATCCAAATTTATTTAAAAATTTTCTTTACTAAACATAAGTCTGACTCGATGGTAAATTATTAAATAATTCTACTTCTATTTCTATACCGTTTCTAAAAAAATTAATACACAAACAGCCTCCATGTTTTTAATCAAAATGAATTCAATTCGCTTATACATTGAGGCTTCTCCCTATTTATTCTGACCGTTAACATACATAACGACCTGATTTAAGAGGAAAAGATCATTTTACCCTCACATTTGGGGGACGCCCAGAATTAAAAACCGGGGTCTGACGAAATGCGTCAACCAGCTGTGCAGTCAAAACCCTGTTTTTAGGCTGCATCATTTTAATATGCAAAGGCAAAGATGGTCGTCCCCACTCTCTTTCTTACCAATTCCACCAGATAGATAGCTGGTGAAGCAATGTCATCTCCATCGCCTTGATCAATCACTATTAAAGGTAAACGTTTCTAAACTCATGGCAACAGTCTCAATGCAGTCATACAATACTCCATACGCTAAAAGCTTCCACTCTGCACTTCTCATTCCGGGCAGTGAAACTATTGGGTTAATTCAAATAGTAAGATCAGTTCCAAATCATTATTCTCAAAATTTCTGGTGCAGCTATGTAGAGTAGTATATCATAGAACGATGAGAAACAATTGTGCTTCGTTTTTCTACCGTTGTAAAAGAAAGTACTTTAAGCTGCTTCTCAAATGAACAAATAGACTACTTTGCAGGAATGAAGTAGTAGTAACAAAACTGAACTAAAAACTAAATTGCATGTACTAAATATAGCAATCCATTACTTATAATTCCTCCGGTTAATCCATTCTAGACATCATAAATTCCTAATGGCGGTGCTCTATATCTCATAGAGCATCCCAACCTGCAGAAACTGGCCTGGAGGAACCTTCAGCGACGACAAAGTCGATTTGCAGTTGTTCTTGAGGAACGAATAGAGGTAATTGATGACAAATCTAGATAACCACCCGCTGCTCTCTTTGGCCTTGATGATGGTTCTCCCCATCACAAACACCACACCACCTGTTTCCATTGCAGAGTCAATCTCATAGGGTGCACCTTCCACGGCGTCCGCCGCAACCTCCTTCAGCCTCTGCACCACCTCCTCTACATAGTCACGGCCCTCCATGCTGGGCACATCCTTGTACCCATACTGCACTAGCAATCGGTACACTCCCGGGGGACCCATCTGTGCCACCACAAATCTCTCCTCCGGCAGCACTGACTTAATCGGGAGCGTCCTCACTGTGACGACGACCAACACTTGCCGGAGTGAGCCGGCGTGCTGCACGTAGTGCCTGATGATGGGTGGAATGCCCTTCACAAGGTCAGTGCAGAAGAAGCAGATCCCAGGCACCCTAGGAATGTTATAGCTGTTGCTAGGAGAGACAAGCTTTTTGAGGTCATCCAGGCTCATCTGCTTCTCGATTTCGTACTCGTTCTTCTTCTTCCTCCCATAAGTCCATGACAGAGTTATGATAAGAAACAGACAAGAAATGGCCAATGGGACCCACCCCCCTTGTGGCACCTTGTTCAGCAGGGAGGTCATGTAGCCCACCTCAATAGTCAAGAACACAGCCAGGAAGAGGATGATCAGTAAGATATGTGTCTCCCAAATAACAAGCATTACCACTGTCATTAGACATGTGGTGATGAGCATCACCCAGATGACTGCAACTCCATAAGCATTACCAATCTGTGCACCACCTTGGAAGCCCACCACTATGAGGATGCAGATCACCATGAGGACGTAGTTCACTTGGGGGGAGTAGACCTGACCCTCGTAATTGTCTGAGGTGTGGATCATTGTCACCCGTGGGAAGCAGCCAAGGGCCATGGACTGCTTGATGATGGAGAAGCTTGCAGAGATGAGGCACTGGCTCCCCACCACTGCGGCCAGGGTGGCGATGATGAACACGGGCCAAAACACAGGGGAAGGCACCGAGCTGTAAAAGGCTGTGCTCATTTGGTCAGGGTGTTTGATCAAATAAGCTGCTTCTCCAGAGTAGGTGAGGACCAATGCTGGGTACACCAAGCATGTGAAGGCAATCTGCAACAAGAATTTAGTTCAAACACTTAATGACCATAAAGGCAACATTAGATAACAAAAAAAGGGGTCCTCATCATGCATTATGGACTAGGAATGACTGCATTAATCAACAACATATAAACAACTTTTGATCCAAATGTTAGATACGATGTTGCATAATGAATGGGAATTTTTATATCCCAATGGATAATAAGATACATAAACTAAGATAAAAAAAACCAAAATATAGTCAGTTCAAATGCATTTTCCAAAGAGCACTAGAATTGATGTCACCTGATCGTTATGTGAAAAAAAAAAACGGTAACTATGACAGGATTATCATCACCATGTAGAACATTAAATTTGCACACTAATATGGACGAAATGATGTACTTCATAATTATGTGATGTTGATAAACATGTGAAACATTCTCCAACCTCAAAAGGTTCCATTATAGTGGCAAGACTTTCTGTAAGCATCAATAATATTAAAGGGCTTACCGCATACTATGCTCACTGCAGTGGAGGACTATGGCCATCAAACCAATGAGCACGTCACTAACTATCTTATTAACATAGCATCTACTATTACATTATTAAGTAATGTACATATTGTCATAGAGACTTTGCACCGAGGTACACTACGGAATACGTAATTTCATATAATTCTACATATACGTTAAGCATTGGTCTGAAAAAGAAAAGGCAAAGATAAGGAAACATCACCTGAATTGAACGTTTGTTGAAGTGCCCCAAATCAGCAAACATGGCTTCAGCACCTAATGGTCATTCATGATGAAATCTTTAGACCAGAAATACCAAATATCTTATAACACAATCTCTACGTGATGTATGCTAAAAAAAGAAATCAAAAGTATGTACCAACCAGTTATGCACATTGCAACTGCCCCTAGGAGTTTCCATCCAGTTTCACGATTTCTAACGAAGAAAATGTAGATGTAATGCGGAGATAGGGCTTTGAAGACTGCAGGGTAGTAGGTGATGATGTTGTATAATCCAATTGCGGCAGTACTTAAGAGCCACATGAACATGATGGGCGAGTAGGTGAAGCCAATTTTGCTTGTACCAGCTCTTTGGAAGAGGAATATGAACAACAGAATAATGACAGTAAGGATGATAACGTGCTCTGTTCAATCAAAAGACGAAGAACATTATATCCTATTTTAATGTACGTAAATGAAAAGTTACTAGCAGTTGTTTGAAAGAAAAAACTTACCTGTTGTAATTCTTGTGGAGCGCGATTGTATTCCTTGAGCAGCAGAAAGAACTGTGCAATGGGGGGAACTTAAGTACAAGAAGGATCATGAAAATAAAAGATTCTTAAATTTGAACTACAAAACAAATAACATAAAAAAATATTTGTCTAAACTCTATCAGGCATAGCTCCAAAATAGAGAGGAATAAAATTTGTTGCATATAACAACATGAAACTTTACTTGTTTCATCTGTTTCATGAAGTTAACCTCGAGGACTACGTACGATGAAAGGGCTAATAATGGGTATATAGCTACACGAGTCACAAACATTAATCCGTATATTTTTTCACATTTATTCCTTTAAGGATTAAAGATAATAAGAATCTGAATGCTCTTATCATTAGAAGAAGCATACAAATCTATGAGAAGTTTATCAAGTTCGGTAGGATTGGATCAAAGAAACAAAAATATATTGAGGAATAAAGAAGAAAGAAATCCTACTTAATTAGGACAAAAAAAAACCCTTAAAAGCATATTTAGAGAACAAAGTCTATACTATTACGAAAGTGAGGAAAATATTAATTAATTTAGAATTTAAGATACCTAAAATATTACAATAATTTCTCTAATAAGTATAACCTTATAGTTACATATAGATTTCATAGTTCTAATTAGTTTAGAACTTATTAAAGTGAAAAGAGAAGTATAAATTTTTGTCATAGAAATCTTGAAGTACCTCTTAATCTACATTATTATTAAAGTGAAAAGGGGGTGAGATTTTTATCATAAAAATCCTAAATTACCCTCAATACACTAAAAATATTATTTTAGAACTCTTATTTTTGGATCAGGTAAGATAATTAAACTTGAAGCTTAATTTACATATGGTAATATAAGACTAAATCTATGAAGTGTAACATTTATGAATGTACACTTGTACTAGCATTAAACAATTGAAGAAGCCATATGAGCATGTGAAAAACTAAATAAATGATCAAACCTGATATTGCCGGCGTTAAAGCACCATCACCAATGACCATGCAAGTACCAAGCAAGACGACGAAGGTAAGGATGGTTTGAGCTTTTGGACTCTCCTCAAAGAACGTTTTCGTCTTCGTCTTCAAGCCACTCCTTTTGCTGTAATACTTTAGATTTAAATCTGAGCCAAGCCTTGTGTTGTGGATTGTCATGCTATTTTTAAACTTTATGTGCCTGCACAAGAAGGAATAGAGAGCAAAGGTGCCCCCTGAAAAGCAATTTATTTGACAGAAATGCTAGTTAGTTTCTTATAACGAAAATACCTATTTATTGTAAAGAAGACTACCAAAGCATTGATGTTATTACCTTCACCATGATCATCAGCACGTAAAACAATGAACGCATACTTGACCACTCCAATCAATGTCAAGGTCCAAAAAATAAGACTGAGTATGCCAAGTATATCATTCTCTCCAGCATTGGAGAGGGTGATGGAGGAGAATGTATAGAGAGGAGAGGTTCCAATGTCACCATATACGATTCCAAGAGTTTGGAATGCCAACATTAATGTCTCCTTGATGGGATAATCCTGCAAAATTATATATACAAGCATTTAAAAAAAAGGTCCACACAAAGAAATTTTAACAAATACTATGCTGCTTACAATACCTTTTTGGCCCGATTAGGCTTGATTTTATAGAGATCCAAAAAGCTTAATTTTTTACCAGCACTCTCTGTAGCAACAGAATCTCTATGACCATCTCCTCCTTCTAAATCAGTGCTGCTATCTTCTTCATGTACATTGTCATTTGCCTCCATTCCTATCACAACCAGATCAATAAAAATTGTTATAGCTGTTAACAGCTAGCTTGAAGAATCAAGATAAAATATCAAAAGGAGACCACAAAGAATCCAATAACAAAAAAGAGCATGCAGTGGACAATGTAAGTTCAATAAGAATATGCAATAATTTTGCAGAATAAAGAATTTGACAAAATAGAATCTACCTCGTAATTCATGATATGCATCATGCATATATGGCCGGTCAAAATCAGGGATGGGGACTCAGCATGCATGCACAGAATCCACACCAAAGTTTCACGCATGCGAAATACAGAAAATTCATGGACGTAATTAAAGGTAAGAATAACTGGGTCCAATTCATGCATCGAAAACAACTATTTCTTTCGGAAGAAAAAAAACAGCGTCACACATAATTGACCAAACGCTTCTCAAACCTGTTCGGTGTTCTTATTGTTGTACTATTGCTCATATAAGAATAAACGTTGAAACAATAAAAAGAAAAAACCAAAACCGATGAACAATTTTAGAAGAACTTGTCAAGTGATGATAGAATAACATATTTTCGACTGGAATTCTATCTAGTTTAGATCAATGCAAACAGAGCCATAGGGACGATATTCAAATTTCATGCATGCAAAGGACGTACATGAAAACTACTCAATGTAACTAAACCTAAGAAAGAATCTCTTCGAAATCACCAAAAATTTACAGGCAGAGAGAGAGAGAGAGAGAGAACCGTTTGGAGCCGCGGGCGACGGTGGCGCAAGAGTTGACGATATGAGTAGCGCGGAGCAGGTCCCGGCGGTCGCCGGCAGCCTCGTAGAATCTGCGGTGCCAAGCAGACAGGGATTCGCGGTGGAATCGACGCCTTGTCCCACTTAACTAGCCTTCCTCGTCGCCTCCACCACTTACTTCACACAAACATATTGAAGCCAATTTCCCTCCTGCTGTTAATAAGAAAACTCCAACTCTTCAAAAGTGACCAAAAGTGGAGCACTCCTTGAGGCAGACGAACGCTCTGCTCCTTTCGTGACCCTCTAAAATTCCGTTGGCTCTTACGGGGGCCAACTCTATTTCCGCTTTGTTTGGGATTCGTTTCGCTAACCTCATTTCTGCGTACGCGTATTACAAGTTTTGTCCATCTTACAACATTAAACACCGTATTAACTATGTTTTTAATGTTTGATAGGTGTATGACGCGTTTAAAACGCGTTGTACGCTTTGTGTTTTGACCGCGGTGAACGAAGATGCATTTCTGTATTTGAACTTTGAGTTGACGTCGTGTGGCTTTGAGTTGCTTTGGGTTAAGAGCTTTAGGAACTGTCCGCTTTTATAGCGACCTTGCTTTCCCACGCGGCCTTTGGAGATTCGATAGAAAATATTTTAAAAATAGACTTAGCAAATGTCGGAAATATAAAAATAGGCAAAAAATTTTAGTTTTGTAAAATTAAACTTAAAGCATATACCAAACCTCCACATGTATGGTACGAAATAACATATATGGCCTTTTTCTTAATAAACTCCCCTCCTCTCGATGCAATCAAGAGTCCCCTCTCACCGGATATCACCACCAAGTTGCATCGCCAACCACATCTACCTCTCCTCGGCCCCATTTCTCCTTTTACACTTTCCTCCTCTAACTCTCCTCTCCCGACCTACTGATAAAAGAATGCGCACCTCCTCAATCCTCCTCTCTCATGCCCCCTCTCTCCCATTCCCCTATCCTACTTCTACCCATGCTCATGGTCCTATTCTCGGGCGGATTTTCATTGCCTTTACACCCTTGGTGCAACTTTCATCCATTGACCCTCCAAAGCCTAGGCTTCATAATCGATTAGCTAGAATTGGCTAGGTAAGATCCCTGGTCCCTTATTATTTGCATAACCAAATAAATATTAAATTAGTTTCAATGATTTTTAGCTTAGAATGCATGCTATAATTTGCTTTGCTTGTTAAGTTCACTCTTTTAGATGTCTGATTGCTTCCACTCAAGAGTCTATCCATGAAGTTGCTTCCACTCAAGAGTATGTCCATGAAATATTTATGATATTGTTTGAATGTTTGTACTAGCTGCAATTTCACAGCAAATATTTGCATGTCTAAACTGAAAATTGTAAGTTGCTCACTATAAGGGTGAAAGTGTGAACTATAAGTTGAGATTAATTGACATGCTCCAATTTTTGTATTAATTGTTCAATTTGCCTTAATGTATGTCCAAACTATTCATTTTTTTATCGAAAGAAAATTTATTGTCTCTGTTAGTTGCAATTACGAATAGGAAAAACTATATTGCAAGGATGTTAATTATGGTGTACAATTTAGTTTACATAGAAAACACTCTTGAACCATTAAATAAATTTTTTCATCCGTAGGTGGGGTTGTCAATCTGGTAGTTCAGTCATAATTGGTTTTGACTTGAATTTGCTTACAAATAAGACATTGTGTGGTAGAACAGAAAGTTTCGTTTTGAGATTGAAGATTCTGGGATTGTGATTTACCTGTGAATAAAATATTAAGCATTCATGGGTATATGAATTATATATTAGCTTATTAAGTGGTTTGTATTAGAACATATTGTTGTGGTAGAGCCATTTGTTTGATTTATCTTTCTGCCATATGGAGTATGTTGTTCAGCTATACAAATCAATGGTTGCTTCCCACAAATTTTAAATTCATCACAGAGCGTTATGGTAGTTTAAAATTTATGTTGTTGATTCCACCAAGCTCTTCAATGAAGCTGATGCATTATGGTATAGGTGTTACTGTGACATGGCACCAGACGGATTCAGGTTCTCCACCTATGGTCTCAATTTCAAGAGAAGAAGAGTATTTGAATTATCTATGTGGTCCAATGGCAATTTGATGTAATACAGAAACACAGGAAATCTATAGTTGATTATAAAAATTGAAAGTGTATGTCATGCCAACCAGTGGCAAACAGTACTGTGCTTCACCCTGTGTGTAAAGCAGATTGTTGACCGGTTTCCATGTTGCAATCAAATCGTGATCAACAAACATAACTTTTCATAAAGCCTGACATCTAGTACAGTTTCAGGGGAAAAATCAAGAAGCAGAGATACAAATCAAACAAATAAATTAGAATTGTGTTCACAATTCTAAGCAAGTGAATGCACCTTAGAATTTTGTTATTAGCAGCATATTACTATTGGGTGCCAAGAATTCAAGCAAGCGAACAACTTGCTTGAGTTCTACACTATTATGAAGTGAGTGCTCTCTTCTCTACATGTTAACACTACTTACTGATCACAAGTTATATATTGTGATAGTTAGCTATAGGAGAGCTCATGGAGAAAGTAGAATAGTTTTTTTTATCTGCTTGATTCTTTTAGGATTGTATTAGTCAAAATTCAACAAGTTTTTTATAGTTTGCATAATAATGTTTTCATCTGTTCAAAACTTCCTTGACGTAAGTACGTAATTGAAAGGTGCTAGTTTAAGATTCTTGTAAATAATATACCTATCATATTCTTGTGAATAGGACTGTTGATAAAAAGGAAGCCTCTGAATCTAGTCCCAACCATGCTTTGCCTTCGTCCATAACCTCACAAGATGTCGTTGTAGGCATTCTTGTACATATGCTAAGGACAGCTCCCCCTCTTCACCAGGACCAAAGCTGCATGTCTCAGTCTTCCAAATCTGATGGACAAGTTGGTTCTTTGGGATTCTTCGTGCATCGAAAGACGTCAGATGCATTGGAGGAACTTAGAAGTTACAAGGAAATGAAAGATCTGCTTTTTTCCCAAAGTGTTGCACATTCACTGGGATCATTTAAACAAAGAACTAAATAATTTATCCGGATAACCATTTCCTTCTGTAGACTCCTGACTTTGTGGATATGTAACTAAAATAAGGAATGCAACTTGGGGCTATATGGTACGAGATAGCTTGTAACAATATGTACATATGATAAATTGACTGTCATTTACTAGATTTGCTTGCCGAATAGAATATTCTTGTTCTCAAGAAGTGTGCAACAAAAGAGCTTGGCTCACAAGATATGCCAAACTAATGGTTGTTGATTATATTTGGACTTGTTGTATGGGCAGGGAATAGGTGTCATGACCCGAATTTTTAAAACCCTTTTTAATAAAGGACAATCGATAAATCACGATAAATTTTTTTTTTCTTTAATCAAATCATATCAGCTGACTAAATATTCAGGTTATAATCATTGGGATTCGTAAATACAGATAGCAAATCATATTATATCATAAGAGTATCCAAAAATCCACAAATAAGTAAACCATCCATCTAAGTGCAACCCTTACATCTGTCTAGAAATAAGTAACTAATCAAAGTTGGCTCTCACACCATTATTACAACTATTTAAAATGTACTAAAATAATGGAACTAAATCCTACTAGAGCTAAGTCGTCCACAATCTGAAAGTCCGGTCCCGAACCCGCTAATCCTCACCAGAAGATCCTGCAAAACCAGGTCGCTGAGTATACTAATACCCAGTAGGAAAGCTGAATAAAATGAATGCAAAATGTTATTACATTTTATGCAAAACTGTTAGGTTTCCACTTGAACCAATTATCAAGACAATTTTTAATATAATTCTCCATTAGTTTTCCCCTCTTGGGAAAACCAATAACCCGCCTAACTTCATAAACAAACAAATACATCAGATGTCAACCTAAGTGACAAATGATACACACCATAGACCACCCCTTAAGGATGATCCATAATGAAACCCTGGAATCCACCAGGAAGTGCCATCTCCCAACCTAGCCCCTAAAGACCTGACCGGAGTGGAAGGGCATGGCCCACAACTGCACCTAAACAGAAGTGGTCAGAGATACCAACCAAGCAGGATGTCAGCAACCCTAAATACGTGTACACTAAGTGATCCTCAATAGACCAATGTGAGCCCAGCTAACGCAGAACTCCCTCCAATGGGGAGGTGCAAATACACGGTCAAATCAAATGGCTCATCAATAGAGCTTAGACTCCTAGGTCAACCCTAACCCCATTAGCCTCAACAGACTGGGTTAAAGCCCCCCAAAAACATCCTTGGTTCATCAACTAAGTCAGTTGTCAGGTCAAAAACCCTATTCAATTCATAAACGGGTTTTCGACCTCTCTAAGGGTAATTTAGTCTTTATCTTAATTAGGTTTCAACCCCTAATCCAAAGCCCTCTACCCTTAACAATTATTCTTTATTAATTTCTATGCATTGATTCTCAAGATGCAACTATATACATAGAGCAAATTAATAAAGTCTAGCAACTCATAACCAATATAACCATATCATTATCAGTGTTTAGGCTAAAAATCAGCCCAGCTTTACTCCCTGGGTAGGGCTTGGGCCGAAAGAACGGTTAAATTCTGCTTAAATTTCAAAAACAGTTCATATGTACCATACTGCACATATATGTACTATGCAAGATACGTTATATCCTTTATACGATTCAATAAACCAAACTGGCATCTATGCATAGAACAAGTTTGATTTAATATACTTTAATTTACTCTAATTTCAATTTTATTTATTTTTTTTATTTTTTTATTTTTTATTTTACCACAGCCCTGAGACCCGGCCCACTGGGCTCAGCCCAGTGGCCCTTTTCGGGCTGGGTCAGGGGTTGATGACCTCAGGCCGGGTCGACCCGGCCCGACCTGAGCTCGTCTTCAACCTCCAAACGCACTGCATCTTTCTTATTATTATTTTTTTAACTTCTGAAGCGCACGACGGCAGCATCTGGCCAAAACACGGCGGGGCTTCATGGGACAACGGAGAAGCAACTCGGCACGCGACAGACATCCATGCTACCGGCCTCCCCTCTGATGTCCAACAGTTACACCAAACCCCACTGAACCACGGAAGATAGAGAGCTATCCGGCGAAGGAAGGCCGACCAGGGTGATCCTAAATCTCTTATCGCTAGTTGCCGGCCAAAAATTATTTTGAGGTTGTTAAACGAATTTTCGTTGCTCAGTTGCATCTCAATTTTCTAATCGATGACCATCCGCCGTAATCCCGCCATCCTTTTCAGGGGATTCTGCAGCCCATTCTGAGAGGCATTAGGCCGTTACAGCTGGTGGCAAAATGCGGCCAAAGAATGGGTATAGCCAGTATCCTCATCTAACTTCTTCTCGCCGGGTACTGGCCACCGCCAAACCACTCTGGCCCGAAACGGAGCAGGGCGACCAGAAAGCCTCTTTTTTTTTTATTGTGCATACGATTCCCTTCCGGCAACCAAAGTTTGGATCGGAAGCAAATATCCGACCACTCGTGGAAGAAGGGCCAGTCGGCCAAAGGCCAGCCAACGACTGTTCACTCAATCACAAAAATTTATATATTTTCTTCCCTTCTGCAGATTCACTATTCCTCGTAATTACGGGAACAGTGATCTCCACAACGGTTTCAAAATTGAGAAAAAACATTGCAGAGATTACTATTCACCTTATTTACAAAACATCATGCATATTTCACTAATCATGTAATCTACAACTCAATTATCTAATGAAACAATCACTAATCTTAACTCGAAACTAAGACAGCAAACCTACCTCAAACGCCGATTTGCCGTCGATCCACAATCACAGGAGCTCCACCTTCAAACACCTTCTTCTCTAATTTTTCTAGGGCAAAAATTAGAGTTAGAACTAGGGGAACATCCAAATTTATAAAGAGGGGATTATGGATTAATTGGGTAAGGATTAAACCAAGTAGGATAGGGAATCCTAAGTGGTTTAGACCCTCCCAAATAAAGTGGTCCGTCCACCACTTAATTAGGCTTGCAATGGGCTATCAGATCATTCTGCACAGCCCAAAAACTGTTCTGCATACCCCAAATTCTGCAAATTCCTAAAAAAATCCATAAAAATAGGGAAAATCAAGAAAAAATTCTGAAAAATACCTAAAATTTCCTGGACATTACAATAGGTGGTGGGATAGAGTACTCTAATAGGCCGGCAGCCCTGCTTCTAGTTGGGTCATAAGGACCTAGACACCATTGTTAACAACAGGAAAAAAAGAGAAGAAAAAATAGACTGTTATTCTTGAACTTGTCAATGAGCTTTTTGATTTGCTACCAAGCACTTTTTAATTATCCTTCAATTTTAAATTATGCAATGTTGGTGGCCTCGAATTCTCGATTTCAATTTTTCTTTTGCAAATGAATAAGGTTTATACTTATTCTATAAAACATATTCTCAATTTCTATTTTACTTTTGCAATGAAATTAAGGTTTATGGTTAATTTGTATACAGTTTCCAAGGATCTTCTGATCGCTCAACATGGTATCCTCGGACTTGGGAGTCATGCAAGACTGCTACATGTTCTAGGATATAATTAAATTGCAATTCTCCTAAGTGAGTTATTTTGCCCAAAATCATGAGCTTTTGAGGTTGTTGCCTCGTTGGTAAAAAAAGGTTCTTCATTAAAATGACCAAAAAAGTAAGATACATCAATTTTTAAATTTTTTTACCATTCAAGATTGTACTTCTTTTAAGTGTGTACTTTTAGGATGTTCCTTGTGTCTACTTTTTCATAGTTTTTGACCAAATAGGTGAGTGTTATACCAAAGTTCATGCCATTGTGAGAAGAATTTCAAATATTGGTTTTTTTAGCAAAAATTGCCAATTTTCAACTTTGTGGCTGATTATGATCATGTTGCCCTCACTACCTCTTGTAGTCGTTTGGTTAGCGTAACATTACTCCCTATTTAATGTCTCCTAGTTTAATGGATTATGTATTTTGATTGTATGTTTAGTTTAATCATCTCATGTGGCCACAATTGGTATATGTTGTTCAATCAACTCAAATTTTCTATATGTGACCATATAGATAGAAAGTAATTAAATGATTATATATGATTTGTTGGTAGGCTAAGTAAGAAGAATATAGCTTATTAGTTTAACTCATGATGTGATCTAATATCTAGCAAGGAGGAGACAATTTGACCTAATTTATATGGTTAGAACAAAGTTAACTGATACATTCTAACTGTTGACTAGTAGATGGTATGAGGCTTTTATTTGTCGAAGTACATTATATGGTCATTAAATTTGAGCAAGATAGGTTTACAAGGTAGGTTTCAATGATGTAATCAGATATCTAGCGAGGAGGAGACCATATGACCTAGTTCATATGGGTAAAACAAAGTTAACTGATACAATTCTCTTAGTTCTTTTATATTTTTATTTTATTTAATAGTTAATTAGTAATTTTTTATGAGATTTTTATAGTTTTGGATATGTATCTAATAATGTTGGAATGCTTTATCTCCAACTCTTACTTTCTCAAATAACATAGAAAATGTTTAACATTTATTTATAATATTGTAATACATTTAAATTATTTTTGCTTGGCCAATGCAAAGATAATATATAATATATTAAGTTGAGAAAAAATAATTAAAAAAAAAGTAGGGCCACATACCCAACCTGACCCGACTAAAGTAAGGTTAAGGTTTAGGTTTTCAACCTGATTAACAAATAGGATCGGGTCATGACTCGAGCCGATTTAAGCCCAGGTCAAGGCCGACCCGACCCAACCCGATTTACAACCCTACTTACATGAGAAAACTATATGATCCTTGTGCTATCAAGCTATTGTTCATATAATTGTCATTACTACTATATGCTAGTGTGTACACTATCTTGGCTCTTAGCTAGTAAAGAATATCCTAGAATATACTCACTCCCTCTAATATTAATAACTACATTTAGGCAAATAGTACGCTCTCTATTCTACATTAATAATTCCATTTGGCAAAAAAATTTATTTTATATTAATAATTTTATTTTATTAAATTTATAATTAAATATTTAAAAAATAACATTATAAACTTACTTTTCTTTTCTTTTCTTTTTTTTTCTTTTATATGTGAGTTTCAGTATTTAATAAAAATTATTATTATTTTAAATATAATTATTAATATAAAACAGAGGAAATTATTTTTATTGAAAAGTAAAACTTGTATTTTAGAGAAAATAATAAACTTATTATACTTTTTTTAAATACTTAATCACTTAAATTTAATAAAATAAAATAATTAATATAGAACAAAAAACTTTCTTCCCCATGGTCATATAAACAAATTGCGAGCGTACTTGGTCCCACGGCATGAAGGGAGCAGCACCATCGATCGAAACATGTTGTTAGCGGTAAGCCCCACGTAGGCCGCGCCATCAAACACAATTGGCCTGACCGGCTTGCACGGGGGCCAAGCATAAAATGTCCCACGCGTCATTTGGGCCCAGACAATCAACGCAAGCATGCTGCGAGCGGTCGTAACACTACTCACTCATTTGGTCCCCCTAGTGTTAGTCCAAGCCGCCAACTTAATACGAATCATGACTGATCTGGGCACTATAAATGCACCCGCACAGCAATCAGTCCGACGCCGCCTCCGACCCGACACAGCTTCTCCGCCTCCCCACCATTTTCTTCTTCGTCTGCGAGATGGCGGCCACTTGCTCCTCCCCCAACGCCCTCCGCCTCCAGAGCCATAACCCCTCCCGCCCGTCCCCCCCCACCTCCGCCCCCAATGCCTTGCGCCTCCCGACTACCCCCTCTCTCCGCCCCGGGGGCCGGCCCGCCCTCTCCGTGGCCCGCACCGCCCTGTCCTCCTCTCCCGCCGTCGCCGTCCCTGCCGATCCCGCCAATCCCGACGAACGCGTCATCAACTTCGCCGCCGGCCCTGCGACCCTCCCGGAGCACGTCCTCCGCCGCGCCCAGGCGGAGCTCCTCAACTGGCGCGGCTGCGGGATGAGCGTCGCGGAGATGAGCCACCGCGGCAAGGAGTTCAAGTCCATCATCGAGAAGGCTGAGTCCGATCTCCGGGCCCTCCTCCACATCCCCGACGGCTACGAGGTCCTCTTCCTCCAGGGCGGCGCTACCTCCCAGTTCTCCGCCATTCCCCTCAACCTCTGCGCCGCTGGCGACTCCGCCGACTACGTCGTCACCGGATCCTGGGGCGACAAGGCCGCCAAGGAAGCCCAGAAGTACTGCAAGGCCAGGGTCATCTGGTCGGGAAAATCCGAAAAGTACACCAAGATCCCGTCTTTTGACGGATTGGATCAGGACCCAGATGCCAAATTCCTCCACATATGCGCCAACGAGACCATCCATGGCGTCGAGTTCAAGGATTACCCCGTCCCCAATGGGAACGACAAGGTCCTTGTGGCCGACATGTCCTCCAATTTCTGCTCCAAGCCGGTGGACGTCTCCAAATTCGGCCTGATCTACGCCGGGGTGCAGAAGAATGTTGGCCCCGCCGGAGTCGTGATCGTGATCGCCCGCAAGGATCTTCTCGGCAACGCCCAGCCGTCCACGCCCGTGATGATGGATTACAAGATCCATGCCGACAACAGGTCGCTGTACAACACGCCGCCCTGCCTCGCAATTTACCTCTGCGGCTTGGTGTTTGAGGATTTGCTTGAGCGGGGCGGTCTGGAGGAAGTGGAGAAGAGGAACCAGAGGAAGGCCAAGGTGCTGTACGATGCTATTGACGGGAGCGGCGGTTTCTACAGGTGCCCAGTGGAGAAGTCGGTTCGGTCGCTTATGAACGTGCCTTTCACGCTGGAGAAGTCGGAGCTGGAGGAGGAGTTCATCAAGGGGGCGGCGAAGGAGAAGATGGTGCAGCTCAAGGGCCACCGGTCGGTTGGCGGCGTCCGGGCTTCGATCTACAATGCAATGTCATTGGCTGGTGTGGAGAAGTTGGTTGCCTATATGAAGGATTTTCAGGCGAAGCATGCTTGATCTGTAGGGGAATTTGCGTACTTGAAGCTTTCTAATTTTTTTGGTAATGTAGTTGTTTTAGTTCCTTTATTTTGGCCAGCAAGTGAAGAATTTGATCAATTCTTGGTATTTTGGTCAAAAATGATTTGGGTGATGAGTCTATATCATATGATATATTCATATGAATGAATATTATGCGCTGCAAATCACTTATGTGTACGAATATCTTCTTGTGATAAGGAAGAAATGTTAAACTGCTGCTTTGCAAGTTTGATTAATGAGAAAATTGAGCTTACAGATCAAATATTTGTATTGTTAATCTGTGGCTATTTTGTGTTTTAGACAATGTTAATTTGTGGTTATCTTTGACAATCCTGTGTGGATAATCAGTGTACTTTTTTCTTTTGGTAAAAATGGCAATTAGTATTCAGTTCCACTGGACTTGGTATGAAGGTCACGACATCTTATTTGTCCAATGGTTTAGTTCGTTATATCCGTCATCTTGTAGGATCATAATCGTGGTGTTTTAAGCTGGTGTTTTTCATGATCTTTGGAATAAGTTTGGGGGAGGACTTGAAAGTTCATGATCTGAAACTTGGGCAGCTCTCTGTTCTGTCTGAAAATATTGTTCGTTTTCTTGGTCAGGTAGTTTTGTAATTGAATTGGACATTGAGCGGAAATTTAATACTAGAATTCGGAGTTGCAGGACTGTGATGTCTTATCAATATATTCAACAACACTGTATTGTCAAAGATACTTAGAAAATCAATTGCCAAAAAAAAACGTACTTACAAAATCAACAATCTCGTATTAAACTGTTTAAGGAAGTTGAAGTCACCGATTATCATGGCGTCATGATCTTTATGTCGGACAAAAACACAATAACCAACTTTTCGTGGTTTATTAGATGAAGAAAGCAACTCTTGGACTAGTTTTATCATTTGTTGTCTAAAAAAGGAAAAAAAAGTTTGTGCCAACATTCTAATTTTATATTCTGTGTCTTAAATTAATAATTTTATTTAGCAAAAAAATTTATTTCATATTAATAATTTTATTTTATTTAATTTAAGTAGTTGGGTACTTAAAAAAGAGTATAATAAACTTATTTTTCTTACACTTACATATGGGTTTCATTATTCAATAAAAATTATTTTTTTACCTTTTTAAAATATAGCTATCAATATCAGACTGAACATATTGGGTGGCTATTTTTGGGTTCCTTCCACTTTTGTTTATTTTTATACTTACATTAATATGCGGGCTCAGCGCAAAGAGTGTGGTTACTGCTTGAATGGGTTGGCTGGCCAAATTAATGTGCAGAATAAAGAAAACATAACTCAGAGCTCAATGGATTTTCATATGAAACAAATTAAAAAAGTGAATTTTGTTCAAAAAATAGAAAAGTGAATAATATGAATGTTTTAATATGTCGGTGAGATACTCTTGCCCCTGTATTTTATTTTTCATTATATCTACAGTTTAAGTTTTCCTCTGTATTCTTCTTGTAATTAAATTTTTTTTATTGATCAAATAAAAACATTTCAAGTTGTAGTTTATTATCAATTTGTGCGTAAGGTTTTATTCTGCAGTCATGGGCATCTGATCAAAATTGTGTACTGTTATTGTATAATAATATACATTCTTGTACACTCCAGATCTATGTTTTCTTTTTGAAAGAGAACTTAGTATAGTTGAAGAATTCTAATGCTGGAGCTCTTAAGGACATGAGATAATTACAAGCTGAATATGATCTCTTGTAATTCGAAGATGTTATATGGATCCGAGAATGCAATTTAATTGGGGTTGTTGGGCGTTAATAACAAACTACTCCTATGGCCAAGAATCTCGCCCTGCTTTGATCCATCTGGCCCATTGGAACGTGTACCTCACTGATCAAACAGATTATAGGTAATTGCCATGTTATTTTCATTCTGATTTCAGTTGAATCATAAATTTGGTCTTTGAAATAGGTTTCTTTCTTGATCTTTTTGTATAAGCATGGAATGAAGATTTGTTTCCTGGACTCTAGTTTTCACCTGATCCCTTTGTCTTTGCTACGAGGTTGCCTATTGTTTTAATTTGAAAAACCAAATGAAACTATTAATATGGAAAGAAGAGAGTATTCGAAGACTGGGATACCAGTTACTAGTTAACTAGTAGAGCTCACCAACCACTAGGCATGTTGTTTGATTATTTGTCGAATGGGAAAAGGTTAATGTGATGTTTGGAAAGTTGTCGAGTTCACGAACCACCATGAATGGGACTGGCGGCTAACATCGCCAGCTTCATGTTTGCTCATCAAGACAAGGATCTAGACCGATATAATACCAAAAGAAATCGCAACTGGTGGACTGGTTTTGGAACTTAGCATGGCCAATTTGGACCAGCATTCTTCATAATAGACTATTATTTGTTGCCCTTTGTTTGAGGTTGCTTTCGCTAGTTTGCCTCTTTTTATATGTTTAATTTATGGAGTTGAGCATAAAATGCCAAATACAGAATGAAGAGATCGGAAACAAAGTTGGTAGAGTTCAATGGATTTGGCTGTGAAGGGGCGGCCAATCCCATATGGAACAAAACGAATGGGCATCCAATATGGAAGAACAAAGGCTTGTTACTTGTCCTCCAAGCCAGTTTATGTGATTGTTTTACTTGTCAAAGGGGTAGCATGGCAGTGTCTCTTCTTACTACCTTCATCTAGGTTATTTTATGGGGGCAAGAGCAGATGCATGCACAAAAAAATCATTAATTATATAGGGCCATTAAAAAATTTTGTTATTGAATGTAGTACTTTAGATAAAAGGCCAAAATGTTTTTATTAAAATAAAACATTAATAATCAATTAAATACATAAAGGAGCTATATGTCGCCGCCGGCCACTTGAGCTCTATAATTACCAGCCACCGAAGCACCATCGTCACTTGCGGAGCCTCGTCCACATCGTCAAAGCATCACCTAGCCGCCTCCAGAGCTATGTTTATGCGACTGCTGCTGTTAGAGACATCTGTCCTCACGCACCGGGACATTGAAATAAGATGATTATTTAGTTCAAGTAAATTAGCATGATCATGTTATTGTCACATCATGCCACAACATATATGATGATTCCATGGGGACACAAATCATAAAATCATGTTGGCCTAAAAACATCATCATCATGTTGCTTGAGAAACAAATTTATGAGAACCGATCACAGCATTGTGGTGGCCCACGACCACAATCACAACTTGACCTGATTGTCTATTACTAAATCTAGCTTGGTCACAGTGGTAATAGCATGTCCATGGCTCTACGAGGGAAAGATATTTTTATGTCCATTCTCACAATGAGCCATTATAAGGAATACATTTAAGCCCTTCATATTTAAAATCGATGACATATATACTAACTCATGTTAGTACTAGTATTTATTGGTGTTAATATGAGCTAGCATATACACCGTCGATCTTATGAATTTTTTTGGCTCTCATGCATTTTTTATACTGGGCTCATTGTCAGAGTGAAACATAAAAAACGCTTCCCTCAACAAGACTAGGCAAGTTGATGCGGTTATGAACATGTCAAATTTGGCCTCAAGGACAACTAACCAACCTCCCAGCAGCGTCGAATCACAAGCCAAAGGTGGTGACAAATGGCGGATTTAGTGCTAGAGGTGGGGAAGGTGGGAAGGAGGCAGAAGTGAAATAGAGTATGTAAACAAATGGTAGTTTTGGTATTTGGATTAAATAGGTTTAGGTTAGGTCATTCGGGGGGATGTATGTATAATTTCAAAACTTCTTATAATTGTCATGTGAAGTAAAAATACATAGGTAGGTCTAGTTTCGTGTAAATTATTTCTTTGGAATGCCCAAACTACGATGCAGTACTTATACAAAACAAAATTTATGCACGCAGTTACCATTTGAGAGTAAACGATCGTAATACTCCCTCCGTCTTATATTAATAGCTACATTTTATTTTTTCAAAATGAACTAAAATACTTCTTGAGGAAGAGATAGAAAGGTCTGCCTAATTCAATAGATAAAGGGACATGGAATGCGTGTGGAATAACAATTGATTAGGGTGTAAGAAGGATCCATAGCAATGAGACATGGAGAAGGCTTGGTGAGCGTGGGATTCGTATTGCCTAGAAAACAAAATTTTAAGTATAAAAATTTGAATTTTTTAACTAAAAATGTATTCAAAATTTGTTTTCTAAATAATCAATGTTTATCACTAGCCTTATATTTTATCTTTCATAGCAAGAGTAGCACCGGTGTGGAAGGCTAATCACTAACTAGAGTAATCGTACTTAACGTGCCTAATACAAACCTATAAGCTAGAGAGGCCCGATTGCAAACAAAATCATCTAAGGGTGGCCTGATTGGCAAGAACGAGCTCCAAGTGATTGCCCAATTACCAACAAATATTTGAACATGAGATCAGCATGGAGGAGAAAATGAGTTGCCGATATGCAATAGGCGGGGGAAGATGCAAGATTTTTAGTCAAGGGGGTCATAAAATAACAACGTTGTAATTTTTTTTTCTATATGAAAATAACTAACCTAACAAAGTAACAATTAAAATGTATTGAAGCAAAACATATAAGAAAATTTTTAAACATAAATAATTATGATAACTGCTAAAAAATATAATGTGTTAATATGTGTTATATACATATCTATTTGACATTTAGTTAATATTGTCCACAACATTTTCTACAATAATCTTGAATTCTAGAGCAAACCAGAAGTGTGAATAACATCTTCAAAAAGAATAAATTGACATCCCACCCACCAACTTCTAATTAAGACTTGCCAATCAAGGAGAAACGACAATTGAGAGAGGTTAGTGGAAAACTAGTGCATTTTGATCATGGCCGGAGCCTAGAGACTAGAGGAAGGACTAGAAGACTCTGGAACCATAGATGCAGGGTGGAGGACGAAAGTTGGGAGGCAGGAGTAGAGGAAAAAATAGGCAAATGGAGGCCAGTAGGAGGCATGTATGTAGTCGCAATCAGGTTTGGGAGGGAGGAGGTGATGCGATGAGTTAGGACTCCAAATTGGAATTTTAGGAAAGATTCATCTATAAAGGCCAGAGCCCGTAGGGAGGGTTGGAGGATGCTAGAACTACATGCGGAGGATGGAGAACAAAGGCCGGGAAGCAAGAGCTAAGGAAAAAATAAATGATCGGATGATGGCAACTAAGAGGAGTGTGCGCTTATCGGCCACATACATACTTGGGAGGGAGGAGGCAGTGCGATGAGCTATGGCAACTAAGAGGAGTGTGCGCTTATCGGCCACATACATACTTGGGAGGGAGGAGGCAGTGCGATGAGCTAGGGCTCCAAATTGAAATTTTGGAGAAAAATAGAGGCAGATATTGAGGCAGATATTCGATAAAGAAGTTGGTCCCAATGGAGTAATGGAGATGGATTGATAAACCCCAAAGGGCTAAAGGCCAAAATCAAAAGCCAACCCAACTATTTAAGACCCAAGCAACCAAAATCAAAACTTACGTATTAGGTATAATGGGTGGTTCCAAGTTGCTCTTTCAATTTTAATTTATTGGGTTATTGTGAAGTTGACAAGAAGGGGGCCAATACTTAAAACAATTTTTTTCTTTAGCCCAACACAATAGTTTATATAGGGGGGTCATGTAACCCCATGTCTCCAACGTAGGTCCGTCACTGTCAACAAGTAAGGGGCATTAACTTGAACCAACTTGACTAATGTAACATCAAAGTTATGAGCCAAAACTAGGTCTTGGAGGCTTTGATCCAACAACCTCTCATAGCAAGAGATCAGTTGGGGCACGCCCAAATTGAAAATAGACAAGTGCAAAGATACCATCTTCAAACCATGGAAAGGAGCGGAGCGGGTCCAAAACACACCAAACCCTAACTTCATTTGAAAAGAAAACAAATGCATCAATAAACCATCCATGACCTACCCGTTTCGGCCTTGTCAGCGGTTGGTGAGCGGCAGGAGAAAATAACACAGAAGGGTGGAAGGAGTTGACCAAGGTAGGTCGATTTAACCCCGGTCAATAGAGCCATCTCCCCATTGTAATGGCATTTCCCACAAAGAAGGAAGAGAAGGAACCCAAATCCACTACTGAAGCATCATTAGCAGGGACTGCGGGTGAAGTTTTACTACATTGATGGTGTACACACTACCACACCTGACATATGTTGGCTCGTAACTTAGTCACATGTGTACCTAGTAAAACTTTGCTAATGTAGCGGATTTAGGGGTGAGAAAGAAGGCTAAAGCATATGAGAGCTCCCACAACCTACTATGCACCCACCTAGCATGTGAAGTGTGAAGTTGTGTGAGGGCAACATATTGGGTTGGGCCACCTATGGGACAAAGGTGAAGTTAGAGGGGTAGATTGGGGCCACAATTACAAATTGCATACAATGGGAAGATTTTTTGGTGCTTCCTTGAATAATTCGTTCAAAATGAGTTCCCTATTGTAGTAAGCATCCTAGCACAAGCAACTAATAGTAACTGATTAAGGACCCACCCATTTACCAATTACTTACCTTTCTAACCGTGTGCCCATGCCATATAAGCTTAAATTAGACTCACTATTCCAAATCATTAAAAAAAATCTCAAGGGGGATTAATGCAAATTTTACTAAAATCAAACTGAAATACATAGATGAAGCATCACCAATGGGGCAGAATCTATGGCGCATACGTTAGTGCACAAATTAGCGTAGTACACTAGTGCAAGTTAACAGCCAACATAAGTGACATTATGTATACTAGCGTGCACACTATCAATCTAATTAACATAGGTGACATTATGTATGTTAGTGTGTACATCATCAATCCTATGGGGATTTGGGTTAGCTAAAAGACCATCAAACAATAGGGTGGGATTAGAGGGTGTGTAAGAGTATGATTTTAGTTGAAATTTTGCAAAAAAACTGATTAGAGTTGAAAAAACATATGATGATGATTGGATGAGGAGTTTACTACCCTCCTTTTAGCCGACCCATCCCCTTAATATGACGTGTGTATATTTGTTGTATGTGTATATGAGTTAGCTAAAATAGGGGGTGACATACTTTGCATCCATAGATGAAATTTTGTAAAAAAAAAAAGATACTCTATATCCTATTATATTAAGGAAAAAACTAGTTAAAGCTACATCTCGACTAGTGAGTTTAGACATCCTCTTATATTATGAAGCATTTTTAACGCTTTATCTGATAATGAGCATGGAGTAAGGAACACATAGGACTATAGGAGCTTTTTATCCATAAAATTGACGGTATATACATTAGTGTATATTAATGTCAGTACCATTAACACTAGTGTGTATATTATTGATTTTAAATATTATACTTATTTTATTGTTAAAAGGGAACATGAAAAACTTTTTACTTCTATTATTAATAGGTTACCGTGGGATAGAGGAAGTCTTGTTGAAAAATAAAAAGAATTTATTATACCACAATTAGCATACCCTAGATTTAAAATCTGAACATTTGAAATCTTCGTTTTCTTAGGTATTCTGAATCGAGGACTCCCTCGATCTCCGCGTCTACCATCCCCCCAGCATTCTCCGCCTCTCCCCGCCGGGTAACCTCTCGCCGTTGTTGTGTTCCGCTCTCACTCTCTCTCTCTCTCTCTATGATGGAGCCCAACCTCTAGGGTACGTGTGAACGAGACCAGAAGCTGGTGTGGAAAGTGCTGAACATCTGCAGGGGGTCGTCGGTGAGGAAAGTGCTAGCGAGGGAAGCTACAGCGGTCGCGGCTTGCAAGGCCATCTTTGGCGTCGCCGAAACAAGCCGCCCCATTGGGTACGCATTCTTCACTTCCCGACTTTACTTTACCACTTGTTTTGTGTGTTCGAATGGTTTGTTTGGACTTTACCCTTCTACTTGTTGCTAATTATTATCAATTTTTTATTGGGTTTGTGAGAAATTTTTGCATTATAGTTTTCTGGCGTGAATATCATAGCTGCCATTAGTATGCCACGCTTATTTACCATTTAGAAGGGAAAAAGAAAGAGTTTTTCATTACATTTATGCATTCCCATCCATTACACCCCTCAAATTAGTAGCATTAGCAATTTGCTGCCATATGTAATATTGGCTGCATTATTTATGATAAAAGAAGTCAAATTAGCATGGATGTGTTATTTTATGACAATTTTGTGAGAAAAGTTCTCTCTTTTAGGGTTTGTGTAAATGAATTTGAGGGCTAGAGTGCTGACTTTAGAATTGAAAATAAACAAAGATTGAGGAGAAAAAATATAGATTTGTCAAAAAGTTTTGATCTTTGATAGTTGGGAAAGCATGCATACTAAGAGAAGAGAAGGGGGCTATTTTTCTCTTTCAAGCCTCTATTCTCCAAGCTGAGCCACCACTTTTTCATTCATTACCCTAGGTTCTAAACTACCCAAAATGCCCCCTTTGTCATTACATTTTAACACTCGTCTTAGTGATATATTTTTGAACACCTAACATTTCTATGAAGTAATGAAACTTATCTCTTGGAAGAGCTGTGGTGAAGATGTCCGCTACTTGTTCTTCAGTCTTGCAATACTTGAGTTGTATCTCTTCATTCTCAACGATTTCTCTAATGTAGTGATGCTTGATAGTAATTATTTTGTTAGGATATTTTAGACGGGGTTCTTTGTCATTGCCATGGCCGACTTGTCACACGTAAATGGAGTAACTTCTCTTTGCTTTTCACCCATATCTTCTAAAATGCTTCTAAGCCATTTTGCTTGAGTACTTGCCCTTGAGGCAGACACATATTCGTCCTCTTCTGTTGATAGATCAACACAATCTTGCTTCTTTGAAGCTCATGAAAACACACCGGACCTAAGAGAGAAAGCTTATTTGGAAGTACTTTTCTTATCAACAACACATCTGGCCCAATCACTATCACAAAAGCTAATTACCTTTGCATCAATATTTATTTCATATAAAGTGCCATAATCAAGTATACCTTGAATGTACCTCAAGACTCTCTTGGTTGCCCCAAAGTGAGTTTGTCTTGGCTTGGCCGTGAACCTAGCCAACAAACTATAAGCATACATGATATCCGATCTTGTAGCTGCTAAATATAATAAATTTCCAATCAAATTTTTATAAAGAGAGACGTTTTCTTCTTTACTTTCGTCTCCTTTTGATAATTTATCATTCACAACCAAATGTGTATCAACCGGTTTACAATCTTTCATTCTAAACTTTTCAAGAAGTGTTCTTGCGTTTTTTTTTTGACAAATAAAGACACTATCTTTATTTTGATAAATTTCCGAGCCCAAGAAGTAATACAAGAGTCCCGAATCACTCATTTCATACTTGTTCACCATTTCTCTTTTAAAATCTTCAATTATTTTTTTTATTACTAGTGGTAAAGACCAAGTCATCAACATAAAGAGAGATAATACAGATATTTGATTTATTTTGAGTTTTCACATACAAGGTTGGTTCACTTTTGCTTCTTTGGAATCCTCTTTTTTTGAAGTAAGCATCAATTTCACTATATTGTGCCCGAAGAGTTTATTTTAGGCCCCACAAAGTCTTTCTCAACTTGTAAACCTTACCTTTTTCAACTTCAACAATAAAGCCTTGAGGTTGCTCTACATAAACCTCATCTTCTAAGATAACTTTCAAAAAGGTTGATTTGATATCAAGTTGATATAAGAGCCATCCCCTTTGATCCACCAAGCTAATAAGTGTTCTAATTGTTTCAGGTGTAGAAACCAGAGAAAAAGTCTCTTGAAAATTAACTATGGGTTGTTGAGAATACCCTTTTGCTGCTAATTTTGCTTTGTTCTTTTGAATTGAGTGATCTTGGTTGAGTTTTGTTTTGTAGATCCATTTCACACTATTGACCTCTTTTTCTTTAGGTCTCTCCACCAACTCCTAAGTTCAATTTTTTTTCAATTACATAAATTTCCTCTTCATAGCTTTTATATGTGCTTCTTCTTTAATTGTGTCTTCAAAGTTTTTTAGTTCTACAACACAAAAGTTGTAACTTGCATACACATCACTAAGCCTTTTCATTATTTTTGGAGTTTAACTAAGAGATGAGAAACTTGAACTTGATATAGACTTGGTGATGCTTGAAAGCTAGTATTTGGTGTAATGTCTTGTGGAGCTTCTTGTACGTCTTCACTTTCTTGATTCCTCAATTCTTCATTGTAAGTGGTAACTTGAACTTAAACCTTCTTTTCTCTCTTGTCCCAAGAGGCCTTATTATTGAATAGAACATATGTACAAATAATTACTTTTCTTTCTCTTTAAACTAAATAGTCTATAGCCCTTTGATTTTGAGTTATAGCCCACAAAGATGCATTTTTCACTAGCTTTATCAATTCTGTCTCACCTCTTTTGGGACATAAGCAAAGTAAATAGAGACAAATGCCTTCAAATGATTCACTGAAGCTTTTCTTCCACTTCATGCTTCAAATGGTGTTTTATTTTCTACTGCTTTTGTTGGACATCTATTCATCAAGTAGTTTGCCATATACACGGTTTCACCTCAAAATGCCTTGGGCATTCCTTTGTCATGAAGCATTGATTTAGCCATCTCAACAATGATCGTATTCTTTCTTTTTGCCACCCTATTTTGTTGAGGGGTATGCCTAACACTCAATTACCTATTCAACCTAATAGCTTCACCAAAAATTTCAAACTCATGTGAGTTATATTCTCCCCCTCTATCCCTTATTAGCACTTTTATTAAATGTCCACTTTGCCTTTCAACAAGCTTTTGAAATTTCTTGAAAATAGCAAACGCATCTGATTTTTGTCTCATAAAATATACTCGTCATTCTTGAAAAATTATTAATAAAAATTATAAAATACTTGTTACCTCCATGAGTTAGAGTAACCATTGGCCTATACACATTAGTATGAACAAGCTCTAAGGGTGCTTTAGCTCACCATGCCTTTTTTGTTGGAAATGACTCCCGATGATACTTCCTAAGTGCACATCTTTCAAAAACCTCCATCACTTGTATAGATGGTAACCCATAAACTATGTTTTTTTGTTATAAATTCTTCAAGCTTTGAAAGTTTTAAGTGCCTAAACCTTCCACACCAAAGCCATAATTCATCTACTACATCTATCTTTAAGGCCATATTCTTTGAATATTTATAAATGAATAGAAAATTTTTATTTTTCTTCATTTTAATTTATGCCACAACTTGTCCTCTGTCATTTCTGTCATAGATCTTACAAGAATTATCTTCAAAGTATATAGAATATCTATGTTCAACAAGTTGCCCCTACACAACAAATTTTGCTCCAAATCGGGAACTAGCAACACATCCCGGATATATTTTTTTCCTCTCTTTGTTTCTATGGCAATAGTACCCTTACCCTTTGCTTAGACCAAGGCATCATTTCTCATCCTTGAGGATTTGAGGAGCCTTCCATGTTCACAAAAATGAACTTGTCTCCATTCATATGGCTGCTACACCCACTATCAAGAAACCACCATTCTTTTGCTCAAACGCGTTTGACAAGCATAAAATATGTTTTCATCGCATTCTTGCTCTTAAGAGAAATTAGCTTATTGATTGATTATAATCCTACTATCTTTTTAAAATGCCCAAATTTCTTTTAAGTATAACATTGAGGTTTCCCCTTAAACCAATATTCATCATCAACATGACTACATCTTTTGTAAATTCCACACTTTTTTCAAGTGGAATTCACATTTCCTCTTCCCTTTCCTTGTCTTCCACCTTTGGAAGACTCACCTTTGGATTGGTTACCACTAGAGAATACTTTGCCTTGACTTTTGGCATTTTAATTATCTTTGAGCTTAGTTTAGAAAATACTCTTAATTGATTTTTTAGAGCGCCTACTCAGTCTTTGTTCAAAGGCGATAAAGGAGCTCATTAATTCTTGAACATTCAATGAAGAAATATCCTTTGTTTGCTCAATAATGGCAACAATAGGATCATATTTATCCGTTAAGCTAATCCAGAAAAATAATCAATCAACACTTCCATATGTCAAAATCCCTTCTAAGAGATTGAAGCTTAATAGCTCTTACCTTCAATGTGCCTCTATACTTATTTTGTAGAATTTTCCAAGGCTCTTTTGCCTTTATAACATTGATAATCCTTGGAAAAAAGTGTTGGAAACTCCTTGTTGAATCAAGTGGAGAGCTTTTGCATCTTTCTTCCTATTTCTTTCAAAAGTTACTTTTGGGCATTTGTTAAAGTCTCTACAACCTCTAGTTCTTCAAATCCATCTTAAATCAAATCCCAAAGATCATGAGAAATGTGTAGTTTTTCATTTTTACATACCAATAATTATAGTTTTTTTCATTGAAAATGGGAAAGGGAGGACTTGGCATGCCACTTATGATGTTGCTTGAACTTGACATCTTCTTGAAAGGGCTTTGTTTTCCCTTCTTCAAATGACTCCACAATCCAAGATGATGTTGAAGAAATAAAGCTCTGATACCATTTTGTTGGCTTTAGGATAGAAAATATACAAAGATTGTGGAGAAAAAAGATTGATTTGTCAAAAATGTTTTGATCTTTGATAGTTGGGAAGCATGCATACAAAGAGACGAGAAGGGGGGAATTATTTTCTCCTTCAAAACAGAGAATCTATTCTCCAAGCCAAGCTACCACTTTTTTCGTTCATTTCCCTAGGTTCTAAACTACTAAAAAAGCCCCCTTTGTCATTACATTTTAACATATAGACCAGTTTGTCGACTAAGCAGACAGATATAATAAGCTGTTTGTGGAAACTGTAATTTGTTATGATCCACACAATCTGTTGGTTGTTAGAAACGTAGGTGACTTATGCCCTGAGGTATCACTGGGCAATTTGACAATCAGGCGCAATCAACATAGTATTTTAGTTCCATTTTGGGGTACTCAACATTGTAATCATCTGTTTTTCTGTAGAAACTCAATATTGTGCTAGGCCGTTGGTGATCATGACCTCCATACAAATTGAAGCACATACTCGTGTATGCTTTATATATATATTTTTGGTTCACAGGAGTGTGAAATTCCCTGCTTTCTTTATACTTTTTCAGGGTAAAGTTTAAGGGATGACAATAGAATGTGACTGCTGCTGAAATTTGACGAATAGAATTAACCTGAGCTTTCTATTGTTTCTAAGCTACTTTGTATCTTCTTGTAGTTATTTTCCCCAGGTTATTACATATTCCAGATAATTTGAACTATGCTTTTACAGTGAATTAATTTATATTGTAATCTTTTAACTTTTTTTACTAATTGTCCATGGTGTGAACTGGAAAGTAAACTCAAGTGTTTGTCAGTTCTCTTGGAAGCTATAGTAAGAGGTGGCCATAACATCTCATTATTGACTGACGTTTGGAAAGTAAGATTTGTATGATCTCTTTTTGTATAGCTGTTTCTGCATTTACAACTAAGATTTTAGATTAAAGACAGCAAGTAGTTTATCCTTCATGCATCATCTTCCTTTCATAAAATGTCTCGTTCTTAGCTTTTGAACCAGCAATTCTTACTGCATAGCTTTTACACGAACTTATTCTTGCTTTCTAAAAGATTGATCTCTATTGCCAATCTGTAATACAAGAAACAAGTTATTTTTTATGTCATTTTATATTTTCTGCTCTTGTACAGTTTCATTTGGTGTTATACAGCATTCTGATTGTAGTACTAGCTTATGCACTGCAATATGAATCAGTCATTTATGGGCTTTATTTGATGGAGAACGATAAGTAACTCTTGTTCCGTGAATGTCTAATTGTTACCTCAATTGATTCATGTTTGTTTCTGGCATTGCAATTGTTTGAATGATATTGTTATAATGGCATGACAGTAACTATATATGAGTTACTAAGTAATTCTGATTTCATTTATTATAGAAATGGCAAGCTATGGTGGGAAAGGGAAAAAAAAAGGGAACTCAAATTATGAGCAATGGTCAGCTATGGAAACTAAAGAACTTATAAAACTCTTGGTCGATGAAGTAAAAAATGGAAATCGATTGGAGAATGGGAAATTCAGAAACGAAGTATTTACTGAGAATGTTCTTCCAAAACTAAATCGGAAGTATAACAGTAAGAAGACACTGACTAACGTTAAAAACAAGTTGAGGGTTTTAAAGCAAAGGCTTGAACCAGTTAAAGTGTTGATGGAATCAAATGCTAGATTTGGATGGGATGGGCATGCACAAAAGATCACTGCTCCAGAAGAGGTGTGGGATGAGTACTTTCAAGTAAGTATTTTATGAATTAATATAAATACCATTAAGTTGTTTTGTATTTAGATAATATGAACATGTTATATGATTATGTATCATTTTTTGTAGGCCCATCCTGATGCAGTGGACTATCGACATAAGTTTGTTGAGGATTATGACGATTTAATGTTGATTTTTAGCGACGCCACTCCCATTGGAGCTAGGGAAGCCAGTTTATCATCCAGTGATGCGGATCATGTGGGAAGAGCATTGGCCAAAAAATCATACGATGGTGGCGATACATTGCCCCTGTTTACTAGTGATTCTACACAGGTAGATGATGCATCTTCTCATGAGCTCCAACTCCCGGAGATTGAACTGCCACCATCTCGTTGGAAAGCAAATGGTAATTTTACATATGAGATAAGAGGTGCCCTAGGGTTAATAGCAATTAATCCCTCTCATTATTGAATTGCCTCAAATTACAATAAATTGGTATGATCCTATTGAAAACATACGGAAGCTTACTTCAAGTTAAAAATATTCTGCACAGATAGTCAATATTTTGCTAGGCTTTAGGAGATCATGATCTCTCAACAAATTGAAGTAGATACTTCTCTATGTACAATTTTTTTATTTTTTTGTTCACAGAGTGTGAAATGCACTGCTTTATATTTTTTCAGGGAAAAGTTGACAATAAAATGTAATTGCTGGTGAAATTTAATGGATAAAATTAACCTGACTTCCTGTTCTTTTGACACTGTTTTGTAACTTGTTTTGGTTATTTTTTCTCATATTATTTATATATTCCAGATAATGGTGCTCTGACATGGAATTAACCATTGTTGTCATCTTTTAAATTTTCTTTACAACTTGTCTTCTTTCTGAACTGGAAGTGTTTGTCGATTTTCTTTGAAAGCTGTAGTAAGAGACAAATAATTGGTTTTGTCTATAACATCAGTTCATTGGTTGCTGTTTGGAAAATAAACTTCTACGATTCCTTCATGCAGATCTGTTTGTGCATTTACAACTAAGGTTTTAGGCGAAAGACAGCAACTAGTTTCTCCTTCATGCATCATCTTACTTTTATAATATATTGTACAAGTTTTAGCTTTGCATCAGCAATTATTACTGTATTATATGGCTTTTGCAAAACATATTGTTGCTTTTTGAAGCATTGTTTCTAGTGCCAATTTGTAACATAAGAAACAATTTGCTTTTACTTTGTATATCATCTTATATCTTGTGGCCTTCTGTAGTTTCATTTGATGTTTTACAGCATTTGAATCTAGTACCAGCGTATGTTCTCTCTTTATTGGTGTTAACTAATTTATATTGCTGTTTCTTTTTAGGGAAAATTACCCAATTATTTAAATAGATATTTACTAATTTGGAGGTGAGAGAAAAATGATTACTAAATGTGTGTTCTGACACGTGTCATCTTGCCCACGTAGGCTCCAATGGCTATGCAGGTGCAAGTGGCCACATTGGCGCCTGACTGTCTTCTTGAAGTCAAAAGGGTAAAGAAGTGATGATATTAGTTAAAAGGGTATAGTCATTACTTAAAAAGTATAGACTTCAGTTAAAAGGTAAAGGTGAAGGTGTCACTTGACTTCAATTCAAGGTAATGATTTGTCAGACTCTATGTACCACACTAGTACCCCTATGTACCATGTGAGACTGTATTTACGTGAAGTGATTTCATCACTTCGGGCGACGAAATCAGCCCCATTTCTTT
This sequence comes from Saururus chinensis, assembly GCA_035235625.1. NCBI lineage: Eukaryota > Viridiplantae > Streptophyta > Magnoliopsida > Piperales > Saururaceae > Saururus > Saururus chinensis. The sequence goes on from CP141147.1 coordinate 2,490,260, forward strand.
CAATTTGTGAGTCCAATTTTTTGTTTAAATACTCCCTTTACCCTAGATTAATAGCTCCAGTTGGCAAAGAAGTTTGTTCCATATTAATAACTCTATTTTGTTCAATTTAAGTAGTTGAGTACTTAAAAAAGAGTATCATAAGTTTATTTTCCCTTCTTTTAGATGTGGGTTTCAGCATTCAATAAAAACTACTATATTTTCCAAATGTAGCTATTTATATTGGATGGAGGGAGTACTACTCAGTGATGACTCCACATAAAATTTGCAAAATAAATATATAAAAAAATGCAGGCACTAGTGTGGCAAGACAGCGGGTGTCAGTGCACCCATTGGTAAATTTTTTTCTCTCCTCCAAAATAGTAACTATTTATATAATTAGTAACATTTAGGTAATTTTCTCTTCTTTTTAATATGTTAGTTTCAATTATAAATAGTGAATCTAGGATCCTATGCAAGGCATTGTGAATAGTCATTTATGGGCTTTATTTGGTGAATGATGATTACTGATCTCGTACTTTATGAATGCATTATTTTTAGCTTAATTGTTTCATGTTTATTTTTTGTTACAATTGTCTGATTTGATATCGTATTGTTATACTGGCATGAGACTATGTAGGATTTATAAGTAACTAGTATTTCACTTATTATAGATATGGCAAGTCATGGTGGGAAAGGGAGAAGAAGAGGAAAAGCGAAGGCGGGTTATGAGCAATGGTCAGCTATGGAAACTAAAGAACTTATAAGACTTTTGGTAGATGAAGTAAATAGAGGAAATCGATTGGAGAATGGGACATTTAAAACAAAAGTAATTGAGGAGAATATTCTTCCAAAACTAAATCGGAAGTTTAATAGTCAGAAGACAGTGACTCATGTAAAAAACAAGTTGAAAATTCTAAAACAAAGGTTTCAACCTGTTAAAGCGTTGATGTTATCAAACTCTAGATTCAAATGGGATAGGCATGCCCAAAAAATTACTGCTCCGGAAGAAGTGTGGGACGAGTACTTTCAAGTAAGTACTGTATTATTTAATTGCATATCATTAAGTTGCTTTATATTAGCTAATATGAACATTTTATTTGATTATTATCATTTGCTGTAGGCCAATCCTGATGCAGTGGACTATCGACATGAGTTTGTTGAGGATTATGATGATTTAAACTTGATTTTTATCAACACCACTACAATTGGAGCTGGTACAACCACTTTATCATCCAGAGGTCTTGACTATGTGGGAAGGGCAAGCAATTTACATATTGATGGTGATACGTCACCCCCACAAGTTGGCGAATCATCTTCTCATGAACGCCCAGCCCCGGACACTGAACCACCATTGTCTCGTCAAAGAGCAAATGATTATTCTACATCTGAGATAAGAGATGTTATAGGTCTAATAGGAGCTAATTTTCCCCTCCTTATCGAATCTTTCCAAATTACAAGAAATTGGTATGAAGCTGTTGAAGAGATTCCGAACCTTACCTCTGAGTTGAAGTATTTTGCATTTGAATATTTGAACAATGCAACTTTGAAGGAAGCGTTTGTTAGAATGCCACCAATTGAACGCCGAAAATGGTTGGAGTATAAGCTTCGAAGAAGAAGAGATGATTAGAATCTAGACACTTATGTATGTAATTGTTTAATGTTATGTACCTTTTTGCTAGAGATTTGACATTATGTACATTTTTAAGTAGACGTAGTAGTTATGGTATTATGTACATGCTTATGAGAATGGTGTATGTGGACGGCTTTTCTTTTTCAAGGCAACCTGGTTGGCCCAATTCGGTTGTGACACGAGTTCACCCAGTTGGATCATTAATGACCCAACCAGGTCATCGAGCTGTTCAAAACCCACCTAATTTAGCCCGGAAGACGACCCTTAGCATTGTGTTACTTTAGGGTAGGCGGGCTGAGATTTGCAACCTTGTGATAATCACACGCCACCAAATCTCGATCCAATGGCACGCAACATGACGAGTGTTTTTTAGTGCAATTCAGTGTGTATATAATTTTTATCAATGGGTTCCCTATGTATAACAAAAGTGATTTACTAAAATGACCCTAGAATGCAGGGTATTACACAAAATATTACACATTTTGCCGGAATGCAAAAAATGGCCTTGCTTATATGGTTACGCCTGCACATGCGTTATAAAATGACACAACTATCCCTACCAAGCATAAAACCCAAAAACTACTATGCTTCCTTATCTTCTCTTGATACTTTATTATGCTTTCTTATCTTCTCTTGATACTTTATTTTGATCAGTCTGTACCCATTTCTACCACTGTACTTCCATTCATCGTTGTTGCATCCCCTTATGAACTTCCTCCCCTTGATATTGGCGGGAAGCCTCTCCTTCCGATCCTAACCTCCAATATCCCCTCATTGGAGGGGAGGCCCCTTAAGAGAAAGCTTTTGATCAACTAGCTCATGATTATTTTGTGCCTACCTTTGGCCCCTCTAACTTCAGCTAGTTGGAAGTCTAATCTCCCCCATATTTTAATGCCCCTTACACCTAACACTCTCAAATCTACGTCGCATTTTGACTAGTGAATAGAAAAGCAGAAAAAATAGTCAAGTTTTTATCCTGACCAATTAACTAAACTAGACTCTTAGTGTGGTCAAATACCCAATATGAGACCCAAGAAATTTTCCTCATTTATTTTCTTTTATGTGAACTCAGATTGCTAAATGAGGTTAGTTTCTAAGAATGTATGGAATTTCTGAAAAAATGTTACTGTCAGCAAGCATCAACACGTTAGTGCTCACGCCAATGAAATTTTAGGTCACTATTGATAAGCATCGACATTATAGTGCTCATGCTGATGGAATTTTGGGCTATTATTGGCAAGCTTCAATACGTCAGTGCTTGTAATGTCCGGGAAATTTTCTAAATTCCTGAAGTTGACAACAGGAAATTAGGGTGTTGGACCCCTTGAGCTTCTTGTAGGAATAACTTATTCATCAGTTAGAGGTGGTAGCTGAATCATATATGGATCAATAATAGACAGAAAGAGCTTCGAAATGCCACCAAGAACGCGCGATTTGGAGTCCGGATGAGGGAGATACGACTGTTCGAAGTTGACTATAACGTGTAGGACCCGTTTACCCGAATCGGACGCGTAATTTGCCCGTTTAAGTCACATACGGGCCCGATTAATTAAGATGACGAAAATTAATTTTTAGGGCCTAATTATGTGACCAATTTGAGGAGATTCATGCCCAATTAGGGATCCTAATCCATGGGAATATAAAAGGTGAATTAGGGCTTCTTGGGGAGGGGGCTTTTACGATGAAGAAAAGGGGAGAATTTTCTGGCGAAACTCCGGCGAAGCATTGGCGACGGTGGATCGACAACAACTCGGCCGTTGAGGTAGGATTTCGAGTTAAGATTTGTAGGGAATTCATTAGTTATTTTATTAATTATAATATTAATAACGACTTTTGCAAATACTGTTCACGTAATTACGTGAACAGTATGCTATTTTTCAATTGGTTGCCGGAATCGGTGTTGAAGGGGGTGCATTGGCCTTGGCCGTGGCTTTGGCCACGGCGGCCCTCGCGGCGGCAGTTTCGGCTGCCGCTGCTAGCCGCCGGGTCGTAAAAAAAAATAAAAAATAAAATAAGGGGCGGGACTGTGTAGGCCGGCCGTGCTAACCCTGGCTGCGCAGGCCTGGGCCGCTGCGGCGAAGCCGCCGCCGCCGCCTCATAATCGTTTAAAAAAAGAAGAAGAGAAAATAGGGAAAGTGGCAGTTTTGGCCACCGGACGGCAGCGGGACCGACGCTATCGGTTCCGCCGTGCGCCGGTGGTCGAAAAACCAATGAGCCGCCATCCCACCGCCGTGGTAGGGGGTGGCGCTGCTAGAGGCCGTTCGGCCTCTAGCCTATTGCAGGGAAGATGACCCTCGCAGGTTGTCTGCTCCATGGACCGGGTCGGGTAACCCGACCCGATCCGGTCCGGTCCTATTTTTTTTAAAAAAGAACAATTCACATTCCCTAAACCGCGTCCGGTTCAGGGGGTTAAAAGTGTCAAACAAATTCTAGAAAAATACTCATGTACCTGGAAAGGTTTGGGACTATTCTGACTGAGTTTCAGCTTGGGGAAAAATCCCAGAGACTGTGGAATGACCTTTTCACCCCTAGTAGTTAATTATCATATAATATTCACTTACCCTATTTTTGGGGCTCCGGTTCAGGGGCCTATGAGTTGATCCATAAATTGGGAAAATTCTCAATGAAAGTTTAATGAGTAAATTAATTATAGGACAAATCGCATAGTGAGGAAAAATCCCAGTGAGCGGTTAAGTGACTTTTTTGTCCTTAAGGTTTATCGTAAATCATTAACGACCCCATCACACGCCAGGAAAATTACACAGGGTCCATGAAGTCAAGTAGTACCCTTGACCCTAATTTTGGACCCATTAGATGTTATTAAGGCCTTAAACCAAATGACAGAAATACCCCTTTGAGTGGACCCGCCCACATTCGTGTGAATGGAAGTGTGAGTCAGTCTAAGAGTGGAGCCTTGTGAGAGGTCAATGACTTAAATAAATAGAGGGGCAGTAAAATGACTAGAATGACCAAATGGAGGGTATCATACCCTAGGTTGTAAAATTACCCTAACGCCCTTAGGGGCAATATATTCTGTTTCTATCGAAACGAATGACCTAGTGAATCAAGAGTTAGGGTACCCTATAAATGACATCAAAAGGAAGGAGTATGACCAGTAAGTGACACGAAGGCCTTGTCGGGTCACAGTGTCATGAGAAATAAGGGGTAGAACCCTAATTCTCAGGTTTAAAGCAGCGAATTTTACATGTCTGCAATCAAGTGCATCGATCGACTAGAGTGTCATAGATGTAACTCACAGGATGCGCTAGAGTTGTTTACACTCTTGAGCTTGAACTAGTTAAGCCCTAGCCCTGCAAATGAGTGCAACAGGTCTTTATTCATTCTTTACTCATTGGTGTGAATGTATGTTATTTATGTTGATTATGTTGGTGCATGCTTGTATTGTTAATGTTTTAATTTATATTGATAACTTAATGTTAATGAAGTTTAATCAAGAGACATGGGTTGTCGTTGGATTGGGGGAGAACATCTAATCAAGATAAAGACTAAAATACCCTCTTTAGGGTTGGGACCAGTTCATGGAGTGAACGAGGCCCTGACATAGAATTTTACCTTGGTTAATGAACCGAGGATGGTTGTGGGATGTTCTTTGAGTCATAGCTCAGTGGATGAGCTATTTATTAGGCTGATTCACAAGGTGAAGAGGACCCAAATGGTTGAGCGAATACTTGACTGGATGAAAATAATCTAGTCTAATTTTCAGATGTTTCGGGGAGTCAATAGTCATAAGGACCTGAGGCTTCTATTGATACATTAGTAATGTCTCATAAGACATTTTCTCCCAGCGTTGGGAAGGTGGAGATTGCGATATGCTTCTTCATCGCCACGACGGTTTGGGTATTGACCAGAGGGTCTTTACCGCGGGTCTCCCGTAGGTCTTCCCAGGACTATTTAGTACGTACGAAAAGTAGAGTTACATGAGCATCATGGAAAACTTGTGTTTCTTGCCAATCTGTGTCCATGAGTACAGTTGGGATCCTCTTCCCCAGATTCGTGGCAGGCTATTGAGAGCCCTGGGGATTTAGGTCAAACTGCTGTTAAGCAGTCTACTCCAAGGTTGGAGTACTTTGTTTGGGGATTTCTCGAGGGGCGAGTCATCTCTGAGTTATAGATTTGATAGTAATAATTATCGAACAAGGAATGTGAGATAATTAACAACATTATTTGATATTGCTTGTTAATTAGACAAGTGAAACGATTAAATGACTTACTAAAATGTAGGTTAAATATACTTAAGCATTGCATGTGTGGTGCTATGCTTATTAGGATAGAGTAGTTTCTAGGCAGAACTATGTCTGGATCCGATCTTGTTGGAAACATTGGAGATGTTGTCTGATGAGTACGTAGGCAACTAACATCGGGTGATGTTGACCCAATCCGAAAAATATTAATAAAACCTTTTGTCCTTTGGAAGCTCTTCTCCTAAAGGCGGAGATGCTCCATTGTGGTTGTGGTTGTGGTTGTTGTTTGGTTTGGTTTGCTTTGTTGCAGGTTTTCGAGGCGACAACGAGTGAGACCAAGATTGACGCGTATAGGATGCAGTTTCTTTGTGTCTGCAACTCTGGTACGTATGTGTACCTTTAGCGTGAGAGTCAACTTGTTATTTATTTTTAGACGGATGATGGACTTGTACTTAGATGGATGAGCTGTTCTTTATGAATTTTTAGACGTTAAATAATATCATATGATTTGATATCCGTATTTGTGAACCCCAGTTATCATGATCTGGATCTTTAATCGAATGGTTTGTTTTGTATTTAAGAAAGAAAAAAAAATAACTACTTACTGTTTGTGCTATTTAAAAATGCTTTTAAAAATCCGGGTCGTGACAGTGCTTGAGTCGGTAAAGTACAATTTTTACTGTTGGTAACCATCGACGGGTCAGTGAAAACTGTTCATGTAACAACCTGATTTTTCAGAGAAATATTTTTATATAATCAAATTATCTTAGTAGACTTGCATAAAATACATCTCATACTAAAATATTCTTACTACATAGAATTTCTCAAGAGAATCCAGTTGTTCCATTTCCCATGACCTTCGGTTAGGTTGATTATCATGTCAAATTCTCTTGTGGCAATCTATGTAGTGAGGATATCTTAGTACTAGATGTATTTTATGCCAATCTAGTAAGATAATTTGATTATATAAAAAAATTCCTTTGGAAAATCGAGTGATTACAAAATAGTATCAGAGGTAGGTTTCGATCCTGGGACTTGTGGGTTATGGGCCTGTACATAAAATTTGGACTAAATTATTTTAAATCTTTGAAAAATCATATCTTCCTCATCTAACCTCTATTTTCACGTTCTTTGTACCATGATGACGGGCTCAAAATTTACTTTATATTTGAATAGGTTTTACACTCAAACTTACTATGTTAGGGGAGAAATTAGAAACATAAGGTACTAGGGTCAAAATTACCGGTCGTTACACTCTACCCACCTTGAAATAGAACTTCGTCCTTGAAGTTCACTGTGTACTAAACATGTTATTACAATCCATACCTCTTAAAAAAAACTTCATCCTCAAAGTTTGCTAAATTTAATATGCTCGAGCTTTACAACTCTGATGTTTTTAAATCATTCATTTTTTCCCTTGAAAATCCGTCAAAACTCTTTAAATACCTTTGAAAACATTGAGTCTTGTGCGTATTATATATAAAACTGAGACAATTGATGTGGCCAACATCAACTCGTCCCATTCCACATAATCTCTACTCAAGAGCCCAATAGTAAAAATTTAATTAAAAAATCAACCTCTCGGTCGTAGTCTAATGAGATGATAACTAGATTTGTTTTTTAATCTTTGAAAAATCATATCTCCATCATCCGGCCTCTATATTTCAAGTTCTTCATACAACAATGACGAGCTCAAAGTTTATTTTATATTTAAATAGGTTTCACTCTCAAACTTACTATGTAAGGGGAGAAATTAGATACATAAGATATTAGGGTCAAAATTATCCGTCATTATAGTTCAACTTGCCAATGGGCGTGAAATTGTCGAATGGTGGGTTACTTTTGGTTTCGGAAGTAGTTATGCACAAGATTTTTAGTCATGGACAATGACCAAATATCTTTTCAAATTAAATGGGCCAACCTAAATGGCCCTAAGGCCCATTTCAGAAAACCTAGGGCCTCGTCCTATAAAAAGTCAGTGCCATAAAAAAAAGAACCAAAAGTCATATCTTTTCCTTCTTTCCCTTTCATATTTTCACACAAAGCTTGTTTTTGGTCGAACTCTAGATCCAAAAATCTTTTCTTTCTTTATTTCTCTTCCAATATTAAACTATGGCTTTCTTCTTAGGGTTGTGGAGTCTTTAATATGAGAGGAACTCCATTATTTTTTCAATTCATCATTAAGTAGGTTATTTATAGTTAAGGTTTTTATGATCTTGTCTAGGTGATTGTTTTGTGGAAAGCATGGGATTTGCACAAGAACCACAAAGTAAGGGATGTTCATCTTCAATCTTCATGGATATGGTGACCTAAACCTTGCATTTCAGAGTGTTATTTATATGTTGATTAGGAGTTTTTAATCATTTTTTGGTTGAGATTAATATGTAATTAGTCAATTGCTTAAATATGTGATTGTCTCTATTTTGGAATCAAGACTATGTTTAAGATACTTTTACTTTGATTTTTTATCTCCAAAATTTCTATGGAAGTAGTATATCATGTATAGATCGAACCCTAGTTTTTGAAAATTTTCTTGAATATTATATATTTATAGAATTGTTTGGAATATGTGCTATACATTGAGACAATTCTATGTTTTTGTGTTTAGAAGCGTGTTTAAGAAGGAAAACATATGAATTTTGGCTCTTTCTTTTTTTTATGGTTACATATATGTATTATGAGCATTCTTAAAAATTTTAAGTCATTTTGAGCACCATAAGTGGATGGCATGACCATAAATTGCAAAAATGGATAGTTCTGGCAGAATTACACAATCTCATTAATTGGATTATGAAAATTATTTTTTGCACTTACTTTTATATGATATATTTTTATATTATATTTAAGACTATAATGTAAGTTCCTATAACGTTTCACATTGATTGGAGTGCATATACTATTTTTTTCCTAAAATGTACAAGTTAAAAGTTGATGATTGTGTCAATTGGGGATTTTTAGCATTTTATCTTCATTAAAGATATGCATATGACATGTTAGGAAATTCTTTTAATATATTCATTTTAGGTAGGGTGGGAAAAATGGGATAAAGCATAACGTGTAAGCAAGATGATCCAAACTAAATGTTTGGGGCATAGAGACTAAAGACGCTCAAAATCCACCATAAAAAAGGTTGAGGCATGAGTCCATGACTCCTCTATTGGAGAGGGTGAGAATATAATTAAAATTCAATATAGAGAAACTAAGAGCTCAAGATCCCCCACATGTAGGTTGAGGTGTGTGGCCAAAATACCACTCGTAGGAGAGGTTGAGAGTACTAAACATAAATTTTTTGGAAATTATTAAAAAACTTTACTTTCGGGCCCATATTGAGTATTAGGGCCCAATAACTATTTTTCTTAAATTTAAATCATTTTGAGTTGGAATTGTTCAAGTGAGGTTTAAAGTATTTGTTAGGGCTCTAAGAGATGAACGTATCGAGCCCAAGAACACATAAATCAGAAATTGGGATTGTCGACTACAACCTCAAAAAGCAAGTTGTGGGTAGGCCCCACTTTAAAATTTTGAAATAAGATACCCATTGCATTGTCTTGTTTTGAAAGGTTCATTGATATGAGTGCAACAGTACTAAGAATATACAAATCCGAGTTTGGGGCACAAAGTTACGCCTATTTTAAAATTTAAAAATTCTAACCAGAATCTAGCCGTTGAAAGAGCAAACTTAACTAATTCGAAGGCACTCCACGCTGTGGAAGGGTCCATTTTTGAGTTAAAAAGGTCATTTCATCCATCTTTCCTCCTATGCAATGAAGGTCTCAAATAAAAAAGCAGAGCTTGTAAAATCATATACATTGCCTTAAAGCCATGAAATGACAATTTATTTACTAAAAACCCACAAGAAAAATGATCACAGTTTCTTCTCCACAGCATGGTCTCGTCAGCCATTATATCAACTTCTACAACTATTTCATCGACTTTGGTCTTCAGAAGGATTTTGCCTCCATTAGGATATTGAAATTATGTCAATGATGACCCTTTGAAAATTGGTGTCGGTGGGTGGAGATATGCCACTAAGTAGTTTAGCTGGTCAATGTTGAAATACTCATCTTCGAGATGGATGAGAGGGGTATTGTGGATGAGTAACGAGATGAAATGGAAAATATATTTAGCATTTCCTCCTATTGCTTTTCAACAATGTCCTTCTTACTTACCTAGAAAGTGAGTGTTTCAGCATTGACCTTGCTAAACTGTACAGTGTCATATCTCTACCCACCACGCCATTTTTCTAAGAGTCATAATCGGGCATGATTTCAAAATTCAAAGTCCCCAATGGAGGCTTAAACCTTCTGGTGGCTGAAGTTAATGAAGTAGTTATAGAAGTTGATCTTTTGGTTGACGAGACTGTGCTCATGGAGAAGAAAAGGTTATCAATTTTCTTGAGGGTCTTTAGTAAAAAATTTACATTTTATGGCTTTAGGGTAATGGATATGTTTTTACAAGCTCTGCCTTTTCATTCAAGACATTCATTGCACATGAGGAAAGATGCATGGAGCGACTTTGGATAGATGGTGCACACTGTAGAATGGTCACATGGTTTTTTGATATATAATAGAAGAGAATATATGTCAAACTTGAGTCTTAAAAAACTGATAGGGTGCATGGAAGAAAAACCCATAGAGTATGTCTTATGTCCACAAAATTGCCGATATGGATTATGTTCCTTGTCCATGGATCATCTTATGACAAATAAGTGCGTACAATAATTGACATTGACATTAATGACCATAAAATGGAAGATATATTACTTTTCTCAATTGGAGAAGCTGATAATAAGAGTGAAAATTTTATAAAGGAAAAATTGTCCTCAAATATGTAGATAAGAAGCCCGCTCATCAAGAATCTATGATATTCCTGCCTTGACCCCTTTTGACCATCGTATAAAGGTAATCTTAAAAAGTACCCTCATCATCATCAATTTTGAGGCAACTGTAGAGTAAATTCCCATCGGTGATGGTTCTAATCTAGATTTCATCACTGTGGAGTGTATTCCCAACTCTAGAAGGCTTTTGAAGTGTTCAAAAGCCAGATGTCCTTATATGAGGACTTGGCTCTTGCAAGTCCCCTTCAAAGGATTTTTTGTAGTACCTTTCTATTTTATATCTTCTTATGAAGGGCTATGAGTCATCCCACTCCTCGACTTCATGTCTAGATATGCAAATATAAACCTAAAATAAGTCAGATCCAATTTTTATAGTTGGCAATCGGTAGAGGCTTTCAGCATTATGCGGTCGGATTTCGGCATTCAACAATTGGAAGTCTTATACTATGCAACAACCACCTTCTCCACTTATAACTTGTCATCAACAACTAAGTGGGAAAGAGCAGGTAGGAGTTCCTCCTCATCCTTCAACGTGTAGAAAAAAAGTTCTAGCCGAGTCATGTCCATGTGGCATTCTCCTTTTGGGCTACATCAGCTTCCGCATCCCTGGCGGCATCCTCCTCTATCATGGCTCTCTCCTCTTCATGTCTATTTCTAAAGGTTGGGGTTAGTTATGTTCTTCAGAATTGTTTCTATTCTTCCTACTAGTAATCCAGTAGTTTGTATATATTCTTCCTAACTCCTAGTAATCCAATAATTTCTGGTTTTTTGTTGATGAAGAATAGATGATGATTAGAAGAAAAATGAGGGTATTAAGTATAGGGTGAAAAGTGTAGAAGGAATGAGAAGCATATCATTATTATGGAATACGTAGTTTCTGTTACCACTGTAGATTTTCTGGGTAACTAGAAAACTAGGAAACTAGATAAATTGTATGTAATTGCTTAATGTTATGTACCTTTTTGCTAGAGATTTGATATTATGTACTTTTTTAAATAGGCATAGTAGTTATTGGTACTATGTACATGGTTATGAGAATGGTGTATGTGGACGGCTTTTCTTTTTCAAGGCAACCTGGTTGGCCCAATTCGGTTTTGACACGAGTTCACCCAGTTGGATCATTAATGACCCAACCAGGTCATCGAGCTGTTCAAAACACCTAATTTAGCCCGGAAGACGACCCTTATCATGACTTGTGTTATAGGGTAGGCGGGCTTAGATTTTCAACCTTGTTATAATCACACGCCATTAAATCTCGATCCGATGATAAGCAACATGAAAAGTGTACACTAAAATGTGCTATTCAGTGTGTATTTAACTTTTATCAATGTGTTCCCTATGTCTTACATTAATAGCTCTATTCGATAAAAAAAAATAATTTATTAAAATGACCGTAAAATGCAGGGTATTACACAAAATATCACACATTTTGCCATAATACAAAAAATGGCCTTGCTTATGTGGTTATGCTTGCACATGTGTTATAAAATGACAATTATCCCTAACCAAGCATAAAACCCAAAAACTACTATGCTTTCTTATCTTTTCTCGATACCTTGTTTCGATTGGTCTGTACCCATTTCTACCACTGCATTTCCATAATTCCATCCATCGTTGTTGCATCCCCTTATCAACTTCCTCCCCTTGATATTGGCGGTGAGCCTCTCCTTCCGATCCTAACCTCCAATATCCCCTCATCGGAGGGGAAGCCCAAGATAAAACTTTTGATCAACTAGCTCATGATTATTTTGTGCCTAATTTCGGCCCCTCTAACTTTAACTAGTTGGAAGTCTAATCTCCCCCATATTGTAGTACCCCTTACACCTAACCCTCCCAAATGTACATCCCATTTTGACTAGTGAATAGAAAAGCAGAAAAAATAGTCAAGTATTTATCCTTGATCAAATACCCAATATGAGACCCTAGAAATTTTCCTCATTTATTTTCTTTTATAGGAACTCGGATTGCTAAATGAGAAGTTCGTTTCTAAGAATGTATGGAATTTCTGAAAAAAAAAGTTCATGCTAGCAAGCATCGACACATTAGTGCTCATGCTGATGAAAATTTGGGTCACTATTGATAAGCATCGACATGACAATGCTCATGCTGATGGAATTTTGGGCTACTATCGGCTAGCTTCAATACGTCAATGCTTGAGTTGGTAAAGTACGATTTTCACTATTAATAATTATCGACGCATTGGTGAAAACTGTTCATGTAGTGACCTAATTTTTTAGAGAAATATTTTTATATAGTCAAATTATCTTAGCAGACTTGCATAAAATATATCTCATACTAAAATATTCTCACTACATTGAAATCCTCAAGAGAATCTGGCCATTCCATTTCACATGATCTTCAGTTAGATTAATTATCATGTCGAATTCTCTTGAGGCATTCTATGTAGTGAGGATATTTTAGTGCTAGATGTATTTTATGCCAGTCTAGTAAGATAATTTGATTATATAAAAAAATTCCATTGGAAAATCGAGTTGTTACAAAATAGTATTGGAGCTAGGTTTCGATCCTAGGACTTATGGGTTATGGGCCTGTACGTGAAATTTGGACTAAATTATTTTAAATCTTTAAAAAAATCATATCTCCCTCATCCAACCTCTATTTTCACGTTCATTGTACCATGATGACGGGCTCGAAGTTTACTTTATATTAAATAGGTTTCACACTCAAACTTACTATGTTAGGGGAGAAATTAGAAACAAAAAGGTACTAGTGTCAAAATTACTGGTCGTTACACTCTACCCACCTTGAAATAGAACTCCGTCCTCGAAGTTCACCGTGTACTTAATGGGTTATTACAATCCATACCTCTTAAAAATAAACTTTGTCCTCGAAGTTCGCTAAATTTACTATGCTCCAGCTATGCAACTCTGATTTTTTTAAATCATTCATTTTTTCCCTTGAAAATCCATCAATACTCTTTAAATACCTTTGGAAACATTGTCTTGTGCGTATTATATATAAAACTGAGACAATTGATGTGGCCAACATCAACTTGTCCCATTCCACATAATATCTACTTAAGAGCCCAATAGTAAAAATGTAATTAAAAAATCAACTTCTCAGTCATAGTCTAATGAGATTGTAACTAGAATTTTTTTTTTAAATCTTTGAAAAATTGTATCTTCCTCACCCGACCTCTATATTTCAAGTTCTTCATACAACAACGATGAGCTCAAAGTTTATTTTATATTTAAATAGGTTTCACACTCAAACTTACTATGTAAGGGGAGAAATTAGATACATAAGATACTAGGGTCAAAATTATCGGTCATTACAGTTCAGCTTGCCAATGGGCGCGAAATTGTCGAATGGTGGGTTACTTTTGGTTTCTGAAGCAGTTAGCACCAGATTTTCAGTCATGGACAATGACCAAATATATTTTCAAATTAAATGGGCCAACGTAAATGGGCCTAAGGCCCATTTCAGAAACCCTAGGGCCTCGTCCTATAAAAACTCAGTACCATAAAAAAAGAACCAAAACTCATATCTTTTCATTCTTTCTTCCTTCTTTCCCTTTCATATTTTCACACAAAGCTTGTTTTTGGGCAAACCCTAGATCAAAAAATCTCTTCTTTCTTTATTTCTCTTCCAATATTAAACTAGGTCTTTCTTCTTAGGGTTGTGGAGTCTTTAATCTTAGAGGAACTCTATTATTTTTTAATTCATCATTACGTAGGTTAATTATAGTTAAGGTTTTTATGATCTTGTTTAGGTAATTGTTTTGTGAAAAGCATGGGATTTGCCAAGAACCACAGGGTAAGGGATGTTCATCTTCAATCTTCATGGATATGGTGACCTAAACCTTGTTTTTTAGAGTGTTATTTATATGTTGATTAGGAATTTTTAATCATTTTTTAATCAAGACTATGTTTCATATACTTTTATTTTTAATCAAGACTATGTTATATAATTAGTGAATTGCTTAAATATGTGATTGTCTATATTTTGTAATCAAGACTATATTTCATATACTTTTATTTTGATTTTTGACCTTACTCTGAAAGTAGATTATCACGTAAAGATTGTATCCCTAATATTAGAAATATTTTGGAATATTATGTATTTATAGATTTTTTTGGAATATGTGCTATACATTGAGACAATTCTATGTTTCTATGTTTAGATGCGTGTTTAAGAAGGAAAACATATGAGTTTTGGTTCATTCTTTTTTTTGGTGGTTAGATATATGTATTATGAGCACTCTTAAAATTTTCAAGTCGTTTTGACACCATAAGTGGATGGCATGGTCATAAATTGCAAAAATGGATAGTTTTGGTAGAATTGCACAATCTCATTAATTAAATTACGAAAATTATTTTTTGTACTTAATTTTATCTGACATATTTTATATTATATTTAAGAATATAATGTAAGTTTCTCTAACTTTTCACATTGATTGGAGTGCATTTACTATTTTTTTCTTAAAATGTACAAGTTAAATGTTGATGATTGTGTCAAATTGGGATTTTTAGCATTTGATCTTCATTAAAGATATGCATATGACATATTAGGGAATGCTTTTAATATGTGCATTTTAGGTAGGGTGGGAAAAATGGGATAAAGTGTAACGTGTAAGCAAGGCAATCCAAACTAAATGTTTGGGGTATTGTGACTAAAGACGCTCAAGATCCCCCATAAAAAAGGTTGAGGCACGAGGTCCATAACTCTATTGGAGAGGGTGAGACGATAACTACAATTCAATATAGAGAAACTTAGAGCTCAGGATCCCCAACAGGTAGGTTGAGGTGTGTGGCCAAAATACGACCTGTGGGAGAGTTTGAGAGTACTAAACGCAAATTTTTGATTTTTTTTTAAATTTACTTTTGGGACCATATTGAGTTTTAGGGCCCAATAACTATTTTATTAAATTTGAATCATTTTGAATTTGTCGTTGGAAGGAGCTTTGAAGTATTTGTTAGGGCTCTAAAAGATGAACATATCAAGCCCAAGAACACATAAATTAGAAACTTGGATTGTCAGCTACACCTCGAAAAGCAAGTTATGGGCAGGCCCCACTTTAAATTTGCGAGATAAGATACCCATTGCATTGTCTTGTTTTGAAGGGTTTATTGATATGATCACAATAGTACTAAGAATACACAAATCCAAGTTCGGGGTACAAAGTTACGCCTAATTAAAAATTTAAAATTTTTAACCTGAATCTAGTCATTCAAAGAGCAAACTTAACTAATTCAAGGGCACTCTACGCTGTGGAAGGGTCATTTTTCAAGTTAAAAAGGTCATTTCATGCATCTTTCCTCCTATGCAATGAAGGTCTCAAATAAAAAAGCAGAGCTTGTAAAATCATATACATTGCCTTAAAGCCATGAAATGACAATTTATTTACTAAAAACCCACAAGAAAAATGATCACATTTTCTTCTCCACAGCATGGTCTCGTCAGCCATTATATCAACTTCTACAACTATTTCATCAACTTTGGCCTTCAGAAGGATTTTGAAATCATGTCGATGATGACCCTTTGAAAATTGGCGTCGGTGGGTGGAGATATGCCACTAAGTAGTTTAGCAAGGTCAATGTTGAAATACTCATCTTCTAGATGGATGAGAGGGGCATTGTGGATGAGTAACGAGATGAAATGGAAAATATATTTAGCATTTCCTCCTATTGCTTTTCAACAATGTCCTTACTTAGCTAGAAAGTGAGTGTTTCAGCATTGACCTTGCTAAACTGTACAGTGTCATATCTCTACCCACCACGCCATTTTTCTAAGAGTCATAATCGGGCATGATTTCAAAATTCAAAGTCCCCAATGGAGGCTTAAACCTTCTGGTGGCTGAAGTTAATGAAATAGTTATAGAAGTTGATCTTTTGGTTGACGAGACTGTGCTCATGGAGAAGAAAAGGTTATCAATTTTCTTGAGGGTCTTTAGTAAATAATTTACATTTTATGGCTTTAGGGTAATGGATATGTTTTTACAAGCTCTACCTTTTCATTCAAAACATTCATTGCACATGAGGAAAGATGCATGGAGCGACTTTGGATAGATGGTGCACACTGTAGAATGGTCACATGGTTTTTTGATATATAATAGAAGAGAATATATGTCAAATTTGAGTCTTAAAAAATTGATAGGGTGAATGGAAGAAAAACAAAACAGTATGTCTTACGTCCACTGAATTGCCGATATGGATTATGTTCCTTGTCCATGGATCATCTTATGACAAAGAAGTGTGTACAATGATTGGCATTGACATTAATGACCTTAAAATGGTGGATATATTACTTTTCTCAATCAGAGAAGCTGATAATAATAGTGAAATTTTTATAAAGGAAAAATTGTGCTCAAATATGTAGACACGAAGTTCACTCATCAAGAATCTATGATATTCCTGCCTTGACCCCTTTTGACCATCGTATAGAGGTAATCTTAAAAA
Organism: Saururus chinensis; assembly: GCA_035235625.1. Lineage (NCBI taxonomy): Eukaryota > Viridiplantae > Streptophyta > Magnoliopsida > Piperales > Saururaceae > Saururus > Saururus chinensis. The sequence continues at coordinate 2,507,327 of CP141147.1, forward strand.
GTACCCTTATCATCATCAATTTTGAGGCAACTATGGAGTGAATTCCCATCAGTGACAGTTCTAATCTAAATTTCATCATTGTTGTAACATCCCTGATTTTTCTGCAGTTTTCTGCTCGTATTTTCGATGAAGAAATTTGACACTTCGGTGTATCCGTATTTGTAATATTCGTGACTGTGAGAATCGAGAGTAGCATTTAGTCATAGGTCATAGGCCTCGATGCATCCTAGAATTTTTTTGGCGTGAAAATCGGACGAGACACGTGAGAACAGAAACAAGAAAAAAGAAAGAGAAATTAAGAAAAAGAAAAAAAATATAAAACAACACTAGTCCACTATTCCCTTCCTTCTATGAAGCCGGAGGCAGCGCCACCACTGGCCGCTAGTTTCTATTCGCCCGACCATGGCCTAGCGCCACTGCCGCCATCACACCGGCCTAGCCTTGCAGGCCATTGCCGCCTCATCCTCCCTCTTTCCCGTTTTGGCCCGGTGACCCTCCTTTTCGAAATCGTGCATCCCGATCCGGCACCGCCGCTGACTGCATGGCATCCAAACCGCCACCACAGTTCCGCCCTAGCCAGAGCGACCTTCGGCCACCGGCATCCCGGACTCCCCGCCCCCGCTTCGCCGCCGTGAGGTAAAAACTATTTTGCCTCCGTTTTTTTGGTTTTCTGTTCATTACGACCTGCAGCTGTGCCGCTGGTGGCCGGCTGCCACTACCGGGCATCTAGCTCTCTTCCGGCCCGGCGATCACAAGGTCACCACCCCGTGGCCCATACCGTGACCCCTCCTCCTAGTTTTCGTTCCGGACAGAACAATTTTCCCATTTTTGTTTTGTTTCTGTTCTCTGTGTGATGCGGCCGCCGATGGCCTGCCACCATTGACCGGCCTTTGGCCTTTCCCCAGTCCGGTGATGGCAAGGCTGCCGCCCCGGCCGCCACCCTAGCCACCGCCTCCCTCAACCTCCTCTGTCCGATGCTGATCCAGAAGGAATTTTCCCTCGTCCGTAGATTTTTGTCATTACTTTTCACTGCAGGCCACCACCCACTATTCGGCCTCCTATTTGCCACCTTGGGCAGATGACGGCAAGGTGCCGAGGTCTAGCCTCTTGCATCGACTAGTCCCGACTCGTTCAATTGGCTGACCCGCATTAGAGCAAAGTTGCACTTTTTTGCGGGCCGCATCCATCTTCCGCAATCGGATGTCGGACAATATTGGGCCAATGTCCACTTGACTTGCCGCTATCTAGCGACTGCCGGGTCCCGTCTTCTCCCAAGTCTAGCCCTGGTCTCGTCTGGCCATTCGCGGCCCAACGATGCATTTTTTTCACCCCAACTCGACACACTGTTGCCCTGGCTAAATCAGGTATCTTCAATTCTCTACTTGGCTGTTCTGCCGCAGACAGCTGTGGAAACCAGCTTGACCCAATAACAGCAAGGGGCCGCCACTCCCGGTCTCCTCTACATGTCTTCTGCACACACCAGACGCCCCTAAACTTTGGGGTACGTCTCCAACTGCCGCTAATGGGCCCCACTCCAACCCAAGTCAAAGTGTCCACCTTTTTATTGCGCGGACTTGGGCCACATGTCCAACTGGTGTGGTCTCTACCCCAGCCCAATGACGGCAAGGGTCAGCACTCTTGGCCCGATTCCACCTATGCACCCCCACTTTTGTTATGCATGATCCAAAACCTACGGGAAAGAGTTCCCAAATTCTGATTCTTCCAAGGGGAAGTAAAATTGTCACCCATTAGACTTTGTCCATCGAAGGCTCAACCGATATCGTGCCCATATCCTCCATCATAAGTCGTGCTTGATGCACGACCATCCATACGATGATTTGGTTATGAGTAACATTTAGAAATGAAGCCGCCTTTGTCGGCCACCTATGCTGGGCCTTAGTGCCTCAATGTGTGTTTATGGAACGACACTACCACTAGGCAATATGGCCGCTAAAGCCCTCCTATGTCTGTGAGTACGCAACCAAGCCCTCCGCTATGTTGTGAGGCTTCGACGATGCGGAATTATCACCGCTGGATGTAGTTTGCGGTCTATTTTAACGTTTGTGGCCAACAAGTATTTTAAATTGTTGGCCGACCTCCAATTAGTCACCTCCTATTCTGTGGTCGCTTTTGCCATCCCTAGTGGCACGACCTTGTGTCTAGCCGCCCTAGTGCGCCCAGTCTTATGCTTTGAGTGAAATTAATCTAACCTTATCGAGATTAATTTCAGCATCTCTGAAAATCCTCGGGACCACAATGATTCTCTCAGTGTGATGCTTTTGGCCGCTTATTCCGCCATCGACGGGACCACCGTCATTTGCTCGCAATCAAACTCCTATGGATTACGAGGTAGGAGACCTTGAACTCGTAATTTCATTATAGCATGCTTTGATTGTGTAGTAGCATGCTAGGAGTTTATAATTTAATATTTTGCATGATTATGTTGATTATATAAGCATGTGGTATGTATGTGAATTGTGCATATGTTAGTGAAGACTAAGGGTACGTAGTAAGTTGCTATGATTGTATGTTGGGCGAGGAAAGACATAAGATTGAAAGGTGAATGTTGGATTTGATGAGATTGGAGAATTGGTTCAGTTTGAGTCAAATGGCACGTTGGAGCGACGAGTAGGAGACGTGGGGGATGCAAGGAATTGAAGACTTAAAATTCGGAGCGCCTTTGGGGGATTGTGAGTTAGTAAGAGATAATGACATAATTGTACATGCATAATGTACGTAATATGAATTGTAACGAAAGAATAATGAGTAAGGAGTAATGGTTTGATGACGGGACTTGGATCTAAAGGGTTTCATTTGAGGAGTTCGAGTAAGATGATTTGATTTTAAGGCGGATGGTGTAAGATGTAAGGTCGTAAGTATTTGATGGTAAGAGTGTGAGTATGGAATTCAAGTTTGACAAGTAAGACTATGCTGAGATTCGTAAGATGGTAAGTGTAAAGGTGGGGGATGAGCTAAGTAAAGAATGTTACTTTTGTGGTTTAGAGCTTTAGAATGGGCTAAGATCTAGCTTTATTAGCTAAAGATTGTAAGACAGAAGTAGTTCCGAACATAATTGTACATGCATAAGTTACCTAATATGAACTTCAATGGTTAAGTCACACTATTTTGATAATGATGTGAGTTTGAGACTGAGGGTTTTGTCGGATTAAGTTCCATTTTGTGCCAGTCGATAAGTAATCGACTGAGCATCCTTCCTAGTCTAGCCATGGTGTTAACCTGCTGGATTTAGTCTTGGTGTCATATTTTGGCCCAGAAGTTTGATGCTCTGTTGAGAGAGCTGTAAGTTTCCACCCTTTGTGAGCACTGTATGTATTTCGGCCTACTGATGACACTGTATGTTCCGCCCAAGAGTGGCACCGTATGTTTTCCTCCCATAGTTGGCACTGTACGGCCCTAGAGAGTGGGCATTTGCACACTCAGGTAAGTAGTATCATGGATCTACTATTACCTGTTTGATATTCTGCCCCATGAGATTAGGTGTGCCTTGCCTTCGAAAAAGTCCATGACGTCTAGTTGCTCACCGAAGGTTAAGGTGACGCCCCAGTGGCATTCTCTTCCTTTCCGATGTTGGAGCTTGTTAATTGTAATGAGCTTTAGTTGTTGATAGTATGTATACAATAGTAAGAGTAAGTTGTATGTTTTAGATTTTGAGTAAATTATACGTGTAAGATCCAGAGTAAGTATAAGTGTGAGCTTCTAAGGAAGATGCAAGAGTACGTTTATGCGTAAAAGTAAGATTGTACGAATAAGGTCGTACAAATGAGTTCGTATGAATAAGGTCGTATGAGTATGTGTATGTTGTAAGTGTAAGTGTAATATTGTACTAGTAAGTTAGTAAGACTCTAATTCAGAGTGTAAATGTAAGTGTTAGAGTGTAACGTTCGGGAATTTTCAAAATTCCCGAAGTCGACTACGTGGAAATTAGGGTGTTGGACCCCTTGACCTTCTCATTGGAATAACTTGATCAAAGGTTGGAATTGGTGGGTGAACCTACATGGTTGGAAAGTAGGCAGAAAGAGCTTCGAAATGCCACCAAGAACGCGTAAATCGGAGTTCGGATGAAGGAGATACGATTGTTCAAAGTTGAACAATATCGTATAGGGCCCATTCTAAATGTGCAATTGGACCGTTTAAGTCGTTTTGTGGGCCCGATTAATTACAGTTCCGAAATTATAATTTAAGGGCCAAATTAAGTGGCCTAATTCATAGAGTTTTGGCCCAATTTCTCATAAGATTAGAAAGCCTAATCCTATGCATATAAAAATAAATAATTAGGGCGTTTTGAGGGAGAGTTTTTGGATGGCGAAGGAAAGAAGGGAATTTTCTGGCAAAATTCCTACAAAGCGTTGGCGACGGTGGATCGACAATAAACCGACAGTTGAGGTAGGATGCAAGTCAAACTTAATAAGGGTTTTTGTTGATTAAATTTAAATGCGTGTTTTCTGCAATTACTATTTCGGTAGTTTTAATTAACCATTACGATTGCAATGACTGTTATGTAGAACAGAATAGTGAATTTAAATCTGCTGGCCGGTTCTTTCTGGGCGGAAGCCGGCCATCACCGGCCGGACTCAGGGCCAACTAGTCCCGGCCCTGCGTCCAGCCAAGGCGGCGATTACAACTGCTGGCAGAAACTGTTGTGAGAGAGATGTGAAAGGCAAAGTCTTTCGGGCACCCGGCAGAGGAGAATTAGCCACCCACCGCCGGTGGGGCCAGTGCCATTGGAATCGCCTCACGCTGGCGATTCACCCCGGGCTGGCCCTGCTACTGGTGTTATGCCAGTGGCGGCTGGTAGACGCGGCCATGTAGAGGGATCCAAATTCGGATCTGGGTGTCGCCGGGCAGAGCATAGGAATATGGGCTTCCGCCTCAGCAGCCCTGGTGTGGGCGACTCCGCCGGTACCGGAAAGCCAGACTAGCGGCGGTGGACACACAGTCCAGCCCGATTTCGGGCCGAACCGCTGACCCGGCTCAAGTTGGTTTTTTTAAAAAAAAAAAGAAGGAAAGGGGGTTTTGAACCGGGTCCGGTTCAGGGGGTAAAATGTTAAAAATATTTTAGAAAAATACTCAAGGACCCCAAGAAATGTGGGAGTATTCTAACCAAGTTTTGGCTTGGGGAAAAATCCCAGAGGTTGTAAAATGACCCTTTTCTACCCCTATTAGTTAATTATCGTATAATATTAACTTACCCGAGTTTGAGGCTCCAGTTCAGGGGCCTATGAGTTGATATAAAAATTGGAAAAATTCTCAATGAGAGTTTAATGGGTAGTATAATTATAAAACAAACCTTTTGGTGAGGAAAAATCCCAGTGAATAGGTAATTGACCATTTTGCCCCTATAGTTAATCATAAACCGTTAAGACAACTTGGGTCAGTTCAAGGGGTTCACGACCCCGTAACATGCCAAGAAAATTACACAGAGTCCATGAAGTCTAGTAGTACCCTTGAGCTGAATTTTGGACCCATTAGATATCATTAAGGCCTTAAAAAATGATAAAAATACCCCTTTGAGTGGATCCGCCCACATTCGTGTAAATGGAAGTGCGGGTTAGTTTGATAGTGGTGCCTCCTAAGAGGATTATGAGTTAAAATAATTAAAAGGGTAGTGAGATGACCAAATGACCGAAGTGAGGGTAGCATACCCCAAGTGGTGGAATTATTCTAATGCCCTTAGGGGGGTAGTATGTTCTGTTTTCGCTAAAATGGATAACCTAGCAACCAAGCATTAGGGTGCCCTAGAATGACGTTAAATGGGTTCAAAAGGAAGGGGTGTGACCAGTAAGTGACACGAAGACCTTGTCAGGTCATAGTGTCACGAGAAACAAGGGGAATGACCCTAATTCTTAAGGTTTAGGACAACGGATTACACGTGTTTGCAACTGAGTACATCAATCAACTGAGTGTTATATATGTAACTCGCGAGAGGCGGTAGAGTTGCTTACACTCTCGGGCTTGAACAAGTTGAGCCCTAGCCCTACAAATGAGTGCAATGGGCCTTTATTCATTATTTATGCACTAGTGTGAATGCATGTTATTTATGTTGATTATGCTGATACATGCTTTTATTATTATTACTTTAATTTATATCGGTAACTTAAGATTAATGAAGATTAATCAAGAGACATGGGTGCCGGTGGAGTAGGGAGAATAACATCTAATCAAGATATATACTAAAATACCCTCTTTAGGGTTGAGACCAGTTCATGGAGTGAACGGGGCCCTAACATAGAATTTTACCTTGGTTAATGAACCGAGGGTGGTTACGAGATATTTTCTAATTCATAGCTCAGCGGATGAGCTATTTATTGGGGCCGATTCACAAGATGAAGAGGACCCAAATGGTTGAGTGGATACTTGACTGGATGGAAATAATCTAGTCTAAGTTTCAAATGTTTGGGGAAGTCAATGGTCATAAGGACCTGAGGCTTCTATGGATTCACTAGTAATGTCTTATAAGACATTTTCTCCTAGAGTTGGGATGGTGGAGATTGCAATATGCTTCTTCATCGCCATGACAGTTTGGGTATTGACCAGAGGGTCTTTACTGCGGGTCTCCCGCATGTCTTCCCAGGACTATTTAGTACATACGAAAAGCGGAGTTACATGAGCATCATGGAAGGCTTGTGTTTCTTGTCAATCTGTGTCCATGAGCACAGTTGGGATCCTCTTCTCCAGATTCGTGGCAGGCTATTGAGAGCCCTGGGGATTTGGGTCAAGCTGTTGTTAAGCAGTCTACTCCAAGGTTAGAGTCCTTTGTTTGGATATTTCTTGAGGGGCGAGTTATCTCTGAGTTACAGATTTAATAGTATTAATTATTGAACAAGAGTTGTGAGATAATTAATAACATTGTTTATTATTGCATGTTAATTAGGCAAGTGGAACGATTAAAGGACTTACTAAAATGTAGGTTGGAAATACTTAAGCATTGCATGTGTGATGTTATGCTTCTTAGGATAGAGTAGTTTCTAGGCAGAACTACGTCTCGATCCGATCTTGTTGGAAACATTGGAGATGTTGTGTGATGAGTACGTAGGCAACTAACATTGGGTAATGTTGGCCCGATTCAAAAAATATTAATAAAACCTTTTGTCCTTTGGAAGCTCTTCTCCTAAAGGCGGGGAGGTTCCATTGTTATTGTGGTTGTTATTTGGTTTGCTTGGTTGCAGATTCTCCAGGCGATGACAAGTGAGTCAAAGGCAGGCGAGCACAAGAGGTTTCTTCGTTTCTGCAACTCTAGTACGTAAGCGTGCCTTTAGCGTGAGAGTCAACTTGTTATTTATTTTCAGACAGATAACGAACTTGTACTTAGATGAATGAGTTGTTCTTTATGAATTTTTAGACGCATAATAATATTATACAATTTAATATTCGTATTTGTGAACCCCAATTATCATGACCAGGATATTTAATCAATTGGTTTGTTTTGTGTTTAAAGAAAAAAAAAATTTCGCTACTTACTGTTCGTGCTATTTAAAAATGCTTTTGAAAATTTAGGTCGTGACATAGAGTATGCTACAAGAGTAAGTGTAAGTTCAGCCAATATGATCGATTGTGTGTTACACTTTATTTATGTTTCATATTTTCTTGCTTCATATATGGTTGCATGGATGCATCTATGTATGAATTTACAAAGTTCATTTATTTATTTCCCCTACTGGGTATTTTCCTACTGAGTATGAAAATACTCACCCTATTTTTTTATCCCCTTCGTTTGGAGGCTTTTGCAGGTCGATCAATAACTGTTTGGAGTGGACTATTCTTCCTCGACCTGGAGTGTAGTAAAATCATTGTGAGGCTTCGTGGATTTTAGTGCCACGATTTCATGTATTATTTAAGGTGACAGAAATGTATTATTTATTGGACTTGTGTATGTATGTACGATTCATTTTCAGATTGTGAAAGAACTTGTACTCAGAGATGCCTGGGAGGTTTTTGTTTTTAAAACTCATGGCCATGGTAGGTTTTATTCGCATGCTTATGTTTTAGGTCACGCCTGAGAATGTGGGTTTACTTTAAGATGATTTAATTTTACTAAGGTTGTTTTCACACGTTTTGAATTTTGTTATTTAATTTGATTTACATCCGTGTCTTAAAAAGAAATTTTAGTAAAACTTTAAAGTAAATATGTTGAAAAACCTTGGGCATGACAATTGTGGAGTGTCTTCCCAACTCTAGATGGCTTTTGAAGTGATCTTTCAAAAGTCAGATGTCCTTATACGTGGACTTGGCTCTTGCAAGCCCCCCTCCAAGGAGTTTTTGTAGTTCATGTCTGTTTTATATCTTCTTATGAAGGGCTATGAGTCATCCCATTGAAGTTGGAATGATTGTTGCACAGTATAAGACTTCCAATTATGGAATGCCGAAAGCTGACCGCAGAATGATGAAAGTTGCTACCGATTGCCAACTATAAAAATTGAATCTCACTAATTTTATGTTGATATTTGTAGGTACATACATGAACCACACACACACACACAAAATCCCACACATTTAAATTTTAGCATACTTCTATGGTAAAATCATATCATATTCATCTATAACTTCAATGTCCTAATGGCATACAAAGAACCACACCCCAAAAATTACTAAATATGAGTAAAAACCTTAACTTATAAGACATTTCATTCTCACTCCATCATGTCCTTCCCCTTATTATTATTTTTTCTCATTCTTTGTCCTTACTACTACTAAAAACTTGGCCAACTAAGTTTTAGTCGAGGAATTTTTCAACTTGAAATAATTCTTCCACAAAAATTCATCGTGAATGCTGCAAAATAGCAATTTCATCAATTAAGCTTATCAAACCCTATAAAATAGAATTAAACTTTGATAAGCTAATATTAATATAAAATTAACCCTAAAATGCATAAAAGTAGGGTATATACATAGTTATATTATGAACATATCAGGAGCCCTCAAACAGCTTCAGGGGTATCAATAAATAGTTTTTTAATGAACAACGAATCTCGCCGAGGAGTCACTACTAGTCACCTCCCGTCGATGACTTCCGTTAGCCACCGATGAATCCCAGTACACTGGAATGGTGCTGCATTGTTCCAGTGTTTATTTATTATATTATGTTGGGTAGTGGGAAAACTAAGAGCAGTTTTGTCCATAAATAAGTAATATGGTATTTGTATTTAAAATTCATAGAATATGAAATATTGTATTCTTCGGCTAAGAAATATGGAAAAATCTCTTATTAAAACCACAATGTTAAATGGAAAGCTCACACAAACCATTTAGCATTAGTAGAAGACTACCTTTTCCGTGGAGGACCTCAAACTCTAATCCCGTTGGTAACATTTGAAATTGCTATAACATGAACAATGACAATAGAAATGTGGGCTCTAGAGCCACTATAATATTATTTAAGTACTAGAGTCATCCTCAAATGGTAGGACCTAGAATTGACAAATACTTGATCTAGAATGCCCCTTGGGGGAGAAATAGTACCACTGCCAAACATGGCAGTTAACACAAACCACATTGAGGCAAGGGAGTACACACCCACCACAACAAAAATAATGGCCCTGACTCCCTTGGAGCTTTACCCATCAACTCAGTGAGCAGATGGGGCATCTCCACGGGAGAGGAAGAGAACAGAGATTGATCGTTTATAATTAAACCATTTGCAAGTGTACAAGGTAATTGTACTAGGATGAGTATTTAAGGGTTATCGAACCTCAGGGACGGATGAATAATTACTAAATATAAAGAAGAATTTGCTGGTTTAAAACTAAAACAACTTAAACTTAAATTAAGTAAAGGAAAAGAAATCAACTAATTTAAAGGTAAGAGATTAATATGATGGAATTTACTTAGGAAATCGAATCCACTATAGAACCATAACAATTCCTTAACTTTTAATCTAAATCTAGTGTGAATATGAACAAGTATTCTCAGCTACAAGCTAGAATTACTTTAGAAAGAATCATTAATTAATTTTCATGGCATGAACTATCTTCAACAATAGCACGAATCATCTACACTAAATAGCTATAGGCATGACCCGTCTAATCTTAGTATAACTCATCCAAGTCCTTAATTATCTGAACATTAAAACTATTGTATGACCATCTCATCTAAATCACAGAAATTAGAATTGATGCAAATATCAAAACCACATCAATCTATCATCTACAAGACAATAAATCAACATAGATTTGAATAAACATTAAAAAGCTCTTCCATTAAAAAGGAAATCCTTATCATACAATTGTCATAATTCACAACTGAGATCTAAATTAAAAAGAAAAGAAACTGAAACTTATCTATAGCTTCATCAACTCCTAAGTAAAAGAAAGGTTTAGCCTTCCATGGTAGAAGAAAGTAATTGAATCATTATTGAAAGCTTTGGCTTCTTCTCCATCTTCTTCTTCCTTCTTCTCTTCAAAAAATTTACTTGTTCACCCTTAATTTCATGTCAAATAAGTCTTTATATAGGCATTAGATCCGTAAGAAAGAGTTGTATATGAAAAGGACTCAAAATTGGGTGAAATAAGGAATCTGCGCGTTATGCCGATCGATCGCCTGCAAGCCCGTTCGAACGCTTGAACTGAATTTTCTTCAAAATCCGTGTAACCCATCAATCGGTAAGTGACCCCGTTCGATCGCCAATGAAGAATCTGCAAAATAAGCCAATTTAATTCAAAACACCATGGAAGCTTTTTCTAACCTAATTAAATTTAATATCTAATAATTTAACCTATATTAACACTTAAATGAGACTAGATAGTAAAATAATTAAGGGTAAAATAACGCATAAATTATACTTATCAGAGACTACTATTCTAGGCAAGCAATTCAATCTTTTTGCAAATGTGTGGGTGCTAAAACAACAAACAGACACTACCAAAAGCAAAAAAAAAATAAATAAATAAATTTAAACGTACATAACTTGTTGGCAAGGCAAGAAGAGAGTGGAGTTTATGACAAGGAGGCAAAAGGAGGGGGATGAAAAGAACTCCAGGTATGGAGAGGCCAACAGTAGATGGAGAGTGATGGGGCATATGGAGATGGAGCAAGGTGGCTCTGGGACAAGGGGGTCGATGAAGGTGAAGCAAGGCAGATTCAAGAAATTGATGGATAGGGAGCAAGGCAAAGCAGAGTGGACTTGGGTGGGGTGAGGTGGAGCGAAGGTGCAAAGTTGGCCCCTTTGGCTTGGAGAGGTAGAGAAGGGAAGTGCTTTGGGAGGAGAAAGAAAGGGGGTTGTGTCATGACCACAATAGCCAGATAGCTAGGTCGGGTTATGACATGGCAACTCGTATTATATAGATGTGGATGTATTATCACATTTATCCTATTTTCCCAACTTTTGCAATAAATTGCACTTCTATTGATTTTCAACAAGGATCACTCTTCATTCCTAAGTCAATGTAGTTTGTCTCGAAGAAATTTCATTTGAATTCATGTTATAACAGCCCATACCAACACACGAGCCCTATGCCTAGATCATGACCTACTTTCGGCAAGCAAGGGGTGACACGCGGTAGTAATCCCTCATTCTGATATTAATTGCTTGGGTTAAAAAACCCAAATGAATTAATTTGAGTTCATTCAATCAAATATTTAATATGGGATGGAGGAGTAATTCACTTCATCCAATCTGTTGGCCATTTAGCCTCCATTGATATCAAAATGATTCAAACAATATAAATATCATAACTAAATGGAGGCAGTTTCCTTCCTTTTAGCATGTCGCATGTGACATTACATCAATGCACGATAGTCAAATATTAAAATAATTCTAACAATTTATAAATATCATGTAATTAAGTTGAGGAAATTTCCTTCAATTTAGTATGTCAGATCGATTAAGAGATTATCTTATTGATAATGACATTGTATGGGATGATCCGTGAAATATTGGGTGAGTTTCACCTTAGCATTGTAATTGAAGTATTGTTATGTGTGGCTTTGAGGGGCTTTAGGACTCTCTCACAGTGAGGCAGCAGACCACTTGAATTTGATATTTATAACATAAATGTTTTCTTGATCTTCGTGACCAAAACCCTATGACGGGTCGACATACGCAGTTGTACATAGATGACGAGCTGCCTTCTAGATACTTATGTTTGGTAGCCTTACCGCCGGTCTGGCAAAACACGCCTATTTGTAAATGTGGGCCAGTTTGATACTGCCCCTTAATATTTCTAACTAAATGTCTAATAGTAAAGACATAATACTCCCTCCGCCCCTCATAATTGTTCCACTTGGTTTTTAGTTCATTTTAAAAAAAACGAAATGGAGTTATTATCGTGGGCAGAGGGAGAATTTCTAATTTCAATGCTAAATGTCTCTAGGATTCAAACGAAGTAAAACTGTAGTAAACAAACAAACGGAGCAGCAGCTCCCTGCCTCTGCTAATTGTTGGCATTTAAAAAACTTTTTCATGAAATAATATTTGCACGTTAGTTTCTTAATTTGAATTAGATCATGAATCTCTCGTGTTTGTGGACCTAAGAAGTTTTTCCAAATTGCAACCAAACAATAATATTCACTTTAACCTGTGTAGTAAGTTATTATTGAAAAATGAACGCCTTGTTTCTTACTCACGAGAGTGGGGGAGACCGGCAAATATTTGTAGTGCTTCAAGTGAGAAGATCAATCGGTGTGTGCTGAAACTGAATATGGCTTCCAGCATTCTAACTCTCAACACCTCATGCACCTCTCCAGTTCCCCTCAATCGCGTTTCTATCATGAAATGGAGTGCAATCAAACAGATAAAATGCTTGCAGAAAACAAGCGACCCAGAGCTTATAATTACGAGGAAATCAGCTGATTATCTGCCTTCCATTTGAAACCATGGTTTCATACAGTCCATGAAAAGTGCTTATGAGGTTCTTGTTAATTGCAACTTCTTATATCTCATTTCCTTACTACGTAGTTAGTACTCATAGAATTGCTACACTGTAAAGCAGGACGTAGCCACTGTGGAACAAAGGATTGAGACACTTAAGGATTATACAAGAGGCTTATTAGAGGAGGAAGTAGATCCGATTGTCGGGCTTGAGCTGATTGACACCCTTGAGCGCCTCGGAGTAGGCTATCTCTTTGGGGTTGATATCAAACGGGCTCTTGAAGGTTTTGTGCTTGACTCAAGTAGTGAGGGGGACCTCCACTGCACAGCACTGTATTTTAGGCTCCTCCGGCAAAATGGTCACATGATCTTACAGGGTAAAGGTTTTTTTTTTTTGTTTTCATTTTCTTTTCTGAAGTTTTGCATTTCATTTTTTCTTTTTATTTCTGTTTGTGTGATATGATGCTTTGTGCACTTATCACGAACAGATGTCTTCAGCCGCTTCATGGACGAGAATGGTAGATTCAGGGAAGATTTGTGTGAGGACACAGAGGGGATGCTGAGTTTGTATGAAGCCTCATTTCTGGCATTGGAAGGTGAAAGTGTTATGGATGAAGCTAGAGCCTTCACTGCCACACAACTCAATCAATATCTTAGCAAAGTTTCCGTCTCCTGGCTACATCAACGTGTGGAGCATGCCCTAGCAATTCCCTTCCACTGGACGCCCCCAAGACGGGAGGTAAGGTGGTTCATAGATCAATCAATATCTTAGCAAAGTCTCCATCTCCTACGTCAACGTGTGGAGCATGCCCTAGCAATTCCCTTCCACTGGACGCCCCCAAGACTGGAGGCAAGGTGGTTCATAGATGCATATGGAAGATATGAGAAGGACCCCTTCTTACTTGAACTGGCCAGTTTGGATTACAATATATGTTTAGCTGCCGCTCAAGACAACTTGAAATCATTGTCAAGGTATTGTCATCATACAATATGATTGAGTACTTGCATGAGACAAGGTCATGTAATGTCTCTAGGTTATTATTGCCATTCAGGTGCATATTTACATCATCTTTTTTTGTATCCTAGAATTCTTATATTTTGAGTGTAACATCCTCTTTTAAGCCTCAGCCTGCTCATCATACCTCATAGATACAACCTTTAGCATGTCTCTAACGGTCTTATACTTTTAAATAGCCTCTTAATTTTAAGCTCCATAAAAAAAAGAATAGTGGACCTAGCCTTGTTATCATCATTCTTCAGTTTATTATAGGTCTTCTTCTATGCTGCTAAACTATTCTGTGGACATGGCTCAATGACTTGTTTTATAATATGAGCAAGTCAGAGAGTGTGAAGATATGATATATCCTCCTCTTCTATACCAAATAATATCATAATTAAGTGTCTCTGTCTTTCTTAGTTCAGAGGTGACCATCGTCGAATCCATTTTATATCTACAAAAATACGACAAAGATACAGGATTAAGACTACGTTATGACCAATAGCTTCTTAGTTAACTTACCTTAAATCCCCCTTAAGGTAAGTTAACCTAATTATATAATTACTTATGTTTATAGCTTAGACAATCCCTTAAATACACCTAATCAGCACTAATTAACAAACAAACACCTATTAGGGTTGCTGGAATTATTATTTTTCTGTCCAAAAAAATATTAGTGTGAAATTATAAAAATAGCCCTAGGGCTAATTCGGTCTTTTCATCCTTAAAAATACACTAAATTAAATCACTCAATAATCATTCAATCAACATATAAGACAATGATTGATATTCTGGACAGCAAACATTAAGCCACACACGCTGCACTTGTGAATTGACCAAAATGCCCGCTGAGCTAAATCAGTCAATTTACACTATATTCTAATCCACCTAATGAATTAAATTAACACAAACTAATTAATTAAATCTATTGGACCAGACAGTATGTGTGTGAGCAAAGGGTGATCAGAAAATTTTGTTAGGGCAAAAAATTCACACCGGTGAATTTACTATTTCGCCTCTACACATGCCAAATGCACAAATTTCAATAAATTGATTAATCACAAAAATTTCAGCAATCAAACATACAGATTAGTCACAAATACACTCAATTTTAATTCAATAGCAAAAGCCCTATCAAAAGATCATGTATATTAATCAAATTAGTTTGCCCCTTTTATGCGTCAAAACCCTAAATTAGATAAAAAGATCCGACCTTTATACAAATTAGTGACTTATTTCCCCAACCTAAGCTTCGATACCACTGTAGAGTGGTTGATCAGCGGAAGTGTGGTTGTTCTTTAGTCAAGGGAGAGGCATAAAGCATAAAAATTTTGTCTATTTATCGATTAACAACACAAGAAGTAAAAAGATGCAATTATATAAGCAATAAAGCATGTAATCAAGGGCATGCTAATAATCAAAACGAAATTTATGAACAAATATGGACTGACCATGGGCTGATCAGCCCCTGGACATGCTCTTGCCTTCACACCAGCGTCTGATCAC
The DNA here is from genome assembly GCA_035235625.1 of Saururus chinensis. NCBI lineage: Eukaryota > Viridiplantae > Streptophyta > Magnoliopsida > Piperales > Saururaceae > Saururus > Saururus chinensis. Next base: position 2,522,653 of record CP141147.1, read on the forward strand.
AATTGATTAAGCAAAGAAAGGGGTTTTACCTCTTTATGTGTAGATCCTTCTTGAACCCTCTTCTTAGATGAAAATCACATTAAGGAGGCGAGCCAACACTTGTTCTTGAAGCCACCAATCAGTGAGTAAGGCAGTCCTCCTCTTACACCACGCACCAAGAGAAGGAAGAGGGAGATGAGAGGGGCGGCCAACAAAGATCTCTCAAAGACCAAGAGAGAAGAGGCCGAACCAAAGGGAGAGAGGGGGGCGGATTGGGAGAGAGGAGAGGGGGACGGCTCACCACTTCAAGCTTCTCCTCTCCTTCTTCATTCCCTTTTATACCCTTTCTAATCACCTCCTAATCGGGCTTCATTAGTTGGGCCTCTTACTAAATTTTAGAGTTCTTCTTAGAGGGTCTAACACAACGGGAGTAGGCTCTATGTAGAGTAGAGCCCGCTGGAGCTTGGACCCCTTGCATATGGCTAAGCTCGTGACAGGTTGACCCCTTGCTATACATGGGTCCTACCATTGACACTTAATTCAAACATTAAGCCCTACAATATGTTAATTACACAGCCTAGTCACATGCTTAGTGTGCACGTGTGACAAATGCGAGTTCATTAGAATTTATATCGCAATGGCTCATATAGGGTTAGTGTGATCGCCTCCACTAACCTTAGACCCTGTGGCCCGTACCAAAATTGGCCCGAGCCCATATCTTGGTCCAACACTTTTACCACTGGAGTAGAAAAGAATGACAAGCACATCAATGCAAAGTGATTGAGTAGAGATAGCTTCAAAGTTCCCAAGTTGGCCATGGAGATAAACTGGTATGCAGCCATGAATATACAGAAAATGGAGATACTTTTGTATACTATACGTGTTATGGTAAACACGAGACCTGTACGTAAAGTATACAAGTCTTTCGCTTCCCAGTGATAAAGAAACATGAGCCTCGTCTTTTGTGTCTTTATCTGACTAAGACGACGCCATTTATGAAACGCAAAGCATGGCTTCACCCTAACCACCTACATTTTTTATGTTCAGACGATGAGAAATGGAACAATATGAGAATATGCACGTGGATATGAACGTTTCAATAAAAATTAACATGTCTATAGCGGTATTAATGGGTTGAAATGGGGTGACAAACTCCTCGTAAATAGAAAAGGGTAAAATTGTTTCCAAAAGCTCCACTTTACTGCAAAGGAAATAATGAGTCTAACATAAGCTTTGTATGAGAGTTATTTAGTCATGAAATCGATAGTTTATCAATATTACTTATGTTAATTTATCAATAGCTCCCATTCATAACTTACGATAAAAAGTAGTAAAATCTCTTCCGCTAATACCGACGACTGCATAATATTTCCACCAGTCTACGTACGCTAATACCGACAACTGCATAATATCTCCACCAGTCTACGTATGCTAATACCGACGACTGCATAATAACTTACGCTAAAAAGCAGTAATATCTCCACTAAGGGTGCTAACGAGCCAAGTCGAATCGAGTTTTCAGGTTTTTTGACTCGAGCTCGATTTCTGAAAGCTCGGCTCGAGCTCGATCGAACAGCTCGATTCCTGGCTCGAGCTTGGTTCGATTAAAAACTTGACTCGAGTTCGAGCTGAAAATATATTATAGCAACTCGAACTTGTGTTCGAATTGAGCTCGAATCCCATTTACAACCAAAATTATTTTTTTCTATAAAAATCTATATTAATTTAGAGAATCACACCAACATTATAAAAATAAAAAAATTATAATAAACATAATTTTATTCTATTAAAGTTGTAAATATTATTTCAAAATTCATGGTTAAAATAAGAGTCAATAAATACCCAACAAAAAAATTTCATTTGTCACAAAAAATTTAACTAATGTTATTCAAATATCTCATATAATAAATATAGTTATATAAATAATATTAATAATAATTACCAAAATAACATAAATAAAAAAATATTTACCAATATGGTGTTTCTTTTCACGAGCGCCTCCGAGATTTTTTTTAATTTATTTTATAATTTCGTTCTTAAAGAGGAAAAATTTAATATAATGTACTGATTTGTCATTTAAATGACAAAATCAATACGATTTTGTGCTTTTAAAAGATGAAATCAATGCAATGTATTGATTTCATCATTTAGAAGGATAAAATCAATCATGAAATAATTTTGTCCTCTCTTCTCTCTATTATTTCTTCATTCTCTCTCTCTCTCTCTCCTCTCTCTATCTCACTCTCTCCTCTCTCTCTTCACACACTTTCTCTATTCACACACTATCTCTCTCCTCACTCTCTCCTCTCTCTCTTCACACACTCTCTCTATTCGCTCTCTCTCCTCTCTCTATTCACTCTCTCTTTCTTTCGGCTATATCTCTCATCTTTCTCTCTCTTCACACACTCTCTCTATTCACTCTCTCATCTCTATATTTCTATTCAATCTCTCTCCTCTCTCTTTTGCCTAACTCTCTTATTCTCTCTACACTTTCTCTTTTCTCTGTCCTCTCTTCTTTCTCTTTCTCTCTCCCTATCTATCTCTCATGTGCGTGACGTGAGCCCTAGCTTTAAGAAATGAGGAGAAAGTAGAAAATTTTAATTTAATTTTTTCTTATTTATATATTATATATTAAAATATTAAATTTAAAATAAAATACAATGTATTTGTGAATGACGAAAATAATATCTTTTTAAATTTTTCATAATTTTGTCCTTTAGAAGAGATGAGAGAGAAAAGAGAAAGAGGAGAGAGAAGAGAGATAACTAAAAGAGAAATGAGAGAGAGTGAATAGAGAGTAGAGAGAGAGAGGGGAGAGGGAAAAAATCAGTTCATTATTAATTTCATCATTTAGAAAGACAAAGTTAGTATATTGTATTAATTTAAGTGTACTTATTTCATCTTTCCAAATGATGAAATTATGAAAAAATATTAAATAAAAACCACGCAGGTGTCAGTGCCTAGTCAATGAAAAGGAACATCATATTGGTAAATATTTTTTTCTCTCCGTTATTTTGATACTTATATAAAATTTCTCATATAATAAGTCACAAAAAACTGAACTAGTCACCAAAGTTATGACAACTCTTATTCACATATTTCATATCTAATTATTCTAGTAACTACAAAAAAGTTCATAATAAGAGAATTATTAGGACTTCAGCAATAACATATTTCATGGTGTGTGGATTGCCTGTAAAAAGAAAAATTAATATAATTAAAATTCAATAGTAAAATCTAGACTTAGTTAACTAGATATATTTATAAGAAAAATCTAAATGTAGTTCACTAAATCTCTAATTCTAAACTAATATAATTGGTTGAATTAAGAATGTTTATTTACAAGTAGAATAATATATTTATATTTGTTAGGATTAGAATGATTAAAGGTAGTATTTAAAATTTAAATAATATTATATAGATGAATAAGGGTAAAATAGAAATAAAATAATTTATCATACCTACATTCTCAATTTTATTAGTAGTAGAATTTATATTTGTTTAAAATATAATAGTATAATATAGGTATTATATATCATATTATATATATAGGATATATATTTTATAAATTAATATAAAATATTATGTGTACATGAAAGGTAAAAGTTTAAAAATTTATATAATATGGGTATAATATGTAAAAAGTGATATATAACAAATCGAGTCGAGTTCGAGCCGAGCTTCGAGTTGATTTTGAGTCAAACCAATCAAGTTTCGAGTCGAGTCGATTCGAGCTGACCCATGTTCGAGATCGGCTTGTTTGCTTTTAAATTTAAACCGAGCTCGAGTCAAGCTCACTTCGAACCGAACCAAATTCGGGTCGAACTGAGCTGAGCCAGTTCAGCTCAACGAGCTGGCTCGGCTCATTAGCAACTTTAATCTCCACAACTTCGTGACCAAAACCCTATCACCAGTCTACGTACGCAGTTGTACATCGATGACGAGCTGCCTTCTAGATACTTAGGTTCTGGTGAGCCCGGTCACGCAAGACACGCCTATTTTTAAATATGGGCCAGTTTGATACTGCCCAAGTTGCAACCAAACAGTAACATTCACTTTACCCTGTACAATAAGTTATTATTGAAAATGGCCGCCATGTTTCTTACTCACGAGAGTGGGGGAAACCGGCAGATATTTATAGTGCTTCAAGTGAGAAGATCAATCGGTGTGTGCTGAAACTGAAAATGGCTTCCAGCATTCTAACTCTCAACACCTCATCCACCTCTCCAGTTCCCTCTCAACAGACAAAATGCTCGCAGAAAACAAAAGACCCAGAGCTTATAATTACGAGGAAATCAGCTGATTATCGGCCTTCCATTTGCGACCATGGTTTCATACAATCCATGAAAAGTTCTTATGAGGTTCTTGTTAATTGCAACTTCTTATATCTCATTTCCTTACTACGTAGTTAGTACTCATAGAATTGCTACACTGTAAAGCAGGACGTAGCCACTGTGGAACAAAGGATTGAGACACTTAAGGATTATACAAGAGGCTTATTAGAGGAGGAAGTAGATCCGATTGTCGGGCTTGAGCTGATTGACACCCTTGAGCGCCTCGGAGTAGGCTATCTCTTTGGGGTTGAAATCAAACGGGCTCTTGAAGGTTTTGTGCTTGACTCAAGTAGTGAGGGGGACCTCCACTGCACAGCACTGTATTTTAGGCTCCTCCGGCAAAATGGTCACATGATCTTACAGGGTAAAGGTTTTTTTTTTTTTGTTTTCATTTTCTTTTCTGAAGTTTTGCATTTCATTTTTTCTTTTTATTTCTGTTTGTGTGATATGATGCTTTGTGCACTTATCACGAACAGATGTCTTCAGCCGCTTCATGGACGAGAATGGTAGATTCAGGGAAGATTTGTGTGAGGACACAGAGGGGATTCTGAGTTTGTATGAAGCCTCATTTCTGGCATTGGAAGGTGAAAGTGTCATGGATGAAGCTAGAGCCTTCACTACCAAGCATCTCAATCGATATCTTAGCAAAGGCTCCAACTCCCGGCTATATCAACGTGTGGAGCATGCCCTAGCAATTCCCTTCCACTGGATGCCCCCAAGACTGGAGGCAAGGTGGTTCATAAATGCATATGCAAGATATGAGAAGAAGGACCCCCTCTTACTTGAACTGGCCAAGTTGGATTTCAATATGTGTTTAGCCACCGCTCAAGACAACGTGAAATCCTTGTCATGGTATTGTCGACAATCTTCTTATTTTTCTACAGCATGCATTAGTACGTGCATGAGCAGTACCCCTCACAATACCACGCATTTCAGGTGGTGGAAGAATCTGGGTGTTGCAGAGAGCTTGAACTTTACAAGAGATCGGTTGCCCGAGTCGTTCATTTTGAGCGTGGGTACATTCTTCAAACCGAAATATGGATCGGCTTTGCAAAGCATGACTAAGAGTATTCAGCTTATTACGAGCATGGATGATTTGTTCGAGCACTATGGAAACATTGAGGAGCTTCAGCTGTTAGCGGATGCAGTTGAGCGGTAGATTTCACATCACTACTAATTTGATGTATTTTGATTAGATTCATCAAAATTTTCTGTCCCTTCTCATAAATATATTTTGTTTCCCTGAATGATCCAAGATGGGATGTTAATGCGGTTGAGGAACTTCCAGAGTGTATGAGGCTCTGTTACTTCGCCGTCCTCAATACTTACAATCACTATGCTTATGACACCCTTCGGCTGAAAGGATTCTACATCTTACCACTTCTAAAGAAAACTGTACACCTATTTTCCTCCATGAATTTTACTTGATTTCAAGGAACAAACTTTTAAATGGCTGTTTCTTGTTTATTTCAGTGGTTAGGCCTGTGCAAGGCATACCTGACGGAGATAAAATGGTCTAGCCAAGGATATACACCAAAATTCGATGAATACTTGGATATTGCAAACATCACCGTTGGGGCCCGGATACTTTTTGTAACTGCATACTTTCAAATGCATCAAGAGGAATGTGACCAAACTTTAGATCTCATAGCATCCAACCCTGACGTCACCGAGCTAGCACAAATGATCTTTCGGCTTTGTGACGACATTGGAGAAGCACTGGTACGTATCTAATTAGGATGCGTTTAGCCTGACTAAGATTGCATAATAAAAACCATAGGAGCCTTAGTATAGTAAATAATAGAGTGTTTTCTTTCACATATATATTTATATATACACACACTGTGCTATGGCTCCTTGGTCACTGTTTTTTTCCTGGAATACAGATAATCACCCAACGAATATACCCACCAAACCCTCCCAATGGGATTTTAATTGAACAGAATATATAAGCCCAAATGAGCATTGTCTGAGGCTCAAATGTTCCGCTTTTCCCCAACTAAAACCCACTTGGGAGGGTTTATAGGGTATAATCGCTGAATATATATCACTATCATTTTACTAGTTTTGTTTTAGGCTTGGTGGTAGATAATGATCATGAATTATGTCAACAAAATAAAACAGGACGACCCAGACGGACAGGTTGCACCCAGTGGCGTTCATTATTACATGTGGGAAAGAGGAGTCACACATGAAGCGGCTGTGGAACATGTGAGGCATCTACTGAGTGAAACGTGGAAGAAGATAAACAAGCACTTGGTTCTTGGCTCCCCTTTCCACAAGGATTTCATTGACGCTGCGTTGGACTCTGGAAGGATAAGCTACTGGATAAACCTGACCGGAGACGGATTCACAACACAGCGGCAAAGGACATTAGACACTTTCAAGTTGCTCGTGGCTGACCCCATACCTGACAATTGAATTGACTAGGGAATGAACGGCTTAAACAGCTATCTAGATTATCGATTTCGCATCAACTTCTTGTACACAAAAAACAAAAAAAAAAAACAAAGACTTCTCATCATTTTTCCTTGGGAATGGTTGGCATGTGATTTATACTTTAGTCTTGTTTATTAAGAAATTTAAAGTGCTAGACGGACAAACTGAAATCTATAAAACTTTTGGGTGGGGTTCTTTTGTTGAAATGGAATAACAAAGAATTAAAAAAATTAAAACTTATCAAATTTCCTCAAGCAAAATTATACGATAGAGGGCCAATTCCTTTGGAAAGCCCATAGATTGACCAGTGTGGATACCTGGACCTAACATGGTAAACTCATCATTTGAGAAAAGAGAATGCTTCGCCTGCTTGCGCCTATCTACTATATGCATCGCTCACCAAAAAGACAAAGTTCGCGAATATCCTTTCTACCCTATTTTTCTAATTTTTTGATCCTTTCTGGCATTCGAAATTCCTTGAACACGGCTAGTGGAGGAACTATGCTTTGCCTGACATGGAGGTCTTGCAGAAGCATGTCATTTAACCATGGTGAACCTATTATCATCGTCGTTGTGTAGTTCATCTACTTCTTCTTCAGGGTTGTTTATGACGCAATTCATTTGAATTAAGCTATGTAATAGTAGGCTGTTGAGATTTTTGATGTACAAATTAAGTTATTATAAAGGAAAATATATTATGACAAGTGGCTGCTGAGTATACAGGTATACTTAGTCGAATTTCATCCAATTAAAAATAATATAAAACAACAAACAAACTAGAAGAAATGTTATTACCAAACCATTAGGGATTCAAGAAAACCAATTTTATATTTACCTTTCCGAGTTAAATATATTTATAATAGAGAACTCCACTTCACGGTTTACTAGACATGATAGTTTTATCTATAGTTCTTACTTAACAAGATATTGCACTACCGAAAAGCAAATTAATTTAATTTTTGCTTGAAGCCTACACCTCCCAATCCACGGCATAAAGTAATGGGCTACTAGGACTCATGGACTTTAGTGGTTGATATCATGATTGCGATAATTATTAAAACCTCCTAATTGCACTACACCAAAATAGTTATATTTTAATATTCCAGCCCATTCAAACTTAACTTTTAGGTAAGGGGAGCAATTGTACATAACTCTCACCCTTTGGGAGCTAGAATACCACAATTGTGCTTCATGTCGTACCCTTTTATTTTTTGTGCCTAAAAAATTTCATTAAGGAGCCAACCAGACATTAAGATTCCCCTATCCTTAACTGTTGAATGCATTAGTTCTATGTTGTCAATCATCACATCACAAGGTCTCATATACAGGCATTAGGGTGAACTAAACATTAATACATTCTTTTTCATCATCGAAATATATTCTAAATCATACAATTATATAAAATTGCTATATAGTATAATCATTACTATAAATCACGACAAATTTCTTTTATCTTGAGGAACCATCAGTAACCTCACTGATGTGTCGGCCAAGATACCAATGTCCATCGGTAATACCAATGATGTGTCAAAACTTTACCAACAATGGATTGGATGGGAATGCCAACCTCATCAATACATCAACCACATAGCCAATGACCATTTAACATGCATGGTTCTACATGTATGCAAGAGTACTATTCTTCCTCCTCTTTTCACTCATGATGATACTGAAGTGTTGGTGACCTGTTATGGATCATAGGATTTATTTCATTGATAGGTCTTTTGGGCTATTAGGCATTAGGAATTATATAATAAGGCTTTAAGTAGTATTAGTTAAGCCTTAAGTAGTATTAGTTAATAAAGCTCAGGCCCATTAAGGGCATATTATGTAAGGGTTTCTCTGCCCTAATGGAGGATTAAGCAATTAATCAGTCTTCTTCATCATTTCTCTCTCCTCTGTCAACCCAAACTCTCTCCTTTCTATCGCCATACTGGTTTCCAAGTACCAACAGGTTATTCTCCCTCCCTTCATCTAACTTCATTACCCAAATCATCATATAGTTCCTAAGATTTGTAACACTGGTATTAGAGAAGTTCTCCTGTGACTAGGGAAGCTTTCATGGTGCAAACTAAAAGTATGGCGGCCAAGGACAAGCAGAACCAAAACGGCTCTAATGTAGTTTTGGCAGAGAAGTACAGCGTCCCATGCGCCCTGTTGAGCCAAGGCTTGCCCGGATGCAGTTCCTGAAATACACTAGGGAGGACAATCCCATAGATTGGGTTTATCGAGCCAAAAAATTCTTCGATGCATTAGTTTGGTTCCAATATTTTGAGTGCGAGGTCCCTCAGGCTACATGGCAGAAGTTCACAGAAGAGTTGTGTGCACAGTTTGGGCCTACTACTGTCTAGGCATATCAAACAGAATTTATGCGAGTGGCCACTTGCCTACCTCATTGGACTCCTGAGGCTTTGATTGGCACCTTCTGTCATGGCCTCAAGCCAGAGATCGTTGATGAGATCCGCCACTTTGAGTGCACCACAATGCAGGACATTATTCGACATGCCCGCATCCAAGAAGAGAAGTTATGCTGCCAGCATAGGACCACTTGTGCCGTTGGTTCCACCTCTTCTCGGCCGTGGGGGGGGGGGGGGGGGGGCGGGAATCCTCTAATACCCCTTTTCATGGCCGCCCATCAGCAGGAACTATTCTTGGCACTGCAGTCCCCTTTCGTCGCCTATCTAAGGCACAGATGGAAGAATGTCGATCGAAGGGATTATGTTTCAATTGTGACGAAAAGTTTGTGCCCGGTCACCATTGCAAAACGCCTCCCACGTCCTTGATACTAGAGGAGTCCTGGGGGGATACATATGACTGGCCTTCTACAAACCCGCCCCTTGAGGATTCTGAGGTACTCCCTGAAATATCTTTACATGCTTTTTCTGGGATTTATACTCCTCAGACTATGCGCGTTCAGGGTTTGCTTAAGCGCTAGAAGGTGGCCATTTTGATTGATAGTGGCAGTATACATAACTTTATTAAAGCGGCTTGGCTGTCGCATTTCTGATTCTTCTCCTTTCGATGTGCTGATTGGGGATGGTAAACACCTACGCAGCAAGGGTGTTTGCCCACGAGCTGAGTTGCAGATCCAAGGGCACCTCTTTGTTATGGGCCTCTATCTCTTACCGACTAATGGGGCTGATATCGTGTTGGGTGTCCAGTAGCTTCAGGAATTGGGTGATGTAACTTGGAATTTTTGCCAAATGCTTATGGACTTTGAATACTCAGGGCAGCAAGTTCATCTTTTGGACTCTCCGCCCGGCACACTCCATTCTGCACAGGATGTGCGCTCCTTCTTTCGTTATGCTCATCAGGGTTTTCTATTACAGCTTGTACACCAGAATGAAGGCTCGGGGTCTGACTTACCATCAGATATGGCTGACATGTTGGCTACTTATTCTTTCCTCTTTCAGGAGCCTACAGGATTCCCCCCGACTCGATCTCATGATCATCACATCCCTATTATGGCTGGCTCCTCCCCTGCTAATGTTTGTCCCTATAAGTATCCCCAAATTCAAAAAAATGAGATTGAAAAATAGGTTTCTGAGATGCTCTCAACTGGTATTATACGCCCCAGCACTAGTTCCAATTCCTCTCCAGTATTGTTGGTTCGCAAGAAGGATGGTTCCCAACGGTTTTGTGTTGATTATCGGGCTCTCAATGCCTCTACCCTCAAGGATAAATTTTCAATTCCCATTATTGAAGAGCTACTTGATGAGTTGGGGTCTGCTAAGTTCTTCTCGAAGCTTGACCTACGTTCTGGTTATCATTAGATCAGGATGCACCCAGCAGACATTCACAAAACCGCTTTCCGAACACATGACGACCACTTTGAATTCCTTGTGATGCCATTCGGATTGACGAATGCTCCTTTGACTTTCCAGGGCTTGATGAACAAGGTATTTCAGCCCCATCTTTGCCGTTTTGTCCTTGTATTTTTTATGACATCCTGGTCTACAGTCCAACATGGGAGGATCACTTGGTTCACCTTCACAGAGTGTTTGACCTTTTGGGCCAGCATACCTTCTTCCTTAAGCACTCCAAGTGTGTTTTTGGCAATTCTCAAGTTGAGTATCTCGGGCATATCATCATGGGTGACAGTGTTTCGACTGACCCATCGAAGGTGGAGGCTATGCTAGCTTGGCCCACACCCTCCTCTCCTAAGTCCTTACAAGGCTTCCTTGGACTTACATGCTATTATCGACGGTTCGTGTCGCAGTATGGGTCTATTGTTGATCCATTGACAACTCTGCTAAAAAAGGGGTCCTTCGAGTGGTCCCCTACAACTCAGGAAGCCTTCGATCTTCTTAAGTCAGCCATGTCCTCTGCTCCAGTGTTAGCATTACCGGATTTTTCTTAGACCTTTATTGTTGAGACAGATGCTTTAGAGACCGGGTTAGGAGTTGTTTTACTTCTGGCTAGTTGCCCCATTGCTTTCTTTAGTAAGGCTCTCTCAGGTTGGTCTTTTTCCCTCTCTGCTTATGAACAAGAGAAGCTTGCTATAGTGCACACCGTGACTAAATGGCGACCGTACTTATTGGGACGCCATTTTATTATCCGGACTGATCATCAACCTCTCAAGTATTTATTGGAGCAGCAGATTTCTACCCCGGTACAACAGTGCTGGATTTCTAAATTACTGGGGTATGACTATGCAATTGTGTATAAGAAGGGCTCTGAAAACGTGGTCGCCGATGCTCTGTCCCAATAGTTTGCCTCTATCCAGGTCTTGCCTATGTTGGGTCCTTCTTTTCCATTCCTTCAGGATCTTTAGCAGGCTTATCATATTGATCCGGAAGCATAAACATTATTGACGCGCCTCCAAGCTGATCCCTTGAGCTCACCCTCTTTTATTTTGCAGGGTGATCTTTTATATTGGAAGGGCCGTCTTTGGGTTCCCTCCATTCCGGTCTTGCGCACTAAAATCATATCCCACTTTCATGACACTCTTATGGTTGGACATGAGGGCACTTTTCGTACATATAAAAAGTTGAGTCAGAGCTTTCTATGGCGTGACATCCATAAGGATGTTCATAACTATGTGGCTGCTTGTCCTACTTGCCAGCGGGTGAAGGCTTCTATGATGGCTCCTGAGGGATTACTTTAGCCCCTCCCTATTCCGGAGAGAATTTGGGAGGATGTGTCGATGGATTTTATTGAGGCTTTACCCCGGGTTCAGGGTAAATCAGTGATTCTGGTCCTGGTGGATCGGCTCTCTAAATATGCTCACTTTAGCCCCTTAGGACATCCTTTCACTGCTAAGGAGGTGGCTGAGTTGTATCTTCATGATGTCTCTAAGCTTCATGCGATGCCCCGTAATATTGTTTCGGATAGAGACCGGGTGTTCATCTCCCACTTTTGGCGCGAGTTCTTTGCTTTGCAAGGTACAGACCTCAAGATGAGTCCAGCTTACCATCCTCAGAAGGATGGTCAAACAGAGATTGTGAACCGTTGTTTAGAGCAGTATTTACATTGTTTTGTGGAGGACAATCCTCGACGTTGGCTTCATTTCCTGCCTTGGGCTGAGTACTCCTATAATACTGCCTAGCCGCTGGTTCTACCCCCTTTCAGATTGTTTACGGGCGGCCTCCCCCCACTATACTGGCTTATGTGCCTCATAGAGCAGCTATCAGTGAGGTTGACCTTATGTTACAGGATCGGGATGTCCTCTTACACCAGCTCAAACTGAATTTGCCAAGGGTCCAAACCGCATGAAACAGGTGTATGATTGGCACCGCACTGATAGGGAGTTTCAGGTGGGCAACTTGGTGTTTGTTAGATTCTCTCTGCACCAGCAGTCTTCACTATATGCTCCTCCCAACTCGAAGCTTGCTCACCGGTTCCATGGCCTGTATCCCATTCTCCAGCGTATTGGGTCCATTGCTTATCGCCTCCAGCTTCTTGAGGGTTCTTCCGTCCACCCAGTTTTCCATGTTTCTCAACTGCGGTGCTTTGTGGGGGATCCATCTCGTGTGCTTTCCAGTCCGCCACCACCGCTTTTGGCTCCTGTGTCACCACCCTTGCATCCTTCAGCTATCCTTGACACTTGCCGCATCCGTCGGGCTGGAAGTTTAATTCCAGAGATATTGGTCGCTTGGCATGGTTGTCCTTTGGAGGATGATTCTTGGATGCCGGTGGATGATTTTTATTCTCGTTTCCCGGATTTTGTGCCTTGAGGTAAAGGCGGTAGCAGAGCGTGGTGGATTGTTATAGATTGTAGGATTTATTTCATTGATAGGTATTTTGGGCTATTAGGCATTAGGAATTATGTAATAAGGCTTTAAGTAGTATTAGTTAAGCCTTAAGTAGTATTTGTAACATCCGGGAATTTTCTAAATGCTCGAAGTCGACCACGGGAAATTAGGGTGTTGGACCCCTTAATCTTCTTGTAAGAATAAATTGATCATTAGTCAGAACTGGTATACTAAACCTATATGGTTGGAAAGTAGACAGAAATAGCTTTGAAACGCCACCAAGAACGTGCAAATCGGAGTTCAAATGAGGAAAATAAGACTGTTTAAAGTTGAACATATCGTATAGGGCCTGTTTACTCGATTTAAAAGTGCAACTGGATCGTTTAAGTCGTTTTGTGGGCCCAATTATTTACAGTTCCGAAATAGTGTTCTTTTTGGCCCAATTTGGTAACCGAATTGAGGTGATTTTGGCCAAACTCATTAGGGATTAAGAACCCTAATCTCATGCCTATAAAAACACATAATTAGGGCTTTTGGGGGGGAACGGTGGAGCGAAGGAGGAGCTGCCGATGAAATTTTCCGGCGAGGTTTCAGCTACGGTGGATCGACAACAACTCGGCCCTGGAATTAAGATTTCAAGTTGTGATTAGTGAAGAATTTGTTAACTAGTTTAATTGAAATTTATGTGGATCTCTGCAATTACTGTTCACGCAATATTATTAACAGTACTTAACTTTCCCGTCGCCGGAATAGCCGACAGAAAGGGGCCGCATTCTGGGGCCACAGTGGCCTTGGCCATAGCGGCCCTAGCTTTGGCCGTAGAGACCCTATCTCTAGTGAGGCCTTGGCAGTGGTGGCTTCAGCTGCCGCTGTGCAGGCCGTCGAATATTTGTTTTTAAAAAAAATGGATCTTACGGCTCTGGCCGGCAGCGGAGCCTGGCCCAACGGGATCGCCGCCTAGAGGCGATCCAGTGAGGCTAGCCTCCAGCCCCTCCATGGCCACCAAGGGCAGCAGCGCTAGAGGCTAAGCCTCTTTTGGGCTGCATCGGTATAATTTTCAAAGGCCTGGCCGGTCATCGGGCAGTAGTTGGGCTAGGTCTGATGGGATCGCCGCCTAGCGGCAATCCTGTTGGTCCTAGCTGTCGCCCCGCTGTGGCGGCCTGGGAGCCACCACCAGGGAGTCCTCACTGGGCGCAGGGAAGACAACTCGCTGCAGGTCGTCTGCCCGGGTTTGGGTTGGGTGACCCGAACCATGTGGTTCAAGACCCGGGCCGGATTAGTTTAATAAAAAAAAAAGAGAGAGAAATGAGGAGGGGAATGAACTGGGTCCGGTTCATGAGGCTAAAAGTGTCAAAAAAATTATAAAAAAATACTCATGGACTTGGAGAGGTTTGGGATTATTTTGACTGAGTTTCAGCTAGGGGGAAAATCCTAGAGACTGTGAAATGACCTTTTTACCCCTATTCATTAAATTATCATATAATATTAATTTACCCGAGTTCGAAGCTCTGGTTCAGGGGCGTATGAGTAGATTTAAAAATTGGAGAAATTTCTAGTAAGATATTAGTGTGTGACCTGAGTATATATCAAACCACTTAGTAAGAAAAAATCCCAGTGAGTAGTTAATTGACCATTTTTCCCCTAGGGTTAATAGTGAACCATTAGTTCAAAACCTGGGTCAGTTGAAGGGGTTCATGACCCCGTCACACGCCAGGAAAATTACACAGAGGCCATGAAGTCAAGTGGTATCCTTGAGTTTAATTTTGTACCCATCAGATGTCATTAAGGTCTTAAACCAAATATCAAAAATACCCTTTCAGTGAACAGCTGACATTCGTGTGAATGGAAGCGCGGGTCAGTTTGATAGTGGAGCCTCCGGAGGGGATTATGACTTAAAATAAATAAAAGGGCAGTAAGATGACCAAATGACCTAAGGGAATGTGTCATACCCTAAGTGGTAGAATTACCCTAATGCCCTTAGGGGGCAATATGTTCTGTTTCTGGTAAAATGGATAACCTAGCAACCAAGCGTTTGGGTGCCCTAGAATGACGTTAAATGGTTTTAAAAGGAAGGGGTGTGACTAGTAAGAGACACGAAGACCTTGACAGGTCACAGTGTCACGAGAAACAAGGGGAGTGACCCTAATTCTCAAGGTTTATTGCAGTGTATTACACGTGTCTGGAATCTAGTACATTAATCGACTAGAGTGTTATATATGTAAATCGTGGGATGCATTAGAGTTGTTTACACTCTTAGGCTTGAACTAGTTAAGCCTTAGCCCTGCAAATGAGTGCAACAGGCTTTTATTCATTATTTATGCATTGGTGTGAATGCATATTATTTATGTTGATTATGCTGATGCATGCTTTTATTATCGACGCATTGATTTATATGAGTAACTTAAGATTAATGAAGTTTAATCAAGAGACATGGGTTCCTGTTGGATTAGGGGTAGAACATCTAATCAAGATAATGACTAAAATACCCACTTTAGGGTTGGGGCCAGTTCATGGAGTGAACGGGGCCCTGACATAGAATTTTACCTTGGTTAATGAACCGAGGGTGGTTATGGGATGTTCTCTAAGTCATAGCTCAATGGATGAGCTATTTATTGGGCCGATTCACAAGGTGAAGAGGACCCGAATGGTTGAGCGAATACTTGACTAGATGGAAATAATCTAGTTTAAGTCAGATGTTTGGGGGAGCCAATAGTCATAAAGACCTGAGGCTTGAATGGATACATTAGTAATGTCTTATAAGACATTTTCTCCCAGAGTTGGGATGGTGGAGATTGTGATATGCTTTTTCATCGCCACGATGGTTTGGGTATTGACCAGAGGGTCTTTACCGCGGGTCTTTACCACGAGTCTTCCGCAGGTTTTCCCAGGACTATTTAGTACGTACGAAAGCGGAGTTGTATGAGCATCATGGAAGGCTTGTGCTCCTCGCCAGTCTGTGTCCATGAGCACAGTTAGGATCCTCTTCTCCAGATTTGTGGTAGGCTATTGAGAGCCCTGGGGATTTGGGTCAAGCTACTGTTAAGCAATCTACTCAAAGGTTGGAGTACTATGTTTGGAGATTTCTCAAGGGGCGAGTCATCTTTGAGTTACATATTTAATAGTATTAATTATTGAACAAGAGTTGTGAGATAATTAATAACATTGTTTGATATTGCTTGTTAATTAGACAAGTGGAACGGTTAAAGGACTTACTAAAATGTAGGTTGAAAATATCTAAGCATTACATGTATGATGTTATGCTTCTTAGGATAGAGTAGTTTTTAGGCAGAACTATGTTTAGATCTGATCTTGTTAGGAACATTGGAGATGTTGTCTGATGACTATGTAGGCAAATAACATCGGGTGATGTTGGCCCAATCCAAAAATATTAATTAAATCTTTTGCCCTTTTGGAAGCTCTTCTGCTGAGGGCAAAGAGGTTCCATTGTTGTTATGGTTGTTGTTTGGTTTGCTTGGTTGTAGATTCTTCAGGCTACGACAAGTGAGACCAAGACAGGAAAGCACAAGAAGAAGTTCATGCATTTCTGCAACTCCGGTACGTAAGTGTTTCAATAGCGTGAGAGTCAACTTAGTTGTTTATTTTCGGATAGATGACGGACTTGTACTTAGATGGATGAGCTGTTCTTTATGAATTTGCAGACGTTAAATAATATCATAGGATTTGATATTCGTATTTGTGAACCCCAGTTATCATGACCTGGATATTTAATCGAAAGGTTTGTTTTGGATTTAAGGAAAAAAATTTATCGCTACTTACCGTTCGTGCTATTTAAAAATGCTTTTAAAAATCCCAATCGTGACAACATTAGTTATGAAAGCCCAAGCCCATTAAGGGCATATTATGTAAGGGTTTCTCTGCCCTAATGGAGGATTAAGCAATTAATCAGTCTTCTTCATCCCTTCCCTCTCCTCTATCTACCCAAACTCTCTCCTTTATATTGCCATACTAGTTTCCAAGTACCAGCAGGTTATTCTCCCTCCCTTCATCTAACTTCATTACCCAAATCATCATATAGTTCCCAGGATTTGTAACATGACCCCATAGATGATCGGGAGAGAATGATGAGAGACCCTACATCTCATCCAAGCACATTTCTTTCGTAAAAATTCATGGACATCATTTTAGACCAAAGTTCTAAACTCTTTGGGTCATAAATCAAGCATTAAACTCATTGTAATGTGAATACACCACTAAAGCAAAATTATGTATACCATAACTTAAAAATCACATTCACATATCCAAGATCATAAAAAACTTGAAGAAAATCATAAATCTATGAATGTTTTACTCTATTTCTAAAAGTATATTGCAATCCAATTTGTAATGCGAGATTCCACCTTTCTAATGCATCGGCCACATAGCCAAAGACCAATCAACATGCATGACTCTGCATGTATGAAAGGGTATTGTTCTTCCTCTTCCTTTATTTGTACATACACCAATGTGTTTGTGACCCAATAGATGATAGGGAGAGAAAGATCAGAGACCTCACATCTAATCCAAACACATTTTCTTTCGTAAAAAATTCACGGACATCATTTCAAACAAAAGTTATAAACCTTTTGGGTTAAAAATCGAGCATTAAACTCATTGTAATGTGAAATTGCCATTAAAGAAAAATTACTTATAACTTAAAAATCACATGCAGATGTTCAAGATCATCAAGAAGTTGAGGAAAATAAAAAATCTACACATGTTTTACTATATTTCAAAGAGTATATTGCAATCCAATCCTGACCTCATCGAGCTAGCACAAACGATCTTTCGGCTTTGTGACGACATTGGAGAAGCACTGGTACGTATTTAATTAGGATGCGTTTAGCCTGACTAAGATTGCATAATAAAAACCATGATCATGCTACATAGGAGCCTTAGCATACACTATGCTATGGCTCCTTGGTCACTGTTTTTTGTCGTGGAATACAGATAATCACCCAACGAATCTACCCACCAAACCCTCCCAATATGGGATTTTAATTGAGCAGAATATATAAGCCCAAATGAGCATTGTCTAGGCTCATATGTTCCTTTTTTCCCCATCTAAAACCCACTTGGGAGGGTTTATAGGGTATAATCGCTGAATATATGTCACTATCATTTTACTCGTTTTTTTTAGGCTTAGTGGTAGATAATTATCATGAATTATGCCAACAAAACAAAACAGGACGACCCAGACGGACTGGTTGCAACCAGTGGCGTTCGTTATTACATGTGGGAAAGAGGAGTCACACATGAAGCGGCTTTGGAACATGTGAGGCATCTACTGAGTGAAACGTGGAAGAAGATAAACAAGCACTTGGTTCTTAGCTCCCCTTTCCACAAGGATTTCATTGATGCTGCGTTGGACTCTGGAAGGATAGCCCACTGGTTATACCTGACCGGAGACGTATTCACAACACAGCGGCAAAGGACATTAGACACTTTCAAGTTGCTCGTGGCTGACCCCATACCGGACAATTGAATTGACTAGGGAATGAACGGCTTTAACAGGTATCTAGATATATGATTGATTTCGCATCAACTTCTTGTACACAAAAAACAATAAAAAAACAAAGACTTTTCATCATTTTTCTTTGGAATGGTTGGCTTGTGATTTTTACTTTAGTCTTGTTTATTAAGCAATTTAAAATGCTAGACGGACAAACTGAAATCTATAAAACTTTTGGGTGGGGTTCTTTTGTTGAAATGGAATAACAAAGAATTAAAAAAGTTAAAACTTATCAAATTTCCTCAAGCAAAACTTATACATAGAGGGCTAATTCCTTTTGAAAGCCCAGAGATTGACCTAACATAGTAGAATCATTATTTGGGAATAGAGAATGCTCCGCACGCTTGCGCCTATCCACTATATGCATCGCTCGCCAATAAGACAAAGCTCACGAATCTCCTTTTCACCCTATTTTTCGAATTTCTTGATCCTTCATGGCATTCGAACTTCCTTGAACAAGGCCAGTGGAGGAACTGTGCCTGCCCTGACGTGGAGGTCTTGCAGAAGCATGTCATTTAACCGTGGTGAACCTGTTCTTATCGTGGTTGTGTAGTTCGACACCCAGTTCAGATCTGGCTTCATCTGCTTCTTCTTCAGGGTTGTTTATGATGCAATTCATTTGAATTAAGCTATGTAATAGTAGGTTGATGTTTTTGTGTCCTTTGGCATGCATGTTAAGAACTTGAAGAAGCACATGCACGAAGTCATTGTCAAAGATGACATGCATATGAAAGGAAGGACCGCATATATCTTATTTGTGACATTAACTTTGGATGGTGATAATTCTTTGTACTCATTGGGAATAGAGAATCGGAAAATAATGAAGTATGGAATTGAGTACTTACATATCTAAGACATGTCTTCTATCATATTGAAGGGCTTGTAATCATATCTTATAGAACCGTTTAATCATTTCACGGGTTCCACTAGTATTTCCGCATTGTGTACATTATTAAGGACACCTCCTCACTTGCTACAATGGCAATTTTGGACTTCTCTCTCTGTGAAATACATGCTTGTATCTAATGTGTATTCCCCAATGGGAAATACATACTTGTATCTATAAAACAGTTATTTACTGTAATGGAATACTATCTTTTGCTATTTGTTTTCATGGTATCAGAGCCTTTCTGCCCAATGGCTTAATCCTCTTTCCGTTCCAGAAATTGTTGTTTCATTCTGCACCTTTCCGCTATCGACCTCCCTCCTGTCATCTTCCCCGAGTCGCCAGCCACCCAAGCCTCTCCTTCGCCGGTATCCCCCTTTCCGTTCGGCCCTCCCTCTCTCCGCCTGCCTCCCAGTTCCGGTCGCCTCCTTGGTTTCCTCCCTCTCCAGAGCACCATCGACCCCTATCCCTCCTCGAGCCTGGTTTCCCCCGCCATCCAAACCAGCCAAAGCCTCTCCCTCGCCAACATCCCTTTTTCCGGTCAGCCCTCCCTGTCTTCGTCCGCCTCCCAGTTCCAGTCGCCTCCTTGGTTTACTTCCCCTCCAGAGCACCGTCGACCCCTGGTTTCCCCCACTGCTCTCCTCCCACCCAGCAAAGCTCTCTGCTTTTCCCCCACCTTCCTCCTCCAAGCCGCCCTATCCCCTCCTGGTGGTCCTCTACGGCTTGCCCCCACCACCGACCCGCGCTCTCCCCCTCCTCCTTTCTTTTCTCCCTGTCCTCTGGTCTCCCTCCGCCGGCGCTATTCCTTGTGCCCCGGCCTCCCTCCGTCCTTGCGATTTTAAAAGCAATTTGGTTCAAAAACATACGCAAAAATTGTCAGTTAGTTCGAGTGAAGAGAAAACCAGAGGTCATGATACATAATGACGTCCCCCTCGACATGCATGGGGTAGCGGGAAGCTTAGAAGGAGAGGAGCTTTTGCATTGTGCTCCACACCTATATGAGCGCGCCAGGTACCAATTATTTTTCTCGGTGGGTATCTAGAGAGTGCAAGTACCCACGTATCATTGTATGCATTAGATCATTTTCTAACAGAATTTATTTGTCAGAAACATATGTCAATCATAATCTTTTTCACATTCGATAGAAAATAGACTTTCTTAGAGTCTTTCGGAAATGAAATCAGCCAACAGGAAACAAACTTTTCACATTTAAGTCAGGATGTACATTCTATATTTAAATCACTCAGAACAAATATTCAAACCAAACCAGACTTGAAACTAAAAATTTGCCATGATATACAAATTGATTAACCTAGGAGATACCCACCTCCCACTACAAAAAAAAGGACTATTAGCGACGGATTTATACATCGCTAATAGTCCCATGAGCATCGCTAATCACTATTAGCGACATAATAAATGTCGCTATAAGCATCGAAAAAATTGTCGTCACTATTACCAATTCGCGATGTATAATTAAAAGCATCGCTAATAAGGCGTATTAGCAACGTATAGTTATAGTGTCGCTAATGATAAGCTATTAGTGACACTTGTTTATGCTTCGCTAATAGCAAAACAATTTTTAAAAAAAAATTAAAAAAATAAATTATTAGCGACGTATATCTATAAGTGTTGCTAATAAGGAATTATTAGCGATGCTTATGTATACGTCGCTAATAGAAAAGGTACTTTTAAAAAAAATTAAAAAATAACTTATTAGCAACGTATATTTAAAGCATCGCTAATAAGTCATTATTAGCGACGCTTTCTATACGTCACTAATAGAATAAAATTTTTAAAAAAATTAAAAGCGCCACTAATATTATAATATTAAAAAATTAAAATTAAATAGCGATACTTTTTAAGCGTCGCTAGTAATTAATTTTTTAAAAAAAAATCAAAGAGCGAGGCTTTTTAAGCATCGCTAATAATTTATTTATTTTTAAAAAAATCCCCAATGGGCTCGGTGGCCCACCGGGGAAGGGAGAGGGGGCTGGAAGACGGTGGCATGCTGGAATCCAGACCCCCGACTCCTCGCCCCTCCTCTGAAAATCGGGGGGGGGGGGGGGGGACCAGAGCAAAGGGAGAGGGGGAACGGGGCAGGGCGGAGAAGGGGGAGGGGGGGCCGAAGGGGTGGGAGGACGGCAGGACGTGGGCGGAGGGGCGGGTGGGGGACGCGGCAGTGGGCAACGGGGTGGCTGGAGCAAGGGGAGGGAGGGGGACCGGAGCAGAGGGAGAGGGGGAACGGGGCAATGCGAGAGAAGGGGGAGGGGGGACCAGAGGGGTGGGAGAGCGGCGGAGGACGGCAGGCCATGGGAGACGTGGCGGTGGGGTGGAGCTAAAGAGGAAGGAGGACCGGAAGGGAGGTGGGGGCATCGGAGGGGATGGGGGGACCGGAGGACGGCGGGCGACGGGACAGAGTGAAAGAGGAAGGAGGGGGTAACGGAGGGGATGGGGGGCCAGAGGACGGCGCGCTGTGGGTGGCGGGGGTGAGAGGTGGAGAAGGCGGCAGGGCGAAATATGGGGGAGGGGGGTTAGTTATAGGCAGCGGGCGAAATTTCCCAGAGCGGGCAAAATTTTGCTCCCGTCATGTTAATATATATATAATTGTGAGCGTTGCTATTACTAAGTATATTGGCGACATATAATTTATATGTCGCTAATACAACGTAGTATTAGCGACGTATATATATATACGTCACTAATAATCTTATTTTTTAAAAAAATCATATTTACTCCCCTCTCTCTCTCTTCCCTCCCCTATCCTCTCTCTCCTCCCTCTCCTCTCTCTCTCATCCTCTCCTCTCCCACTCTCTCTCCCTCTCCTCTCCTCTCTCTCTCCTCCTCTCCTCTCCCCTCTGTCGCTAATACATATACTGATAGCGACTTATAAAATTATACATCGCTATTAGTATTTATTTTAATTTTAAAAATATAAAAATTATTCATAAAAATAAAAAAAATACTCTCCCTCTCCTTTCTCTCTCTTCCCTCCCCTCTATCTCTCCCTCTCTCTCTTCCCTCCTCTCTCATGTCTTTGTCTCCTCCCTCTCCTCTCCTCTCTCTCCTCCCACTCCTCTCCTCTCCTCTCTCTCTCTCTTCCCTCTCCTTTAATTTCGATTTTTTAATATTCTTTATTCTTTTAAATTAATTTTAAATTTTTTTAAAAATTTAAAAGAAATCTATTAGCGACGTATATTATTATATGTCGTTAATACGTCACGTATAATTTTATACG
This sequence comes from Saururus chinensis, assembly GCA_035235625.1. Taxonomy (NCBI): domain Eukaryota; kingdom Viridiplantae; phylum Streptophyta; class Magnoliopsida; order Piperales; family Saururaceae; genus Saururus; species Saururus chinensis. Next base: position 2,545,232 of record CP141147.1, read on the forward strand.
TCACTAATACATATACTAATAGCGACATATAAAACTATACGTCGCTCTTAGTATTTATTTTAATTTTAATTTTTTATATTAAAAATATAAAAATTAATTAAATTTTTTTAAAAAAATCAAAATAAAATTACTCTCCTTCTCCTGTCTCTCTCTTCCCTCCCTCTCTCTCTCTCTCCCTCCCCCCTCTCTCTCCTCCCTCTCCTCACTCTCTCCTCTCTCCCTATACAGTATCTCTCCACTAATTTCAATTTTTTAAAATTTTTTCTTCTTTAAAATTAATTTTAAAAAAAATTAAAAGAAATCATATTAGCGACTTATATACATTACGTATTAGCGATGTATAATTTTATACGTCGCTAATACATATACTAATAGCGACGTATAAAATTATACGTCGCTATTAGTATTTATTTCAATTTTACTTTTTTATTTTAAAAATATAAAAATTAATTATACTTGTTTAAAAAATCAAAATAAAATTACTCTCTCTCTTCCCTCTACCCTCTCTCTCCTTCCTCTCCTCTCTCTCTCCTCCCTCTCCTCTCTCTCTCTCCTGTCTCCCTACACACTATCTCTCCTCTAAATTCAAGTTTTTAAGATTTTTTATTCTTTAAAATTAATTTTAAAAAATTAAAAGAAATTAAAAAAATCATATTAGCGACGTATATAATTTTACATCGCTAATACGTCACTTATTAGCGACATATAATTTTATATGTCGCTAATACATATACAAATAGTGACGTATGAAATTACACGTTGCTATTAGTATTTATTTTAATTTAAAATTTTTATTTTAAAAATATAAAAATTAATTAATTTAAAAAAAATAAAAATAAAATTATTATCCCTCTCCTCTCTCTCCTCCCTTTCCTCTCCTCTCTCTTTCCTCTCTCCCTACACACTATCTCTCCTCTAATTTCAATTTTTTAAGATTTTTTATTTTTTAAAATTAATTTTAAAAAAAATTATAAGAAATCATATTAGAGATGTATAGTATTATACATCACGTATTAGCGATGTATAATTATATATGTGGCTAATACTTATACTAATAGCGATGTATAAAATTATAGGTCGCTATTAGTATTTATTTTAATTTTAAAAATAAAAAAATTAATATTTTTTTAAAAATAAAATTACTCTCCCTCTCCTCTCTCACTCTCCTCTCCTCTCTCTCTCCCTCTCTTCTCTATCTCTTTCTCCTCTCTATCTCTCTCCTCTCTCTCCTCTCTCTCCCTCCCTCTCCTCTCTCCCTCTCCTCTCTCCCTCCCTCTCTTCTCTATCTCTCTCCTCTCTCTCCCTCCCTCTCCTCTCTCTCTCTCTCCCTCTCCTCTCTCTCTCCCCCTCTCATCTCTCTCTCCCTCTACTCTCTCTCTCCCTCTCCTCTCTCTCACCCCCTCTCATCTCTCTCTCCCTCTACTCTCTCTCTCTCCCTCTCCTCTCTCTCCTCTAATTTCAATTTTTTATGATATTTTTTTAAAAAAAATTATTTTAAAAATAAATAAATATAATGAAATTAATCGTATTAGCAACGTATAGTCACATATGCTGTTAATACTTATACTATTAGCGACATATATTTCTATATGTCGCTAAAAGTTTTTATTTTATTTTTTAGTGACGCTTAAAATAAGCATCGTTAATAGTTATAATTTTTTTCTTTTTTTATTTAAAATATATCACTTTTAGCGACGTTTGTATAAAGCGTCGCAAATAGGTCAACTATTAGCGTCGCTAATATCTGAATATTAGTGACGTATATATTTATGTGTCGCTAATAGTTGACTTTATTACGACGCTTTTTTATATGCCACAAATAGTTGTTTTTAGCAATGCTTGATTTTGCATCGCTAATAAATACATTGTTAATACTACATTTTGTTGTAGTACACTGCATGCCCCATAACACGGGTGTTTGTTGGTTTCTCTATAGTAAGTCCACTGTCCATCAGAACAACTTTACAAATTCAAATCATTTGTTTTTCAAAACACAAAGGATTTGAAACTAAGTTTTTATATCAAAGCCACCAGCATACTCAACCTTAGAGCAGTCCACTAATATTGCGTGTCCCATACCACGGGCATTTAGTAGTTTCTCTTCAGGAATGCTACTGTCTTTTGAAAACAATATCACTCTTAAAGCGATTTTTCAAAATACTGACATTTCAAAATTGAGTTTAATTTTAATACACCAAAAGAACTAACCCGTGAGCTATCCACTAATACCTCATGTCCCATACCATGGGTATTTCCTAGTTTCTCATAGGTGATTCCACTGTCTTTCAAAATAGATATGTTGACCTTTCAAAATGTAGGTTTTTCGAAGTTGAATTTTTATTTTAATATACCAGCAGAACTAACTCTAGAGTTTTCCACTAACACTCACATCCCATACCGTGGGTGCTTGGTGGTTACTCTTAGGTAGTTCCATCGTCTTTTAGAAACAGATCTGTTGACCTATCAAAATGTATGTATTTCGAAGTTGAATTTTTTTATTTCAATATATCGGCAAAACTAACTCTAGAGTTTTCCACTAACACTCAGGTCACATACCGCGAGTGTTTGGTGGTTACTATTAGGTAGTTCCACCATCTTTTTAAAAAGATTTATTTTTTAATCGAATGCATTTTCTGAAATAGACAATTCAAAATTGAATTTTATTTCAATACCCCGGTAGAATTAACCGTAGTCTTCCACTAGATCCTCGTGTCCCATACTACAGGCGTTTGGTAGTTACTCTTTGATAATTCTACCGTTGTTTAAAATAAATTTGATTTACATCGAATTTCTTTTTCAATTTTGAGACTATTTGAAATCGAAGTCGCTAAAATCATTTTAAAAAAATCATGTATAGATTAAGAATAGATATTTTCGATTGATTCAAATTAAAATTTTTAATTCATAAATTCAAAATTCAGATCAAATCCGATGCCACACATACGAAACAAAATTATAAATCATTCCTAATTTAAAAATTGAAATTCACAAAATAGGAGTTCATCTTCAATCCAATGTATACAAATTCATAACAACATTTTCAAATTACTTCTAGTTAAAAATTAGAATCCGTAAGATCAGAGATCATATTAAATCCGATGTCATACATACAAAACATGAAGTTCACATTTCAAATTCGTATTAAATCCATTGCAACATTTGCAAAACAAAATGTGCAGATCTTAAATTCGATGTAACACAATTAGAACAAGATTCATGATTAATTTTGATTTAAAATCAGGATTCAAATCAAATCACTATATATTTTTAAAATATTTTTCTCTCGTATACAGAGAAAAGCTCTGATATCATTTGTAACACCCCGACTCGATAACCGACCCGGACTGGGGGGTTCAAAAAACAAAATCAAAGTAAATAAAATTTCATAATAACAAAAATGATACCCACTAGGAGCAACAGACTCTGATTGCGAGAGTTGTAATGTTCCTATGCACAACACGGAGATTAAACACTTCATTGCACATAGGTCTGAACAAACATAATTTTATAACTAATTTGTATCGAGCCAACGTTGCCTTACCATTGGTTGCCTATGTATATATGGGATCTATGATGTATTCCAATACGATTGGATCCGAACATAGTTCTATCAACGGCTAATACATGCATCAAACATCACTAAATATTATACGTTAAAAAATATGTATATCTTTATATCCGAATAAATCATTTGGAATCAGACGGAAATTTCATAAATCATTGGAGTCGAATAGACGCCAATAAATCAGTAGAATCACACATCCCACTCTATCATAGAGAAGAGTAGAACACACAATAGAGACAAATTGGATCATATTAGATCCCATCAGATCATATTAGATTTCATCCGACCATAATAGATCATATCTTATCAGATCAAAATAGAGCATTTGAGAGCAGATCACATCAAAATATATTAGAATCCATCATATCATAACAAATAATATATCTTAATTAGTATATTAATATTACTAATTAAGATGTGCATGCATATAAGTCATAGTAAATCGAAAAGTCAGAAACGCTTACTCCCCTATAGTTCTGGAAGTAGCGGCGTTTACAGTTGCTCATTTCCTCAGTGAGTTCTCCCTTTGAAGTCTTGAGATGGCGGGCAAAACCTCCTTTAGCTCTGGAACATTTCTCTCCTTGCTTTCGAAAGTGGCAAACATCACCTTTCTTTAACCTGAGACATTTCTCTCTTCGCAGCCCGAGGGCAACGAACACAACCTCCCCTTAACCTAGGACACTTTACACTTCCTGCGCCCCTAGGGGGCGGAGAGAACCTCTCCTACCCAGAGACACTTCTTTCTCTACGCGCCTGCAGCGACTGACAAATCTTCCACTTACCCGGAGACTCTTTCCTCTTTCCACCCCCATAAGCTGCGGACATAGCCTCCCCTTTCCTGAGTCCGTTTCTCACTGCTTGGCCCTTTGGTGTTGGACAAAGCCACCCCTACTATGGGCCACTTCTCTCGTTGTTGCCTGACGATAGAGGATGGAGCCTAATCTTTCTCCGCACCACTTCTCTCTCTTTAGGGCTCAAGGGCAATAGGCAGAGACTCCTCTTGCCTCGAGACATTCCCTCCTTACATGGTCGCCAACTTGAGGAATGCATGTTCCATTGCGTAGAACACCTTCGAATTAGCTAACACCTTGTGAATGGACGAAAACGGACTCATAACGAGCAAGAAAACTCTCCCAAAAGATTGGACGAATTTCAAATTTTATAGTGAAGACTTGCGAGCGAACGGGGGAAAGAAGGCACACACACGCACCACATGGCGTGTGTCGGAGAGGCAGTACCACGTGAGGCACATGCGTAAAGCACGCACCTGTGCACTGCGCGTGCAATGCACGGAGCCACTGCGTGGATGCCACGCGTCGTGCGGGTCTGTGCCATCCTGCCGCACATTACATATATGTGGATCTGCGCGGCGCAGGGCATCTCCTATGCAACGGCACATGCAGTAATGTGGCACGGTTCACGCTGCTGATGTCATTGATGACATCATGAATTTTGTCATTCTTTATTATATTTTAACCAAATACTATTCCAACTTCAACAAGCGATATCTTCTAACCCCGAAGTCAAAATCGTGCGTTCTTAGTACCAATGGACTTGCATCTACGAGCCCTTTGAAAATGTTCCACACATTGGCAAGTTATATCACACTTTTTAAGTAGGTTTCACATATATGGCATGCCTCCCGAGGTCATAACTTTTTCTCCCGACCTCCATTTTGCGTGTTCTTTAAATCTTTACGCTCTTTACTCGAGATCTAACCAATCACTAGGATTCTATCTCGTGAAACCCCTAAAACTTATTAAAAAATTATATAATTAGCCCTAGCCCCTCGGGTTAGGCCTATTTGAAAAATGGGTCATTTCACTCTTCCTTTGTAGATGTCCCAAACACAATGAGTTTTGTTGCTACATTGTTGCAATTATATTAAAAAGAATATCTACTAACTTTGGTGGTAGTGCAACTTTGTATGCTACTGTTCAACTCATTCCAGTATTAAAAACAGTCTGATGAATGCTGGAGATAACTTTTTCTTCTTGCCAAATTGCACTACTCTCTAGATAAGTGATATCTTCATATACACGATCTCTAACTTTGACCTCTAAGTCTCAATATCATGGGTCTGCATTACTTTTCTGTCTGCTTTGGGTTGTATGAAGATGGTCTTGAATGAGCTAAACATTCCCTATTCACTTTTGCATGATCTCATGTCCTGTTAAGCAATATTCTCCCACTTTAGACTGGACAATGGTGATATGCACAGTTGCCCATAGAATGCTTCAAATGGTGTCATCTAAATGTTGTATTGATAATTGTTATTATAAGAGAACTTTAGTAAATATAGAGGGATGTCCCAGTCACTCTTCCACTCTAGTGTACAAGCTCTCAACATGTCCTCCAAGATCTGAATAGTCCTTTATGATTGACCATTTGTTTGGGGGTGGTAAGCTGAACTAATATGAGTTGTTAAAATGTGGATCCCGATCTGAGACGATGAATACCAGTACACCATGGAGTCTAACAATATCTTTTATGTAGAGAGTTGATAATGCATCCAAAGAAGTTATCATCTTGATGACTAAGAAGTGTGCAAACTTGGTAAGTCTATCAACAATCACCTACATAGAATTGCTTCCACTAGATGTCTTTGGTCATTTTGTGATGAAGTCCATTGCAATATTTTCCCACTTCCATTCAAGAATTGTTAGGGGTTGCAACATTCCTCTTGGGTGATGAAGTTATACTTTGACTTGCTCGCATGTAAGACATTTAGCCACAAATGTCACAATGTTCTTCTTCAAGCCGATCCACAAAGTTCCATTTCATGTCTTGGTACATCTTCGTTCCTCCTGCGTGGATGAAAAATCTTGATCAATGGGCTTTAGTAAGATTTTCATTCTTTAACTTTGGATCATTAGGTATGGGAAAATGCCCTTGGCAATTCACCATTCATTATGTTGCTCCGGAGTGTGCCTTCTTTAGAGTAGAGAAGATGGTGAGATTGGAAAGACACTTTTGTGTGTCCTCCAACAAACAACCCTGGATTGAGTTGTATTGCATCTTCAAACAACATCCATTCCATGACACATATGTGTTCTACTTGAGCTGCTTACTTCTTTTTGAATACATCCACCACAATATTTGACTTACCAAGGTGCTATGCAATGGTGAAGTCAGAGTCCTTCAAAAATTCTAGTCATCTTTGCTGCCTCATGTTAAGATCCTTTTGAGTAAAGAGATACTTCAAACTCTTGTGACCAATGAAACCTTCATTTTGTGCTCCATAGAGATAATGATGCCAGATCTTCAATGTGAAAATAACACCCGCTAGCTCCAAGTCATGTGTGGTATAAGTCTTTTCATGAGGTTTTAGTTGTTTGGAAGCGTAAGACACCACTTTTATATGTTGCATAAGCACACATCCCAAGACTTTCTTTGATGCATCGTTGCAAACAACAAATCCATCAGCATCATCCATGAGAGTTACAATAGGTGTTGTAGTCAACTTCTTCTTTAGTTCCTGGAAGTCACCTTCACATGCCTAGTTCCAATTAAACCTCACATTCTTTCCCATCAACTTAGTCATTGGTGCAATAATGTGCGAGAAACCTTCTATAAATCATCGGTAGTACCCTACTAAACCCCAAGAAGCTTTGAATCTCAGTTGCATTCTTTAGACTTTGCCAATACAGTACTACTTCAACCTTAGCTGGATCAAATGAAATCACTTCTTTAAAAATATTATGCCCTAGAAAGTTTACTTTCGCTAACCATAAGTCGCATTTGTTGAATTTTTCATAGAACTAATGGTTTCGCAGTGTCTAGAGTGCAATTCTAATATGTTCCATGTGCTCCTCTTTGTTTGAAGAATATATCAAGATGTCATCCACAAATATGATGAACTTGTTGAGTTATTGCCGAAAGATGCAATTCATTATATCCATGAATGTTGCAAGAGCATTGGTCAACCCAAACGGCATCGCTAAGAATTCATAGTGACTGTAGTGAGTGCAAAATGCCATCTTCGTGATGTCTTCTATTTGCGTTTGAAGATGATGATAACTTGAATTGGATGGTCCAACATCAGTAAAGCCAATACATGTGTAGGGGTAATGAATGCCTATCGATGTATGTGTTCCAAACCATGCACCACCTTTTAACATTTGAAGGCTAAATGTCTCATGTGCATATGATGTGTACCTTACGTATTACACACAAAATTCAAAATTCATCTCATAATTATCATTGATATTAAAAGATTCATAAGAAAAAATCTTAAGAAACCTTACCTCCAACTAGGTCCACTTCCATCGTTAATAGGTGCAGATGATCTAAAGCGTTCGTTTGACGTTACTGTCATGAATAAATTATCCTCTACATTATTATCCACTAGCATTTGCATGTGCCTTCCATTACTCACATTTCTTTGAGAGTTCCTTTGTGAGCTCCTACTTACACTCCACTTTCACTAGGCACTCAAGCTTCTTTTTTAAGAAATAGCTCAAACATGCATATTTGAGACAAATGATGAAACATTCGTCTAAATGATGCCTCATCTTCTACACGTAGAAGAGTTGAGCTCCATCCAAATATTGGAAGGTGACACTTTATTATAATTTTACTTCTCCTTTGAGCCCACCCAACTTTACTAGCTACTTCATCTCAAGTTCATCATAATTAGAAGGCTTCATGATAAATAATCCCTTTGATACCCCTTCATGGTGAAGCATAAAACTAACTATTTCTCTAGCCATCTCTATTCACTTAATTCGTTAACAAATATATAAATCTTAAATACATCACAATATGCCATCAAGAATATTCACTTAGATACTTGAATTTTAGATTATTGAAAAGAAACTACATCAGCTAAGACATGGCCAAATTAGAAGAGACACTAGCTCATGTGTTTTCGGAAGTCCTAGTTACTTCTAGCCTTGGAGCTAAAAGTACCGTTCGATTTCCCATACAGTCTCTTAGACCATGTATTAAGCATTGTTCATTAAATTAACTCTTATAAAAGACATATATCATTATACTATATAATATGCTTCTAGTATGTTATGTCATAAACATCTTCAACATTAACTAATATATGATACAAAAAGTTGTTGGGTCAAGTTTCAGCTTAGTTGCAACTCAGTTAGTTTTCAACATGGAAGGCTTTTCTAGTGTTTATTAATAATGTTAAGCAAATAAGTAACATAGATAGTAGATTAAACAATTGATCAAAACAACTACTTCACTAATATTGGTGCATATAAAATAGAAGATTGTGTAGCAAAATACCTGAGAAGTAGCACTTAGATCAACAAAGTTATCGACCTTCAAATCTCATGCAAGAACACTATCAACTGTCTTATGCTGCATCCAACAATTTGAAGGAAAACCATAGCATCAGCGAAACAATAACACCATCAACCAATAAGTACTTTTGGAAACAAAACATATTCAAAATATATTTCCTCTTTAGTTGTTTCAATTCCTCATAACAAATATTTTATACTTATAGGAATTATGAAATAGGTATGAGAAAGAGTTTTCTAGTAAGGAGTTTTGCAATTTTCAAAATGTGGCAATTACAATTTGCTTATGGATTATTAAACAAATTAGCCTCCTTTTCTCTACGTCTCTTCCCTCTCCCTCTGTCCCTAATTCTATCCTCACGTCCCTGCTTCCTCATGTTTCTCCCTTCTCTCCATCCTTGCTTCCCTTCTCTTCTCCTTCCTTCTCCAAAAATCACACGCCTCTTTATGTCCTAGCTGCACAACCCACTGACAAGCACACAATTATGGCTACTGGAACTCTCAACAATAGAAGAATAGTGGAGGCTCCAAGCCAATTTCTCCACACTTTGGTTGGTGATAGATGCAACTACATAATTCCAACTACTAAAGTTGACATTCCTAGAAAATTCATCATGCCTTCATACATATCCGCCCACATATGCACCCAAATACAATAGGTTAACCAAACAAAATAACAAATGTGTGGATCAAACCAAAAGGCAAGGGGAATACAAGATATGAATGAAAAAACAATACCCAACGAAGAAAAAAACTCTAGATAACAAAGCTAATAGCCAAAACCCACAAGAGCCCCATAAAGAAAAACATTAACAAAAATAATAATGAAGAAAAAAAAATGACCACTGCCATTTGATATTTTCATCCAAATTTGAGGAGAATGGCCTTGAAAAATTCTATGTTTCCTCTAATTACCTGTGGCATAAACATTAAAATGAATTCTCATCATCATCCCTGCCAATGGATTCCATTTTACGAATTGAATCAACGAGTCTATTTCATCACTGCATGAATGAAAATATATCCATATGTTGCGTATATGAAGAACTTATTTTGAAACATTTTTGAGAAAGCACATTGGAAGAATAGATGATCTCGAAACTCAATGTTATGCCAACATAAAACACAAAAAGGATCTAACACTTCAATTTCGGACTATGAAGAGCGATGGGCAAACATAAGGGCATAAAACACTAAGGAGATGACATGTCATAGGAGGGATGGAGGGAGGGTGGGAGAGGAGAGAATACCTGGAGAGGGGTGGAGGTAGCGTAGCAGTGGTGGGAGGGATAGCGACGAGAGTCCTGTGGGCCTACAATAGAAACCCGGATCCGACCTGATGATACACACGTTCTGGCTTCAGGGGTCTTCTCTCTTCAGGGATAGTGACTGGGGCCGGCTATTGGAGAAGTAGAGAGGATCTGGGATGGGCAAGGAGGAGATAGAATGAGGAGAGGGATTGGGATAGGCAGGGAGGAGACAGAGAGGCACTGGGATGGACAGAGAGGAGAGGCACAGAGGCGGGGAGGAGACCGAGTGAGGGAGAGGGTCGGGTTTAAATAGCAATGAATTCGTCCTTTAGAAGGATGAAATAAAAGGATAAAAATTCTGTCATTTCAAATGACGAAATGAGTGATTTTATTTTCCCTAGATATTTCATCTTTTAGAAGGATGAATTTATAAAAAAATTTAAAAAACTATGCCGACACTAAAAATATTATTTTGATAATTATTTTTATCTCTTTAATATTTTAATAAATAATTTTTTTAATATTATTTATATAATTTTCCAGTATAAATTTTATATGAACCCGAGGGCAAGGCTGTCGTTCGGATACGGTGGAAGGGATGCACGCAATATGTGACTCAGATGAACGGAGCTCTTTTCTGTTCTTCTACATGGAGCTATTAACATGGGACGGAGGGGAGTATATTATCTTCCAAAACCGGATAGATACAATTATGCTGGTTAGTCATCTGCCAATGCTTTCCTCCGTCTACCTCAGATTCTATTCTTGTCCCATTTTTGTTTACACTGAAATACAAATTCAATAAAATATAGTTTGCTTATGGATTATTAAACGTATTAGCCTCCTTTGCTCTATATCTCTTTCCTCTCCCTCTGTCCCTAATTCTATGCTCATGTCCCTGCTTCCTCATGTTTCTCCTCCTCTCCATCCTTGCTTCCCCTCTCTTCTCCTTCCTTCTCCAAAAATCACACGCCTCTTTATGTCCTAGCTGCACAACCCACTACCAAGTACATAATTATGGCTTCCAAAACTCTTAGCAATAGAAGAATAGTGAAGGCTCCAAGCCAATTTCTCCACGCTTTGGTTGGTGACATATGCAACTACAGACTTCCAACTACTAAAGTTGACATTTCAAGAAAATTCATCATGCCTTCCGACATATCTGCCCACATATGCACCCAAATGCAATAGGTTAACCAAACAAAATAACAAATGCGTGGATCAAACCAAAAGGCAAGTGGAATACAAGAGATGAATGAAAAAACAATACCCAACGAAGAAAAAAACTCTAGATAACAAAGCTAACAGCCAAAACCCACAAGAACCCCCATAAGGAAAAAACATTAACAAAAATAATAATAAAGAAAAAACAAAAATGACCATTCCCATTTGATATTTTCTTCCAAGTTTGAGGAGAATGACCATAAAAAATTATGTTTCCTCTAATTATCTGTAGCATAAATATTAAAACATATTCTCATTATCATCCCTGCCAAATGGATTTCATTTTACGAATTGAATCAACCAGTCTTCATCACTGCATGAATGAAAATATATTCATATGTTGCATATATGAAGAACCTATTTTGAAACATTTTTAAGAAAGCACATTGGAAGAATAGATGATCTCGAAACTCAATGCTATGTCAACATAAAACACAATAAGAACATACAACACAACAAGGAGTTGACAGTTCAATTTTGGACTAGAGACCATGTGGGTTTCAATTTGGACTATGAAGAATGATAGGCAAACATAAGGACATAAAACACAATAAGGAGATGACATGTTATAGGAGGGAGGGGGGGTGGAAGAGGAGAGAGTACCTAGCGGGGGTGGAGGCAGTGCAGTAGCGGTGGGAGGGACAATGACGAGAGTCCTTCAAGCTTGCACTAGAAACTCGGATATGCCCCGATGCTGCACACAATCTGGCTTCAGGGGTCTTGCTCTCTTCAGGGGCAGTGATGAGGCCGACGACCAGAGAAGTAGAGAGGAGGTGGGATGGGCGGGGAGGAGATAAAGAGGCGTTGGGATGGGTAGAGAGGAGAGGTGCTAGGTGGGGTAGGGGAAAGACCAAGTGAGGGAGAAGGTTGGGATTAAATAGTGATGAATTAAAATTTGTTATTTAGAAGGACAAAATCAAACAATGAAGATTTTGGCTTTTCAAATGGTGAAATGAGTGATTTCGTTCACAGGGAGTTTTTGTCTTTTGGATGGATATATTTATAAAAAAAAATTTAATTCTTTTTTAAAAGAGCTTATGTGGTAAAAAAGAATATTATTTTAATAATTATTTTTAGGGAAATAAATTTATTTAAATAATAATTTTTAAAAAATTATTTACCAATTCATACCACTTTGGGAAATATTTCTCAAAGTGGTGTTGCTTTTTACTATGCAGGTACCAACCAAGCAGTTGGCGCCTGTGTGGCTTTTTAAAATTTTTTTTTTTATAATTTTGTCATTTAAAAGGACGAAATCAATACTGTAAAAAACAAAATGAGTATAATGACTGAAATCAATATTGTATACCAAAATGACGAAATCAGTACTTCTCTTCCCTCTCTCTCCTCTTTCTCTCTCTCCTCTTTCTCTCTCTATTCACTCTCTCTCTTCTCTTCTCTCCTCTCCTCTTTTGTTCTCTTATCTCTCTCTTCACTCTCTCTCATCTTTCTCTCTCTATTCATTCTCTCTCCTCTTTCTCTCTATTATCTCTCTATTTACTCTATCTTCTCTCTCTCCTCTTTCCCTTCTCTCTCTTCTCTTTAAAAGAAGAAAAGAAGAGAGACAAAGAGGAAAGAGAGTGGAGTGAGAAAGAAGAGAGAGAGAAGAGAGATATAGAAGGAAGAGAAAAAGGAGAGAGAGTGAGACAGTGAGTAGAGAGAGAAAAAGGAGAGAGACAGTGAGTAGAGAGAGAAAAAGAAGAGAATAGAGAAATATAGGAGAGAGAGAGTGGAGAGAGAAAGAGGAGAGAGAGAGTGAGAGGGGAGAGAGTGAAGAGAGAGAGGAGACCGTAAGGAGAGAGAGTGAAGAGAGAGGAGAGAGAGTGAAGAGAAGTATTAGTTTTGTACTTTAGAAGGATAAAATCGGTACGAAGTATTGATTTGTGACAGTTTCGTCAATTAAGGATAAAATTATAATTTTTTTTAAAAGAAATACTATTTTAAAAAATATTTCCGAAAATTATCCGAATTAATATAATTTTTTTAAAATTATTATTTAAATAAATTTTTTTATTTTTATCTCACTAATATTTTAGTAAAAAGTTTATATATATGCCCGAGGGCACGGCCGTTCGTAACGGCAGAAGGGATGTACGCAATACGTGACTCATATAAACGGAGCTCTTTTGTGTTCTAAATGGAGTGGGACGGAGTATAACAGGATAGATACGATTATGCCTGTTGGTCATATGCCAATGCTAATGCTATCCTCCCTCTGCCTCGGATTCTGTTCTTTGTCCCATTTTTGTTTACTCTGAAATACAAATTCAATAAAATTCGATTTTCCATTAATGATGGCGGCAGCTCTCTCGACCTGTTCCATGTTCAATCCCTCCATCAGAATCCGCTTGCTTTCTCCGGGCCCAAACTACGCGGCCAAAGCCCGGTCTCGGGAGCGCCCAAAGCTCAAAGACGCGTGCTTTTTGTGTGAGAGGAGGTGGAAGGCGTCTCGCAGGGTGGCGGATGGGTTCAAGTGTTTTGGCGTTGATGGGGGCGAAGGGGAGGAGGGTCGGCCGAAGTCGGTGGCCGTTACGGCGGATGAGACGACGCCCGAGAGAATGCAAGGGGGAGATGACTTGAACTCTGAGCCTAAGATTGAATCTTCTCCAACATCATCATCATCATCGTCGTCGTCGTCTTCTTCTCCTTCCTCTTCTCCTTCTTCCAGGGTATGTTAGTGGTTGCTCTGAATTGGGATGTTTTTTTTTTTAGTTTTTAATCAGTTTGCCGGATTGGGTTTCCGTCATTGATGTTGTTGAAGCTCATAGTGTGAGTGAGTGAGTGGCTAGTGGGCTGTGGGGAGCTAATGCGATGGCCTAGTTTGCTTTCGTCGGTTAGGTGATTTTCTTGATGTATATGGTGATGGTGGTTTCTTCGGAGATATAATAGTTTTAGATTTAGTGAGGTCTGAGATCATTTCCCCCCGTGAATTAGTATAACTTTATGTAAATGGGCAAAGTAGAGTGAATTGGTGTGCAAGAAATTGATGTCAACTGATATATCTCTTTACGGATGTAAAGTGGTTCTGATGATTAGTTCAATGAATGAGTTAATGTTCTATGGAAATTTTTAATAAAGTATTGGGCATAAAGAGTATATCGGTTGGCAGACTAAGGTTCATATCTAATATGAGAAATTTGCGGAATTTGAAATCTGATAGCGCGATTTTTCTTTGTCTTCCAGATGGACAAGATGAGAATTTGTAAGGGTTTGAAAGTATAGATCAACAATACTATGTCAAATATATTCAATAAGGCAAAACATGACATATGTTTTCTGAATATCAAGAATTAGAGCTGCTTTGGGAATCGGTTTTTCATTTGTCTAAGCTTCATTTAGGATTTATGAAAGTTCTTGGGTACAAATTAGTTAACAGACAGCATGGATCCTAGGCACGGGGTGACAGGAAAAGTTCGGGAATAGAGAAAAATTTGATTATGATTCAATTACCAGCCAATAGAAAAAAGATTCAATTGGAAGTTATGGATCTGATCATATAACCGTGCTCTCATGTGGGTTAAATGCATATTTGAAGAACATTGCTAGTTTGATGGCAGGTAGGGATGAGTTGATGAATAGTTACTGTTGATAACAAATAGTTAGGAATAGAGCAGAGGAGGGAATGGGGAATATTACAAGACTAGTTACTGTTGATAACAAATAGTTGGGAAGAGAGTAGAGGAGGGAACGGGGAAGATTACAAAACTGGGTAGAGGGAAATGTTTGATAGTTCGGATTTGATGTCTTAGACTTACAGCCTACAGCGAAACTGTACCTTCTTCATTTTTCAGAATTACATATGAGGGTGTCAAGTAGGGTTCATAGACCGGTTTCTTCATATTGTTTGGTTTACCTATGGAAAGTGATGTTGACAAAAGTGTCGGGTGGGCACTCATCTCTAAAATGGTGTAAGTGTGATGTGTGGTCATTGTATGTGGCCGAGGGAATTGGCAGTCGGATATGGTGCTCTAAGAGGCTGCTTGACTCATGTCCTAAGGACTCGGACTCCTGTTGTTAACCAATAAAAGATAATGATAATATGTATAATCCGAAGTGTAATATAATAATATAACGAAGTAAAGACAAGAATGTATATAATTTTAATAAAGTATACAAAAATTAAGAAGGTAGATAAAAGTTGGCAAAGTGAGATATTAAAAAGGTAAAAAAGTAAGAGTCTGCAACATTTGTGGCACTTGTTAAGTATGAGGCATGTGCCTCAGAGAGCCTAAAGCATATTGGGTGTGCACTTTGTATATAAAGCACCTTAATGAGCATATCCAGGGCATTTCTAGAATGCCTAACCTCAAGGCATGCCTCCAGCAAAAACACAAAGATGCCTTTTTCAACATTGATGGGCTTTTTGTAATCCATCGAACAAGATTGAGCTATAACTCATGGGAGTGAATAAATTAGCAAGCACTTGGTGCAAATCAAGAAAGTTGGCAAGAGTATAAGGTGAGTACAATGAAAAAGAATGGAACCAATAAATGGAAAAGACTACTGTAAAAGAAAAAACTCATACGTTTCATTCTGGTAAACAGTTCATCAGCTTAATAGTGCATAATTATGGCACAAGTTAAGTAAAAAATAATGAAGAAACTTGATATAGAAATCATGAGGTGGCAAGCCCTTGTTGGTTGCCAAAGAATCTACAAAAGAAATCCTGTTGTGCCCTCATTCTTGTACCTAATGGGTTAGGGACAACAGTTACCTACTTTTCCTCTTAAAAATTTGGTTATATATTTGGTTTACGATGGGGCATATTCTTTATTGTGATTGGTTCTTTATCCAATTGGTGTAAGTCTGAACTTGTTGTCAAGGAACTTTTTTTTTTTTTGGCTTGAATCATCATATTCTGGTATTCTGGTCATGGCCAGCCTGCATCATCATGAGCTTGGTTCATCCTAAGTTTCTGAAATCTCTAATTGAAGATTCAGTGCTGATTGTCTCAGTGGTTCTTGGTCTCTGTAATATACGATCATACCTTGGTTTTGTATATGTAAACCTTTTCATATATATTTATATATGTTTGATGCGGGTATAGATTATTGGACCGAATAGATACATATTTAACTGAGAATAGCTTTAGCTAATTTGTAGGCTCAAAGTATTTACATATTTATGTTTTTCTGTGAGTACTATTTCTGCTACAGACTTTGTTTTGTAACAATCAATATTTGTTTTCTGTAGATCGCATCACATATGGTTTATAATGAATCGAGGGGAAAATAATTCGATATGGCTTCAGTGCTATGGATTGAAAATTTTTTCTTACTGTTTTCTTTTTATAATTTCAATTTAAGAAGCATGAAATTGTGTTTCTGTATGTGTAACTGACCACTCAAAAATCTGTATTGATCCCAGAAAAGTTTTAAATGAGAAACTGCAAACACAATATAAACTAAGCAAAGAGACTGGGCACATCTTTTTGTCTTGAACCAATAATAAAAGAGTCAATGTGGATGTGGTCATTGTGAATATTCAGCATATATTTTGTCTTCTGATTGCTTTCAAGCTTCCTGCATATGTTTTTTCAATGTTCTGATGTTTGTGGTTCTCATGATGATTTTTGACCTTTTTTTAGCCACCAGGTTTTTCTCCTGATAAACCTTCCTACAGCAGCTTTCAAGTTGACTCCTATAAATTGCTGGAACTCCTTGGTCCTGAAAAGGTGGACCCTGCTGATGTAAAGCTAATCAAACAAAGGCTATTTGGGTACTCAACATTTTGGGCGACTAGTGAAGAACCTTTTGGAGATCTTGGTGAAGGCATACTCTTTCTTGGGAACTTAAGAGGCAAAAGAGAAGATGTCTTTGCAAAACTCCAACGGCAGCTTATTGAAGTCACAGGAAACAAGTACAATCTTTTTATGGTGGAAGAGCCCAACTCAGAGGGACCAGATCCACGAGGTGGTCCCCGTGTAAGCTTTGGTTTGTTGCGTAAAGAAGTTTCTGAACCCGGACCTACAACACTTTGGCAATATGTGATTGCTCTATTGCTCTTTGTTCTCACAATAGGCTCCTGTGTTGAGCTAGGAATTGCATCTCAGGTCAATAAAATGACCAATACTCTCTTTCACCTTAAACAATGTGTTTGTTCATATCCCTGATGTTTGTATCCTCACCTTCTTGTTCAGTTAAACAGGCTCCCACCAGAGGTGGTGAAATACTTCACAGATCCTAATGCTACTGAGCCACCTGATATGCAGCTGCTATTTCCATTTGTCGAGTCTGCTTTACCACTAGCTTATGGAGTGTTGGGGGTTCAGCTGTTTCATGTAATGTTCTTTTCTTGCTGCCACTTCCACAAAATCCGGGTGAATATGAGCTGTTTCATTTGTTCACAATGGCTTGCCCGTGGTATCTGTGCTGACACCAACGAAGCACGGATATGGGACACGGGTATGATATGGATGTGGGTATAGGGCAATTTAAAAAAAATCAAGATACAATGTGGGGGGATATGTATATTAAAATATGGTTTTTTATATTATTTTAGGTATATTCTAAGTTAGTTCTTGTATTAAAAGCTTAATAATAATGAAAAGTGTAGCTATATGTTTGAAATGCAATTACAAATACCTCATTTTTGCAGGGAAAGTTATCCCACAAAGAGAATATAGTGGTTTGGAACAGTTTTACTTAGATCTTTTAATCATAAAGCACATTTTTCTAAGTCACATAATACTCCCTCCGTCCTAAATTAATAGCTCTATTTGGCAAAAAAAATTGTTTCATATTAATAGCTCCGTTTTGTTCAATTTAAAAGGTTGGGTACTTGAAAAAGAGTATCATAAGTTTATTTTTCCTTCTCTTAAATGTGAGTTTCACCATTCAAAGAAAACCACTACTTTTCCAAATGTAGCTATTAATATGATGGAGGGAGTATTTATTTAATGTTTACCTTACCTAGAAAGGATTTGATGAAGTAATTTATAGTTAATGTGTGATATCAAAGGTAGGACACACATGCAGCCGTATTCAACACGGATATGGGTACGATGTTGATACAATACGGATATGGCGCCTATTTTGAAGTATCCGTGCTTCCTAGGCTGACACCTTGTTGAGATCAACTTACTTGCACTTAAGTTGGCTTCTTTTCTTATTAAAAATAATAATTTGAACCATCTCTTCAAAGTGATATACTTATAAGTGTTTGGCTAATATTTGTTGACTTGCAAGTTCATTTTTTTCGTTCATTAGGAAGTTGGGCATTTTCTTGCGGCACTTCCCAAGAAGGTGAAACTGAGCATTCCTTACTTCATTCCCAACATTACACTTGGTAGCTTTGGTGCGATTACTCAGGTGAGCTGTTGTTACTCTTTCAAAGTGTTTCGTTTTTCTTTGGGCACTATTTAATTTGTCTACTACTATGCTTTAATTGTACTGTATCTTTTCGTAAGAAGAGCATTAAATTTTGAATAAAGAGTTCAAGAGAGGCTGCTTGTCACAAATCTTTAAGGCTATATGATAATTAATGGTGTTCATAATTGCAACACCGAAGGGCATATCATGTTAGATGCATTAAGAGTGATGATCAAAGGGCTTTAATAAAGGATGAGGAAATTAAGGAGAGATGGAGAGGGTATTTTCAATAGCTTTTAAATGAAGATTATGGCGATGGTCTTTATATCGAGTCTAGTCCTGTTAAGGATATAACTTATTTTAGAAAATTTACAATAGAGGAGGTAGGAGTTGCCTTAAAGAAGATGAAGAAAGGTAAAACACTAGGACTTGATTATATTCTTATTGAAGTTTTGAAATGCCTTGGGAGTGTTAGTTTAACTTGGTTAACTAATTTGTTTAACAATATTTGGAAGTCAAAGAGTTATGGGAGAGAGTAGAGTTATGGGAGAGAGTGGTTGAAGGACGCTTGCGGAAAGTAACTAAGGTAACTGAGAACTAGTTTGGTTTTATACTAGAGAGGTCAACAATTAAGGCTATCTTCTTGTTAAGACAATTAATTGAGAAGTATAAAGATAGGAGACAACCTTATGACCTTTATTGATTTAGATAAAGCTTATGATAAAGTGCCTCAAGAGCTCATTTGGAGTGTTTTAAAGAAGAAGGGAGTTATGAGGTACATCGATATTATTAAAGATATGTACAATGGGTAGTGACCAGTGTACGAACAATTAGGGGAGAATCTAAGGAGTTCCCGGTCACAGTAGGTCTACATCAAGGGTCAGCCTTAACCTTTTATTTTTTGCTTTAGTTATGGATGAACTAATTGCACAAATAGAAGATAGGATACCTTGGTGCCTGCATTTTGTGGATGATGTAGTTTTAGTTAATGAGACTATAGCAAGGTTAAATGCCAAATTAGAACTATGGAGAGAAGCTCTAGAATTAAAAGGTTTTGAAATAAGCAGGACAAAGTCGGAGTATATGGAATTTAAATTATAGGTAAAATTTTAGTCGAAATAGATGGACAAGAAGTGCCAAGATGTGAGCAATTCTAATATTTGGGTTTCATTATCCACAAAAAAGGAGATATCACTAGTGATGTAGTACATGAGATTAATGTGGGGTGGGTAAAATGGAGGGTGGTGTCAAGAGTTTTGTGTAATAGGTAAGTCCCAAATAGGCTTAAAGGTAAGTTTTATAGGACTGCCATTAGGCCCACAATACTTTATGGAGCAAAATGTTGAGCACCAAATCAAAATCATATAGATAAACTAAATGTAGCTAAAATGAGGATGCTAAGGTGGGTGTGTGGAATAACCAGGAAAGATAGGATTGAAAATGAGTATATATGTGAGAACTTAGGGGTAACACCTTTAGGGGAGAAGCTCAGAGAATGTAGGTTACATTGGTATGAGCATATACAAAGAAGACTAATGGATGCCCCCGGTAAGAAGGTTGATATGGTTCTACGTAAATGATGTCAAAAGAGGGAGACGAGGCCTAAGAGAACTTGGATGAAATTAATAATGAAAGATATGACTATGCTATCTCTTACAAAAGAGTTACACAAAATAGGCTAAAATGGAGGCATAATTTATGTCGCTGACCCCAAATTGTTGGGAAAAGGCTCTATTTGATTATGATTATAATTATATGTGTTAGATCTGATTTGGGAGGTGAGTACTTGTCTATAGCCTTTCAGGCCATTTTAGCTCATAAAGGCACCATCCATCAATTATCTTATCCTCACACGCTAGAGCCAAACCATGTTGCAAAACGAAAACATAGGCATATTATTGAAATTGCTTGCTCTCGTTTGCTCTTGGCTTTTGTTCCTTCTCTATTTTGGGGTAAGGCTGTGTTGATGGTTACTTATCTAATTAGCGAACTTCCTTACTATGTTTTTGTAGATAACTCACATTTGAATGTTTATTGCATATGAGTGTTTTCAAGTGTGCTTGTTTTGTGTTGCTGCCATCTATAGAACAGACAAAATTGTGTGTGAGGTCTAAGTTATGTGTTTTTCTTGGCTCTGGTCTTGAACAAAAAGGTTTTTGCTGTTTTGATCCATTGTTTCAATATTGTTTGTCATGAATATCCCCTTACTCTTGATGTGTTTGATCTGCCTGATGAGTATGTGTCCTATCCTCTTATTATCCAAGTGTATCAGCGCAGAGTTACAAGCATTACCACAAGTGTGTGAGCGCAAAGTGACAAGCACTACCACACCTGTGGAGTAGTTTGCTCCTCCTAGCGAGCCATCTGATGTCACTGATCCCTCTCTTGCCTCTGGCCCTGCAAATTCTGTGCTGCCTGCTGCCCTTCTTGCTATCCACAGTGCACATGATCTACCTAATCCGTTTGGTTTCTCCTCTCTTTGTTATTCTCCTGAGTTTCTTTCTTTCTTTCCTTTCTACCATTCATAATATTGCAGAACCTAAGTCCTATAAATCAGCTTCTATTGATCCCAATTGGCAATGGGCCATGATGGATGAGATAGTTGCTTTGCTTATAACTGGGACTTGGGATTTTATTTCTCTTCCACTGGGTAAACATGCTATTGGCTGTAAGCGGCTATATAAGGTGAAAATCAAGGTTGATGATTCTTTTGAGTGGTACAAAGCTAGGTTAGTTGCTAAGGGTTTTGCTCATGAGTATCGTGTTAATTATGAAGAGGCTTTTGTACCTGTTGCTATTATGGCCGTTGGCCCTTACATCACATGGATGTTATTGATAGAAGTGTATAACGAGAGAGAAAAATTATTGAAATGCAGAGATAAAATACATCTTAAAGGATCGAGCTTTTCATAAAGAAGAATCAATCAATACAAAGCAAGTTATAAAAACATGAAGTAACTTGTACAAAAAGCAAGTTATAAAATCGTAAATAACTTATACAGATAGTAATTAAATAAGACTGTACTAAACTACCCCTTATAATCATAAAAGCTAATACCTAATACTAAATACTTAGATAAATAAAGAGCAGATATACTCCTAACACACCCCTCCCCCCGTCAAACTCTGCATGTAATCTAGGTAGCACTCTAACTGTCACAATAGAGAGTAGGGCCAAAAATAGAAATGGCCATATTAGTCACTAACCAATGCAACCAAACAACCTCGACAAAGTGCAATATTTGGCTTCAGCTGTAGAGCGGGCAAACGAATCTTGTTTCTTGCTTTTAAGAGAATCACCCAAAAAAAACACAAAAACCTGTAGTGGATTAACGATACATAACATCTCCACCCCAGTCACTATCAGAATATGCAAGCAACACTAAATCAGAAAAGGAGGATAAGAAAAGGCTCCGAAATAAAGTACCCTGAAGTTACTACAAAATACGTAGAATGGCTGCCTGGTGTACAGAACAAGGTGCTTTTGAGAAGTGACTCATCACATGTACAACATATTGAATATGAGGACAAGTCACGGTGAGACAAAGTAGCGAACCAACAATCTCCCAATATCGTGCTGGATCAGGAAGAAGCTCAACATCAGTATCCCTAAATTTCAAATTAAGTTCAATAGAGCTATAGACATGTCAGATATCAGATGACTCAGAGCGCTTAAAAATATCAGTCGTATACTTGGATTGGGAGAGCAAATACCCACGAGGAGAATATGCAATTTCAATTACAAGAAAATAACGTAGAGGTCCAAGATCTTTCATTTGAAACATATGCTGCAACTGAATTTTAAGCGTTGAAATACAGGCAGTATCAACTCCCGTGATAATCATACTATAAAAAATAGAGAAGCAAAATAATCCGACCAGCCCGAGTATCACGATAAAAGAGAGCATAATCATTCATACTGACGGTGAATTACAAATGTAACAAAGCAGTACTAAATTTCTCATACCAGGCCCATGGCACCTCTTTAAGACAATAAGGAACTTGACGAAGATGACACATCTGACCCTTCTTGTGAGGAAGGCTATGAGGATTATTCATATGGACTTCTTCATACAATTCTCCATTCAAAAAGGCTAACAATGAACAAAAGCAATCGAAATGAGAATATGAACTTGTCATTTTAGCTACTCGAGCAAAGGTTTTCTCATAGTCAATCTCATATTCTTGAGAAAGCCTTTAGCAACCAAATCTAGCTTTATAACGTTCAAGAGAACCATTAGCCTTACAGTTGACCTTATAGACCCACTTACAGCTAAGGCTGTCAACAAGTTGAGCCAGCTCGTCGAGCTGAACCGGCTCAGCTCGGTTCGACTTAAATTTAGCTCAGCTCGAGCTCGGTTTGAACTCGAAAGTAAATGAGCCGATCTCGAACATGGGCTAGCTGGAATGACTCGACTCGACACCTGATCGGTTCGACTCGAGATCGATTCGAAGCTCGGCTCGAACTCGACTTGATTTGTTATATATCACTTCTTCAGTATTATACCCATATTATATAAATTTTTTAACTTTCACCTTTCATGTACCCAGAATATTCTATGTTATTTTATACTAATATATATTCTATATATACATTAATATATGGTATGCAATATATTATATATTATAGTATATAATATCCATATTATGTTATTATATTTAAAATAAATATAAATCCTACTACTAATAAAATTGAGAATATAGGTATGAAAAATTATTTTATTCCTATTATACCCTTATTCATCTATATAATATATATTAATAAATTTTTAAATACTACCTTTAATCATTCTAATCCTAATAAATATAAATATGTAATTCTATTTTAATTTAACTAATCATATTGGTCTAGAATTAGAGAGCTAGTGAACTATATCTAGATTTTGCCTATTAAGTATATCTAGTGAACTAAGTCTAGATTTCTACCTATTAATTTAAAATTTTTACATATTCTTTGCTTATGTGCATACGATTGTACTTCTCTTAGTAACTACTAAATCACTAATTGATTTTTCCTCTCTCTCACACACACATATGTGTATATATCTATCTATCTATCTATCTATATATATATATATATATATGATTTTTCCAGTAATAAAGTTGCTCTTGGAATAACTCCAATAAGAGTAATTAGCACCATTCAGCCTAACACGTATAGAATGGTCAGACTTGGAATCAAAATCTGAATCAGCCATGAAAGAAACAAACCAGAGTAAGATCAACGACAGACAAGGGCTGCCGGAGAATGACCAGTCCAATTATAGACAAACACAGCCAGAGAATAACCAGTCCAAAAATGGACAAACACCGCCAGATAATATCAGGCAAAGAAGAACCAGATAAGTCCCAGCAATCAGGAGATAAGAGCAGAAGTACCACTGATCAAAACAAGAGGCACAGCAGCAGTAGTCAATTCAGCAGGAATTAGTGGAAGCAAGGATCTGCAGGCAACAGTTGTATCAGGAAGTTTATATGGAGAATTGTCTGAGGAAGTTTATATGAAACCTCCATCTCGTCTTCCTCATAAAAAGGGTCAGCGAGTCACCTTTGGCATGCGCTTTATGGTCTTAAGCAAGTACCACAAGCCTGGTTTGAGAAATTCAGTTCAGTTCTCTTGCACTTTGGGTTTTTCTAGCAGTGCACATGACTCAACTCTATTTTGCTGTGATCAAGGTTCGCAATCTTGGATTTCGGTCTTGTCTCGGTTGGCCAGAGACAAGATTTCATAGAGATCATGTAAACGATC
Organism: Saururus chinensis; assembly: GCA_035235625.1. Lineage (NCBI taxonomy): Eukaryota > Viridiplantae > Streptophyta > Magnoliopsida > Piperales > Saururaceae > Saururus > Saururus chinensis. Next base: position 2,569,594 of record CP141147.1, read on the forward strand.
TCAGAGTTCAGGTCAATAGTTAGGATCTTCCATATGATGTAAGTACAGATATAAGATTGTATGAAGAAGTTGCTAAGGAGCGCCCATATAAGAAGAGAGGGGAGATGTTGACTTTACGGGCTCAGCAAGATTTAGAGAGGCCCCGCTTTGAGCCTTCTTCCTTCATTCCTCCTCCTTACACTTACTCGTCTCCTTCCAATTCTTCCTTTGTTAACTCGGGGAGGGGGGGGGGGGGGGTGGGGATGAGAAGAATCACGACAAGATTGACGAGATCTAGTTGAGATCCCGTCAAGACAGTGTAAATAGGCCATAAAGCCTCATTACATGGTCTCTTGCCCCAGTGTTCCCACAGAGACTGAGATCTCATGAAATTACAAACCATGGTTGTGATACTAAGGCTGTTTGAATAATTTTGCTTGTGTATGTTGATATAATTATCATGGAGAATGACTCTGCAGCTATTTTAGCTCTTAAAATTCAGTTGCAACATTTGTTTGAAACAAAAGACAATGGTCTTTTATGTTATTTTCTTGGCATTGAGGTCACTTATTCCCCTCGTGGGTATTTGCTCTCTCAATATAAGTATGAGTATGTTGTTGATATTATTGAGTGATAGAATCACGACAAGATTGACGAGATCTAGTTGAGATCCCGTCAAGACAGTGTAAATAGGCCATAAAGCCTCATTACATGGTCTCTTGCCTCAGTGTTCCCACAGAGACCGAGATCTCATGAAATTACAAACCATGGTTGTGATACTAAGGCTGTTTGAATAATTTTTCTTGTGTATGTTGATATAATTATCATGGAGAATGACTCTGCAGCTATTTTAGCTCTTAAAATTCAGTTGCAACATTTGTTTGAAACAAAAGACAATGGTCTTTTATGTTATTTTCTTGGCATTGAGGTCACTTATTCCCCTTGTGGGTATTTGCTCTCTCAATATAAGTATGAGTATGTTGTTGATATTATTGAGTGATTTGGGTTATCTGATAATTGGCACGCGGATACTCTTATTGAACTTGATCTAAACCTAAGGGATACAGATGGTGAGCTTCTTCCTGATCCTAGGGGATATTTGGAGTATTTTGGTTCTCTTGTTTATCCTGTGATATGCCCTAATATTCAATATGTTGTTCATGTGATTAGTTAGTTCTCTAAAGCACCATGTGTGGTTGTTGTTCTTCATATCTTATGGTATCTTCAAGGTACTTCATTCGGGAGGTTACTTTTATTATCTTCTGACATGATTCTGCCTCAATTGGTGATGTGATGGATCGTAAATCTACTATTGGTTTTTATGTTTTCTTTATGATTTTTTATTTCTTGGAAGAGCAAGAAGCAACATACAGTGGTCAGGTCTACTGCCGAAGCATAGTCGCTGCTATTGCTGCTGAGGTTGTCTGGTTGTGTCGGTTGGTGATTGATGTGGGTGTTTCTTTTTCTGGTCCTACTCTATTGTGGTAGCCGGAGTGCCATTCAGATAGCTCATAATTCAGTTTTTTAGGAATACACAAAGCACGTCGAGATTGACTGCCATTTTGTGCATCATCATCTTCATGCTTGGACTCTCACTCTTCCTCATAAATACTTCGTCTGCTTTGCAGCTTGCTGATTTCTTCACCATGACTCATGGTCTGATTTCAGTTCTTATTGAGCAAATTCTCGATGATTAATATATCTAGAGTTTGAGGGAAGGTAGTAGAGTATATATTTGATTCATTTGTCTAAGTCCCTAGTATTAGTGTTTCTCATTATAGAGGGTAGTTTAGTCTTTAATGTTAAAATCTAAAATAAATAAATAAGATTTTCCCTTCTTAAAGGCTCAAGTTTTTGGGAAACCTAGTTATCTTACATGGTATCAGAACTCCAGGGTTTGGGAGGTCCTCGGTTCAAGTCTTGTTGGAGGCATTTACACCCCAATTATGTTTTATGTGCCATGCTTGATGGACGCTTGCACGCGGGGTGGGTGGGAGGGGGGGGGGGGGAGCATTGTTAGAATATAAAATAAATAAATAAGATTTCCTCGTCCTAAAGGCTCAATCTTTTGGGAAACTTGGTTATCTTACATATAATTTCTGATCAAATTATTTCTTTCTTTTAAGACTTGCTTTGTATTCGGTGATCCATCTCTATAAAAGGACTGATCCTACTCTATGTAATTTGGACTTTTCAGTCCAATAATATAGTTTTTTCTCCTCTAAATATCCAATTCTATCATATATTACCAAAAACTGCTTAAATTTCCAAAATGGTACACCCATTAATTATTAAAATTTTCAGTTCGGAGCAGGGTGATTAAACTTCTTTCTGTTCGGTTTTTGTTGGAGAGTGATCCATTTGATAGTTTGGACTGATGCTAGTCCGGAATTTAAAAGTTATATCTGGATGAGTAGGAGTTGTTAGTCTTCATGAAGTTGGTCTTAAATCAACCGAGATGCTTGTGAACTGTAAATCATGTATTGAATGTTGATAGTTGATTGAAAGGTAGATTTGATGCCAAAAAATGCACTTTCAGAATATTTAGGTACTGGGAGAGAGAACATCCATTAAAGAGACAATGTACAGCAAAAGCTGCTCTGAAATGAATTTTAAGTGATAAAAAATCAAATTTAAAGATAATAATTGTTTTCCAACTCCTTAAAACAGCAATGGTAGTCCCAATTAATCTTTGCACATTGGAAATTGTGCAACTGTATACATTCATAACCTAAACAACAAACCTAAAGCCTACATTCAACACAGCTATTGCCAAGGAACGGTGCCACCAAGTAATCTTCAAGAATGAGTGAAAGGAAGGCTGCCAAGTGCACCTCATGACTCGGTCATACAGTTCAGTGCACATTTGCAGTTTGATGTGCACAATTTTTGTATGGAATGCCCTAGAAAGCACTTTGGGCGTTTGTGGAATGCCTTGCCTAGTTGCCTTGAGATGCACCCTAAAAGGCTTTTTTCTTTCACTGGCCCAACCACTTCCACTAAACTGAGGCACATCCTTAAAAGCATTTGTTCAACACTGGCTCAACCACACCCTTAAGACTGCCAAACCCTTGCATAAAGAGGTAATTGTTCAGCAGCATAGCTGAAGATGAGGTTGGTGAACTGAGGTGGCGTGGTATATTTGTGTTACCATTTTGGGATATGAACACTCTATCTTCCAAAGTCTTTGTATGCAGTCCATCTGGTGATTCCCTTATTTAATTAATTGATCCATCCCTGTCCAATGTGGTAGAGTGACTGAACTTAAATGGAAGAAGAATTAAAAGATAAGGGAAGACTGCTTACAACCATTTCCAGTTTCCTCAACATCTCTGGGGAAAGGTCTCATGATCAGAAGGTGAGTCGCCTAGACAGGCTGTTCATACAGTTAGAGCTACCAAACCTGCCTTTGTTATGATGTCTGCCAAAGCACCAGGTTTATCTAACAGAATATTGCTCTGAGCCTAGCAGAATTGAATGACTAAATACAATCTGTTGCTCAACAAGGATGTATGATGATAGTTATTCTTGGTTAGATCTTCGTTTTTACTTGCATAATGAAATAAGTTATGTTATATATCTTAAATCGTGCACCCTGTTTTAAACATTGATATAGCTCAGTTTCTTCTTTGGCTCTTGTAGTTCAAATCTATTCTTCCTGATAGGAGGACAAAGTTTGACATCTCTGCTGCTGGACCACTGGCAGGCGCAGCGCTTTCTTTCTCAATGTTTTTTGTGGGATTATTGTTGTCATCAAACCCAGAAACTGCTGGAGATTTAATCCAGGTCCCAAGCATGCTATTCCAGGGTTCTTTACTTCTTGGACTAATTAGCAGAGCTTCTCTTGGCTACACGTACGGCTTCTTTTTCTTTTTTTATATCTCAATTTGGGGTTTAGACACTGTTGTTTTGCTATAACTCTTTTGACTTAAAAATTAAACTAGAGAGTCGTAATATTTCAGTATTTTCTGGCAATCATAAGTAAATATGTATATTATTTGTTCGGATTATGTTTCTTGATAGACTGGGTGTAAAGTAAATCTGGTGTGGCTGAACTTATCTTTTTGAAATGTTCATTATCTTAGTCCTTCAAATGTATTGTAATATTTTGACACAATCTTTAGGGCCCAGATTAGGTTAGCCTAAGAAAGAGTTTGAGAAGATGTTGAAGGAAGAAATGGAATTTTAAAGCTGTAACAAGCACAAGAACCTAAATTACTAGGTCTTCCCTGTCAGAGATACTAGTATGATTGGCCTGTTCTTAATTTGGGTTACATGATATGCTAATCCTATAATTGAGGTATTTTGCAAATTTATCAACAGAGGGATTACCACAAATGGATTGAAAATTTTAGGCACTTATTCGCAAAGAAAAGAATAAAAAGTAAGCAAATTTGCACGTGTATGCATTACATGGACAATTTTATCAAAATACTTGTTCAGTTGGTCCTTTTTCCTGATTTTCCTTGCTTTGATAGCCTTATGATCAAGTACCGAGTCTGGATAGATATCATTGACAATCTTATATGAGACTTTTACTGATATTAAGTGTTTCTGTTGCTGACTTGGCTAGTTGGCTTTATCTCCAATTTTATAATCCACCATAATACTTATATTTATCAGTTTGCAGGGCCATGCATGCAGCTACGGTTTCGATTCACCCACTTGTTATTGCTGGATGGTAAGCTAATTACTGAAGAATGTTTGCCAAAAAAAACGTAAAATGATACTCCTACTCCAGTTTCTCTACACCAAAATTTTACTCCACCCTTTGATTGGACTGAGAAAAGTGGATCCCCCTATTTTCAGGTGCGACCCACCTTTTTCTATCCAATCAAAGGGTGGAGTAAGGTTTTGGTGTAGAGAAAGTGTAGGAATGTCAGCTTCCAAAAACAATGCTTAAGAAAAGTTATCTGCTTGAGGATCTTTGCTTGAAATTATGTTGTATATAAGTGCTTAGGATCTAATATAATGTAGGTGTGGTTTGACAACGTCAGCATTTAATATGCTTCCAGTGGGCTGCCTGGATGGTGGAAGAGCTGTGCAGGTCTCTTTTATCTAGCATCCCTTTGATTGAGCAATATATCACATTTTTATGCTGGCCATATTGTCTGTCTTTTTTCCCACGAACTCATAGCTTTGCAGTGAATGTGAGTTTAGACTAGGGTTGACGACTCTATGTAATGTGTTTAAATCAATTTCTGGACTGAACAGGGTGCATTTGGCAAGAATGCATTGGTTGGATTTGGTCTGACGACTTACTTATTTCTGGGATTAGGAGTGGTAAGCATATATGCTCAGTACTTCACTAAATATATTTGAGAATTCAGTGGGTGTAATTTGATCAGTTGGCTACATAACATAGTGATGGAGATGAATTTAACTTTTTTGTCATTTCACATGTTTTTCAAGGATTAAGTACCAACTACATTCTTTATACGAATGGTTTGGTTTGACTAGAGCCTAGGACATTGGCACCTTGTTAATAAAACTTGCACTTTCTTACCATTAATGGATGCTGAATCAAATTAGAACCAAACTTTTGTTTGAATAGATGCCCATAACCTGCCAATCATTTATCTTGCAAACAATGATTAGTATTTCAGTAGTTGTATGTGCTTAGGGTCTTTCTATACTTCTGTTTGGTGGACCGCATTGTAACCAATCACCCATTGTTGAATTCTGGATTCTTGAAATTAGCTGTTCATTGGTAATTCTTTCCAGTGAGAAAATGTATTATTTTTTCTTTCCATTTCTTCAACAACAATCTGTGTTTTAACTCGATTTATTTCAATGAATAAACTTTCTTGTCAACGGTATGTTCTCCTTGTTAATGTGCAAAAAGGAAGAAATAAGTATAATGAAAATAAGATAAAAGGTTTGTTGAAGATAGTTGATAGAGAAAACATAAATACATGATATAACAAAAGAGAAGTCACGGAAATATTCCTAGAACTCTCAGCCTTTTTATTTGTTTTGAAAGATTGCAACTAAATTCAAAGAACTTTTAGCATTTAAAATCTCGTCACATTCCAATCAATAAAGTTCAAACTGAATAAGGAAAACAAATTATAGAGATTAAGGAAGGCAATATCTTATAATGGACAGATCCTTAACTAGGTCTCCAAAATTTCCTGTATCTCGGGGGTATTATTCCCCTTTAGTGTAGTTATAGGCTGCCATGGGGACAAGCATAAAATTCTCCCGGACGTTTCTCTTGCACCCTTGGCACAATTCTTGTGATTCAAGTAGTAGATTTCTTTATTATTTGTACTAACAACCTGTGGATGAAGAATCAATTCCTTGGTTTTGTTGCTATGTTCTAAATTTTTGTTTGCTTTTCAGCTTGGTGGCCCATTGTCACTTCCTTGGGGGCTGTACGTCCTAATCTGTCAGGTAAGTCAAATGTAGAAATTGATAAATATAGTGAGAACTGAGAAACAGTTCTATTCTTTCAACCATGATTTGGGCACTTCGATTAGTGCTGTTGACAGAGCCTGTACCGGCCCTAATGCATCACAGGGTCAAACCGTGGTAAATGCTTCTTCCCTTCGTCTGTGCCCTTAAAAAATTTACTTTTTCCTTTCCAGAGAACGCCGGAGAAACCATGCTTGAATGATGTAACTGAAGTGGGAACATGGAGGAGAACAGCACTAATTGTAGCAATTATCCTTGTTGTGTTGATCCTTCTTCCTGTATGGGATGAGCTTGCAGAGGAATTGGGTGTAGGACTTGTAACCACATTTTGACGAAACTAAGCAGAGCTGATTACACGTGGGAACCACGACTCAATTTTGTTTGATTCAAATTTGCCAAATCAATGTAAATGCATTTTGTGAACGTCGGTATTTAGTGGAGCAGCGGTCACAATTGTGTTGTCATTTCTACACATTCAATATTTAGAAGCCTTTCATAAGAAATATATATTTAGATTGCATATTATGACAATGCGAAAGAAGGAACCTTTCTAAGAGGACATTTTATGCATGTAAATATAGATAAGATAAGATAAAATAAAATAATTTAAAAATATAGTATATATTAAACAAAGGTCTCTTATGCTATAGTTACAATATATTTTTTTCATGATCATAATAATTATAAATTATAAGCCAAATTTAGGCTAAATAGTATATTATACATCGGTGAAGACAATAATGTGGAGGATTTTGTGTTGTAAAATACGTTATTAATTTTCAAGACCAATTTGGCATGCATCTTATTTGATAGAGCCCTTTAGGAGTTTTCAAGGGCATTAAAAATTTGTAAATTTAAACATGTATAATATAGAAAAAAAATATAACTATAATAGAGAAGTGTGTTGTTTATATAAAGATTACAAAAGAGTATGAGAAAATATAGTCAAGTGGGATCTTATTTGATAGATTCGTGGAGAGCTTTCTAATAATACAAAAAATGTACAAATTCATATTTGTAAATGCAAGATATAATATTATAAAGTTAAAATTAATATAACATGAAAAATAGGGTCTCAGCAACCAATATTAGGTTGATATTTGGAAGACATTTGAAAGAATCTAAGTAAATGATTCTTCTAAAATATTCTTAAATCACTTGTTAGTTCAAACTTGTATTAAAGGGTTTAAAGATATAAAACATAGACAAAGTAGGAATCAAGGGTAAAATTTATGGGTAAAATAGTCTGAAAATGAAACTTACAAAGTCATATGATAAGAGTTTTTCATACTCCCCTTTTACAATAAGCCTAGTGTAAGGAACGAACATGATCCAATATATGCGTCATCTATCTCATAGATGAAAGGTTTCCATGTGATCCTTAAGCTGGGCTCATTGTCAGTGGAGCATTAAAATGACCCTAATTTAGATTTAATCTCCTACTTTAGTTTAGATTCCTAAATTAATTAGTAATTAGTCTTCTTATTTAGTTAGAATTGGACTAAAGATATTAGAAGTAGTTTAGATTTCCTCTATATATTTTGTAATTCATAGAAGATTAGTAGAAAATCCAAATTCAAAAGATTAGTTTATTTTGTTCATAGTTGTTCTCTCTCAAGTCTTCTCTTCTCCTCTTTCTCTCTAATTTGTCATGTGTAAACATCAATCTACAACATCACTCAATCTGCTTTATGTAGTAACTACAAGATTGCACATGCATTACACGTATAAAAATAAATTAGATAAGATAAAATAAAATGTCATAGGTCAGCGAAGACAATGATGTCGAAAGACTTTGTGTCATGGAGCACTTTATTCATATTCAGGACAATATAGCAGCGGGTTTCATTTGATATATATATATATATATATATATATATATATATATATTATGATATAATATATCATAGCATGTTGATTGTGTGTGTGTGTGTGAAAACAAGGGATGCCTAAGTCTTTATGACTCGATTAGATGGGGCAAGGTGATTAGAAAGGGTAACGCAATTAGTCTCTTATAGCACCATATCCTGTTGTTAATCTAGCGGGCCACATAAAGGCCCACACATCAAACATAGCATGTAAATTAGAATATAATCTTAGGGTTGCGTTGAAAACCAGGACCCGACCCAATCTAGATGGAACCAACCCGAGATTGACCCGAATCAGGTCGGGTCCTATCTCGGGTCAGGTCCACGAAAAAAATACCCAAGTAAATTTTGGGTCGGGTCAGTCTAGTATGTGGAAAACCCAAGAATTGCCCCACGCGAGTTCCTAATTAACCTATAAAACCAAATTTTACTAGGGTTATATGAACTTTTGTAATTTTTCATAGATACAACCAACCCAAAATAGTGTTGGTTTAGTTTTAATTATTAGAATAGAGCTGACCGAAGATAGAATCTCAGTTTCTATTTCAGGTTCTCAAGATCTCGGGTCAAGTTAGGTCATGTAGAACTTGAACCCGACCCGATATACAACCCTATATAATCCTGTTTGGGTTGTAAGGTGAGTGGGGATTGTCCTTGACATTCCTAAGGATTGGGTTATTATCATAACAAGAATTATTCTTATGTATCAACTCATGCAATAATTTTGGAAGTTTTGGATATTTTTATGTAAACATTTCAAGATATTGACTTTACTTTTCATCGCCTATCCTCACACCCATTGATTTTGGGCTACATAACAAAATTAAATTGAGCCCTCTCAAATATTCGAAATATTTTGAATAACGTATGTTGCATGATCAAAATTGCATGGTGGCAATGCGTTTATCGCAAACACCTATCATGTGCATCACTTACTAACAACGAAATTCATTTTTATCTTGTTTTGTTTGGTTTCATTGGAGTTGCATAACATTTGCTTCAGAAAAATGTTTTCTTGACCACCCAACATGACCATAATGCATGATCAGCGAACATGTAGAAGGGGGACCTATTAGTTCAGTTCCCAAGTTTCTCTCTCACAACTATTGTGGTTATGTGGTAGCCACTCATTGTTAGTCACCAAGCCATGGTCAGAAAAACTCGCCACGCTAGATAAGTCTTTTGCTTAAATTCCAAAAATATATGTACTCCAACATGAAAGCATTTTCTATTGACAGTGAGCCTAGCATAAGCAACACATGAGAGTAATTGATATTTGAAATCAACAGCGCACACACTAGCACACATTAGCATCATTGGACTTGATGCTAACGTGCATTAGTGTGTGTACCATGGATTTTTTGGATAAATGACTCTTTTACATTTCTTGCGCTAGGCTCACTGTCAATAGGGAGTATAACAAATGTTTTCTCCAACACCACTAGCAAGGAAGAGTTTTTCATGCTCCTTGCTCATCATGAACCCAACATAAGGAATGCATGTGGAACATTCATTTTTAAGATCAACAAAGCACACGCTAGTGTCAATGATGCACACTAGCATCAATGGCGCTAACATGCGCTAGCGTGTAAGATCTCATAATTTTCTTTCTTTAATTGTGTGAATTTTTTTTGTTTATCGGTTTGATCTAATTTTTTGGGTTATGGAATAGTTAATAATCAATTTTTTGTGGTTTAATTTTATTTTAAGAGATTTTAGTGTCAAGTTTGATTTACCCAATTTTTACCGATTTAATGGTATTTTCTCCTAATTTTTCCTTAATTAAGGGAGTGGGCCCCATGTTCGTTTGGGAGAGTGTGGAACCTATTTTAACCTTGAACCTTCTAGTACTTTGTTTAAGTGGGTTTGGGTGCGATTAAATTCGTTTTTAAGTAAAAAATACCCTTAATTAGCCACTTAGGGCAGTCCCCTATTTTCCAGCCCAATAGTTTATATTCTCAGCCCAAAACCCTTACTATATAAGGAAAAACCTATAATATTTGGGAATTTCTAAATTCCTAAAGTTGACTACGTGGAAAATAGGGTATTTGACCTCTTTACCTTCTTGTGAGAATAACTTAATAGTTGGAATTAGTGACTGAGATATATGGATTAAAAGTAGACAGAAAGAACTTCAAAATACCACCAAGAATGTGCAAATCGGAGTTCAAATGAGGGAGATACGACCGTTCAAAGTTGCACATAACATGCAGGGCCCGTTTACTGAACTGGATGGGCAAATTGTCCATTTAAGTCACTATACGGCCCCAATTAATTAAAGTGACAGAAATTAATTTTTAGGGGCCTAATTAGGTTGCCTAAGTGAGGAGGTTTAGCCCAACTGTTAAGGGGATTAAGGTTCCTAATCCCCATGCTTATAAATAGATATTTAGGGCTTCGTGAGAGGGAGCTTTTTGGCCCTAAAGGAAGGAGAGAGAGGAAGATGGTTTCCGGCAAAAGCGGCTGGTGACAGAGTGATAAGTATGAAATATATATCTATTTTATATGCCTTTTTACCTTATTTGCTAGCATAGATTAGGTTAATTTAGAGTTAGTTATGGTTTATATAAATTAAGATAGATATTAGTATTTTAGTTTAATTATTAATAATTTTGTATTTATTAGTAGTTTAGATATGTATTTGAATCAAGTTGGGATCTTAATTATATTCTACATGTCTAAAATGTGATGTTTTAATGCTTTGTAGGTAAAATGTGCTTATCGAAGTATTTGGACGATATTTGGAATAATTAAAAATAGTCTTGACATGCTTTAAAGTGATTTGGACAACTTTTCAGAGTTATAAACAAATTGGAAATTAATATGGACATGAAAGAAAGAGCTTAATGAACAGAAAATGGACTGTCCAGATAAGCTGTCCAGATTGCAAAAACAGTGTAGCCGTTTGAATGGGGCATTTTTAAGGATCAAACGGGATAACGTGATTTTGGAGCAAAATGCAGTATAGGAAATCGAACGGGCATGCAGGGCATTCGAACGGGATAACGCACAATTTCCTTATTTCAGCCAATTTTGAGTCCTTTTCATATTGGACTCCTTCCTATGGTTCTTATGCCTATATAAAGACATATTTGGCTCAAAATTAAAGGTTAGCAAGTAGATTTTCTGAAGAGAAAAAGGAAGAAGAAGATGGAGAAAAACTCAAAGCTTTTAATGGAGATTCAAGTGCTTTCTTCTACAATAGAAGGCTAGACTTTTCTCTTACTTAGGAGTTGATGAAGCTATAGATAACTTTCAGTTTCTTTTCTTTTTAATTTAGATCTCAGTTGTGAATTATGACAATTGTATGATAAGAATTTCCTTTTTAATGGAAGAGCTTTTTATGTTTATTCAAATCTATGTTGATTTATTGTCTTGTAGATGATAGATTGATGTGGTTTTGATATTTGCATCAATTCTAATTTCTGTGATTTAGATGAGATGGTAATACAATAGTTTTAATGTTCAGATAATTAATGACTTGGATGAGTTATACTAAGATTAGACGGGTCATACCTATAGCTAGTTTAGTGTAGATGATTCGTGCTATTGTCGAAGATAGTTCATGTCATGGAATTTAATTAATAATTCTTTCTGAAATAATTCTAGCTTGTAGCTGAGAATACTTGTTCATATTCCCACTAGATTTGGATTAAAAGTTAAGGAATTGTTATGGTTCTATAGTGGATTCGATTTCTTAAGTAATTTTCATCATATTAATCTCTTGTTTTTAAACTAGTTGATTCCTTTCCTTTACTTAATTAAAGTTTAAGTTGTTTTAGTTTTCAACCAGCAAATTCCTCTTTAGATTTAGTAATAATTCATCTTTCCCTGAGGTTCGGCAACCCTTAAATACTTATCCTGGTACAATTACCTTGTACACTTGCAAAAGGTTTAATTATAAACGAGCAAAAAGACATAAGTCTTACAAGGTAAGATCGCTTAATAATGCTAGTTTCAGTCTTATCATTGTATGATGCACGATTTGAGACTTGAATGTGATTTAATTTGTGAATTCCGTCGTGCACAACCCCACTCGTCGTGGGATTGCCTACGGGATTTGGCCCGATGTTGGTTGCCTACTAGCTAGCAAGCGTTGAACCACCATGACCAGTCCATTGCATTGTGCCTAAGGCTGCTAATGAGCCGAGCCAGCTCGTTGAGCTGAACAGGCTCGGCTCGGTTCGACTCGAATCTGGCTCGGCTCGAAGTGAGCTCGACTCGAGCTCGGTTCGAACTCGAAATCAAACGAGCCGATCTCGAACATGGGCCAGCTCGAATCGACTCGACTCGAAACCTGATCGGTTCGACTCGAACTCGACTCGAAGCTCGGCTCGAACTCGACTCGATTTGTTATATATCATTTTTTAATTATTATATCCATATTATATAAATTTTTTAACTTTTACCTTTCATGTACCCATAATATTTTATATTAATTTATAAAATATATATCCTATATATACATTAATATATGGTATATGATATATTATATAATATGATATATAATACCTATATTATACTATTATATTTTAAACAAATATAAATCTTACTACTAATAAAATTGAGAATGTAGGTATGATAAATTAATTTATTTCTATTCTACCCCTATTCATCTATATAATATTATTTAAATTTTAAATACTACCTTTAATCATTCTAATCCTAACAAATATAAATATGTTATTCTACTTGCAAATAAACATTCTTAATTCAACCAATTATATTAGTTTAGATTTAGAGATTTAGTGAATTATATCTAGATTTTTCCTATAAATATATCCAGTGAACCAAGTCTAGATTTTATTATTGAATTTCAATTATATTGATTTTTCTTTTTACAGGCAATCTACACATCATGAAATATGTTATTGCTGAAGTCCAAATAATTCTCTTATTATGAATTTTTTAGTTACTAGAATAATTAGATATGAAATATGTGAATAAGAGTTGTTATAACTTTGGTGACTAGTTCAGTCTTTTGTGACTTATTATATAATAAATTTTATATAACTATCAAAATAACGGAGAGAGAAAAATATTTACCAATATGATGTTCTTTTTCACTGATTAGGCGCTCACACTTGCATGATTTTTTTTAATATTTTTTTATAATTTTATCCTTTAGAAAGATAAAATAAGTACACTTAAATTAATACAATGTACTCTTTGTCATTCCAAATGACGAAATCAATAATGAATTGATTTTTTTTTCTTTTTTCTCTTTCCTCTCTTGCTCCACTCTCTATTCACTCTCTCCCTCCTCTCTCTATTCTCTCTCTCTTCTCTCTTTCGGTTATCTCTCTTCTCTCTCTCCTCTTTCTCTTTTCTCTCTCCTCTCTTCTAAAGGATAAAATCATGAAAAATTTAAAAAAATATTATTTTCATCATTCACAAATATATTGTATTTTATTTTAAATTTAATATTTTAATATATAATATATAAATAAGAAAAAATTAAATTAAAATTTTATACTTTCTCCCCACTTCTCAAAGCTAGGGCTCACGTCACGCACATGAGAGAGAGATAGGGAGAGAGAAAGCGAAAGAAGAGAGGACAGAGAGAAGAGAAAGTGTAGAGAGAGAGTGAAGAGAGAGAATAAGAAAGATAGCCAAAAGAGAGGAGAGAGATTGAATAGAAATATAGAGAGGAGAAAGTGAATAGAGAGTGTGTGAAGAGAGAGAGATAGCCGAAAGAAAGAGACAATGAATAGAGAGAGAAGAGATAATGAATAGTGAGAGAAGAGAGAGCGAATAGAGAGAGGAGAGAGTGAAAAGAAAGAGGAGAGAGAGAGAGAGAGAGAATGAAGAGATAGTAGAGAGAAGAGAGTACAAAATTATTTCATTATTGATTTTATCCTTCTAAATGACGAAATCAATACATTGCATTGATTTCATCTTTTAAAAGCACGAAATTATATTGATTTCGTCCTTTAAATCACAAATTAGTACATTATATTGAATTTTTCCTCTTTAAGAATGAAATTAAAAAATAAATTAAAAAAAGTCATGGAGGCACTCGCGAAAAGAAACACCATATTGGTAAATATTTTTTCATTTATGTTATTTTGGTAATTATTATTTTTAATATTATTCATATAATGGGAAAAGTTAATATTACTTAAACCCGTTAGTTTGATGGGCTGTTGGATGTAAATCTGATGACCTAATCAGCCCAGGCGCACGCCAGCGTGCGTGAGCCCGGGCTGATATTAACGGGACTCTTATATAATTATATTTATTATATGGGATATTTGAATAACATTAGTTAAATTTTTGGTGACAAATGAAATTTTTTTGTTGGGTATTTATTTACTCTTATCTTAACCATGGATTTTGAAATAATATTTACAACTTTAATACAATAAAATTATGTTTATTATAATTTTTTTTATTTTTGTGTTGGTGTGATTATCTAAATTAATATAGATTTTTATAGAAAAAAAAATTTGTTTGTAAATGGGATTCGAGCTCAATTCGAACACAAGTTCGAGTTTCTATAATATGTTTTCAAGCTCGAGCTCGAGTCGAGTTTCGAATTTTTAGTCGAACCGAGCTCGAGTCAGGAATCGAGCTTTTCAATCGAGCTCGAGCCGAGCTCGAACCGAGCTTTCAGAAATCGAGCTCGAGTCAAAAAACCTAAAAACTCGGTTCGACTCGGCTCGTTAGCACCCTTAATTGTGCCCATGACACTCAGACCACCGCCTAGAGGACCAGCAAGAGTGAGTGGTCAGAGGCCAGAATTCTTCCCTTCTTCATTCCCTCTGGCAAATCAGAGGGTTGTGGCCGATAGTGCAGGCCGCCAGATGGCTGAATAACACATCACCACCTTCCTCCTTTCTAAACTTGACCTATTCCCAGCAGGAACCTGCCACTGGTTGCCTGTCGAGCCGCCGCACGAAGCATCTGCAAACCACCGTCGTCCCTCCCCCATGCTCTCTTGAGTTAATAAAATTAGGGAGGATGGTGGTGGATTGCAGTTGTAGTTTGGTGACGAGATAGGGCTCCCAAAATTGCCAAATTCCGATTATCCGATCGAGCCAACGCCAATAGTGGAAGCTACCGCCGGCCTCAGTAAAGCATAAAAAAAGGGGAAAACATGCCTTTGGCCCCGGCCGGCCACCCACCGGCTGCCGATCTAGGGCCAACCGAATCGCTCGAGGCGGCGATTCGGTCAGCCTTGGCCTTGACCCACGGCGCGGCCGGTGCTAGCGCAACCTCTAGCCATTAGCGGGGAAGACGACTTGCTCTACATGTTGTTGATTTCAATTTGGGCTCAGGTCGGGTCACCCGAACCATTCGGCTCGGGTCTGGTTTAAAAAAAAAGATATAAAAAAATATAAGAGGGGGATGAACCGAGTCCAGTTTAGGAGGGTATAAGTATCCTAAAAAAATATTAATGTATCTAGAGAGGGGTGGGAGTGTCCTGACCAAGTTTCAGATTGGGGAAAAATTCTTAAGGTTTGTAAAATGACCCTTTTACCCATGGTAGTTAAATTGTCATGTAATATTCACTTACCCGACTTAGGGGCTCCGGCTCAGGGTCCTATGAGTGGACTAAAAAATTGGGAAAATTCCCTCTATAGGTCTGTATTGTTTATATTGTTCAATATTTTGATGTTTGCTATTGATGTTGTGATAGTAATTTATCACTAGCTTAAGGTTAATGAAAGATTAATCAATGGGGTTATATAGCTTTAGATTGGGCGAGAACACCTAATTAAGATAAAGACTAAAATACCCTCAGAGGGGTCTCAAACTAGTTCATGGAGTGAACAAGGTCTTTAACCTAACGATTTTCCGTAGTTAATAAATCAATGGCATTTTTGAGTTTTAACCCTAGTATGAAAGAGACTAATAGGGTTTGGGATAGTCATTTAGAATCCTTGCTTGTTGACGAGCAAGCTAGGGTTTAGAATGGTTTTTCTAAGTCTTAGCTCTATTGAGGAGTTGTTGATTTGGCCGTGAAGTTGCACCTCCCTGTTGGAGGGAGCTCTCCGTGAGCTAGGCTCACCACTAATCTATTGATGATCACTTAGTGTACATACATTTGGATTAGCTGATATCTTACTTGGTTGGCTTTTCCCTCCACTTCCGTTTAGGTGTAGTTGTGGGCCATGCCCTTCCACTCCAGTCAGGTCCTTATGGGCTAGGTTGGGTTATGGAACTTCCTGGTGGATTCTAGAGCCACACTATGGATGGTTCCATTTGGAGGAAGGTCCATAGTGGGATATTAATTATTTAACAATGGTTTGAGAGATAATTAATAATATTGTTTGATATTTCTTGTTTAATTAGAATAAGTGGAACAATTAAATGACTTGTATAAAATGTAGGTTGGTCAAAAATACTTAAGCATTACATATGTGATGCTATGCTTCTTAAGATATTGTAGATTTTAGGCATAACTACATCTGGATACGATCTTGTTGGAAACATTGGAGATGTTTGATGAGGACGTAGGCAACTAACATCGGGTAATGTTAGCCCAATCCAAAAAACATTAATAAAATCTTTTATTTCTTTTGGAAACTCTTCTCTAGAGGGTGGAGAGGTTTTGTTGTTGTTGTTTGGTTTGGTTAGTTACAAGTTCTTCAAGCGAGGACAAGTGAGACTTGGACTGACAAGCATGAAATGCAGTTCCTCGATTCTGTAAACTAAGTGTTTTTTTTGCATGAGTTATTTATTTTAAGGCTGATGACAGACTTGTACTTGATGAATAGCCTATTCTCTATGGATTTTTTAGACATGTAATGATATCATAGGATTTGATATTCGTATTTGTGAACCCCAATTATCATGACCTTGATATTTAATCAAACAGTTTATTTTGTACTTAAGAAGAACAAAGATTCTTGTCACTTACTATTCATGATATTTAAAATACTTAAAAATCCGGGTCGTGACATAACCCTAGCCATTTGCCAAATGGGGAATGGTTGTATTAAGGAGGGAGGAATAACTCTACCCCCATTTCCCAAAGGAAAAACCTTGATTTAGGTGAGTTTTCTTCCCTTAATCACTCCTACTCTTTTGATTTTGGTCTTAATCACTTCTATCTTCATTCCTCCTATCTTGATTCTTGATTTTCTTCCATCAAAATCTTGTTTTTAATTTTGATTTAGAACCCTAATTAGGTGATTTTTATTTTTTAAACTAAGGATGTCTTAGATCTATCCTTTTCCAAGTTGATTTGAGTATATTAGCAAATTTTAATTAGGTTTAACCAAAACCGTAATTTTCGGGTAGGATTTCTTAAGGTTGAGGATCATTCAAAGTATTCAAAGGCTTGTTAGGGGTAAGGGATTTTTACCTTGAGTGGTTTTTCTTCACTGAATTGCATGATTATAGATTTATTTGAGTTCTTGCTTCATTTTGAGGTTTAATGGTAATTTATTGAAAGCATGTTATTTATGGTTCTTTTCGTATGATTAAGAATGAAAATAATTGGATCCATCATGTTCTAGGCTTAGATTTTGATTATATAATGTTCAATTATGATTTTTTAATTTATATAGAAATTTGGAATGTTTTCGGTTTAAATTTCAAGTAGTTGAAGATGAACAAGAAAAGTTGATTGTTCCAACCGATCGAATAGGCTAACAACCATTGGAACGGCCAGCCGTTTGAACAGCCAGGCGCTCAAACGACCTACTAAGCGTCCGAATGGCCAACGGCAGAATGGTATTCTAGTCTATTTTTGTGGATGTTTCGGTCATTTTTTGATCTTTTCTTATAATTCTAATTCTTTATGGCTATTATGAGTTATGATTACTTATAAATGTCACTTAATTGCATGTGAACTTTCTTTGGACTATGATTTAGCTTAAGCATGATGATGGCTATACATGTCTAGGTTTAGCATGTTGTTCTACTTGTCTTGAATCCGTATTTCGATGTTTTTTTGCATTTACTCCATAATTCTAGTAGGATATGACCATGATAAATTATGGATGCTTGCACATGTCACATCGATTAGGTGATTCATGTTCTATATGTTTTAGCTTAAGTATGAACACTACCATATATGTACATGCTTGCATATGCTTTTATGATTTTTTTTTGCACAAATGGACTATGTTTCATGCATATATAGACTGAGTAGAGTATGTTTACTTATGCTTACACTCATTTAACATTTGCTCACGTATGTAACATTTCGCGTGTATCATAAAAATGCTTTATAAGAGATGATTTCTCGTGTTTAGTTGTGATTAATTGATTGGATGGCTAGATTAACCGCTCAGAGGTTTAACGAATCGGTTTTACGTTGGAAAGGATGGGGTTTTTGTTTTATGTCCCTTTCAGGATAGGTTGCCTCCCTAGGTTGAGAAGAGTGGATTTTCCATATGAGAAATTGATGTGTTATCTAGACCCTGAGAATCCAAGCTGGTATGTTTGTGTGCACTGGCTTACCATGCACTGGCTTACCAGGGGGTATTTCCCAGTTAGGGACTTACCTTGACTGCTATAGTTTTCCTTTTTAGAAATTTGAACCTTCCTCGCAAGGGATTGCCCTAGGTGAGCAGGGGATACTTTCCCAATTAGGGAACTTACCCAAACTGCTCTAGTTCTTTTTTTAGGATTTCGGACAATCCCCGCAAGAGATTATCATAGGCGAGCGGGTCTACTAGTGCTTCGGCCAGAATTAAGTAGAATTGTTTTCTCAATTGTGAGACATTCACCGTATAGTGTATGCATGTGTAAAAAATATAATGCTCATTGACACGGGTTGTGTAAGACCAATGATGCTTATGTTAAACATTGTGTGTATGGCATAGTTATACTTGAACATGCTGGATGAAATGTGATTTGGTATAATTGATTATGTAGGGTGAATGTGTATATTGAGACATGATTATGCACGATGTGAATATTGATACTTGATTTGTGCAGGATGCAAATGTTATAATGAGATTTATATGATTACACGTGATGTGTATATGTGTTATGATTTATAGATGGACTTATGATGCATAGGTGGCATAAATATATGTTTATGGAATGTGATTTGTATCATGATGCACATGTGGCATGAATATGTATTTATGGAATGCGATTTATATCATGATGCACAGGTGGCATGAATATATGTTTATGGAATGTGATTTGTATCATGATGCACATGTGGCATGAATATGTATTTATGGAATGCGATTTATATCATGATGCACAGGTGGCATGAATATATATTTATGGAATATGAGTTATATAATGATGCATAAGTGACATAAATATGTACATGGAATGTGATTTATCTCATGTTGCACAAATTTAGAGAATATATATGTCATACATGTTTAGATTGAGAATGCATGCAGTACTCTTCATGAGTTTATATTCCATTTTAAAACCATTGCTAAGCTAAGCTCACCCTTCTTTGTTATGGTTTTGTTTTGGGGTTGCATATTGTGTCATGCGGGTGCTTCAGATGGGCTCTATGTTGAGCATGAGGTTATATTAGATTTGTCCTATGTTATGTTGAACTTATATTTGATCTTACTTCACATTATGTTTAGCCGGGGTTGGCTTAGACTTATGTAGCCCTTGGGGCTTATTGTTTTGTTCTTATCTAGATGATGTGGGTATGTGTATACTAAGATTGTTAATTAGCCTCCTTTTTGTTCCGCTATTTGCTTTTGTACAAAGGGCACGTGCTCTCACTTCGATGTGTGTTTCACCCAAGGATGGTTAAGCCTTCTGCATTTCCACTTCACTTTGTCATGCCACGTACCACCTCCTCATTGGACTGGGTTCAAGTCAAGGGTGGTGTGTGCCGGGGCGTGACATAGTACTAGTGTGCGCCATCGATATTAAAATGAACATTCCACAGGCATTCATTACGCTGCACTCATTGTCAGAGCAGAGCATTAAAAATGTTTCCCACTAGTAAAGGGTGGTTGGGGGAATGCACCAACTCGCTGGCCATGAAGAGGAAAAAATTATTCATCCATAATCCATGTCGTAGATACATTTGTTCATTGTTTGATATGTTTAGATGGTTTCTACGTGTTTGAACGTGAGTAAATTTATTTTTTCACATGAGTGTACATGTTAAAACATAAGGATGAGAAGTCTCCTAACCCATGATTTAGCCAACCTACCCCCATTCACATAGTCGGTGGATATCTACCCGTCTGTGTATAGGTGGGATGGGTAGGCTAAAATTACAGGTGACAAACTCCTCATCAACATTAACATCATTGGACCTTATGCTAATGTGCATTAGTGTATAGGGTTAGCTAAAATTGATGGCGCACACTATAACATCTGGGAATTTTCTCAATTCCCGAAGTCAACTACATGGAAATTAGGGTGTTTGACCCCTTGAATTTATAGTGGGTATAACTTGATCATTGGTTGGAATTGGTGGTTGAGACTAATATGGATGGAAATTAGACAGGAAGAGCTTCGAAATACCACTAAGAACGCACAAATCGGAGCTAAAATGAGAAAGATACGACTGTTCAAAGTTGAACATAATACACAGGGCCCGTTTACCCGAACTAAACGTGCGAATTGTCCATTTAAGTTACTGCACGGGCCCAATTAATTAAAGTGACGAAAATTAATTTTTGGGGACCAATTAGGTAGCCGAAGTGAGGAGGTTTTGACCCAACATCTAAGGATTAAGAACCCTAATCCCCATGTCTATAAAAGGAGCTTTTTTTACCCTAAGAGGAGAAGATTTTTTGGGGGCGAAGGAGGAGGAGCCTCCATGGGGAAGGAGGAGCTGTCAGAGAGATTTCGGTGAGGCCGGTCAACAATGGTAGGAAGAACTTGTTCAAAGACCAATGATTTGAGAGGTAAGATGCCTAAACTCATGTTAATTTTGATGGGTTAATCATATAGATGAATTTATGTGAGTAGGCATAAAAATGAAACGTGGTTTCATGAAGTATTTGCTATCTTTAATCCGCCTGCCGACATGGGCGGAGGCTGCTGGACCTCAAGCGGCTAGGACTGCTTCATCCAAAGCTCTGATCTCCTCTGCTGATCCAACCCTTTTGTGGGGTCAGCCACGGCCGCACCCATGTTAGACATTACAAAAGAAGTCCAAAAGAGGATTCTTGGAGCTCAGGGCAGAGGCTAGGTGGCCCCCGGTGAACTGCGAGGCCAGGATGATTGGATCCGCAGCAGAATGGCTGACAGATCAATCTAAGTCTTGCGGCGAGTTGAAACATCTATTGTGCTTGCCGCCACCGTTGTCCAGAGAAAAACAGAGAGGAGAAAGATGGGTGGCGCATGCGTTCGAAACAGCCGCCTCACCACGGGTGGGGGATGGTGTGTCTAGTAGAGCCGGAGCGAGTTGGAACGCCGGATCCATGGCCTCCAGCAGCTTGCAGGCGGGATGTGGTGCGGTAGCAGCTGGGCACCATCCAGTGGTTGCTGGACTTCCGTTTCGAGGCCGTCCCCGTGAGGCGGCCCTTGTGTGTTGAGCACTTCTAGGACCGAAATCTGGTGATCCCGGCGATTCCAGTACCTATCCTACAAGGGGAGGGGCGGTGTAACATCCCTCGAATTTTCGAATAAAAGAAAACAATTTTTGAAAATGTAACAAAATTTAATTACAATTGCCAAGGATCACCGTGTACTAAAACAGTAATTACAACACATTTTGTATTATACAGAGATTTCCAAAATTGGGCATCACATGCCTTTATACATCAGTCAGTACAAAATTTACATAAAGTACAAAAACAACAATACAAGAACTGTAATTTAAGGAAACTCTTCGTCGACTCCTTCATATTTGAGTAATACACCTGCAGAATCTGAGGGGGGGTGAGTAAATTCATACTCAGTAGGTCGAATTAAGTTCTAAGAATATGCTTCGTGCATATAAGAAAAAATCGTGCCATCTTTCTTTTGAAATCATTCAGAAAATTTGAAAACACGATCACAGAATGTCGCGATACCAGACGATTTACACCCGTGCTCATGGGGCAACTGGAGATGGAAGGAAAGAAATTTACTCATGATATCCCAGTCCTGTGCGCGCCGAATGCTAAATTTGGCGGTATCCAGAATCATCATAATAATTCTTAGTTCTGAGGAACCGAGAACTATCCAGATGGTACGATTACCCAAAACTTGGAGAAATTTTCAAAAAGAGGAGATGATTTTAAAGGCAGAGCTTTGTTTTCATAAAACTAGTAGAAAACTTATAGCAAAACTAAAATCTCGGCATACGATTAGAATTTAAAGCTAACTACCTATAACACGTGTAAAATATAACGAAATCTCCTCGTAGAGTAAAGAATGTCCCTCCTTAAGATATCAGCCTTCGAGCGAGAATTTTGGCAGAATAACCACTCCAACGTGTAGAATGCCCTTGATTTAGTGGGGTAGGGCTTTGGAACGGGCTAAAAAGGGTTGGAAATGGTCTGGAAACAGTAAAAAGATGAAAGAGGAAGATTAGAGAAGGGGCACATTTTTCGAGGTCTTAGAGGGGTCACCTTAAGAAAATAAGCCTTCCGGTGCGTAGAGCACCCTTGATTTAGTAGGAAACGGGTCTTGGAACGTGTAATTCGGACTTAAAACGGGTCAAAAGGCGTAAAAACAGGGAAATGGGTTTTGGGTGAAAAGAATGGCCGGAATGGGGTTTAAATAGGGGAGGAGGCAATGGTTTCCGGCAAGCGCCACGGTCGAAACCGGTGGGCGCCCGCCGACGGCACCGCCGAAACTGGCTAGCGCCCACTGGCGCCGCCGTTTTCGGCAAGCGCGCATGACGAACGCGCACTCATCACGCGCATTCATCGTGCATGACCTGCGCATTCGGCGCGCGCTGCGCCGAGCCGGAAAAAATAAATATTTATTATTTATTTTAATTTTCATAAAATTTCAAATAATCATAACTTCCTATCCCGAACTCGGTTTCACGAGTTCTTGGTACCGTTGAGCTCATATTGATGAGCCCTATGAGACTAGACTACTTATGAACCAGTTTACCGGTATTTTAAAAGTAGGTCCCGCTAGTTGAACACGTTTCCCGAGGTCATAACTTTTGTTCCCGACCTCCGATTTATGCATTTTACAACATCTTACGCTCATCTCTATGAGCTCTAACCAACACCTAGGAAATTTATAAATAACAAAATTTATAAAAAGATCATGTTAGAAATTAGGGTTATTACAGGCGGCCACC
Source organism: Saururus chinensis (assembly GCA_035235625.1). Classification (NCBI taxonomy): domain Eukaryota; kingdom Viridiplantae; phylum Streptophyta; class Magnoliopsida; order Piperales; family Saururaceae; genus Saururus; species Saururus chinensis. The sequence continues at coordinate 2,593,006 of CP141147.1, forward strand.
AGAGGTTTGCCCAGGCAGAGTCCGCCAGAACTCTGCCTCTGTGTGTTGTCGTCTCTTGTCTCCGCGAGGGAGACGACAACTGGACCGAGAAATAATGGACTTCATAGTCGAATAGTAGGATTTCAACCTACTACCTTGGCTAAAGCTGTGGAATTAGCTTCATTGCTGGAGCAAGAATATCATGAATTCTTAGCTAAGAAAAAAGATCGTGGACAAGGGAGCAAGGTGGAAGATCGGAAAAGAAAAATGATGGCCCCTAACCAGTTCAATAATAAAAAATTTCAAAGAACCTCTGGACCACTGCCCCAAAACCAAAAAGAGAAGAAGTTAGAGAAGTGCTCCTAATGCAACCAATTTCACCCGTCAGGGATCTGTTACCTTGTTGAGAGACGATGCTTCGCATGTGGAGACACTGGGCACAAAATCAAGGAATGCCCCAAAAAGAAGATTAAAGAAGAAATCAAGCCGGAACAAAAACCAAAGGCTCAAGGGAGAGTGTATGCTTTTACTGCAGAAGAGGCTCAAACTTCAACAAGAGTTATAAAAGGTACACTTCTAATTTTGGATAAAGTTGCTAAAGTTTTAATAGATCCAGGATCGATGCATTCTTTCATGTCCTGTGACTTTGCTTTAAGTACAAATTATCCAGTTATGAAATTAGGATATATCCTAGAAGTGTCAACTCCTATAGGAAAAACTTTTATAGCTCAAAACTTTCTACAAGATGTGTCCATGTCCTTAGAAAACCAAAAATGGAAGGCTAACTTGATACTCTTAAGTATGACCGACTATGATGTCATATTAGGAATGGATTGGTTAGCTGACAACAAAGCATTAGTAGACTGTAAGAAGATGAACATCATATTCAATAAACAAGGAGAGGAAAATTTTACCTATCATGGAAACAGAGACCCTTCTGGAGTATGCATCATTTCTGCTGTGAAGGCACAACAATTGATATCTAAACGATGTCAAGCATATCTTGCAAGTATAGTTTTGGAGGAGTCATTATCCTCCAAAATAGAAGATATTGAAGTCATAAGGGATTTCCCAGATATATTTCCTGACGATCTTCCTAGGGTACCACCGAAGAGAGAGATAGACTTTAATATTGATTTATTACTATATACAGAACCTATCTCTAAGGCACCCTATAGAATGGCTCCTGCAAAACTAAAGGAATTAAAGAATCAATTGCAGGAATTATTAAATAAAGGATTCATCAGACCGAGTGTCTCACCTTGGGGAGCTCCAATCCTTTTTGTTAGGAAAAAGGATGGATCTTTGAAACTATGAATAGACTATAGAATGATTAACTCGGTAACTATCAAGAATAATATCCTTTACCCCAGATAGATGACTTGTTTGACCAATTACAAGAAGCAAAAGTATTCTCAAAAATAGATTTAAGGTCTGGATATCACCAGTTGAGAATACGGGATGAAGACATTCCAAAAACAACATTTTGTACCAGATATGGACACTATGAATTTTTAGTGATGCCATTTGGATTAACGAATGCTCCTGCAACATTCATGGATCTTATGAACCGAGTTTTCTGACCTTATTTAGATAAATTCGTGATTGTTTTCGTTGATGACATATTAGTCTATTCTTCCACTCCCGAAGAACATCAAGCACACTTACAAATAGTTCTTCAAACCCTAAGAGACCATAGGCTATATGCTAAATTAAGTAAGTGTGAGTTTTGGTTGGACAAGGTTGTTTTCTTGGGTCATGTCATTTCTAACAATAGAATATCAGTAGACCCTACCAAGATAGAAGCAGTCTTGAAGTGGGAAAGACCCAAAACCGTCACAGAAATTAGAAGTTTCTTAGGACTTGCTAGTTACTATCGAAGGTTTATCCAAGGCTTCTCAAGAATAGCTTTACCTTTAACAAAGCTAACCAGAAAAGGAGTGAGATTTTTATGGAATGAGGAATATGAGAAGGCATTTCAGGAGTTGAAACAAAAATTAACCACCACCCCAGTTTTATCCTTACCAACTGGTAGTGGAGGGTTTGTAATTTATAGTGATGCCTCAAGAATGGGTCTTGGATGTGTCTTGATGCAGAATGAGAAGGTAATAGCCTATGCTTCAAGACAATTAATGAAGCATGAAGGTAATTACCCCATCCATGATATTGAATTGGAAGTAGTGGTTATTGCTTTAAAACTTTGGAGACATTATTTATATGGAGAGAAATTTGAAGTTTTTACAGAACATCAGAGTCTGAAGTACATTTTCTCGCAAAGGGATTTAAATTTAAGGCAAAGACGGTGGATTGAATACTTGAATGATTATGACTTCTCTATTCAATACCACACAGGAAAAGCCAATGTAGTGGCCGATGCCTTGAGTAGGAAGGCCACAGGGATGGTAGCTCAAATGTTGAAAAAAGAATGGAAATTGATGGAAGAAGTAATAGACATACAACCTCAATTACAATCAGGAAACAAAAAGGTAATCATAGCTAATCTTGAAATAAAATCGGAACTGATTGAGCGCATTTTGGAGGTGCAAAAATAGGATGTAGAAGTACAAACCTTCTTAGATAGACCTGACTTTAATAAACGTACTAATGATGGAATAAGATTTAAAGAATGGTTGGTAGTCCCTACAGTACCTGAATTAAAACAAGAACTATTGCATGAAGCCCATAGGTCTTAATACACTATCCACCCAGGAGGAACAAAAATGTACCAAGATCTCAAACGAAGTTTTTGGTGGAAGGGGATGAAGAGGGACATAGGAAAATTTGTCTCTAAATGTAATAACCCTAATTTCTACACGATCTTCTTATAAAATTTTGTTATTTATACATTTTCTAAGTGATGGTTAGAGCTCGTGGAGACGAGCATAACAAGTCGTAAAACACGTAAATCGGAGGTTGGGAACAAAAGTTATGACCTCGGGAAACGTGTTCAACCGGCGGGAACCACTTTTAAAATTTGGGTAAAATGGTTCTTAAGTGGTCTAGTCTCGTAGGGCTCGTCAATACGAGCTCAACGGTTCCTAGAACGCGCAAAACCGAGTTCGGGATAGGAAGTTACGATTTTTGGAATTTTTTGGAAATTAAAATAAATAATAAGAAATTATTTTCGGCGGCTCCGGCTCGGCGCGGCGCGGCTCGGCGCAGCGAGCGGCGTATGCCGCACGGCGCGTGATGAACGCGAGCATCGCGCGCGCCAAACGCGCGACGGGCGCGCGTTCGACGTGACGAACGCGCGTTCGTCAGTGCGCGCGTGACGAACGCGCGTTCGCCACGCACGCCCACCAACTCCGGCGGCGCTAGTGGGCGCCGGCCAATTCCCGCGGCGGTGCCGGTGGGTGCCCACCGGTTCCGGCGGCGGCGCCCACCGGAAAACACCCCCTCCGCCCCTATTTATACCCATTCCGGCCAGTTCTTCCACCACATCTGATTTTTCACCCCTTTCACTGTTTTCACCATTCCCGACCCGTTTTAAGCCCGATTTTCACGTTCCAAGACCTGTTTCCCACTAATTCAAGGGTGCTCTACGCACCGGAAGGGTTATTTTCTTGAGACGACCTCTCTAAGACCTCAAAAAGCGTGCCCCTTCTCTAATCTTCCACTTTTATCTTTTTATTGTTTCCAGACCATTCCCAACTCTTTTTAGCCCGTTCCAAAGCCCTACCCTACTAAATCAAGGGCATTCTACGCGTTGGAGTGATTATTCTACCGAAATTCTCGCTCGAAGGCTTATATCTTAAGGAGGGATTTTCTTCACTCTACGAGGAGATTTCGTTATATTTCGCACGTGTCATAGGTAGGTAGCCTTAAATTCTAATCGTATGCCGAGATTTTTATTCGCCCAAGTTTTTAAAGTCCTTCGCTACTTTTACGAAAACAAAAGCTCTGACTTTAAAATCATCTCCTCTTTTCGAAAAATTCCTCCGAGTTTTGGGCAATCGTGCCGTCTGGATAGTTCTTGGTTCCTCGGAGCTAAGAATTATTATGATTTTGGATACCGCCAAATTTGGCATCTGGCGCGCACAGGATTGGGATGTCATGGGTAAATCCCTTCCTTTCTGTCTCGCGTTGCCCCATGGGCGCGGGTGTAAGTCGTCTGGTATCGTGACATTCTGTGATCGTATTTTCAGATTTTCCGAATGATTTTTAAAAAAAAAGGAAAATGGTACTATATTTTCTTATGAGCACGGAACATATTCTTAGAACTTAATCCGACTTACTGAGTATGAATTTACTCACCCCCCCCTCAGATTCTGCAGGTGAATTACTCGAATCTGAAGGAGTCGACGAAGAATTTTCTTAAATTACAGTCTTGTACCGTTGTTTTTGTACTTCATGTAAATTATTGTACTAACTGATGTATAAAGGCTTGTGATGCCTAATTTTGGGAATCTTTGTAATATACAAAGTGTGTTGTAATTACTTATTTTAGTACACAGTGATCCGTATGTTTTCTTATTTGAAATTACTTAATGAATGTTTATGTGAAGCTAAACAGATGTCGATGCCCTGGCATAAGACATATCTGTCAAGCAATCTTTATCACTCTACTGCTCGTAAACTGCCACTTCCAATGGAAGGAAGTTGTAGCAAGAGTAAGTACAATGATGGTAAGACACCCATCGAAATTTCGGACTCAGAAGATTCTGAAGTCTCGTACACCCCTGGTTCACCCACAGATAGTGACGTGGACGAAATAATAGTTATCCCGGACTCGCCTACTCCAGGAGAAGAGTCTGAAGAAGACCCCTCCTTGGAAGAGGAAGAAGATGAAAATTTTGATAACCCTGTATATAAAAAGGATTTTGACCTGAACGAACTACCCCCACTTGAGGTTGAATGGGTGGAAGAGCCACGCGTCCAGCGTCTCCTCAAAGGGAAGGAAACCGAAAGGCATGGAATGCCCGAGCGGTGCACCTTTTGTGGTCTTTTAACCCACTTTTTCTTTGAGTGCCCTAAAGCTAGGACCTTTCCTCTCTAAAGTCTTGACTACTTAGAGAAAAAGGTTTGTAAATATCTCGAGTAAATAGTTCCGTGGGAACAATTTTGATGTGTACTAAGAGTGGTTTTATTATGTAAATAGCTAACGTGACTTTTGAGTGATGTAATTACACTTCAAGGTTGCTATGAAGTAAGCTTGTTTTTCTAAAGACCTTGATGTTACTAATCCATGTTTAGATGGCGAACGTTAGTGGTAGCGATGCTCAACCGGCAAGTAGCTCAACTCCTCCAGATGTTACTACGCCGGTCACTTTGACAACGGGAGATCCTATGACGCACTTCGTGGATTTATTGATGCAAAGAATGACTCAAGGATTTCAATCGAATCATTCCAATCATTCGACTAGTTCGGGAGATAATATCCACGGTGAAAAGGATAATCTGTTGGAGCGTTTCAAGAAGCTTGCACCAACTTTTACGGGGGAAGACAGCCCTGAGGCCACTGAAAGGTGGACCTTTGAAGTTGAACGGATTTTTAAAGCAATGAAGATCCCCGATGATCGTAAGGTGCCACTGGCCACTTTCTCTATGATTGGCGAAGCTGCTTTTTGGTGGCCTACAGCGGAAAGAAATTTCTTCCCAGATGGTGATCATATTAAGTGGGAGGAATTTAAAGAAGTATTATTCAATAAATATTTTCCTCCTCACGTCCAAGAAAGAAAGGAAAAGGAGTTTCTAGACTTACAACAAGGAGTGCTAACGGTGACTCAATACGAGAATAAATTCGTACAATTACAACGTTTCGCCCCGGATTATTGTACGACTGAGTTAAAGAAAGCACGAAAGTTCGTGAGAGGCCTAAATAATGGATTAAGAGGAAGAATTATTGGCCATCAACCCACGACTTTTGCCAAAGCGGTTGAACTAGCTTCTATCCTAGAGCAAGACTACATGGAATTCGTGGCCGGACGTAAAGACCGAGGACAAAATAATAGTTTCCGACCCGATGAGAGGAAAAGAAGACTTACATTTAACAATCAGAATAATCGTAAGTTTCAAAAGCCCTCAGAATCACCTTCACAGCCAAGGGGAGAAAGGAAGCTAGAAAAATGTCCTCAATGAGGTAAAATCCATCCTCCTGGATCGTGTTATCGTACCGAAAGAAAGTGCTTTTTCTGTGGTGAACAAGGCCATCAGATTAGAGACTGCCCAAAGAGGAAAATGCAAGAAGAATCAAAATCGGAGCAGAAACCAAAAGCTCAAGGGCGAGTCTTCACAATTACTGCTGAGGAAGCTCAAGCGTCGACCGCAGTCATTCAAGGTACACTTCTGGTCTTGGATAAATTAGCAAAAATCTTGATAGATCCAGGGTCGACACATTCTTTCATATCGTTCGATTTTGCTTCAAGTCTTGGCTATCCTATTTTAAACTTAGGATATGTCTTAGAAGTGTCCACCCCGATGGGAAAAACATTTCTAGCTCGTAAATTTCTTCAAGGGGTACCTGTCTCCTTAGAGAAACATCAGTGGGAGGCCGACCTTATTCTCCTAAATATGACCGACTTCGATGTCATATTAGGCATGGATTGGTTAGCCGATAACGGGGCGTTAGTAGACTGTAAACAGAAGAAGGTGATCTTTGAACAAGGAGAAATGAGTTTTACTTTTTATGGCCTTAAGGATCATTCCAAGCTATGTATCATCTCGGCAGTCAAAGCTCGTCGGCTTTTAAGTAAAGGATGTCAAGCTTATCTTGCTAGTGTGGAAACTAGTGAGACTACTACGATTAACTTGGAGAGTATTGAAGTAGTACAAGATTTCTCTGACGTTTTTCCTGATGATCTCTCTGGTCTGCCACCAAAAAGAGAGATAGATTTTTCTATCGAATTGATACCGGGAACGAGTCCTATCTCTAAGGCACCTTACCGTATGGCTCCTGCGGAGTTGAAGGAGTTAAAAAGTCAATTGCAGGATTTGCTTGAGAAGGGATTTATACGACCCAGTGTCTCTCCTTGGGGAGCACCGGTCCTATTTGTGAGAAAGAAAGACGGGTCGTTAAGATTATGCATTGACTACCGACTTCTCAATGCCATCACCATGAAGAACAAGTATCCCTTGCCTCGCATAGATGACTTGTTCGATCAGTTGCAGACGGCCAAAGTTTTCTCCAAAATAGATCTGCGGTCAGGTTATCATCAGCTAAGGATACGAGATGGGGATATCTCTAAGACAGCGTTCCGTACCCGGTATGGCCACTATGAGCTTTTAGTGATGCCATTTGGTTTAACAAATGCCCCGGCCGCCTTCATGGATCTCATGAATAGAGTTTTTCGGCCCTTTTTGGACAAGTTCGTCATCGTGTTTGTCGATGACATCCTCATCTACTCTAGCAGCTTAGAAGAACACCGAGTGCATTTACAAATAGTTCTGCAAACGCTGAGGGATCATAAACTCTACGCCAAGTTTAGCAAGTGTGAATTTTGGATGGAACAAGTGGTTTTCTTAGGACACGTTATTTCAAAGAATGGAGTATCGGTGGACCCAACCAAGATTGAAGCTGTCATCAAATGGGAAAGACCGAAGACAGTAACAGAAATTCAGAGCTTCTTAGGCCTTGCGGGTTACTACCGAAGATTCATCCATGGATTTTCAAGCATTGCCTTGCCCCTAACAAAATTGACAAGGAAAGGAGTTAAATTTATTTGGGATGAAACTTGTGAACATAGTTTTCAAGAATTAAAGGAAAAATTAACAATTGCACCTGTTTTGGCATTGCCGACTAGCAGTGGAGGTTTTGTTGTGTACAGCGATGCTTCTAAAAGAGGATTAGGATGCGTACTAATGCAAGACGGAAAAGTGATAGCGTACGCTTCACGACAATTAAAGAAGCATGAAGGTAACTACCCTACTCACGATTTGGAATTAGCAGCGGTAGTTTTTGCCTTAAAAATATGGAGGCACTATCTATATGGGGAAATGTTTGAGGTTTTCACCGATCATCAAAGTTTGAAGTATATATTTTCCCAAAGTGATCTTAATATGAGACAAAGATGGTGGATCAAATATCTTAAGGATTATGACTTTTCTATCAAGTACCATCCTGGAAAAGCCAACGTTGTAGCTGATGCTTTAAGTCGTAAATCCGGAGGATTAGCTTTCATGCTTATTAAGGAGTGGAAACTTTTGGAAGAAACAATAAGTTTCCAACCCGAGCTACAATATGGAAACAAGAAATCTTTCTTTGCCAACTTAGAAGTTAAATCAGTACTAGTTGAGCGTATTCTTGAAGGTCAGAAAGGTAATGAAGAAGTGCAAACTTTGCTCGAAAGATCTGACTTCAACCAAGGCTCTGATGGAGGTATTCGATTTCAAGGACGGTTAGTAATACCCGAAATTCTTGAGCTAAGGGAAGATCTTTTACACGAAGCACATCGTTCTCGTTATACCATCCACCCAGGAGGAACAAAAATGTATCAAGATTTAAAAAGGAGTTTTTGGTGGAATGGAATGAAGAAGGATATAGGAGAATATATTTCGAGATGCTTAACTTGTCAGCAAGTTAAAGCCGAACACCAAAAACCTTCAGGATACCTTCAAACGATTGAGATTCCCGAGTGGAAGTGGGAACACATTACTATGGATTTCGTTTCGGCACTACCCAGAACTTCACAAGGCCATGAATCCATTTGGGTAATCGTGGATCGACTCACAAAGAGTGCACATTTTCTTCCGTTAAGCAAGAAGCAATCTTTAAGTTCTTTGGCAAAATTATATGTGAAAGAAATTGTAAGTCGGCATGGAATACCGCTATCGATCATCTCAAATCGGGATAGTCGATTTACCTCCAAGTTTTGGCAAGGATTTCAAGAAGAATTGGGCACAAATCTTAAGTTCAGCACTGCTTTCCACCCACAAACAGACGGTCAATCAGAAAGAACTATTCAAACTTTGGAAGATATGTTACGGGCTTGCGCAATGGATTGGAAGGGTAACTGGGACGAACATCTACCGCTAGTCGAGTCCGCCTACAACAATAGTTATCATGGCAGTATAGGCATGGCACCCTATGAGGCATTGTACGGGCAACCTTGCCGATCGCCGACGTGTTGGAATGAAGTGGGAGAACGAAGATTGATTAAGTCCGAACTTCTGCAGCAATGTGCAGATAAGGTGAAACTTGTCAAGCATCGTCTTATGGCATCCCAGAGTCGCCAAAAGAGTTATGCTGATCAGAGACGGAAAGATATCGACTTTAGCGTGGGAGATCGAGTATTACTAAAAGTTTCGCCAACCCGAGGAGTCATGAGATTTGGAATTAAAGGCAAACTAAGTCCTCGCTTCGTAGGACCGTTTGAAATTTTGGACAAAGTAGGAGCTGTGGCTTACAGACTAGCCTTGCCTCCACAACTCAGCAATGTCCACAACGTATTTCACGTGTCCATGCTTAGGAAATACGTCCGAGACTCCTCTCATGTTCTTGATCAGAGTTTAATTACTCTCAAGCCCGACCTATCATTCGAAGAAAAGCCACTTAAAATTCTGGATCACAAGGAACAAATCTTGAGGACGAAAAGGATCCCCTTAGTCAAAGTGCTATGGCAGTACCACTCCTCAGAAGAAGCCACTTGGGAGCTGGAGAGCAAGATAAAGAAGAAGTACCCAGAGTTATTCTTGAGTGAATAATTCAAATTTCGAGGACGAAATTTCTCTAAGGGGGGTAGATTGTAATAACCCTAATTTCTACACAATCTTCTTATAAAATTTTGTTATTTATACATTTTCTAAGTGATGGTTAGAGCTCGTGGAGACGAGCATAACAAGTCGTAAAACACGTAAATCGGAGGTCGGGAACAAAAGTTACGACCTCGAGAAACGTGTTCAACCGGCGGGACCCACTTTTAAAATTCAGGTAAAATGGTTCTTAAGTGGTCTAGTCTCGTAGGGCTCATCAATACGAGCTCAACGGTACCTAGAACGCGCAAAACCGAGTTCGGGATAGGAAGTTACGATTTTTGGAATTTTTTGGAAATTAAAATAAATAATAAGAAATTATTTTCGGCGGCTCCGGCTCGGCGCGGCTCGGCGCAGCGCGCAGCGTATGCCGCACGGCGCGTGATGAACGCGCATATCGCACGCGCCAAACGCACGATGGGCGCGTGTTCGACGTGACGAACGCGCGTTCGTCACGCACGCCCACCAACTCCGGCGGCGCCAGTGGGCGCCAGCCGATTCCCGCGGCGGCGCCCACCAGAAAACACCCCCTCCGCCCCTATTTATACCCATTCCGGCCAGTTCTTCCACCACATCTGATTTTTCACCCCTTTCACTGTTTTCACCATTCCCGACCCGTTTTAAGCCCGATTTTCACGTTCCAAGACCCATTTCCCACTAATTCAAGGGTGCTCTACGCACTGGAAGGGTTATTTTCTCGAGACGACCTCTCTAAGACCTCGAAAAACGTGCCCCTTCTCTAATCTTCCACTTTTATCTTTTTATTGTTTCCAGACCATTCCCAACTCTTTTTAGCCCGTTCCAAAGCCCTACCCTACTAAATCAAGGGCATTCTACGCGTTGGAGTGATTATTCTACCGAAATTCTCGCTCGAAGGCTTATATCTTAAGGAGGGATTTTCTTCACTCTACGAGGAGATTTCGTTATATTTCGCACGTGTCATAGGTAGGTAGCCTTAAATTCTAATCGTATGCCGAGATTTTTATTCGCCCAAGTTTTTAAAGTCCTTCGCTACTTTTACGAAAACAAAAGCTCTGACTTTAAAATCATCTCCTCTTTTCGAAAAATTCCTCCGAGTTTTGGGCAATCGTGCCGTCTGGATAGTTCTTGGTTCCTCGGAGCTAAGAATTATTATGATTTTGGATACCGCCAAATTTGGCATCTGGCGCGCACAGGATTGGGATGTCATGGGTAAATCCCTTCCTTTCTGTCTCGCGTTGCCCCATGGGCGCAGGTGTAAGTCGTCTGGTATCGCGACATTCTGTGATCGTATTTTCAGATTTTCCGAATGATTTTAAAAAAAAAAGGAAAATGGTACTATATTTTCTTATGAGCACGGAGCATATTCTTAGAACTTAATCCGACCTACTGAGTATGAATTTACTCACCCCCCCCCCTCAGATTCTGCAGGTGAATTACTCGAATCTGAAGGAGTCGACGAAGAATTTTCTTAAATTATAGTCTTGTACCGTTGTTTTTGTACTTCATGTAAATTATTATACTGACTGATGTATAAAGGCTTGTGATGCCTAATTTTGGGAATCTTTGTAATATACAAAGTGTGTTGTAATTACTTGTTTTAGTACACGGTGATCCTTGGCAATTGTAATTAAATTTTGTTACGAAAATTTATTTCCTTTTATTCAAAAATTTGAGGGACGTTACACTAAATGCCTAACTTGTCAGCAAATTAAAGCAGAATGTCAGAAACCATCAGGTACTCTTCAACCTATTGAAATTTCAGAATGGAAATGGGAGCACATTTCTATGGATTTTGTTTCAGGCTTACCCAAGACATCAGTTGATCATGAATCTATTCGGGTCATAGTGGATAGACTTACTAAGAGTGCTCACTTTCTTCCTCTAAAAAAGACTCAAACATTGAACGTTTTGGCCAGAATGTATATAAAGGAAATTGTAAGTCGACATGGAGTACCGTTGTCAATCATTTCAGATAGGGACAGTCGTTTCACTTCACATTTTTGGCAGAGACTCCAAGAAGAATTAGGTACTAATCTCAGATTTAGTACAACATTCCATCTACAGACCGATGGTCAGTTTGAACGAACTATTCAGACATTAGAAGATATGTTGCGGGCATGTGCCATAGATTGGAAAGGTAACTGGGATGAACATTTGTCATTGATTGAATTTTCTTATAATAATAGTTATCATTCCAGTATTGGTATGACACCATATGAGGCTCTTTATGGGCGACCCTGTCGATCCCCAACTTGTTGGAGTGAAGTTGGGGAAGGAAAATTTGTAAAATCAAAACTCTTACAATAGTGTGTGGATAAGATAAAGCTTATACGTAGTCAATTAGAGATAGCTCAGATTCGTCAAAAGTGTTATGCCGATCAACGAAGAAAAGACCTTGACTTCTGCATAGGTGATCATGTGCTACTAAAGGTATCACCAACTCAGGGAGTTATGAGATTTGGTATGAAAGGAAAACTAAGTCCTCGATTTGTAGGACCATTTGAAATTCTTGATAAAATAGGGCCAGTAGTTTACAGATTAGCATTGCCCCCTCAGTTGGACAAGGTCCATAATGTGTTTCATGTGTTAATGCTTCACAAATATGTACAAAATCCTTCTCATGTCTTGGATCAGACAATGGTCACCCTAGAATGGGATTTGACATTTGAAGAAAAATCGGTCAAATTTTGGATTGAAAGGAACAAATCTTGAGCACAAAAAGGATTCCATTAGTCAAAGTGTTATGGCAGCATCATTCTTCAGAGGAAGCCACATGGGAATTAGAAAGTGATATATTAAGGAAATATCCAGAACTTTTTGACGATTAACAAGTTCAATTTCGAGGAGAAAATTTCTTAAGGAGGGAAGATTGTGACAACCCAAATTTTCGGTACGTTTCTAATAATAGAATTTTGATATATTGATAGAGTACTATCTTAGATTTTGTACCTAAAGAATTGTTATAGAACTCTAAAAGATGATCGTAACTGTTTTTGAATCGTTTAAAATGGATGTCGGGGCTGTAGGTAACGATCGTGTGAAACACAATTCATAGGCGAGATCCACAGTAAAACTACAGCAAAACCTATCATTGTGTGTCTTGTTTTGAAGGGCACGTTGATATGATTCCATCGGTACTAAGAACGTGTAATTCCGATTTATGGATAAAAAGTTATTTTAGTTTTAAGTTTGAAAATGAAAAAGAAAAAAAAATAATATTTTATGGTCGGCTGATGCAAGCACTGCGTCAGCCGACATAGTCACTGCATTGTGATGCGATGTCGCACGACACGCAGTTCGCATCCACTATAAATTCACTCTGCCATTTTTTTTACTATTCACATTCTACTACGAATCAAACTTCTGACCCTCCATTCTAAGCCATTTTAAATCCGATTCGACCCGTTCAAAAGGTGTTTCTAATGAAATTGATGGTGCTGGACGCTATGACAGGGCCAGTTTTTCCATACAAGCTCTCTACAGACACGGACTTTCTACTCCAACTCTAAGGTAAGGGGTCTTAAACTCTAGTCTATGCTCTGCACGTATACTTGATGTTTTATGTACTATTTTTTATTCAATCATACTTCTTTACTTATGTTTTAAGAAGAAATGCTCTACGTATATCATGTTTTATTTATTCGGAATTATGATGCAATATGCATATTTTTTGGATAGTTCTAGGATTATACCTAGAATTATACTTTGTCTGGATATCTATCGAGGAAATTATCGATGTCTGGCGCACGCACATAGGTATGGAGTGTCATAGGAAAACTCCTACCTTCTGAGCTTCCTGTGCCCCATGAGCATTGGAGGAACGTAGTCCGATATCACGACTCTAGATTTATCGTCATCGGACGATCCGGTGTTTTTCGGAATTATTTCTGAATCCGTTTATGTAATAAATTCTATTTAGCAAAAATTATTATCATCTTTTATCTAGCATTAAATTAGATTTTAATTCTACCTACTGAGTATAAAAATACTCACCCACCCCCATATTCTGTAGGTAGTAAAATCAATCTGGAGATGTCAGCTGAGGAATTTTCTACTTAGTTTCTTTGAATAATTTCATTAAACTCTGTAATATTATAACTTTTATGTAAAGACTTGTTAGGCCTATATTTTATAATCTTACTGCTCTACACACGGTGTATTTAGGCTAGGTCCTAATTTGTTATTATGTTATATGTAATATCTTAGTTGTGCATCAACTCCAATTTATTATAAATTATTATGTTTTATGTGTTATTTTGTTTTGTAATTCGTACGGTCAGCCGTCACATTCGGTTTCACGTGTGATGTATCACGTGCCGAGCGGGATAATAAATATGCGTATTATGGCATGTATTATTTAAGGACGGTCGCCACAATTGGGGAGGCTGCTCTCGTTTCACTTCTAGGCATTGGAAAAGTGTGCAAGAAGCCTTGGAGATGAAGTTGAACTTTAGCATAGCTTTCCATCCTCAGACTGATGGCCAGTGAGAGCGTACCATCCAAACTCTAGAGAATATGCTTAGGGCATGCATCTTGGACTCAAAAGGTAATTGGGATGAGTTTCTACCCTTAATAGAGTTTGCCTATTACAACCACTATCATTCTAGCATTGACATGGAACCTTATGAAGCCCTTTATAGAAAACCATGTCGTTCCCCTACATGTTGCAATGAAGTAGGTGAGCGAAGGATTCTCATGTCCAAAATTATACAACAATGTGCAGACAAGGTGAATGAAATCAAACATGAACTGTTGATGACACAAAGTAGGCAGCAAAGTAATGTAGATCGAAGGCTGAGGGAGTTCAAATTCGAGACTGGAGATCATGTTTTCCTGAAGGTCTCACCAACCAAGGGAGTTATGTGGTTTGGGAAGAAGGGCAAGCTTAGTTTGCACTATGTTGGACCCTTTAAAATCCTTGATCGGAATGGTCCAACAACTTATAGGCTTGCTTTACCCTTGACATGGCAGAAGTACATAATGTCTTTCATGTGTCAATGTTAAGGAAGTACATGCAAGATCCGTCACATGTAATTGACCACAATATGGTTGAGTTGTAACTTAGTCTTACTTTTGCTAAAAGGCCTGTGAAGATATTGGATTAAAAAATCACGTCCTAAGAGGCAAGATGATTCCATTGGTCATGATTTTGTGGCAAAGTCAGACTTTCGAAGAAATGACTTAGCCGGAAGTTGAGATGCGGCTAGCCTACCCCGTACTCTGTGGATGAGGCCTTCTGAATTTTCTGGAAAAAATTCTTTTAAGGGGGAAAGGATGTAGCATCCGGAAATTTCCAGGTATTTTTTTGAATTGTTTTGCATTTTCCATATTTTTCTAGAATTATTTGATGAAAAAATAGCTTAGTCAGGGTTTTTTATTTATTGGGGGTATTAAATTGGGTAGGACCACCTAGGGGTGACTTGGCATAGGGGTAGATGCCAAGTATGTACCACTACCTTCTTCAATTAGAATAAGGCTTCCCCTCTCCCTTTCTCTATTTAAACCCTCTTCAAGAAAACCCTAGTCCCCATCTCCTTCACAAGTCATTGGGAGAAGCCATTAAAGCTGTCAGGTTAGAGGTTTCAGTGACTGAAAAAGAGGGTCTGTTGTCAGCAAAGGAGGTGAGGGGGAGGAGCATGTGTAAAAATACTACTGAGAAAAGGTAAAATCCTTATTTATAATTTCTATTTATGAGAATATGCTTAAGTATTAATTCATGAACATTGCACCATTAAAACTTTCTGTATAAACTGTGAAGAAAATGGACTGCACTTTGGTTTCCCATACGAGGTGATGGATGTGACACTTCATCTGCATTCGCCGGTGGGTATTAATTGTAAATGCAAACTGTTATGTAGGTATATATTATATAGATGAAGTAATAACCAAACATCCCACCTAGCTGATGCCAATCGAGTCGTCCCATCACAGTACGGCCAGAAGAACGCCCAGGCACTATTGGACGATGAGAGGACTCCTCTACAGGCTCTGCGGTGGAAGGAAATGGAGTGGGGAAGCTTGCGAGTTCAGCCACAGACGGGGAGAAACCCTCCTTTGGCGAGAAACCGTCCGACTTGGCATAGAACTCCCCGGTGATCCTCAGGTTGAATCTTCCTGCTGCCGGAGTGAAGAGAGAAGGGAAACCAATGACTGTTGTAGGCATAACCTCATTCTAAAGGGAGGGATAGACGATTGAAGCAGTAGTCTGACGAAGGTCTTGCGAACAAAGCATGGAATTCGACTCTATTTTTTCCCGTTGCCGAAAACAGTGGAAACGTTGGGGCAACTGATAGTGGCAGCGCTAGTAATATATTTAAGCATACCCCAGAGAACACAGAGGGAGTTACCTGAGGTCCTGGGCGGTCGGACGATCGGCGACCGTCAGACCGCATCCCTCCTCCTCGCTGGGCACCTACGGGATGAGAAAAACTCCAACTCTTTGGAGTGAACAGTTTGTGAGGATGAAACCTTGTGGGGCGGCAGAAATTTTCTAGCAGACCAAGGCGGAAAAGTCGGTGGTGGCTCATCGACTGCACCTCATGCCCTGGTCTGCGTCGAGGAATGGCGAACTGTGGAAGAATCATGGAGAAGACAATGTTTCCGGGTCAAGTGACCTGAACCGGCCCAGTTCAAATTGGTTTTGGGCCGGTTCAGGCCTTTTTCACTAAAAAATAATAATAAAATTAAATGAAATAAAAATAAAAAAATAAAAAAATCATGAAATAATAAATAATTAATTAAAACTTTTCCATGGGATAAGAGAGGTTTTGATTGACTAATAGTACCCTCATCAATATATTAACCGTACTAATTCACCTTCACAGGTAATTATGAGTTCATAAAAGGTGTGAGAATGTATTTGTTCCTTTGGAATGAATGGGTGACCTAAATAAATTATTATGGACTATGCTTTAACTATGCGGAACCTTGAGCCATAGGGACGTAGGATTCTTTGGGTTTTAATTGAAAAGTCTGCAAAAACTTATTTTTCCCTGAGTTGGTGAATGGTGGAGATTGTGATACGCTTTCTTCATTGCCACGATAGTTTGAGTATTGACTATATAGGTCTTTGCCGCGGGTCCCCCGTAGCTCTTTATAGGACCATGTAGTGTGTACAAAATGCTGAGTTGCATGAACATCATGAAAAACTTATGTTTCTCGCTAATTTATGTCCATTAGCACTTGGGATCCATTTCTTCATATTTGTGACAGGCTATTGAGAGCCCTAAGGGTTTGGGTCAAGCTGCTGTTAAGCAATCTACTCCAAGGCTAGAGTCTGGCATTACGGGTTTTGCAGAGATTAACATTTGCATTAGTTTTAATTATTTTGGTGGTTTAGTCTCTGTTTTTTAGACTTTATTATCCAAAGACTTTTATTGCTGTGAGGGCGGGTTGAGAGTTTGGTTGTAACAAAGCTTTATAGCAATATGATAATTATCAGTGGCTTATGAATAATAATTAAAAACTAAAGCTTTGTCCTTCAATGGGTTTTACAAACTTGTTTGATCATATTGAGTATAAGTGGGTATACTTAAGCATCTCCGTGATGCAGGTACCTCAAAGGAGGAGAAGCAGAGTAGCTGGATTCGTGGAGCAGAGACTCACTGC
This sequence comes from Saururus chinensis, assembly GCA_035235625.1. Lineage (NCBI taxonomy): Eukaryota > Viridiplantae > Streptophyta > Magnoliopsida > Piperales > Saururaceae > Saururus > Saururus chinensis. The sequence goes on from CP141147.1 coordinate 2,610,262, forward strand.
TTCAGAGTAAGATTTGCTTTATTTTGTTAGATTGTAATAAGGCATGAGAGATGCCATTTCATACTCTATTTGTTACTCATAGTTGGTTATTAGATTTTGCACATGGATGAGACCTAGCTCTTTATTTAATGACTTATTGTTATTCATGGTTTGATATTATCGTTATATTGGAAAATGGCAGTCAAGGATAGGGGTTTATTTTAGTCATTGGTTTGCATGATTGGACTTGAATAAAAAGAAAAAAATTTACTCGATTTTTTCCGCTGTATTTACTTTGAAAATGTTATTTAGAAAACCCCAACCGTGATAGTTGGTATCGGAGCCCAGGTTAATTCCATCTGCAAGTCGATGACCAATGAGAGTGATAATTAGCGCATGAAATGGAAGATTTATGTGTAGTGGAGACTCACTACTCGCCGTGGGATTGCCTACTGGATTTGGCCCGGTCTTGGTAACCTACTAGCCAGCAAGCGTTAAACCACCATGACTAGGCCATTGCGTCGTGCCCACGGCGCTCTAGCCTCCAGCTGGAGGGCCGGCCAGAGTGGAGTGGCCAGTGGCCAGAATTCTTCTCCCTTCTTCCTTCCCTCCGGCGGATCATATGATTGCGGTTGTTAGTGCAAGCAGCTAGACCACCAGACAACACGTCACCACCTTCCACCTTTCTAAACTCAACCTATTCTCGGCAGGAACCTGCCACTGGTCGCCTGTCAAGCTGCCACACGAAGCATCTACAAACCACCACTGCCCCCCTTGCTCTCTGTGAGTAAATAAAATTAGTGTTGCCACCATGTTGGGATTTGCTAAACCCGAACCCCATACCACTTAAGAAAACTGTAACCCGACCTGATTTGAACCCGACCCATTTGACCCGAATAAAATAAAAAAATATTTTAAATTATTTTTTCAATTTTTTTTAAAATAATATGAAAAAATACATAATAATTAAAATTTTATATTTATACTTATATTCGAGTCAAGTCAGGTTCGATCACCTAACCCGAATAGTTATTCAGGTCAATTTTCAAAAACCAAACTTGACCCATTAGGGTCGGGTTTTACAGTTTACCCGACCTGAGTGGCATCCCTAAATAAAATCAGGGAGGATGATGGTAAACTGGAGTTGCGGTCCGGCGATAGGATAGGGCTCCCAAAAGTGCTCAATTCCAATGATATGGTTGAGCCATCATTGGCAACGGTAGCCACCGCCGGCGGCCTCAGTGAAGCATAAAAAAAGGGAAAGTGCGCCTTTGGCCCCCGGCCGGCCACCCGCCGACTGTAGGGTTAGGGCCAACCGAATCGCCTCGAGGCAGCGATTTGGTCGGACTTTGCATTACCCCGCAGTGCGGCCAATGGCGGTGCAGCCTCTGGCAGTCAGCGAGGAAGATGACCCTCTCTACGGGTTGTCAATTTTGGTTCAGTCTTGGGTTGGGTCACCAGACCCATTTGGCCAGGGTCCGGTTTAAAAAAAGAAGTAAAAAATAAAATAGGGGGATGAACTCTCGGCTCGGGTCCGGTTCAAGAGGGTATAAGTGTCCTAAAAAATTACTAATATATCTAGAGGGGTGGGAATGTCCTGACCAAGTTTTAGATCTGGGAAAAACTCTCAAAGTTTGTAAAATGACCCTTTTACCCATGGTAGTTAAATTATCGTGTAATATTCACTTACCTGATTTAGGGGCTTTGGTTCATGGGCCTATGAGTGGACTTAAAATTTAGGAAAATTCCCAGTGAGATTTTAATGTGTACCCTAAAAATAGACCAAATCACATGATGAGAAAAAATCTCAATAAGTTAATAATTGACCATTTTACATCGAGGTCAAGTGTGAACCATAGATCGAACCACGGTCGGTTTAAGGGGTTCACAACCCCGATAAATGGCAGAAAAATTATTGCGGGTCTATAACATCAAGGAGTTCTCCTGAGATTAGTTTTGGACCTATTAGAGTTTGAGGGAACCCTAAACAAAATGATAAAAATACCCCTATGAGCGAATTGGCTGGTATTCGTGTGAATGGAATTAACGGGCTAATTTGATACTAGAACCTCTTGAGCGGCCAAAGACATACCCGAGAATGGAGAGGAGCATGTCTAATATGAGATAATTACCTTAATACCCTTAGGTACATTATGACCCATTTCCATAAAAGTTAATTAGCTAACCCAAGGAGGGTTAGGGCACAAGAGTGTGAACAGTTCTAATATCATTATTGAGTTTGGTTCTTGATATTATGGTTTGGTTAGACCTGTGTGGGTCGGTATTGTTATATTGTTCAATATTTTGATGTTTACTATTGATGTTTTTATAGTAATTTATCACTAGCTTAAGATTAATAAATGATTAATCAATGGGTTAGATAGCTTTAGATTGGGAGAGAACACCTAATCAAGATAAAGACTAAAATACCCTCAAAGGGGTCTAGGACTAGTTCATGGAGTGAAAAAGGTCTTTGACCTGATGATTTGCCTTGGTTAATGAATCGATGACAATTTTGAGTTTTAACCCTAGTCTGAAAGAGACTGATTGGGTTTGGGATAGTCATTTAGAATCTTGGCTTGTTGACGAGCAAGCTAGGGTTTAGAATTGTTTTTCTGAGTCTTAGCTCTATTGAGGAGCTATTAATTTGGCCATGAAGTTGCACTTCCCTATTGAAGGGAGCTCTGCTTGAGCTGGGCTCACCACAGATATATTGAGGATTGTTTAGTGTACACGCATTCTGATTAGCTTATATCTTGTTTGGTTGGCTTTTCCCATCACTTCTGTTTAGGTGCAGTTGTGAACCATGCCCTTCCACTCCGGTCAAGTCCTAATGGGCTAGGTTGGGTTAAGGTACTTCCTGGTGGATTCACGGGTCACAATATGGATGGCTCCTTTTGGAGGAAGGTCCATAGTGGTTGTATCATTTGTCACTTAGGTTGACATTTGATGAGTCTGTCTATCTTTGGGATTATATAGGGATATTAATTATCGAACAATGGTTCGAGAGTAATTAATATTATTGTTTGATATTGCTTGTTTAATTAGAACAAACGGAACAATTAAAGGACTTCCATAAAATATAGGTTGGTCGAAAATACTTAAGCATTACATGTGTGATGCTATGCTTCTTAAGATATTGTAGTTTTTATGCATAACTACATCAGGATACGATCTTGTTGGAAACATTGGAGATGTTTGATGAGTACGTAGGCAACTAACATCGGGTGATGTTGGCTCAATCCAAAAAACATTAATAAAACCTTTTGTTTCTTTTAGAAACTCTTCTCTTGAGGGTGGAGAGGTTCTGTTTTTGTTGTTTGGTTTGGTTAGTTACAAGTTCTTCAAGCGAGGACAAGTGAGACCTGGACTGATGAGCATGAGATGCAGCTCCTTGATTCTGTAAACTATGTTTTTTTTTTGTGTGAGAGTTATTTATTTTTAGACTGATGACAGACTTGTACTTGATGGATAGACTATTCTTTATGGATTTTTCAGACGTGTAATGATATCATAGGATTTGATATTCGTATCTGTGAACCGCAGTTATCATGACCTGGATATTTAATCAAAAAATTAGTTTTGTACTTAAGAAAAAAAATCTTATGACTTACCGTTCATGCTATTTAAAAGGGAAATTTATTTAAATAATATTAAAAAAATACCAATTTGGACTACTTTGGGAAATATTTCCCAAAGTGGTGTTCCTTTTTGCCATGCAGGCGGCATGGCTTTGTTTTTATTTTTTTAGTTGATTTCGTCCTTCAGTTGATTTCGTCCTTCTAAAGGACGAAATCGCGACACTTACCCACTTTCGTCTGTCCGCCCGGCAAACAAAGCCGCACGTAACACTGATTTTGTCCTTCTAAAGGACGAAATCAGGTTAATTTTTTTTAAAGATCTGTTTTAAACTAAACTTAAAACTTGTCCCTGTTCATTCATTCCACACATTCCATGCATACCAAAAGATAACATGAAAGTTATTGACATCATCGAATGAAAACAAACATAAAATATAAATATTTATCAAATATATTACACACAAGTTGAGAAAATGTTTAGTTTAAAATAAACATACAACAACGCTAATGTCACAATCTCCTACGTTCTCGACCTCGTCCTCAACCTCAACCTTGTCCTCGACAGTGTTGTACGATCTCCACCTCATGATCTGCCTGTTCTGGTTGTGGCTGTGGCTCCAGCTCGGGATGTGGCTCTAGCTCTGGCTCTGCATAAGTAATAGATGGTTCAACACGAGCTAGCCGATGTTGTCTATAATATAAAATCGGCTCTGCTTGAGCTACATGTGCAGTGACTCCAAATGATGAACAGGGAGGAGAGCTATGCATTGTTGATGACGATGGAATATCATGGAATGAAGAGTGCATTGGCTGTGTCTGAGCGGCCTCGTGGACCAGATAATCTCTAAGGACATCCGTAATCACCGACTGAAGCAGTGGCAAGCTATGAATGACATCATCATTCTCCATAATCACCGGCTGACATGCTACTAATAAGCCCTCGCTCGAAGTGTAGGTGTTAATTGCATCAGTCAAATGTGTATGCGTACGTCGAGCTAGACGAAGCTATCAAAAAATAAATTAAAATTAGATAAATAATTAATAAGAAATAAGAAAATAATATGTGCCTTAATTAACAAAGTTATACTTACCAAAGTTGCCTTAGATGCTCTCCTAGCTTGATATGTCATCTCCTCTATATCATCGCAGGGTAAAATATATCATCGTGTAATCGGTAAATACCACTATATATGTGTGCTACGCACATCTCGCGATGTCTTAGCCATCTCCCCTCCGATAATAGTGGCTCTCCTATCCTCCCATCGAGCAATATATGCCGCATGATGTAATATCCAGTCGGTAATTGTAACGCCCGAGATTTTCATACATTTTCCATAAAATTCATAGAAAATTTTTAATTTTAAATCGGAGTAAAACTGATAAATCAAAACCCGTATAAACAGTTTATAATTTAAAACATCATACGGTTAAACATCGTATTGCCAAATCAAATCTCCTCAGGCGCTACTCGAAAACAAACGTACGACTAAATTACCATGATCATGGATTTTCAAATACAAATAACTCCCAGGCGTCCCCGAGTACAAGTCCCATAAACAGTCTGCTATCTGATCCAAATTAAAAGTCCAGGAGGTATAAACATTTAAATCTCACCAAATACATCAGATCGTGGCACCAGTTATACTCTCATTGAGTCAAATACACCCGAGTCAAAGGCGAAATGATCCCCCGCAGAAACGAGCATCCATCTCTAGGTGCTCTCCAACACAACCTGCAAAAGCCTCCCGAACAACGGGGCTAAAAATAGTAGGGTGAGTATTTTCATACTCAGTAGGAAAATACCCAGTAGGGAAAATCCCAAACAGTGAACTCAATAAGTTCATAAATGCATGCGTTCATGCAACTCAAACATGAAGCAGTCTGCAAATATAACAATCGTATATATGCATATAAAAACGCATAGCACACCAAATGAAAGCAAACTTACACAAACACCCTCAATCAGGGTCTTACAACATACTCATACCATCATACGCATACTCAAATCCTTACATATACTTGTACGACCTTATTCGTACAATCTTACACTTACAGTCCTTATCAGAACATATACTTACAATCGTGCTCAGAATCGTACACTTACGGTCTTACTCAGAAACTTACAATTACATTCTTACTCAAAATCATCATCTTACAATCGTACTCATACTCACACAACCTACACGTACTTGTACGACCTTAATCGTACAATCATACGCTTACACATAAACGTATTCTTACGTCTTCCTTAGGAGCTTACACTTACACATACTCTGAATCTTACACGTACAACTTACTCAGAATCTGAAGCATACAACATACTCTCACTATCGAACACATACTACCGACAACTGAAGCTCATTATAATTAACAAGCTCCAATGTCGGAAAAGAAGGGAATGCCACAAGGGCGTCACCTTAACCTTCGGGGAGCAACTAGACGCCATGGACTTTTCCGAAGGCAAGGCACACCTATGCTCATGGGGCACAGGATCAAACAGGTAAGAGCAGGTCCATGATACTGCTTACCTGAGCGCGCAAATGCCCACTCTTTGGGGCCATACATTGCCAACAAGTGCCATACAGTGCCAACTAAGGGCAGAAAACATACAGTGCCACTCTTGGGCAAGAATCTTACAGTGCCACTCTTGGGCAGAACATATAGAGCCATCTAGGCAGAAACATACAGAGCCCACGAAGGGCAGAAACTTACAGCGCTCTCAACAGAGCATCAAACGCCTGGGCTTAATACAACACACAGACCAAGCTAAAGCATACATTGCTCTCAACAGAGCATCAGACGTCTGGTGCACTAAAGCACACGGACAACATCTCGCAGGAATAACCACCATGGCAAGCTACAAGAAATGCTCAGCCGATCCATTATCGGCTAGCTCAAACACGGAACTTAATCCGTCGAACCTTCAGGTCTCAAACTCACAACACTATTATTAGTTTTCTCATAATTCAAGTTTGAATTAAGTATATTATGCGGTACAATTATGCCAAACCAACTCACAGTCCTTGACTGATCAAACCGAAGCTAAGCCCGATCGAAACCCTAGTTCGTCGAGGCAGCAGACTTCACTTACCCATCCATATCGTGATCAAGCTCACCATACATCAAATCCTTACATACTCATACAGTCTCTGACATCCACCTTACCGTCAAAACATCTTACTTACACCGTCAAACCGAGCTCCTCACAATAGATCCCCATTATCACACTCTTACTTAGTACCTCACTTATTATACTTACTTTTCACTTCATAGTTGGTACGTTATGCTTGTACAATTATGCATGCTTTTACTATCTAATAAACCCCCATAAGGCTCTAAGCCTAGGTCCTCTTACTTACCGAATCCCTGACGTACGCTCCAACCCAAACCGATCCATTCCAAATCCTCGCCCATCAAACTTACCTTCTCTATCTTCTGTCGTACGCTTACACGTCCAAATCCACGTCTAACTTCGTACCAAACCCTTACCACTTCTTACCGTCCATCGAACATACCTCTGCCCATATGCACATACACATACATAACTTACTCAAAATCGCTAGCCATCACTAGCATGTCCATAATATGCATCCATCCCGTACTAACCTAATCGCTATCCATCACTAGCTCATACAATTTCCACATCCATAAAACATACGTACAACTCATACATATCAATCATACTCACAGCTCATATGCATGCCATACGTATCTAAACATACCATAAAATCATGCTTATATGCACATTATGAACTTTCTAGCATGCTACTACTCATTCTAGCATGCTATCATGAAATTACGAGTTCAAAGCTCCCCTACCTCGTAATCATGACGTTTGATTGCGAGCATACGACGGTGGCGACGTCGGTGGAGGAGTTGGCGGTCAAAACCATTGCCTAGCTAACAGAGCTGTTGTCCCGAGGGTGTAAGAAACGCCGGAAGCACTCACGGCCAAACAGGGGTGACACTGATCAATGCAAAAAAATTCGTGATCCACGGCGGCACACTACGGGCGGCCGGGAGGAAGGTCGTGCCAATAAGTGGCAGGTGCGACCGAAGGTCCAAGCGTACACACTAAAATTTGACCGGTGGTTGAACCATACTCAACCGGTTACAAGACATCAAAATCGGCCGTGGATAGCACCAAACGGCGTCGATTTCGTGTTTAACAGGGCCCACATAAGGGCGGAGGGTGTGGGTGACACTCAAGGATGGAGGAAACTGATGGAGGACTCCGATGTCAACTCCAGATGATGGCAGAGCCATCTGACAGTTGGACGGCGCCAAAGCGGCACCAATACCCTAACCCGCACGCGTAGCTACTTGCACACGCGGCCAAAGGGAGGGGGAGAGTGCTAGACAGTGTCAGCCCAAGACTCGAAAGGGCGGTAGGGCCATGCCCAAGGGCGGAGACCAACAATACGGCCTTTGCCGTTTCCATGCCGAGGCAGGCCTACTAGAGGCCAATCGGCATTCGGCGAGATAGAATGGTGGCGCTCTAAGTGGCACGGTCAAACACATATCATTGGCAGAGGGGGAACCTGCCTCATACCGAAGAAGAGGGCGGTGCCGCACTAAGGCGGCCAGCCATCTCTAGGCTGAAACCCGCCACACTAAGTGGTCCAAAGGGTGTTTGGCATCCAACGGTGCTCGATAGCCTAAAACATAAAAACGACCAAAAGCATAGAAGGGCCGGGGGGACACAGGGAGGAGCAAGGGTTACCAACGCCTCTGGCTAGCTGTATCGTGGCTCTAGTGGCCAGGAGGAACTATCTCCGGCCAGAGTTGACGGTCAAAGTCAACGGCAACACGCCGGACAAACAACACAGTGAGGAGCAAAGGCTCGGTTTTTCCGAGTGAGAGCACCCGAGCAAGGGATGCGGATCGGGCTCCGACAAAGCGGAGGGGATGGAGGCTGAACCAGTCTGGATGGGGCCGTCCCTGGGCCATCGCTAGGCCGGGGCGGAGCCCACAACGACCGGGCTGGCTTCACTGGCCAACGACAGTGGCGACAACTCAACGAAGAATCCACCCACAATAGGGTGCAAGTCGGACCGGGCGGAGCAGCCAAGGGGGCGACGGAGCTGGCTGGGGGTCGGCCTTGCGATCCCCGGTCCGTGGCTGGCCAAATGGAGGCCGGGCGAAGCCCATTGGCCATAGCCGATGCTGCCACAGTACAAAACAGAGAAACCGGGGGAGGAGGAAGCTGGCCGGGGCTGGCCAGGGTGGCGGCCCTGCGTCGCCGGCCTGTGGCTAGACGGAAGGAGGCCGGGCGGAGCCCATGGTGGCCGTCCGGTAACTGTCGGCCAGTGGCGGCGATGCAAAATCAAGATATAGAGAGAGAGCGGAGTGGGACTAACCGGAGGAATCCGAGTGGGGGGGCCAATGGGACTGGCCAGGACGGCGGCCTTGCCGTCGTCGACTCATGGCTGGACGGACGAAGGCCGGTGGAGCCCACTAGCCACTGCCGGTGCTGCCACAACACCAAATAGAGAGGGAGCAGAGAGATCTACGGAACAGGGGAGAGGTGGAACGGAGGCCAGGGCGGCAGAGGAGGACCACTGGGGCCGGGAGGGGTGGCCTCTCACCGTCGCCGGCCCATGGCGGAGCCGTGGCCGGACGACCGGCCCTTGGCTACCCACGGCGGCGGCTCAAAACAAATCACAATGAGAGAGGGAGAGAAAACTAACCAAGGGAAAAACAAACTCAGGGGGCCGGCGGAGCTGGCTGGTGGCCGGGCTTGTCGTCGTCGGCCCATGGCTGGCCGGACGGAGGCTGGGCGGAGCCCACCGGCCACCGCCGGTGCTGCCACAACACGAAACAGAGAGTGAGCAGAGAGAGACCGGGGAAAACAGGGGAGCTCACGGCGGAGGACAGAGCGCCCGTGGGGCCGGGACGGTGACCCCCCTGCCGTCGCACGGCCGGGGCGGAGCGGGTGGCGGCGGCCCTGCGGCCCACCGGTGGCCGGTGGTGGCTAGGACAGAGAAAAGCCGGAGAGGGGTGGGGTCGCACTATTCCAGAAACGTCTGGATTAGGCTCGGCCGAGCCCGAGCCCGTTTTATACTTTTATTCTTTCTTTTTTTTTTTTTCTTTTCTCTTCCTTTCTTCTGCACTTTCCTTCTGTCTCAAATTTTTGCGCCGGAAGCGCGTGTCGAGGCTCGTGGCCTACGACTGAACCCCATACCCGACTACTGGTATAAATACTGAGGCCACATACGCCGAAGCATCATATTTTTCTGCCTAAAATAATCAAAAAATTATAAGAAAACGTAGGGAAAATCAAGGGCGTTACAGTAATATGGCGGCCCTATCCAGTGATGCGATGGATATACTCAACGGGAGACAGTGGGACCCCTTGCTCCAGGTTAAACTGGAGCATTACCCGATCCGGCACATACATCTCTACTATCTCATAACATATTAATGGAGTACGAGATAACCACACGTCTCGACTATCAGTACATAGAGGAGGTAAGGTAGCCAATACTTTCAGTGAGTACGGCTGCCAAATAACCTATACAATATGTAAAGATAATTTAACTTAAATAACGACAATATTTTTTTATAATCACTACAAAAAAAGTTCAACACATCAATAAAATTACCTGATATGGCTGTTGGTGGTCTAACTCCCCTCTGTACAATCGGAGGACTCCTTGTGGATTTTCTATTCTCTTTCTCTGAACATTCCACCTTAAGGAGTTAACTTTTAAAAAATGAGTTCAGCAAATGTATATAAAATGGTGCTAAAATAATTAAGTGTTAAACAAAAATAAAGCCTACCTCCCTCCTAATGGAGCACCCTCGGCTAAGAGACCCATCTCAGCACTTGGTCGTCCGACGTGTAAATACTCCCACGACCATAGCAATGTTAGAAAATATGAACATATTAAATAAAATTAAAGAATTATACGTGAAAAAAAACTATTTAAAGTTATAAATCCATTTACCTGAAGAAGGGTCAGGCGGCCTGCAATCCCCGAGGCCATGGCCTGGCATGCTTTCCCTAACTCTCGGTATAAAAACGCAAGAGTGGCACTGCCCCATGAATACGCACCCACCATGTCGAAATCCGCAAGGAAGGAGAGATAGGCCACATGTACATGGCTACTCGTGGTATCTACAAATATCATCGTTCCAAGTAGATGTAAAAGATAGGCTCATGCATGCTGCTCGATAACTACCTCCATAGCATCGGCTGGGAGCTCTTGAAACTCCTGTAAGAGCCGTAGAAGGCTCACTCGGCTACCACGCATGAATGTAGCAGGAGGAGCTCTACCAAGGAGTCTAACTAATATATCACCATGAGCTCCTCCCGTCGTGCCCGTCACCACATGGCCATTGATGCGAAGTCCTAATAGAACTGCCACATCCATGAGAGTGATGGACATCTCTCCATAGGGCAAATAGAACGTCTGCGTCTCCCTCCTTCATCTCTCAACAAGAGCTGTCAATAGAGGCCTATTGAGATGGACGTACCTAACGAGGAGAATTAAATTCTGTAGAGTACACATTTTTATAAGTGGACGATGTGTAAAACAGTGATGCCTATATCGGCTCCCGCCGCTTTGCCCACACGGCGATAATGTGAGTGAAAGGATAACCATAAACCTGAGTGATGTTGCATGTACAAGTATGCATTCTCGCATTTACCATAACCTTTCGGCCACGAATAGACGTCACTTCGTATTGACCGTTGTTGATTCTATTAACTATATACTCCCCAATGTTTCTTGTTTGTTCTCTCATTATTGCTTCCACTCTGGGAGTATATGGGGTAGCCATGGCAGATGCGGAAGATGATCATTTAATGAAGAATTTTATGACCCGAAAAAAAATAGCTGACACTAAAGCCTGCATGGGTAATCCTCGTGCCCCCTTCAATACACTATTTAAACTTTCGGCCATATTTGTAGTCATCATGCCAAATGTCCTACAACCACCATGGGCAAGGGACCACTGTGCATGATGCAATTCTCCCCCTAAGAGGAGATGTTTTGCCCTAGGACTCTCTTGACCAATCAAGTCCATTTTAGCACCAAACGTTTCTACTGTAAGTGCACAAGTTGCTGCCCCAATCAAGTCCATCAGTGTATCATTTTTGAACTCCTTAAAAATTATTTTTATGTGATGGGTGCAATAACGATGGTGGTACAGAGGCTCGGGAAGAACCTCAGGCACGGCCTTTTTAAGCCCCTTATGCCGATCTGAAATAATAACGATGTCTGTCATGCCCATTAGTACATGATCCCTCAGTTCCATTAAAAACCATTTCCAATTGTCTCCATCTTCCTTCCCGACAAGCCCGAATGCTAGAGGAAATAACCCATTGTTTCCATTTGTAGCCGTTGCAGCCACAAGAGCACCAGGATATCTGCCAAACAAATGAGTGGCATCAATTCCAATCACAGGGATGCAATGTTGAAACCCCGCTATAGACAACCCAAATGCCCAAAAAAATTGTGTAAATCTCCTACAAGTGCCACCATCTGCATGAGGTACTACATCATCCTCTAAGTGGTAGTAGGTGTCAGGATTCGCTTCTTGCACCGCCTTTAGGTACATTGGCAACAATTTATATGATTCCACCCAATCCCCATATATAGTCTTCATCACCATATTCCTTCCTGCCCATGCTTTCTTATAAGATATGTCAACATGATACTTCTCCTTCATTCTTTGAATAATATCCTCTAGTTTGAGAGTTAATTCGGCTTAGATAGAGGGCATTATGACCTTTGAAATAAAGGAGGCACTGCAATGCCTATGATCTGTGCTAAGCTGGGCATTGCGACATGTGTGATCACCTTTGTACGTCCTCAATTTAAAGAACCCTCCACCCCTTTTTAATGAGTCATGAACTCTCCAAGGGCAAGTACTATCAATGCACTTCATTGTATACTCAGAAAAATTTGTTTGTACAACCTTGTATTCGACATGATTTTGAATGGAAAAATCATGCAAGGTTGTAAAGAATGATTCTTTATTCTTAAAGATGCGGCCAACATATTACTCATCTTCCTTTTGTTGGTCCATATCCATGGCAGAATTAACTGCCGCATCTATCTCCTCATCTGTGATGTGTGCATAGAGTGGCTCCACTTCATAGTATGGCGGCTCTTCATCATCCACATTCATATCATTTGTGGCAATAGCATTGTCTACCGCATCATCCCCCTCGTCGTCAACCATCTGTTGAGCGCTTTCCTTACCTCTGACCTCTTCTTCATTCATGTTTGAATCTTCTCCACTTGCTTCACCAATATTATCTTCACCTTTGTTAGCCTCAATTTCATCAATATCTTCATTGTGGACATATGCCCCCCTACATAAGAACATTGCATATGTATTCATTTACGTATTAAATTGCATATGCCTAACAATGATATATTCATCTATGAATATAACTTTCACCTTTGATTGGATGGTCTAGCATCGGTATGACCAACATACGTGTAGGGGTAATAAATACCCATCAAACTTTGAGTTCCATACCATACACCGCCTTGGGACATTTGATAACTAAATGGCTCATGTGCATGTGTTGTGGACCTTCCATATTACACACAAACAAAATTCAAAATTTAGCATCCTATATTTCATTGATAATTATAAGATTCAAAAAGGAACTACAACTTAATAAACCTTACCTCCAATTAGGTCCACTTCCATCGTAAATAGGGGCAGATGACCTATGACGTTCATTTGAAGCTACTGTCATAGATAAATTCCCTTCTTCTTCGTCGTCCACCGGCATTTGCATATGCATTTCATTGTTCACATTTCTATCCGAGCTCCTATGAGAGCTCCTATGTGAACTACTTCGCCTTTCACTAGTCACTCAGGCCTCTTTTTCGAGAAATAACTCAAAAGAAATTTTGTGACATGAGTGGTGAAACATAAAACCCATTGATGCATCATTATTTATGCATAATAGGGTCATTCTCGATCCATACGACGGAATATTACATTTTATAGTAATTTTCTATCTGCTTCGATCTCAACCAACCTTGCTTACTACATGCATCTCAAATTCATCAAATGTAGATTGTTTCTTAATTAATAATCCTTCTATGCGTCCGTCGTAGTTAATTAAAAAACTAACCATTTCTTCTGCCATCTCTATTCACTTAATTCATAAACAATAAATTAAAATAATATTAGATTAAGCAATCTATCCATACCTATTTATAAAAATATTAAACTAAAGACTAACCAGTCCCTAAAGACTTTAGAAAAGAGGAGCAAATTCCAAGTTCGTTAGACCATAATGAGTAGCAAACACGCCACAATAACATAGACTTCTTAGCTTTGAACAAGAGATGAATAAATTATGCAATCTAGGCCTTCACTTCTTCTTTGACAATATAGCACATCTTTTATTTATTTATTCGGTCTAGTTCATCTTAGGATTTGGTAAAATATTACTATGTTAATTTAATGAATCTGATTAGTACAAGTCCGGGCACACACAATGAAGGCCATAACAATTGAATCTTTAAACACACAAAATTCCTAAGATGAACTAACAAAAGTCCCTAACAATTGAATCTTTAAGCACACAGTTGTTTTTTAAGACTAACATAACACAAGAAGATCACTAAAATCTAACAATTTAATCTTTAAGGCATACATTACGGAAAATTACAAAATTCATAGTCAATACCATAACAATTGAATCTTTAAGCACACAAAATTCCTATGATGAATTAACAAAATTCCCTAACAATTAAATCTTTAAGCACACAAAATCATTTTTAAGGACTAACATAACACAAGAAGATCACTAAAATCTAACAATTGAATCTTTAAGGCATACATTATGAAAAATCACAAAATTCCCTAACTAGATTAAATGTATCAAATCCCTAAATTAAAACTAGGGAAAAAATACCTAAATTGGCTTGGCGGACTCAGCGGCAAGGTGGCAGTTAAAACAGAGCTCAATCAAGGCTGAGCGGATGAAATAAAGGTTGGGGTGAACAAAATCGCGGCAGAGCGGATGAAATCGCGGCGGAGCAAAAAGTTGGGATGGAGAAAAATGCGACAACAGACGGGAGGCGGAGGTTCTGTAAAAAGATGACGATTTCATCCTTTAAAAGGATGAAATCAATTTAAGTTGATTTTGTCGGTTAAAATGACGAAATCGGCTTCGTTTGCTCAGCAAAATGCATTAAGTGTCGCGATTTCGTCCTTATAAAGGATGAAATCAACTAAAAAAAAAAAACCACGCAGGCGCTAGCCAAGCGTGGCAAAAAAGAACACCACTTTGGGAAATATTTCCCAAAGTGGTCCAAATCGGTAATTATTTTTTTTAATGTTATTTAAATAAATTTTCCTATTTAAAAAGCTTTTAAAAATCCAGGTCGTGACAAAACCCTAGCCATTTGCCGAATGGGGAAGGGTTGTGTTAAGGAGGGAGGAATTACTCTACCCCCATTTCCTAAAGGAAAAACCTTGATTAAGGTGAGTTTTCTTCCCTTAATCACCTCTAATCTTTTGATTTTGGTCTTGATCACTTCTATCTTCATTTCCCCTATCTTGATTTTCTTCCATCAAAATCTTATTTTTAATTTCGATTTAGAACCCTAATTATGTGATTTTCATTTTTTAACCTAAGGATGTCTCATATCTATCTTTATCCAAGCTAATTTGAGTCTATTAGCTAATTGTAATTAGGTTTAACTAAAACCCTAATTTTTAGGTAGGATTTCTCGAGGTTGAGGATTATTCAAAGTATTCAAAGGCTTCTTAGAGGTTATAAGATTATTACCTTGAGTCACTAGAATGCATGATTATAGGTTAATTTGAGTTCTTGCTTCATTTCGATGTTTAATGGTAATTTATTAAAAGAATGTGAATTATAGTTTTTTTTGTATGATTAAGCATAAAAATAATTAGATCCATCATGTTCTAGGCTTAGATTTATATTACATCATGTTTTATTATGATTTTTTAATTTATATAGAATTTTAAAATGTTTTTGGTTTGAATTTCGAGAAGTTGAATACAAACCAGAAAAGTTGACTATTCCGACCAATCAAAAGGGCTAACATGTTCGAACGGCCTACCAGGGCATTCAAATGGCCAAATGGTAGAATGGTATTTTAGGTTATTTTGTAGATTTTTTGGCCATTTCTTTTTCTTTTCTTACAATTCTAATTCTTTATGACTATGATGAGTTATGATTACTTATAAATGTCACTTAATTGCATGTGAACTTTCTTTGGACAATGATTTAGCTTAAGCATGATGATGACTATACTTGTTTAGGTTTAGCCTATTGTTCTACTTGTCTTGAATCCGTATTTCAATGATTTTTTCATATTTACTCTATAATTTTAGTAGGATATGACCATGATAAATTATAAATGCTTGCACATGTCACATTGATTATAGGTGATTCATGGTCGACATGTTTTAGCTTAAGTATGAGCACTACCATGTATGTATATGCTTCCATATGCTCATATGATTTTTTTTGTCACAAATAGACCATGTTTCATGCATATATGGATTGATTAGAGTGTGTTTACTTATGCTTACACTCATTTAACATTTGCCCACGTATGTATCATATCGCATGTATCATAAAAATGTTTATAAACAATGATTTCTCATGTTTAGTCGTGATTAATCAATTTGATGTAATTGGTTGCCGGATTAGCCACGCGGAGGTTTATCAAATCGGTTTTACGTCTAAAAGGATAGGGTTTTCATTTTACATCCCTTTGAGGACAGGTTGCCTCCTCGGGTTAGAAGAGTAGATTCGCTATATGAGAAATTAATGTGTTATATGGACCTTGAGAATCTAGGCTGGTATGTCTGTGTGCACCGGCTTGCTAGGGGGTATTTCCCAATTATGGACTTACCCAAACTGCTCTAGTTTTCCTTTTTTGGAATTCGTACCTTCTCTGTAAGGGATTGTCCTGAGTGAGCAGGGGGTACTTTCCTAATTAGGGAACTTACACAAACTTCTCTAGTTTTTTTTTCGAAATTAAACCTTCCCCATAAAGGATTGTCCTGGCAAGCAGGTCTGCTTGTGCTTTGGCCAAAATTAAGCAAAATTATTCTCAATTGTGAGACATTCACCTGATAGTGTATGCATGTATATAGAATATAATGCTCATTGACACAGGTTGTATATGAACAATGACACTTATGTTACACATGGCGCATATGGCATGGTTATACTTGAACATGCGGGATGAAATGTAATTTGATATAATTGATTATGTAGGGTGAGTGTGTATATTGAGACATGATTATGCAGGATGTGAATATTGGATACTTGATTTGTGCAGAATGCGAATGCTAATAATGAGATTCATATGATTACACGTGATGTGTATATGTATTATGATTTATGGATGGACCTATGATGCGCAAGTGGCATAAATATGTATTTATGGAATATGATTTATATCATGATGCACAGGTTGCATAAATATGTATGTATGGAATGGAATTTATATCATGATGCATAGGTGGCATGAATATGTATATGGAATGTGATTTATCTCATTATGTACAAATTTAGAGAATAGATATGTCATGGATGTTTGGATTGAGAATGCATGTGGTGCTTTTTATGAGTTTATATTCCATTTTAAAACCCTTGTTGAGCTAATCTCACCCCTCTTTGTTGTGGTTTTGTTTTGGGGCTGCATGTTGTGCCATGCAAGTGCTTCGGATGGGCTCTACGTTATGTATAAGGATACATGACTACACATTATGAGATGGGCTATAGTTGTTTGGGTTATTTTAGATTTTTCCAATGTTATGTTGAACTTATATTTGACCTTACTTTACATTATGTTTCGCCGGGGTTAGCTTAGACTTATGTAGCCCTTGGGGCTTAATATTATGTTCTTATCTAGATGATGTGGGAATGCATGGACTAAGATTTTTAATTAGTCTCCTTTATGTTCCTCTATTTGCTTTTGTACAAAGGGTACATGCTCTCACTTCGACGTTGTTTCACCCAAGGATGGGTTAAGTCTTCCGCATTTCCACTTCACTTCGTCACGCCGTGTACCACCTCCTCATTGGACTAGGTTCGGGTCAAGGTTGGTGAGTGCCGGGGCGTGACATAGTACTAGTGTCACTACAACAAAATGTATATTAGTTACACTTTTATTTGCAACGCAAAAAGAAGCATCATTAAAAACTACTAATAGCGACAAATAAAAAAGTGTCGCAAAAAAATTCACTATTAACCACGCTTTATAGTAAGTGTTGCTCATAGTCATATATTAGCAACCCATAATATAAAGCGTTGCAAATACTAATCATATTAGCGACACTTTATATTATATGTCACTAATAGTTAAGTTATTAGCGACGCTTTGAACAAGCGTTACTAAAAGATATATGTATTAATTTTTTTTTAAAAGCATAACTATTAGCGACACATTTTCTTAAGCGTCGCTAATTAGTTTTAATAATAGCGACTCTTGTGAAAATGTGTCACTAATAATTAGACTATTAGCGACGCCTAATAAAAAAAATGACAAATAGTTATGAATTCAAAATAAAAAATTATAAATTTAGAACTAATAGTGACGCTTGTAAACAAGTGTTGCTATTATCTTTATATATTACTTTTATTTAATAAATAATTATATAATAAATATTAAAAAATTTAAAATAAACTTTTTAAATATCATATATTTTCTTCAATATTGACTATTTATATAAATAATAAATAAATATTAAATTTTCAATAAAAGGAAGTGCTAATAATATATTAAACTTTCACTATTTAAATATAATATATTTTATTTTTAAAATTTTCTTATTAATATTAAAATATAATTTATAATAAAAGAGAGAGAAGTGAGGAAGAGAGAATGCATAGCGAGAGAGGAGAGAGAGAGCATAGCAGATAGAGTGAGGAGAGGGAGAGAGAGAAAGGAGGGAGGGAGGGAGAGAGAGGGAGGGTGTAAGGACTTTCATTTCTAAACCGGTTTTCGTTTCATTTTAATTATCGATTATCGTGTGGTTAATACATTTTCTTATTAATTTGGTGGTTTCGAAAATAAATAGTGATTCTTATGATTTTAATCAAAAACAACTTTATAATTATTGATTTTAAGTGTTTTTGGGTCCAATCTGAATTTTTGGGATTTTTCTGATTTTGTACTAATTTTTCAAAAAATAGGGTTTGACGGGGACCCCTTGTGGGCCCCAAAGGCGAAATTTAGGTTTTTGGACCAAATTAACCCAGACATCAACACAAGCTTTTATAAAAAATTTCATAATTTTCCCAAGTTTAATTAGTGCTCAAATAGTCAAAATACCCATTTTTAGCCCAAATTTCTATTTATACCTCATTAGTTAATTATGTACAACACAAGCCCTACTATAAATAGAAAGAGCTGAGTCATTTCCATTTTGGGAATAGGCTGGGAGAGGCTGATTAAAGCCTAATTCCCCAATTAGGCCCGAATTAGAAGGAGATTAAGGTATAATTTCTTTAATCAAGCCTAAATCCTAGATTTTCTCCTAATCCATCATTTCCCATTTGTTTTGATTCGATTTTAAACATCAAAACCACTGATTTGCTTCTTTACTTCAAACCCTACATCTAAAAATTCATTTTTTATGCTTAACAAACCCTAGATCTAAGATTTCATTAACGTTTTCTATGTTAAATCAATTTTAATGGAGTTTAACTTAAAACTTTATGTATTTGGAAGGTTTTCAAGAAGGGTGACCATCAAATCTAAACCTAATCAAGGGATAAGGTAATGGGTCATCGAAATTTCAGTCTTCCTATGGTAAAAATCTCGATTTTATAGTTTATTTGGAATGGATTTACTTGATTTAGTGCTTTAATGGTGAGATTAGTAAATGGTAATTTCTTATCCCGATTTCTTAGGGTTTTGTCTTGTTATGATATAGGTTAGCTTTCTGGAAGTGTAACACCCGAGATTTTTCACACATTTTCCTTAAAATTCACGGAAATTTTTTTGCAATATAACGTCTGTAAATCAGAGGAAAAATGACGAAATCAAAACCTGATAAAACAGTTTATAATTTAAAACACTAAACATCCATTTTCCATCCAAATATTTTCATCACACGGTCAAACATCGTACGGCCAAAGCAAATATCATCAGGCGCTACTCGAAAACACACGTACGACTAAATTGCTATGATCATAAACTTTAAATACAAATTCATCCCAAGCATCCCTGAGTGCAAGTCCTATAACAGTCCACAGTCTAATCCAAACTAAAGTCCAGAAAGAATAAACATCTTAACGTCTCGTCTCACCCAATACATCGGATCGTGGCACAAATAAACTCGCAGTGAGTCAAGCATATACCTGAGTCAACGGGAATCAATCCACTGCTGAAATGAGCATCCATCTCTAGGAGCTCTCCATCACAAACCTGCAAAAGCCTCCTGAACCACGGGGCTGAAAATGGTAGGGTGAGTATTTTAATACTCAGTAGGAAAATCCCCGGTAGGGGAAATCCCAAACGGTGAACTCAATAAGTTCATAAATACATGCGTTCATGCAACTCAAACATGAAGCAGATAGGCATATCAATATCATGCTCATTCACATACAAACATACCAAATGCACCATCGTGCCAAAGTCATACCATTAAACAAAACTTACACAAACACCCTTATCTAGGGTCTTACAAACTTACTCGTACCATCGTACGCATACTCATACAACTTATGCATACTTGTACGACCTTACTCGTACAATCATATGCTCACTCATACAGCTTACATATACTTGTACGACCTTACTCATACAACTTACACAAAATCACCCTTACTTACTCAGAAACATACTCTCACAATCGTACTCATACACATACTCTTACAGTCATGCTCATACTCATATGCTTACAGTCGTACTCATACTCATATGCTTACAGTCGTACTCATACTCATACACTTACAGTCGTTCTCAAACTCATAATCGTACACATATCAACGACCACTGAAGCTCATTACAACTAATAAGCTCCAGCGTCGAAATGGAAAAGAATTCCACTAGGGCAACACCTTAACCTCCGGGGAGTGACTAGACGCCATGGACTTTTCCGAAGGTAAGGCACACCAATGCTCATGGGGCACTGGATCAAATAGGTAAGAGTAGATCCATGATACTACTTACCTGAGCGCGCAAACATAAGCACCCACACATAAGGGGTCATACAGTTGCCCACCATAATGGGTCTTATAGTGCCATAGAATCGCCCACCATAATGGGTCTTATAGTGCCATAGAATTGCCCACCATAATGGGTCTTATAGTGCCAGTGCCACACTTGGGCAGAAATCGTACAGTGCCACTCTTGGGCGGAAACATACAATGCTCTCAATAGAGCATCAAACGTCTGGGCTTATACAGCACACAGACCAAATCGAAAGCATATATCGCTCTCAACAGAGCATCAGACGTCTGGGCTTCATACAGCACACAGACAAAGTCGAAAACGTACATCGCTCTCAACAGAGCATCAAATGTCTGGGCTTATACAGCACGCAGACCAAATCGGAAACATACATTGCTCTCAGTAGAGCATCAGATGTTCGATGCTCTATACAGCACACAGACAACATCCCGCAGGATAAACACCATGGCAAGACATGAGAAATGGTCAGCTAACTCATTATCGGCTAGCTCAAACACGGAACTTAATCCACCGAACCCTCAGGTCTCAAACTCACAACGCTATTATTAGTTGTGCTTATAATTCAAGTTTGAATTAAGTACATTATGCGGTACAATTATGCCACACAACTCACAGTGCTCGACTGATCAAACCGAAGCTGAGCCCGATCTGAAACCCTAGTTCATCATGGCAGCAGACTTCCTTAACTCGTCCATATCAGGATCAAAACTTACCGTACACCAAAATCTTACAGTCTTACATACTCCGCCATCCCCTTATGGACAAATCATCTTACACTTACATCATCAAATGAAGCTCCTCGGAGCCAACCCCAGTTATCACCCTCTTACTTATACCTCACTTATTGAGCTTACTTTTCACTTCATAATTCATACGTTATGCTTGTACAATTATGCACACTCTTACTGCCTGACAGCCCCCCAACAAACGCTCTGATACCAACCAAACAAACCGCTCCAAATCCTTGCCCGTCATACTCATATCCTCTGTCATCTGTCATACGCTTACGCATCCCACATCCAATCCAGATGAAGCCTTTGTCACCTCTTACTGTCCATCGCCCATACCTCTGCCCACATACTCTTACACATATCCATAGCATAGGCCATTAGCCATCATACATACATATGTCACATACATATAACATACACATACTGACATACATAAGCAGCTTACAAACATGCTCACTAGCCATCACTAGCGCATACATACACATTTATACATAAACATACACGCTAGTCATCACTAGCACATGCATACACACGTCAAACATATATGCTAGCCATCACTAGCACATGTATAATCCATACATACTTCAAACATGCACGCTAGCCATCACTAGCACATGCATAATCCATACATACTTTCAACATACACGCTAGCCATCACTAGCACATGCATACATCCAACATACTTACAGCCAACATGCACGTCATATGCATTTCAACATACCATATAATCATGCTTACATGCACATCATGCAATCGGATTGTTACTTAACATCCAAAGCATGGAATCATACAATCCTAGCATGCTACTATTTATTCAAAGCATGTTATCATGAATTTACGAGTTCAAAGCTCCCCTACCTCGTAATCATTACGTTCGATGGCGAGCACACGACGGTGGCATCGTAGGCGGCAAAGTTGGCGGCCAAAAGCTTTGCCAAGTGGAGAGAACTGCTGTCCCGAGGATTTTAAGAAGTGCCGGAAACAATCACGGCCAAACAAGGCGTCAGAAGTCGATGCGGCAAAATCCATGATCCACGGCGGCACACTAGGGGCGGCCAGAAGAATTGTCGTGCTAGCATAAGTGGCAGTGCGACCATAAGTTGATGGTGTACTCACTGAAGGTCGGCCGGCAGCTGAGAAGTACTCGGCCGGCCACAAGACGTCAAAATCGGATGTGGACAGCACCCAACAGCGGCAATTTCGCGTCAACAAGGGCCCACATGAAGGCGGAGGGCATGGGGTGACTCTCAAGGATAGAAGAGAGGTGGAGGAGGGCTATGTGTCAACTCCACTCGGTGGCAAAGCCATCTGATGGTCAAGCGGTGCGAATGCGGCGCCTAAACCCTAAACCGCACACGCAGCCAAAGGGGAGGGATAGAGGCGGTCCAAGGCTCATAAGAGGCCGACAGGGCTAAGGCCCTAGTGGTGGCCAAACGAAACGGCGACATCGCCGATCACACCCACAATCACCACCATGGTGCGGGCAGCTGTGCATCACACACGACATAGGGCAAGGGGAAGGTTCAGGGTCGAGCAAAGGCCACGAGGCCGTCACTGGCCAAGGCCTGAGCAAGTGAACTCATCCACCTTCGGTCACGGTAAGTCATACTAATTCTTGCCAAAGGCCGATCTGTACCAACGGCTTAAAAGGGCAAGAGAGGTCAACGGCAAATATGCCGGTGAGGCAAAACTAGCTGCGGCTATGGGCCGCAAAGCTGAACAAGGCCCAGAGGGGTGGCCCACTAGCATCACCGGGCCAGGGCGGAACCGAACTAAGGTCCACAAGGTCAAGTACGGTGTCCGACTGATGGCGGCAGTCACCACGTCCAAAACAGATGTAGACCAAAAATAGGGGACACCGGATTGAGCAGAGAAGACACGGAGGGGACGGAGGCTGAACCGGTCCGGGTGGGGCCATCCCTGGCCATCGCCAGGCCGGGGCGGAGCCCACAATAGTTGGGCAACGGCAACCCACTGGAAATTCGTACGACAAAACGTACTGGCCGGAGTAGAGGACGGCGAAGGAGATGGAACTGGGCTGGGTAGGGTGGTCCATAGCCTTCGCTGGACCAAGGCGAGGCTAGAGGGAGGTCAAGATGGCAGTGGCTTGCCGCCGGCGGCCTCAATTTCAACAAAACAGATCGCCGGTGAAAAACAGGGCAGAGGGAGAAAAGGGCTGGGGAGGAGGAGCGGAGGCCCCCGGGGCCGGGAGAAGTGGCCCATCATCGTTGCCGGACCAAGGCGAGTCTGATTGGGCACAACCGGGCCATCCAACGGCGGCCGAAGCCGGCTGGCGAGCTCAATTGAAGGGGCGCGGAAAAATAGGGGCAGTGGGGGAAAAACCACGGGAGCGGTAGGGCGGAGGCCCCTGGGACCGGGAGGGGCGGCGGCCTGTAGTCGCCGGACCAGGGTGAAACTCACGGCGGCCGGTTGGCCCTTGCCAGCCCACGGCAGCGGAGGCCGAAACTCAAAATAGGGGTAGACAGAGAGGGAGAGGGCTCATCGGGGGAGGAGGCGGCGCGGCCATGGGGGCCGGGACAATGGCC
The DNA here is from genome assembly GCA_035235625.1 of Saururus chinensis. Classification (NCBI taxonomy): domain Eukaryota; kingdom Viridiplantae; phylum Streptophyta; class Magnoliopsida; order Piperales; family Saururaceae; genus Saururus; species Saururus chinensis. The sequence goes on from CP141147.1 coordinate 2,634,267, forward strand.
CCCTGCCGTCGCATGGCCGGGGCAGAGCTGGTGGCAGCGTCCCTGCGGCCCACGAGCGGCCGGCGGCGGCTGGGCAAATGAAGTCGGAAGGGGGAACGGGGTGCACTGTCCAGAGTTTTCTAGATTGGGCTCGGCCGAGCCCGAACTTTCAATTTTTTTTTTCCACTTATATCCCCATCACACGCTTACTTCCTGTTTACATGTTATATCTCCAAAATTCGCGTCGTAAGCATGCAGCGAGGCCCGCGGCCTAGTACTAAGCCCCACACCCGACTCTACGGGTATAAATACAAGAGAAAATACATAAATACGAATACGCCGAAGCGTAACATTTTCCAGCCGAAAATGACTAGAAAAATAGCAGGAAAATTACAGAAAATCGTAGAAAAATCAGGGACATTACAGGAAGGTATGATGATATTTTAATGGCATTTGAGTGGTTAGATAGAGATTTTAAGTTTCATCAACGGAGTTTCGGTATGAAATTTTGAAATGAAAAATAAGGTCGAATCTGCCTTGTTGGCGTTCGAACATCCCTCCTGGGAGTTCGAATGACAACACTACATTTTTGGCATAATTCATATTTTGCCGATCGAACGGCCCTATAGGGCGTTCGAACGGCTACACTGCAGAAATTGACTATTGTTTGTATGTGTTTATTTTGATGTCTCTACTCTGAAATATTATTTTTATGTTTATGTGGAGTGTTTTGGGCCAGGGTAAGCTACTGGAAGAGCATACTATTGATGTTAGAAGTTGTGGTGTATATTTAAAGTTATGTGAAATGACTTGTAGTTGTATATATTTGTTGAAATTGCTATCTTGAAGTTATGAGTGGTTGATTCCTATGGTTTAAGCATGTTTTCAGTGGAGTTACAACATACTAATGGACTGATATGCCATTATAGGATGTGGTTAAATGAGGTGTGAATGTTAGTGTTATGCCTAGACTCAAGTATGAAGTGAATGAGCTTATATATGTTTAGCTTGTGGTTAGGTTTTGACTTGAGTTATGATTTTAATGGTTCTTCTCCTATGATTTTTCGCTGGAATCCATGTTTAGATGTTAATGGCATGTGTAGTGTGATGGTGAGTTAATTACAAAGCATGTTGATATACATCGAGTGAGGTGCTTCTATCATATGCACACACACATGTGGGGTTAATGATTATGATGAGGCTTGATATTATGATTATGAATGATGCATGAGGGGCTGATGAGAGCACTTATCATGAATTAGGATTCATGTATGCCTTGCCCACGTATGTACCATGTTGCATGCATCATGAAAATGGATTTCCAATTGAGGTTTTATCGAGATTAACCGAGTTTGATCGATTAGATGCAATGTGGTGAAATTGCATGCCGGATTAATCGGTCGTTGGCTTAATCGAAACTTGATTGGTCCAAAAGGACATGTTTTGATTTGAGTTCCTTTGTGGAACATGTGCACTCTCCGGGTTGAGTCTAGTTAGATGGAATTATGTGGGGACGAGTTATGTACTTGTCTTGTGAATTGAGATTATTATGATTGTCTTCTGGACCCTGAGAATCCAGTGTGGTATGTTTTGTGCACCGGCTACCATGTGTTCTAGGGTTTCCTGTGTGGAAACTCGGGCTCTCCCCCATCGCAGGAGATGTCCCAGGGCGAACACCCCTACTCTAGATTCTCTATGTGAGAATGTGACATCCTTGGCCAGGATCGTCTAGGGCAAACAGCTTTAGGGGCCGACAACCCCGATCTTCTTATATTCTTGTGTAGAATTTGGACCATGACACGCCTTTGTGGCCTTGTTTGTGTTCCCATCTGTGTGACATTAAATTGTGCTTACTCCTTGATAGAGGCATTATTTATATGATGTTGATGCATGATCTGAAATATATGTTAGAGATACATCTCATGCAGGTTTATATGATGTTGATGCATGATTTGAAATGTATGTCAGAGATACATCTCATGCTGGTTTATATGATGTTGATGCATGATCTGAAATGTATGTTAGAGATACATCCCATGCAGGTTTATAGGATATTGGATTTCACTATGCAATTTATACACTATGATGCAGGTTTAGGTTATGTGTATGTGTGATCAGAAAATGATACATCTTGTCAACCATTGATCTGAATTGTTATATTACTATACTGTCGTGTTTCTAATTATTATAGCTATATCAAAAACCATTGCTGAGTTTGTTAAACTCACCCCTCTTTCTTGTGTTTTTGCTTTGGGGCTGCGTGGCGTGATACGCAGATGGACAGGATCCTCTCTATGAGGAAAGGTCGGAGGTGACTTGGGAGTAGACGTGAAGACCTCTTATGTGGCTTGTTTCTTTGAGTTTTCTATTATGTTAGAACCTATGTGTGTAGTTCTCATTTTGGATTGTGTTACATTATACATTTGGATTGTTTGAGACATATTTTGGAGCCTAGAGTGGGCTATGGATTAATTTAGCATGTAGGTTTGAGATTTTAGTTTATTTTAGAGTTAAAGTAACTCTTTTGATTCTACTTATTTACTCTTGCTCAAAGTGGTGCGTATACTCCGTATTTTTGTTAAATCGCCCGTGATTAGGGCATAAGTCTTCCGCTAAATTGTTTTTTAATCTCCTTGTTGCCCCTGTGTGCTTGACTGGCCCCTAGACCCGGTTTGGCTCGGGTCGGGTAGTGCCGGGGCGTGACAGAGGGAGAGATAGAGGAGAGAGAGAGAGAGAGAGAGAGAGGGAGGGAGGGAGGGAGGGAGAGATAAAGAAGAGAGAGAGAGGGTGACGAGAGAGAGAGGAGAAAGAGAGAGAGGGGATAATTTTTTTAATTATAAATTATTTTAAAAAAATTTAAACAATAAAAAATTTGATATTAGCGATGCATAGGTTTATGCGTCACTACTACCATAGGGTAGTAGCAACACATAGGCATATACGACGCTCCTACCCTGAAGTAGTAGTGATGCATAATATTATGCGTTGCTACTACATAGTGTAGTAGTGATGCATAAGGTTATGCGTCGCTACAAGTATTTTTTATTTAAAAAAAATTAATTGAAAAGAGATAGTGGGGAGAGAGAAGGGAGAAAGAGAGAAAAAGGGTAGAGAGAGGGTGAGTAGAGAGAGAAGTGAGAGGAAGGGGAGGGAGGGAGGGAGAGAGAGAGAGAGAGAGAGAGAAGAGAAGAGAGAGTGAAGCGGAGAGGGAGAGTGAAGAGAGAGAGAGGAGGAGGAGGAGGAGAGAGACACAGTGAGGAGAGAGTGGGTGAGGGGAGAGAGAGAAGAGAGAGTGAGGAAGAGAGGAAGAGAGAGAGGATAATTTTTTAAATTATAAATTATTTTAAAAAAATTAAAACAATAAAAAATTTGATACTAGCGACGTATATACCTATGCATAGGGTAGTAGCGACGCATAGGTATATACATCGCTACTACTAGTAGCGACGCATAAGGTTATGCGTTGCTACTAGTATTTTTTATCTTAAAAAAATTAATTGAAAAGAGATAGTGGGGAGAGAGAGAAGGGAGAAAGAAGAGAGAGGAGAGAGAGGAGAGAAAGAGAGAAGAGTGAGAAAGAGGGTAGAGAGAGAGGGTGAGTAGAGAGAGAAGAGAGAGAAGAGAGAGAAAGGGGAGGGAGAGAGAAGAGAGAGTGAAGTGGAGAGGGAGAGAGTGAAGAGAGAGAGAGGAGGAGGAGGAGGAGGAGGAGGAGAAAGAAGGAGGGACAGAGAGAGAGGAGAGGGAGAGAGGGTGAGGGGGGAAAGAGAAGAGATAGAGTGAGGGAGAGAGGAGTGAGAAGAGAGAGAATAATTTTTGTAATTATAAATTATTTTTAAAATTTAAAAACTATAAAAAATTTGATATTAGCAACGTATATACCTATGCGTTGCTACTTCCATAGGGTAGTAGCAACGCATAGGTATATACGTCGCTACTACCCTGAAGTAGTAGCGATGCATATTATTATGCGTTGCTACTACATAGTGTAGTAGTGATGCATAAAGTTATGCGTCACTACTAGGGTTTTTTATTTTTTTAAAAAATTAATTGAAAAGAGATAGTGGGGAGAAGAGAGAAGGGAGAGAGAGAGAGAAAGGGGAGGGAGGGAGAGAGAAGAGAAGAGAGAGTGAAGCGGAGAGGGAGAGAGTGAAGAGATAGAGAGGAGGAGGAGAGAGAGAGTGAGGGAGAGAGGAAGAGAGAGAGGGAGAGGATAAGTTTTTTAATTATAAATTATTTAAAAAAATTAAAACAATAAAAAACTTGATATTAGTGACGTATATACTTATGCGTCGCTACTACCATAGGGTAGTAGTGACACATAGGTTTATACGTTGCTATTACCCTAAAGTATTAGCGATGCATATTATTATGCGTCGCTACTAGTGTTTTTTATTTCATTTTTAAAATAATTGAAAAGAGATAATGGGGACAGAGAGAGAGAGAGAGAGAGAGAAGAGTGAGAAAGAGGGTAGAGAGAGAGGGTGAGTAGAGAGTGAGGAGAGAGAAAGGGGAGAGAGAGTGTGAGTAGAGAGAGGAGAGAGAGTGAGGGGGAGAGAGAGCTAGAGAGAGGTTGAGGAGACCGAGTGAGGTGGAGAGAGGGATAGAGAGAGAGAGCAGAGAGAGATCGAGTGACGGGGAGAGAGAGAGGGTGAGTGAGAGAGAGGAGAGAGAGAGAGAGGGAGAGAGGGAGGGAGGGGGAGAGAGGTAGAGAGAGAGGGAGGGAGAGAGAGGAAGAGATAGAGAGAAGAGAGAATTAAAATTATAATTTTTTAAAAAAAATAAAAAAAATTATTAGCTACGCATAATAGTATGTGTCACTAGTAATCCTGGGTAATAGCGATGCATAGAAATATGCGTTACTGCTACCTAATACATTAGCAACATATAGATGTATGTGTCGCTACTGATGTATGTATTAGCGACGCATACATTATATGTTGCCAATACTAATACTAATAGCGACACTCGCTAATAATCTTTGTTTTTTTTTAAAAAATAAAGGCTGTTAGCGATGTTCTTTTGAAGAGCGTCGCTAATAGCCTATGCGGGCAAAATTTTGCCCACTTATATAGCTCCCCCACCCCCTCCTCCCTCCCGGTCCCCCCTCTCCCCCTGCTCCACCCCCCTCCTCTGATTTTCAAAGAGGGGGGGGGGGTTGAGTCGGGGAGAGAGGGGGGAGCGGGAGGGGGCGGTCTGCTTTGAAAAGCGTCGCTAATACATAAATTTTTTTAATATATTTTATTATTAGCGACGCTTTGAATAAGTAATTTTTTTTAAAAAAAACTTTATTATATTAGCGATGCATAAAAAGCGTCGCTAATAAGGACTTATTAGAGATGCGTCTAATTATGTGTCACTAATAAGTTATTTTTAATTTTTTTTAAAATATTTTTTTTATTAGTGACGTATAGGATAATGTCGCTAATAATTGATCATTAGCGACGCTTAGAATTATGCGTCGTTAATAATTTACTATTAGCAACGTTGTTTTATGTGTCACTAAAGGAAAATTATTAGCAACGCATAAATAAGTATCGCTAATGTGATACTAATAACGACACTTTGTATTAAGCTTCACTAATAGGCAATAGCGATTGGATTTTTTTCAACACTTATGACAACATTTTTTATATGTCGCTAATAGTCATTAGAGACGCTTATGGGACTATTAGCGACGTATTTATAATAGTCTTTTCTATTGTAGTATGTGCACCATCGATCTTAAAATGAACGCTCTACGGACATTCCTTATGTTGCACTCATTGTCAGAGCGAAGCATTAAAAACATTTCCCACTAGTAAAGGGTCATTGGGGGGGGGGGGGGTTGAGTCGGGAGAGAGGGGGGAGCGGGAGGGGGCGGTCTGCTTTGAAAAGCGTCGCTAATACATAAATTTTTTTAATATATTTTATTATTAGCGACGCTTTGAATAAGTAATTTTTTTTAAAAAAAACTTTATTATATTAGCGATGCATAAAAAGCGTCGCTAATAAGGACTTATTAGAGATGCGTCTAATTATGTGTCACTAATAAGTTATTTTTAATTTTTTTTAAAATATTTTTTTTATTAGTGACGTATAGGATAATGTCGCTAATAATTGATCATTAGCGACGCTTAGAATTATGCGTCGTTAATAATTTACTATTAGCAACGTTGTTTTATGTGTCACTAAAGGAAAATTATTAGCAACGCATAAATAAGTATCGCTAATGTGATACTAATAACGACACTTTGTATTAAGCTTCACTAATAGGCAATAGCGATTGGATTTTTTTCAACACTTATGACAACATTTTTTATATGTCGCTAATAGTCATTAGAGACGCTTATGGGACTATTAGCGACGTATTTATAATAGTCTTTTCTATTGTAGTATGTGCACCATCGATCTTAAAATGAACGCTCTACGGACATTCCTTATGTTGCACTCATTGTCAGAGCGAAGCATTAAAAACATTTCCCACTAGTAAAGGGTCATTGGGGCAATGTACCAACTGGCTGGCCATGAAGAGGAAAAAATTATCTACTTGAATCATTCTATAATCCATGTCATAGATGCATTTGTTCATTGTTTGATATGTTTAGATGGTTTGTGCGTGTTTGAACATGAGTAAATTTAGGTTTTAAACATAAGGATGAGAAGTCTCTTACCCCATGCTTTAGCCAACTTACTCCCTTTCACATAGTCCATGGATATTTATCCTGTGTATAGGCCGGATGAACCCGCTAAAATTGGGGGTGACAAACTCTTCATAAAAAAAAAAAAAAAATAGACCTTCCCGTAAAGAGGTGGCTGATTAATTTTTAAAAAAAAGTTTGAATTAAAAAAGCGTGTTCCACATGGGCCGTTAGTGTCACGTTTCGGGATTTGACTTTTTAACTCTTGAGTGGGCCGTCGGACCGCCCATATGGAACACTTCCATCGACGGTGGTCAACCAAAGCCCACAACACAAGACTTCCATCTTCTTCCCCGAAATTACACACATGCCACACGAGTAACAAGAAATTTCCTAACATCTCCTTTCTTCCTTCCCAACCTCTCTCTTCCCCTTTATACGGGATTCCTCTGCACAGGTTCCCCTCCCGCCCTCAATTTTCGGACTTGGCCTCCATCCCCTCACACCCACCCTCCAATCTCAGGCGGAATTTGATCGTGTTTCGTATCTTGGGCGCACTTGAAAAGACTCAGATTTGGTGAATCTTGAGGAAGAAATAGAGGACTTCGTTTTTTTTTGTTTGTGTTTTTTCTCTCTCAATGCCGCAGTTCGTGTCGCCTTCGAGGGCGCTGGGCAGGCTGCTCTCGCGCGTTTCACAGCCCCAGGCGGCGTTGCACGGGGGCGGGTGGTCGGTTGGTGGGAAGAGCGGAAGTGGGTCGATGCTGGTGGGGAGAAGATCGGCTCAGGTTGGGTGGTTAAGTAGCATGGTGGGGGTTGAGACACCGACCCAGGTGGTGGATGAGAGGGAGGAGCTGAAAGCTTCGGTTGGAGGGTTTTACAATGCGGTGCAGAGCAGGGGGTTCCTGGGAGTTGGGGATGGGGAGGAGGGGAACCCTCTTTCCAAGACTTATGAAGAGAGGCGTGTCATGGGGTAAGTCTGCTCCTTTGGGACAACCTATTACAGAAACCATTGTTCTAGACTTGTAGTTTTACAAGTCACCACGTTTGGCAATTCTATTTTTTGTGCCCGCAATGATGCGAAAGTCGCTTTTTTTTTTCTCTGTTTTGATTCACTTTATGTCGATTGATTCAGTACATTAAGTTAGAATCCAAAACTTCTAATAACATGCATGAACATCGTGTTCTGATGGTGGGTCTATATTAATTTTGCTCTTTGTTTGACATCTGCAATGTATAGATTTTTCACAAGTATTGTATCTTGAAATGCTTACATTAAAAAAAAAAACTTATAGCTCCAATTAAGAGTAGCTATGTTTTATAATCTTCACGTGGTCTCTTAGATGGGTTATGCGGCAATGTTTGATGATTTAAAAAATAGTATCTGCTTTTTTTATTGTTTTAATTTTTTACCATGTTCAGGTACTCTCCAGAACAATTATTTGCTGTAGTTGCGGCCGTTGATATGTATGAAGACTTCCTTCCCTGGTGCCAGAAGTCACAGATTGTCCAGCGTCATAGTGATGGATCTTTTGATGCCGAGCTGGAGATTGGTTTTAAGTTTTTAGTAGAAAGCTATATTTCTCATGTTGAATTGAAGAAACCGGAACGTGTAAAGGTATTGCTTGTTCAATATCTGACACTTCATATTGCAGTTTTTTTTGTTTTGAGAAGTTGGAGCTAGCCTTCTCTGTCTTTAAATAAGATGCCCGAGTAGGGGAGGGGGCATTTTTTCCTTCTCTTTATAAGTGTGATAACTTTGAATGTGAATGATTGCGATAAATATTGTTTATTTTGGATTATTATATTCTATTTCTTTTTTTGGCTTTCTTAGTGCTGGGTTGAATCTAATCCAAGGTATGCTTGTTGAGCACATTGACTGATCTAATGCAGCGTAGATGCATTCACCTGCACACTTTCCAAATTTTCCATCTATGTTTATGATACGTAAACTATCCTGTGAGTCTCTTCCATATTAATAAATTTCAGGTTGTCTTCTGATTTAATAAGAAAAGCACTAGGGAAAAAAGGTAAACAAGAAAAGTTGAAACAGTGGATCTGCATTTATCATGTATAATCCCAACTGGTAGTTGGAAAGCCCTTTTGTATGAACCAACTGCTAGAGAAGCCATCTGTAGTGAAATTAGGGCTGTCTTCTGTTGTCTTATATTTATGCCTATCCTATCCATATGTTGAATTATGGTACACCCTATGAGTAGTTTAAAACCCGAGCACGACTTTACAAGAATTGTTCCGTCTGCTTCTACATTTAATGGTCTTGTGTAGTGCATGATTTTGTTGTGATACTAGCCTACTACTGTCAAAATTTATATGTCAACATGAGTTTTTTTATGCTGTACTTACCATTAAAATCATTGTTTCATGCAGTCGACTGTCAGTGAAAGTGGCATTTTTGACCATTTGATAAACATTTGGGAATTCAGTCCTGGTCCAATCCCAGGAACTTGTGATCTTTATTTCTATGTGGATTTTAAGTTCCAGTCACCACTTTATCGTCAGGTATGCCTTTATAATAACAGAATATATCCACAGAGCTTGCAACTGCTTGTTCTTTTCTTTTTTTTTTGTTTGATTTTGCTAGTGAACAAAAATGGTCTGAATAAGCATACACCATATGCATAAAGTCATTTACTCTATGGCATTAATGCATTTTTTGTTAGTCTCTGTAGTATGAGGACTGAGTATGAATTTATTATGAAAAGGTGTCCGATGCAAGTAATAAGGTTTTCTTTCTTTATCGTACCGAATATCTCATAACCATAAATTGTTCTTCATTGTATTTCCACTAGATCACAAATGCTTTCGAAAACAAGAAATTTAAAATAGCAGAGATGGAAAAACCAATTTGGACCCATAAATTTTATATTAAAATCGTAGATCACTAACCCTAGCCATATCTCATCCTGGTGGGGATCAATATAAAAATAATGGACACACAGGCTCCATTTCCAAGTAAAAGAAGAAGATCTGAGCAATATGGGTGCAAACAAGTCTTTGGCTCCCAAGAGTAGGAGCACAAGAGTGCAACTTGCAACCATTTGAGGACCTAATGTGTCAAAATATTTTATAAAAAATCCGTCACATCAGAAGAATCTCAAACTGAGAGTAGTACCCTGAAAAATTGCTCTTGAAGAGGTACTACACCTTGAAAATCTTCAAATTTCAGTAAATCACCAAATTGGTTAACGATTTATTCCAATGAAAGATCTTATGACTCATTTCCTAAATTCCAAAATCACAAGGTCAATTCTTAAATTACAATTTATGGTTAAGCCATCCCAGGAAGTTGATAAGGTATGATACTCAAATGAAACTAACTTGCTAAGGTGACAATGAACCTCTTAAAAGTAGGTGAATAATTGACAGAAGCTTCATGAGCTCTCTTCCTTTTTGTCAAAAAGCTAATTGATTTACACTTCTCTTTTCTGTTGAACTCTTAGCAAAAACAGAAATCCTATTAAACGTGCATTTAACCTTGAATACTAGTCAAAGAATTCTCTGCCATAAGCTTCTTGTAACGGGACCATTGCCAATACTGGAGCTGCTGCTCTATGATTACAGATAATACAGCTAGCCCTCTTGTTTTCTCAACTCTCTTCCTCCTTTGTGCCTTGCCTCAAGTAGTCAAGTCGGCTTAATACAAACTGGTCTCAGTTGAAATTAGAAGTTGAACCCTGTTAAGTAAACTGCTGACTAATTAAAATCCGGTTTTAAGGCTCAACCGACTATAAATAAGGGCATAGTCTGATTCTCACGGAGGAATGTGAAGTAAAATAGTGATTTATCTAAAAAAAATTGGAATACCAATTGTGCCTTGGTAGAAAAGTTTCTAAATTGTAGTAAGTGGTTGCTGCAGGATGCTTCATCTATCTGTGCACCTGGCCCGTTGCCTACATATAAAGTGAAAGGGGAAAGAATGAGCGGAGAGAATTTTCTTACCGGTTAACTTTTTTGGGCAAGATAGTGGATTGGGTGACTTTCTCATGTGTATATGTGTAGTATTTTTTTATATAAAATTTATATATTTTATTTGGTGCATTGATTTATGTTGATGCTTTAAATTTATGAATTCTAATAAATGTCTGGATCAAACTGTTGTACATGTTCTACTTTTAATTCCATGAGACAAGTAGAGCTTGTGGGGCTGACATAATTTTCCAGTCTTTAGGAGTTAGGACCTTTGTATACCTTGTAATATCAGTCTGACTGCTATAGTATTACTGAAATATGTTCCTGTTATGAATCTCTTCTTTCTGATAAATGGTTGCCTAGTGCTCACTTCAACTGTGTGTGGCTACAGGTGGCATCAATGTTCTTCAAAGAGGTGGTTGCGCGACTTGTTGGTTCCTTCAGTGATCGTTGTCGTCTGATATATGGACCTGGCGTAAGAGTCCTTGAAAGTTCTTATGGAGAAAGCGCTCAGTCACATTCATAATTACCTGGCAAACCCATTCAAAGCTCTAGTACGCTAGCCCCAGTTCAATTGGAATTATGTGGGTTGGGGGCTGTCAGCTTCATTTGTTCATTGTTAGCCTGATATAGTTTTAATTTTTCAAATAGTGGAGAAATTTCCTTTTTAAGACCCTTGTAAACTACCTTCTAACACCCACTGTTATAGGTTTGTGTGTAAATCCATTGTTCGGTACACATGCTTCAGAGTGGAAATTATTTTCTACTAACAGTTTTTATATACATTGTAAAACTTTCCTTTCTATTTAAATGATTTTTTTATAAGTTTGCTCCGCATAGGATTTATTTGTGTATGATATTATTAGCTTTGATCATGACGTGTAATTAAGTCGAAGCGGGCATAATGATCTTGACTTTTTTGTACTTCACATTTAGCTGGTGGTTCCTTGCCGGATATGGTGATCACATGATCCTAAGCTGAAATAATATTTGTGGACCAGCAACCAAATCATAAACTTTCATTTTGGTCTGGTAGGGTTTGCATGGAGCACTCATCTTTGCGTTTCGTTTACGAGGAGGATATGATAGCTTCCAAACTTGAAAACTGAATCCTTTTTGGCTTATAGTTCCAATCATTCCCGGTTTGAGTTTTGCCTACAGTTCTTAATCAACGGTTATTATTTTATAACTTCACAAGTTTAGATGGGAGCCGATATTTTTATGAGTGGACCTTAGTGCACTCTTTTTCCGGTGACCTCTGGCGCTCCCATGAACAGATTCTTCTATGGCTCACAACCATGGAAGGATGAATGTACATCGATGGGGGTACTGTACAAGTATGATATGTTGGTACGCATTTAAACAGGTGCATAATATTTAATATCATTACAACACTTTTTTAATAGCATAATAATGCAGGAAAAAGGTTGTAATTAAATATGTGTATTAGTTAATAGTAATAGTAACAATACCACTAAAATGATTAAAATAAAGGACACATTAGAAGATTAAAATAAAAATATCCTATAATGTAATTGTGCCAACTTTGATATGTGAATCCAATTGACGTTAAAAATGATCCTGATTTAGATTTTTTTAGAAATACTAAGCTTATGCAAAAAATGTGAGCCCCATAACTTAATAATATGTAGAAGGCCTTGAGTTAAACACATGAGTGAATGACTATATGTCAATTATATATATAAATGATATGGAACCACTCCCTACTAACCTCATGATTATTTGTTGAATATGGAGACTATAAATGTACAATATTTAGTAATGTACAATATTTGGAAGGTATCAAATTCAAATGAGTCTAAATAACTTTTCTTTTTTACTTTTTAGCTAACACGTGTTAGCTAGTATCAATTGGTAGATATGGTCTATAGATAAATCGTGTATGTCAATGTAAAGATTCTCTAGCTTGTCCCATGATTCACTTGTTTGTGGAGCACATGCACATGGATGTTATTGATACTTATGCCTTTCACAACCATCACTCATGGAGCATTAAATTGAAAGAGGAGATAAAGTCTTGAGAGGTTATCTCTTTCAGATATATTCGTCCTCCCCACCAATGTTTTGTGACTCACAAACATCTATCTCACATGATAAAATAATTTGTTGTTGCAAAAGGAAGCATTCGGGATGCGATTTCACATATAGAAGATTGTGGTCATTTTTTATATTAATCTCCTTCCGTTGATGTGGCTAAAGATACTTGAAGAGCTAAGACATTGAGGACGTTCTTTTGACTTGAGATGCCAAAAGACATTAGTCTTGGGATGCAATCTATTATAAGGATATTCATACACAAGAATACAAAACATCATCACATATAATTGCAATTTCATGCATAGAATAACATGCTATTGATTCTCATAATAATAACCTAACGTTCATAGCAATTTCCTACTAAAAGACCCAAAAATTGACTTACTGTTGATGGATTCATCAATGTGTCAACTGAGTCCTCGATGATCATCAACAACTCATTAATATGTCGAACTCCCTGCCAACAATGGAATGAAGTAGGAAAATCATTGCCACTGGTAAGATACCGATGTTGTCACGCCCCGGCACCCGCCAAACCCAAGTTGGACCCAATCCAAGGGGAGGACAAAGCGCAACGCGACGAAGTAGTGTTCTATGCAAAAGACTTAACCCTTAAATCGGGTAGTTCATAACGGAGTAGCGCATATTATGTTTTGTACAATAGCGAATGAGAAAATAAAGGACCACAAATTAAGTATTAGTTCACACAACACCCACTTGCTTAGTCCAACCTAGCCCACACATGGCTCAAGTAATTGAGTCTAAGCCCAAGTAAGCTAACAAAAATCTAAGCCAATCTCAACTAATAGAGTATGAAGCATAATCAAGTAAACATAAGTCTCGATACAACAAGCTATGTAAACAATCATATAGCTCAAGATCTCTAAATAACCCCTCCTGAGTAACATCATCACCCATACACTCTTCATAAAGTCCATCCTGACCACATGCATGGCAACATGCAGCCCCAAAACAAAATACGAGAAAGAGGGGTGAGCCACAATGCTCAGCAAGGGTTTTTAAATAACAAAAAGTAAATCCAACATGACATCACAGGAAAATCACATAATGTTCATCACATATAATCAAGCATCGTAATCATTCATCATAGAATATCCACATTAACTTATGCATTTATGTCATAATTTATCATCCCTAAGCATCTAATCATGATCACATTCTCCTATCACCTGCATACCATACTATATGACATACCATAAAAACACATAATTCAAGTCACATGCATATCATGTTATAACTCATCACATCTCATCATAAATGTTATATGCTTCATGTGCATCATGGGTTCAACATAACATCACATTCATCATACACCTCATATAACATAATCACATCCTGCATGAGTGACTTTCCAACATAAACATATCAAACATATCTATTCTCAATCCAAACATTCACCCTGCATGAAAAATGTCTCAAACACACTATCCTGCATAACATGCAAATTAATTTATTCCATGATGAAAAGAGCATTATGTCTGCTTATGTGATGAGTATTATGTGATTATGTCTGTGTTGTCATTATGAATTTATTTTTTTCATTAAAACCCTTGTTGAGCTTGTGTCGCTCACCCCTATTTATTTGTGTTTTGTTTTGGGGCTACATGTAGTGTCATGCAAATTGTTCGGATGGGCTCTATATGGAGCATGTGGATAGTGTTGATCATTAAGAGGGGATGCATAGAGATAATGGGTTTTATGATAGCTTTGATAGCATGTTGTATTAAGATCTTTATATACTTGACTATACTTCATACTTCTATTTAGCCATTGTGGACTCATACTTTAGCCATGTGTAGGCTATTTATGACTAAGTATGTAGGTATGTGTGTCACGCCCCGGCACTGCCCGACTAGAGTCAAACCCAGTCCAAGTGCCAGTCAAGTGCACGGGGGCGACAAGGGAATTGAGATACGGTTTAGCGGAAGACTTATGCCCTATTCACGGGCGATCTAACAACATTACGGAGTATGCACATCACTTTGAGCAAGAGTAAATAAGTAGAAAAGAAGGAGAGTTACATTAACTCTAAGATAAACAAAAGTCTCAAACCCGCATGCTTAGTCAAACCATAGCCCACTCTAGGCTCCAAAATAGGTCTTAAACAACACAACTGTATAAAGTAGCATAATTCAAAATGAGAACCATACACAAAGGTTCTAATCACAAAGCATAAACCAGGAAAATAAGTCACATAAGAGGACTCCACGATCACTCCCAAGTCGTCTCCGACCTTTCCTCAAAGAGAAGATCTTGTCCATCTGCGTGTCATGCCACGCAGCCCCAAAGTAAAAACACAATAAAGAGGGGTGAGTTTAACAAACTCGGCAATGGTTTTCCAATATATTATCATCATCGAAAACACTACGGCATAGTAATATAACCAATTAAATCAAAGATTGACAAGATGTATCATTTTCTGATCACACATACACATTATCTAAACCTGTATCATAGTGTATAATCCACATAGTGTCATTCACATCATATCAACCTGCATGAGATGTATCTCTAACATACATATCAAATCATATCTCAACATCATATCAACCTGCATGGGATGTATCTCCAACATACATATCAAATCATGCATCACATCATATCAACTTGTATGGGATGTATCTCCAACATACATATCGAATCATGCATCACATCATATCAATCTGCATAAAATGTATCTTCAACATACATATCAAACCATACATCACTTCATATAAAGAATGTCTCCATCAAGGAGTAATCACAATTTAGTGTAACATAGACGGGAACATAGACAAGGCCACGAAGGCATGTCTTGGTCAAAATTCTACACAAGAATTTAAGAAGATCGGGGTTGTCAATCCCTAAAGGTTGCTTGCCCCAGATGATCCTGGCCAAGAATGTCACATTCTCACGAAGAGAACCTAGAACAGGGGTGTTCGTTTTGGGACATCTCTTGCGATAGGGAAGAGCCCAAGTTCCCACGTAGGAAACCCTCAAACACATGGTAGCTGGTGCACAGAGCATACCATACTGGATTCTCAGGGTCCAGAAGACAATAATAATCTCAAATTGCAAGACAAGTACGTAACTCGTCCCCCAAATAATTCCACTTAACTAGACTCAACCCGGGGAGTGCACATGTTCTACGAAGGAACTCAAATCAAAACATGTCCTTTCAGACCAATCAAGTTTCGATTAAGCCATGACCGATTAATCTGGCACGGAATTTTACCACATTGCATCCAATCGATCAAATTCGATTAATCTCGATAAAGCCTCAATCGGAAATTCATTTTCATGATGCATGCAACATGGTACATACGTGGGCAAAGCATACATGAATCCTAATTCATGATAAGTGCTCTCATCAGCCCCTCATGCATCATTCATAATCATAATATCAATGCTCATCATCATCATTAAACCCCACATGTGTGTGTACCTAATAGAAGCACTTCACTCAATGCATATCAACATGCTTGTAATTCACTCACCATCATACTACACATGTGCATTAACATCTAATCATGAATTCCAGTGAAAATCATAGGAGGAAAATCATTAAAATCACATCTCAAGTCAAAGCTTATCCACAAGCTAAACATATATAAGATCATTCAATTCATACTTGAGCCATGACATTCACTAACATTCCCACATCAATTAACCACGTCCTAGCATAACGTATCAGTCCGTTAGTATGTTGTAGCTCTACTGAAAATATACTTAACCATAGATAATCAACCGTTCATAACTTCAAGATGGTAATTCCAACATCATATAACCAACCACAAGCCATTCCACATACCTCTAAATATATACCACAACTTCATAATCTCAATGGTATACCCTTCCAGTAGCATACTATAGCTCAAAACACTCCACATACACATGAAAATGATATATCAAAGTAGAATTACCGAAATAAACATCATGCAAATATTACAAAATCTGTTGTGTAGCTGTTCGAACGCCTAGTAGGGTCGTTCGATCGGCTAAACGTGAAATCTGTTTGAACGCCTAGTAGGGCCGTTCAAATGCCAACAAGGTAGAATCGACCTTCTTCTCCATTTCAAAATTTCAAACCGAAACTATAATATCCTGAATTTTCCTAGCTTTCGAAAATTAAATGCGTAGAAAATAAGGTGTTTAACCCTTTGACCTTCTTAGGAGAATAACTTTCTCTCTAGATGGAATTTGTAGCTGAAACCTATATCTTAGAAAGTCGACAGAAAGAGCTTCGAAACGCCACTAAGATCGTACAAATCAGAGTTCGGATGAGGGAGATACGACTATTTGAAGTTGAACATATCGTATAGGGCACGTTTACCCGATTTAAACGTGTTTTTGGGCCGTTTAAGTCATTTGTGGGCCCGGTTAATTAAAGTTCCGAAATTAATTATTAGAGGCCTAATTAGAGGACCTAAGTGAGGAGGATTGACCCGACTTCTAGGGGATTAGGAACCCTAATCCCCATGCCTATAAAAGGCATTCTTAGGGCACAATTTGGGGGTCTTTTCCTGATGCCCGATGGAAGGAGAGGATTTGGTGATTGGCAAAGCTCCGGCAAGGCTCCGGTGGTGGTGGATCGACAACAAATTGACGATTAAGGAAGGGTTAATATTGTTACCTTCGAGTGTAGATTAATAAAAATTTTATCAAATAAATTTGAGTGTATAATATGATATTTGCAATCTTGTTTTGCTGTAATTTTTTTAAGAACAGTAGTTCGTAATTCTGTAACTTCATTGACTATAATTTCGTATTTTGGTTGGACGGCCGCTGAACGGCCGCCGGCCGGCTGCTGATTGGCCGCCGGACTTAATCCGGCCAGAAACCCCGGTCGCTCGGCGAAAGCGACCGGGGGACAAACCTGTCGGTGGCATATTCCGCTGCAGTCGCGCGAGTTATTAAAAAAAAAGAATGAATGACAAGCGGCGGTGCGGTGCAGACCGTGGCCGGAGGCGGGACCGAGGGTCACGGAATCGCCAGAAGACGGCGATCCCGTCGATCCATTTCCTTTTTCCAGTCGTGGCTGCCTACCGCCACGGCACTGCGAACTGATTGCAGCACTCAGAGAAAAGGAAAAAAAAAATCTTTGGCCGCGGCCGGCCGCCGGGCCAGTAGCCGCTGCAGCGGCCAGAGGCTTTCCAGCCTCTGGCCAGACGTGAAGGAGACTACCCGCGCATCGCGGATCGTTGGGCGCAGGTTCGGGTCAGGCGACCCGTGGCCAGGACCGGACCCGAATGGGTCTAACCCTGTCCAGTCTGGTCTAAAAAAAATGTTATTGAACCGGTTTTGGTTCACTAGCTTAAAGATTAGAAAAAAATTCATAAAAATTACAAAGTATCCACAAAAGTATTTCAAGGGTCCCGACCAAGTTTCAGACCGGGGAAAAATCCCAGAGCCTCTGAAATGACTAATTTACCCTTGTAAGTGTAGCATAGAATAAATCATTAATGATCGAATTTAGGGCCTCCGGTTCAGGGGCCTATAAGTGGATTTAAAAATTGAGAAAAATCTCAGGGAGATTCCAGTGAATATTCTAAATTTGGACCAAGCCATAAGCTAGGTAAAAATCCCAGTAAATAAATATTTAACTATTTTACCCCTAGGGTTAAGGTAAGATAGTTAATTGAACCGGGATCGGTTCAAGGGGTTTACGACTCCGTTAAACGGAAAGAAAATTATCTCGGGTTCACAATGTCAAGGTGTACCCCTGGGATTAGTTTGAACCTATCAAGGTTCAGGGAAGCCCTGAACAAAAGACAAAAATACCCTTGTGCAGATTGGCCTTATTCGTGTGGATGGAATTAATGGGCCAATGTGATACTGAAATCTTTTGAGAGGTTAAAGACTTACCCGAGAGCAGAGAGGACCGTATCCAATGTTGGATATTTACTTTAATGCCCTTAGGTGCACTACAACTAGTTTTCATAAAGATTTATTAAGATAACCCAAGGAGAATTAGGGCACGATAGCTCGAATAATTCTTATATCATTAATGAATTTTATTATTGATATTATGATTTGCTTGGACCTGTGTGGTTCTAATTGTTTATGTTGTTCATTGTTTCTATATTTGATATGGATGTTGTGATAAGAATTTATCATCTGCTTAAGATTATTGAAAGATAAATCAATGGGGCTTGATAGCTTTGGATTAGGCGAGAACACCTAATAAGATAAAGATTAATATACCTCTTAGGGGTCTGGGACTAGTTCATAGAGTGAACAAAGCCTTTGACTTGACGATTTGCCTTGGTTGATGAACCGATGGCAGTCTCGAGTTTTAAATCCTAGTCTATAAGGGACTAATAGGGTTTGGGATAGTCACTCGAAATCCTGGCTTATAGATGAGCAAGATAGGGTTCAAAATTATTTCCTAAGTTTTTAGCTCTTTTGAGGAGCCGCTGATTTGACCGTGTAGTTGCACTTCCCCATTAGAGGGAGTTGTGCGTGAGCCAGGCTTACTTTTGATCTATTCAGGATCTTTTAGTGTACACATATTTGGATTAACTGACATTCCTGCTTGGTTGGCTTTTCCCGCCACTTCTATTCAGGTGCAGTTGTGGGTCATGCCCTTCCACTCCAGTCAGGTCCTTCATGGGCTAGGAGGGGTGATGGTACTTCCTGGTGGATTCCAGGGGCCTTGTGGATTCTAGGGTGTTTCGTTATCATTTGTCACTAAGGTTGACATTTGATGTGTCTGTCTATCTTTGGGATTAGACGGGGATATTAATTATTGAACAATGGTTCGAGAAATAATTAATAACATTGATTGATATTGTTTGTTTAATTAGAATAAGTGGAACGATTAAAGGACTTGCATAAAATGTAGGTTGTTTTAAAATACTTAAGCATTGCATGTATGTTGCTATGCTTCTTAGTATAGTGTAGTATTAGGCAGAACTACGTCTAGATCTGATCTTGTTGGAAACATTTGAGATGTTGTCTAATGAGTACGTAGGCAACTAACATCGGGTGATGTTGGCCCAATCCGAATAATATTAATAAAACCTTTTGTCCTTTGGAAGCTCTTCTCCTAAAGGCAGAGATGCTCCATTGTGGTTGTAGTTGTGGTTTGGTTTGCTTTGTTGCAGGTTTTCCAGGCGACAATGAGTAAGACCAAGATTGACACGTATAGGATGAAGTTTCTTCATGTCTGCAACTCTGGTACGTATGTGTACCTTTAGCATGAGAGTCAACTTATTATTTATTTTCAGACGGACGATGGACTTGTACTCAGATGGATGAGCTGGTCTTTATAAATTTTCAGACGTTAAATAATATCATATGATTTGATATTCGTATTTGTGAACCCCAGTTATCATGACCTAGATATTTAATTGAATGGTGTATTTTATATTTAAAGAAAAAAAATTTATACTTATTGTTTGTGCTATTTAAAAATGCTTTTAAAAATCTGGTTCGTGACAAAAATTCCATTGATGAAACTTAAAATCTCCATCTAACAACCTAAATGCTAATAAAATTCCACCATAACTTTCAAAAAGCTAATCCACATCATAACAAGATAAAACCCTATGAAATCGGGATTAAAGATTATCATTTACTAATCATGCCATTAAAGCACTAAATCAAGTAAATTCACTCAAAATAAACCACAAAATCAAGAGTTTTACCATAGGAAGACTGAAATTTTAAAAGTCCATTACCTTATCCCTTGATTAGGCTTTGATTTGATGGTCACCCTTCTTGAAAACCTTACAAAGACATAGAGTTTAAATTAAACTCCATTAAAACCAATTTAACATAGAAAACCCTAATGAAAAACTTTGATCTAGGGCTTGTTGAACATAAAAATCGGATTTTTAGATCTAGGATTTGAAGTAAAGATGCAAATAAGTAATTTTGATGTTTAAAAATTAATCAAAACAAAGGGGAAATGATAGATCTAGAAAGGATTAGGAGAAATATGATTTAGGGCTTAATTACAAAAGACTTACCTTAAACTCCTTCTAATCCGGGCCTAATTGGGGAATTATGTAACGCCCGAGATTTTTCACACATTTTCCTCAAAATTCACGGAAATTTTTTTGCAATATAACGTCTGTAAATCGGAGTAAAAATGACGAAATCAAAACCTGATAAAACAGTTTATACTTTAAAACACTAAACATCCATTTTCCATCTAAATATTTTCATCACACGGTCAAACATCGTACGGCCAAAGCAAATATCATCAGGCGCTACTCGAAAACACACGTACGACTAAATTCGCTATGATCATAGACTTTAAATACAAAACACTCCCAGGCATCCCGGAGTGCAAGTCCCATAACAGTCCACAGACTAATCCAAATGAAAGTCCAGAATATAAACATCTTAACGTCTCGTCTCACCCAATACATTGGATCGTGGCACAAACAAACTCGTAGTGAGTCAAGCATATACCTGAGTCAACGGGAATCACTCCACCGCTGAAATGAGCGTCCATCTCCAGGAGCTCTCCAACACACACCTGCAAAAGCCTCCCATACAACGGGGCTAAAAATGGTAGGGTGAGTATTTTCATACTCAGTAGGAAAATACCCAGTAGGGGAAATCCCAAACGGTGAACTCAAAAGTTCATAAAAACATGCGTATATGCAACTCAAACATGAAGCAGATAGGCATACAAACATCATGCTCATACGCATACAAACATACCGAATGCACCATCGTGCCAAAGTCATACCAAATGCACCATCGTGCCAACAACATACTAAAAGCACCATCGTGCCAAAAACATACCAAAGGCACCATCGTGCCAAAATCGTACCATCAAACGAAACTTACACAAACACCCTTATCCAGGGTCTTACAAACTTACTCGTACCATTGCACGCATACTCATACAACATACGCATACTTGTATGACCTTACTCGTACAATCATATGCTCACTCATACGACCTTACTCGTACATCTTGCACTTACTCGTGCGACCTTACTCGCACATCTTACACTTACTCGTGCGACCTTACTCGCACATCTTACACTTACAGTCTTACTCTGAAACTTACACTTACAGTCTTACTCTGAAACTTACACTTACAGTCTTACTCTGAAACTTACACTTACAGTCTTACTCTGAAACTTACACTTACAGTCTTACTCTGAAACTTACACTTACAGTCTTACTCTGAAACTTACACTTACAGTCTTGCTCGGATTCATACGCTTACAGTCTTACTCTTACAATCGTACTCATACTCTTACACTTACAGTCGTTCTCATACTCATACAGTCGTACTCATACTCATACGCTTACAGTCGTGCTCAAACTCATACAGTCGTACTCATACTCATACACTTACAGTCGTTCTCATACACATACACTTACAGTCGTGCTCAAACTCATACAGTCATACTCATACTCATACACTTACAGTCGTTCTCATACACATACACTTACAGTCGTGCTCAAACTCATACTCATACAGTCGTACTCACACACATAATCGTACAGACGTACGCATACTATCGATCGCTGAAGCTCATTACAACTAATCAGCTCTAGCGTCGAGATGGAAAGGAATGCCACAGGGGCAACACCTTAACCTCCGGGGAGTGACTAGACGCCATGGACTTTTCCGAAGGTAAGGCACACCAGTGCTCATGGGGCACAGGATCAAACAGGTAAGAGTAGGTCCATGATACTACTTACCTGAGCGCGCAAACATACACCCACACATAAGGGGTCATACAATTGCCCACACATAAGGGGTCTTATAGTGCCATACAATCGCCCACCATAATGGGTCTTATAGTGCCATTGCCACTCTTGGGCAGAAAAACATACAGTGCCACTTGGGCAGAAACATACAGTGCCACTCTTAGGCGGAATCATACAACGCTCTCAACAGAGCATCAAACGTCTGGGCTTATAAAGCACACAGACCAAATCGGAAACATACGTCGCTCTTAACAGAGCAAAAGACGTCTGGTGCTCTACACAGCACACAGACACAACCCACAGGATAACCACCATGGCCAGACATGATAAATGCTTAGCCGACTCATAATCGGCTAGCTCAAACACGGAACTTAATCCGTCGAACCCTCAGGTCTCAAACTCACAACGCTATCATTAGCTGTGCTTATAATTCAAGTTTGAATTAAGTACATTATGCGGTACAATTATGCCACACAAGCACTCACAGTCCTCGACTGATCAAACTGAAGCTGAGCCCGATCAAAACCCTAGTTCGTCAGGGCAACAAACTTCGCTTAACCCATCCATATCATGATAAAACTCATCGTACAACAAAATCTTACAGTCTTACGTACTCCGCCATCCCCTTATGGCCAAAACAGCGTACACAAATGTCATCACACTAAGCTCCTCAGAGCCAAACCCAGTTGTCGCCCTCTTACTTAATACCTCACTGATTATGCTTACTTTTCGCTTCATAATGTGTACGTTATGCCTATACAATTATGAACACTCTTACTATCTAACAATCGCCCAACATACAATTCAACCCAAACCGATCCATTCTAATCCTTGCCCATCATACTCTTATCCTCTGTCATCTGTCATACGCTTACACAACCGTATCCAAATTCAGACAAAGCCTCTGCAACCTCTTACTATCCATCGCCCATACCTTTGCCCACATACACTTACACAGATCCATACCATAGGCAAAAAGCCATCATACATACGTATGTCTCCCACATACGTATAACATATACATACGGTCATACATACGTAACTTACAAACATGCATGCTAGCCATCACTAGCACATGCACACGCATTCATACATACTTCAACATGCACGCTAGCCATCACTAGCACATGCATACATCAAACATACACGCTAGTCATCACTAGCACATGCATACATCAAACATACACGCTAGTCATCACTAGCACATACTCAATCAACATACGAAACTTACCAACAAACACGCTAGCCATCGCTAGCACATACATGCATCCAACGTACTTACAACCAACATGCATGTCATATGCATTTCAACATACCATACAATCGTGCTTACACGTACATCATGCAATCAGATCGTTACTTAACATCTAAAGCATGGAATCATACAATCCTAGCATGCTACTACTCATTCAAAGCATGCTATCATGAATTTACGAGTTCAAAGCTCCCCTACCTTGTAATCATGACGTTCGATGGCGAGCACACGACGGTGGCGGCGTCGGCGGCGGAGTTGGCGGCCAATAGCTTTGCCAAGTGGAGAGAGCTGCTGTCCCGAGGATTTTAGGAAGCGCCGGAACTAGTCACGGCCAAACGGAGTGTCAAAATCAATGCGGCAAAACCCACGATCCACGACGGCACACTAGGGGCGGCCGGGAGAAATGTCATGCCAACATAAGTGGTAGTGCGACCAGAAGTCGATGGTGTACTCACTGAAAATCGGCCGGTGGCTAAGACGTGCTCAGCCGGCCACAAGACGTCGAAATCGGCCGTGGACAGCACCCAACGGCGATGATTTCGGTCAACAAAGGCCCACATAAGGGCGGAGGGCATGGGGCGACGCTCAAGGACAGTGGAGAGGTGGAGGAGGACTCTAGTGGTCAACTCCACTCGGTGGCAAAGCCATCCGATGGTCAGGCGGCACAAATACGGCGCCTAAACCCAAAAATGCACGCGTGGCCACATGCACACGCGGCCTAAAAGTGCCACTCTTGGGGGAGATGGGTCGGACAGTAGCGACCCAAGGCCCACATAAGGCCAACAGGGCTAGGGCCAGGAAGTGGTGGCCGATCAAAACGGCGACATCGCCGATCGCCACCCACAACTAACACACGTAGTGCGGTGGCTGTGCATCTCGCACGATATAGGGCAAAGGCAAGCGGCCCACTCCGAGCGGAGGTGTAATTGGCCAAGTGGGGCTGACCCTCACTGTCGCCGAGCCGGGGCAGAGCCCACGATGGCCAAATGGCCCACGGCTCGCCAATGCTAATGACCTGAGATGCACCCAAAGTGTCTAATCGGGCGGAGCAAGGCAATAGGGGCGGGGCGGGGTCGAAAATGGCAACCCCCTACCAACACTGGGTCGAGGTAGACTGGACGGAGTCTATCCGGTGGCCGGACGACGACCGGAAATCCCGACGTCTCAAAAAAATCTCACGGACAGTGAGATGAAGAATGTGAACAAAACCCGACCAAAAGTTCGGTAGCTCACTACGGAGCGCAGAAAGCATGGCGGCAGCTCTAGCTAGCGCCTATGGGTTCCTAGCGGCTAACTAAACATAAGTCTAGTTGAGAGCGGCCGCAAACGACGTCAAAAACGTACACCCATAGCTCAAAAACGGGATTAAAGGAGAGAAAAATCCTGAAAATGGTTCGGTACCTCGTGTAGGAGCGAAGAGGCCGTGGCGGTGGTCATAGCTGGTGTCTATGGACTCGTGGCGGTGAGGCAAAGCAGATCAGGATAAGAACCGCCAGAATCCGACAACGGAGGAGGGAGAACGGAGCGACCGAAATCTGGGTCGGGTTTCTCCCAAACCGCACTGGACGTCTGGAAAAAGTTTCTGGGCGTCGAAAGTTTACTGGAATCCGATCTTCGGATTAATATATATAAAATCTTTTTAATTTTTACCTTTACATCCTTAACACGCGTTCACCTCCCGGTTACGCATTAAACCTCCAAAATTCACGCCGTAAGTGCGCAGCGAGGCCCGCGGCCTGCGACTAAGCCCCACACCCGACTATACGGGTATAAATACGAGGGGAAAATACATAAATATGAATACGCTAAAGCGCCTTATTTTCCTGCCGAAAATGGCCAGAAAAATAGCAGAAAAATCACAGAAAATCGTAGAAAAATCAGGGACATTACAAATTAGGCCTAACCTCCCTTTCCCAGCCTATTCCCAAAATGGAAATGGCTAAGGTCATTCTATTTATAGTAGGGTTTGGGGTGTGTATGGGTAAGTAATGGGGTATGAATAGAAAAATAGGCTAAAAATGGGTATTTTGGCTATTTGAGCACTAATTAAACCTGGGAAAATTATGAAATTTTTTATTAAGGCTTGTATTGATGTCTAGGTTAGTTTAGTCCAAAAACCCAAATTTCGACGGTGGGGCCCATAGGGGGTCCCGTCAAACTATAATTTTTGGAAAATTAGTGAAAAATCCCAAAAATTTAGATTTGACTCAAAATCACTTAAAACCAATAATTGTGAAGTTGATTTTGATTAAAATCATCAGAAACACCATTTATTTACGAAACCACCGAATTAATAAGAAAAAGAGTTAACCACGCAATAACTGATAATTAAAAAGAAATAAAAACCGGTTTAGAAATGAGAGTCCTTACAATGTGCGTGGACTAATGTTTAATTAATAGTCCTTTTATTGTTCATTTTTCTTTTGTACAAAATATATGTGTGCAACTCTGTAGTATTTTATTTAAAAATGGGTTGTCTTCCACAATTCAACTATACTTCGTTGCGCCGCATGCTGCTTCTTCCTTAGACCGAGTTCAGCTCATGGGTAGTGTGTGCTAGGGCATGACATGCAGACTCCTCCAAAATGTCTCCCTCCAATCTCCACCACTTCCCGTGTGTGAAAATTTGGTCTTCCTTTGCCTCCAGTCCATATTTATAGAGGAATACATCATAAATGGTGCCATAGATAAGCTTCACCGTATGCATAGTGGTTGTATGTGCATCAACACTAGAAATTCCGTCAGACCTCATGTCAAACCAATGAAAACAAACAGTCAAACAATGTAACGATGAGCATCACTCAAAAGCTTCCCGAATACCACCTCCATTTGGAATTGAGGTCACACAACTCACATGAGATAGGACAACCATAAGATTGGGCTTCATGGAACTAATCCATAACCTTTGGTGGTTTCTTAATTCTTCTAATGCATATATGGGAAACCGCCAAATATTTGGATAAAATTTGTAATAATATAATAAGAGCTCTAAAAGTCGTTGACATGGAGAATTGGAAGTGTTTGCAAAATTATTCATTTGAGCTGTGATCATGAGAATTTGAAGAATATTTCAGATCATTTTGTAACAATATTTTGGCTTAGGAGCCGTTTTGATCCAGGTCGGGCCATTTTCAAGTACTAGGTCATGACCCGCCTATGCATACATGCCTAAGCCAAGCACGGGCCTTTATGCGATCGGACCGGGCTTAAGCCTGACCCTGGCCAGCCCGGCCATTGCCACCTCTAAGTGGTGGAGGAAGGAAGGAAAGAAGGGATTGAGGTGGGTTGAGCTGAGGAAGGGAAAGCATTTTAAAAAAAATGGACTGAACTGACTAAAAAAGGGGCTGGGAAAAAAAGGTTCCCGATAAGATAAGGTAACTTATGATTTGGGTCCGGGTTACTTCCTGTCTCACTCTCGATACTCCCTCCTACATCAGCTCGCTGCTCTCGGCTCCATCTCTACGTTGCCGCTATCGGCCCATCAGAAGGGGAGGGAAGTGGCCGGTGACGTTTCCGTCGCCCCTTAAAGACAGCAACCGCCTCCGTCATCCTTGTCAATGCCAGACACCTTCGCCGACCCACTGAGAATTTATGTGCAACAGGTCTCTTGCACTGAATGTGAAGCTTCTTCCGTTGTTGTAACTTTAAAGGTCATCTGTCTAATTTACGCATTGTAATAAATGTTTGCAGACGAACGTTGCAATTGAATGTATAGTTTTGCCCAGAAGATTCGCTTGAGTACTGGTTTTATGAAATGTCTTCTCTTCCTGTGGCATGGCTATGTCAAGGTGTGCCTATTTTTTTTTGCTTAGAGGGAGTGGTTCTTGTCTACAATATCCCTTTCTTACCTGCAATTTTTTATTTCTTTGGGAAGATTCAACATGTTCAGGTTCTTCCAATAGCTCAATGTCTACAAATACCTATGCTCAGCAGTTAAAGGTACATGAAATTTTTGTAGAATTCATAGACATCCTTTGAACACTTGCATATAGGATATAATTCTACCTTCACATTCGTGGTCTTTTGTAGAATTTGTTTCTTAATTGATTCATTCGACATGTACATTACTGCTTTAATCTTTTCCATTCAACAAAATGATATGGGTCCATGTTATTGGGAAATGGGGTGGATGTGGTCAATTTTCATACATGGTTATGCCCTTTGTCAGTTCAATGGAGCTTCCACTAGGATGTGTTCTAGTCTGTAAGATATAAAGTGGAATTAGATACTCCAGTTTACTGCATTTTTTTTTCTGCAATTTTTGTTGGTCTTCAGGTACTACTTAATAAACATAATTTCTTTACACCTGTAGCGAGTTGCATAACTGGTGGTGAGATGAGGTAGTCACGAGGTTTGGCATTTGCTTGAACCATTGGTTCCGTTGAGTCATATCATATCTCATGTGGTTGGTTTTGTTTAAGTGATAGAAGATATTTGAACGCACATTATTTTTACTTTTATGCTGTTGATCCTCTGATCTATTTTAGCACTAGTTATCTTTATTGACTGAGTTATCCTTTATTTTGAAATTCCTAGACACCATTTGTTGGTTCATTTTCAAGGAGGGTACATATAACATTTGGTGTTGCTACTATCACATTTAAAGGGAGGACAAGTATTACTCATGTAAAATGTGAAAAGAAGGATGATGACCATGTGAAAAAATTCAAAATTGAGAGGCCTCCATACCATAGTTACATGGACTCTACATCAGGACAGCTTGAACCTGCCTCTGGTGCTCGGGCCAGTATTCCTGGTCCTGAGTATTGGCCAGAAGGTACAGCAAGTCGGGTTAGGGCCACACGTGCTCCAGAACCAATGGGTAAGTCCGAAGGAACTCCATCATATGGAAAAAAACCCGGCAGTAGAAGAAAAAATTACAAAGAAAGTGTAGCTGCTTCAGGATCTTCCGACAAAGCTGAGGTTTCAACAGATTTATCGGATGTCGAAACCAATGATGATGTCATGGAGGGTCCAAAGGACGAATCAAATGAATATGTGGTTTACCAGATGGAACCAGAAAAGGATAACTCCACTCCTTTTGAGTTAGATAAGAAAATTGGTCGCCCTCACCCATTTATTGATCCTAAAGTAAAGAAACCAATAGAGAAACCACTTACAAGTGAAGAACTCTGGTGGAATTGGCGAAAGCCTGAAAAAGAACAATGGTCAAGGTGGCAAAGGAGGCGCCCAGATGTTGAAACTGTAAGTCATTCCTAAAATCATTGATATCTAACCTCATTATAATGTGTCACATTTTTCTCAAAAGAAGTTTTAAGATGTTTCATCTGTTTTTTGTATTAATATTCGTTATTCCTTCTTTTTACTTCCTCAAATTTATAGTATTCAACATATGGCTAATAGATTTGTGATTACATAATAAACATGGTGTCTGAGTCATAAGAAATCCAGGCTGGTAGTATGAACTGCTGGAATAGATGTGGGAGATGCTAGTGGTTCCATTGGCTGTGTAATATAGTATCTCAGTGAAATTGTGAGGTTCTGCCTCTATAGGATCAGTATGCTTCCCTCATAGTATCTTTTAGAGGTGTTGATGGAGATTAGCCTGATTGAATACAAAAAATATGCATGCAGGTATTTGCCAAAGCTATGGCAGAAACAGGCCAAATAAAGCTCTATGGTGACCACCCAACTCTAACTGAGACAGCATTGTACAGGGCAAGAAGACATGTATTTAAAGAGGAAAGGTGGCAAATTTTCAGTACTACCCCTTGTTATGTCTTCCACAGCTGAATGCTCATGTTTTCTTCTGGATTGAAATATGTCAATTGGCACATATAATTGAAGATTAATATGGTTATTGAATAACCTTCTTTTAGGCTAAAAGCCGAACAAGAAAGACTGGAGAGAGTAGGCCCACTTGCATATTATAAGGAGTGGGTTAAAGCATGGAAAAGGGACACTTCACCCGAGGCTGTGCAACAACATTTAGAGGAGACTGGTGAAGATGAAAACGATCAACTCGTTGAAATGTTCTGCCAGCAAACTGCAGCAGAGTATCGCATCATGATGGGCACTGATGTTCGTATTAAGCGAGACCCATTAGCTATGAGACTGAGAGAAGATCAAATAAAAGAAAGTATGAACTGTTTCGTATCAGAACTACGCTATCATCTTTCAAAGAAAATATCCTCTATATTTTAGATTTATTGTCTCAGTCCTAATACCTATTCCTAGTGATACTGGGTAATCTCAAACCAAAAATGCTTATGAATTTCTCCAGGAACAAGTTTCCAATTTATTTGGCACTGAGCCAAAAGTAGATTGGTTACTTATGGCCATGACACTTTCTTAATGCTAATTTTTCCCTTCAAGAGTTATATTTGTGGTTCAGTTTAACATTTTTTACTTTTTGGATTTGAAAATGGTTTTGGAACTTTGTTAATCTTTTGGGAAGCAAGGAAGTATTGAACAAGTAGTTAAACCACCTCTTCTTTTTTCCGGGGGAGGGTTGATTAAGAATGGTGTTTTGATTGGTCTGATGGACTTTTGCAGTATGGGGTGGAGATCCTGTTTACCCAACCATTAATTACATTCAAGATCCAAATGAGGTGATCGACTACAGAGGTCCAGATTTTCACGAACCGACACCTAACATGCTTTCTTATCTTATGGAAGTGAGTATGATATAAATCATGGTAAATTTCTTTATGTTTTTCTGCTGCTTCCATAATGCAGTGTTGGATGTCTTTCTGAGTTATTAGTTCTGCTGGTTCCCTTGTCATATAGAATAAGTAACATGACATGTCATATTTGAAGTATTGGGCAATTTTTTAAAGGACTAAATTGCTATACCACAGCATGGCAAAATTATATCAAGGGAGGAGCTGCAGAAAATTCTAACCAAAGAAAAGACTGAAGAGCTTGAGGTGAGTATGCTCTAGAAGCTTTTACTACTTGAATATATATTATAATTCTTATCCTTCTTAAGATGTTTGACAAATTAATATTTGGTCATATTGTAAAATCAGATAACTGATATAGATGAAGCCATGGCACAAGCTGTTGACATTGGAGAAAATGATGTGAGTTCAGCATTAATACTTTTTTTTTTAAAATTCCTTTCAACTTTTGAGGGACGTCTGTGAAAAAACAAAGCTTTATTTGACCTCAGATTTTATGCTTATTCTTTTTTTTGTCACAGGATGATGTGGAGGATAGTGATGGAGATGATGACGCTGAGGAAAAAATAAACCGGAATTGGAGCGTTCTAAAAAGTAACCCAGAGCTCCGGAAGACAAAGGTTGGGATCTTTTCTCATATTGTGAGACTCTTTTCGATATGTAGAATGAGAAGTATATGCCTCTGCCACATTGTCAGCCACAATCCATCAACTAATATTCGGTCATATACTCTGCTTGCAATTGTGATTTCTTGTTTTTTTTTTTTTTTTTTGCATAGATGGGAGGGCCATGCATCCAAATATTATCTTCAATTATCTTGATACCTAAATCAATGTACTAAGATATTCAATATTCATTTTGCCTTTTCTTCTCATTGTCAGGAGAAAAAGAGAAAAGAGGAACCCATGGCATTGGATGAAGCAATTGATGATTCAGAAAACTTGACGGATTTCCTTATGGACTTTGATGAAGAGTAGCATCATCTTCTTATCATCCACATTCTCAGGGCCTTCTGCTTCGTTAGTCCTGATGGTGAAACGCCAATCTATTCCTGCACATTTATTTTTTGAGAAAACACATTTGAATGATTCGCGGATTAGTGAGCATGTCTAATATATTGTTTCTGGTTAATGAAAGCTGTTAGGCATACCTGTGGAGGAATTCCTGCAAACCGATAAAAGGCATCTTGATATTTTGTTGAGCCTCTCTTGTGCTTGTTCCAAATACATCTTCTGTCCCACATCAATAAATTAAAATTTTATTTCATTGGAGCTATTCATGTGGGATGGAGGGAATAAAATGAATGTTCACTCTGCTGGCCGATAATTAGACCGTGGTATACGAACAAGTAGTCATTTAGTACGTCTTGCATGGCACAAAGAAGCAGTTGAAATCTTTCTCATTCTGATTACTGCTATAGAAGCAAATTGGGTTCAACAAAGAAAGCCCCAGACTATTATCATCATTTCAACTAGAGTCCGGAAGCAGTTAAATATGCCCGAAGCTGAAGACGGATTAGTTATTCACGGAATCACAAAATGAGTAATCACACACTCTACAACATACTAGTGCTCTTCTGTCGATTGATAAAATCATTAATAAAATATTTTAATAAAAAATTAGAAGGTCAAAATTGGTAACTATGAAACCGCGGGCTTGTCTTGAAACCGTGGGCTTGACTTGAGTTGGTCGGTTGCAGAAGCCAAATAGCTTATTTCTCTATACGCAGATGAGGAATCTCTCTGCGAATAGCTGTCCGCTAGCCAGGTCAGACCAGATTCGCCACTCTCAGTTCCGAATCACTTCCTCTGTCCCTTTTTTTTTTTTTTCTTCTTCTTGACAGAATTTCTCTCGTGCCTTGACACACCGAATACTTACATATCAACGGTTATACATGAGCCTCTAATTTGGGCACCCCATCCATCCCCTTTTATTTTATAATCCAAATTATTAAAAGTCGGATGGACTTTGGAGCATAATTCTTTTTAGATCCCTTCTTTTGCCAAGTTTTATAACAGTAAATAGTGTTTCTGAGGCATGATGCTTCATGGCAACGTGTTAAAAAAACATCCTCGAGGCTTTGGTTTTAAGCTCGTCAAGCCATGTCCCATGTATATTAAAATATTGATTCATTGGTTGCAACCCCTGATTGATGGATGATTTAATTGATTACATTTTGGGGTTGTTTCGGGTGTGAAATTTTTTATAAATAGAATGCATTTTTTTAGAATTAATTCATTCAATTAAGTGTATAATTATAATCAAAGTAGATAATGGAATTTTTTAAAATAAATTTGAATAAAATTTTAACATACTTCTAAAACTTAAAACTATCGTAATTCTTTCTATCGAACTCGGATATACACGATCTTACTAATATATCGAGCTCAAGCCCAACACATTCATTGTAGGGCTTGGGCCCAGCCTGGCCCCATATATAGACTAGGCCAAGCCTAGCCCGGAATTGAACATGGCCCTAACCATAATTACAGGTCTTTAATGCCTTATATACATGTCCCAAAAGGCCCTTTGGGGTTATATATTATTTTTTTAATATATATATATATATATATATATATATATATATCTATTAAAAAAAATTATTGGCCCCAAAGGCTAACCCAGCCCACCTAGCTTTGGAAATGAAGGCTGACCCAACCCTCATGCGGGCCTCCAATGGGCCTGGCCCGAGCTAGGCCCAACCCTTTGACACCACTAGTTCTTAGTATTGTTGTACTCGTATCGACAAGCTCAATCAAATAAGATCCCACATAGGCTCTTTATCTATAACTTTTTAAATGGGACTTGAAGCTCATAAAGGTAATAATTAAAAATTATTGCAATTCATAATTCTGAAACAGGAAGCTAGGAATTGGAATTGGTACAATCACCTCAAGTGATTTGGTAATTCTGTTAGAATTGAGTATGAATCTTCCTTCTAACAAAATTTTTAATTTTATGTTACTTTTGTATCTAACCACAATTATATAGTGAAATCCTTGGAACCTGTAAAGAATTTCACACCCAAACAAAATGAGAATTTTAATTCTATTTCCAAATAATTACGATAAAATTATATTTTGATAACAAAAATTTATAAAATGAAAAGTTTTAACCAAAGAAAAATTATATTTGCACAACAACAACTCTTATGTGAATTTTAGTTGATTTAAACAAGTGGGGCCTACTTGTTCAATTCAACGAAAACTCATATGGGAGTTTTTGTTGGATGAATATCACTATTAAATGAAGATTTTGCCTGGATTTCAATAAGAGATTTGACAAGTTCTGCTAAATCACCCTCTTAGAAGTTTTTTTGTAAACCTAATTCTATTATTTTAATATTCTTAAACTAAATTTGTTAAATTAATTTCTAATTCTAATTAATTTTCTATTCAAACAGCCCCGAAATGTCTTTGTACATGAATCTCTCCTATGTGTTTTGTACTTATGCTTGTATAACCTCAATACAAAATAACAATTAAAAGGAAATAAGTTTTGTATAGAGATTTTTTATACCGGTATATTTTTTGGGTGACTACCATGAGTTTCATGCATCTTTAAATCCTTCTATTTGCTCCCCACTCACAACTCAAAATGGGAGCGGTCTAAAATGCTTAATTTTCACTTATCAAAATTGTATTTGAAATTTCCTCGGTCCTAGGCCAACTGGTTTTCTGTCTATGTTCTTGGTTTTTTAAGATTTCTCTAGCTAATTAAAGACTCTATTAATTAGTTATATTTTTCTTTTTTTAAATAATTCTTCTCATATCTATTAACTTTTACATAACAAATAAAATACTTCAATTGCTTATTATTAGTTAGTTTCATCTGCCACTTCATCTTATATTAATAGTTTAATTATTTATAAAAAATAAAATTAATTCTAATCCAATTTAAAAATAAATAAATTGACTTCCAAAGTGACATTCAATGTGGCCTTGTTGCCAAAATAATCATACTACTATATAAAGTAGATTGGGTGACTATAAAACATTTGTTTTCGAACTATTTTACACATATTTTTTACTCTTAATTTTTTATTTTATCTATATTTATATCTTTACACCTTTTAATACAAGTTTGAATTGATATATAATTTAAGATTATTTTAGTAAAAATTTTACTTAGATTTTTTTAGATGCCTACTATATGTCAACCTAATATTAGTGATTATATGACAGTCTTTTTTTTAGGTTATGTTAATTTTAATTTTATAATATTATTATAAAAATATATGAGTCAAGTTTATTAGTTGATTTTTTTATGAAAATTATGTTTAGAAACTATATATATGTATTTAGTCTTAGAATTTGATTTAAGGTTGTTGTGATCGAGTGAAATTTGGAATTGACAAATTTGACAAATAAGTGCAGACATGTTCTTATAGATTAAAACAAAAGACTAAAGAATGTTGAAGGTTTTATAAGCTTATTTAGATTACATTCGTATACTAAAATCACTTGGATAAATTTTAAAAGTAGTTTTAGAAGATTTTAAGGTAAAAAAGGCAAAATAGTAAAATATATAGATATAACGATCAATGACTGAACAAATAGCTGATTGGAACGATCAATTGGGCACCTAATTTTATATTGTGTAAAACGAAACTGAGAATTATTGATTGATCGATCGCTTAAAGTATTGTGCACAAAACAAAAAATAAACAATCAATCATTGTTTGCAACAATCAATCGCTTTAATGACAGGTTACTTTAATTAAGTCATTCTGATTTCAATTTATTTTCTTATTCAAGTCAAAGATCTAAACTGACTTAGGAAGTTATATAAATGTTAAAAAATTATAAAATTTGAGAAAAAAAAACCTAGAGGAGATTAGAGAAAAAAAGTTTACACCTTTTGCACATTATTTTTCAATGAGGATTTACATGAAACTTAGAGTTGAAGATTAATAGTGAATTAATGAAGCTATTCTAGAACCAAAAGGAGATTTTACACAAGATATTTCAAAAATGAGTTGTAGTTTATCTTTAATAGGAGATTGAAGATTTTCAAGGAGGCGAAAGTTAATACAAGAAGAGGTGTTTGCTGAAGGTTAGAGAAAACAAAGACAAAGTAAGGAAAAATAAGAAGTTTTAAGTGCTTGAAGAAGAGAACTTAAAAGATAGCAATAATAAAAATTTGTGAATATCTAAATAAGATGAGTTTGTGTTAGAGTCAAAGCAAAAGTTAGTGATTTACTTGTGTCAATATAAATTGCTTTGTTTACTAGTAGTACATTAATTTGGTTCTGGTGTATAACTGCTATAGTTTTTTTATCCTTGTTTCGGTTTTCTACATTAAATTAATGTGTTCATATGTTGATTTAATATTTATGGTTTGAATGATTGATATAACGTGAGTGAGTTTTGAAAGAATATTTTTTATTCCTCTATGTATAAAAATTATATATAAAGAGGCTAAAACTCATAGTCTTTATTTTCATAGATAATCGTATTAGGGGTAATTTAGTGATCTACTATACTTATCTAGATGGTTATTAAATTCATAGTTATATCTTATATTCTTTGGTTTAGATTCACACATTTTTAGTATTCTTAGAGAAGTTCTCAGTGAGCTATATTATATGAGATCCATGACTATAATTTTTTCTAACTTCTTTGTAAGCCTTACATAAATAACACACTTCTTATCATTATTTATGTATTTTTTCTATATTATATATGTTCATGTGTTAAATTATTTTAAGTTTGAATAATATGCTCTATAGCACAAAGTCCTTGAACATTATTATCTTTACCAACATAAAACATACTCTCTATGTCCTAAATAAAAAGGTATTTTTAGTTTTTAAAAATAAATTAAAATTAATTTATTATAAAAATTAAATAAAGCTATTAATGTTAGATAAATTAAGTAATTTTTAACCTTTAAAATTTAGATGCACAATGTTCGAGTTAATATAAAGCATATAACTTATGATCATTATATATTTTATATCTATTTTATTTTATTTATTTTTTATATTAATAGTAAATAAATAAATAAATATTATGACCAACGCATTAAGATGAGAAAAAAAAGAAACGCGAGAGTTGCAATTGGTTTCTCAGCGAGACGCGCCAGTAAGACCACGTTGAAAAGTAGGTGGCTTGACAGAGTTGGACAAGCCAATTTGGAAACTTCCACCCTCGAGTGTATTGCGGGCCACTCCACTCACGGGTCCCACGCGCTCCACCTGGCTCGCGGCGGCGCTGCCCAAGTGTGCGGCCACTCGCACCTGCACAAAAGCGGCGACTGCGACTCCCGCGTGTAAGAATCGCCTTTCGGACTACGGACGACGGTGTATATAACTAAGGCAAAAGGCTTCGTCTTCTTCGCGTGTTCATCTTCTGCGTGTATTTCTTTCAAGATTAGGGGAAGCGATTCGGAAAAAGATCGAATTTCTAAGCAGTAGAAAGGGTTGGGAGGAAAAAGGGTTTGTTGGTAATGGCGGAGAGCAGTAGTAGCAGCAAGACGACTGTCGATTCCGTGAGGAAATGGATCGTGGAGCACAAGCTTCGTACTGTTGGTAATTTTTCCTTCAGTATTGTATACTGTTTGTTTATTTTGTTTCTGTTTATTTCTGATTGATTTATGATCTGGGTTGTTGATAAGAATCCCTGTCATGGTTTTATTTTTTTTGTTATTATCATTATTTATTTATTGCGGTGGAAATTTTGTGTTCGATTTTAAGCCCATCTCTTGCGTGCAATCTTGTTTTATTTCTTAAAAAATGTGTCTTCAATACTGGTTTTATTTTATTTTTTGTTCCTTTTTTCCCTCTTGTAAATTAGTTCATTTTCGTCTCTGCAGTTTATTTCTGTCTTCAGATGTTGATAATAAGGTTCTTTTTCGGCAATGTTTTTTTGGTTGACAGGGTGCCTCTGGCTGAGTAGTATTGCTGGCTCAATTGCTTACAATTGGTCCCGTCCGAGCATGAAACCCAGTGTGAAACTTATTCATGCAAGGTATTTTTTTTTCCTGGACTACACATTATTTATTTATTTTGTTTTTGATGTTCCTGCTTTTTTTTATTCTACTTGTTGTGGTTATGCTTCATCATAGCCTTGCTTCTGGTTATGGCTCAATTGTCGTTGCGATTAAAATAAAAAACTTAATTCAGAGCTGTAAACTGTTTACTTTGTAAGCTCATTAGAATTGTTTTGGACATGTAATTTAGCACTTTCTGTGTTCTACGATTTAGAACTGGGCACATGTTTCTAATTTGGAAGGTGTTATTTTGCTTGAATGAGAAGGTAGGAACTGGGGATGTTATCTGATTTTTACTTTTGGTTTAATCCGACTTGGATTTCTTTTTCTCTAACAAAAACTTCTATCGTGTATTACATGTTGGGCTGTATAGATCAAGTTTGTATCCACGAGACTCAAACATGTATTTCGTTCTTAGCTATTTATGGCTTATTGACTAGATGTGACGTGTTCTTTTTCTTCTTTCTTTCTGTTTAATGTTGTTAATAACCTCGTTAAAGTTTCTATATGCAATGGAAAGACGTGCTCTGTTTATTTATTATTTACATCAGAGACTTCTAAAAAAGCCTGCGAACAGAGCTTTTGTTGCTAAAATGTAAATTGAATCCCCTCCCTTTATTTCAACTCCTCTCCTTGTCATTTCCGAGGCTATTTGGGGTTTAGCTGGATTTTCTCTTAATGTACTCTGGAAGCAAACAATATAAAAGCAAGTTTCAGATATTGTCTGATAGGTTTGCTAAGATGTAATTTAGCATGGAAATAGCTTTTGAATGCCATAAATGATATGGATTGGCTAAGAGAGTGGATAATTTTGAATCGCGTGGAGCATTGTAGGAACCAGTGTGTTAAATGTATGTTTTGTTAAGGCCTTTTCATGGACTTGCGTGAGTTTTGCCTGCTGTGTAATGTGAACGTTTGACTGCAGGAGTTTTTAGTTATGCCCAGGTGGTATTGATTGAATACAGGTATTTTTTTAGGACAAACTTATGCGTAATATAAATGTTGATCTGATCTCAGTGACTTGTGGGATGAACCCTCTATTCTCTTTGGTAAGTAGTTAATGCGGGAGTGACTTGTATATTTTCCCCCCATGTTATTTTATTTCTAACTGGTGTAAGCTTTATGTATAATATTGACTGCGGACATAAGCTATTTGATTGATGTCTATAAACAGTTGGAATGCGAATTATTAGTGTTATTGTAGGACTTCCAATATTGTTTATCTTCTGTTGACTACTTAATCGAATTTTGCGCATCTCCATAGATGGATCAGTGCTCCATTAGAAATGTTCAGTGTTGATGCTTGTTACTAAAGGGTGATGATTATTTGTTGGAAAATCCCTGTTGATACTATACGCTAACTTTTGTTAGCGGATTAAATCAAAGTAGTCGTTGAACATGTTTTACTTCTAGTTTATCCGACATTAAATCCACCTTTTCATATTTTATATGCAAAGGACATTGGTCTTATGACTACATTGTTAAAACCAAACTTTATTTATTTTTTCACAGGTTGCACGCTCAGGCTTTAACTCTTGCTGCATTGGCTGGAGCTGCAGTTGTTGAATATAGTGACCACCAAACAGGTGTCAAGGCTGACAGATACGCGAAGCATTATTTCCCTTTGGATGCTCATGCACAAAAGGATTGAAGAAGAGATTATTAGCTGATGAGAAGGCAGCATTGCTTAATACCTTCGATTCTTTTTCATAATAACATGATGCCTGAAAGAGACTGCTTGATGAGAAAGAACTAGTACTTGGGAGTACAAAGATAAGTGATTGTTCTTGTAAACATATGGCAAGAGGAGATTTTTTAACACTTGCAATGTCAAATATGTGTTCTTTGGTTGGATAACGTCGATTTGTTGTTTGCTTTCCTGCTTTGAGTTTGCTGGATGCGGTCGGTTGTTCTTAGTATAGGCGTGTTATCATTTGTCCGCCCTTTGTCTTACTTAGCCGTTAAGTTTATGGAGGCGTTGTAACTCCTGGAGCAACTTATTGTCGGTTGTTCTTGGTTCTTTATGCATAGCTTAAGTTTGCCAAATTTTTAAACAACCCGGTGGGACTTATGGTCTATAAAATTTGAGCGTATGACCTAATGTTTTCCTTTAATCCAAAGATTCCGCAATTTTTGAAGGCAAAAATATGGTTTAGAGCGTCATTTCGTGAATTCAAATCTTCTATGACGA
The DNA here is from genome assembly GCA_035235625.1 of Saururus chinensis. Taxonomy (NCBI): domain Eukaryota; kingdom Viridiplantae; phylum Streptophyta; class Magnoliopsida; order Piperales; family Saururaceae; genus Saururus; species Saururus chinensis. The sequence goes on from CP141147.1 coordinate 2,673,615, forward strand.
AATTATGATGAATTCTGTCACACATCTTGCCAAGCGCTTCAATATAGAATCTCTCGACGAGTCCAACAAAGGCTTCAGGGAAGATTTTGTTTTTTGTGCCCCCTGAAATCATGAATCCCCTGTTACTATGGTTGTGTGGCATGGGCAACGGGCAGAAGCCTCGGTCCACCGGTCTTATTTGTGTACCAACGGCTCATGCCACATATCTCTTTGGCTCATTTTAGGCATTCTCAGGATGGAAAAGTAAACGCTCTTCGAAGTTGCATGCTTTCTTTGTCTTTTATTAGGGAATGTCTAACTTGCCAGAGGGCTTAATTGTACACAGGGGGTGTTAGCATGGTATATAAAGGCCTAATACATATCGGTAATTGTGTTTCTTTATGTTCCACGCTAAAACCCCAAGTAAGAGACACCTTTTTAATATCAGCCTCTCCGAGCCAAAGAAAATTCTCTCCAATTATAGAAAAATAAGAAAATTAAATAAATATTGTTAAATTTTTTTATTAAAATATTTTTTTCTATATTGCCTGGCTGAAGAAAGAAAAATTTCGTATTCTCTAGATTTTAAATGGAAATGTCTCACTATATTATATGTTATAAAGTAGAAAGTAAGAAATAAACACTGGAATAGTGATGCACTGTTTTGGTGTGCTGGGAGTCATCGGCGGCCAACGGATGTCGCTAACAGGAGGTGACCGGCGGTGACTCCCTGGCGAGCATCAATGAATAAGAAAAAAAAATTTTTGACACCGCAGACACTGTGTGAGTGCTACAAAGGCTGCATTTCGTAAAATTGATCATTCTTTTACACCGATTATGGATAGGATCAGTATTTGCATACATTATAATGGAGAGGTAGGCAATGATGACATGTATATTGGTGGAATGATATGGTTAATGAATATTCATCCGTCGGTGAGCTTTGGCATGCTGCTGGTTCAAGTCAAAGCACAACTTTTCGTCAATGGTAATGTTAGTTTGAAGTATTTAATTTCATCCTCCCAATCATCCATGATATATGAATTACAAGACGATGAGGACCTTCAATCAGTGTTCTCCATTCATAAGAAGGCGAATAAGGAGGTGTAATCATTGTATGCCGAGATGAAAGAACCCGACAATAGTGATAAATCACCATCACCATCCGTAGAAAGGAACCAAATAGTCAATAGAGCTAAATCACCGGTCGTAATGGCTCAACTTAGCTCTAATGTCAAATTTCATACCGGATTCAATGAAACACAATTCACACTTGAAACTGTCAAGTAACAATGAATCTTTAGATTATACGCAATTGAACTTTTTCGTGCACTCGAGACCACGATATTGACCATATCGTGTTAAGTCAAAATCATATCGTGAAGAAAGAAACACGATATGTAATATATCACTTTAGTAATTATACAACATACACATGCGATATATCAATTATCAGTTGCAACGTAGTTATAATAACACGACATGCATTCTCATGTCGTGGTTTCGATAACACGTTTTGAATTGTAAGCATATTAACCAAATGCACGATGTCGAGTGATGTCACATTTTTTTAACACGATAATGTGCAATGTAGATTGGGAGAACTGAGAAACTTGCGCTCAATAAATTCAGGTCAATCTTCTTTCACCAATTCAATGAGTACAAAACCTGAAATAGAAGTCAATCAGAATAGATCAGAGGAATTGTCGCCAACGATGGGTAGGACAAGGACTTCATTTGATAACTACGAACCTCCATACAACCCTTGTAATTACAACGTGAAGAAGGTGAAGAAGTTGAAAATATGTGGGGTGAGGATCAGTGGTACAATAATGATATAGTTGTCACGGAAAGTATGTCTGACCACGAAGAATTTGGAAATAGCGAGGTTCACAGTAACACCAATGTTGTGGCGGAGGCAAATTGGGATACAGTCGATGATTTAAACATATTAGAACCGAGTATTGGTGAAGGTCAACTAATGACAGGTAGTTTGCAAGCTAAGGATTACCAGAAGCTCCTCGAATTGGGTGCACATTTTCTTAGCCTGTTGCATTTCAAGAGGGTCTTGATCATATTAGCAATAAAGGTAAATTTCACATACCGTGTTGTAGATGAAAACAGGAATACATATGCCGCAAAGTGCTCCAATCATTATTGTAACTGGTACATAAGGGCTTTAAATATAGGAGATTATATGACTGTCACGAGGTTAGTGTTGAATCATTCATGCGGAACCCAAAGGAAGTCAACCTTTGGATTGCGATAAAATGTTATGGCCTGTTTAAAGACTCAGTGGACAATACACCTAAGAGCATAACAAGTTATATTTCGAAACATTGGGGCATAACTGCTAACTACAAGAAATGCCAACGTGCAAGTAATGCATGAGACTAATAGAAGTGTTGATTTAGTGTCACGATATGTTAGTCTAGTGCGTTATCGTTTACACGCTTATACTACAGTCGCATTTTGCGCTCACACGATATACGTAAATATCGTGTTAACATGAACATGATCAGTCATTGTGTATGGATTTCGATCACATGACTACAAACATTATCGTGTGATCAGGAACACAATGTAAGCCATTGTCGTATAACATTTACTAAATTGTATTTGGTCGTGTAGGTAACGCATTGACTAATTTAAGAGATGGGGATCCAAACAAATCCTACTGCATAGTTCCTGCTTACGAAAGGCAAATAAAATATATAAATCCAGGAAGTCTAGTTGTTCCAGTGAGATCATGTGATATTCCTGGACATATAGGTGGGTACGACTTCAAAATAGTATTTTGGATGTTTTGTCCCGTTGTGAGAGCTTTCATAACAACACTAAGGTTGTTTCTAACGGTAGATGCAACTTTCTTGAAAGGAAAATATCTTGGACAGCTATTAATAGCAACTACATTGGATGAGAACAATAATATGTTGTGCGTTGCATTTGCAGTGGTTGAGAACGAGTGTGAGAAAACATGGTGCTAATTTCTTGAGTTGCTTAGAAATAATCTATTATCTGATCCTCCAGCTGAGTTGGATATAATCGTTTCTGATAGACAAAAGGGATTGACAAATATTGTTAAGCAGTTTTTCCCATCTCACCACGGATATTGCATCTGTCACATGACAACAAATATGCTTAACAAATTCAAGGACAACTACCTAAAGAACCAGTTCCATGTTGCAGTCGAAACTTCCAGAATGAATGTGTATGATGAAACAATGAACAACATTAATGAACATAATCCCGAAGCAAATGCTTGGCTAAATAAGATAGGTTCAAAGCATTAGGCCAATGTCACATTTCCAGGGAAAAGATATGAGACCCTCAGCTCAAATAGGTCTGAAAGTGCCAATGCAATGTTCAAAAAAGTCAGATCGATGCCTATAACTTAGTTAATTGAGCACACAAGGAGTACACGATGACATTATTTGAAAAACGTCAGACGGACCACTAGAATATGATGGAAGAGTTAACCCCATTTGCCCGCACACATCAAAAACAAGCAAGAAGAAGCAAGGAATGTGATTGTATTGCCCGTGTCAATGTATGAGTTCCAGGTTAACTCGCTATATCACCAGTACATTTCATTCATATGGCAATGTACATAGCATGTATATGTTTATGCGTGAGCCGTTCATATCATGTTAGTGTGTACACATTATTTTCATTTATCGTGTAAGTTGATACTATTAATGTGATGATCGTATGATACATCATGTAATCGATGGCATGATAGTTTCGGATATCATGAGATCATTCTCACGATATTTCTTCACAGGATGTGGTAAACCTAGTTGATCGTACCTGCACTATAGAAAGTTTCAACATCTAGGCTACCATGTAAGCATGCAATTGCAACAATCGATAATAGACACTTCTATGTGTCTGAGTACTGCGAAAGATGGTAATCTACTAAATTATATAGAATGACATGTCGAGAGCCATTACACCCAATGAAGGATAGGCACTAGTGGGCACCGGCTGGAGTTATGCCTACATCTAGCCCACCTATCTCATAGAAGCAGCAGGGGCGTCCACAAACAATTCGGATAGTCACAACCAAATGTCAAAGCCCCACAAAAATGTGGAACATGCGGTCAGTTGGGTCACAACTGCAAATGATGTACTAGCGCACAAGGGGAACCTCCCAATGTGGCAGATGTCCCAATGACAAGCCGAAGGAAGTCGAATAATAGAGTATGCAAATGGCGCAAAGAAGGGGAGCATCGATCAAGGTTACCTTTTTCACCCCCTTTCTTCAGCTGAAATTTTTGTATATGCATTGTGTTATCAACAACATGCAAGAAGAACACGATATGTTGTATATAGGCTATATTGTATATTTGTATCATGTAATCAGCAACACGTCCAAAAGGGGTTACGTGTTACTAATTACATGATAAGAACAAATGATAATAAATTCTTTTGACATATGTTTCCATTGATTACATGATATTGGTCATTTTGTGTGTTCGAACGCACGACAATTGTATGATAATAATGACTAAAGTCCCGATGCATCACCACAATGTCCGTTGTATCAATAACTTCCATAACCCAATGGTTCAAAACCCTCTCACCCTGCCTATGTATATTAGGATTAGGGTTTGCAGACTGCTGGCCCATTGATGTTTAGTGTCGAGACGGATTATTCCGGAGATTGCTTTAGCGCCTAATGGTGAATCTTCCCCCATCAGATACATTCCTCAACTGCATCCAGTGGAGGAACACGTTCAGGCATTATTGTAACGTCACAAATGTTCCGTCTTGTCAGATACGGTCCTCACCAGTTACATCTATTTCCCCTTTTTCTCAATAAATTTTGTCTTATAGTATAGCAGAGAACTATGCATGGAGAACACCCACCCACTGATATTCAGCGTTGAGACGGATCATTTGGGAGATTGCTTTACCTCCGAATGGTGAATTGTCCCCCCTTCAGATGCAGTCCTCACTTGCTTCTGATGGAGGGCACGATTCGCTATCAGGAGTTATATCAATGTCATGAATGTTCCGTCCCATTTTAACTGATTAGTCCTCACCAGCCTCTGAAGTGGTCATACAGTTCATTATCTTCATTTTTCTTAAATAAAAAATGTTATGTGAATATTAGTATTTTTTATGTAATGGACCAATGTTATGTAATGAAACATATTATGTATATAATTTTTTGGCCGCACCAGAATATTAGTTATCTTATTTTTTTTTCTTTTTTTGACAAATGGTTTGTGAATATTGGTATTTTTTATAACATGACCTAAGTGACTATCGTCAAATCAATAATGCGGTGGCCACCAAGTGATTTGAAAAAAAATTGGTCGTCGGTTAGGATAAACGACATTGGTACATATCATTTGATTGATTACACGACATCATCATCGGCAGGTGTCTCCAAGTATTAATGCTATGATCGTATTCTTACTAACAAGATTTCAAACTACACGATAGTTGTCATGTCGTGTGATCGAACATACGATAATAACATTGGTGAGCTTTTCCGAAGAGTCACCACATTTTTTGGTTTTCCAATTAAATTCCCGAGGAGTCATTCCCGAAGAATCATCACAATGTCTGGGGTTTCAATAACTTCCATGACCAAGCGGTTCTTATATGTAATATCCCTGATTTTTCTATGATTTTTCTGTGATTTTCCTGCTATTTTTTTGGTCATATTCGGCAGGAAAATGTGACATTTTGGCGTATTTGTATTTACCCCAATATTTATACTCCTAATCAGGTGTGGGGCTTAGTCGCTGGCCACTGGCCTCGCTGCGCACTTTCGGTGCAAATTTTGGAGCTATGACGCTTAAACAGGTGGTTAACGCTTGTTGGGGACATAGATGGAAAAATAAAAAAGAATAAGTTCTGGACCCGACGATCGGTTTCCAGGAAAGATTTCGTTGTCCAGGAAGTTTTTACATCTAGTGAGTCTTGAGAAAACTCGAGCAAGTTTTCGGTCGCTCCGTTGTCCCTCCTCCATTGTCAGATTTTACCAGTTCTTCTAGGATCCTGTTCTCCTTATAGCCACGAGTACGTAGGTACTAGTTATGACTGCCGCCATGGCCTCTTCGCTCCTCCATGAGGTACCAAACTTTTCTTCGGTTTTTCTCTCCTTTAAAATTCATTTTGGGTAATGAGGGTGCGATTTTGATGCCTTTTGCGATTGCCCTCAACTAGACTTATCTTCATTTGGCCGCTAGGAACCTATAGGCATTTGCTAGAGCCAACATCATGCTTTCTTCGCTCCTCTATGAGCTACCGGTACTTTAGTCAATTTTTGTTCTTATTTTCATCTCATTGTCCAATGTTTGTTTTTGACGCTGGTGTGTTTCTGGTCATCATCCGACCACCAGATGGATTATGTCCAGTCTACCTCATCCCAGTGTCGGTTGGGGGTTGCCACTTCCGACCCCACTTCTCCCCGATTGACCTTTCCACTTTTATGCCTCGATTTGGGTCTTAACCGTACGACCCTTTGTGGCTATTTTGCAATTACGAGGCCTTCAGTTACCGATTGGTCTTCAGCTGGCCTTGGAGGTTGCCCTATTTTACTATAGCCTTTGCCCCGCCACTGCTCGACCTTGAGTCACCGTTCACCCTTTTACGTGAGAGATGCACAACTGCCCACACCATTAGTTTTGGTTGTGGGTGGCTAGCGGTGATGTTGCCATTCCAATCAGCCACCACCTCCTGACCCTAGCTCAGTTGCCCTTTTGTGGGCTTTGGGCCGCCACCGTCTGACCCATCTCCCCCTAGAGTAGCCCTTTTTTACCGTGTGTGCATGTGGCCACACGTGGTTTCTAGGTTTAGGCACCATATTTATGCCACCTAACCATCAGATGGCTCTGCCACCAAATGGAGTTGACACATAGCTGTCATCCACCTCTCCTCTATCCTAGAGCGTCGCTATATACTTTCCGCCCTTATGTGGGCCCTTGTTGATGCGAAATCACTGCCGTTGGGCGCTATCTTGCTGCCGGCCGAGTACTTTTTAGCCACCGGCTGACCTTTAGTGAGTACACCCTGAACTTTTGGTCACACCACCACTTATGTTGGCACGACCTTTCTCTCGGCTGCCCTAGTGTGCCGCCGTTGACCACGGATTTTACCATGTGATCCAGGTCACCCCATTTGGCCGTGATTATTTTTGGCACTTCCTATACCCTCAGGACAGTAGCTCTCTCAACTTGGCAATGTTTTTGGGTGCCAACTCCCCCGCAGATGCCGACGCCGCCACCATCATGTGATCGCTGTCAAATGTCATAGATTACGAGGTAGGGAAGCTTTGAACTCGTAATTTCATGAAGCGTACTTTGAATGAGTTGATTTAATGTTTTGGAGGTTAAATCATGATTTGTTTGTATGATGTAAGAGGATAAATTATGTCATGTTGAAATGCATATAACATGCATGTGAGCTGTAAGTATGTTTGATGTGTATGGAATATGTATGGGTTAGTGATGGCTAGTGTGTATGTTTGTATGCTACGCATGTGGAATATGTATGTGCTAGTGATGGCTAGTGTGAATGTTTGTAAGCTACGTATGTGAAATATGTATGTGCTAGTGATGGCTAGCGTGTATGTTTGTAAGCTACTATGTGGAATATGTGTGTGCTAGTGATGGCTAGCGTGTATGTTTGTAAGCAACGTATGTGGATTACGTATGTGCTAGTGATGGCTAGTGAGTTGTTTGTAAGCTACGTATGTGGATTATATATGTGTTAGTGATGGCCAGCGAGTATGTTGGTAAGCTATGTATGAAATAGTATGTGTATGTTATAGGTATGTGTGATGGACATACATATGTATGATGGCTATACACCTGTACAATGGATACGTGTATATGTGTGTGGAGCATATGGATGGGCGATGGACTGTAAGAGGTGACAGAGGGTTTTATCTAGATTTGTTGTGGATGTGTAAGCGTATGATGGAAGACAGAGGATATAAGTTTGACGGGCGAGGATTGGTTTGGATTAGATCGTAGGTTTGGGGGATTGTCAGACAATAATAGTGTTGCATAGTTGTACAAGCATAATGTACTAATTATAAAGTGAAAAGTAAGCTTAATAAGTGAGGTATAAGTAAGAGGGTGATAACTAGGTTTGGCTCTAAGAAGAGCAGTTTGATGGCTTCTGAGCAAGATGATTTGGCCATAAGGTGGATGGCTGAGATTGTATGAATACGTAAGGATTTGTGTATGGTGAGCTATGTTGTAAGTTGGACGGGTTAAGTGAAGTTTGTTTCCCTGACGAACTAGGGCTTCGGATCATTAGCTTCGGTTTGATCAGTGGAGCACTATATATTTGAGAGTTTGTGTGGCATAATTGTACCATATAATTTACTTAATTTAAACTTAAATTATAAGCAAAGCTAATGATAGTGTTGTGAGTTTGAGACCTGAGGGTTTGGCAGATTAAGTTCCGTGTTTGAGCTAGTCAATAATGAGTCGGCTAAGTATTTCTCATGTCTTGTCATGGTGTTTATCCTGTAGGATGTTGTCAATGTATTAAGCACATAAACGTCTGATAATATGTTGAGAGCGATGTATGTTTTCAATTTGGTATGTGTGCTGTATTAAGCCCAGACGTTTGATGCTCTATTGAGAGCATTGTATGATTTTGCCTAAGAGTGTCACTATATGATTCTACCCAATAGTGGCACTGTATGATTCTGCCCAAGAGTGACACTGTATGATTTCTGCCCGAGAGTGACACTAGCACTATAAGACCCATAATGGTGGGCAATTGTATGGCACTACCCTAAAGTGTGGGCAATTGTATGACCCCTTATGTGTGGGTGTTTATGTTTGCGCACTCAGGTAAGTAGTATCATGGACTTGCTTTTACCTATTTGATCTAGTGCCCCATGAGCATTGGTGTGCCTTGCTTTTGAAAAAGTCCATGGTGTCTAGTCACTCCCCGGAGGTTAAGGTGATGCCTCAATGACATTCTTTTCATTTTCAACGTTGGAGCTTATTAGTTGTAATGAGCTTCAGTGGTCGATAGTATGTGTACGACTGTTTGAGTATGAGCACAGCTGTAAGAATATGAGTATGCGCACAACTGTAAGAGTATGAGTATGAGCATGACTGTAAGAGTATGATTCAGAGCAAGACTGTAAGCGTATGTTTCTGAGTAGGACTGTAAGCATATGTTTCTGAGCAGGACTGTAAGTGTAAGGTTGTACGAGTAAGGTCGTATGAGTAAGGTTGTACCAGTAAGATTGTACGAGTAGGGTCATACAAGTATGTGTAAGTTGTATGAGTAAATGTACAATTATACCAGTAAGTTTGTATGATTCCGATTAAGAGTGTATGTGTGAGTTTGGTTTGATGATATGCATTTGACATGAATGTATGCTTGATTAGATGCATATGTGCATGATTATGATATGCTTGTATGCTTCATGTTTGAGTTGCATAAACGCATCTGTATATGGACTTACTAAGTTCACTGCTTAGAACTCCCTTACAGGGTATTTTCCTACTGAGTATGAAAATTCTCATTACCCTATTTTTTTTAGCTCCGTTGTTCTGGAGGCTTTTGCAAGTTTGAGTCGGAGAGCTCCTAAAAATGAATGCTTGTTTCCGCGGTGGATTGATTCCCTTTGACTCAGATATATCTTTGACTCACTGTGAGCATTATTTTGTGCCACGATCTCTTGTATTGGGTGAGATAAAAATTAAGTGTTTATGTTTTATGGACTTGTAATTTGGATTAAACTGTGGACTATTATGGGACTTGCACTCAAGGATGCCTGGGAGAGATTTATATTTAAAGTCTATGATCATAGCAATTTATTCATATGTTTGATTTTAAGTAGCGCCTAAGGAAGTTTGGTTTGGTTGTACAATGTTTGATCGAATTAGTAAAAATTTGTATGGTAAAAATGGATGTGTGATGTTTTAAATTATAAAACTACTTTCACAAATTTTGTATTTGTCATTTTCTCTATTTACAGCCGTTATATTGCAAAAATTTTCCATGAATTTTAAAGAAAATGTGATAAAAAATCTCGGACGTGACAATATCCCACTCACCTTGCCTATATATATACCGGTGACCTTGGTGCTTACTGAATTTGAGAGGAGTCCGAGATGTAGACTAGACAAAGCATTCGCATGCCCACAGATCACCTGCGCCTCGACGGAACCTTCGGGACATTGATATCGTACCATTTAGTGATCCCATTACCCGTCGTAAGCCATCCTGCACAACTTATGGCGGGAGCCTACTACGGGAATGGGTTCATCCACTGGTGTTATTTCAATGTCACGAATGTTCAGTCACATTTGTATTGCCTGGTTCGAGAGTCCATAAGGAAATATGATGCCGACTGACCGCCGACACCAAGACGCAACTTCAAGTGTATTTTGTACAAAAAATATTAATAACAGCTTTTTTAATTTCCATTCATAGTTGTGTTCCAATAAATTTTATACCGTTATGAAAACATACGACAAAAATAGTAGGTTGCTGGTTCAGATAGATGACTGACGTGTTACTTGTGTTCATACTAGTACTACGGTAGATATATTAGTCGTATGTTCAGACACACGAAAGATATATTGGTCGTATGTTCGGACACATGAAAGGAGGGCAAGCTCACTAAACCTATTTGTTCGGCCCGAACTTGCTAGTGTGAGCTGAACCTTCTCGTTTGGGCCGCTGAACCTATTAGTTTGGAGACGATAGAACCTTCTCGTTTGGCCGAACCATTAGATTCGGTCTGCCTAGCCTATCGGTTCGGTGTTGTATGAACCTTCTTGATCCTGGCTCACTATATAGTAGGGTTAGGGTTCGGGCTCGGCCAGTGTGTGTTAGGTGCGAGACGGATCATTCGGGAGATTGCTTTAGCTCCGAATGGTGAATCGACCCCCCATCGGATATGGTCCTCACCTATATCCGATGGAGGGCATGATTCCCTATTAGGCGATATATCAATGTCGCAAATGGTCATTCACATATGATCTGATTGGTCCTCACCCGATGTATTGCAGTATATCTGAGGAGTGTTCAGGGACACACTCATGTTCTTCATCAAGATGGATCATTCGGGAGATTTCTTTAGCGTCTGATGGTGAATCTTCCCCCTTCAGATATGGTCCTCACCTTCATCTAATGGAGGGCAAGATTCACTAGTAGGTGTTATATCAATGTCGTGTATGGTCCATCACATTTTAACGGATTAATCCTCACTATCCTCCGAAGTGGTCATTCAAATTGTTATCTGATTTGGTAATCGTGTTTGACAATCTTCTATGACATAGTATTTTTAATGTAATGGACTAAGGTTATGTGAAGAAAAATAGTTATAATAGTTATTAATGCTACGTTCGTGTGCTTACTAACATGATCGGAAAATGATCATACTTTAGGACGCATGACTAACTGTTGCTTCATGTAAAAACACACTATTCATACAATCATACGTAGTAGATGTCGTGTCTGCAATAACATGACCTAAGTGACTATCGTGAGAACTATTAGACGATCGGCTGAAATTTTCTTCCTTATTGCGTTTTCTATGACACGACATTGGCACATATCGTTTGATCGAATACACGATATCATAACGGCTGTGGGTCTACAAGTATTAATGCTACAATCATGTGATTACTAACACAATCTGAAAATGATTGTATGTTAGGACATACGACTGACTGTTGCTTCATGTCAAAACATGCTATTCATACAATCATACGTAGTAGATGTCGTGTATGCAATAAGACGACCTAAGCGGCTATTGTGAGAACTATTATACGATCAACGTTATTTTTCTTCCTTATCACGTTTTCTATGACACAACATTGGCACATATCATTTGATTGAATAGACGCTACATGGCTGAATGGGACTTCGTATAAGAACATGCATTTATGTTCCAGTGGATAATTACAAAATATGGGGTAAAAAAAAAACAAGTTTGTCAGTTAATTGTGTCATGACAAAAGTCTATTTTCTAATTGCAATTCATCTGCCTCTAGATCAAATTCATTGTCAATTCGGGCCTGAAAAATAACAGTGTAGATCTGCGGCCTAACCAAGCCTGTTATCTCTAGTTGTCTAAAATCAGACTAAAGAACCCCCCCTGCTAGCTTCGCTACATAGTACATGAGGTACAAACCACAATCTTCATTTGTTTCCTGATACGGGTATTTGGTGATCTTAGTCATTGGCCACTACCTTGCACCCTTTAATTTAAGGGCCTTCTCCATTCCATTTGCAACATGTTTCTTGACACTATGTGCCGCTATAAAGTGGTGGCCATGGCTACCCTTTAGAGGGTTGTACCATCTAAACCGCTTCTCCATGCAGTGGACAATAAGTAAGAGAAAGTGGCCCGTGATGTAGATAGGAATGAAACCGCTCTCCGTGTTAACATTCATGTCTTTCAACAATATGCCAGTGAGTTTGCCCTCCTTCTCCGCTGGCCATTCGGCTAAGCCAATGTTAAAATAGTGTTGAATAGTGGACTTACCGAAAAATTAGTTTGGGTACCTGCCTGGATATCTCAAATTGTATTCATCAAGAAGTTGGAAGAAGACGTCTATCACCTACAGCAAACCCAATGTGTTAGTCATGATACGATGGTTGACAGATCGTTATGCACTCATGCATTAATAGAGATAAGTAGTCAGTGTAGAGGAGAGTTTCTATGGGCCACGACTTGTATGGGTTGGACAAAAATTCCACGATAATGTCCTTATTTGCCTCCTTCTGAATCTCAATGCGGAACACCAACTTTGTGTCAAGATAGTCCTTTGGCCACAAATTGAGCTCCTCATGCGTCTTCTTCGCAGCCTCCTCTTTGACCTCTATCACATTGCGGATACTCTCCTGTACTTCCTCATCAACTGGAGGAGTATCAAATAAAGTGCTACCACTGGAGCCAGCGGTTGAGCCCACTGGTTCCGGGGTGGGAGACTTTGGATGTGCCAGACAGATAATGTATGGGCCAAGGACCGATGCCAAATGTAATTTCCCTAATTTTTCTTCCATTTTTTTTTATTTTCCTGCTACTTTTTTGGTCATTTTTGGTGGGAAAATGTGACACTTCAGTGTATTCATATTTGTATATTTTTTCCATATTTATACCTGTAGAGTTGGGTGTGGGGCTTAGTCGCAGGCTGCGGGCTTCGTTGTGCTCTTATGGCTCGAATTTTAGAGGTACAATGTGTGAACGGTAAGTGAATGCGTATTGGGGACATAGATGTAAAAATTAAAAAAATTATATAAATCTGGAACCCAAAGATCGGATTCCCAAAATGAGAGTCCAATAACTTTTTTTTACGTCCAGTAAGATGAGAAAACCTTAGCCCATTTCCGGTCACTCCGTTCTCCCTCCTCCGTCATTGGATTCCACTGATTCTTGTAGTGATCCTCTTTACCTCACCGCCACGAGTTCGTAGGTACTGGCTATGACCACCGCCATGGCCTCTTCACTCCTCCATGAGGTACCGAACTTTTCTTCGGGTTTTTCTCCTTCAAATCCCTTTTTTGAGCCGTGGAGGTGCGATTTTGATGTCGTTTGTGGACACCCTCTAACCACCGCGAAGTGAAGAAAGCATAGTGCTAGTTAGAGCTGCCGCCATGCTTTCTTCACTCCGCTGTGAGCTACCGGTACTTTGGTCGGGTTTTGTACCTATTTTCTTCTTCACTATCAGTGATGTTTTTTGAGACGCTGGTGTTTCTGGTCATCGTCCGGCCACCAGACAAACTCCGTCCAGCCCACTTCTACTCAGTGTCGGTTAGGGGTTGCCATTTTCGATCCGCCTTGCCCCTATTGTCTTGCTCCACCCGATTAGACGCTTTAGGCGCATCTCGGGTCATTGCCATCGGCGAGCTGTGGGCCATTTGGCCATCATGGGCTCTGCCCCAACTCGGTGACAGTGAGGACCAGCCTCACTTGGCCCAATTATACCTCCACCCGAAATGGGCCGTTTGTCCTTGCCCTATACCATGCGAGATGCACAGCTACCGCACCAAATGTGTTGGTTGTGGGTGGTAATCGGTGATATCGCTACTTTGATTGGCCACCACCTCCTAGCCATAGCTCAGTTGCCCTTTTGTGGGCCTTGGGCCACCTTCATCTGACCCATCTCCCCCTTGAGCAGCCCTTTTTGGCCGTGTGTGCAAGTAGTCGCGCGTGTGATTTAGGGTTTAAGCGCCGCATTCTCACAGCCTGACCATCGACTAGCTTTGCCACCGACTGGAGTTGACACATAGCCCTCCTCCACCTCTCCTTTGTCCTTGGGCGTCGCCCCATGCCCTCCGCCCTTATGTGGGCCCTTGTTGACATGAAATTGCTGCCATTGGGTGTAGTCCACGGCCGATTTCAACATCTTGCGGCCGGCCGAGTACTTCTCAACCGCCGGCTGACCTTTAGTGAGTACACCCTTGACATCTGGTCACACCGTCACTTATGTTGGAATGACCTTTCTCCCGGCTGCCCTAGTGTGCTGCCGTTGATCGCGGATTTTACCGCATTGACTTCTGACACCCTGTTTGGCGTGATTATTTTCGGCACTTCCTAAAATCCTCGAGACGGTAGCTCTCTCAGCTAGGCAATACTTTTGGCCGCCAACTCCGCCGTCGATGTTGCACCATCATGTGCTCACCATCAAACATTATGATTATGAGGTAGGGGAGCTTTGAACTCGTAATTTCATGATAGCATGCTTTGAATGAGTAGCAGCATGCTAGGACTATATGATTCAATGCTTTGGATGCTAAATCATGATCCGTTTGTATGATGTAAGAGGATATATTATGCCATGTTGAAATACATATGACATGCATGTGGGCTGTATGTATGTTTGATGTATGTTAGTAAGCTTCGTATGTTGATTGAGTATGTGCTAGTGATAGCTAGCATGTTTGTTGGTAAGCTTCGTATGTTGATTGAGTATGTGCTGGTGATGGCTTGCATGCTTGTTGGTAAGCTTCGTATGTTGATTCTGTATGTGCTAGTGATGGCTAGCGTGTTTGTTGGTAAGCTACGTGCATGGATGCGTATGTATGTGCTAGTGATGGCTAGCGTGTTTGTTGGTAAGCTACATGTATGGATGTGATAGTGATGGCTAGCGAGTATGTTAGTAAGCTATGTATGGAATAGTATGAGTATGTTATACGTATGTATGATAGACATACGTATGTATGATGGCTATCTGCCTATGCTATGGATATGTGTATGTGGGCAGAGGTATGGGCGTTGGACGATAAGAAGTGACAGTGTTTGGTATATATTTGGATATGGATGTGTAAGCGTATGACGGATGTCAGAGGATATGAGTATGACAGACGAGGATTGGAGTAGATTGTTTGGTTTGGATCAGAACATATGTTGGGGATTTGTCAGATAGTAAGAGTGTGCATAATTGTAAAAGCATAACGTACGAATTATGAAGTGAAAAGTGAGTATAATAAGTGAGTTATAACTAAGACGGTGATAACTAGGGTTGGCTTTGAGGAGCTTCATTTGATGATGTCAGTGTAAGATGATTTGGCCATAAGGTGGATGGCGGAGTATGTAAGACTGTAAGATTTTGATATACAGTGAGTTATGATCATGATATGGACGGGTTAAGTGAAGTTTGCTGGCTTGATGAACTAGGGTTTTGCATCAGGCTCAACTTCGGTTTGATCAGTTGAGCATTGTGAGTTTGTGTAGCATAATTGTACCACATAATTTACTTAATTTAAACTTGAATTATAAGAAAGCTAATGACAGTGTTGTGAGTTTGAGACCTCAGGGTTCGACAGATTAAGTTCCGTGTTTGAGCCAGTCGATAATGAGTCGGTTGAGCATTTTTCTTATCATGCCATGGTGTTTATCCTGCGGGATGTTGTCGATGTGCTGTATTGAGTACATAGACGTCTGATGCTTTGTTGAGAGTGAGGTATGTTTTTTATTTGGTTTGTGTGCTGAATTAAGCCCAGACATTTGTTGCTCTATTGAGAGCACTGTATGATTTCTACCCAAGAGTGGCACTATATGATTCAGCCCAAGAGTGGCACTGCATGATTTCTGCCTAAGAGTGGCATTGGCACTATAAGACCTATTATGATGGGCAATTCTATGGCATTATAAGACCCATTATGGTGGGCAATTGTATGACCCCTTATGTGTTGGTGTTTATGTTTGCTCACTCAGGTAAGTAGTATCATGGATCTACTCTTACCTGCTTGATCGTGTGCCCCATGAGCATTAGTGTGCTTTACCTTCGGAAAAGTCCATGGCATCTAGTCACTCCCCGGAGGTTAAGGTAATGACCCAGTGACATTCTCTTCCTTTTTTACGCTAGAGCTTATTAGTTGTAATAAGCTTCAGTGGTCGATAGTATGAGCACGGCTGTAAGAGTATGAGTGCGACTATAAGAGTATGAGTATGAGTACGACTGTAAAGAGCATGACTGTAAGAGTATGAGTACGACTATAAGAGTATGAGTATGAGTACGACTGTAAGAGTATGTGTGTGAGCACGCCTGTAAGAGTATGAGTACGACTGTAAGAGTATGATTTTGAGTAAGATTGTAAGCGTATGATTCTGAGTAAGGTTGTAAGTGTAAGACTGTACTAGTAAGGTCATACGAGTAAGTGTAAGACTGTACGAGTAAGGTCGTACGAGTAAGCTTATGATTGTACGAGTAAGGTCGTACAAGTATGTGTAAGTTATATGAGTAAGCATATGATGATACGAGTAAGTTTGTATGACTCTAATTATGAGTGAATGTGTAAGGTAAGTTTGATGGTATGATTTTGGCACGATGGTGCATTTGGTATGATTTTATGCATATGTACATGATTATGATATGCTTTCCTGCTTCATGTTTGAGTTGCATGAACGCATCTATGTATGGATTTACTGAGTTCGCTATTTAGAACTCCCCTACTGGGTATTTTCCTAATGAGTATGAAAATACTCATTACCCTACTCTTTTAGTCCTGTTGTTCGAGAGGCTTTTGCAGGTTTTTGGCGAAGAGCTCCTGAAGATGGATGCTCGTTTTCATGGTGAATTGATTCCCTTGGACTCAGGTATATACTCGACTTACTACGAGTATTATTTTGTGCCACGATCTAATGTATTGAGTGAGATGAGATTTAAGCTATTCTATATTCTGGACTTTAAGTTTGGATTAGACTATGGACTGTTATGGGACTTGCACTCAGGGATGCCTTGGAGAGATTTGTATTTAAAGTCATAATCATAGCAATTTATTCGTATGTTTGTTTTCGAGTAGCACCTGTGGATGTTTGGTTTGGCCGTACGATGTTTGATCGAATGAGTAAAACTTTGGATGGGAAAAATTGATGTGTTATGTTTTAAATTATAAAACTATTTTCACAGGTTTCGTATTCGTCATTTTTCCCGATTTATAGCATTTATATTGCAAAAATGTTTCATAATTTTTAAGGAAAATGTATGAAAAATCTATGGCGTTACACCAAAGGAACTTCGTCACTAGGCTTTGCATTCTGAGCTGCGTGTCTAAACTTGGCTAACTTTTCATCAACATAGTTACTGAAATGCTTCGGCTTCTTCGAGCCCTAAGCAAAGACCTTCTTGACTACCACCTCACCTTGAGCAAGTGGTTCAACAGTGGTGGACCTCGACTTCCGTGGCACCAGAGTTTAGAAGAGTGTGCAAGGGCCAACATTCTGCTTGAATCTTATTTTTATTGCTTGTTTCATAACTGCTTCTTTATTTGTACGTTCCCCTCTTTTATTTGCTTCCTGGGGTGCTTTCGGTCCCTCCAAGTGTTCTTCCAATCCGTCTCAGGGTTGTTCTGTCCATCCCGGGGTTGTTCCAATTCCTCTACTGCCCCGGTTCCATGACCTCCCGAGGTTGTTCTAGGACAACTCATGGTTGTTCTTCGACCGCCTAGGGTTGTGCTTCGACCTCCCAGGGTTGTTCCATGATAGCCCAGCGTTGGTCTTCGACCTCCCGGGGTTGTTCTAGCAATTTTGCATTTAGTTTCATTAAAATTCTAGTTATCATGGTCATTTACAACTTCGGACCAATCTTCTTCATTTTGGAGGCAGCTTACGACTATCTTTTCTCTGTATTTAAGAAGTAAACAATCACATTAGTCAATAAACGATATGCATGCCAATCATGTTGTAACTTACATGATGGTGAAGATCCATATCGTGTTGATGAAAAAATGAGAAATAGACAAATTGTGTTAATGATCACACGACCACAACCAGATTGTTTTCTTCACAAACGTCTAGTTCAATGATCGTGTGATCAATCACACAACCACAACAAAATCATCTTTCTTAAAACATGACCGTTGAGACTATCATGTACTCGATTATATGAATATCCCCATTCGAACATGATACAATAAAGTGTAGTACTTACTCAAAATGAGTCTCTCGTTCACTAGCTGAGGGATAGGTACTGGTTGATCTTCGGAGGTAGATGGTTGGTGAGCTTCTCTGGATTTTGAAGCTCTTACCTTTACACAAACTGACGGCGATCCTTTGGTTCTTGGAGGAGGGGTTGATGCATGGGCAACTTCCAGTTGAGGGGTTCAAAACCCCCGCTCACTGTAGAGAACAGCCTTCTCCAAAACAGCATCACAAATTCCAGTCATGAAATCAACTAGAAAGATGAATGATTCAATGGCATCTTGGCCAGAATGTACATGCCCTGACATCTCGCCGTGAAGGGCGTGGATAGGTCTCTTTGGTCGAAAAGTCTACGTACTTGCCTTCTTAGCCTTCGGGGTAGCCCTTTGGCCATCCATCAAGTGTGCCTCTTCGGCAATTGTTGTCATTCACATAATACCGCATGAAGACCTCCTCATACCACTTCCTCATCTAGTGATGAGCTAGAATCTTCTTCCTCGCCTTTATGTTGGCCGGGTCAAGTTTATCGGTCTTCTCCACGTTGCTCAATGTTGGGTAAATCCGGGCCACCTCTTGTACCTCGGGCTGCATGGAGGACTGCTGGGCGCCCATATGGACATATGCTCATAAAACCATACCTAGTGGACAATACAAAAGACAATGGTCAGTAGTGTAAATGGTCAGTAGCATAAGTATGACAATTTAGTTGTGTTACCGATAACACGCTTTGAGACCACATCGTGTTTCTGCTAACACGATAGTTCACCATCGTGTAATGTCCTATACACGATATTATACTTAGTCGTGTTATTGAGCACAGAATAGGTCTACATGCGTGTTATACGTCGTATTTTAGATAACATGATTGACTTGATATCATGTAAGCGATACGGCTATATATACATGTGTGTAAATATATCGTGTCAATAGACAAATGATAATGGACTTTCTCGTGGTATATAACATATGAGCTTTACCTGGAGCACTATTGAAGCCCCAACGAGAATTCCGGCCATGGTGGAATGCTCTTCCAATCTGCTCATGATGTTCCGGTGGGTTGCTGATATGCCTCTCATCAACATATCATGTATGGCGCCAGACCAATTGCAGCTCCCCACGACTGATAGGTCATATATGTGATCACACAGAGCTGGGGATACAGATTTGTTGCTTTGTGTCAATAACACAATGACACCCATGTGCATGATAACCAACCGTGCTAAGTCCTCATCTGAAATAGTCCATGTTTCGGCAGCCACTTCTTTCAACATTTCTTCAAGTCTTGTCTTCTCCAACCGCTTCCCTTGGAAGAACTTCTTATAGAATTGCCCCTTGCCTTGGGAAGCCTTCCCCTCGCTACTTTCCAATTTACACGGGTTTCCTTTTCCACTCAAACCCGTGATCATTGCCACTTCATCCACAGTAAGGAGCAATCTTTTGCCCCTTATGTTGAAGACCTCTTGTGAGTTGTCCCAACTCTCACCAATGAGAACATCTAAGAGCGGCCTGGAGATGATGATGAGCTTGCAATCATATACTGGGTAGAACCCAGTCTCCACCAAGATGGTCTTGCATCCTGAACGTGAATCTACAAGGTCTTTTGATGGACGCAGTCCAGCGGGGAAACTATTCATTCCCAAACCCGGTCTTCTCCCGTAGATTCTCTTCTTCTCCTCTTTTGCTACCTTCACTGACTCTGCCATTTGATGTAATATTCTAATTTTATGTCTGTAAAATTGGATAAATATATGTATATCAACAATGGGTCATGACCATAATCAATAGTCACGTTGATTCATATTTTCTAACTAACTTCTATTTATGTGAAAATATATCTATCATGTTATCGAGTATACAATAAGAGGAACTCTCATACATGATATCATAATAGTTGAATATCGTGTTGTCAATGTCTTATCGAATACACGATATATGACTTATCATCTTTCTAACCAAACAATAGTCTGCTTTGACTGCCTATGTCGTGTGCTCTCACACACGCCAAATCAAAAATAGTGCATACAAATATCCAATGTAGATTTTGGTAAAGGCCTTACCACAAAACCGTCGTTGATGTTCTCTAAGCCGGATCCAAGCCAGATTAACCCCTCGTTCGGCTTCTACTTTTCTACAAAGTTTACTCCTTTACCGGGATGGCCACAAATGGAACCTCGCTACATGGCCGAAACTAGCTTTGGAGCATACAATTTCAAAATCAACTTGCAAAAAAAACTCGTTCTAGAACTAATGCCAGAGTGTTTTTTGCAAACTCGTTCTAGAACAGAAAAAACCCTAAATCAATATCTGGTCGGATAGGTTACAAAATCTCCTCTCACGCCACGTGAATGCTGTTCAATTAGAATGGACTTTTCAATCGGAGGAATGGCCGGTGTCTGAAGTCGTATGCCAATGAATGCAACTTTGTGAGGGTTTTACATGATATAAAACCCTATCTCCGGTCAGAGGTATTTTCATCCAAAATTTAAATTATATTGTGTTATTCTAGGTTTTATGGCATTTTCGTTTAAAATCCAGGGAATATAAAATTTTTCATTCTTCGGCCAGGCAATATGGAAAAAAACTCTTAAAATAACATAGAGAGAATTAATTCTCAAAATGGCATTTATTTTCACAATGTTGCCATTTCTTTTTTTCCCAAGTTAAATATTTTGTCTTTTAGCTTCTAATGGACAAAATATATACATGACCCATCTATTGGCTCAACTTGCTAGGGTAAAATGTGATTTCGTACATTAGAAGGATGAAACTTAGATTTCGTCCTTAAAAGATGAAATCAACTTTCATCATTCTAAAGGATGAAATATCATCAATTTACCCTACCTCACCCCGCCCTGTCCCGCCTGCTCATTTGCTCCATCCCTTTGACAGTTCACCCTCTCTCAACTCTCAACTACTCCCATCAGATCTTGTAGGTTGTGCAAGGTTTTTTTTTTCTCTCCTTGGTTTTTTGTATGGCTCAATGACAGTAAATTTCTCTACTTTTTCCACCAATACAACTTTAATTGAATCAATGTAGATTCCATATGATGTGCACTCCCTTGCAAGCATATTTTTTGTACCAAGAGACTTCTGAATCCTGCAGTTTGTCTTACTGAGGTTTTATACACTTCAAGCTGATTAAGACAAATAGTTGGTGATGGTTGCTATTGATACTAACTCATTTGGAGCCTCTGAATTAGGATTAGATTGGTGAAGATTTTAGTATCGTTATTCCGATGCAGATGAAGTTTAATATTTGAAGTGATAGCATCAGTGTGTGAAAATAATTTTGATCTTGTTGCTTTGGCCAAGATTAGTTTGAGTTCATGTTACAGGGATTTGGATGACGGGATTAGATCCTACATTTGTTCAAATATGCTTATAACTTTTGGCACATTTGGGTGCAACTTGGCGCCTTTAGTCATGCTAGATTTGGGTTGGTGTTTTGATTTCAAATTTAGTTTGATTTGTCTTTGATGAAATTTTTTGGGCAAGGTAGAGGTCTTAGAATTGTCTTGGAAGAATTTGTTTGTTTGATCTATTTATATTAGTCCAATATTCCATTTTCCCCTTTTATTATGTGCTATTTTCTTAGGTTTTGGGTAGTTAAAGTTGTGTAGTAGGAGACTGCAACTTGAAAGTTGAAATTATGAAAAGATAGTAGAATCAATCAATTGAGGGAACTCTAAGAAAGTTGAAGAGAAAAAAAATGAAAGAGGTGACTGAGGATGAGAGTTGAAACTTGAAAAAGAGATGGGAGATGAGACAGGGGATAAATATTGGGAATAACAAAACATAAATATCTCGGATATTCTTAGGTTTTAAAAATTAAACAAGTGGAAAATAATATCTTAGCCCCCTGACTTTCTCAATTGAATAAATTCCTAAATAGATAGAATTTGTGGATGAAACTAGTGTGGTTAGAAAGTAAATAGAAATAGTTTTGAAAGACCTCCAAGAACTCATGAATTGGAGTTCAAATGAGGGAGTTATGGCTATGCAAAGTTGAACATATTGTACAGGGCCCGTTTATACCATTTAGACGTGTATTTAGGCTGTTTAAATCGTTTTGCATGCCTGGTTATTTAGAGTGACGAGAATTATTAAAATATAGCTTAAGTAGTTAGCTTTGGTCCACTTTTAAGGGGATTAGGGTTCCTACTCCCCATGTTTATAAATAGGTCATTTAGGGCTTATTTTAGGGGGAGTTTGGGAGAGCTTTTGCCCCTGATGGGAGGAGAGAGAAGAAGCTGCCCTGAAAATTTTTTAGCAAAGGCAGCTGGTGATGAAGTTAGAGAGGAGCGTGTGCGAATATCAGAGTATCGACGAGGTAGGAGCGCTAAATTCTTTCTAAATTTTGTAAACATTAGTGTTCATTTAACCCAATTAGGTGCAGTGGCTATGGATGCCAAACTTTGTCCACCCTCTTCTTGCTATCTTGGACAACTGCTCACACCCGAGGATAGGCCGCCTTAGACACGCATCTCTTTCGATCAGCCTTGCACTGAGTAACCGCTGGAGACTGAAGGCCCGGTCATAGCAAAGGAGGACAAGGCTTGAATCTTTGCCTCCTCTGTTGGTCAAGAAGCTTGACATGGAGCCGTTGTTGGCAGTTGGACTGTCGCCCGCTCCCTACTCAGCCTCCCCATGTTCTCTGTGAAATTACAGAGAAGAGAGGGGGGGGGGGGGGTGTGCGACCTTTCATGCAGCACCACCAGTAGAGATCCTGGTCGTGCTTGAAAAGAAGACCCACACCAGGGGTTTGATCTAGGCCGACATTGGGACCTGGGCTCCCGAACTCACCATGTGACGGTGGTCCTGTTAAGGTAGCCCGTCATCAAGCTATGATGGGCAGCCGGTAGCAGCCTTGGACAAATAGCACAAAAAAATGACGCCCTTTAGCCCCTGCTGGCCATCGGTTGGTAGCGAGGCAAAGACTATCGAAATTGCTGCCAAGCGGCGATCCAATTGCACCTAACCCTCACCTTGCCGAAGCGGCTAGAGGCAGTGCCGTTAAAGGCCAGCAGGCCTCTAGCCGGCCTCGAGGAAGATGACCCAACAATGCAGGTCTTTGGGCCCAGGATTGGGTGGGGTAACCTAACCCATTGTCCGTCCAAACTGAAAAAAAAACACAATATGAATCGGGTTCAGTTCAATGAGTTAAAATAGTTAGAAATATTTAAAATATATATATAAAAATGACCATCAGAGTATGCTGAATGCCTTGCCTAAGTTTCAGACCGAGGAAAAATATGAGAGGCTTTGAAATAACTAATTTATCCTTATGAGTTGGATCATAAAATAATTTTTAATAGAGAAAATTACCTTTAAGTCCTAACTATTATGGTTAATGAATGTTAGTAGTTCCCGACCAAAATTTAATTGTTCAGCGTATCCTTTCTCGCTATTTGTCATATTCTTTTAAGTCCTCTTTTATTACAATGATGCCATTATTTTTCTAAAAATCCAAAATTAACCCTCACTTGTACAAGCTTCCCTTTCTTCTTCTTTGTTTGCTCCGCACTTTTCTTCCCTACTTCCCTCATTTCCCACATCCTCAGTTTCCTTTCCCCTCTCTATTGTCATCTCCTCCCTCAACCACCCTGAAGTGATGAACATCGACAAGTTTACCTTTCCAGCCCGACCTCACCGTCATGAACTCCGTCTATCTAGATCCAGAGGTCATCTCCCCACCTCTGCCCAAGGACCCGGATCTGACCTCACTGCACTAACAATGGACACGGAGACATGGCTATGAAACTATTTGTTCAAACGAGACAAATTGGTATTTTAAGAACAAAGCAAACGTTTGTTGGAGCTTTAATGCTTGCACATCATCGAAGAATTGTAGACATGGAAAAAAATGCATGCATATGTGATAAAAAAATCAGGGTGTTTCCAATCCATTTATAAATAGCAGCCTTTCGGATTTTTATTCAAAATGTGAGAAGATTGACTACGAAAAATTTGTATATAATGAGAGTCAAAAGAATATTTTTTCGACTACTTCAATGATTATGGGACTCGTGGGTAAGGGAAACATGGTTGATGCGAGGAGCTTGTTTGATAAATCAAGTGAAAGGCATACTGTTATCTGGACAACTCTGTTCTCCGGCTATGTCAAACTCCAGCAGTGTCATAAGGTGTTTTAACTCTTTAAGGAATATATGAGGAATGAAATAGTGTCCCCTGCCATTCTGATTCTGTTCATGTTCTTGGTGCTTGCTCTTTACAGTAAGATCTTGACCATGGGAAACAAATTCGTACTTACATTTTGCGGAATGGAATTGAACTGGATGAGAAGTTGGAGAATACAATGGTTGATATGTATGCAAAATGTGAGAGAAGTATTCCAAAGAGCTATTTCGACGAGCAAATGCTAAACACTGAGTCCTGTATAATGCCAAGATTTTTGGTTGATGAAATGCTAGAGAGGGGTATCAGACCCGATCAAATTACCTTTGTTCCGCTCCTTTCTGCTTGTCGGCACGCTGGTTTTGTGGGGTTAGGGGAGATATACTTCACTTCTATGGTAGAACACTATGGGATCTCGCCTGGAATTGAACACTACTCTTGCATGGTTGATCTATATGCAATGAAGCTAATCAGTAAGGTACCTTTTGACGCTGATGGGATAATATGGGGCGCATTCTTGAATTCTTGTAGGATGAATGGGAACATGGACATAGCTAAATTGAGGAGAAGTTGCTCAGCGTCATATCAAATAACGGGGCATGATAAGTGCAGTTATCTAATGTTTATGCGCCAGTGGGAGAATGGGGGGAGTTGGGGAGGATCAGGAGGAAAATGAAACTAAATGAGGTAATAAAGGTCAAGCGGCTTCATTTGGATCAACCTTGAAAAATGAAGTGGACATATTTACTTCAGGATCCACATATCATTTGGAGGGTGATCTAATTTTTTAGATGTTAACAAAATTAAATGTGGAAATTTTCAGAATAGCCAGCATCAAAATGAGAAATTTCTGAAAAAACTTCCATTGGAATTTAACAATGGCTTTTCATCCTCGACAAGTGGATTCCTATTCTGATTGGGTAAGGTTACAAATAATTTAAATAATCTAGTCAAGTATAGATTACCATGTCCTTCTAGTCCTGGATCATCTTCTTTTTTTTTTTTCTTTGGTAAGAAGAGGACCCTCTAGAGATTCCATATAACTACAATTTTCAATTGTGACAAAAAAAGGAAGTACAATTTGATTTCTGATGTTGAAAGGAGAAATTTTGTTTGGATTAAATATACTTATCATTTAGTAGCTAGTGCTCCACAGTTTCATCTAATATTCTGTAGCTCAATATGCAGGAAAGATAAGATTCACTTCAAGACATAATATGAAAGAATGATGCAATTTAGTTAGTCCAAGATAATTGTTCGGCTGGGAAAAGATGCAAATAAGAGGATGCGGACAATATAGAATTTATCCAATCATTGTGCAAAAAATTCTCTGATATTGTCGCATGATATGAATGCCTTAAGGTATAAGTTTATTGCATGAAGTTTTGTACATGGAGCATGAGTTACAGTTTCAAGAATTTATTCAGAAGAAAAATATAAAAGTTGCTCAAGCACTTTGTCCAAGAAAAATACTATAGAAAAACTAGTATTTATTTCAACATTGCCAATAAAAGATGGCCATTTTCATTAACCATAGAGTGAAAAAAGTATTTGGTGTGGACTTATGTAATCTGGTTGAAATTGAACTCATACAGCACCTGTCAAAGGGGCTCATTAAAGTATAATTACACTATGTCACTACAATATCAATATTCTAAAGTACCTTTCTACTTAAATGAATAACAAAATTGCTGCAAGTTTCCCTTCCCTCTTCAACATTAGAGTTTTTTTTATCAACAACTATCTATGGATTATCAGTTGCTATTGTTTTATTGCCCTTAGAGTCATCTCGAAGGATAGCTCCAAGTAGATGAGACAACTCACCTTCCAAACTCAGTTTCTTAGGCTTCTTATCTACCTCAAGTAGATCTCCTTCGTACCATCCCAACTCTCTTAATTCAACAACAATATATGTTTTATATTTTTAATACTTTTCTGGGAGTTTATCCTTTGCATAAACTCTTCATAAATTTTTTTTTGACCACCAATTGAGCTACTTGAGGAAGAAGCCAACACCAAACCCATTCTTTGACTCTTTCTTAATGCAAGCTCTAGAGTGCCAACTTGTCACTTAAGTTCTTTGCATCTATTAAAAGCTTTTAATGCTTCTTCATATTTTCCTTCTCCATAATTTTTCTTCTCTTCAAGTGCTCGCTAGCATTGTAATTCTTTTGGACAATTCTGGCCCAAGTCGTATGAGGAATCAAAACGTAGTCCCTTGATGCCTTATCTTTTGGCATCTTGATTATGAAACTCTTCAAACACTAAGAGAAACTTAAAGAATGCATAGAGAACCTCTTCTAGCTATGTTTTTGGCCCCATATCTCAGCTCAAAGTGGGTAGCCTCCTCAAGTTTCTTGCAAGGATTAGATATGTGAACTGGAGAGTCACCTTGTCCGCGTAAAACCATTCTTTGCAAAGTGCAATTGTTGTAAAACCACCCTCCACATCTTTGGTGGTGGTGGTAAATTTTGAATAACTTAAATTAGTAGCAAATGATGCTACATCTATTAATTGTTTGTAGGACGAAAGATCAATTTGATGAAATCAAGAAAATTGAGTAAAATATCAACTGAAAATTAGATCTAAATACGACACTGAATTCAAAATGTGATTGAAGACTTATAATGCTTCAAGGTAGCATAAAGTTCTATGGAAAAACTACAGTAAATATGGACATGTTCTTGTTTAACACCACAAATTAATCAAAATATTATAAAGATAGAAGAAAAGAACTAAAAGGCATATAGGGCTTTATAGGACAAAAGATCAATTTGATGAAATTAGGAAAATTGAGTCAAATATTGGCTTAAATAGATCTAGAAACATAAATTAATAAATAAAAGCTAACTCCAAAACCTGCATGAAGTTTTACAATGCTTCAAGGTAGTATAAAGTTCTATGGAGAAACTACAAGAAAAATGGACATATTTGTGTACAAGACCAATCAAAATATTATAAACAAAGAAGAAAATAACTAAAAGGCAGATACTTCGTTATCAAAATAAATGATAGAACTAATAAACAAATCATGCAATGAAAATATATATCATAAATTCATTCCAAACTACATGAAAAATGTATCAATAGATGATAGACAAATACTTTAGTGAGCTAATTGTACGATAAACTTAAGTTTTATGGTATGAAGTAAAACTATACATCTTTTGCATATGTTCACAATAAGAGTATAATTATACTCTGCAAACATTTACATCATTAAAAAAATAAATCACCAGCCTAAAGGATAATCATACTCTGCAAATACTTAAACCCCAAAACCATCATATTACACTAACATAGCATGATCATGCCATGTTTTGATCATGTTGTATTTTGAAACACAATATCCTTAATACTTCCAAATTTTTTTCATATTACCCTCTTATGCTTAGACCAACTTGCATGAATGGCAAAACATGATGCTACAATATGTGTCAAGTTTGTTTTAGTTTTTAATATAATTATAATCTACAAATATTTTTCTTAAATAAGTAATAAGTACTCAAATAAAGTATAATTACACTACATATAATCCTAAAGTAAGATTAAACTTTAAAGTAAAATTATATTTTGCAAATATTCTAAAGTATAATAATACTCTTTGTAATATTCAACTCATCAAATCTATCGTAGGACAAATTCTAGCCTACATTATTATTATACTCTTAAAAATTATAGTAAAATCATACTCTACAAAACCAATAACAAACCTAAAGCACATTGCAGCAAAACCTAAAATACAAAATCAATAATAAACCTAAAATAAAAAACATATTCTACAAAATTAACACTAAAAAAACCTAAATTGTATTCTACAATTAAAACTTAAAGTACATTCTACAATGAAAAGCTAAAGTATAATAATATTGTACTAAAAATTTAAAAGTAATCATTAAAAAACCTAAAGTTAAAACTTTTATATCAATAACATAAGGTATTATTTTACTCAAAAAAATATTTACATTAAAAATCAACAATAAAAAGACCTCAGTAATCAAATATAGAACAATTTTACTAAAGTATCTTACAAAAATCTATAATCTATAATCTAATTACAAAAATCTATAATCTAGACCCCAACAAATTTAAGCTTCATATGCACCATTTTCAAAAAAATTGTTGAAAAGTTTATAATTCCAACCAAAACAAAAACCCAAGACCCAATATTAGCTCACCCCAGTTCTATTGGGCTTACCTTTCCCGGATCTCATTAAACGTACATCTATTCACTCTTCCTCCAATAAATTACCTCCAAGGCTTCAACTTTTTGCAATTTGCAACAAACAGTGTCTCTGGAAATCAAACTCGATGTGCCGCCCCCAAAAAGTAAAAAACAACCCTAGTATTGAATCTATACCTCCAAAAGATCGCCTCCAAAAAACCCAACTCGTCCTTAGTGTTCTCTCAGTTCAAGAGTTGCAACTTTCAGAAAGCTTCGACCAAAGCTAATATCCCATAACCCAAATTCAAACACCAGCCAGAGAAGAAACACTTTCCAATAGCTGATATGGCCGATTGAGAAAAGTCTAGGATTGAAATTGTCTTTTGGTTGAGAAGTCTATGAAAAATGCTCTGCCAAAGACGAAGCTATCATCAACCAAAGGTCGCTGATGAAGTTCGTTGGTTGCCGAGGAAGATCATTGGTCGCCGAAGGAAAAACATCAGTTGTTTAGGAAATCATCAGTTACCAGAGGAAGATCGTCTGGCTCTAATATTGGGGCTCGATTGCATAGAGAGCTAGGGCTTTTTAATCAAATGTTTCCATGAGCTATGGGTTTTTGTATTTAGATCAAGAGGGTATATTAGTCATTTTCTCATATTTGATTATTGTCAGGAACTACCCATTCTAACTAATACGATCGGGATTAACTAATAATTAACCTGTTTATATGGGACTAATCAGTTTATGCCCCTTTTTAATAACCTGATTTAGGGGCTCTGGTTCAGTGGCTTATGAGTAGGTTTAAAAATTAAGAAAAATTCTAGTGATAGGTGCATTTGTACCCTAATTATAGAACAATGACAAGTTGGATGAAAATCCCATTAAATAGGTAATTGACTATTTTATACCTAAAGTTAAGGTAAAATCATTAATTGAATTAGGGGTTCAAGGGGTTTACGACCCCATTAGATGAAAAGAAAATTACCTTGAGTCCATAACGTTAAGGAGTACCATTGAGATTAGTTTTAGACCCATTAAAATTCAGAGAAGCCTTGAACAAAATGATAGAAATACCCCTATGAGCAGACCAGTTTGCATTCGTGTGAATGGAATTAATGAGCTAATTTGACACTGGAACCTCTTGAGAGGTCACAAACTTACTTGAGAATGCAGAGGACTATGTCCAATGTAAAAAAATTATCCTAATGCCCTTAGGTGTATTATGACCTATTTTTCATGAAACTACAAGCTCGTAACCCGAGGAGAGTTAGGGCATAAGAGTATGAATCTTTTTAGTGCTATAATTGAGTATGAACCTTAGTATTATGATTCATTTAGACCTGTGTGGGTCTGTATTATGTATGTTTTCATTTGTTTAATATTTTCTATTGATGTTGTGATAGTAATTTTATCACTAGTTTAAGATTAATGAAAGATTAATCAATAAGGTTAGTTGGCTTTGGATTAGGCAATAACACTTAATTAAGATAAAGACTAAAATACCCACAGAGGGGTCTAGAACTAGTTCATAGAGTGAAGAAGGCCTTTGACCTGATGATTTACCTTGATTAATGAATTGATGATAATTTTGAGTTTTAACACTAGTATAAATGGGACTGATAGGGTTGGGGATAATCATTCAGAATCCTTGCTTGTTGACGAGCAAGCTAGGGTTTAGAATATTTTTTCTGAGTCTTGCTCTAATGAGGAGCTATTGATTTAGTCATGAAGTTGTACCTCCTAAGGAAGCTCGTGTGCCGCTCTTCTATTTAAGTGCAATTGTGGGTCATGTCCTTCCACTCCGGTTAGGTCCTTATGAGCTAGGTTGGGTTATATTACTTCCTGGTATATTCCAGGGCCGCATTACAAATGGTTCTTTTTTTAGGATAGTCCATAGTGGTTGTATCATTTGTCATTTTGGTTGACATTTGATGAGTATGTCTATCTTTAGGATTATACAAGGATATTAATGGTTTGAAAGATAATTAATACAATTATTTGATATTTCTTATTTAATTAGAACAAGTGGAACGATTAAAGGATTTGCATAAAATGTAGGTTAGTTGAAAATACTTAAACATTACAGGTGTGATGTTATGCTTCTTAAGATATTGTAGTTTCTAGGCAAAACTATGACTGGATCTAATCTTGTTGGAAACATTGAAGATATTGGTTGATGAGTACGTAGGCAACTAATATCGAGTGATGTTGGCCCGATCCAAAAAATATTTAATAATACTTTTATTCTTTTGGAAATGCTCCTCCAAGGGGAGGAGATGTTTTGGTGTTGTTTGGTCTTATTTGGGGTGCAGGTTCTTTAGATGAGGACATAGCGAGATCAAGACATCGGTGGCAATTGAGGATGACATTGCACTAGTTGGATATTTTGTAAGTAATTGTATTTACTAGTATAAGAGCCAACTTTACTTAGTTATTTATTTTTGGACAGATGACATAGAAGGTTAACCTACTATTTATCAAATTTTGACATGTGTAATAATATCATATGTTTTGATAACCTCAGTTATTATGACATGGATATTTAGTCGATTAATTTGAGTTGATTTAAAAAAAAATTCTAGTGATTTACTAAAAAGGATTTTGAAAATCTGGGTCACGACACTCATAGGTCGACCTCCATTTGAAGAGAAATATTTTCACTTAACATAATTTTTATTTCATTTAGTATGAAATGGTACATTGATTTAAAATATTTGAACTTATTGTAGGACCTCGAGTGCACTAAGCATTTCACCAGCCTAAGACATTGGGAGGTAGATGTGCATATTCTTTCATATATAGAGCGAGTTGGATATGAACACTTCATCCACTTATAATACCTTAGGCTAGATAAGCCTTTGATCACATCTCTCGTCGAGAGATGGCAGCGGGAGACACAAACATTCCACTTGCCTTATGGGGAGATGTCCATCACCTTATAGGATATGGTTGTACTCCTTGGACTTCGTATAGATGACCTTGCAGTGACAAGTATGATAGCAGGACGAGATGCTATTATAGATTTTCTAGTTGGACTTCTCGGCAAAGTACCTCCACCTTCAGTATTATATTGTAGCCGAGTGAGCCTTAGATTGTTATTGGGCAAGTTTCATGTACTCCCAGATGATGCCACAGAGATAGTCGTGGAGCAGTATGCACATGCTTATTTGCTTCATCTACTTAGTATTACCATATTTGCTAATGATACCAGTAGCCATATGCATGTAGTGTACCTCTCCCTCCTAGTGGATTTCAACATGGCGGACACCTATGCTTCGGGCAATGCTACCTTTGTGTACTTATGTAAAGAGTTGGGGAAAGCTTGTCAGGCTATGAACTCAGGGATTGCTGGTTGTCTCACACTTCTTCAAGTAAATGGATTTCCCACACGTACAAATACTTTGGATTTTTTATATTTTTTTTATGATATTTTGTTGTAGATGTGTTGAATTGGTTTGTTAAATTTTGCTCATTAAGATGGAATATTTGGAGGAGAAAACTGAATATCCACAAGGAGTCCTCTTATTGTATAGAGTAGAGTTGGACTACCAGCGTCCATATCAGGTAATTATATTTCATTAAGTGACATGTAATGCAATGAATATAAGCTATGTAATGTAATGTTATTAAAAACTAATTATGCTTAAATATTATGTTGGTCATTTAGAAGTCATACTCGACTGAGGCGTTGGCTGGGTTACCTCCTCTATGTACAAGGGGAAGGGATGTGTGGCTACCTAGAATGTCATTTATATGCTTTAAGATTGTAGAGATGTGCATGCCTGGCCATGTTATGCTTCAATTTGACTTGAAACATGATACTCTTCCTCGTATGATAGAGTTCATCTATCGAGTTACTCGACAAGGCCACCAATTACCAACTGGGCTATACTTCATGCAGCCTATATTGCTCGATGGGATCACCGGAGGGGAGCTGTTATCCCAGGGAAGATTGCTATATCATCGTGTGGTGTTAGTAGCCTATACATACAATGATATTTGACGATTACACAAAGATACATTCTACCACATGGTGATTCAAAGGAGGTGATATATCAGCCTAGGGGCACGTATGAGGTAGCTTTCATAAGTATATCTTAATAATAACATAATATTTCCTTATTTTGCATTTATTATTTATTTGACATTTATTTTAATTTCTCCTGTAGCATGGTTTGCAAGATGAACATATGCACATTTGACAGACACGGTTAACACATATTTAGGATGTGTTCTTGTTAGGATCATGTCAATCGATCATCCAGCATCATGAAGATGTATTTTATAACTTTTCACTACTTCAATCGGTTATTACATATGTACATGGACATTATCACATTGACGTGGTAGCTTGAACACCGACGATGCTAGCTTTACACACGGATATTTCATCTTTATTTGCATCAGCCTTCTCTCCTCCTTTATTTGCACGAGCTTCAACTTCGCATTATAGTCCACGTCCATCATCTCCGACTACTCTAGATCCATCCCATGCTCAACTAGTTGAGATGTCATTTATTTTGAGAGTACATATTAGATGACAATGGGCAGCTCATGCGAATCTTATCCCATTATCTTCATAGGCATGTTTGAATTAATCATCTATTATCTACAACGACAAGGAGGACCTAGTGGAGCAGCTTCAAGGTTGTAGTAGGAGAGGTAGAGCTCATTGGTGTTACATTTTTTCAAATGCACAAAATATAAACTTCTTTTATTTAACATAACTTTTTTGGAACATTTCATCTCATTTACATGTTACTGGTATTTGTAAATGGTTTTTTCTTGGACTTTCTAGTTCTATGTACATTTGTTTTTATAGGTGTTTTATACTGAAGCAATTATATGGAGGTTTGTTTTCACAAGGGTTTGTTTTATGGCTAAATAAATATTTAAAAATAAATTTTAATTTAATTTAATTTCTTCCTTTTAAATACTAAAATCAATTAAAACATGAAAAATTCTATTTGAAGCTCAAGTGCTTAGTTTTTGTCCTTTAGAACAACAAAACCTAAGTTTCATCATTTTAAAGTACAACACCTAAGTTTCATCATTTTGAATGACGACATCAATAATTTATTACTATCCCATGGTAAATATATGGATTTTATCATTTAAAAGGATAAACTATATAAAAAATGAGTTTTATCCTTTTAAAGAACAAAACTCATTTTTTTAAAAAAAATATCCTACATGCACTAGTGCCAAACTAGTGCCCACATGATAAAAAAGAACACTTCGGGTCAGGTTGGGTCCTATAAAACCCGACCCAAGATGCAGCTCTAGAGGCTGACAAGTAGAAATGGACTCATAATAATATGTTTAGGTATTTATTTATGCCCAATCATTTACAATTGAACTAGTTGAGAAGACATAAATTCTTGTTCATGGGAATTTCTTAATAATTACTCCCTCCATCCTTTATTAATACCTCCATTTGAAAAATAGAATAATCTCCTAAAAACATCTCAAAAGCTTATTTTTTCACCATCGACTCCCACCATTCAATAAAAATCACTAATTTCCAAAATGTAGATATTAATACGAGACAGCATGATATCTAAGGTCGTGAGTCTCGTGACCATTTTGTCTTGTCAAGTTCTAAACGGAAATAACTATAACCACACCCACGGTAAGCAAAGACAACTACTATCAAAACTGTGGTAATTACCGGCATAACTTGAACTATATCTGGGACTCAAATTTACAGTGAATATCCATTTTGCCTAATAAATGATAGGAAGATAGCAGAGAACGCAATTACATTAGGACTCCCTCAATATTAGCAAGGGCCTTTTTCGCTATCCTGAACTTCAGGGCCACAGATTTGTTGGCGCTCACAACATACTGCTTGATGAAAAACTCAAGTCCATTTCTCAGATGTTCAAGCTCCGGGGCAGCAGCTATTCTGGTAAAGATGTTCCATACAAGTTTGTCAGGCTTCTCAAAGATGGCTTCAAACAGCATACGGAAATGCATGATCCTCTTTGCAGTCATTTGATTGGGATCACTCAGATCAACTGATTTTAAGACTGCAAGAGAAAGAGAGAAGGAAGCTAGCATCTCCATGACAAACTTTGCCAGATTCATAGACCTAATTACTTCCATTGACTCGAGTTCCTTGAAATGATCCCACAGGCAGTACTGCAAGTCACATCAGAAAGATAAGGAGACTACAAAATATTGATCAAAGGGATGGATATAGTTTGTTCGTATCTGTAACCAGTAACTACAATATAATTATAAAAATAAATAGTAAATACAATATTAAGAACCTACTTAACAAGTTCAGTAGAACAACACATTCAGATAAAGACAGAATCAAAAGAGAGAAATAGTAAACTAATCTGCAAGTTTCTTTGACCATCTTTCTATCAGCAATTGATGTATTTTTTATATATTTAAATGATTGATATATTAATCAGCTGAAATTGGAAGTAAAATAACATCAGCATATTGCCAAACAAATCCATAGTCAGACTTTACAAGAATGGCAACCAAAAAGGTGGAGTGTCAGAATAGTGTTCCACAGTGTTGCTTACCAGTCGCAATCGGGTAACATTAAAGAAAGAACTGACAGCTAAAAAGAATAGAGCAAACTTTGTTGTATTTACTTCTTTTAAATACTGATATTTTTTTATCTCATTAGACATAGATGCTATGGTCTTGGGCAAACATATATGTCATAAGAAAAAGTTAATACGTGCTGCAGCACATAGTTCAAATATACGCCACGGCACATTGCGAACCTAGGGGGCAGGCAGAAAAAATCACACCTGCCCCCTAAATTAGGGGCACTATGCAATCAGAATCACACTCCCCTAGGATGCTGGACGCACGTGTTTATATGAGCATATAAAGGGGGCTCGTGTCATAAAGTAAATACAAAGGGCAGAAATTAAGAGAAATACATTTCTCCCTAAAACCTGACACAATAAACCTTTATTTATGTTCTTTATGAGTTTCATTAATTTGAGAATTAAGAAAGGTTGAAGCCTCCTGCCTTAACTACATTGAATTCTGCTCTTCTAATAAAAGTTCTAGCAAGTCGATACCTGTAGAGTAAACTTGTAATTCTTGTCATGGCTACACAATTTACAAGCCAATACAGTATAGTACTTATTGAACACCTTCTCTTGCAAACAGCACTCAACAAGAACCCTCATTATCTCCCTGTCCTGTCAATCCATAAAAGCAAAAATTTTACTAAATAAATATTATATTATTACAGATGATGTCAATTTGCTCAAAACTAACCTGCTTTCCAGACAAATCCAGCCTCAAAATCTTCTCAAAAGCATCTATATAGTCTTCCCCACTCATAATAATACAGAAAATTGCCTTCCTAGCATCTGTATTCATCCTTTGTTCAGCTGCCAGCTGCAACAATCTCTGGGCCTCTTGTACTTCCTTATCAATTGTACTTGCTACTTCTTCAACATTAACAGCAGTGGACGAAATATTCCCTGATAGCCACCACTGCCCTTTCTTTTCGGGATCTAGAAGCCTGCTCCATTTGAGACCACGAAGAAGTTTGTCCTCTACCCTCAACTGCAATGAGCAGAAAGTACAAGTAATGAGCCTCATTTTGAATCTATCATTTTAACACATTATAAGCACGAGAAGTTGCTGACCAATTGGATACCAAACAAGAAGTCTCAGCATTCTACATTCTAAAATGGGCAAAAGACCATGTTTGATGCATTTATTACCTAAGAAGTACAATTGTTATATGTTTACCCAATAGAAGACCAAATAACAAAGCAAACAAATATAAATGGGCTCTGGAGTTGGCCATGACATCTTAATGCAGTAACAAATGTTATTAACTGATAATCAAACTGATGGATAGAAACCTTCTGGAGCCATTTCTTTATGCGTGTGTGATGAGCTGGGTCCTCTTTTTGCCTTTTCTTGTTGTTTTTAATATCACAAATAGTTTCAAGCATGAATTCCATCTGCAAGGTTTGCCATACAGCATGATGAGAACAAACATATGAGCAAAAGAACTATAAAGCAAGTTTGTGATTCACCATACCCTTTTATTGTTAATCCTTAGCTGTCCATCTGATGTGATTGTAGCAGAAGATTTCAATGCATTCACACTATTTTGTATGCTAAGTATGAAGTTTTTCATCGTGGTTGGATCATCCCCCCTTAGTTTCATTCCACAGCCTGCTCAGACCACCATAATTTATTATTAAATCACACCGAATATATTAATGACATTATATTGATAAATATATGCACATACATTTATCACTTGAATTAAATGGAAACCTTGGGAATTGAATCTGAAGTTAACAGGCCACACTGCTCAGTGATAAAGAAAATTTTCTCTAAGGCTCAGTCGGACAGTTATCCAATTTGAATAAGCCATAGGAGGTGCCATTTGGGTTAGGCTGAATAGCATTGGTAGGTCAACCTAAGCTAATTCGCTCTTGACCTAGTTTAACTACGAGGTCCTCAACTCCAATCCAATATATATAAATTTTTCCACGCTGAACCCAATCCACGTCAATCTGATTCGATACATAAACAGCAGCAATAATTCCTTCATGTTGGTTGGCCAATCTGATTAAGGTACTGTTGGAACTATAAACCCCTAATCAAGCAGACATTTATAATAGGTGGTCCAAGCTGATATACAGACTATGTATCAAGTTGACGCTTAACCTTGTATAAAACTCACCCCTGGGACTTACTTCCCAGCCACAGTTTCCTAACATGTGAAACTTCCCCGATAGGTACGAACCAGTTTCAAACCACAGCTTGTTCATAATATGGCCAGGCGCCTGGTAACAAGTTAATTTGAAGATAAATGTCAAATGATTGACTTCTAATACTTTTATCCCCTCCTCTTCTTTTATTTAAGTAGAATATTATGTAGGAACATGGCAATTCATGAATCCTACAGTATAAAATGTCAAATTACTACTGCTACCATAACCCAAACAGACATGCCCTGTATAAGGCAACTATGCTTCCAACGACCAGGCTGTCAGGCAACTTGAAACAAAAAACACAAAAAGTTAAAGATGCTAGCACTGATAGATCCTATGGAAGAAAAGATACATAGCAAGATCATGCAACTATTTCTGAAAAAGGAAAACGTAAAGGAAATACTAACATTGTAAAATAGTCAGGATTGTAGACACATCCAACTCCTCCAAGCGCTTACTCAAAATGAAAAGAAAGTCGAACAATAAATCACTGCAGGCACACATGAATATAGAAACAATTCATATCAATACTGTTTCCAAGAGGAGGCTTATAATGACCAGCATATGAAGACAAATTAAAAGGCCATTCAACAATGTACAGAGAGCATACACGTATGAATAAACAGATGGACTCAGAGTTATAAGCAAATAATAGTGGGTTGCTCCTGGAAACAACCAGCTTAGCAGTTCCTTGGTAAAATGGAGCCACTGTGAAGGGCATATGACAGTAAGAAACCAGGGAAATTTGATGTAGGCTCCTGGTGATAGTCAGATGGTGGGCCACCATATATTAGCTTACTAGATGCGTGGAATTGTTCCATTTAAGCTATTCTGTCTCGGACACACAGAACAGAAATAACTCTACATGTTTTAATGAAGCATGCACGAT
This sequence comes from Saururus chinensis, assembly GCA_035235625.1. Classification (NCBI taxonomy): domain Eukaryota; kingdom Viridiplantae; phylum Streptophyta; class Magnoliopsida; order Piperales; family Saururaceae; genus Saururus; species Saururus chinensis. The sequence goes on from CP141147.1 coordinate 2,711,876, forward strand.
AGTTGCGGCCAAACTTCACAAATCATTTGCTCCTGTAATCCACCATCACTTTCCCTAGGTTCCAATCCTGTTTGAGACTATATACCCCACTTTTCACTAGGGCAGATCAAAAAAACCGGAACTGACGGCAAACTACAAGGAACCGCACCAAGATTGACTCAGTTTGGTTCTGTTTGGTTCTTGGTTCTTATCCTAGTTTCCTTTGGTTCCTGAAGTTAAAAAACCCAGCTAAATCTCGGTTCAGTTCAGTTCAGTGCCAGCAGGTAAAACCCTGAGAACCAGAACCGAACCAAGATTTTAAAATATTACCGACAACCTAAGTCCTAAACCCAACCCAAACCGACTTTGTAGAAGCACAAATCCCTAACCCTAAGTCCGATAACACCCCCTCCAACTGTCACTGCTCTGCCTACAGCCGCTGGAACTTACCAGAGAGCTAACCGATAGAATGATGAAGCTAGGATTCAAGCTTCCAGCCAGATTTCAGCTTTGAGGTTTTTTGTCGAGAATTTGAGAGAGTATAGGAAAAAGAAGAGAGAGGAACAGTTAAAGCAAAGAGAGAAATGCAGTAACTGAGGCCAATGTTGTCGCCGAGTCCTCTCCAGTTCCCACTAACAATATCACTGGCGAACAGACAAGTGTGCATTTTTATTCTTTTTGTTTAATTTATGAGATGGGGTTTTTCTATATTCTGCTCTTTTTTTTCACATTTGTTGCTGTGTTATTTTTTGTTGCTTTCTCCTACATGCACATGTTTTTATTCATGTATTAGTAAATTATGCTGGTGAAAATCATTTGAATGTAAAAGGAAAATTTTGGTGATGGAAGAGGTTTATTGGTTGCGTTGGAGTGTGCATATATTGATTTTACTTCAATTATTTTCATGTTCTTGCAGTTCCAGGATGAAAACAAAAAGTTGATTTGGGATATAGGGTACGATCTATTAGATGTGGGGTTTTTGATCATTGAAAGAAGGCTTTAGGCCGGAGATTGAGGAGGATTTCACTAAATATTGGTTCTTACCCAGTTCTCAGTTCGGTTAGTTTTAGTGTCAGTTCAGTTCAGTTCTTGACATGTCAGTTCTGATATCAGTTCCATTCAGATCTTGACATGTCGGCTCCCCCGAAACAAGATACAGGCCTACTTTTCATGTGGAATAACTCTATCGAGCTATACGAGTTCATAATTAAAAAACGCCCAAGACAACTCATATATAATCAAAAGACATCACAGATAATCAAGAGCAATATTTAGTTCATAATTAAGAAAACAACCAAGATAATTCACAGATAATCAAAAGTTATATCAATTTCAAAACTAAGACAACTATCACAACAACAATAACAAACCTCGAACAAACTCCAAAGATGCACAAATAACATACAAGTAGAGTAATGTTTCGCATGGAAAGGCTATCTTCCTTTTGATATTGATCCTGAAACACAAGGAGCAAAAACAAATGAACAACAGAATTGACCCATTTCAAAATTGAAAAAAAAAAATACACTTAGATCATTGACCTCAAAAGATTTAGCAAGTGATGCTATTAGTTTTGCACTGAACTCAATTCCAACTAAACATGTCATCCCAGCAACAAAAGCTGCAAAAACAGCAGCGTACCTTCACAAACAAAAAATACTGTATGCTCAATCTGTATTCTAAAGATGATTCACAATCTAAACTTAACCATAAATATCTAGATTTATGATCAAGCAATCAGGTCAGACACAACATACTTAGAATTAAGGTAGGAAATTTCAGGCCTGTCTAAATATATAGACCACTTCCTAAATGAGCAATTATTGCACTTCCAAACTTAACAAAGTATATTGCTATGAATTTAACTATTCAAGTATATTCTACAAAGACCTGACAGCGTTTGTCATTGCTTTAGCATCTTAATTTAAATGTGCTATTTTAAGATCTTTCTATGATTAAGTGCTCAGGCCTTAGCATGCTTGGAAACACAAGTTACAAATAGCTAATGTAGGGCTTTCTTCACACAAGTAGTAAAGGGATCAGAAGATGTTTTTTATCTGCTTCTAGGTTTATTGATCTTTTCTGCTTCTAGGTTCTTTTGGAAATTGCATTAAGAGGAGCATTTCTAACTTGAGAAGTTGGCACTAGGAATCTGAATGCATTTTCATAAGACGGGCAGTTTATTTCAAGCTATATGAAGCAATAAGTACTTACATAAGTGTTGGCAAACGCAACCTGAGCCTTGTTTATGGATACTGGAATATTGACACAGTAAACTGACTATCTTCTAAAAATGCAGTTACAGGAGTCCTAAAGCGACCTTGAATTTATTTGTAATGCTTATACTTTTGTACTGTAATATAGATTCTAAGTAGCATCCATATTTGCATCAAACATCAGTGTTAACAGTTCTATATAAAAACCAAAATGCTAGACTTACTACACACTTGACTGAAAATTTGACACAGTATTAAGAAACCCAATGGCAGTCTCGTAATTTCAAATCCTGGCTGATTATTTACATCATGTGTCAAATATCTTGTAAAGTTTGTAGTGCACATAACTAGCCATATGGGAAAAACTAAGTCATATTCCCCAACCATTCAAATCCAGACCCCCCAAAGTAAAATTCTAAGATTGGGCTTGTCTTGATCACCAAATGGTGTCCTCAACTAACTCTTTACCTCATCGGTTTATTTCTACCAATTATCACCTTCACTAAGAAGTCATTATTTGTTGCATAGTTCTATGTACACTGCAAAAACAATTTCCTTCTGAAAAGAAGAAGCAAAATCCAAAACACAACTTATTCATGTGAATCACCATACACATTAATGGAGAATTAACATCTTCGTAAACAGCCTACCTTCATTTCTAAAACTATTGAATATTGACCAGTGCAAAAAAAATTCTGACCATTATGAACATCATCTTAGAAGACATAACTTTGAGTACACACTGTTCACTGTCTGACAAAGATATTATTGAATCTCATTGTCTAAATGCCTAAAACATATCATAATAAAAAGAAGGCGACAAGACACTTCAATTGTATGATGTGCAAGGAGCCGATTGCTACTTCCACACTTAACAAAAAAGAGTGATACAAAATGGTAATATTGTTGTCAACTCAACGTTTTCCACCTGCAATGAACTCAATTTTTTCCAAGGAACCAAAACTAAAACAAAATAATGTATGCAATCCACGTATGTTGCAGGTATTTCCAGAACTTCAATTTTGTAAATATAAAGCATGAGTTTCGGTTAAAGAATGAGATTTGATCAAGTAGGCAAATGGAAAATGAGGTTTACTGTTCATTGCCACGAGGTCCTCCAGAACATGATGCCAAAACCTCCTCCCCTATTATCTGGCAACCAATGCTTCGGCCAACTGACTGCATAATGCATCACCATTCAAAATGTGAAATCAGCAAACAATTATTTGACATTCATCTAATGTTCCCAGAGAGCTAAGTTATAGACAATAACAGGGGATGGAGGACAATGACCCGAAAGATTGATGACATCTCATTTGTAATTGGTTCAACATTTGATTCAGATAGCCGGTTGAGAAGACCTAGCAAATAATGAATTCAAACATATCAGGATTCATTGCAAATAACATCATTAAAAAGAAAAGAAGTGCTCAAAAGAAATAATAACAGAAGACAAACAGAAAACAAAATATTATTGAAGATTCAATTTATACCCCTCACACGTCGCCTAAGCTGAGAGCACTCTTCGGATTCATTTCCCATTCGATTTCTTAAATGTGGAGCAACATACTTCACATTTCCTTTCGAGGAAGATGCACTACTGTTAGCCAGTTCCTCTATCAAATCAGCAGCATCCATCTGTTCAACTGCTGTGGCTTCAGCAGCATTGTCATCCTTCTGCAGTTCCTCCAGTGCCTCCACGGGCTTTCTCTTCCTATGCCGCTTCTTTTTTGGCAAATGGCCATTGACATCAGTTTCCTGCTCACTGGCTGCTATAATCTTATCATCAATAATCAACCCAAGAACTGGTTCACCGTCTGCAGTCGACATGTCACCCATCACCTCCTCTGGCACTTTTGCAAATTCATCTATTAACTTATTCTTTTCCTTTCGCTTCTTCCTCGAAAAATGTTCAAGAACCGCATCACTCATTTTTTCCTCTTCAACTTCTTCAAGCTCATCATCACCGACAGAACCAAAACCTGACAAAATTCCATCAAATATGGAATTCATACCATCATCAACACCACGCAATTTGCCTCCCTTAACCTTCAGCTTTTTCGTGAGCATCCTCTCCAGTTCTAAATCTTCTTCTGCTGAGACCACACCCCTGTTTGTCTCCATCTCCAAGTACTCTTCAAACTTCGTCTTCATCTTTCTTTTCAAACTCTTCTTCACAATAGTCGATTTTAAAGGTTCTAATTTCTGCTTGGGCACTTTGGGTTGCTGCTGAATGATTTGCTTCCTCTCTTCCACTGAAGGGTTTCCAACATGAACTTTCAGCTTCTTAGAATCCAATGGCTTTAAATCTGTCTGGCTTTTCAAGTTTTGGGAAGTTTTTTTCTACAAACACATTAGCTATTAACCAGTTATGTTCTTAAGCTAATTTTTTCACCCCTAATAAAATCCATTCAAATTAAATGTGACAAAAGAGGATCCTAATGAGAAGAATAAACATAGATTAGCAATCGGACCTGCTGCTGAATCCATGATAAATGTCGCAGATCCTTCTTTGCTAGTCTGGCTTCTTTCCGCCTTTCTCTCCTCGATTTCTCTTCATCTCTCATTTCTTTTTCACCTGAAACAAATGAACAACAAAAAAAATGCAAAAAAGAGGAATTTGCAATTAAAATGTGGGTCCTGTTCAAAATTGAGTACTTTCACATGAAAAATGATTAAATATAAAGCCTAACTAAAAAATTATATCATGATTTGTTTTTAAAATTGCATAATTTCACACCTCACACCTCCAGTCAGCTCCCACAGATTTTACTCCCGGTCAAGTGTTTGAGAGAAAAGGGAGAGGACAAGGGGGAAGAAAGGTGGAGAGATAAAGAAATATTCTGAAGAAGCCAAGAAGACTAGGGATCCATGTAGATGCGATGAAAGTAAGAGAGAGAGAAAGGAAAATTCCACAAAATTAGATGTGGAAAAATTACACTAAATAATCCGTAAGACAGAAACAATTTACAATCCAAAAATAATCCATAATCCACATAAATCTGCATCTGTCCCTTGACCGGTACAAGATATGGGGGAAGATTGTGTTTTCCTCAATATCTCAAACATATATGTAAAATCTGAGATATATCTCTGATATTGGCAATATATATGAGATATTTGGTGATACCCTGGGCCCACCCCCATTTTCCAGCACCCAACAACAACATTTGAGAGTCCAGCGTCTTTTCCAACATCTTCTCCAACAATGGCAACCAATACACTATCATGTTATCCATTATATATTCTTGCTATGACTTTTAAGCTTTATTTAGATATACATCATCATGTTATCCACTTAATGATTGATATTACCTACAAACTTGTTCTTCTTTATCATTATTGATCATGTTTTCCACTTGATAAATGTAATTTATGTTAATATAGTGTATTCACATGGTGTTATGATTGTTTGAGATTAATATTAGGGTTTTAGATGTTAATACACTATATTAATATGTTAATATAGTGTATTCACATGGTGTTATGATTGTTTGAGATTAATATTAACAAGATACTCGTGAAAACCTTTTTAGGTCCCCGGTATTTTTTTTTCCTAATATCGCTGATATATCTCTTATATATATCCTCCATTTAGGTCATCAATATATCTCCGATAAAAGATGTTGTGAACCATGTACCCACGTCATATCATCTAGGTCACAATCTACAATCTTAGACATAACTTTAACAACCTATAACAACTACCATATCCAAGTCTGCAACCCAAAAGACATTAAAATAAGTGTCTTCAAATTAAAAAAGAATAATCCAAAGTGCACATAATTAGAGCCATATAAGCATCTCAAAAACTAGCAAATGTTAACAAACACATTAAAGTAAAACGTATTACAACACCAATATTAACAATTGTCAAGAGCCATATCGGCATAAAAAAAATCCTCATCTTTAGATAAAAAAATGAAGATCTAAATGTATATATCCAAATAACACTGTATGCACAATAGCTGAAAATGAAATCACTCATGCACCCGTATTGGCAAAACAAACAGTTAATATGCACATACATGAAAATAGGCGATAATTCAACAAAATCTCTTTTAGTGTGATAATTTACTCAGTGCCCTATTATTCTATCTAAAGTTATGTAATGAAAAAAGAGAAAAACGAAGACATAAAAGGTCCACGCTTCTCCTAAAACAAACAACACAAACTGAACAGCTTATCATCAATTGACGATCTCCATACAGCAGGAAGATTGGGAAAACGAAAAGCCAATTCATGCATGCTAGGAAAAAAACAGAGGGCTGTTTGAAGAGGAAAAATATGAGCATCTTTCTGCACCTTGCATGCAATCCGAAGGGCAAGGAGAGGAACTGCTGGGTGGTATTGACAGCGTCGGAATCCTGTGGCATGAACTTGAAATAGGGAACAGGGTTGGGGAGAGGGAGAGATGGCCGGAGAATAGGGGAGGCTGATGTCACATCAGTGTCAAGGAAAGGGAGGAGAGATAGAAGGACCTTGAGCAGACGAGTGAAGGCATGGTTTTTAGCTTGGACCAGAGCTCTCAATGAATCCAGTATGGATCTGTTTAATCCTTCATCATGCTCCTTTGCAATGTTTTAAAACCCGGTCCGGTCATCGACCTGGCTTATTGGGTCAGACAAAATCCCCTCAGTATGAAAAAAAATTACCTACTAAAAATGTCAACAAGCAACCTGCAAGTCTCCTCTAGCAACATCCTAAAAGAATAAATCCTGGATTTATAAGACTATAGCAAGTTTAGCAACTCGCCACCGTACAAAAATGTTATGCATATGCTAATCTTAATAATCTCTCTTCCTCAATGCAATATTATCACACATGCAAAATTAACATGAATAAATCCCGTATAGTACATAAAACATTGACAACTCTCCTCACAAACCAAATTCTTGATAATTTATCTTCCTCAATGGGCAATGCAATAATATCACACATGTAAAATTAGCATGAGAAAATCCTCTATAATAAATAAAACATTGTCAACTCTCCTTTAATCAAAATGGAATCTTCCTATATCATCAAATAACAACTTTGGCACATATTTCAATCATAAAAAGTCCGAATTTTATCAAACTAGAACAAGTCTCAATGTCTCATATTCTCTTCAGTCTTATCGAATTCCATAAAACACATACAATCTTGCTCTTCTGATAGTTCTCCTCGGCGATAAAATCAAAATCATAGATTGTGTACAGGGAATCATTTTTGGGCAGAGCAGCCACAAAATCATCCATAGCTTTCTGCAAGCCCACCCATCTTCTCCACAACGACCTCCTTTTTCTCATCAATTTTGAAAATCACATAACAATGGACATTTTTTCATTGCAACTCAAAGTAGGTGTGCTGGCATGGTCTGTGACTCTCATTGCAGAAGATGCATTTGACTGGGGGATTATGAGCAACCAAAGGCAAAACAGATATAATCAGGAACTAACATATGCTGTGGTGTAGGGGAATTTCTTTCTTATGTTGGACTAAAAAGGCTTAACAGGTTTCATATTGCTAGAGGCACAAATGTGATTCTCATAGTAATATACAACTGACCAGTATTAGATGTAAACACTAGTCTTATCTCTGAAGTTAATTAAAGAGCACTTTTAGGCTTTAGATTACACACACTTTCTCTTTTCAAGAAACTAAAATTACAGCTTACAGGAGTCGGAGAATGTGTGCATCTGTAATAGCTGGGTTTGAGCATATCAGCATCTTAAACAAGGGGGATTATGTGCTATATAGCCATATAGGTCTGCTATTGAACATGTCCTACAAATAAAAAATATATACGGAAAAGAAACTTTCTAATAGCCATGAAATTGGTGGATCAAAATTTTACATCCATGAGTCCATGACCAGGCACTTAGTTAATACAAAAAAACATTTCAAAGGTGAAAAGGGTCTCAAGAAACCCAATAACTGAAACATGGAGTGCTCAAAACAATTGAATTGGCATTCAAAAGAAAATAAGGAATAAGCTTTTTCACCATGAACCAAGTATATACAGAACTCAATGAAAAAAATCAGAATTCCATAAACAGGTACCAATAAATTATTTTTCGTACTGACTCAGAGATGTGAGGGTCCGGTGCGGGTGCTGAGTTGCTGGTTGCTAAGATGTGGAGGTGAGGGAGTTGGGAAGTCTGGATTTGGGATTTTTTGGAGCTGAGGCTAGACCTTGAGTTCACTGGAGCCGTTAGAGCTGGCAGGTCAAAGGGGACTTCGGGAAGAGGAAGCACAGAACATGACATGATTCAGAACAGTTCAGGAGGGGAAAGGGAAACCAGGAAAGTGTTTTATGCGGACCCGGTCGGCCCGTTTTGGGCGGGTCGCGGTTCACCTGCCCAGATATCCATGACCCACCCAGGTCTTCAACTACTATAAGCCCGTAGCATTTGGCCCGGGAAAGAAGCCAGGTCTGGGTCTAACTGGTTCATGTTTTACCCACTAAGAGGGGGTTAGTCAATCAAAATTTCAAAATGTAGGAATTGAAATATGAGATTTCAAAATATAATCCAAGTTCTTTGATTTGAACTGCCAAGACTTTAAAATATTTGGATGCCCAAATCTTGTATTCTTAGAATTCTTGGATTTGAGTTGTCAGATTTCATAATAATTAACTCTTAAAAAATTTGATCCACAATTTCCAAATGTGACTAATCCATATTCTACTAGTCTAGCAACTTCAAACATGTTATTAATACAAAATAAAAATAATAATAATATAAAATTAACTTTTTTAATAAAAAATTACATACAATAATGCCTAAGACCACTAAATAATGCAAGATTCAATTTATAAGCCCATCGTTATAAACATTACATCGTTCCACATTTATGAAGCTATTTCGTCCCTCCATGCATTAGCCCCTACCCTTTGTTCCACTTGAGATGCCACAGCGTCATCTGAGTCAAAATCTACATTAAGATCTAATGAGACATTTCGTGGTACTTCATCTTCTTCATGATCAGGATCAAATACATCTTCACTATTTTCCCTATGAATGTAATTATGCAATCCACAACAAGCATAGACCATCTTCACTTGAGTTTCATATGGAAATGAGGGTGAATGATCTTTAAAAAATTTAAAACCTGATTTTAAGCTCCCAAAAAATCCTCTCAATAACATTCCTCAAATATGCATGTCTATGATTAAATAATTCATTTGGATTGCATAGACGACTTCTTGCTTGTGTACTACCCTCGCTAAGTTGATAACAAGTTGCACGATATGACACTAAAAAATTATGCCTATTTAGATGGCCACAATCTACCAAATAGAACTTCCATGTTCAAAAGACAAATTGCAATAAGTGCGCTCATGCCTAATAAAATTAAAATAAGAAGTAGAAAAATAGATACTATAATAACACTTTACAAAAGTATATTCACTTTACAAAAGAAAGAGAACTTGCAAAGTACAAGTAACAAGCCAAATTAGAGGTACACAAAGCCATAGATAGTGATAGCAACAATTTGTCATAACCGTGGGAACCTAGGTTGAGCCAATTATTAACCATCCATTAAAAATATTCTACATCTTACATTCTTATAACATAACATGCATATTTTAATTCATAACATGCATATCTTAACACAACCTTCTAATTAGTATTGAATATATCAAGAGATATATTGTGCGAAATGATCTGGTCATCGTTCAAGAAACAACTAATAAAGTAATTAATTTCATCTTATAAAACAGAATGACACAATGTTAGCAAAAACTAAGGCATGAAACATAGTTTTACTAATGTGCATAGAATAACAAAATATGTTGTGTTAATGGTGGGGCAAAAAGTGAGGGAATAATCGTAGGCCACCTAGAGGGTGGTCCGGTCGAATCTGGGCCAAGATTGGGTGAGTTTTTTAGGGGAATGGGGCAGCTACGGGTGAGACAAGAGACTGATGGGAAAAGGGCATGCAGTGGCATGGGTGCCTCACCACCGGCAATCCTATTTGAGATCCCGCTCTAACAAGAACAAGATAAAGACTACTACGACATTAGCCTTGTTGATAGATACAACCTGCGAGTAATGCAATATTACTTGATGTGCAGCTACTCTCAATGCCGGTATTGTTAACAATTTGGAAAAAAAAAAAATTTAAAAATCCAAACATCAAACTATATTAATCATGCAACTGCTAATTCAGTCTGCATTGCCTACTATAGTGACAAAATAGTCATCACCAAAAAAACAAGATATATATGCCAGAGGAGTAAGGACACTATTGCAAATAGAAAGGTTATTTTACAAATCTGGTAATGATGTTACAGATTGCCACAAGGCGCTCCAGGTGGTGGATGGTGGTGCTGGTTCAGTTGGTGATTGCATGCAAGAGTGTAGTGGGGCGTTTGGGAGTCCAGAAACATGCAGGCCTTCTTTCTATTCAACCATCTTCAAGATGGCTTGCCCCAAGGCTTACAGCTATGCCTACGATGATGGGTCAAGCACTTTCACTCGCAAGGCCTACGATTACTCCCACTTTTTGCCCTGTCATTAACGGGTCGGACTCAAAAACTACCATTCGCTTAATTGTGTTACTCATGCATTAGTAAATTGGGGACGAACAAGCATCACACTATGCAGTTAATTTTCACTTTGAATGATGAAAACTACAAACTCAAAAACTCAAAGGCTTCCATTAAAATTTTCCACATTCATTCCCTATTTCAAGACAAACACCCAAAAGGGCCTGGATGGCCTCCTCTTCTCTGTAAGTTCAATGAAATGACCTCCTCCTGGTATATCTACATCATCCATCACAGGCATCTCTGTGACCCGACGAGTTAAGAAAAGGCATGTGCAATTAGCTCCAACATAGTTGGTGTGAGTGCGCCCAGCTTCAAGCCCATATTGAAGCAACTCTCGTAATGCACTGTTGGAAGGACAACATGACCAGCAATACTCACAAAATGATCTACACTATAATGCCTATCTTTGTAAAACGAGCAACAAATCGAAATTTTGGCACACTATACTTGTTCTTGTCTTGATTAATCAGCAAAATCAGAGCATTTTCTATAACCTAACCTTAAAGCGCTTGAAGTAAGACTTTGTTTTTTGTGCCTTAAGAATGGTCATGCTTTCTCTCTGTCTGCTACTCTGGTGAGGTTTTTTAGGCAACAACAGAAGATATTCTTTGCATTAATTCATGGGATCACGAGACATTTAGCATATGAGCGTGAAACTGATATAAAAAATTCTGAAGTTGATTGTTAGTTACCTTAACTTTATGGGGGTTATGTGCTAGTCTTAACAAGACATGGGAATTATGCACATTTTTTGCTATACTACATAGGTGTCATATGCAATTTAGTAGTGGATCGTATTGATTAGTATAATTTTTACACGTTTCTGTATTATTATTTTTTGCAAATAATTTCACCAAGATAACCACAAAAATGCTAATCATGCAAATTATGCAAGATATCAACAAAAATGGCAATCACTTACCCAAGATAACCACAGAAATGCCAATCACTGCTCAAGAACAAAAATTCCAGGAAATAAATTATGCACGCCAATACAAATTTTAGAAGCAAATTATGCACAAGTAAACTACAAGCCCTGAATTTAAACCACCAAATCTCATTGGATACAGCAAAAAAAATTGTAAATTTGAAAAAAATATGTGCTTTCCAACTGACTTTAGAAAATGAAGATCATAAAGAAAATTACAAATAAAAAACTGACCAGAGAGAGGATTAGCAGGTAGACCATCACAGAAAAAGGGTTTCAGTGGTCGATTAAGGAGATTGGTTGAGTAGTTGCTGGACAATGGAACGAGGGAAGCAATGGCAATAATATCAAAGAGCTGTAGTAGCTCTTGCTTGGAGGGGAAGAAGCCAGGATAACTGTTGCGGTGGGTAGATTTCAAGCATTTTTGGGCAGGAATAGAGGACGTCACTGCAGCTAGGAATCTCCGAAACGCACGACAATGGGAACGGCCGGATCGTTATGGAAAGCGTAGAAAAACAAAGGAAAAGTAGAGAGAAGAGAGAGGGTCGCAGAAGAGAGGATGGCCAAGGTCGGGTCGGAGCGGGAGGCGGCCATGAGCGGAGCAGACAAGAGGGTATACGGAGGAAAAAACCAAAAACAGAGAGAGCGGAAGAAAGAGCGGCAGTAGGAGGGTGAGAGAAGAGGCGTTACCTGGCCGCGATCGTTTCTCCAGCAGGGATGACGGCCTCCGCCAAGCTCCAGTCTCCGCGCGAGAATGGCAGCCTCCTCCAAGCGCGGTGAGAATGGCGGCCTTCCCTTTTCCGGTGCGTGCCCCCTGCGAGAAAGCGGAATATGCTCCGCTCTGAGTAGGGGTGTTCACGGACAAATACGGACGTGGACATAGGCATTCCGCGTCCGTCCGCCAATACATTATTGTCCGTAGTATTTATTGTTTAAGTCCGTCCGTTACGGATATGGACGGATACCAACGGACGCGGACAATTAAGCCAAATTCTTATATAACATGTATAATATTTATATAATATATTAGGAGAGTTCTAATATGCTACATAAAGATTGTATTTATATTTTTACCTAAATATAAATAAGGACTATATTTTAACATGATTCATATTTCATTTGCGAACTGTTCAATTAATATAAGATTAAAATTTAATGCGAACCCATCTATTCATAAGAAATACAACATTACTTAGTTGTCAATGGGTAATCATTTACCTGCCTCACCTGCTCGCCCTATCCAAAATTTGTAGGTGGGTAATTGATAAATGGCTAATAGGTAAAATAAGTGGGTAATTTTACCTGCCCATTTATTATGTGGGTAGGGAATGGGTAACCCCTAATCCATACCTGTTACCCATTACCCATTACTTGAATTATATATAAAGACATAGTTACATATGTTGCCAAGGAGAATGTCTTATATATGAAATATTTTGTACTTTCATTGGAACATTTTGTACCTTTATTGTGATACATCGGATAGGCTTTTAATATATATATATATATATATATATATATATATATATATAATGCAAAGTTATGATAAACAAAATGGAAGAGAACGTGGTCAATCTTTTGTGTCTTCTTACGTTATGCTTGTTGCATAAAGTGTGTATCTTGAAGAGCAAATATAAGTTTTATCCTTGATTAATTGCAGTATGAAAGTAGATGATAAACGAGGGAATTTTGTGTTGAGTGAGCAGTGAGAATTTTATTTTTAGTTTTTGATGTCATGTTATTTGGTTTTGATAAGTACTCATTTTTTACTTTGTTATAGCTGATCGGAAGAGTAAGGTTTGTATATTTAACAAGATTAGTCTTGTATCTTGTAACATTTTGGTATGATAATTGAAGGACTTTGGAGTAATGAAAATTACTTTAAACTCTTGATTTTTTATATGTATATATAAGGTGGCATATTCTTATTATATTATTGTTACGACCCGGATTTTTAAAAGCATTTTTAAATAACACGAACGGTAAGTAGCAATTTTTTTTTCTTTAAATACAAAACATTCGATTAAATATCCAGGTCATGATAACTGGGGTTCACAAATACAGATATCAAATCATATGATATTATTTAACGTCTGAAAATTCATAAAGAATAGCTCATCCATCTAAGTACAAGTCTGTCGTCCATCTGAAAATAAACAACTAAGTTAACTCTCACGCTAGAGAAACACTTACGTACCGGAGTTGCAGACATAAAGAAACTTCATTCCATACACGTCAATCTTGGTCTCACTCGTTGTCGCCTGGAAAACCTGCAACAAAGCAAACCAAACAACAACTACAACCACAATGGAGCATCTCCGCCTTTAGGAGAAGAGCTTCCAAAGGACAAAAGGTTTTATTAATATTATTCAGATCAGGCCAACATCACCCGATGTTAGTTGCCTACGTACTCATCAGACAACATCTCCAATGTTTCCAACAAGATCGGATCCAGACGTAGTTCTGCCTAGAAACTACTCTATCCTAATAAGCATAGCACCACACATGCAATGCTTAAGTATATTTAACCTACATTTTAGTAAGTCATTTAATCATTCCACTTGTCTAATTAACAAGCAATACCAAACAATGTTATTAATTATCTCACAACTCTTGTTCAATAATTAATACTATAAAATCTGTAACTAAGAGATGACTCGCCCCTCGAGAAATCTCCAAACAAAGTACTCCAATCTTAGAGTAGACTGCTCAACAGCAGCTTGACCCAAATCCCCAGGGCTCTCAATAGCCTGCCATGAATCTGGGGAAGAGGATCCCAACTGTGCTCATGGACACAAAGTGGCAAGAAACACAAGCCTTCCATGATGCTCATGTAACTCCGCTTTTCGTACGTACTAAATAGTCCTGGGAAGACCTACGGGAGACCCACAGTAAAGACCATTTGATCAATACCCAAACGTCGTGGCAATGAAGAAGCATATCTCAATCTCCAACATTATCCATAGAAGCCTCAGGTCTTTATGACCATTGACTCTGCCAAACATCTGAACTTAGACTAGATTATTTCCATCTAGTCAAGTATCTGCTCAACCATTTGGGTCCTCTTCACCATGTGAATCGGCCCAATAAATAGCTCATCCACTGAGCTATGACTCGAAGAACATCCCGTAACCATCCTCGGTTCATTAACCAAGGTAAAATTCTATGTCAAGGCCCCGTTCAAATCCATGAACCGGTCCTAAACCCTATTGATGGTATTTTAATCTTTATCTTGATTAGATGTTCTCCCTCCAAACTAACAGCAACCCATGTCTCTTGATTAATCTTAAGTTACTAATATAACTTAAAACATCAATAATAAAAGCATGCACCAACATAATCAACATAACTAACATACATTCACACCAATGCGTAAAGAATGAATAAAGGCCCGTTGCACTCATTTGCAGGGCTAGGGATTAACTAGTTCAAGCCCAAGAGTGTAACAACTCTAACGCATCCCGTAATTTACATATATAACACTCTAGTCGATCGATGTACTTGATTGCAAACACGAGTAATATGCTGCTTTAAACCTGAGAATTAGGGTTCTACCCCTTATTTCCCCATGACACTATGACCTGTCAAGGTCTTCGTGTCACTTGTTGGTCACACACCCTTTCTTTTGAAGTCATTTAACATCGATCTAGGGCACCCTAACGCTCGGTTGCTAGGTTATCCATTTTAGCGGAAATAGAACATACTGCCCCCTAAGGGCATTATAGTAATTCCACCACCCCTCCCTTGGTTCATTTTAGTCATTTTACTGCCCCTCTATTAATTTAAGTCATTGACCTCTCACAAAGCTCCACTCTCAGACTGAACCGCGCTTCCATTCACACGAATGTGGGCGGGTCCACTCTAAGGGGTATTTCTGTTATTTAGTTTAAGGCCTTAATGACATCCAATGGGTCCAAAATTCAACTCAAGCGTACTACTGGCCTTCATGGACTCTGTGTAATTTTCCTGGCGTGTGACGGGGTCGTGAACCCCTTGAACCGACCCAGTTTTAACTAACGGTTTACTATAAACCCTAAGGGCAAAAGGGTCAATTAACTACTCACTGAGATTTTTCTTCACTAACATATTTGGCCTATAATTATGTAACCACTATGACTCTCATTGAGAATTTTCTCGATTTTTAAATAAACTCTTAGGCCCCTGAACCAGAGCCTCGAACTCGGGTAAGTTAATATTATACGATAATTAACTAATAGGGGTAAAAAGGTCATTTTAGAGACTCTGGGATTTTTCCTGGGCCTGAAGCTTGGTAAGAATACTCTCACACCTCTTAGGGTCCTTGATTATTTTTACTGAATTTTTTCAAAATCTAAACCCTACTGAACCGGACCTGGTTCAACCCATCATTATTCTCTCTTTTTTTTTTAAACCGACCCAAACCAGGTCAGTTTGGGTCGACGACCCGCAACACGGGTCGTCTTCCCCACGTCCGGCCAGAGGCGTATTTTCCTCTGGCACCACCGCCGCTTGCCGCCACAGCTGGGTGGTGGGCTGGGGTCCACCGGATCGCCGCCAGGCGGCACTCACAATGGGCCTGGTCCCCGCCGCCTCCTGGCGGCCGACAAGGGCCAAAGTCGCCCCTTTTTCTTTTCTCCCTTTTTTCTAAAAAAAAAAATAGACGGCAGCATCGCAACAGCAGGCCACCATGGCCGGCCGATGGGCCAGGCTTGACCAGATTGCTTTCTTCTGGCAATTCCGGCTGCCCTGGTCCATCTTCAGGCCGGCGGCCGCGCCGTGCCGCCCCAAGTTCCCCTTCCTTTTTATTTCGGATCTACGTATCGGTGGAGTAGCCAGCCGCCATGGCCGGGGAAACGCCCTAGGACTGACCGAATCACCAGGATCCTACAATTCTGGAGGCCCAGGCTCCGTGCCCGCCCGTGGCAGCCTCCGCACTGCTGAGAGCCGGAATCTTTTGTTGTTCCCTCTTACTTTTTCTACGCAATGAACCGACGCCCTGCACAGCGGCAGCCGAATCCGCTACCGCCTAGACCTCACCGGAGAAAGGGCCACCGCAGCCAAAGCTGGGGCCACCGCGGCTAGGGCCAAGGCCAGTGATGCCCCTTTCCCCTCACTGTTCCGGTGACCGGAAAATTAAATTAAAGTTACAAGATCAATATTGCAGATATTATGCAGAGATTACTATTCACGTAAACAATACATACATTAAGTCAAAATATAAATTTCAATCGAATTAGTGAACGAATTCACCATCAATCTCAATTCGGAGTCTTACCTCTGAGGCCACGTTGTTGTCGATCCACCGCCGCCAACGCCTCACCGGAATTTCACCGGAAGATTCTCTCTTTTCCTTCACTGTCAAAAGCCCCCCTTTTTCTACTCTAATTGGGCAAAGACCCCCAAAAAGCTCCTAATTAATTCTATTTATAGGCATGGGATTAGGGCTCCTAATCCCATGAGAAATTAGGCCTCAAAAACCTAATTTCGGAATAGTAATTGATCGGGCCTGTATCGCAACTTAAATGGACAGTTCGCGCGTTTAATTCGGGTAAACGGGTCCTGCATGTTATAGTCAACTTCGAACGGTCATATCTCCCTCATCCAAACTCTGCTTCATGCGTTATTGGTGGCGTTTCGAAGCTCTTTCCATTTATTTTCCATCCATATATAATTCAGCCACCACCTCTAACTGATGAACAAGTTATTTCCATGAGAAGATCAAGGGGTCCTACACCCTAATTTCCTCGTGTTCGACTTCAGAAATTTATAAAATTCCCTGACATTACAATTATTTTTTTGTATGAACTGTAAGGTTTGTGTATGCAATATTGCTCATGTCCTTATTAGATTGAACTTGTGATAGATTGGATAGGCTTTTAAAAAATATAAATAATTTATGACAATTTATTTTATATTATTTGTTATTATTTATTATTTATTGATATGTCATTTACCCGTTACCCACCTATTTACTTGATGGGTAATGGGTAGGTTATGGGCAATGAATAAGGAAACGGTAATGGGTAGGGTATGGGTAATGAATGAGGAAACGGGTAATGGGTAGGGTATGGGTAAAATTTTTGGAAGTGGGTATGGATGTGGGTAAAGCCTTACCCGACCCGTTGACACCCCTAATTACAGCTAAAACTCATAGAAGATACAACTACTATACTAATATAAGATTAAATTTGACTCATAAACAAGTCGAAATAACAATTAACTCATATGTTCATCTAAGGACACAAAGACCAACAAAAAAATCCAATCCAACAATCACCATTATCACACAAACAACAAAATCCACCTCCAAGAAAAAAATTTCAAAGAGAAGCAATTGATTTCTATCAAAACCCAGCTCGGGAAATCCAAAAGATTAGCTAAATCTTAAACAATACAAAGGGAACACCCTGAGTCGGGGGAGAAACACTCACGCTTCCCCATTAGTAGCAACCGTCAAGAGCACCATAAACCCGTTATGAATAGAGCCGGGTGCAATACAAATTCCGAAAATCAATTGAAAGCAGGGAGAACTCGCAGAGAGAGGGGAGCTTGGACGTTGTAGAAGCAAAATTCGTGGCAGAGCGACGGCGAAATGAAGGCGCAGCAACAACACGATGGTATGAGCCAAAGCACCGCAAATCCTGTCTCCTCACCCGACTGCGGAGGAGGAGAAAGCTATGAGGAAGAGGAATCACTGCCACAGCGCCACCAGAGTCATGTTGGGGAGGGGGAGAGAAATTGTTGCCCTCAGGTGGAGAGGCTGACTGCAGGGTAGGAGGAGTCAAGCCATGATCCAAACGGAAGCCGACGAGATTTAAAGGTATAAACTTTGCTAGGAAGTGGCCATGGGAGAGGCTAAGAGGGGGGCGGCACTGCGGTGAACAATAACTTTAGTGTTGCCTAAGCAAACACTAAACCTAAACAGACAAACAATATCTCAAATTTCAAATTAGGTGGTGGACACGGATGTCTGTGGACATGGACAACAGTTTGTCCACGTCTGCAGGCACCTATAAGGACGGACTAATTTAATGGTCCGCGGACTAAAAAATTTGTCCACTTCTATGTATTCATGGATGTGGACACGGACAAACAAATGGACGTTGGACATCCGTGAACACCCCTAGCTCTAACAGTGAGCCGAGCGTAAGGAACACTTTGAAAGCGTCCATCTTCGAGATCGATGGAGTAAATACTTACGCTAACGTGCGCTAGCATATGTGTCATCGATCTAAAAAATGGATGCTTCTAGGGCATTCCTTATGCTCGGCTCACGTTGAAGAGTGATCATGAAAAATCCTTCCCGAGGAAGCTAGCCTTGTGTCATTCCACCTTCTCACTTCTACTTTCTAAATGATGGATAGTGATATTCTCACAACAAAAATACCCAAAAAACTCATATAAGTGTTTTGGTTGGACTTCATGTGAGGCCTACATAAAGTTCACATGGGTTCACTTATGTAGATTAATTAAAATTCTTGTGTATATGTAATTTTGATGTGAAAATATCATTTTCCATAAAGTATGTAACCAAATCCTAATAAGTTAAAATCTTTTTTATTTTAACTAACTCTGTATTTCAAACATATGAATCAATTGCACTACGCCATATTTGAAATATTGAATTTTAAAATCTATACTAACACTAAGGGGTTGTTTGTGTATAGAATTTTTGTAAGATTCCATCGATTCCACCCCAAGTTTGGCTTGAATTATTGGAATCATGTTTGTGCGTAAAATATGAGCAGAATTAAAATTTCTACCTCGAAATTGATTCCAAACCATTTCGAGCCGATATCGGCCGGAATCACTAAATCACCTCATGAGATGATTCCATCGATTTGGGCTGTGAGGCCCCATTTTGAAATTATCGATTCAGTTATTTTTCAACGATTACCTCTTATATCGATTTGAACCTCAAAAAGCATGCCATATAGATAGGGCCCACTTTAAAACTTCAAAATTACCTACCCTTGTTGGACCTTGTTTGATAGAGCTCGAATTTAGGAGTGTAATAGTCCCAAGAATGTGAATATCCGAGTTCGGGAGGGAGACTTATATTAATTTAAAGTTTTAAAACTTGGTTTGATGCGACATCCGAATGTATTCTAAAAATTTTCATTAATTACCAACCGTAATTCACATTCAGCGGTGAATTTTTGGAATTAATTCCAAAAAATTCCACTTCCATTTGTGAAAAATCCAACACCCGAACAACCCCTAAATTATACATATGGCAATGACAATTTAAAATGACTAACGGAAGATTCTAAAATTTTAGCATTTTATTTTCAAATCTTGATTGACTAATCCCTGTAACCGAATTCTTCAATTTGTTCACAACTGTTTTGTCTACATACGAAGCTTCTTATTAGGTAAACATGGATATTTTCCACGACAATATGATAAGGGTCGAGACAGTTGGAGAGAACAAGAAAGGTATCAATGACTATGACAAAGTGGGACAACAGATAACTGCAATATAGATCTCTCGATTAAGTGACAATATATAATATCAATTTAGATTTATGCATGTCATCTTCTTTATTTGTAGCAGCATTACTATCAAACTTTTCTTGCATCTATTTAGTAATTAATTCTAAAGATGAACTCAAATGTAATAGTAACATGATTGTATTTAAATTGTTAAGAATTTAAGTATAAGAAAATGATGCTTAAAGGTAGGTATAGAAAAGCCAAAATTACCATTTATATAAGAAAGCAAATTGCATTTAAAATTTATAAGACCTTGAATAAATGGTCGTGTGAGATATTTGTCCATGGTCATGCTCAAAATTTGGCTTACAAAAAAAATCACCCAAACATGGTTCCAGAGACCTTGGACGTGGTCTAGATGTCAGAGACGTTGGACATGGTCTAGATGTCGGATGATGGATGTCTATGACCAACCCTAATGCCTAATGATGATATCAGAGGCACTTGCATGGGATTCGATGGGAGTCCCCTAATTTGCTCCTACCCTTTAAAATTAAAAAAAAAACATGTAAACTTGGACTTGTTTTCACTAGTGTAAATCCCATGTAGCACGTATACTTTATAATTGTTTATCTTGGAAATTGATGGTGCACGTAGAAGGGGCACGCTTTTGTGTATGTCATTGGCTCCAAGATCAATGACTCCTATAAAGTGGGAGTAAATTCCATCGGGTGCAATGAATATTTTTTCTATTTTAATGGTTTTTACATGGTGTAGGAGCTGACTGGGGACACACTAGAATTCGGCGTGAGTGCCTCACAGCCGATTTGAACTGAACCATATAAAGAAGGCGTACTCTGTCCCATACCACTTATGAGGCTTTTAGGAGGACTTGGTGATAGCATAGCATCACAGCCTAGAGGCCTAAGGTTCGATGGAAGAATGTTTGTCCTCCCACTAATGACCTCGAGGATATCCTCCACTTTACAAGAGCCATTGATCTCTAGGATCGATGTGCACACGTTAGCACTAGTTGTAGACACTAAACATGTGCTAGTGTGTGCCATTAATCCCAGTGAATGACATCTCTAATAAAATAAAAATATTCAAGAGCATCCTTCAGGAGGGCAAAAAATTCTTTCTCACATTTCTGCACCTACACCAGCAAGTATCTTCATATGTTAGATTAGAATTACCTTAATTGTTAGTTTGTTAATATTATTTTAGTAGACTTGTTGGTCTCTCCCTTCAATGGTTCGGATTGACATATTGGTTTGGCTAATATCAATTGTTAGCAGTGTTTTTTAAAGTGGCCCGATCACCAACCCGCATTGGTGACTAGGCCATACTAAAGGTTATCCAGGTTAGTAAACATCCAACACCCCCCCCCCCCCCCCCCGCATACCAAATCATCCTAATTCTATACACATAAACCTATTCCGCAATTCGGTGTGAGCGCCTCACAATCGATTTGAACTGAACCATATAAAGAGGATGTACCCTGTCTCTTACCATTTATGAGGCTTTAGGACTTGGTGATAGCATAGCATCATAGCCTAGAAGCCTAAGGCTCAATGGAAGAATGTTTGTCCTCCCACTTATGTCCTCGAGGATATCCTCCACTTTACAAGAGCCATTAATCTCTAGGATCAACGTGAACACGTTAGAGCTAGTTGTAGACACTAACATGAGCTAGTGTGTGTGTCATTGATCCCAATGAACGACATCTTTGATAAAATGGAAAATATTCAAAGTATCCTTTGGGAGGGCAAAAAAATTCTTTCTCACATCTCTGTGCCTACACCTGCAAGTATCTTCATATGTTAGATTATTCTTTACCTTAATTGCTAGTTTGTTAATTTATTTCTATTAGACTTGTTGGTCTCTCCCTTCAATGATTCAGGTTGGCCGATTGGTTTGGCTAATATCAATTGTTTGTTGTAAGTGTATCCAAGTTCCATATTTCAGCGTTTGTTTTATGGTGGTTTTGCAAATTAGCATTGCAGACTGAGACTTAAGCATTTTTTATAATTATTATTGCAGAAACGGATAACTGAATCTTTTCGAGGATGTCTTCTCCAAGCAAGAGAAGGGATACGGACGTTATGAAATTGTAAGGTCTTTCAGTGTTTTCGTATGTGAAATTTCGCCCTTTTTTAGTGCAATCAGTGAAAAAGGTTTAATTTATCATGGATTATACATTTTCTGAGAGACATGGATTATTTTTTATTTACATTGAATTTAGTTTCAATTATCTCAGTCAACCATTCAAAGCCGTAGATAAGATAATCAAGCAAACCTTTCCAATCTAGTTTAGATAACAATAGTCTTTTACATGATTTGTATCCTTTGATTTTTTTTATTCACATTGTTATAATTCCATTATGCTTAATGATGCAGGAATGTTGGGCAAATTGATGCCTTTACCTCTACCAACTCTTGAACCTGCAAAGTTCTGTGCCTTCTCATCTGTAAGTATCATAAGCTCAATTCTCTTGCATTTGATATGTACGGAAAGGCAGAACCTTTCACTGCTCTAAATTTTTTTTTTCCAATAAATCCTTCCTTGAGAGTTAGTTGGTATAATCAGCTATACCCCAGTAATTGTATATGTTGATCCTGACTAGTGGTAGGAAAAAATAATCTTATGCATCATGCAAAAAACCATTATGATAATTGTGACTGGAACATGTTTTTATATTTATGACAGTTGATTGTGCATTTATTGACTTGTTGACATCTAGTTATTTTTTTATATATTGTAGAATATATAAATATGTCACAAAATATTGATAGTTACTCAATGGACGTTGAGGAATATGATGAAGATGAGAGTGTTGGTGTTCAAGTTAATACTAACAGCCGTAAGGGAAAACGAAAATTGACATCTAAGGTTTGGAGTCATTTTTCAAAATTGCACAAGGAAGGGGATCAAGAAGCAGCTAGATGTCATTATTGCCAAGTAGTTCTCAAGGGGGGTAGTAAAAATGGAACTACACGGTTATGGAGGCATTTGAAAGAAAATTGTGAAGTTTACCAAAAAGATAGTGAGAATCACAAAGGAAATTCAAATGTAGAAAGCTTTAAGTTTAGCCAAGAAAGGAGTCAGAGGGACTTAGCAGAAGCCATTATTGTGCATGAGTACCCATTTTCCATGGTTGACCATTTAGTCTTCAAGAGATTTCTAAAGAATCTTCAACCACAATTTATTGTTGTTTCAAGACATTCTATTAGAAATGATTGCTTACATATATATGAGATTTTGAGGCAGAAAGTATTGGATCAATTGAGAAAACTTGAATGTCGCTTAAGTGTTACTGCAGATTTTTGGACTTCATTACAAAATCTTGGATATCTTTGCATAACTTGTCATTTTATTGATCATGAATGGAAGTTGCAAAAGCGGATCATTAATTTTTGCAAAGTTGATTCTAGGCAAACAGGTGAGTTCATTGCAAAGTTGATTTATACTAAATTATGTGGTTGGAATATTGATAAAAAATTGTTCAATATGGTGTTAGATAATTGTTATGCAAATGACTATGCAATTATGGAGCTTAAGAAGGTTCTTGTTTCAAATGGATACCTTCCTTGTAATGGTAACTTCTTTCATGTGCGTTGTTGTGCTCACATTCTTAATATAATTGTTCAAGATGGTTTAACATGTGTACAAGATGTGGTCCACAAGATACGTGAGAGCATTAAATATGTTAAAGCTTCTCCATTGAGAGAGAGATAGAGTTTAAATTGTATGCAAAGCAGTTAGAAGCACCAAAATCTTCTCTAATTCTTGATGTTTAAACTAGATGGAACTCAACTTATATGATGATTGATATGACTTTGAAGTTCAAGAATGTCTTTTTTAGATTGGATGAGAATTATAAATATTTGCCCTCTAATGAAGAATGGGAAAATGTTAGAGTTGTAAATGAGGGTTTGAAGATGTTTTATGATATGACAAAGCTTTTCTCAGGCACAAAGTATACTTCATCAAATGTTTGTTTTAGTGTGATATGTGAGTTGAAGTTAAAATTAGATCATTGGTGTAGAATTGAGAACACTTTCGTGTCATCTATGGCTGTGAAAATGTTGAAGAAATTTGATCAATATTGGAAAAACTCATGCATGATATTGGCAATGGCTGTAGTTTTTGATCCCCACTTGAAGATGAAACCACTTGATTGTTATTTTTCAGAAATTTATGGTGAAGTTTTGGGTAAATCAAAGATTGAAGAAGTTAAAAGTTCTTTGGTGTTACTTTATAATGATTATGCCTCTAGATCTAGTGCTAACTTTGGTTCACTAGATTCTTGTTTTGGAGAAGGCAGCAGTAGTAGTGCTAGGCATGAAACCTCTGGAGGTGATGATATAGATTCATTAAATTTTTCATGGAACAGTAGGGTAAAAAGACTTGGAAAATTCCTTCAAGAAACCTCATCAAATCTACTCATGAAGAATGATTTGGAATTATATTTAGAAGAGCCTGTCCTCCCATGTAATCAAGTGTTTGGTGATTTTGATGTTTTGGCTTGGTGGAAAGTAAATTTTCAGAAGTATCCAATTTTTGGGCAAGTGGCTAGAGATATATTAGCAATTCTAGTTTCAACGGTAGCTTCTAAATCTGCATTTAGCATGGGAGGTAGAGTAATTGATCAATATCGAAGTTCCTTGACACCAAAGATTGTGGAAGCTTTGATATGTGCCCAAGATTGGTTGAAAAGTGAATATGAAGGTTAATATATCAACTTGTTAAAAGTTTTAATAATATTATTTGATATATGTGTTTTATTAAACTAATGTCATTTTTTAAATGTTTGAAGCCTTAGCATTGGAGGAGACAGAGGTTCTCTCATCGGTATTTGCTCTTGATCTAACACCTAGAGCTAATATTGAACATGACGAATCTTGATGGTAAATTTTTTCTCACTTGTATTTCTACAAAATTGCCACGTTTTCCTATACATTAGAAATGTTTTCTTGATCCATGTTCATTTTATACGGTTGTCATCCTTCTCATCATAAAACTGATGTTAAGAATTGACAAAAAAACTTAGTCCATGCAAGTGTACATGTTGGAAATTATACGTAGTATGAGTGTTTAGTACTCGTCTAGATGATGCATGAATCTGATTCACGTCCTTATGATTTTTTGTTTAGTAATATGATTCTCTTCTTGATGCTTTCTTATGTTTACTCCACCTTTGGCAGCAGAGTAATCTAGGACTTATCACCATGGCCATTGATGCCCTGTTCTCGGTCATTTTCTTTAAACCTAAGAAAACTGCCATTAACTTCTTATAACTTTTGTTGCCTGTGGAGCACATAGGTGCAATTTATTCTTCCGTATATGCTTTTAGCAATTTTCTATTCTAGAAAAATGTGGCGTGTCAGTCTAATATTTACACTTTTAGCTCAGTTTCGGTCAAATCATTCTTGTTTCTTGCAATTAAAAAACTACATAATCACAAGTTGTAGTTCTATGTGAATATTGCTAATAAGTAGAAAAAAATGGCACGAACAACATGGGGAATTTTACTTGCACATAGTTTAACTTTGAGTGACTTTGAAAATTTTGTAGCAAGCATAGTACCTCTAGGATCATCCACCATGATGTTCTCCATGCACGTACTGCTTTCTAGCATTTTTCTAATCTAAAAGAACCCGGCAGTCTGATGTAAAACACTCCAGCTCATCCTTAAAAAATATCTTTATGCCAGCATTCCCAACCATCAAAACTTTCTGTTTTCTTAATATCAATTTTTCAAAATAATTTGAAATTTTATTTTTGTTTCTGGTTATCAAATTGGAGCTTGCCATATTAATGTTGTCATGATTGTTTATCGCTACTAGGAGTGCTACATAAATGAGCTTTTGACAGGAAAAAATACTATTACTGGCCATAAAAGCTACACAAGACTCTTACAAACAAAAATGATGTGGGTGGGACTTTTGATTTTATTTGGACCTAAATATCTCTTGCCATCTTTCTCTAGCCACTTAACTAGAAATCTTTAAAAGCTGACTTAAACTGATTGCCTTATAGAAAGTTAATTGAATCTACCCTTATATCTTGATGGTTGATAAATTCAACTAATATGGTTATAATGGTTAATTGAATCAATAGGCAAACGGTACAAGGTAAGGGTATATCTGTATATAAAGACCAAGAGTCTCTTTCTGGTCAATTTTCTAGTAGGAGTCTTTGGTGAAGGCTTTCCATGACTAATGACCATTTTCTGGCCAAAAGCTCCATGAATGATTTTCTTTTTCTTTTTTCTCGTATTATGATTGTCTGTAAATAGTGTTGGTAATCCAGGGCTAAGTCATGTGTGCATCATTAATGTTTTTTTTATGAAGATATTTATTAGCTGCATCTGCTATTCCAATGGTCTGTAGGTCTTAACGTCTTAAATTGTTCACTTTCATAGGATACATTTGGCTCCCTTCAGTGATGAGTTTCTATATGTTGAAATTGCAAACAAGGTAACTAGTCTGAAGATTTTTTCCCCTTTTTGGTCTTTTGCTGTGTCAAATAAATTTTTGTTATTGTAAGTTAGATCTTCTTGAATAAAAAGGTTAGATGTCATCAGGCAATGTTCTTAAATATTTGTTTTTTGTATAAACAATAATTAATATGTACCTTTTCAACTGCAAACAGTTTTTGGCAAATGATTTTTGTGTTTATATTTATTATAGCCCTTTTTTAAAAAAAAAAGAGAATTGAGCACTGGTTTTGTACCAAACCAGTAACTATTGTGTTGTATGACCAAATACAATTAATGCTTATTGTACTTTGCAAGAATAATTGCCTTATTTCTATTACTTGCAGTAAGTGCTTGATCCTTAATGTTTTTGCTTTCAATTTTAGGCCCTTTTTTGGTAGCAACAAAATTATTATGCGCACTTTAATGCCTGATCTACACTGCTGCTGTCTATATCAAGAAATAAATGATGTTAATCATGCTCAAAGCAAAAAATTATGGTAGTTAAGTTGCTCTATTCATGCATTTTCTGGTGGTTGGTATGATTGATCTGTATCTGATTGTGCTTAAACTGGTCTATATTGGCGCAGTTGAATGTGTAGAAATTAAGATTTAGGGTTTTTGATGAACTTGTTTCATCTCTGGAAAGTACTTTGTTGGGATAATTGGACGCATAAATGCACCTGCTAGTTGTCTAAGCAAGTTGATGAAACAGATAAGTGCCAACTATGTCTACATGTATTATTTAATTTAGCATACCAAAATAGGTAAACGAGATCAGAAAGGTACAATTGTTTATCTTCAAGTGCGCATTAGTTTCACTTGTGGATTCTTTGTGTTTTGGCTTGTGCCTTTTTTTTTGGCCATTTTAAGAACTATGGTTTATTTTAGTAAACGTGGTTAGATCTTTTTTCTTGCAGATCTACCCCTTGACCTCCTTTACAATCTGGTCAGAAAGCTTATATGGTATTACTTTTTGTCGCTCTCTCCAGAAAGCTTATCTGAATGACATTATGGGCGTATATGAAGTCTTAGAATAGCCTCCCTACTAGAGCAAGCCTTGCTAATGGAAGAGAGGATTTAGTCGTTGCCCAATATGGCTTCTGAAGCACTAGTCTCTTCTAATAACTTTCCCAATGTATTGGTGGCACCAATTTGGTGCAGTTCGAATTCAGTCGTTATCTTTGTCATAAATCTTTTGACACACATATACTTGTTTAGGGGCTTACTTTTTGAATTTAAAATACATACAACATGAATAGTTACTTTTTGTCCTAACCTGTGCAATGTGGAAAGACGTTGTTTATGTTGGGAGATGGGAAGAAAGTGACGGACTGAACTATTTATTGGTGCAGTTCGAATTCAAATTGGTCCATATGCTTCAAAGTTCAAGGAGAAGTAAAGGTCGGAATTGAATACATATGTACTAGAATGGACTAATTGTATGCATTGTTTCATGATGGTGTTTGGGCTTAGGTAACCTAATGGGACCACAGTTGAAGTCTTCTATTATGTTATTACAATAGTAGGGGGCCCCGCATAGAATGGTCTAGAGATGTTAGCTATTTATGGAAGACATATCCACATAGAATTTATATATAGATCAACGCCAAATAACCAATGTCAAATAGTAAAGAATTCTAATAATCAACTCTTTCAATGTCGAATAAGCCATTGATAGCAAGACAAAAGTAATCAGTAAGACGAAAGTATTGATGGAATTATTAGCTATGACAAAATACTTAACCGAAAAAAAGGATAAAAGAACGTAATGATGGTAGTGAGTACGAAGAAATAAAATAGCATAATATTTCTTTTAAAGTATAATAAGACTGTGGGTCATAATTATGTGTTTAAATAAATGCATGGTTGTGGAGCACTATATGTAAAAAAAATAATTATGTAAATTATATGGACCTACCGGTATTGATTTTATTTAACTTTAAAAATATTATTTTTTAATATAACAAAAACTTAAACTTTCAAAGAAGTTGGGTTTGAATTGTGTTTTTTTTAAGAATTTTTTTTTAAAAAATATTTTTTAAATAAAATTATTTTTTATATACCGTATCGATACGTATCGGTCATATTGATATTGATACGGTATGACCGATACGTATCAGCTTTTGGTAACAATCAAAATTTTATTGATACGTATCGGCCGATACGGTCTTTCATGTTTTTAAGTATGTTTTAAAATTCTATATTTATTTTTTATTTAAAAAATAATGAAATAATAATTTTTAATAAATATTTAACCTCAATAATCAAATTTTATGATATATTCAAGTTACATCTTATTATGAGGCCAAAAATAACTCTTTTTAAGTTGAATGCAATTAGAGCCCGTGACCGGTTCATGACCGTTTGCCTTTAAATGGGCCGTAAGTAGTAGGGCTTAACGGGCTCGGGCTCTAAATAAACGGGCTCGGGCCCGCCTGAGCCCGGCCCGATTACCACCCCTACTCAGCAATAAAAACAAATCAATATGATGATACACTTAACTAACCAATAAGAACTATTTAATAGATAGACAAGCAATAAAAACAAATCAAACTAGCACAACCCCACACATGACCAAGAAAATTTTGGGTGTGCATTGTACACCATGTTGGTTGTGTATTTCACCACTCAAGACATGACCAATTAGCATGTTATAACAGTGTCATGGTGTCTTACACACTATGTTGTGTTAATTTCGTACTTTCATAATTGTGATTAAGAAAACTTATAGAAAATTGAGAACTTGAAGATCGAATCAAGTGTTTAATGCTATGTCCTTAAGACAAAATTACACCCTTCCTGATGGTGTTTAGGATCACTTGAGCTTTTGTCTCCTAAGATAAGATGATCCACCATACGTCACTACTACAAAAAGGAATTTTAGCAACGCATTTATGCGTCGCTAATAGTCTCATAAGCATCGAAAGAAGTGTCGTCGCTATTGCCTATTAGCAACGCATATTTATGCGTCGCTATTAGTAAAACTACGTTGCTAATAATAAATTATTAGTCACGCCTATTTCTTATCGTCGCTAATTATCAGTTATTAGCGATGTTATTGTATGTGTCGCTAATAGAAAAACCATTTAACAAAAAATTTAAAATAACTTATTAGCGACATATAAATATAAGCATCGCAAATAAGTCATTATTAGCAATGCTTGTGTATACATCGCTAATAGAATACAGTTTTTTTTTTAAAATTCTTATTCAAAGAGCCGCTAATAATATAATATTAAAAAATTTACATGTAATAGCGACGTTTTGTAAAGCGTTGCTAATACATTTTAAAAAATAAAAAAAAACGCTTTTATATGTGTCACTGAAGACGATTTTTTTTTTATAAAAAAATCCCGGCCATCTGGCCCAGCAGGAAAGGGAGAGGGGGCCGGAGAACGGCAGGGCACCGGAATCCGGCCCCCCTCCTCTAAAAATCAAAGGGGGGGGAAGGGTGGCGGAGCAGGGGGAGCGAGAGGACGGTGGTGGCGGCACCGTCCTTTGGACCCCCACCCCTCCCAATCCCCCTCTCCTAGGCTCCGCCCCCTCCTTTGAAAATCGGAGGAGGGGTGGGGGGGGGGTGGAGCAGGGGGAAAGGGGGGACTAGAGTAGGGTGGAGAGGGGGAGCGGGAGGATGGTGGCACTGCTGCTGTCCTCCGGCCCCCACCCCCCTCCTCTAAAAAATCAGGGGGGGGGGGGGGGGGGGCAGGAGGACGGCGGTGGTGCTGCCGTCCTCCGGCCCCCGACCCCCTCCTGCCCCCCAAAGGACGGTGCCGCCCCTCGTCCTTAGGTCCCCATGGAGGGGGGCAGAGCAGAGGGGAGAGGGGGGACCAGGAGGGAGGAGGAGGGGTGGGGGGTCGGAGGACGGCGGTGCGTCAGAGGCAATGAGACGACAGGAGGACGGCGGGGTGCCCGCATGTGAAATTACCCTACACGGGCAGAATTTCACCCGCGTAGTCCTTTATATTCTTTTAAAAATATATTATTAGCGACACTCGTAATAAGCGTTGCTATTAGTATCCATATTAGCGACATATACTATATGCATCACGAATACATACTTTTTTAGCGACACATATATGTATATGTCACTAAAATATTAGATAATAGCGATGCACTGAGATATGTGTCGCTACTACCCAAACTATTAGCGACGCATACTAATATGTGTCACTAATAGTTTTTTTATTTGTTAAAAATAATGTATAATTCTCTTCTCTCTCTCCTCTCTATCTCTCTCTCACTACCTCTCTCTCACTCTCACTCTCTCTCTCTCACTTCTCTTCTCTCTCTCTCTCCTTTCTCTCTCCTCTCTATCTCTCTCTCACTCTCTCTCTCTCTCTCCTTTCTCACTCCTCTCCTCTCTTTCTCTCTCCCCCCTCTCTTTTCTATTAATTTTTTTAAATCAAAAACAATATTCACGACACATAACGCTATGCGTCGCTACTACACGATGTAGTAGCAACGCTTCAATTTATGCGTCGCTAATATTATTTTTTTAATATTTTATTTTTTTAAATAATTTATAATTTTAAAAAATCTCTCTCTCGTCACTTTCTCTCTACACTTAGTCACTCTCTCCCTCGCTCTCTCTCTCTCTCTCTCCCTCACTCTCTCTCCTCTCTCTCTACCCTCTCTCCCCCTCTCTCTCTCTCTTCCTCTCTCCCTCACTCTCTCTCTTCTCTTTCTTTATCCTCTGACCCCTCTTTCTCTCTCTTCTCGCCTTCTCTCTCTACCCTTTCTCCCCTCTTTCTCTATCTTCTCTCTCGCACCCCCCCTCTCTACACACTCTCTCTCCTCTTTCTCTCTACATACTCTCTCCTCTCTCTCTCTCTTCCTCTCTTTCTCCCCTATCTCTCTAAGAAAATTTAAGAAATAAAATATTTTATATATAAATAGTGAAAGTTTAATCTATTATTAAAACTACATTTTATTGAAAATTTAATATTAATTTATTATATATACAAATAGTAAATAATTAATAAAATATATTATATTTAAGAATTTTTTTTTACTTTTATTTAATATTTATTTATTAAATAAAATTAATTAATAAAGCTAATAGCGACGTTTGTAGACAAGCGTCGCTATTATCAATGCTATTTGCGAAGCTTATTTGCACGCGTCGCTAATAGTTATAAATTTTTATTTTTTTATTTAAAATTTATTACTATTAGTGACGCTTTTATAAGCGTTGCTAATAGTATATGTATTAGCGACGCTTAAGAAAAAATGTCGTTAATAGTTATGATTTTTTTTAAAAATGTATATCTTTTAGCGACGCTTAGTGCAAGAGTCGCTACTAGCGTAACTATTAGCGACGCTTGAAGGTAAGCGTCGCTAATACGTGGCTATTAGCGATGCATGTGATGTTGCTTCGCTAATAGGTTATTTTTTTGTGACAATTTTGTATACGTCGCAAATAGTTGTTGTTAGCGACGCTTGTGTATGCGTCGCTAATAGTACATTTTGTTGTAGTGCGATGTAGAATCACATTCACACAGTGTATGCAATGAACCACAATAGTGTAATCATTCTCATAATGATGGCAAAAGAATCTAATAAACGATGATGCATAAAATTTATTTTTGAATGTTTTATAAATCAGAGAAGAAATTCCGTTGAAGACAACCAAAAGAATTAGTCCCAAAAATAATTATCTTATTGACCCAACCCGACCCAATGGCCACTCATGCGAATCAAAATAAGCCGAGCCGAATAATGGCGGGGGGCGTGTGGGTTAGCCCACATAAGTGCATGAGTTTAACATGTATCTCCCCCGCAAAAGTAAAATGACTGAAGGGCTTAATTTGAAAGACAAAACATATGTATGCCTTCTATACCAACTCAATATCCCTCTTCCAGGTGATAGAAGACTATTCATTCCCTTCAATTAATTTACATGTGTGATTCTTATTTATATATAAGTGGGTTAGGGCTTTCAATACCCAACAAACCTATTTATATGGACTTCTCATAAAATGAGCTGAGCCAATATTTACCCACTTTCTAACTAACTATGGGTCATTTGATGATAGGTGAAATACACGGCTAACATGATGTGCCATATACACCTAAAAATTTCTTCCCCGGATAATATTTAACTTATGCTAGTGCTGAAATGTGAAGAAGTGGACACAGGTATATAAGTCCATTTCAGCACCAGCACAAGTTAAACACCAGCATAATAGGAGGCCTTTTATCACTTCTGCTAGCTTTAGAAAGAGGAAAAATCCAGCCAGATCAGTAATAGCTCACTATCAACTTTTCGGGCCGTTAAACTGAAGTTTTCAATTAAATCAGATTTATGTTCGGTTGAACTGAAAAAATCAGTACGGCCAATTTTAAAAACATTTCTCTTGACCTTATCGCTACATCGATCTTTCCAAAGGAGTTTGGAGGAATTAACATAATGACGCCAATAAGACTTCCCAACATAATATACATTGGCCTGTTTGATTCTCATAGACATATGGTCAACCGCCTGCACTGCTCATTAATATAACTCATTATTTGTTTATTCACATTGTAGACTACGTCTTTAGAAATGTTCCATAAAGCTCTTACAAACACCTGCTGTTCTGGCCACCGCCCTTGGACGGCCATAGATGCCACAATGCATATCAAATTACCATGTACATGCTTCACAACTCTATAAATAGGCGGTTCCTCTTTGATTGTAGTCATCAAGTATTAGCCAACAGAAGAAGCCATTTGGGAGCTGAGCAAACGAGTTAGAGTTTTTAAGCCAATTTCAGATTACTAGCTCCCATGGCTTCTAAGCACATGTTTGTGGTTGTCGCCGTCCTCCTCGCTGTTCATGCTGCAATCTCTCAGGCAAAGGAGTTCATCGTCGGCGATGGCGCAGGTTGGACGAACCAGAATTTCGATTACCAGACATGGGCCAAGGACAAGGTCTTTCATGTTGGCGACACTCTCGGTATAACATTATGTTTCTTGAATTAACAACACTCTAATTTCTATTACATTGCATATTTAGTGTTTCATCGATCTTTTATTAGCTGCTGACTATTTTGGATAAGCTGATTGATTAATGGATGCTTAGACAAGAGATAACTTTAGAAATGATATTCTCAACAGTGTTTAATTACAAACCTGGAGCCCACAATGTATTGCAAGTGGATGGGGCGGGCTTCAAAAGCTGTGCAGCAACACCGGACACTGTGCCCTTCACAACCGGAGAGTACGTGCTTACCCTCTCAAGCCCCGGGAAGATGTGGTACATCTGTGGGGTGGCTCAGCACTGTGAGAAAGGTGGCCAGAAGCTTGTGATCAATGTAGAAGAAGGCGAGTTCCACATCGCCCCATCGCCGGCAGCTGTACCCGGCGGCTCTAACTCGGCCAATGGGGTCGTCGCATCCGCCATTCAAGTCGTCCTGGCCGTGTTCATGGCCTCTCTCGTAATTGCCATGGCTTAATCAGCTAAATTCATGTTTATTTCCTCCAGTCCACTGAAAGCTAGTCTGGGGATATGATATGTTTAATTTTATTGAGTTGTGATGCGTTCTTATATGTATGCTGAGATTATCATTTTATCATGATTGAATTTAAATTGACTGTTGTTCTTTAAAGTTTTTCTACTGTTCTTTAACATAGCGTACCGTTCTGCACATTTCAGCATCTTCACAACGACACAACCCGGGTTTCACAGTGAAGCTCGCTGTCAAACGTGTTCTAAATCCCAGTGTTTTGAAAAATGCCTCAGCCCAATTTTTTGGGTCAGGTCATTTAATTATAAAAGTTGGGCTTAATTAAATGAGCCTCATTTATATAAGCCCGGGCTCATATACGCCCACGTGAGCTCAGGCTCTATGGGCCGTCGGATTTATATTCGGCGGCCCATAATACTCATAAACTTTTTCCAAATTAAATTTATGCCTAGTAAAACATAAAAATTTATGATCCAACCACTATTTTGAATTGGCCAGCTGAGTTTTTAAAACACAAGTATGCCCTCTCCTTGTAAATTATGTCATTTTGTAAAATATCACATTATAAAAAAAAGTAAATAAAAATAAAACCTAAAGAAGAGTGAAAAAAAACGCCCTTCCCAAACAGCCACTTAAAGAAATGCAATAAAATAAAAATCGTTCGGGACTCCCCAAAGATGTCATGTTTAGTGGCAAACTATATTATATTATAGAAAATATTTTTAATATTCTCTTATGACAATGAATCCCCTAAAAAAACACATTGGAGTCTTTGATTTTTTAGATTGACATCGTATATACTAGTGCACATTAGCACCAAATACAACTTGCGCTAGGTACCCTACCACATGCATTATCAAACTCATAGATAAAGAGCTCTTATGTATGCCTTAAGTTGGACTCATTGTTAAAAAGAAAGATGAAAAACTCTTCCCATATCATGAGGCCAAAAAGAAAACCATATCATATGTGTAATGCTAATATTTTGTAAAATCAAATAAGATTGCAGTAAATTTATTATTAGACAATACAAACAAACCTTCAATGAGGTTAAAATGATATCAACATGAATCAAACACATTCCATCCCAGATCAAACATCTAACATACTCTCGCTTGGGCCAGTGCGATCACCTTTCATGGGCCAGAACTTGTAAGCTAAGTAGATCCCAAAGCCCAAAACCACCACAGTAGCCACCGCAGTGTTCGTAGCCAACTTCCTGGTAGCAGGATTTCCCAACCTTATCGTTTCCATAAGCTTAGAAGTTCTTCCCTGACCTTCCTTCTTCTCCTTTTCCTTTACTTTCGTCTCCACTTTGTCTTCACTCTTCCCGTTCACGGTCTTCTTGTCCTCTCGAGGCACACTAGCCTGTTTGTCCACCTTTTGTGGCTCTTGGACAGGCTGTGGTGGCTCTTGGACAGGCTTTGGTGGCTCTTGGGCCTGTGGAGCACTGGAAGGAGGCTGAGATGGTTTGGTGGAAGCAGCGATCGTGTTCAATGGTATGATCACATTCAGGTTTCCGTTCTCAAACTTGGCTCTTATGTCGTTGACGTTTGAATTATCTGGAATTCTGAATTCCTTCCTGAAGCGTAACCGCTTGTTCCCTTCAATGGGCCTCTCTCCACTGATTTTCAGGTTGCCATAGTTGTCCAACTGCACCTTCAGCTGCTCTTTTCTGAATCCTGTCATGATCATCAACCCAAATGAACTGATTGTTAAACCAGCAAATGTTACACGCCCTACTTCCTATGAAAAATGTCCACTTGTATAGTTGAAAATAAATTATACAATCGGGACATTTTTCGTGGGTCAGAAATAGTAAAACTGGGAAGTTCAAGCAAAAATTCATCTCTTGCCAGCTATGGAACTACTCATTGCACTTGGTATTAATCAAATCCTTGTCAAAAATCTAAGTAAAGGGGTATTATTATATATAGAACGAACCTTGAAGAGCAAGCACCAAAGTGTTGGATTTTTCATCTTTCTTCCAATTGTCGTTAGGCTGGAACTCTTCATACTGTGGAGCACCCTCCATCTTCTCTTTTCTTAATACTAGTTTTAGTGCTCTTTCTCTTCCTCTCCTCCTTGATCAGCTGTTGTTGTCTTGGAACAGCAAAAGCCTCAACGGTCTTTTTATATGCTCATTGCATGTTGGTGTTTCCTTCCCTGTCAAATTATTCTTGGCTGATTTCTTTGCAATAGGGTTAGGGTTTCTCATCTCTTGACTTGTACTTTTGGTGATATGCTTATGGAGATCACCCTCTTGCATGGGTAAGGGCCATGATTCCTTGTTTCATGTGCACTCCTCTGAAAGAAGATTGCTTTCCATGAGCGGCTTTAGTTGCTCTCTCTTTCCCTAGTCCTTTACCAGAGTATGTACAACTTATACTATATGGCACACATAAGATACTATATGAATCATATATAATTAATCTTAATTACCATTACAGGATCACATGAAATGATCATTATATATAGATTTATATCCCTCTAAATTTTAATTGCCAAATGCTACACAAATAATCTAAATGATTTTTTGCTATATAAATTAACCAAGTTTTCATGCTGTCCAAGAAATGTGATGATCCATTTTTGGAGAGTTGGGGGATCAGTTTGTTTTTAAACTAGATGCATGCCATGTACTACAACATATTTCAACATGAAAATGCTAGGTCCGAAATGCTCGCTGCACATGCACCCATTATCACAAAGTCGTGACTCCGGTGAAATTGGGTTCGGATTGGGAATTAAAAAGGGGTGAATTTGGTAAAAAATTGGCACAAGGGTGACGGCATTCCCGCTACCACAACATAACATGCAGAGTGGACAAAAAAATGAAATAAAAATTTGACATATATACACTTGGACACGATTTGGGCAACGACAAGCCCACACGATTTTTCTATGTTTTGAAACTTTTTATGACATCACAGTTTTCCTTAATTTTGCCAAGACACAATTTTTCATAATAAAGTTTTGGCATGATATGAAAGCATTAATTCATTGGGAAGACATGGAGATTGACTTGATAGGTTAACAATTAAAAAAGTCTTTATTTTAATGAAAAAGTTATAATAAGATAAAAAAGCTAATGTGTCAAGTCACATGTTAAAAAATATGTATTTGGCGCAACATGAGATTCGACGAGGGGGGTAGGTGAGTTATAAAAACACACATGCCCCCAAGTAAATTTCATATGCTGTTCGATTTGACGATCCAATGGCTCACGTCAGATGACGGGGGTGGGTGAGTGGGGTCATGTTCGAAATTTTTATTTTTATTTTTTTAAAATTAATGAAAAAATTTACAATATAAAGGCTGCAAATTGGAAATCATGACAAAATTTAAAATCTGTAAAAATAATTTTTATAAATTTGAATAATCCTATATCTATTTTTTCACATAAATTTCTTTGTAATTACTGTACACCAAACCAAACAATCTAAGGTATAACTCAAAAATAAAATATACAAAATAAATTGTTATGACCATGGGCTTAATCATAAATACATCCAAAGAATTTTTAAGTATAAGTCTCACAAACAGTCTAAAGTTTAATCCAATATACAATTCCAAAATTATAAACATAACCAACTCTCTTCTTACTCAATACAATAGATTGTGATGACTAATACAGACTCATAATGTGTAACGACCCTGATTTTTGGATATGATTTTCTTCCTTTAATAATGTTTATATTTGAGTTTTTGTAATGATGTGATAGAGCACTGAAAAACGAATGTAACGGGTTATGAACCACTCAAATCATACATCAAGGCCGAAAGTTACGGCCTCGGGAAGCATGCCTTATAGGCGGGATCTACTTGAATTATCTTAGTGGTTTGATGCCCGTCGAGAAAAATAATCGGCAAGTGGCATGCACAGGGTGGAGTATCATGGGAAAACTCTATCCCTAAGTGACCCCCAATGGCCTATGAGCCCGCACAGGGGGGGGGGGGGGGGGGGGAGAGGGGAGCCACTGGGTATTACAACTTGTGGATTTGATGTGATTCGGAATTGAGCTTGTGGATTTAATATGTTTATGAACTAATTGATTTTCTAGGTTATTTGCCGTGGATGAAAGTGTTGTTAAATTTTAATTGTTTACTCGTAAACGCACAAATCTAATAGTAGTTAAGCAGCTAAATCGAGTGTCGATCCCACAGAGACTTGAAATCGGAAAACCAAATTTGATCTAACTCAAGTAAACTCTAATCTAATTAACAACTTATAACAATAGTAACTAATCTAACTAAGAAGAATTAAAACAAATTATAAACAAGAATAAACTTAAATTACTAAAGCTAACTAAATCACAAAAGAAAGAAAAATTCAAATAAAATATAAAAGCTGAAATTTAATTAAACTAAGAAAGCAATTAAAAGTGTGGAAAATATTAAATGAAAATTAACTAAGGTTTCAGAATCCCCTCTTATTAACTTGTAAATTATCACATTTATGTTCATCAATTTATTTCCCAAATATAACTCACAATAAATTAGAATTTAATTCTATTTATCATAGAAAATTTCTTCTTTTAAATCTTCAATCAAAATACTAAAGTTATGTTCTACCTCGCTTCAAAGGAATAAAATCAAGTCATAAGTTGTATCTACATGAATAAATCACAACTCATAC
Organism: Saururus chinensis; assembly: GCA_035235625.1. NCBI lineage: Eukaryota > Viridiplantae > Streptophyta > Magnoliopsida > Piperales > Saururaceae > Saururus > Saururus chinensis. Next base: position 2,750,525 of record CP141147.1, read on the forward strand.
CCAATTCTACTAATAATCAATCTTAAACCAAGAATTTAATTAATAAAAATTAATTCAAATCATGAGAAAAGTATGACTTGGCTCATATCCAAATTAATCTACTAATTAAATTGAGATAAGATTAATTAACATAAAACCCTTTTTATATTAACCAAATAACATAGATTAGACATCACTACAAAATTAATAAAAGGTTCATCTTAACCTTAATTAAGAAAACTAGCCACCAATTAACATAATCTCTACTAAAAATGAAATAAACTTACAAGTATTGTAGAAAAAATAAAAATAAAAAAACTTAGATTGCTCCCTCCACTTTAGCCTTTAGCAACTTGAATTCTGGAATTTTTCTTCACAACCCAACAGCCTAGCATGGAGTCCTCTCTGGTTTCTGTATTTTTTTGTTGCAATCTTCTCTATAATGTTAGTTAAGTTGTTGTTTATATAGAATTTGATTGGTAGTCCTAAGTTAAATAGGAATTCCAAATAAAACACTATGTTTTTCTTCTTTCTGTTTTAGCACAGGGCGTCGGGTTGTAACTTTTGTATTTGTTTTCACATCTTCCCGTTTCTGCACACTTTCGAGTTCAGAACATGTAATGTCCTTGATTTTTCTACGATTTTATGTGATTTTTCTAATCATTTTCGGCAGAAAAATGTAACGCTTTGGTGTATTTGGCATCGGTATTTGTAACCGTAGAGTAGGTGTGAGGTTCAGTCGTAGGCCGTGGGCTTGGACTAGCGCTTACGATGCAAAAAAATCGAGAGAGAATGAGAGAGTAGAGGGTAAGGGAGAGAAAAGAAAAAGAGCGAGGGCAAGGCCGCTTTAGTTGCTCTCTCTTTCCCTAGTCCTTTACCAAAGAATGTACAACTTATACTATGGCACACATAAGATACTATATGAATCATATATAATTAATCTTAATTGCCATTACAAGATCACATGAAATGATCATCATATATAGATTTACATTTCTCGAATTTTTAATTGTCAGATGCTACACAAATATTCTAAATAATTTTTTGCTATATAAATTAACTAAGTTTTCATGCTATCCAAGAAATTTGGTTTTAAACTAGATGCATGCCATGTACTACACACATATTTCAACATGAAAATGCTAGGTCCGAAATGCTCGCTGCACGTGCACCCATTATCACAAAGTTGAGACTCCGGTGTAAATTGGGTTCGGATCAGGAATTAAAAAGGGATGAATTTGGTAAAAATTCGGCACAAGGTGATGGAATTCCCACTACCACAACATAACATACACTCGACAAAATATGAAATTAAATTTTGACATATATACACTTGGACGCGATTTGGTCAACCACATACTTACACAATTTTTCTATGTTTTTAAACTTTTTATGACATCACAATTTTCCTTAATTTTGCCAAGACACAATTTTTCATAATAAAGTTGGCATGATATGAAAGCATTACTTCATTGGGAAGACATGGGGATTGATTTGATAGGTGAACGATTAAAAAGGATAGTGATATTCCCACAACAAAAATACCCACAAAAATTGAGACAAGAGTTGTGATTGGACTTCACAAATAGGCCCCACATATAGTTCACATGGGCTCACTTATCTAGACCAATCAAAACTCATGTGTGAGTTATTGATGTGAAAATATTATTTTTTATTAAAAAAAGTCTTTATTTTAATAAAAAAGTTATAATAAAAAAAAGTTAATATGTGTCAAGTTACATGTTAAAAATATGTGTTCATCCAACACGAGATTCGATGACTCATGTTAAATGACGGGGGGTGGGTGGGTGATAAAAACCCACATGCCCCCTAAGTTAATTTTATAAGCTTTGATTTGACGAACCAATGATCATGTCATATTCAAAAATTTTATACTTATTTTTTAAATTTAATAAAAAATTTATAATATAAAAGCTATAAATTGAGAATCATGATGAAAATTAAAACTTGTAAAAATAATTTTATATTTATTGTTTTATATAAATTTCTTTGTAATTATTGTACGACCAAATTAAATATTTTCTAGCATAACCCAAAACTAATACATACAAAAATAATCGTTATGACCATGAGCTTAATCATAAATACATCCAAAGAATCTCTAAGTACAAGTCTCACAAATAGTCTAAAGTCTAACCTAATATACAATTCCAAAAATATAAACATACCCAACTCTTTTCTTTCTAATCAATACAATAGATCGTGGCAACTAATACAGACTCACTGTGTAACAACCTTGATTTCATATATGAATTTTTGCCTCGAGTTTTTTTTATCGAGTTTTAATTAATTAATGATTTTTACTCAATGAGTTTTTGTAATGATGTAATAGAGCACTGAAAAATGAATATAATGGGTCTTGAACCGCTCAAACCAGACATCAGGGCTGAAAGTTACGACCTCCAGAAGCATGCCTCATAGGTAGAATCTACTCGATAAGTATGGGATAACCTACCTAATTTTGTAGGGCTCGTAGATATGAGCCCAATGGTATAAAAAATGCATGAATCGAAGTTCAGGACAGAAAGTTACATGCGTTTAAATTATTTATAATTTTTTTTAAAATATAGAAATAAAAATATTACGTCTGCTGGTGTTAGCACGCTGATGCCAGCAAGATGCACGTTGGTGCATGGTGGTTTTCGTGTCACGTGTTGTGCGTGTGACATGTGTCTTTTTTGAAACTACCTCAACGCACTATAAATAGTGCATGAGGGTTAAGTTTTTCCAATTTTTCTCTCTCCCACTCCGGAAACTTCTTTTCCTCCATTCTAAGCCGTTTTAAGTCTGATTTAAGCCATTCAAGAGGTGCTCTTACCTAAATTGAGTGTGCCAGACATCGTGGTGGAGTTATTTTTTTAAGTCCCAAAAATATGACGTCCAAGTTCTTAGAGTTTGGTGCGTCATCTTCATTTTTGAGCAGGCAGCGAGGTAGGGGGTTTTAAACTCTAAAACACATGCTTTGCTTACCAAAGTTAACTTGTTTGAATAATTTTGTTCAAGTATATTTATGACTTGTTTTAAGTAAAGATGATATGTATGTGAATTGATTTTGCAAGTGTTACTTTGTGTTTTGGTTACATATTCTCGGTGGGTGGTTCCTTAGTGTGAGAACCAGGAATTATTTTAGTGTTTTGATGCCCGCCAAGAAATAATCAGTAAGTGGCACACACAGGGTAGAGTATCATGGGAATACTTCATCCCTAAGCAACTCCCACTGCCCCATGAGGGATGGGAGCGTGTGTGTGGGGGGGGGGGGGGGGATTCAAAATTGAGCTTATAGATTTGATGTGTTTTTGAATTAATTGATTTTCTGGGTGATTTACCGTGGATAAATGATTATGTGAAAGGATTATAAGGGTCTTTGAAGGTTTGTTGTTTAGCATCACTTTGGATTTTAACTCAACTTGTTGAGTATAAATATACTCACCCACCCCCTGATCCTGTAGGTATTTTAGTGAGGACAGAGGTGGATGCAAAAGGGATTTCTGAGTAATTTATCTAGTTGTTGTATTAGATTTTTTTGTAATTATTTATGTAACTAATGTTTAACTGCATGATGTGGTTAGAGATTTATAAACTTTGTATAACTATTAGCTCTAAGCACAGTGGTCCTTGGTAGAGGTAATATAATAATATGTTTTGCAGTATTTGCTATTATTACTAACTGGTGATGATAGATATATTTTTTTGTGCGATGACTCCATGGTATTATTTAATGTTTTGTTGATAATATGTGTATCTGTTCCGCACCGACGACCATTACATTCAGACATGTGCGTGATAATTACATGTGTCGGACTATAAGTAATATTATTATGATTATATAGAAATGACGACCATCACCCAATGAGCTAAAAACATGAAAGAAACTAACTAAATCAATCCACCAAGATACACATGTGTCTAATCCAAGGAGATCTTGATCAAAGATTTGCCAAAGCCTTCATAACATAAGAGGTTAAAAAGAGGAAAAATAAGTAGTTTTATACTTAGTAGGAGAATTATAATCAGTGAACTTTGTAAGTCCATACATAGATACATTTATAAAATACAACATGAAGTAAAAATGCATACATAATAACCAAATATCACTGTACAACAAATTCTTACACTTACTCTTACCATCTTACTCAATCCTTACACTTACTATCTTACTCAGAAGTCTTGTTCAAAATTTTTACCTATACTATCTTACTCAATAATTTACACTTACAATCCTATTTAAAAACTTACACTTATAGTTTACTTAGAATCTTACAAACTTACATTTACTTGGAAATTTACAATCTTACTTTTACTCAAAATCTTAGATTCACTATCGATAACTAGAGCTTATTACATTTTAATTAGCTTGAGCAATAAAAGAAAGGAATGTCACTAGGGCATTACCTTAACCTCCTGGGAGTAAATAGACATCATGGAATTTTTCAAAGACAAGACACACCTATGCTCATGGGGCTGAGAGTTTAGTATCCATTTAGATCACTAGATTGCCCCTAGTCCAATTATTTAACAAAGATAAAGATTGTGAGTTCTAGCCACTTTATGCAGAATTTTTTCTATAGAAAAATTAAGTAGATATATTCGTAAAGTGTACTCAAGATGAATCAATCAATCAAACTAGAAGCATTCAATTCACACATGAACATACAACAATTTAATGTAAAAAACCCATACTTAGGTAAAAAACAATGGCAGTTCCAAAAGGAACTAAATCAATGCACAACTAGCGAATAAGATAACTTACATCGACACAAGCAAACCATCAAACTTTATTTTGACTATAACGCAAACTCCTTTTGTTTCAATCTCTACAAATCTTTGTTGTTGTTGGCCTTCAAGTCTTCTTCCTCGAGCACTGAAAATTTTTTCTTCCTCCTTGCTTTGTCCATGTCTTCTTCTAGCCTTCAACAAGCTCCTCTTGTTGTATTGACTTTGGCCTCATTGGAATCTTCAATCTCCCATCGAAGATTTGTTGCAACTCTTCTTGGAAACTTCTATGTGAAATCTCTTTTTAGTTGTGGAATAACTTCATGAATTCACTATTGATCTTTAACTCAAAGCTTCTCCAATCTCCTCTAGGTTTTCCTCTCTCAAAATTCGTGATTTCTTATACCTTACATGGCTCTTTAAGTCGATTTAGGTCTTTAACTTCAAGAAAGAAAGAAATTGAATCCGGACTGGCTTATTTACGATAACTAGTCATGCAAGTTATTGATCGTTTAAAACAATGATCTATTTTTCAATGTTTGCTTAACATCTGATACTTCAAGCGATCAATCTCGTTTTACACAGGGTGAAATCATATGCTGATCTATCATTCTTCTTCATAGTGTGCAATAATCGATCGTTTTATCTATATTTTTACCAATTTGCCCTAAATCCTCTTGAACTCCTAAAATTACTTCTGAAACTTCTCCAAATAATTTTGGTATGTAAATATAACCTGAATAAGCTTCAAAAACCTTTAACATTCTTTAGTCTTATATCTTGATCTATATGAACACGTGTAATCCTATTTTTCAAGTATTTCAATTCAAAATCTGACTTGATCACAATAACCTCTCATAAGATTCTTAGACATAATTTTGACAAATAAATTAGCAAATAAACTTGACATATGACTCATATTTTACAATCTCTGCCTTTGGCTAGTTTTTGTCAAAACACTACGTATTTAAAAATAAAAATAAAATTACAACTTTTCACATGGTGCATTAATTTTCAAATTATACAAAATAACTTAACATTCAAAGGCTTAACATAGACTTATTTGTAATTGATCTTGAAAAGCCTTATATAACCGTGTACTTTTCCTGTACACTTACAATCAAACTGATTTGCATAGCATTGTTTAATCAACTAAATATAAGCACCTTCATTTTCATTAATCACTTCTCCCATTTTTTGACATAAATAGACAAAAAGTTAAAGCAATAATGAACAAAAATACTCATTAAAGCACAATCAAGTTTTCATCATCACTTAAAGACATGAAAATATTTATAAAAATCAACATATCCCATGCCCACCACGTATCCCATTATATCACCAATTTCAAAGTACATCTCAAAGTCATGATCAAATATAAATGTACTAAAACAAGTTTAAGCAAAGGAATACATGAACAAGTAATAAAAAACATAAAGATCAATCATCATCATCAACACTCTCCTCCCCCTCACTATCTGCATGTGGAAGTTGGGCTTTGAGCAAGCGACTGAAGTTTGTAAGTGTAATGTCCTTGATTTTTTTATGATCGTTTTTGTAATTTTTTTGCTAATTTTTATCATTTATGGGGGCAAAATGTGACACTTTGGCGCATTTATATTTACATATCTAACCTCGGTATTATGCCTGTAGAGTCAGGTGTGGGGCTTAGTCCCAGGCCATGGGCCTCGATGGGCACTTTCGGTGTGAATTATGGATGTACAATGCACAAAGAAGTGAACAACACGTAAGATGGTAAAGTGGGAAAAAAAGAAGCAAAATGTGGATCATGACTCAAAAGAGCCATGTCTAGTTCTTTTTCTTTCTACAACTTCCATAAGCATGGAACATCTAGAAGGTTTAGATGGAAAACTGAGAGCAATTCCGGTCACTCCATCGTGCATCCTGCATCATCGAATTATGCCACTTCTTGCTGGAATCTACTTCGTCTTGTCGGCATGAGTTTGTTGGTACTAGCTAGGACTGTCGCATGCCCTCCTTGCTCCTATACAAGCTACTGGTGTTTTCCCTCGATTTTTATTGTGTTTCATCGATGTTGAGCCATTGGAGAGCTTTTAACAGCCAGTTGTCGTCGCTCTCCACTGGACTTAGTTTTATCTAGCCGTCAGAACTCCAGACTAGCTAGCCAGAGCCACCGCCACCCTCTCCTTACCCTTCCTTGAGCTTTCAATACTTTTCCTCATTTTTTTCTACTCACTGTCCAGTTCATTTTTGGAGCTGTTGGAGCGCTTTCGGGCGCTGTTCGGCCTCTAGATGAGCTACACTTAGTTTGTCTTGGGCTAGCAGCAGTGGTGGACTACCCCTCCCATCTTGGATTGACCTCCTATGCCCCCTCCACTCCTCTCCTCTGCCCAGTTCCACCTCTGCCCTACTATTCCTCTATTTTTCTATCCGGTCAAATGCTTTTGGTGCATCTCAAGTCGTTGCCATTGGTGAGCTGCGACCATTTGGCCATCGTGGGCTCTACCCCTACTCGGTGATAGCGAGGGCCAGCCCCACTTGGCCCAATTATGCCTTTGCCCAGAATGGGCCGCTTTCCCCTTCCCCTATATTGTGCTAGATGCATAGCCGCCTGCATCATTGGTTTGGTTGTGGGTGGCGATTGGCAGCATTGTCATCTCCACTGACCACCACTAGTACCTTAGCTCTGATACCCTTTTTGGACCTCGGGCTACCTTTGTCTAGGCCTCTTCCCCCTGAGTGACCCTTTGACCGTGTGTGTGGCTGTGCATGCTATTTAGGGTTTAGGCGCTACTTTTGCACCACCTCACCATCGGATGGCTCCACCACCGATTGATTTGATCACCAGAGCCCCCTCCACCTCTCCTCTGTCCTAGAGAGTCTCCCCATGCCCTCCACCCTTATCTGAGCCTTTGTAAACCTGAAATCGATGCCATTGGGTGTTGTCCATGGCTGATTTAAACGTCTTATGGCTTACTGAATACTTCTCAACTGCCAGTCGACCTTCAATTACTCCACCCTTGACTTTCAATCGTCCTTGCCATTTCTTTTGGCACGATCTTTCTCCTGGCCGCCTTAGTGTGCCATTGTGGATCGCAAACGTTGTTGTGTTAATTTGTGTCACCCCCATTTGGCCATGATCGCTTTCGATGTTTCCTAAATCCTCAAAACAACAACTCTCTCAACATGGCAATGCTTTTGGCTACCAACTCCAGCGCCACCACTGCTACCATCGTGTGCTCGCCATCAAATGTCATGGATTACAAGGTAGGGGAGCTTTGAACTTGTTATTCCATGATAACATGCTTTGAATGTATAGCAGCATGTTAGGATTGTATAATTTAATGCTTTGGATGCTAAATTATAATCCGTTTGTGTGATGTAAGAGGATAAATTATGCCATGTTGAAATGCATATGACATGCGTGTGAGTTAAAAGTATGTTTGATGTATGTGAAATATGTGTGTGCTAGTGATGGCTAGCGAGTATGTTGGTAAGCTACTTATGTGGATTATGTGTGTTCTAGTGATGACTAGTGAGTATGTTGGTAAGCTATATATGGAATTATATGTATGTTTTATGTATGTCTAATGGACTTACATATGTATGATTCCTATACGCTTGTGTGATGGATATATGTATGTGTGTGTGGGTAGAACTATGGGTGATGGACGGTAAGAGATGATAGAGTGTTTGATATGAATTTGTTGTGGATGTGTGGTCATATGATGGAAGATGGAGGACATAAGTTTGATGGGCAAGGATTGGAGCACATTGGTGTGGACTAGAGCGTATACTGGGGGATTGTCAGACAATAAGAGTATTGTATAATTGTACAAGCATAATGTATAGATTACGAAGTGAACAATAAACATAATAAGTGAGGTATAAGTAAGAGGGTTATAACTGGGGTTAGCTCTAAGGAGCTTAGTTTGATGGCATCTATGTAAGATGATTTGCCATAAGGTGGATGATGAAGACTATATGAATATGTAATGATATATTTAGTAGTGAGTTATGATTATGAGATGAATGGGTTAAGTAGAGTTTGCCGCTCTAATGAACTAGGGTTTTGGAACGGGCTCAACTTTGGATTGGTCATTGGAAGATTATAAGAAGAATTTATGGCATAATTTTACCCGCAAAAATTACTTAATTCAAACTTGAATTATAAGAAAAACTAATATGTTAGCATTGTGAGTTTGAGACCTGAGGGTTTGATGGATTAAGTTCCCTGTTTGAGCTAGCCGATAATGAGTGAGAAATTTTCATGTCTTTCCATGGTGTTTATCCTTTGGTATGTAGTATGTGTATTGTATTTAAGCCTAGATGTCTGATACTCTGTTGAGAGCTATGTATATTTTTTATTTGGTTTGTGTGCAATATTAAGCTAAGACGTTTAATGCTCTTTTGAGAGCACTGTAGTTTGTATGATTATGCCAAAGAGTGATACTGTAAGATTCTGACCCAAGAGTGGCACTGCATGATTCCACCATGAGTTGGCACTATATGGCCCCTAAAGTGTGGGCATTTGTATGGCCCTTAAAGTGTAGGCATTTGTATGGCCCTTAAAGTATGAGCATTTATATTTGTGCGCTCAGGTAAATAGTATCATAGAACTAGTCTTACTTATTTGATCATGTGCCCATGAGCATTGGTTTGCCTTACATTCAAAAAAGTCCATGGTGTCTAGTCACTCCTGGAGGTTAAGGTGATTCCCCAGTAACATTCTTTTCCATTTTGACGCTAAAGCTTATTAATTGTAATTAGCTTCAGTGGTCGATAGTATGTGTACGATTGTATAAGTATGTATATTTTCGAGTAAGTGTATGTTTTTTAGCAAGACTGTAAGTGTAAGGTTATACAAGTAAGGTCATACTAGTAAGATGGTACAAGTAAGGTCATATGACTAAGATAATATGAGTAAGGTCATACAAGTAAGATTGTATGAGTAAAGTTGTATGAGTAAGATTATACAAGTAAGGTTGTACGAGTATGTGTAAGTTATATGAGTAAGCGTATGACTGTACGAGTAAGTTGGTAAGAATTTGATTAAGAGTATGTGTAAGATTGGTTTGATGCTATGTATTTGACATGATTATTTGCATATGCGCATGATTATTATATGTCTGCCTACTTCATGTTTGAGTTGCACGAACGCATCTATGTATAGACTTACCAAGTTCACTGTTTAGAATCCCCTATTGGGTATTTTCCTACTAAGTACGAAAGTACTCATTTACCCTTTTTTTTGCCCCAAAGGTTGGGAGGCTTTTGCAGGTTTCTATTGGTGAGCTTCTTAAGATGGACACTTGTTCCCTTGAGTGGATTAATTCCCTTTGACTTAGGGATATCCTTATCTCACTGCGAATATAATTTTGTGCCATGATCTGATGTATTGGGTGAGATGAGAATTAAGGTGTTTATGCTTTCTGGACTTGTAATTTTGATTATACTGTGGACCGTTATGAGATTTGCACTAAGGGATACCTGAGGTTGATTTGTATTTAAAGCCCATGATCATAGCCATTTATTTGTACATTTGTTTTCGAGTAGCACTTGCAGATGTTTGGTTTGGTTGTACAATGTTTGTTTAAATGAGTAAAAAATTTAGATAGGAAAAATTAATGTGTAGTGTTTTAAATTATAAACTACTTTTATAGGTTTTGTACTTCATTATTTTTCCCGATTTACAGTCATTATATTGCAAACCTTTTCCATTAATTTTTAAGAAAATGTGATAAAAAATCTTGGGTATTATAGTAAGTCTATGCATCACAACATCCCCAATAGCTCTAAACTTGGCAATAGTAACTGATCGATTTGGATCATCCATAGATGTTGGTGCCTCTGCTGCTTCCATTAGCTCATGAGCATCACCCTAGTGGTGAGATAACATCCAACAAACTACTACAATGTCAATCAGTCCCATGTTGATCATAGTAGGCTCTACTCCATGTATCCTGACATGTACCACTGTGAAGATCCTACACAGGATGTACATGTAAGGTAACATGCCATGTGTGTGGCCATGAAAAAATGTCATCTTCCTACCAAAAATAATGGAGGGCAGATCCAACTCAATCACTGGCTATGCTAGGAGATGTATAATCTGAGCCATCATCTTATCGACTCTCTCCTTCCTAGCACTTGAAATGTCATACTAAGCGATGACATGAAGCAGACAAAAATCTCATGTCATAGAATGAGCCAGTAAGGACACCTCCAGCTCTGGACCTTTGGGTAGACCAAGCACACTCTCAATAATCTCACTATCTGATGGAAAGACATAACCATCAAACATGGATATATGAGTGGTCACCTCTCACATCCAATGACATTTGTTGTGATGCCACGTGAGACTCTCACTAGGACATCTCCTACTACTCTGACTAATGCATCCTCCTCCTCCAAGAGGAGTATCAGCATACCACTGTCGTACAAGTTTAGGGTAGACTGATTGACCAGAAGTAAAAATTGTGCTAAAGTACTTCATCCAATACGGATGAGCCTCTATCAGACTTATAGCACTCTCTAGAGGAACATGAACTAAGCTCCGTTCATAGCATATCAATCTCACTCTATTTGACCCACTACAACATGTCTTGGGGTCCCCTTACCCACACTTAGCTGTCTTCTATTTATTCACTCTTCCCATCTAAATTGAATGACAATTGACAATAAAACATCCTAAGACTAAGCATAAACTAGGAATAAATAAATAATAAAAATAACAATCCTAGAATTTCACAAATTCTTGAAATATGCCCGAAAATTCAAAATTTAAAGAAACCCTAAAATTTTATGTGATTCCAAATTTGAACCCATGATGGATCTCAGTGAGTAGAACAAACTTTATAACTAGACCTGTAATTAATTTTGATCAAAAACATATTATTTTGAAAAATCCCTAATTTGTGACAAAAAGTTTGAAGCCGCACTTGATTTTTCACGAAATTTCAAATTTTAATGGATCAAATCGTATGAAATTGTAGACTAAGGTAGATCTAACTATTTCTAACAAACCTACCAATTCTAATCTCATTGAAATCAATTAAAAATCCACTATAAATCAAAATTTTAGGTTCGGTACTCACCTTGGTCGGGGAGAAAACCGCTAATTGATGTGGAAATTCAGTCATGAAGCATGCAAAACCACCTCAAATCGCATCTAATCTCTCCCACGAACACTTTGGAGAAGTTTGGAGGGAAATGAAGGTTAAATGAAGTTTTTTAAAATTTAAAATAGTGCTTCAACATGAAAAACCCTATCAGTGATAGATTGCTAGGGTCGATTTATTGTTTGAATTGGAAATAAATGTGATTTTTTATTTTTTAAAATAAAAATTGCAAAATTTCAAGAAATTCCAAAAAAATTCTAATAAGTTCCTAAAAATATTTCAAGATACTTTCCATCAAAATAAATTTTTTTTGACACCTATAACTCAAACTAAAAATTAAACAAAAAAATCAACAAAGTTGAGCTCCTTTCAATGATTGTTGAATCAATTCTTCTTTAATTTAAGTTCATCAACAAATTATGTTCATTAATACCTTGCCTTAGATTAGTCAACCCTATTGGTGTGTGGTTGTCAATTTAATTCATTATTTTTAATACATTAATTTAATAAAAATTATCAAATGTTGCACGTCCTACTTTTGATGAAAAATGTCCACTTGTATAGTTGAAAATATATTATACAATTGGGCATTTTTCGCGGGACGAAAGTAGCAATACTCAGAAGTTCCAAGAATATATTCATCTCTTGCCAGCTAAGGAACTACGCTTCTTCATAATCTAATATTTAGAAATAAATTAACTCGAAATTATACATTCATGACATTGTTTTGATGTGTGTGCATATTTGCTAAATATTTTTATATCCATGTCTACTTTGTTTCTCTCTCTCTTCTCTCTCTCTACCCCACTCTCCTCTCCCACTCTCTCTCCTCCTCTCTCTCATGCACGTCAATGTGAGCCCGAGCTATGAGGAGAGGAAAGAGAGTAGGAGAAATTAAGTTTATTTTTTTGAGATCCTTTTATTATATATTATATTTTAAAAATAATAAAAATAAAATAAAATATATTAGAGACACAAAGGAATATGTGTTGCTAATACATTAAGTATTAGTAATGCATATGGGTTTGAGTTGCTAATACCTAGGGTATTAGCGACGCATATTCCTAGCTAATACCTTTTATTTATTTATTTTATTTTTAAAATATAATATATATATATATATATATATATATATATATATATATAAATTTCAAAAATTAAATTCCCATGCTCTATCTTCTCTCCTCCTCCTGCTAGAGTCCGGCAACACTCCCGATCACCCTATTTTGGTTCTTGACAAAGTTTCAATATTTGCGTTTACTCTGTCTCTCTCCCTCTCCCTTTCTCTCTTTCTCTCTCCCTCCCTCCCTCCCTCTCTCTCTCTCCTCTCTCTGTCTCTCCACCACTCTCTCTCTCTCACGCACGTCAACATGAGCCTTTGAGGAGGAGAGGGGAGAGATTAGGGAATTTGATTTTTATTTTTTGGGATATTTTAGTATATGATATATTTTAAAAATAATAAAAGTAAAATAAAATGAAATATATTAGTGACACTTACGAATATGCACCGCGAATACATTAGGTATTGGCGACGCATTTGAGTTTCTCTTGCTAATACCTATGCATCACTATTACTTTTTATTTTATTTTATTTTATTTTTAAAAAAATATAATCTATAATAAGAAACTTTAAAAAATTTAAATTAAATTTCCATGCTCTCTCCCCTCTCCTTCTCCTCCCATCGGAGTACCGTGACCCTCCTGCTCGCCCTATTTTGGTCATGTCAAATTTCTTATATTCGTGTCTCTTTCTCTCTCTCTCTCATCTCTCTTCCCTCTCCTCTCTCCTCTCACTCTCTCTATCTCCTCTTTTCTCTCTTCTCTCTCTGTCTCTCTCCTCTTTCTCTCTCTTCACTCTCGTCTTCTCCTCTCATCTCTATCTCTTTAGTCTCTTCTCTCTCTCTCTCTCTTCATTCTCTCTCTCTACTCTGTCTCTCTGAATACCATTTGTGTTGCTTTTTTACATGCGTCGACTATTTGCAATGCATTTAAAAATGCGTCCAAATAGTTTTAATTTTTTTTTAGAAAAACCTTATTTTATTTGCGACATTTTTCAATAATCATCACTATTTGCGATGCTTTTAAAAAAAGTGCTACAAATAGTGCTAATTTGAAAAACACTTATTTTATTTGTGATTTTTTTTATAAGGGTAAAAAATAGTATAACTATTTGCTACGCTTTTAATAATAAAGCATTGCAAATAGATGGTTTTTCTGCAATGCTTTTAAGAGCATCCCAAAGAGTAATTTTTAGTGACACTTTATATTACATCACTAATAAAATTGTTACTAATAGTCTTTTTTGTTGTAGTGGCATAGACAAACTATCATGGGCTGATCCACTCCTTTCAAAAGGCCTTTACCCCATGGTTCAACACCCTGCCCCCCACTAAGGCAGGGAGGGATGGACTTGAACATGTCTCTAGCTACGAGATCAATACAAATCATTGGATCAAACTTGGGGGAGTCAATGACAACATGCGCAAGGTCGAGCACGGTGAACTTGAGATTTGGGAATGCGTCGGTCAACATTTTGGCAGGGCCTCCCATGCCGCCTTCCACGTCCATGAGTGACCCCACATCATCAAGCAAGCCAAGGCATTGTTGCACAAAGGTATGAGGATAGAAAAAATAAACTCCAGTGAATGCCTATTTAACATACACCTATTTAATATTTAATATGGCAACATGGTAGATACTCATATTTAAGATGGCAATGTGGTAGATAAACCTTTTTAATATTTAATATATTTAGATAATTTCTATGTGTTTAAAAGTGAGTGAATTGAGGCATGAGTTCGAGTTCACATGTAAAAAGATGAATGGACATATGCACGTACAACCATGTAGAATAGTTCCACTAATACCTCCTCGTTCGTACGAGGGGCTGATTCAGACTAAAAATATTGTAGCTATATCTAGTCCACGTCGACCAGGTCCCATACAAAAAAATGAGAGTTTAAAAGTTGTTGTTAATAGTTCTTGAAGAGTAATGAGAGTAAAAGTCGAGTCAATTTTAATATTTTTTATACAAAAAACTTGTTTTAATAATAATAATGTTTTAATGCTCGTCAGTCTTATTTATTTATTGCATGGACTTGAATAGAGCTACAAAATTGTTGCAATGAAATAGTTAGTTGTAGTGAGGGAAGCATTTTTAATGCTCCCCTCTAATAATGAACTCAGCGTAAGGAATGCATGGGATCCCTTCAACTATGAGATCGACAATGCACACACTAGCGCACGTTAGTGTGAATACCACTGGTGTTAGTGTGTGCACTATCCATCTCTAATGTCAAGGGCTCACATTCATTCCTTATGATGGGCTTATTGTCAGAGGAGGATCATGAAAAACTCTCCTAGCATTGTGTCAAGGTAGTGAAGTAAAATTTGAGGAAGGGAATAAAACAACGATTGCAAGATGTGATGTTTCTTAACAACGTGTAATTTAGTAAAATGATACTAGAATGCACTTTAATATATAAATATTATATATTTTTAATATAAATGCACATATGTACCTCTACACATTTAACAGAAATTGTCTAAAATTCTCATTTTCTATTTTCTTCTATTTAATTCCATCAACTCACTATTTTTCTTTGCCAGTTGTTACAACTTCAACTTTGCCATTGGCTCCATCACCTCCGCCATTGACTTTGCCACCACCGGCTTCATTGTCTCTTTCAAATGGTTCTCCTTTATCCCCCTTCGTCTTCACTTCCTCCTCCACTGTTGCCTTCTCCTCTTCCCCTCCTCTACCACAACCACCACCACCTCCTCCTCTTCCTTCTCCTATCCTCATCTCCTTCTCTCTCCCCTCCTCTCTATC
This sequence comes from Saururus chinensis, assembly GCA_035235625.1. NCBI lineage: Eukaryota > Viridiplantae > Streptophyta > Magnoliopsida > Piperales > Saururaceae > Saururus > Saururus chinensis. Next base: position 2,766,173 of record CP141147.1, read on the forward strand.
CACCATCTTTTTTATTCCTTAGTCACCTCCTCTTCCTCCTTCCTGGTGACAATATTGGTCATGAACTAGCCAACCAAGCTATTGAAGTTTTATGTTTTTCTCTATAGGTTCAAATCTTAAAAAATGAACCATAAACATGTTAAACTACTCAAATAAGAATTTTCTCACATTAGCCCAAACCTCATACTAATAGTTGATAGTCGGCAAGAAGATTTATTGGAGTAAAGGAGATGTAAGATAACATTTTGAGTGGTTGTCCCCCCTCAGTATTTACTATATATCAACTATCTCAATAAACCAATAGATAAACAAAAAAGTATAGAAGATTTTAAGCATGAAACTATCTCGATTGTTGACTGTCTCAATTGTCACACATTAGTAAAAGGTTGCCATCACCAGAGAAGAAGATGGCCTCTGGGGTGCCAGGTGATATGACAATCAACAGTTGGGGGCAGCTGATAGTCGGCATTTACGTGTTTAAAACCTGCTTTATTTTTCTATGTAGCAGTTTGTTTTGTTGAGATAGTTCAATATAAATACTAAGCAAGATATTGTTGCTCAGAATGTTCTCTTACATCCTCTTTACAACTGTAACTATATATGCTTGTCGACTGTCGACTATCAGTACAAGGTTTGAGTTAGCAGTAGAAAAAACTCAGAATCTAGTAAAAATAAAAATCATTTTGATTTTAAGTAGTTTATAAGTCAAGTTTTTAAGATTTGAGCTTGCAAGAAAAAGATTTAATAGTTTTGCTAGCTAGTTTGTTACTAGTCTTGTCATATTCTATGGAGGAAGAGAAGGTGACCAAGGAGGAAGAGGAGAGAGAGGAAGAAGGTAGGAGGAAGAATTACCGTTAACAAGAATTTATCCATTTAAAAAATATTTTAATTTTTTGAAGAAATACATAAAGATATAATCTAAAATAATCTCTTAAGTATTTTCATTTAAATAAATATTTACTATTTTGAAGGAGAGAAAAAAATATTTACCAAACAAGTACTCTTGCATTAGCCATTTTATAATGTAATTGGCACGTGTGTTTTTTTTTTTTACATTAAAAAGGTAACGTTGTCACTTTGAGCAACTAAAATTTAAAGGTAAAGGTGAAGTGACAATTTCAATTAAGGAAAATGATAATCACCAATGAATTTGTCTAATAAAACTCTCAAACAGTTTTAGTTGGAAAAAAAAATGTAAGCCCAAGTAAGTTTTGCATAATGCCCACATATTTGTCCAATTAAAACCTATTGGAGGGTTTCCTCACGGAAATTCATTGTGTTATCACTATCTTTCAATTAAAGGTAATGATTCTTCAGTCTCTCTACTACTAGGATCTCTATGCAATATGTTAGTAAATTATATACCATGATGAAATCTTATGTATTATAATAGGACCCTACATACATTAAGTGTTGAAGTGATCCCCACTCGTTTAGATTTGTGTATAATCTTGATTTCATTATTGGTAGTGAGGACTTCACCTAATATTTGCACGTTGTGTCAAGATAGTGAGTGTTAGAATATATGTTGTAAATATTTTTCTCTCCCCTATTAAATGGTAAATATTTATTTAACTAATAATATTTGAGCAATTTTCCCTATAATCTATAACTATATATATATATATATATATATATATATATATATATATATATATATATATATATATAGGAACAAGTTTATTTGAGCTAAGGCTCATATACGCCTATGTGAGCCCGGGCTCTATGGGCCGTCGGATTTACATCCTGCGGCTCATAATACTCATGGGCATTTAAACCCGTGAGTATTATGGGCCGCCGGATGTAAATTCGACGGCCCATAGAGCCCAGACTCACGTAGGCATATATGAGCCCGGGCTCATATAAACGGGTCTCATATATATATATATATATATATATATATAGACAAAGAAAGTTATGGTGTAACAAATGAAAAATTATGTAGACACATATCATACTATAATATAATATAAATTGTTGTAGTATAGAACTTTCAAATTCTGATTATTTTACTCATATTTTAAACCATTAATATTTTTACTAATTTTTTTTTTCTTATTTTATAATAAAAACATTTGTTTCAATTGTTGGTGACTATCAATATGTCGATGGTGTTACTGATGAAAACAAACTTGTTCTATCGACGAGCATCGACATGTCATCAGAGTTGTCGATGATAAATGTATGCATGAAGTTATCATGAAATATGAAGCAGTTAGACAATTTTAAGTTTCAAAAGTAGTTAGATCAATATTTAATGGAGTAGAAACCAACTCTTAGTGGAAAACAGAGTCCAAGGAGAGGGCACCGGTGGAAGAGCATCCGAAGTTTGCTCCAAAAGAGCGATAGCCATAAAGAGAAGGAAGATTTACGCTTTGAGATACGATAACTTTCTAAGCTCAAATCTCAAATGAAATGCTCTAATTTGGGGTTTCTTTAGAATTCTTTGTTATTATGAACTAGTATTTTGTTGTAAGTAAGAGAATTACAGTGATTGTCATGATTTTAATTGAGTAATTGAGATTTTGTTGTTCTTGGTAGGAATTATGGTTCAAGTACCTTAATTCTTCACTATAGAAAGTGTTCCATCGGAATTTTATTTTGAAAACATGTTTTAGCTATCATTAGCAGGGGAGTTGGCATGTTGGTGAAGCATTGACGAAGAAGGCAGACTAATAGCCTTTCTACTCTCAGTAGGGTTCTACGTGTTAGTGAACGCACCGATGGTAATCAATGAGATAACCGATTTGTCGGTAAGGTTGTTGATGGCACCTTCAGTTTACTATCAGCGAGGTTCAACATGTCAATGAACCTATTGATGGTCATTGATTAGGTGGTTGCAATGTCGGTTATCTCATCGATGGTCATATGCAGGGCAACAATGATATTAGTTATGGTTTTCCAAGAAGTAATATAGTAATGATTAATGAAATGATTATTATATAAATGTATAATTTGAGGTGTTTAATGACGTGATTGAAGTGTTAATTATTTACTAGTAAGTAAGGGTTATGAACACTAAATCATGTGTATGAGACCTCATGATGTGATGAATGTGATTGATAAGTACCCAAGACAATGCACTAGGCATCTAAGGTCAAGAATTCCTTAATGCCTCAGCACCTTAAGTGAGTCATTAGCCATATATACGAAAAGAGTTTGGTATGAAATAAGACCAAGGTCTTTCGGTTTTCTAAAGATGAAAGTTATGTAGAACTGCTTCTTTGGCCCTAAAGTTGAGTTTGAATTGTCTAGAGTATTAAAAGATAATTAATCTCATATAACATAATACATGAGGTTTCAATGATCATAAAAGTCGAAATCTTAACAATAGGGTCTATCAGCCTTTACTTTATTACATGGATGGGGTGAGGTATGCCTCAAAAGTGCTGAGGTTTACATCATGATGGCTTAATATCTAGTGGAGTGGAACTTATAAATGAGGTCATTTTTTCTGGAGAACCTTGAAATAAGATTGTTCTATAGGAAATGAGTTCTTGACGAGACAAGGTATGTTTGATTGTTGTTTATGTTAATTCTTGAAAGATTTTATCAACAAGAGATTCTTAGTATGATGTTTAGAATTTATGTTTTGTTTATATTATTATCCCACTGAGTATTCTTATATACTCAGCATCATTCATGGTGTAAACTTTTAGGACACTTAAATATATACGGGAAGGCCGTAGATATAATATGAATTCCCCCTCTAGCCTGCCAAAGCATTTCTTTTGGTTAGCTTTGTTTAGGCACAAGAGTGTAATATTTTAATTTCATTAGTTTTGATATAGTCAAACAGACAATTATGTAAATTTTGGATCCTATTTATAATTCAATCTATTAGATATGTAGATTTATATTTAAATTACTAGTATCACAAGAATAAATTTGTGAGATGTAATGAAATTTTATGCCCGCAATTAATTATTTTAATGTGTTGATTTAATTAATGAATTCCACTATTTATTTAAAGGAGACAATTCTTTTTTCCAAATTGTTTCAGAAAAATGGAGATTTTGTTTTCACAAATGGTGATTTAAAATTGGGGGCGTGACAAATAATCCTTATGTTACCCCTATTTGACCCATCTAATCCCCAAAAAGTTAAAGATATTACAATCATAATCAATATGTTTTAGGTTAAGTTGATTTTAATTTTATAATATTATATTTTACACTCCCAAACTTAGATTCACTCCTTAGTATCATTAGAAAGCTCTCAACGAGCTCTATCAAATGAGATTACGCATAACTACGTTTCCTTGAACTTTTTTGTATGCCCCCTGTATATAGCACACTTCTCAATAATAAATTTATATATGATATACATATTTGAATTTGTGTTTTTTTAACGCTCTTGAAAAACTCCCAAAGAGATATCAAATGAGACTTGTAGCCTAATTGGTCTGGAATATGAATAATATGCTCTATGGTACAGTCTTTCGACACTATTGTCTTCGCCGACTTATGACATAATATTTAACCTATGAGATTTGGATTCACGGTTACCTGCTATGAGTGTATATGAGTTAACAAAGAACTTGTGTGTATAACTAATAATCATTGTGATCATTAAAACAATATATCGTAACTATAACATGCAAGGAAGACCTTTGTTCAACACATATTTTATTTCTAATTTTATTTTTTTTATTTTATTTAATATATATTTACATGCATAATGCATATGCATTCTCACTAGTGAAAATCAAACGCAAAGAAATTTCAAGCTAAGATTCGATGAGCAGTGTATCAAGCCATGAATAAAACTAAAGTCTAGCAGAATTTGTTTAGCTCATGAGCTATGACTCTGCTCTTTTTTCCTCCTCCAAGACACTAAAGAGAAATTTTGTTATTTTTTGTGATTTTTTTACTAAGTTTCTTGCTAATCCTAACAAGAAAAGAAATTGTTTATTTGTTTTTGTTGTTGTCCTTTTGCCTAGGGCTTTTTTTGGCAATAACAATCCCTTTTCTGGGGCTTTATTAGACATCTTTCTAAGTTAAGCACATAATTTATCCTTTTAGAGAAAATTATAAAGAAAAAGAGGGGAGGTCTATTATATAAAGCAAGATTGGAAAGGCATTGCAACTCATCGAACTAGTTTCATGAAAAACATGCTTAAACTGTTTCGTGGTGCACTACAACAAAATGTATTATTAGCGATGCTTTTATTAACGTCACTAAAGAGTGCTAATAGCGACATATACAAAAACGTTGCAAAACAAACCACTATTAGCGACGCTTAATATTAAAAAACATTCAAAACTATTAACGATGCATTTTTACAAATGTTGCTACTAGTTTTAAATTTAGCAACGTTTGTAAATAAGCGTTGCTAATAATTCTCAATTTTCAATAAAAAATTTAAAATTAAGAACTAATAGGGCCGCTTTTTAGCATGTGTTGCTAATTAATGAAATTATTTAATAAATATTTAAAACATTTAAAATAAATTTTTTAACTATAATATACTTTCTTCAATATTGACTATTTGTATAAATAATAAATAAATATTAAATTTTTAATAAAAGGCAGTGTCAACAATAGATTAAATTTTTTGAAATATAATATATTTTATTTTTAAAATTTTCTTATTAATTTTAATATATAATTTATAATTAAAGCAAGAGAGTGAAGAGAGAAAGGAGGGGAGAGAGAGGGAGAGGAGAGAGAGAGAGGAGAGAGAGAGAGGAGAGGGAGGAGAAAGAGAGAGGGGGAGAGAGGGAGAGGGCGGGAGGAGAGAGAGAGGGGGAGAGAGAGAGGAGAGGGAGGAGAGAGAGAGGAGAGGGAGGGAGAGAGAGAGGAGAGGGAGGAGAGAGAGAGGGGGAGAGAGAGGAGAGGGAGGAGAGAGAGAGGAGGGTGTAGAGAGAGAGAGGAGAGGGAGGAGAGAGAGGGAGAGGGCGGGAGGAGAGAGAGAAGGGGAGAGAGAGGAGAGAGAGAGAGGAGGGTGTAGAGAGAGAGAGGGAGGGGGATGGAGAAAAAAATATAAAAAAATAGAAAAATAGGTAGTAGCGATGCATAGTTTGATGCATCGCTATTACCTATGTGACAACCCAGATTTTTGGTACCCTTTTAATTTTTTTAAATTAATGGAGCACTATTTTAGATTTGTTACCTAAAGAGTTATTGTAGAACTCTAAAAATCGAATATAAAGGTTTTTGAATCATTTGAATCGGAGGTAGTGGCCGTACGTAGAGATCGTGGGAGTGCGCATCATAAGCGGGCCCACGGTAAAACTACGGTGAAACCTACCCTTGAGTGGTCTTGTTTCGAAGGGCTCGTCGATACGAGCCCATCGGTACCAAGAACGTACAATTCCGATATAAAAGTAAAAAGTTGGAGCAATTTAAAGTTTTAGAAAAAAAGAAAAAAAATATATAATATTTTAATTCGGGCTGACGCAAGCATTGCGTCAGCCATATTTTGACCGCGCGACGCGCGACATCGCGCGGTTCGCTCCGCTCGGTGGGCCCGCGGGTCCGCGCCGCGCGGTGTACCCGCGCGCAGGCCGCTGATTTTCGCGTGGCCCGCAAATGCGGGCCATTTAATGCGGACGCGCGGTCTGCGCGTCCGCGCGACACGCGGAGCCGCGTGTCGCGCGCCGCGGTTCCGCCGTCCGATTTGCGACGCGTGTCTGACACGCATCGCGCGTCAGTTTCGCTCCCTTCTCTATTTATACCCCAAATTTTCAGTTTACTATTCACTTTCACCTCAAGTAAAACTTCTGACTCTCCTTTCTGAGCTATTTTAAATCCGATTCAACCCGTTTCAAAGGCATTCTTAATTAAAGCAATAGCGCCGGACGCGAAGACGGGACCGGATTTTCTATATCTACTCTCTACGACCTCGAACTTTCTACTCCAACTTTAAGGTAGGAGGTCTTAAACTCTAACTTATGCTCTGCTTATATGTCTTATTTTTTTATGGACTGTTTTTAGTCAAATCGTACGTCCTTTTTATGTTTAAAAAAGAAATGCTTTACGTGTATCGTGTTTTATTATGATATGATTTCCGAAGAGTTCTAGGGTTATAGCTAGAACGTTATTTTCTGGATACCTACCGAAGAAAATATCGGTATTAGGCACGTGCATATAGGTATGGAGTATCATGGGAAAACTCCTGCCTTCTGAGCTTCCGGTTGCCCCATGAGCGTCGGAGGAACGCCGTTCGGTATCATGGCTCTGGATTTCTCGTCATCGGACGAACCGGTGTTTTCTGAATCAGTTCTGCAAAAATCATTACTATCTGTTACTTAGCATTAAATTAGATTTTAATTCCACCTACTGAGTATAAAAATACTCACCCACCCTCAGACTCTGCAGGTAATAAAACCAACCCTGAGGTGTCAACCGAAGAAGTATCTGTTTAGTCTCTTTAAATATTTTCAATCTCTGTAATATTATGGTTTTTATGAAAAACTTGGCTTATATTTTGTAATTTTGTAATATGACTGTTCTACATACAGTGTATTCTGGACTAAGTCCTAATTTTCTGCTACGTTATATGTAATATTTTGGCTGTGCATCAACTCCAAAATTCCTATGTTTTATGTCGACTTATGTTTTTTTTTACCCGTACGGCGGACCGTCACGTTCGGTTTCACGTGCGATGTAACACGTGCCGAGCGAGATAATAATTATGCGAATTATGGCGTAGATTATTTTCTGACGGCCGCAACAACCTAAGAGTAGTAGCGACAGATAAAGCTATGCGTCGCTACTACCTAATAGTAGTAGCAACACATGGTACTATGCGTCGCTATTACCTTTGGTAGTAGCAACGTAGAGTACCATGCGCCGCTTCTACCTATTTTTTAAATAAAAAATTTAATGAAAGAGAGGGGGAGGGAGGAGAGAGAGAGAGAGAGGAGGGTGGAGAGAGAGAGGGAGGGGGAGAGAGAAAAAAAATAAAAAAATAAAAAAAAAGGTAGTAGTGACACATAGAGCTATGCGTCGCTATTACCCTTGGTAGTAGTGACACATAGTACCATGCGTCGCTACTACCTATTTTTTAAATATAAAATTTAATGAAAGAGAGAGAGGGGAGGGAGGAGAGAGAGAGGGGAGGGAGGAGAGAGGGAGAGAGAGAGAGAGAGAGAGAGAGAGGAGGGAGGAGAGAGGGAGAGGAGGGAGGAGAGAGGGAGAAAGAGAGGAGGGAGGAGAGAGGGAGAGAGAGGAGGGTGGAGAGAGAGAGAGAGAGGAGGGAGAGAGAGAGGAGAATGAGAGAGGGAGAGAGAGAGATAGGAGGGAGTAGAGAGAGAGAGAGGAGGGAGGAGAGAGAGAGAGGAGGGAGTAGAGAGAGAGAGGGGGGAGTAGAGAGAGAGAGAGAGGGGGTTGTAGAGAGAGAGGGGGGGGAAGGAGAAAAAAAATTAAAAATTTTAAAAAATAGGTAGTAGCGATGCATATAGCTATGCGTCGCTATTACCCTTGGTAGTAGTGACATAGTACCATGCGTCGCTACTACCTATTTTTTAAATATAAAATTTAATGAAAGAGAGAGAGAGAGAGAGGAGGGAGGAGAGAGGGAGAGAGAGGAGGGTGGAGAGAGAGGGAGAGAGGAGAGGGATGAGAGAGGGAGAGAGAGAGAGGAGGGAGGAGAGAGAGAGGGAGGGAGGAGAGAGAGGGAGGGGGAGGGAGAAAATAAATAAATAAAAAAACATAGGTAGTAGCGACACATAGTTCTATGCGTCGCTACTACCTATGAGTAGTGGTGACGCATAGATCTATGCTTTGTTACTACCTAATAGCAATAGCGACACATGGTGCTATGCGTAGCAATGCATCATACCATGTGTTGCTACTACCTATTTTTTAAATAAAAAAATTTAATGAAAGAGAGAGAGGGGGAGGGAGGAGAGAGAGAGAGGAGAGGGAGGAGAGAGAGAGAGAGAGGAGGAGGAGGGAGGATAGAGAGAGAGGAGGGTGTAGGGTGGAGAGAGAGGAGAGGGTGGAGAGAGAGATAGGAGAGGGATGAGAGAGAGAGATCCTCTCTCTCTCCTATCGTCTCTCTCCCCTTGTATCTCTCTCCTCCCTCTCTCCTCCCTCCCTCTCTTATTACCTCTCTTTTCCCCCATTTTTGCCACGTTTCCTCTGGAAGAGTCACAACAACATACCTTTTTCTGACGCTTCAAGTGGAAGTGTCGCAAGAACTTTTCGCGCGGGTGAAATTCGCCTGCGCGTTCTCCTCCTATATATTCCCCCTCCCCCCACACTCCTCCGCCGCTGACCATAGCCGTCTACCTCGCCCCGGAGCTCGTCCCCCAGTGACCACCCCTCGGATCTCACCCTGGAGATTGCCCCTAGCTCCCCCCTCCGCCCCCTCGCTCCCCTCTATCGCCATCGATCCCCCCCCCCCCCCCCCCCCCCCTCTAATGACCCATGTCCTAGTTCCCCCTCCTCCTGTCTGTCTACTAGAGGAAGGGGCTGTGGGGGCCGGATTCCGGCTCCCCCCTCCCCTCTCTCCCCAGCTATCCCCCCTCCCCTCTCTGTTTTCTCTCCCCTCCCCACCACCCTCCCTCCTTTGATTTTCAGAGGAGGGGTGAAGGAGGGGGCCGGATTCCGGTGCCCCATCGTCCTCCGGCCCCCTCTCCCTTCCCTGATGGGCCTAGTGGCCCACTGGCGATTTGTTTTACAAAAATTAGGTATTTTGCAACGCTTATAAAAGCATCGCTAAAGATCACTAAATGCATCGCTAATATTATATTATTAGCGACGCATTAAATAAATTTTTTTTAAAATATTTATTTTATTAGCGACGTATACTAAAACGTCGCTAATAAAGACTTATTAGCGGCATATTGAGTTATACGTCACTAATAAGTTTTTTAAAAAAAATTTAAAATAATTTTTTATTAGTGACGTATAGATATTCGTCGCTAATAAGTAATTAAATTTTTTTTTTAAAATAGTTTTATTAGTAGCGACGTATAAATAACATCGCTAATAACTAATCATTAGCGACGCTACAAAATAAGCATCGCTAATAATTAATTAATAGCGACGCATATGTAAACATCACTATTAACAACTAATAATGACACTTTTTGTTATACGTCGCTAATAGGCAATAGTGACGACACTTTTTGCGACACATGTAGCAACATTTTTTATGCGTCGCTAATAATGATTAGCGACGCTTAAAGGACTATTAGCGTGAGGGGAGCAATAATTGAGGTCTATGCTAATTATTATCGTAATGGCATATGAAACGTATCTAGCATATCTAAGCATGATTTGATCTCCCTATCAGCGTGATTGGAGCTTGAATATTCTCACACGTCACCTCTATTTTGTCTCTATAAACAGCCTTTGTAATATTCTATTTATGCCCAAAATCTTGTAATTTAGAAAACATGTAACCATGGAAGGTCGTATAGATACGGATGAGAGTATTGATGACTATGGATATGGGTACGCGCCGATGATACGCTTGGTATGCGCCGAAACGGGCGTAAACCCTTTTATAAACATAAAAAATATTATAACTAATAATATATCATTATAATACTTCTTTTAGAGCATAATAAGACCGTAGAATGCCGAATCAACCGATACGGGTATTCTAAAATTAGTTTATTTTGAACCATACACTATTATATTCTCCGTCCCATACAAATTATTGCTCATTCTTTCCCTTATTAAGTGCTTTAAAATTAGTTTATTTTAAAAATAAATAATATATTTAATATGAGTCTAAATTATATGTTTAAATAAATGTATATTTGTGGAGCACTATATATAAAAAAATAATTATGTAAATTACATGGACCTACCCGTATGTATCTCATATAACTTTAAAAATATTATTTTTAATATAACAAAAATATAAACTTTTAAAGAAGTTGGGTTTTAATTGTATTTTTGTTTTTAAGAAAAAAATTTTCAATTTTTTTTCGAAAAAATAATAATTTTTTTAAATTTAAAAATAATTTTTAAAATAAAAAAATATTTTTTAATACAATATCAATACATATCACCGTATCAATTTGGGTACATATCGGTCGATACGGTACCATATCGACCAGCCTTCTATGCCTGAAATACAACATACACACACACACATATATATATATATAAAAGAATACACAACCTACTTGCTATTGCACTAATTTTCTCGCATAACATGCCTCCTAAATCAAAATCTATATTATAATTATAAAAGTAATATTAAATATTCAAATAATCTCATTTGTTATAACAAAAACACTCCAAATTTCAACCATAGCACTCAAGCCCAGTGGCCAGACCAATGGCTGGTCATAAATCAGGGCGTGTATGTTATCAGCCTGCCACAGTCAAACTGAGGTGTGCAAATTTCCACGTACGTCTCTGGAGCTGGTGAATGCATTTCCAAAAAAGAAAAATTGTTTGAACGACACGAAGATTCACACGTCAAAACACTACTTCATCACCTTCACACTATTACTGTGTAGGGTCCACAAAAATGGGCCCTCATACATCAACGGTGTGAAGGTGTGAAGATTCCACGTCGACCAGGTTCCATCACCATTAATAGTCCATTTGTTCTTGAAGAGGAATGATAGTGAGATTGCATCCAGCCGATTAATAATATTTTTTTATACAAGAAACTTGTTTAAGTAATCATTTTTAAAGCTAGTAAGACTTTTTTTAGTGGAGCTGAGTAAGGAAGTAATAATATGAAGATTGCTTTAGTGATATTATATTTTATACTTACATTAATACTTATTTTTAGATATGTAGTAGTTTTTATTGAATTGTAAAACCCACAATTAAAAAAGAAAAAATAAATTTATAATATTTTTTTTAAGTACGCAACCATTTAAATTGAACTAAATATAGCTACTAATACGGAACAATTTCTTTTCACAAAATAAACCTATTAATGTTGGACGGGGAGTAGGTCAACAACCAATTTTATCATCTAAATACCAATTTACCAAAATGGCTGTAGAATACGAGAAACTTTTCGGTGTGCACGTACACCATCCTGGCTATGTTTATCATTTACAAAATTGGGAAGACATCATGGCACCAAACTGTTGTACATGCTGATGAGTCAGGCCTTTAGTGCTGCAATACACCTCGAATACAGTGATAAAAATGTCGAAAATATATTTTTGTTATTTTTTTTAACTTTAATTACAAACATATTATTTTTTACTATATATACATGTATACTCCCATGAATTCATCAACCCAAGATTTGCTGATTGAACTAACTGGTCTGTGCAGGAACAATATGGCCAAGGTCTCCATTGAGATCAAATCATCGACCATGGTGAGGCCGGCCAGTAAGACACCACAGGAGAGGCACTGGATCTCGGACTTGGACCTCATTGTGCCGGAGTTCCACACTCCCACCGTGTACATCTACCGCCAGCAGCCGGACAAGTCGTCCAACTTCTTCGACTCCAAGAGGCTCATGCAGGCGCTGGGGAAGGCCTTGGTTCCATTCTACCCTCTGGCCGGGAGGCTAGTTAGCGACGAGGATGGACGCACTGAGATTGACTGCAACGGCGAGGGGGCGCTGTTTGTGGAGGCGGAGGCTGCCGGCGATGTCGAGGACTTGGGCGACTTTGTGCTGTCGTGGGAGCTGATGAGCCTCATCCCCAAGGTTGATTACAGTGGGGGACTCTCCTCTTTCCCATTGCTTGTGCTGCAGGTAGTATATTCACGTGATTAATCAACCTTTCCACCATTTTCAACTGATATTTCTATTTTTCTTGATCATTCTTTTAGATCTACTTTATAACTTTCCTATCAGCTTTCTTGTGACTTTGGCACCATAAAACTGGAGTTCAGTTACATATTACTAATACCCATTTCTAGGTCCAGATGCTGGAGATTGAAAATTGTTTGATGAGATAGTTTTATGGTTTTTTTCTTTCTTTCGTATTTTTTAACTTCTGTTCTTCTTAAAATGCTTTTCTTTGTTTCTCTGCTTTGTTGGAAAGAGAAACTATTGAACAAAGGGGAGAGCAAAATTGTGTGGATTAGGCATAAGGAGGAGTAAAAATTGATCGTTCTCAACACCCATTAGCGATAAACACTTTTCAGTTTTTCAGAGTAAGCCTTTGGGAGCTTTTCAAGTTTCCCAGAGTTGGAGGATTCAACCGTGACACTTTTGGACAGATCATCCAAAAAGCCTAACGAACGGAGGAGAAAGAAACAGGCAACAAAGTGACAAATACAGGCAGGGAGACAAGTTAATGGCAGGCAGATAAGAAATTAACTTGTCCGAGAGCATCTTGGGTTCTTTAAAAATAGTTACGGGGCCTTCAAATAGCACCTTTAAGAGTCTGGAGGGACTTCAATTCTGTCTAGGGCAGCCTGCCAACCATGAAAATGTATATATGTTCCCTTAATTAGGCTTATGGTGTCTCTATTTAGACACTTCATAAATGGTACCCGGGTTGGAAGAGGATGTCATTTGGAAATAACATCCTGCGTTAAAGATGTTCACCGCATGCAATAGCAGCTCCTTCTTGGAAACATTTTTAAAATTGCCCACAAGAGTGAACCTACTTCCCTCCTGCTATTTCTCTTCTATTTTCTTTGAGTTGTACGCGTTAGATGGGACATACGGTGTTGATTTTGCTAATGTGAGTCTTATTTGTTTTTCCGATCTTACTAACAAAAAATATTTCTTCAGGTGACCTACTTAAAGTGTGGAGGAGTATCACTAGGCGTGGGTTTGCAACACTTTGTGGCGGATGGTTACAGTGCCCTCCACATGATCAACTACTGGTCCGATGTGTGCCGAGGCACAGACGAGCTCACCGTCATCCCTTTCATGGACCGGACCCTCCTGCAGCCTAGGCAGCCTCCAACCACGTCCTTCCCGCATGTTGAGTACCATTTGCCCCCGCCCATTTGGCGGTGCACGTGTAGGGCCCGCCTCCTACCGGATTATCAAGATTCTAAGATCTACCTTGCCGTGGATGGCCGGGCCCGCCTCCGGCCGCCACTCCCGCGAGGCTACTTTGGCAATGCGCTCTTCACTGCAACGCCGATCGTCGCATCCGGCGACCTCATCAACCGACCTCTAGTGCAGGCGGCTAATGTGATACATGATGCATTGGCACATGTGGATAATGAGTACATGAAATCAGCCATTGACTACTTGGCCCTGCAGCCAGACCTCAAGCCCCTACGGCGTGGGGCACATTCTTACCGGTGCCCTAACTTGGGTGTGACAAGCTGGGCCAGGTTGCCGCTGTACGATGCCGACTTTGGGTGGGGCCGACCAGTCTTCATGGGGCCAGGCCGGGTGGCCTATGAAGGCCTCTCTTATGTGCTGCCGAATCCCAAGGGGGATGGAAGCCTATGCTTGGCCATTTCTTTGTTAGAAGATGATATGGCTAGGTTCAAGGAGTTATTTTACAAATTCTATGAATAGTGATATTATACATGATATCTCAACAAAACAATGTCCAGAAATTAAATGCCCCATCGATATTGTTCTCAAATTATGGAAGAATGAGGGAGAATTAATTGAGTGGAGGACAAGAGTCATGTGTGTGATTTTTTATTTATTAATAATTGGTCAGGATATAAAATGCTTATAATTTTCTAGAAGAATCGAGTGCTACATATTTAGATTTAGAAAGACAGACTTAATTTATCAAAATCCCCTTTTTTAGAGTGCTACTCCCTTTGTTTTATATTAATAGCTACATTTGAAAATATTGTAGTTTTTATTGGATGGTGAAACTCATATCTAAAATAAGGGAAAATACACTTAAAATGAACAAAATGGAGCTATTAATTTTGAACAAACTTTTTTTGCTAAATAGAACTATTAGTGAGGGATGGAGGGAGTATTATATTTTTCTTGTTGAAAATAATTTCATGCAAGTTGGATATTAATAACAACGGCTATTTCACATGCCATCAGAGCTAAGGATTTGGGTACAATTCTCATAGAGCAATTTTTTCTTATTTGTGTTCCAAGGCACATTTTCTCCATAGTCTTAGATTTCCAATCCCATGGAGTAGTCTTTTGGCATTTGTGTTCCAGGTCATATTTATCCTACCTTAGTTATGTTCACAGCATGGTGCAGGAAGTGTAGATATATATAAATGCCATAATGACTATTTCTTAACATCTTAAGCTAATCTATTGGGAAAATTATTATTTCACACTTAAATATTCTTCACTTTCTTAAAGTTGATAGTCACTCAAGTATGGGCCGGACTATTTGATTTATCAAAAATCCAGGTTCACAAGGAAAACAAAACTGATGATTTGTATCTTGTTTATAAGGCACATCTGGGTAGAGGTGGCAAAGGGCTTGGCTCAGGCCCTCTATGTGGGCTAGGCCAGCCCGACACAGCCCAAAGAGTCTGATGTGTCAGACCTCTGGCCAAGCCAGCCTAATAATAATAATAATAATAATAATAATAATAATAATAATAATAATAATAATAATAATAATAATAATAATAATAATAATAATAATAATAATAATAATAATAATAATAATAATAATAATAATAATAATAATAATAATAATAATAATAATAATAATAATAATAATTAAAAAAAATTGTGTACTTAAGGTCGATTGATCAGCCCACATGCATGCCCCATTGGCCAGCCAAGCCAATAAGGCCTTATAGGCTTTGGGGCAGGACTTGACCGGGCCCTATGGAAACCCGAACCCTATCGTGAACTAGCTAGGCTCTTATGCCACCTGTCATGGGGTAGCGAAGCGGACTATCTGTGACACGTGTTGTGGCGCACACATGTATGAAAGTGTTGTATATTAGGTGTGTATGTATTGTGATAATTGTCTTTAGTGTTGCACACCATGTATGCAAGTGTTGCGGGGGAAGGCCAACAACGTTGTACAACATGTGTGCACAACGTTGTGCAGAAAGCACGCAACGATGCCCACACATAGTTGTCTATGTTGGGACGCATTGCCGACTAGCACATATTTAGATTCTTAAGATGCCCCCTCCCCCCTAAATAGTGTTGGAGAGTTCTTAGGAGTGATTTCGGGCCGTTTGGCAAACTTTGAACGAACCATGCTCGTACAACCACTTTGGCTACCACTCCAGCAGAATGGGAGAATTATCTTATGCTATATAGGGGGGGACATGGTGAGCTGAAATGACAAAGCTATTGGTATGATGTCTAGCCTTACAATCAGCTATTTCGGATAACAACAAAGGCTTGTTGCATTGCTAGCTATCATGCCAGGAGCCCCGTCCGCAGGGAGATGGGGCTCTTCGACCTATCGGGTGGTCGTCCGGCCTTATGGCCGTGTTAAAAACAAAGATCCTTACATGTACTTGGCCGAGATGGATCATTAATTCGGATGATCGAGTTTCCTAAGTTGGATCCATGAATCGCAGGGAGGTGTCCCCCTCTGGATAGCCCCCTTGGGAAATATCCCGACACGTTCGTAGTCTGCCTTGGGACGGGTTCGTTTCTTGGCTTCGCGGGCTAGACGCTTGGTCGAATGACATGAGGCCATGACCTTGACGAAGAATAGCTTACTCGCTTGGCTATTTGGCCTTGCAAGTGCTATATAGTAGGCATTTCTCGGGAACCTCTGTGATACACCTCTACATCTAAGTCAGTGCATGCCCACCTGTCAACCCAGCCACATCCCGTGCCCCATCTATTCATTAGGATGACACTAGGCTACATTGTTAGGCACGTGCACACCTAGTCTGCCTATCTCCTACTCTTTTGGAAGGAGTTATAGCAATGAACAATGCAAGTATGGATGGAGAACACTATGACAGTCTAATGCATATTGGCAAGGAAACTGATGACTAGTCGATCACAATTGATGAAATTATAGGTGTTTCCATCCTTGGCGCATTGCTGGAGGATGGACGGGTTCTAATTTTCAAATTTACCAATAGCCATCTCCTTCCAATTGTTCGCTGCAAAATCGTACATAACAACAAACCATGATACATCATGTACAATCGAACATTATATTTAAATAGTCCAACAATACCTGTAATAGAAAAGTATTCAGAAAATGGGCACAAAAACATGGATTGCAGAAGATATGCAATGAAATATGGCACCGAAAAACAATAGAGCCATAAGGATAAAAACATCCAAAATTGTTACTGAAAACTTATTATACAAAAGTTACAATGCATCGAAAACGTTCCGTGTAGAAGACAACATGCACCGAAATATGCCATTGAAAACAATAGATCTGTGAAGATAAAAGTATCCAAAAGTTGACACTGATAACATATCATGCAGAAATTATAACACATCAAAAGCATTGCTTGCTGAAGACATGTACTAGAATATGACATCAAAAACATAAAAGCCGTGAAGATAAAGACAACCAAAATCTGATACTGAAACCATTTCATGCAAAAGTTATAATGCATCGGAAACATTATTTGTAGAAGACAACATGCACCAAAATATGACATTGAAAACAATAAAGCCGTGAAGATAAAAACACTTGAAATTTGTTACCAAATATATGTCATGCAAAGGTTATGATGCATCAAAAACATAATGTGCAAAAGACAACATGCACCAAACTATGATACTAAAAACAATAGAGCCTTGAAAATAAAAATAAATTAAATTTGCTACTGAAAATTTATAATGCAGAATATTGTAATATACATCGGAAACATTGCATGCAGAAGACAACATGGGCCAAAATTTGGCATTGAAAATAATAGGTCATGAAGATAACAACACTCAAAATTTGTTACCGATAACTTATAATGCAGAACATAATATGCATAAAAAATATTGAGTGCAAAAACAACATGCACCAAAATATGTAATGCACTTGACTTCATGCATCAAAATATGATTAAAAATGAAACAATTACTCGAAATAGGACATAAAACAAGGACATTGAGAGCAAAAAATGTGGAATTAGTTTTAAAAATATTCTCAAAGATCTACCATCTCTCAGCCTGCTAGATCCAAGATGAATAAATCATGGGAGGGGCAATTTAGGTGTTTTATTATATAATCTTAAAATAGGGGAAGAAAAGAGGGTTAGTTTTGAGATTTTTAATATACACTTCTTTAGCATTTATATATGCATAGTAAAAAAATTAATTTTCTCTCTCATGCACAAAATAAATATTCCCCTCATCTCTCTGGGTTTCACCACCTCCGCCACTGACTTTGTTGTCTCCCCCAAATGGTTTTGCTTCATCCGCCTTCATCTTCACCTCCTCCTCTACAATCGCTTCTCCTCCTCTACCACCACCACAACTACCACCACCACCTCCTCCTCCCCTTTGTCCTCCCTTCCTCATATCCTCCTCCTCCCCTTATCTCTTCCTCCTCATTTTTTTCTCCTAAGTTGCCTCCTCTTCCTCCTTCCTGATGACAATATTGGTCACAAACTAGTCAGCAAAATTATTAAAAAATTAATTTTTCTCTACAGGCTCAAATCTTAAAAAATAAACCTATAAACATGTTAAACTACTTAAATAATCTTTTTGTCACATTAACCCAAACCTCTTAATGGTAGTTGACAATCGACAAGTAGATTTACTATATTAAAGGGGATGTAAGACAATATTTTGAGTGGTAGTATCTCCCTTAGTATTTATAATCAATTATCTTAATAAACCAAATAGATAAACAAAAAAGTAAAATAAATTTTAAACATGCAACTATCTCGACTGTCGATTGTCATGCATCAGTAAGAGGTTGTTATCACCGGAGAAGAAGATGGTCTCTGGTGCAAAATGATATAACAGCCTACAGTCGGGACAGTCGATAGTGTACAATCACATGTTTAAAACTTGCTTTATTTTTCTATTTAGCTGTTTGGTTTTTTGAGATAGTTCATTGTAAATACTAAGCAATATATTGTCACTCAGAACATTGTCTTAGGTCCCATTTACTACAACAAATATGCATGTCGACTGTTAACTATTGACTAACAATACAAGGATTGAATTAGCATTAGAAAAAAACTCTGAATTAGGTAAAAATAAAATGCACTCTTCGTTTTTAAG
The DNA here is from genome assembly GCA_035235625.1 of Saururus chinensis. Classification (NCBI taxonomy): domain Eukaryota; kingdom Viridiplantae; phylum Streptophyta; class Magnoliopsida; order Piperales; family Saururaceae; genus Saururus; species Saururus chinensis. The sequence continues at coordinate 2,785,140 of CP141147.1, forward strand.
TAGTTTAACATGTTTATAAGATCATTTTTTAATATTTGAGCTTGTAGAGAAAAAAATTTAATAGCTTCACCAACTATTTAATAACTGGTCTTGTATTCTACAAAGGAGGAAGAGGAGGCGACGAGGAGGAAAAGGGGAGGAGGAGGAGGAGAGAGAATAGTAGAGGAGAGAGAGGAAGAGGTAGGCAGGAGAAAGAATTACTGTTAACAAGAATTTATCCATTGAAAAATATATATTTTAATTTTTGAAGACATACATAAAAATATAATCTAAAGTAATTACCTAAGTATTATCATTTAAATAAATATTTACTATTTTGAAGGGGATGAAAAATATTTACCAAACAAGTACTCTTGCATTAGTCATTTTACCACATAATTGGCACCTGTTTTTTTTTATGTTAAAACAGGGAAGTTGTCACTTTGAGCAACTACTTCAATTAAATATATGTAATGCCCGTATTTTTTCCAATTAAAACCTAATTAGAGGGTTTCTTCATAGATATTTATTGAGTGTATATCATTATATATCCTTCAATTAAAGGTAATGATTCGTCACCATGCTCTTAAATTATATACTATGAGGGAATCTTATGTATTATAATAGGACCCTATATACATTAAGTGACGAAGTAATCCCCACTTGTTTAAATTTGTGTGTAATGCTGATTTCGTCATTGGTAGTGAAGACTTCACGTAATATTCGCACATATTGGCAAGGTAGTGAGTGTTAGAATACATGTTGTAAATATTTTTCTCTCCCCTATAAAATGGTAAATTTTGATTTAAATAGTAATATTTTAGCAAATTTCCCTATAATTTATAACAAATAATATATATATATATATATATATATATATATATATATATATATATATATATATATATATATATATATATATATATATATATTGAAAAAGAAAGTTATGGTGCAATAAATGAAAATTTATGTAGACATATGTGTACAACATATCATACTATAATTTGAAACAAATTGGTGTACTATAGAAGTTTCACATTATGAATTTTTTACTCATGTTTTATACCAATAATCCCTATTTTACCCCTATTTGACCCATTCTAATCCCCCCAAAATTAAAGATATTAAAATCATAATTTATTTATTTTTACATTATTTTAATTTTATAATATTATATTTTACACTCAAACTTGGATTTACGCATTCTTAGTATTGTTAGAAAGCTCTCGACGAGCTCTATTAAATGAGATCCCACATGACTATATTTGCTCGAACCTTTTTGTATGCCCCATATATATAGTACACTTCTCAATAATAATTTTTTATAAATTATGTATATTTTTCCTATTCGAATTTTGTATACTTTTAATGCTCTTGAAAACCCCGCAAAGAGTTCTATCAAATGACCTATCACTTAACTGGTCCCAAATATGAATAATGTGCTCCACAACAAAAAGTCTTTTGACACTATTGTCTTTGTTGACCTATGACTTAATATTTAACATATAAAGTTTAGATTCATAGTTGTTTACTATAAGTGTATAATTATGAGTGCCAATTATGAGTGTATATGAGTCCCTAAATATAGATTTTGTGTGTATAACTAATGATCATTATGATAATAAAAGTAATGTATTGTAATTATAGTACGCAAGGGAGAGCACTATTGAATACATAATTTATTTCTAATTAATTTTATTCTATCTTATCTTATCTATATTTATACGTGTGATGCTTGTGCATTCTTGCTGATGAAAATTAAAGGCAAAAAAATTTAAAGCTAGGACTCAGACATGCCGAGTATGAAGCCGTGAATCAAACTAAGTCTAGTAAAATTTGTTTAGCTCTGGAGCTATGGTTATGCTTTTTTTCTTCTTTCGACAAGATGTTCTATAGGTATATTTTTTACTATTTTTTTGGTGATTATTTTACTAAGTTTCTTGCTGATCTGGCAAAAATTAAAAAGAAATTGTCTATTTATTTTTGTTGTTGTCCTTTTTCCTAAGGCTTGTTTTAGCATTAACAATCCCGCTTATGGGACTATTAGGTACCATTCTAGGTTAAGTTTATAATTTATATTTTTAGAGCAAATTATGAAGAAAAGGATGGGAGGTCTATTATATAAAGTAAGATTGGTGATGCATGCCACAATTCATTGAACTTGGTTCGCAGTAAACATGCTTGAACTTGTTTCATAGTGAACATATTTAGATAGTAATCCAGGTGAAACTATTGTGTAAAACATGGTTAAGAGAAGGAATAATAAGTTTATGATACTGGTTTTAAGTACCTAACTGTTTAAATTTAACAAAATAAAGTTATTAATATATATAGAATAAAGTATTTTTTAAATAGAGTTATTAATTTAAAATAAAAGGAATATTATATATTTATTTTATATTAAAAATAAAATAAGAGATTCAAATAAATTTTTATTTGTCATGAAAAAATCTTAATTTCAATTGTTGCACTGAAGCCGAGTGGCCAAACCAATGGCAGGTCATAAATAGGGGACGTGTATGGTACTAGCCTGCCGCACATGGCACACTCAAGCTGAGTTGTGGAAATTTCCACGTCTAGAGCAGGTGGTCCTCGTTTAAATTATTTCCCAAGAAAATGAGGCCGTGTCTAGTCCACATCGACCGGGTACCGCCGTCATTAATACTCATTAGTAGGTGTAGAGAATGATGTGAGATTGGGTCGAGCCAATTTTAATACTTTTTTATATAAGAAACTTGTTTTAATAATAATGTTTTAAAGCTTGTCAGTTTTTAATAGTAAGGGAGTATTAAAAAGAAAATTGTTGTGACATTATGTTTTGTACATCAATAATATATTATATCATCTAAACACGGTATATAAGTAGGGCTTATTTTTAAAAATTTTACTAATTAATTATATTTAAATAATAAAATAATTTCTTGACATACAAAACTTAAAGTCCATGTAGCATCACTCTAATAATAATGATGGGGTGAGGGACAGGAAACAACAATGCAACATAATCTATTTATGTGGACCTGAAACAACTACAAAATAGTAGTAATGAAATAGCCAGACGTAGTGAGCAGGCCACATTGGTTGGAGGCAAAGGAAAATCTCAGAAAGGGAATAAAACAGCGCGATTGCAAGATGTGATATTTTTTTAATATTGAACAATTTACCAAAATAGTTCTAGAATATACTTAAATGTATAAATTATTATATATTTTTATGTAATAAAAAAATGGTTATTTTTGTATTATGAACCTCCACATATGTCATAAAAAATATCTAAAATATTTATTTTTTCTTTTTAAACTTCACCAACTAATTATTTTCCTTTGTTAGTTGCTCTCAGTTCGACTATGCTATCTCTACCATTGACACTACCACCTTCGCCTTTTAACTCCGTTGCATGTGCCACCTTTGCTATCTACGCAACCAGCTATGCTTCATTCACATTTGCCTTCATCTTCACCTCTTCCTACAGCTTTGCCTTCTTCTCTTCCCCTCCTTCGCTACCACCACTACCTCTTCCTCGTATTCCTTCCCGCTCTTCCTCTCTCTCTCTTTGTCACACCCCGTATTCTGATTACACTTAACCCAGAGAGTTAAGTGTAATTATGTAAATTTTAGCTAAATTTTAAGAAGTTTTAAGGGATATAATCTTTATATATAGAGAGAGCTCGAAGTAACGAGAGTAATAAATCGAAGAACACACAAAAGAGAGGTCAGGAGCAAAAGTTACAACCTCAGGAAGTGTGTCATATGGGCAGGACCCACATAAAAAGTACAGAATAGCCTACCCATGTAGGGTCTAATTTCAAAGTGCTCATCGATACAAGTCCATCGGTACTAAGAAGGCGCGATTCCAACTTCGGAGTAGGAAGTTATCACGTTTTAAAGTTTTGAAAAAGAAAAAATATACATAAAATTAAACTGTTACCACATGGCAGCGTGTGAGCTGTGCGCACCACACACTGATGCATCAGATTAGACTGACATGCATCAGACACGCATCTGATGCGTGCGCATCATCGCTAACACACGTTAGACACTTGCCAACGACATTCTAATATAAATAGCGTCAGTTCTTTATACTCTCGGACGTTCCAAAACTTCTTTTCTTTGTTTCTTACTCATTTTAAGTCTGATTCGAGTAATTTTATAGGCGTTCTTAGCGAATTTGAGGGTGTTCTATTCAATAGAAGCATCCATTTATCAAGTTGGCGACTATATATGGAATGTATCGAGGCAAGAGGAGGCTCTGTCTGTTGCCCACAAGCCCCAAAGAGAGAGAAGTGGCCCAGAGCAAGAAGAGGTTTCGTCCTCCGTCGTCGAGCCACAACGAGGGAAGTGGCCCCTAGTAGGGAAGGCTTTGTAATGCCCCGACCTAAAAACTGACCCAAGTTGGGGGTTCACACTCCGGGTTATCCCGAAAATGATTAAAAATAAACCAAAACCAGGAGCAGTGGACTCTACCGCGCTACGAAACTTTAGCGCTCCGCGTAGGCCAGAACAAACCTATTTTAATATCTAATTCTTATCGGGCCAACGTTGCCTTGCCGTTAGTTGCCTATGTACGTATCGGATAACATCCATGATGTTACTTCGATACGATCGGATCCGTGCGTAGTTCTGCCTATAGGCTACTACATACGTCAAATCGTACGACAATACATGCGTATACCCGAATATTTAATCAAGGTTATATGAAAACCCATAAAACACCGATAATACATATCTCGCTCTATCGTAGAGACGAGCACCACACGATCACCATAACATGCCTCGCTCTACCCCAGAGCGGATCCATCACATTCACACGTCTCGCTCTATCACTGAGCCGAGACCAAACACACACCACACGTCTCGCTGTACCCTAGAGCGAGACGAAACATAAACAGGTCACATCAAAGCATAGTAGATCAGAACACAAAGAATCATAACATGGCACATATCCTAAATTATCACATGCATTCTATAATTTAAATGGGAGGTTAGAAACGCTTACTCCCTTGATGTCCCGCGAGGTAGTGGCATTCAGGGTTGCTCGTTCCTTCTGGGGCACGAGGTTGGCGGACAGACCCTGCCCTTGCCCCGAACCTATCTTCCCCCTTCCTGACGATACTTAACATGCTGCGCGCCCATATGTTGCAGGCAGAACACCCCTTACCTGGAGACTCTTTTTTTTCGTGCATGTAAGCGACAGACAGAATGTCCCCTTCCCCAGGGAGTTTGTCACACTATGCGGCCCTTCGGTGGAGGACGGAGCCTCCCCTACTCCGGGCCATGACTCCCGATGCGGCCCGGTGGCAGAGGACGGAGCCTCCTCTCTTTTTCGGGCCGTTTCTCTCTCTCTTGGGGCAAGAGCGTGGCAGATAGAGCCTCCTCTTCACCTGGGTCGTTCCCCCTCTAGGGACGCCAACTCGAGGATGGACCATGCCATTGCGTAGATCACCATCAAATTTGCTAGGAACGCCTCAAGAATGGAAGAAAACGAACTCAAAACGAGTCAAAAAACTCTCCCGCAAGTTAGAACGGGATTTCAATTTATAGAGGAGGAGCTGTGGGCGTATGAAATGCCCACAATATACGCACGCTGCACATGCGGCGTGCTATCACGTCGTGCGGGAGCTGGCAGTGACGCAGGCCCCATTATGCGGATGGGTGGGCAGATGAGCGGCCCGCCAAGCGAATGCATGGGCCCCTCTGCCACGCGGCACCATGCCACGATCTGGGCAGCACGATTTGTGGCGTCAGCGCTGATGCCAGCAATTTCATCTTTATTTGATTAAAATAATATTTTCTCAATATTATTTTAATCGAAAAATACCTAAACTTCAACACGTAGTAACTTCTTACCCCGAAGTCGGAATCACGAGTTCTTGGTACCGATTGGATCTTATCGGCGAGCTCTTCGAAATAAAACCACATATGGGTAGGTTATCCCATTCTTTTCAAGTGGGTCCCGCCCATGTGGCACACTTCCCGAGGCTGTATCTTTCTTTCCCGACCTCCGTTTCACGTGTTCTTCTATTTGTTATGCTCGTTACTCCGAGCTATACCTGACTACTGGAATTTCATCCATTAAAATCCCCTAACACTTATTCAAAATTATCAAATTACCCCTTACCCCTCGGGTTGGACGTAACCGAAAAACGGGTCGTTACATGCTTCGTCTTCCACCAAAGGGCCACACAGTGAGAGAAACGTCCCCGTGTTAAAGGGAGGTTCTGTCCGTAGCTAACGGGCACAGAAAGAGAAAAGGGTCTCCGGATAAGGGTAAGGTATGTTTGTCATATACGGGCACGTTGAGAGAAAAGTGTATATGAGTAGGGAAGATTTTGTTTGCCACCTTTGGGTGCAGGAGGTGTAAAGTGTCCCAGGTTACGGAGATGCTATGTATGTTGCCGTTGGGCCAAAATGAGTGAAACATCCTAGGTTAAAGGGAGTGTTTGTCTGCTGCATTTAAACGCAATGGGAAAAACATTTTGGAGCAAGAGGAGGTTCTGTTCGCTATCTCCATATTTGAAAGGGAGGACGCCCTAAATAAACCAGCAACTCCAAACACCGCGATATCCGGAACTATAGGGACGTAAGCTTTTTAGACTTTTTGATTTAATATAATTTATATGCATACACATCTTACTTAGTGTTATTAATATACTAATGAAGATATATAATTTACTATGATATGATGGATCATGATATGTTCTGATTCAATCTGCTTTGATATGTTCTATTTTGATCCAATCTACTATGAAATACTCTATTTTGATTTGATATGCACTAATATGATATGATACGATCTATTATGGTCAGATGAAATCTGATATGATGTGATGGGATCTGATACGATCCAATTTGTCTCTGTTGTATTTCTGCTCCATTATGTGATAGAGTGGGATGTGTGATTCCGCTAATTTATTGGCTTTCGTTCGACTCTAATGATTATTAGATTTCTGTCTGACTCTGTATGATTTATTCGGATATAAAGATATACTATTTTAATGTAGATGCTTTTGTGATGCTTGATGCATGTAATAGCAGTTAGGCAGAACTACGCTTGGATCCGATTGTATTAGAACAACATTTTAGATATTATCCAATACATAAGTAGGCAACCAACGACAAGGTAATGCTGGCTCGATCCAAATTAGTTATAAAATTAGGTTTGTTTTGACCTATGCGCAACAGAACGCTAAAACTTTGTAGTGTATACAAGAACATTATGACTCTCGCACATAGAGTCTGCCGCTCCTTTTTGGTTGAATTTTTTTTAATTTAATAAACTCCGATTTGTTTTCTGAATAACCCCCGGTCCGGGTTGGTTTCTCGGTTGAGGTGTTACAAATGGTATCAGAGCATTTCTCTGTCTACGAGAGGAAACTGTTTTGGAAAAATATTTTGATTAGATCCTAATTTTTTTAATTGGAATTAATCTCGAATCTTGTTCTAATTGTGTTACACTGAATTTAAGATTTGTACATTCTATTTTCCATGTGTTGAAATGGATTTGAAATGAACATCAATTTTATAAAGTTTGATCTTGAATCTAAAATGATTTGGAAATTTAGCTATGATAAGTGGTATACAGTTTTGATTTGTAATTCTGCTTTGCTAGTATGGCATCAGAATCGCTATTAACTCTGATATTTATGATTTATGATTTGTTTAATTAGAAGTAATTTTGAATTTTGAATTTACTTGTGTTGTATTGGAATGATATAAACTCCGATTTTATGAATCCCGCCTTCGGAACGGCTATTATTTAAAAATTATCTTATGAATCTTGGTTTGATACGAATTCCGATTTTGAATTTGAATTAATTTTTAATTTTTTTTACTGTGATATTGGATTTAATAGGAATTCTGAAATTTGAACTTTTTGTTCTATATATATGACATCGGATTTAATACAAACTCTGATTTTATGAATTCTAATTTTTAATCGAACTTGATTTTTAGAACGTGATTTAATACGAACTTTCTATTGTATTTTGCAATTACATTTTGCATGTGTTACATCAGATTCCAGACGGGCTCTAATTTTGTGAAATTTGATTTGTATTCATGAATGATTTGCAATTCTATTTCGTATGTATGGTGTCAGATCTAATCTGAACTTTGATTTTCCAAATTCTGATTTTGAATTAATCGAAAATATCTGTTCTAAATCTGTTACGTAATTTTTTTTAAAACAAAATAATTTTAGCAACTTCGATTTCAAATAGTTTATTAAATTTATTTTAAACAATGGTAGAATTACCAAGGAGTAACCACCAAACGCCCATGGTATAGGACACGAGGCGCTAGTGGAAGACTATATAATTAATTCTACCAAGGTATTGAAAAAAAAATTCGATTTTGAATCGTTGGTTTCAGAAAATTCATTTCATTAAGATATCAATTTGTTTTAAAAAGATGCTGGAACTATCTAAGCGTAATCACCAAACACCTGCGGTATAGAACTTGAGTGTTAGTTCTCCCAGTATATTGAAATAAAAAAATCAACTTTGAAATATTTAAAATTTGAAAGTTCAAAAGATCTATTTTGCAAGACCAGAACCACCTGGAAGAAACCACGAAACACCTATGGTATGGGACGTGAGGTGTTCGATTGTAGCTCTAAAGTTACTTCTTCTGGTGTGTTGAAACAAAATATTTGCTTATAAAATGATTTTATTTTGAAATGCGGTAGACTTGCCAAGGAGAAACCATTAAACACCCACGATATGGGAATGATGTTTTAATGAAAAGCTCTATGATAAATTGCTGATATATTGGCAACAGATTCAATTTTGAAAGGTCTATATTTTGAAAGTTGTTTTTAGAAAAACAGTGGAACTACCTAGGAGGAACCAATAAATGCTCTTAGTATGGGACACGTAGTATTAGCGGATCACTCTCAGGCTAATTCTTCTAGTGTATTGAAATTAAACTCAATTTTGAAATGTTAATATGTTGAAAGTTTGCTTTAAATTAGAGTGAAATTGTTTCCAAAGGATAGTTGCATTCCATAAGAGAAACCACCAAATGCCCGTGGAATGGGACGATATTAGTAGACCGCTCTAAGGTTGAGTCTACTAGTTGATTTAACTTCGAGTTCAAATCCTCTATAAGTTTTTGAAAAAGGAAGCGTTTTATATGCTCCCTGATTCAATGAGCCAAGTATGAGCCATGAATCAGGGAACACCACGTTGCAAAATGGAAGGCATATAAACGGTGACTGAAGAGCTAACTTCCTGCTACCTCCGTTTCCCCTTCTGTCCACTTAGCCATTCCCTCCGTTCGAAAATTTCCCGCCCTCACACCTCTATTTATCTGGTCTACTATGTCACCGGCGGGGAGATATGGAAGGACGTTTTGGGTGAGATCTTTCTAGTGACGTGAGCTCGGGCTCTCTCCAGCACGCCTTCTCCTCTTCCACGTAAACCCCCTCCACCTCGTCTCTTCTCTCTTCCTCTCACTGACCTCTCTTCTGCTCTCTGTTTTCGAGTTATTTTCTACTCTGGCCGTCTCCCACTTTGCATCGGCCCTCCTCTCTTCTACCTCCCTTTCCCGTCTCTTCCCCAAGGCCATCATTTTAGGCCCTTCCCTCCTCCTCTGCAACCTTGTTTCCGGTCGCCTGTCTGATCTTGGTGGGGAACGATCCCTTGCAGTCTTGCCGCCGGTCTGACTTTTCTGGCCTCTCTATTGGGTTTTGTTGCTTGGCGAGAAACAATATTGCGAAGGGGCTGATAACGGACAAGGGAGGTGCCAACGGCAACAAGGACAGGAAGAAGCCCATCTCCCGATCCTCAAGAGCCGCTTTCCAAGTCTTCCCCTTCCGTCCGTCTTTGTTATCTTTTTTTTTTTTTTGGTTGGACGGGGTGTGAAGTTTTAAGTTGGTTTCTGTTCTTACATGTTATTGGCGCCTAGAAGATGTGGGGATCGTGAATAGGTCCTTTGTGCTTTACACTAATCTATGTTCTGTTGGATTTCGGTGAGTTTCAATGACCTGTTATAACGTGGGTACAGGAAGATGATGGGTCTATGCTGCTTCGATTTTTAAATGGAACTAGTTAATTGATATAGCCAATTTTGATGTATATATCGAACCACTTTAAGGCTCATGCATTTTCATCTTGGACCGGTTTGGTGATTTCATGGCTAGATTTTGGGGTTTCATGTTGTCATATAACTAAATAAATGGGGCCTGAAGGGTACATATCAGAATTAATATGGTAATATCTTATTTATGGAGAGAGGAATGAGTCGTTTATGGATTTATCATAGGCCATGACATAGCTTGGTCAAAATAATAAGGGTCTTGCTGTAGTTATGGGACTCAGAGCAAAGTAGACAGATCACGTGGGTGGGCTGCGGAAGCCAAAACCTATGAGAAATGGTAATCGGCATTGGAAATCAATTTATGCCTGTTTCAATGGTCAAAATGAGTAAGCTGCCCAGATAGGTTGGTGGCCTATCTTCATATTTCTTTTATAGTAGTAATGATGATGATTATGTACGAGTAGTGTATATTTCTTCATATATTTTATCTTCAGCTCCACACATTAACTTACTGAACTGAGCTGCTGAATGTGACATTAATTTGTATATGCCCATACTCAAGTCTGGCTGTCAATCACCTTGCTGGCATCATCCAAAGTGATCCCTGCAAGGTCATCCCTCTCCTAGAACATTTTTTTTTAAGATAATAAAACTGAACGCCATATAATTGGCTTCAACACTAGACAACTAAACTTTAGTTCATATACAATTTATAGATTGATAGTGAAGTCCCAAACTTCTTCAATTTTTCCGTTTAACTAAAACATGCCACTACTTATGAATTGTTTCAGGTTCTTGATCAGAGAGGTGTACATCAACTCATTAAGATTGCAACAGGTAGAGGACATAGAGCACAGGCTGAATTGAAAAATATTGCAGGTTGAAGGTCAGTTATCTTTTCAGCAGCAGGACCTGGATTCAAGAGGGTTACTGCATTTATAGACCCCTCAAGAATACAATGTTCTTCTATAGTGGATGAGGATCTTGGGCACCCCGGCCCCTACGTGCTGGATTCAATGGATGTTGGAACTTGGAAATATGCACAAGCTCACTAATTGCAACAGTTATGTTCACTTCTGCTGAATATTTTTCATTATTACACCAGGTATCATATTCACTATTGATATTCTTCTGTGGGATGTTTGTTACTGGAGGAATTTCACATAACAGGAATTCTTAGTGCTGTTTGGAATAATGGACCCAATAAGCTGAAATTTTTACCTTAGTGAACAATCAAAAGATGGGATATTTGGACAGTCTAATAAAGGCTTTCAGATTCATTTATGCTCAATACATGTCTATCGATTTTATCCACCTAAGATGCGTTATTCTGTCCATCTCTGCATGCATATCATGTGTACTTTAGTTTTGAGAGATTTTTTATTCGTAAAATTTTCTTCTACTTATGATTCTACGAGATGTTTCTTTCATATGTGTACTGTATATTAGTTCATATTTGGATCAGTAGTTTCATACAGTTTAAACTTTACTATGTATCTTATAATAAAACTATGACTCTATTGAAGGATCTTCTTTTATTGAGGAGTTTTTAACTAGAAATCTTAATTTCCTTGAGGCGGTTGTAAATATTGGTTTTTCTGGGCCTATGCTTGTTCCTTTCTTTTTCACCTTTCTGGCAATGGTTTAATATGATGTGCATACAATTATCCTGGAAGTAGTTTGTGTTTCCAAATGTATTGGAGGCTTCGGCTATTTTGTATGCACGCCTTTTTTATTGGGCTTGTGCATTTGTTTTCCATCTAATTAAGTACATGATGAATACATTTTACACCATTGCCAGTCATATTCTCTACTATGTCATAGTCTTTTATAGTGTAAAGTGTATCTATCTTGGATGACCTTAGCGTTCTGAGGTGCATAGAGTATTAACAATTATAATTCTAAAGACATGTTATCCATTTTTACAAAAAAAAAATTATATTCTGCAGCCTGTTTACGTTAAAGATGACTTCTTTTATACTCTTTCCTGTAATTCCCTGGATTGTGGGACCCGAAATGGTACAACTAATTTATCTGAACAATTGAAAAATAACACTGAGGTACTAAGTTCAATTAAGTATGTCTCTTCTCCTCTCAATAGCTAAATTTATTGACATTCGTTGAGTTCTTTATATGTATGCAGACATGTGGCAATTTCCCAAGGCATAGAGGGAGCTGTGGTGGTCGTAGCCCTCCCCGGAGAGGCTGAGGTTGTGGATCCTACTATGGGAGAGGATTCGGCTATGTTGGTAGAGGATGCAGTTAGGTCGTGCAAAGCCCCATAGACAAATGAATATAAATCAGCCTTATCAGAGTTAGTCTCTCTGTGTTTTCATCCAGAGCAAATTTTTGCCAAGGCAACATGTAGGCGTACTGGAGGTCTATGACCTTGTAATGCTTACTCTATTTTCTTGTATTCTTTTATGAGATTTGGCACAAATATGTTTTACCATATCTGTGGTACATCTATGGTTAACCTTCATTGAGATAGGTTGCTGATATATTAGCACAATAATTCTGAGCTAAAGCATATTGCTACTGAAATGGTAATGATCAGAATCAACGCAATAATGATACCCAGCACCACAAGCTTTATCTTCAAGTTCTGCTACAGCCTGGGCCTTAAGTTTTGCAAGTATGATAGTCTCCAAAGGATGTTAGTACCGCAATTGCTCTTTAAGTCTGCAAAGTACAAGGCTCCCATACATGTACCAACGAGGTCACTTTGAATTTTTCAAGAATAAAACTTTCAAAGCCAATGTACAACTTTCTATTTCCCCAAAATTATTAAACCACCTCCAGTGCAAATGACCACCATTGTGGTGACATCTTCCTATAAGAGGAAAGTGTAGCAAATGGCAATTCAATTTGCAAAATTTTCTGAACTACGACTGTTAAAGTTTGGGAGTTAAGACACAAGTCACATGAAGAAAGTAGACCATAATGTGACATTGAAGCCATAAGTCCACAGGAAAATCACATAGCATTCACTTTCCCCTGCCCCCAACAATTGAGTGATAGTACCCGTACAATAGTGTAAACATAAGACCACAAGAAAATGGCTGCTATATGTACAATTCCTTTAGAATAAAGGATAAAAAATTATGGATATCTAAGATTTTCATGAAACTGAAAATACTGACTTAAATAGACACAATTGACATAAACAGTTTCTCATTTTTTTCTGGGTTATGAAGGAATAACATGTACAAAAATAAGTAACACCACTGCATATCTCCTGTTCATTTTGTATTCTATAATTTTTTTTCACTTCTGTATCGCCTAATCTGCTTCCGAGTCTAACTTGTTTCTACCAATGAGTACAACTAGATCCCATGTCTCATTCCATCTGCACAGACAAAATTGATTAAAAAGATTAGCAGATATAAATGTCATTAAACAAGGATGACAAATTTGTCCTGCATCCACTCTATTTGTACTAGAAATCTTCATGTAACAACAAATGATATAGAGGTGTAAATTCTCTGAAGAAGGCAACAACCAAGTGTAGAGATCTTAAATAAGAGTGGTCACACCATAGGTTTGTTATAACATGATGACAAAAATATATGAGCAATAGCAAGCCTTCTTCACCAACCTGGGTTGTTTTTAGCAAAGCCAGTCCTTCAGTGCCGGAGGTTACAAGTAATCCATCCCCTTTCTTCACAGCAGCTTCTGTTGTTTGTTTCTCACATCCAAGCTTGAACCCTAAAACCAAAAAACAGCAAGAGGGCTTGTGATCAACTTCTAAAGAAAAGGTAGATATTCTGTTATAGATGGAAATTTCTGATCCAGATCCCAGAACTTTGCTATAATAAAATCCCTTCAACTAAAAGCTAAAGCTACCTATCAAATAATAAAACTAACAGCTAAAGCTGTTAGATAAAAGGATTATAAGCTAACACTATTATACTAAAAAATGATTTATCTTTTTAACGAAACCAATGCTAGAAATTAATAAGACATGCCCAATGCACATATCATCCATAGTCCATATAAAATTTTATTGCAAGAAAAAAAATTATATTGAAAATCCACCATTTAAGATACATACTTTATTATAAAATTTTACACTAGAGCATAACACACTAAGATCTTCCCAGGATAGTACTCTACATACCATTCTACTTGGGGTTAATTGCAAGACTGCTCATTATAGATGATAAAACAATGCTGGCTTATGCTTTATAAGAAGAGAAAATTCAAATCGGCATTTAAAAAATTACAGCCATTTTTTTAACAAAGGAATAATAAACAAACCATGATTATGAGGTTGACCGTCAATAGAAACACGCTCCCATGGCTTTTCAACTATTTTGATTACGGCAGTAGAAACCTGCATAGCATGAGCAAGGATGATTTTGTTACTGAAGATGAAAAAATTATAAAGGAGTAACTAACAAAAGGAAACAGTAAGAAGTAACAAGTAACAAGTAAAATTAGAGCACTAAACATAAATGTACTTTCATTTGACAGCCTAATCGATACTCACCACTGGGTAGAATGAAACAAAGTGTCTACCTAACAGAATGCCAAATTCCTCAACAGACAAAGGTTCAGAACACTCCTTCACTTTTGCATATACCTGTTCACAACAGATAGTTGACTCAACTACGTTATTGATTTCAATTGTTACGTTGTTTATATATGAAACAGAAAATATCTAGGTAATATAAAAAATCATTGCAAAAGGCGAGATGCAGTGAAAAAATGGGAAGCAAACTAAAGATCAAATCCAAACACACACAAAAAAACAGAACTTGAGCAAACTAAAAAAGGCAAACTAAACAGAGCTTTGATTTTTTAATGAGTCCTTGACATCTTCTCAGACCCAAACAATCCTCAATACTGGAAGTTGGTTCCTCTGTGCCGCTTGGAAGTAATTTTGATGTTTCTACAGTGAACTCTGCACGAGGTGTGATATTTTCCTCATGGGTGCTTTGATTGGAAGATACCCATACAATAGTGTAAACATAAGACCACAAGAAAATGGCCCCTATCTGTACAATTTCTTTAGAATAAAGCATAAAAAAACTGGATATCTAAGATTTTCATGAAACTGAAAATACTGACTTAAACAGATGCAATTGACTTAAACAAGTTTTTCATTTTTTTCTGGGTTATGAAGGAATAACATGTAAAAAAATGAGCAACACCACTGCATACATATAGTTCATTTTGTATTCTATACTTTTTTTCACTTCTGTATCGCCTAATCTGCTTCCGAGTCTAACTTGTTTCTACCAATGAGTACTCCTTGATCCCATGTCTCATTTAATTTCATCTGCACAGACAAAATTGATTAAAAAGATTAACATATATAAATGTCATTAAACAGGGATGACAGATCATTCCGTTAACAATAAAGTCAATAGGCATTTCCGTACTATAAAGTTGTCATAAATTCCGTAAATATTAAAACCGTATGAACTTTGAATGATGTGGAAGCTTAACTTAAGCACAACTTACTAGATACGAGCTGCAATTTTGTGTCTAGCACTACAGACAGCATAATCCAACATTTGATATAAGGCTATTATTATCATATGTAAGACCCATCATCTTCCTGTACCCATGTTATAACAGGTCATTGAAACTCACCGAAATCCAACAGAACAGAGATTAGTGTAAAGCACAAAGGACCTATTCACGATCCCCACATCTTCTAGGCGCCAATAACATGTAAGAACAGAAACCAACTTAAAACTTCACACCCCGTCCAACCAAAAAAAAAAAATAGATAACAAAGACGGACGGAAGGGGAAGACTTGGAAAGCGGCTCTTGAGGATCGGGAGATGGGCTTCTTCCTGTCCTTGTTGCCGTTGGCACCTCCCTTGTCCGTTATCAGCCCCTTCGCAATATTGTTTCTCGCCAAGCAACAAAACCCAATAGAGAGGCCAGAAAAGTCAGACCGGCGGCAAGACTGCAAGGGATCGTTCCCCACCAAGATCAGACAGGCGACCGGAAACAAGGTTGCAGAGGAGGAGGGAAGGGCCTAAAATGATGGCCTTGGGGAAGAGACGGGAAAGGGAGGTAGAAGAGAGGAGGGCCGATGCAAAGTGGGAGACGGCCAGAGTAGAAAATAACTCGAAAACAGAGAGCAGAAGAGAGGTGAGTGAGAGGAAGAGAGAAGAGACGAGGTGGAGGGGGTTTACGTGGAAGAGGAGAAGGCGTGCTGGAGAGAGCCTGAGCTCACGTCACCGGAAAGATCTCACCCAAAATGCCCTTCCATATCTCCCCGCCGGTGACATAGTAGACGAGATAAACAGAGGTGGGAGGGTGGGAGATTTTCAAACGGAGGGAATGGCTAAGTGGACAGAAGGGGAGACGGAGGTAGCGGTAAGTTAGCTCTTCCGTCACCGTTTCTGTGCCTTCTATTTTGCAACGTGGTGTTCCCTGATTTGTGGCTCATACTGGGCTCATTGAATCAGGGAGGATATAAAATGCTTCCTTTAAAAATTGATTTGAAGTTGTATAGTTGTCTCGATAGCTAGTAGAATTACTGCAGAGAAACTATCAAATGCCCACGATATGGGATATAGGGGTTAGTGGATAACTTCAATGTTGATTTTGCTAGTGCATTGAGATATATTTCAATTTCAAATCTATTTTAGTTTAAAATGTTTGTTCTGAATATGATGTGAATCGGAATATATGTTCTTATTTAAATGTAAAAAGTCTATTTTATGTCAGACGCTTTAATTTTCGATTGAATGCCTCTTTGAAAAGAGTATGATTGATTTTTGATCTATTTTTTGTCCGATGTTTTAATTTCCAAATGATTCTGTGAAAAGATTATGATTAACATTTGTTTCTGATAAAAAAATTCTGACCTGATGTGTACAATGATATGCGAGTGCTTGCAGTCTCTAGATACCTACCTAGAAAAATAATCGGTTCTAGTGCGTGCATATATGTGTGAAGTATTATGAGAAAGTTTTTATCCTTCTAAGGCTCTTGCTACCCCATGAGTGTCGGAGGGAACGCTGTTCGGTATCACGGCTCTGGTTTTCTAGTCACTCGGACGACCAGATTATTGCTGCATATGTTTCTGCATCAAATTGTTTTTGAATGATTCTTTTTCTAACAAACGATTTTATGAAAAAGATTACAATCATTTTCATATATTTTTGCTTAGCCTTATTTTAGATTTTAACTCAACCTACAGTGTAGGGGGTTTTAAATTCTAAATTTAAGCTTATTAGCCATGTTTATTGGACAAATATCATTTTTATAAATGGTTTATATGCATTGCATTATGTTTTGAATATGTGCACTTTTTGAGTAGTTTCGGGGTAAAATATAGGATTATCAATGCACTCTCTGTCTAAATACCCATCGAGAAAAATAATTCGTTTTGACGCGCGTATGGGTGTGAAGCATCATGAGAAAGCTCCTCGCCTTCTGAGCCTTTTGATGCCCCATGAGTGTAGGGAGAAACGTCGTTCGGTATCACGACTCTAATATGTCTGTTCTAATTTTGAAAATAATAATCAGATTTTGTTATCTGATCTTAAATTATCAGATTTTGATTATATAATCTATCAGATGATTTTCCAAAAAAATATAATTGATTTGTTTGCTCTTCTCTGATTTGATTTGCTCTGATTCTGAAAAATGATTTTGTATGATATGATTTATCCAAATTTAAATTAATAATCAAATTTTGTTTAACGTGTTTTATCCAATCATAAATTATCGGATTGTGTTTCTAAAGGCGTTTGGAATTGTGTCTATAGATTTCATTAACCTTGCTTTGCTATATTGTGTTTTGGAAGAATTTTCTAGTGCGAACGGGTTGTAACTTAAGAAGTTGCGGTGCTTTTGCTGCACCGTCAGATTTGATCTACGGCTAATAACAAAGCTCATGCCTAATGAAGAAATGTAAGCCATTTCCAATTCTACCCTTAAGTCCCAGACACAAAATTTCTTCCCTCTTCTTGGGTTCCCGCTTTCGGTGCACTCGTCACAGTTGTTTCCCGCTCGTCGGAGGCGGCAACTGCTCATCATCGCCGTTTCATGCCAATCTGTTGTGGGCAAAGTCGGCCTTGTTCCGCTCTTGTGTTTTCCATAGGCAGTCCTACTCTCACTGAGCTCTCCCTTTCTCTCAGCACTCAAGTAGCAGAACAAGGTATTTCACGCCCTTTTGTTTTTCTTCATAACTTCTGGTTTAATCTTGTTGCATCTTGTGGATTCCTTTTTTTTTTAAATTGTTCATCTATTCTGCCCGAGGAATCGCCATGGACGGAGCAAGAGAGCTCAAAGACTGGGAACTACTCCAGAATTTCATCGTGGGTCGACGGAGATTGAAAAGGTATTGTGCAGTCGGACTACTTTGCTCTCGACTCTGACAAAAGGTGGGCGAGGTTGTTTGTGGGCATAGATTCTAAGGAAGGTTCTACCGACTCAGACAATCCGAGTTGATCGATCCTTGTTCGGAGCCTCGATACGGGGATGACATGCGACGGTCGTGGGTCCGGGTGGAGTAGAACTCCCGCTCAGCAAGTCCATCGGGTTTTGGTTGGATTCCTCCGGTGATGAATCGATGGATGGAAAAGTTGGGGGCTTTGATGGAAAAGAAAATTTGGGTCGTAGTGGGTATGATGGAAGTGAAATCTATGACCAGGGTTCCATAGATTTTTAGTCCAGTTCAGGTGTTTTCAATTATGAGAATTATTTTTCGTTTCAGTGGGACTGCACCACAGCATCAGATCATTGAAGGAGTCCAATTGGCCTTCGACGATCATTCTAAAACAAGTGACAAGCCGGAATCTTCAGCTTCATGTGGAATAACTGAGGAAGATAGGTCTCGCATGGAAGGCGACTCTTCTGGGGGTTTGGAAAATGCCTCTGATGCAGAACAGGCCAATCTGAGTGAGTATGAAAAGAAGAAGATGATTTGGTGGAAGCTGTCGTTTGAGCTCGAGAAGTTTTATTCTATTCGGATTGGCCTCGTCTGGTCAATTTCCATAGCAGCGGCTGCCAATGGGACTTGTAATTTTAGGGAGGAAGTTGTATACCGAAGATGGTGGCAAGAAGTTTTTTGTATTTGATAGTACACACATACTCCATATACAAAGAAGACATGGATTTACTTTGAAAAGAGGTCATGTAATTATTCAAATGTTATAACTTTTTTTAAACTTGTGTAATATACAAGGAAACATATGTAAAAATTATGATGGAGAAAAGAATTTTTTTGGCTCAAGATTTGAGTTTGCTTGTTATATAATTTTGAAATTAATGATACTTTTGTCAAGTTCAGATTTTAGTTTATTGGCTCTTGGTGGATTTGAACCACCACCTTCTCGGAAGATAGGTAATTAATCTTCCTAGTTGCTCTTCCAATTTGAGCTAAAGAGCCTTATAAGCGTAAAAATCTAAAAAGATGTAAAATAAATTTTAAACTTGCATTTCATTTAATAGTGCAAACAAAGTTATCTATCAGACAAGCAAGATCTCTCATTCCATTTCATTTCATTTCATAGTTCTCAAACCTCTTAGAAACTATTCAAGGTGAAATAACTAAGTATATACGCAGGTACAAGAGCATATGTCTATTAACAAAAGTTTATTGGGACAATGACCGATAAACAAATAAGAATTAGGAAATCGCAGCTGATTGAGTCTTATAAGCTCTTGACTACCTCGGCATGAAATTCGTATCGGCCATTCAATAATTTAACGCTCAACAAAGCACAACATATAAATTCAATGCATCATGGCCCTTATTCTATTCAATATCTTTTGAAAATAATTAATAATTACATTTTCCAACCAAATTGCTATGCAAATATATCATATCTTCAACGAACAAGTAAGCATATTACTAGCACTGGCAAAAAAAATCACATTACTAAGCTCAGTATAATCCAGAAGCAAACTGAAGTGTGAATAAAAACCAGTGAAAATTCAGAGCTCAAATAATGGGGATTGAGATCTTAATTTATCCTCCACACTAAAGTTGAAAGGGAATCTTCTAGTCCTACCCTTCATCTTATACATCTTCCTCCCTAAAATTACAAGTCCCATTGGTAGCCAGAAATTGACCAGATGAGGCCAATCCGAAAAGAGTAGAACTTATGGAGCTCAAATGGCAGCTTCCACCAAACCATCTTCTTCTTTTCACCCTCACTCAGATTGGCCCGTTTTGCATCAGAGGCATTTTCCAGACCCCCAGGAGAGTTGTCTTCCACACGAGACCTATCTTCTGAAGATTCCGGCTTGTTACTTGTTTTAGAATGATCGTCGAATGCCAATTGGACTCCTTCAACGATCTGGTGTAGTGGTGCAGTCCCACTGAAACAAAAATAATTCTCATAATTGAAAACACCTGAACTGGACTAAAAATCGATGGAACCCTGGCCATAGATTTCACTTCCATCATACCCACCACGACCCATATTTTCTTTTCCATCAAAGCCCCCAACTTTTCCATCCATCGATTTATCACCGGAGGAATCCGACCAAAACCCGATGGACTTGCTAAGCGGGAGTACTACTCCACCCGGACCCACAACCGTCGCATGTCATCCCCGTATCGAGGCTCCGAACAAGGATCGATCAACTCGGATTGTCTGAGTCGGTAGAACCTTCCTTAGAATCTATGCTCACGAACAACCTCGCCCACCTTTTGTCAGAGTCGAGAGCAAAGTAGTCCGACTGCACAAAACCTTTTGAATCTCCATCGACCCACGATGAAATTCTGGAGTAGTTCCCAGTCTTTGAGCTCTCTTGCTCCGTCAATGGCGATTCCTCGGGCAGAATAGATGAACAATTTTTAAAAAAAGGAATCCACAAGATAAAACAAGATTAAACCAGAAGTTATGAAGAAAAACAAAAGGGCGTGAAATACCTTGTTCTGCTACTTGAGTGCTGAGAGAAAGGGAGAGCTCAGTGAGAGTAGGACTGCCTATGGAAAACACAAGAGCGGAACAAGGCCGACTTCGCCCACAACAGATTGGCATGAAACGGCGATGATGAGCAATTGCCGCCTCCGACGAGCGGGAAACAACTGTGACGAGCGCACCGAAAGCGGGAACCCAAGAAGAGGGAAGAAATTCTGTGTCTGGGACTTAAGGGTAACGTGAGCTTTGTTATTAGCCGTAGATCAAATCTGACGGTGCACCAAAAGCACCGCTAACTTCTTAAGTTACAACCCGTTCGCACTAGAAAATTCTTTTTGTGTTTTGACTCCTAATAATGACCTAAATGTTGTAAAAGTCATAATCAGAATATTGTTTTTAGTATTTTATCCAAATATAAACTATCGGATTATGTTTATGAAGGTTTTATCTAATCTTAAATTATCAGATCTTGCTTATGAATGTGAAATCTAATTTTTATCTGTCGGGTTTTGTTTATGAGTGTTTAATCCGATTATAATTTATTTGATTTCATTTTGTTTATCCGTCTAATTATTGGATTCTATTTGTGTGGTCTATTCGACTTTCATTATCGGATACTAATTGTTTTCGAATGTCTTCACCAACGATTAACTACCGATTTATGTTTTTGAAACTATTATCCGATTTTAACCATTAGATACAAATTTCTAAATGTTTTATTTGCATGATTATCGGATTATGTTATCCGATTATAATTTATCAGATGGAGTTTCTGAATGCTATGTCTGATTGTAAATTAATCGGATTCATGTTTGTGATTGCTATCCGCTTAACTATCAAATTTTGTTTTGATTTTGTTGTGATTTGCAAAAATATTTTTGCAAAAATTGCTAGGACGCAATTAGTTTAAGGAGGGAAGAATGTCACACCATGTGTTCCGATTGTGCTTCACCCGAAGGGTGAAGGGTAATTACATGAATTTTTGCTAAGTTTTAAGGGATAGAATCCATATATATGTGTAGAGCTCGAAGTAGTGAGCGTAAGGAATCAAAGAACACATGAAACTGAGGTCGGGAACGAAAGTTATAACCTCAGGAAGTAGGCTATATAGGCAGGACCAACATAAAAAGTACAGAATAACCTACCCATGTGCAGTCTAGTTTTGAAGGGCTCATCGATACAAGTCTATCGGTACTAAGAACGCACGATTCCGACTTCGGAGTAGGAAGTTATCGCGTTTTAAAATTTTGAAAAAGAAAAAAAATGAAATCAAATTGTCGCCACATGTCAGCGTTAGCCTTATTTTACGCGCAACAGACACGCATCTGGCATTCCAAAACTTTTTTTATTTCTCACTCATATTAAGTTTGTTCATAATAATTCGTGGGTGTTCTACGTAATAGAAGTGTCAATTCCTTGAGTTGATGACTATATATAGAACGTCCCGGGGCAAGAGGAGGCTCTGTCCGTCGCCCTTGAGCCCCGAAGTGAGAGAAGTGGCCTGGAGCAAGTGGAGGCTCCATCCTCTGATGTCGGGCCACAACGAGAGAAGTGGCCCCAAGTAGGGGGGAGGCTTCATTTTCCATTGAAGGGCCATGCAGTGAGAGAAATGTCCCCGGGTTAAAGGGAGGTTCTGTCCGCAGCTTACATGCACAGAAAGAGAAAAGAGTCTCCACATAAGGGGAAAGTTTGTCCGTCCCCTACGGGGATGTTGAGAGAAAAGTGTCTCCGACTAGGCGATGCTCTGTCCGCCGCCTACGAGCGTGGGAAGTGTAAAGATTCCTGGGCTAAGGGTAGATTATGTCTATTGCCTTCGGGCCACAACGAGTGAAACATCTTGGGTTAAAGGGAGTGTCTGTTCGCCGCCTTCAAACACAATGGGAAAAACATTCCGGAGCAAGAGGTGGTTCTGCCCGCTATCTCCAGATCTGAAAGGGAGGATGCCCTAAAGAAATGAGCAACTCCAAACACTGCGACTTCTGGAACTACAGGGGAGTAAGCTTTTTAGACTTTCTGATTTAATATGATTTATATGGATTCACATCTTACTTAGTGTTATTAATAGACTAATGAAGATATATAATTTGCTATGATCTGATGGATCATGATATGTTTTGATTCAATCTGCTTTGATAAGTTCTGTTTTGATCCGATCTGCTCTGAAATACTCTATTTTGATTTGATATGCTTTGATATGAAATGATACAATCTATTATGGTCAGATGAAATCTGATATGATCCACTTTGTCTCTATTGTATGTTCTACTCCATTCTGTGATAAAGTGGGATGTGTGATTCTGCTGATTTATTAGCTTCCGTTTGACTCAAATGAATAGGAGATTTATGTTTGACTCCAAATGATTTATTCGGATATAAAGTTATACATATTATAACGTATATACTTTTGTGATTCCTGATACATGTAATGCCTGTAGGTTGAACTACGTTTGGATTTGATCATATTGGAATAACGTTGCAAATATTATCCAATATATAAGTAGGCAACCAATGGCAATGCAACATTGGCCCGATCCAAATTAGTTATAAAATTAGGCTTGTTCTGACCTATACGCAACAAAACACTATAGCTCTGTAGTGCGTAGAAGAACATTATGACTCTTGCACACAGAGTCCACTGCTCCTGATTGGTTTAATTTTAATTTTTTTGTTTCATTTAATAAACTCAAATGTTTTCCTGAATAACCCCCTGGTCTGGGTTGGCTTTCCTGGTCGGGGTGTTACACACTCTATCTCTCTCCTCCTCCTCCTCCTCTTCTTCCTCTTCCTCCTCCCCTCCTGTCTATCCTCCTACCTTTTCCGTCCTTGGTCACCTCCTCTTCCTTCTTCACGAGGAAAGATTGGTCACCAACTAGCGAGCAAAGCTATTAAAAAATTATTTTTCTCTATAAGCATAAATCTAAAAAAACGAATCCATATACATGGTAAACTTGTGATGGCCGCCATTTGAAAAAGGATATAATAAATAACATAATTTCATCCGACACGTGTACATGATACCCATGAGACCGAACATGACTGCTGTCGGTGCATATAACACACAACAATTAAGCATAACATCATATGTAATAATAGAAAAAAAAACATTAGAGTAATTGCACAACCAAAATATTATAAATATAAAGTACATGGGGCATGGTAAAATTTAATTACATGCCTAAGATCCCTGTGCGTAGAGCTAATAGTTATATAGGTTTGAGGCATATCAAGCATTTACATACGGGTCACAAAAATAATTACAAAGACTATATTTAAAACAACAACTAGATAAATCATTTAGATAACTCTTCCTCTTCTACCTCCATTATAGTTGTAATTCTACCTCCATTTAGATAAATCATTCAGAAATTGTCGGTTCGCCTGCTGATGATAAATCCAAAAACTGTGATACCAAATGGTGTTAAGCTTGGCACTCATTGTCACGACCCGGATTTTTAAAATACATTTACATTGAAAGATCGTGCGATAAATCACGATAACTTTTTTAAAATCAAATCAAATTAATCGACTAAATATCCAGGCCATGATAACTAGGGTTCACAAATATGAATATCAAAACATATGATATTATTGCATGTGTCAAAATTCGATAAATAGCAGGTTAACCCTCTAAGTATAAGTCTATCATCTATCCGAAAATGAATAACCAAGTAAAGTTGGCTCTCTCGCCAATAATTATAATTACTTATAAAATTACAGAAGTAAGAAATTATATCCCACTAGTGCAATGTCGTCCTCAAATGCTCACCGATGTCCTGATCTTGCAGCGTCCTCATCTAAAGAACCTGCAGCTAGATAAGACCAAACAACAACCAAGCATGTCGTCCCCTTAGAGGAGTGTTTCCAAACGAAAAAAAGTATTTAATTAATATTTTTTGGATCGGGCCAACATCACCCGATGTTAATTACCTACATACTCATCAGACAACATCTCCAATGTTTCCAACAAGATCGGATCCAAACATAGTTCTGCCTAAAATCTGCAATATCTTAAGAAGCATAACATTGCACATGCAATGCTTAAGTATTTTCAACCAACCTACATTTTATGCAAGTCCGTTAAGAGTTCCACTTGTTCGAATTAAACAAGCAATATCAAAGAATATTATTAATTATCTATCAAAACATTGTTCAATAACTAATATCCCAGTCTAATCCCAAAGACAGACAGACAAATCAGATGTCAACCTAAGTGACAAATGATACACTCACAATAAACCGCCCCCAAAGGTAAATCCATAATGAAACCCTCAAATCCAACAAGAAGTGCCATCTCCCAACCTAGCCCCTAAGAACCTGATTGGAGTGGAAGGGAATGATGAACAATTGCACCTAAACAACGACTCTGACTGCATGTATACTAAATGATCCTCAATAGATCGGTGGTGAGCCTAGATCATGCAGAGCTCCTTCCAACGGGGAGGTGTAACTTCATGGTCAAATCAATACCTCCTCAATAGAGCAAAGACTTAGAAACCCAAACCCAAGTGACTAACCCAACTTTAATAACAATCAAGGATTCCGAATGACTAACCCAAACCCTATCAGTCTCTTCCAGACTAAGGTTAAAACTCAAAACTGCCATCAGTTCATTAACCAAGGCAAATCGTAAGGTTAAAGGCCGTGTTCACTCTATGAACTAGTCCTAGACCCCTCTGAGGTATTTTAGTTTTTATCTTGATTAGGTGTTCTCGCCCAATCCAATGTTATCTTACCCCATTGATTAATTTTTCATTAATTTTAAGATAGTGATAGATTACTATCACAACATTAATAGCAAACATTAAAATATTGAACAACATAAACAATATTGACCCACATAGGTCTAAGCTGATCATAATATCAAGAACCAAACTCAATATTGATATTAGAAATGTTCACATTCTCGTGCCCTAACCCTCCTTGGGTTAGCTGATTAAACTTTTATGAAAATGGATCATAATGCACCTAAGGGCATTAAGGTAATTATTTTGCATAGGGCATTGTCCTCTCTGTTCCTAGGTAAGTCTTGAAGCTATCAATATGTTTTAGAATCACATTGGCCCGTTAATTTCATTCACGTGAATGTGGGCCGCTTGCTCATAGGGGTAATTTTGTCATTTTGTTTTAAGGCTTTCTTAAACCCTAATGGGTCCAAAACTAATCCTAGGGGTACTCTTTGACGTTATGGACTTGGGATAATTTTCTTCAACTGACCCTAGTTCAATTAATCATTTCACCTTAAGCCTAGGTTTAAAATAGTAAGTTATCTACTTTATGAGATTTTCCCCCAGCTTGTTCATCAACCTATAATTAGGGTACACATTAAACTATTGTTGGGATTTTTTCCACTTTTTAAATCGACTCATAGCCCACTGAAATGGAGCCCTTATGTTGGATAAGTGAACCCCTACTTAACTATAAGTGTAAAATAGTCATTTCATAGACAATGGGATTTTTAAGTATTTTAAAACTTGGTAAAGATATTCTATATGCTCTCACGATCATTTGTAATTTTTTTCAAATTTTTTCTAACTATTTTAACTCACTAAACTGGACCTGGTTCAGATGGTGTGTTTTGTGTTTTTTTTGGTTTGGATCAGACTGAATCAGGTCGGGTAACCCGACCCAGTATAGGGCCCGATGATGACCCGCACTGCTGGTCGTCTTCTCCATTGCCAACAAGAGGCTTGTTGGCCACTAGCGGCGCTGCCTACGGCCGTAACAGTGGGGTGGGTCTGGTCCCATTGGCATCACCGCTTGCGGGTCGTCTTCTCCATTGTTGGCCAGAGGCTTGTTGGCCACTGGCGGCGCTGCCTCCGGCCGCCATGGCGGGGTGGGTTTGGGCATCACCGAATCGCCACCTGGTGGCAATCCAGAAGGGCCTGGCCCCACTGCCACCCGGGGCCAAAGCTCTTTTCTTTAAAATGGCTGGAGGCCTACTGGCCTTTTGCGGCGCCGTCCCTAGTGGCCACGACAAGGTGAGGGACTTGCCCTTTCGGATCGCCTTTTGTGGCGATTCTGATGGGGCTAGTCCCACCGCCGTCTGATGGCTGGCCACCCACCTCTTCTGGCCATACAGTCGGCCAAAGTTTCCTTTTTTTTTCGTTCACTGTTTCTCCCTGACGACTGTTTCTGGTGACCAAAGTTTTTGACCGGAAGGGGAGATCTGGTCATCTGGTAAAAAAGGATCGGCAGCCGACAGTCAAGTAGAATTAAAATAAATTCCAAATTCTTACAGATTTACTTTTCATTGTAACTACGGGAATAGTGAATGCAAAAATCAATGTTCAATGTAATTACGAGAACAATGACTGCAGAAATTACTATTCAATGTAATTACATAAACAATGATTGCAAAAATTTCTATTTATGTTAATCTAAAAAATAGTATATTGCAGAAATCATCAATAATATAATTTACATTTCAAATTACTCAATAAAACACCTATTAATCTTGACTCACAAACTAAGACAACGATCCTACCTTAATTGCCGGTTTGCCGTCGATCCACCGCCACCGGAGACTTGCCGTCCACCAACTTCTCCCCCCTTTCACCGCCTAAAAAGCTCCCTCATTGAGCCCTAAGAAGCCCTATTTATAAACATGGGGATTAGGAACCCTAATCCCCCTAGAAGTTGGGCCAACTAGGCTACTTGGGCCTTTTTTTCATTAATTTCCGTCACTTTAATTAACCAGTCCCGCAAAACAACTTGAATGACCCAAATACACGTCTAAATTGGGTTAATGGACTTCAAATAGTTGTATCTCCCTCATCCAAACTCTTATTCGCTTCTTCTTGGTGGCGTTTAGAAGCCCTTTTTGTCTACTTTCTAACCATACTAGTCTCATCCATGAATTTCATCTATTGAGAAAGTTATTCTACTAAGAAGATCAATGGTTCAAACACCCTATTTTCCATGTGTTTAATTTTCAAAACCTAATAAAATCTGGGATATTACATTCTTACCCACTTAAAAGAATTGCATCCCCACAATTCGCCACGACCAATCCTTGAGAAATTTGGCTTTCAACTCAAAAAAATCATTCTTCCCTCTCTAGGGTTTCTATTCTGATCATATACTCAACGAAATTTCTGTTGTTACGTCTGAAACAAGACTATGAAGAAGTCAAATTCAGATTTGTTTTACTTGCCAATTGTAGTAGACAAGGTCAATCCACAGGGAAAGCCTTGTGCAACAAAGAAAACTATTACAAAAAAAATAAAGAAAGGAAAAATTAAGAAAGAAAGAGTAGAAGAGTATTGATGCAATATAGAGTCAAGAAATTAAGATGAGAAAATACTAAGGCATTAAGGATCATTGTAACATCTAATGATGTTCTTCATGTATCATGTTATCTCAGTTAGAATCGAATGAAAATTCTATCTAACCGGAAGATATGAACATTAAAATTGAAATTAAAGATAGAAAATACTTTGGATAGATGAAGGATACAAATAATTGTCTCTTAAAGATTTCTATGTATCCAAATCACAAAAGATAAAAAAGTAGAGCCTTCAAACATCTTATGTATCCAAATCACAAAGAAACAAGAAGAAGAACAATATTAAATAAACATCACTTCAAATAAACAATACTTACTTAAAACCATTGATGAAACATGAATTGAACTCCATTAAATTGTTACAAATCACCTCTAGCCTTAGCTTGAGAGCTTAGAAAGCCATTACAATAAAACTAAAAACAAAAATACAAAAGTAGAGAAGAAAATAGGAGAAGAGAGCTCCAAAGAGGAGGGGATCCTTCATCTATCACGTCCACCCCTCTATTTATAGGAATAGAAGGGGTTGCTTCAAAGAGGAAAGTGAAATCATATATCTAGATTGCATCCTGATTGATTGTCTGATTAGTTGCTTCTTTGGCAATGATTAGATTCTAAATCTATAACATAAATCAATGATTTATTTAGCAAATAAGTATCTTTGAATCTTCCTTTAGTTATCTAATCAGCCTCCTTGTTTTTCCTTATGTGTATCAATCATAATCAATGAAAATATTCTTCATGTGTTAGCCTCGGGTTAGTTTACTAGCTGTCTCTTTGCATACCGAAATTGACCCATGAATCTTCGGAATTTGGAATTTCTTCCTGAAATATCATTTGTAGCTATGGAAGTTTTATTTCCAATGCCACTAGAATTGTATACATCTGAATTATACATAAAAAGATATGATCGAAATACTAAGGCTCTATCAATCTGTCCGAATCAGCTTCTTTCCTAATTTAGTCATCTTCATACAAATCTCAAATCAAACGGGTCCA
Organism: Saururus chinensis; assembly: GCA_035235625.1. NCBI lineage: Eukaryota > Viridiplantae > Streptophyta > Magnoliopsida > Piperales > Saururaceae > Saururus > Saururus chinensis. Next base: position 2,814,286 of record CP141147.1, read on the forward strand.
CAAGGTTGTGTTCGACCATTCCATGCATGTTTAGACCATTAGGAGCCCATTATTGACTTTCAAATAGCTTTGGGTAGATGGGCTTTACTTCCTCTTCTACTTGGATCCTGTTAAAGCCTGTTTAGACATGTAAACTCAATTAAGGTCCAACTAACTTATTCAAAACATAAATAGCCCAAATCAGTAATGAATTAACACAAAATAGGATTGCAATTCGAAATCTTCTCACATGACTTAATCCATTAGACCTACATCGGTGATCTATGGTCGGTCCCCTGCTCACCCAAGCAAGTTGTACATAAGGGAAAATGACTCCCAAACATTGAATTTAAAACATAATGTCACTCTCCTAGCCTAAGCAAAAGGTCATGTTGAGCCCCAAAACCAACAGCAAATAAACTAGGTGGCCCATATTACATTCTCCCCCTCAAACCAATCAATTGCAACTTGTAATTTAAGTAGCACACATTAAGAACATAAATAACTGAAATCTTACAAAATCCAGGTCATTACATTCTTCCCCTCTTGTAACGAATTGCATTCTCACAATTCTCCAAGGCCAATCTTAAATAAGCATGGCCCTCAAGGGCACACTCACCCTCTCTAGGGTTTCACACTAATCCCATTCGAACTTCAGCTTCTGTTGTGTGACTTATTTTAATGAATCACTTCTAGGCAATGAATTTCTATCCTTCCACACTACAACTCAAGCCCCCATGTAAACATGTGTAAGGGTTTCTCCTTAGCCATTCAGCACCTTTTGGACCAGCTTACCTAGGTCATAATCTTTAGATGACTTTAGACTTGTAGTTAGATGAGTACCTTAACTACCAAATGTTACGACCCTGATTTTTAAAATACATTTTCATTGAGAGATCATGCGATAAAGCACAATAACTTCTTTTAAATCAAATCAAATTAATCGACTAAATATCCATGCCATGATAGTTAGGGTTCACAAATATGAATATCAAAACATATGATATTATTACACATGTCAAAATTCGATAAATAGCCCGTTAACTCTCTAAGTACAAGTCTGTCATCTGTTCGAAAATAAATAACCAAGTAAAGTTGGCTCTCACGCTAGTAATTACAATTACTTACAAAATTGTAGAACTAAGAAACTAGATTCCACTAGTGCAATGTCATCCTCAAATGCCCACTAATGTCCTGATCTCGCAACGCCCTAATTCAAAGAACTTGTAACCAAATAAGACCAAACAACAACCAAGCATCTCGTCCCCTTGGAGGTGTGTTTCCAAAAGAACAAAAGTATTAATTAAAAATTTTCGGATTGGGCCAATATCACCTGATATTAGTTGCCTACGTATTGATCATACAACATCTCCAACGTTTCTAACAAGATAAGATCGAGACGTAGTTTTGCTTAAAAACTACAGTATCTTAAGAAGAATAGCATCACACATGCAATGCTTAAGTATTTTAAACCAACCTACATTTTATGTAAGTCATTTAATCGTTCCATTTGTTCGAATTAAACAAGCAATATCAAATAATATTATTAATTATCTCTCAAACCATTGTTTGATAATTAATATACCCATCTAATCCCAAAGATAGACAGATACATCAAATGTCAACCTAAGTGACAAATGATACACTCACCAAAGACCACCAGCAAAGGTAAATCCATGATGAAACCCTGGAATCCACCAGGAAATGCCATCTCCCAACCTCGCCCCTAAGGACCTGACTGGAGTGGAAGGGCATGCCCCACAACTACACCTGAATAGAAGTGGTGAGAGACACCAACCAAGCAGGATGTCAGCGACTCTAACTGCATGTACACTAAACGATCTTCAACAGAGCGAACACTCAAAAAAACCATTCTGAACCCTATCTTGTTAATCAACAAGCAAGGATTCCGAATGACTAACCCAAACCCTATCAGTCTCTTTCAGACTAGGGTTAAAACTCAAAACTGCCATAAGCTCATTAACCAAGGCAAATCGTCAGGTTAAAGGCCTTGTTCACTCTATGAACTAGTCCTAGACCTCTCTGAGGTATTGTAATCTTTATCTTGATTAGGTGTTCTCGCCCAATCCAAAGCAATCTAACCCCATTGATTAATCTTTCAATAATCTTAAGCTAGTGATAAATTACTATAACAATATCAATAGTTAACATTAAAACAATGAACAACGTAAACAACATAGACCCACACAGGTCCAAGAAGATCATAATATCAAGAACCAAACTCAATATTGATATTAGAAATGTTCGCACTCTCATGCCCTAACCCTGCTTAGGTTAGCTGATTAAACTTTTATGAAAATAGGTCACAATGCACCTAAGGGAATTAAGGTAATTACCTCACAAAGGTCATAGTCAGGTAAGCTTTAACCTCTCAAGAGGTTATAGTATCACATTGGCCCGTTAATTTCATTTATGGGAATGCGGGTCGTCTGCTCATAAGAGTATTTTTGTCATTTTGTTTAAGGCTTCCTTGAACCCTAATGGGTTCAAAACTAATCCTAGGGGTACTCCTTGATGTTATGGAGCCAGGATAATTTTCTTGCCATTTAACGGCGCCGTAAACCTCTTAAACTGACCCCGGTTCAATTAATCATTTTATTGTAACCCTAGGTGTAAAACATTCACTTATCTACTTAATGGGATTTCCCCCCCTCTTATACATTTGCCTATAATTAGGGTACATAATAAACTATCATTGTGATTTTTCCCACGTTTTAAATCGACTCATAGGCCCCAGAACCGGAGCCCCAAAGTTGGGTAAGTGAACCCCTACTTAACTATAAGGGTAAAATAGTCATTTTATAGACACTGGGATTTTTACCGAGTCTAAAACTTGGCTAAGATACTCTACATGCTCTCACAGTCATTTATAATTTTTTCCAATTTTTTTTATTGTTTTAACTACTTGAACCATACCTAGTTCAGATGGTGTGCTTTGTTTTTTTTGTTCTGACCAAACTGAATCGGGTCGAGCTACCCGACCCAGTCCTGGGCTTGACGATGACCCGCATTGCACGTCGTCTTCTCCATTTCCGGTTAGAGGCTTGGTGCCATATGGCGGCACTACCTCCGACCGCCACAACGGGGTAGGTCAGGGCCTCACTGAATTGCCGCCTGGCGGCGATCCAGATGTGCTTGGCCCTATCGCCGCCCGGTGTCTGGCTGGGACCAAAGCCTTTTTTTTAACTAGTCGGAGGCCGGCTGGCCTCCTGCAGTGTCATCCCTGGTGACCACAATAGGGAGAGGAACTAACACTTCCGGATTGCCTTTATGTGGCGATTCCGATAGGGCTGGTCCCAACGTCATCGGATGGCTGGCCGGCGGCCACATAGTCGGCCAAAGTTCCCATTTTTTTGTTCATTGTTTCTCTTCGACGACTGTTTTTGGCGATCAATGTTTTTGGCTGGAAGGGGAGATTTTTTCGTTCAGTGAAAAAGGACCGCCGACCGTCAAGCTGAATTAAAATAAATTCTGGCATATTCACTTTTCATTGTAATTTCGAGAATAGTGATTGCAGAGATCAATGTTATATCGTAATTATGAGAATAATGACGGCTGAAATCACTGTTCAATGTAATTACATAATTAGTGGTTGCAAAAATGACTATTCATATTAATTACAAATACAATAAATTGCAGAAATCATTAATAATATAATTTACATCTCAATTTACTCAATAAAATACCTATTAATCTCGACTCGCAAACTAAGACCGTGATCCTACTTTAATTGATGGTTTGTTGTCGATGCCTCGTCTTCCACCACCTTCTCCCCACTTTTACCGCCCAAAAAGTCCCCTCATTGAGCCTTAAGAAGCCCTATTTATAAACATGGAGATTAGGAACCCTAACTCCCAAGAAGTTGGGCCAACTAGGCTACTTGGGCCCTTTTTTTATTAATATATGTTACTTTAATTAACCGGGCCCTCAAAATGACTTAAACGGCCCAAATACACGTCTATGATATGTTCAACTTCGAACAGTCGTATCTCCCTCATCCGAACTTCGATTCGCGTGGTAGCGTTTTGAAGCTCTTCATTGTACTTTCTAATTACACTAATCTCAACTATGAATTTCATCTATTGAGAAAATTGTTCCACTAAAAGGTCAATGGGTCAAATACCCTATTTTCCACGTATTTAATTTTTGAAACCTAGGAAAATCTGGGATATTACACTCATGGGGCATCGACAGGCTCAATAAGCGAGGAGCTTTCCCATGATGCTCCACACCCTTTTGTATGCCACACAGATAATTTTTCTCGGCAGGTATCAAGGAGCCACGCTCCAATAGTTTTTGGGCTTTATAAGTAGTAATACCGAAGGATGTTTGATCGTTTACAATTAAACCATTTGCAAGTGTACAAGGTAATTATACTAGGATGAGTATTTAAGGGTTGTCGAACCTCAGGGACGGATGAATTATTACTAAATCTAAAGAGAAATTTGATGATTAAAAACCAAAACAACTTAAACTTAAATTAAGCAAAAGAAAAGAATCAACTAGTTTAAAAACAAGAGATTAATATAATGAAATTTACTTAGGAAATCGAATCCACTATAGAACTATAACAATTCCTTAACTTTTAATCTAAATCTTGTGTGAATATGAACAAGTATTCTCAGCTACAAGCTAGAATTACTTAAGAAAGAATCATTAATTAACTTCCATGGCATGAACTATCTTCGACAATAGCACGAATCATCTACACTAAATAGCTATAGGCATGACCCGTTTAATCTTAGTATAACTCATCCAAGTCATTAATTATCTGAACTATAAAACTATTGTATGACCATCTCATCTAAATCACAGAAATTAGAATTGATGTAAATATCAAAACCACATCAATCTATCATCTACAAGACAATAAATCAACATAGATTTGAATAAACATGAAAAACTCTTCCATTAAAAAAGAAATCCTTATCATACAATTTTCATAATTTACAATTGAGATCTAAATTAAAAAGAAAAGAAACTGAAACGTATCTATAGCTTCATCAACTCCTAAGTAAAAGAAAAGTTTAGCCTTCCATGGTAGAAGAAAGCACTTAAATCTCCAATGAAAGCTTTGAATTCTTCTCCATCTTCTTCTTCCTTCTAATCTTCAGAAAATCTACTTGCTAACTCCCAATTTCGAGTCAAATATGTCTTTATATAGGCATAAGATCCGTAGGAAGGAGTCCAATATGAAAAAGACTCGAAATTGGCTGAAATAAGGAAACTGCGCGTTATGCTATTCAAACGCCCTGCATGCCCGTTCGAACGCCTATACTGCATTTTTCTCCAAAATCACGTTATCCCGTTCGAACGTCCTGCATGCCCGTTTGAACGGCTACACTGTTTTTGCAATCTGGACAGTTTTTCTGAACAGTCCATATTCTGTTCATTAAGCTCTTTCTTTCATGTCCATATTAATTTTCAACATGTTTATAACTCCGAAAAGTTATCCAAATCACTTTAAAGCATGTCATAACTATTTTGAATTATTCCAAACATCATCTAAGTACTTCGATAAGCGCATTTTACCTACAAAGCATTAAAACATCACATTTTAGACATGTAGAATATAATTAAGATCTCAACTTGATTCAAATACATATCTAAATTACTAATAACAACAAAATTATTAATAATTAAACTAAAATGCTAATATCTATCTTAATCTATATAAACCATAACTAACTCTAAATTAACCTAATCTATACTAGCAAATACGGTAAAAAGGCATATAAAATATCTATATATTTCATACTTATCAATGTTCCCCCAACACTCATGGGGCATCGAGAGGCTTAATAAGCGAGGAGCTTTCCCATGATTTTCCATACCCATTCGTTCACCATGCTGATTATTTTTTCTTAGCGGGTATCAAGGAGCCTGCTCCGATAGTTTTTTGCCTTATACTAAATAACTATCTTTCAGCAATCGACGAGTTAAACCCCTAGGTGTCCCTAGTTGGACGAGTTGTGTCTCGTGAGGGTTTGCAGCAATGATACCCACAAACATCTAAACCTATGAAAGCAAATAAAATAAAATAAGAAAACAAAAATTCCAAAAAATAATCTTCTCTTAAAAACACACAACTATTTTTAAAAAGAACCAACAACAAATATTTGAAACAAGTAAATAATTCCGATCTGATCACTTTTAAGTAAGGAATCATCCATTCTATAACCTCATCATAGAAATAATTGTGCAACTACATATATATATATTTCAAAAACATAAAGTGTAGAAACTTTGTAGTCATACAATTTTACTCTATATTAACAAGCAAATCTTATGTGACCCATTAACCAAGCTCATTAAAGTTCACTAACTCAAAAATATAACAATGACAATCTTTCATCCTTAACATCTCATAATAAAACCTCATGTAATAGCCTTCAAATTTTAATTAAATTCAGGGAATAAGAACATAATATATCTCAAAATATGACTTGTGCAATACTTAGTTCTATTAAGCTTTCTAAATAGTCCATGTAGTAAGCGTTAGGCCAGTGTCCCTAATCCAGTTGGCTCAAGGCACTAAGTATTGAAACACCCCTCAAGCTTAATAACTCGAACTATAAAGGCTACAGAACCAAGTAAGTCATAAAAGAATTTATCTCAACTTTTCACCTTTTGACGCGATCCCTTATACTTGCCTAGGCACAAGGTCCGGTTACTCAGTGAAAAGAGAAACAAACCTTTACTTTTTTTTTTCATTCTTCTATCTTTTTTTTTCAATTTTTTTTTCAACTCTTTTTCATTCAATTTTTTTTTCATTACACACTTATCCCATTTTTTTTTCAAATAATAGCTAAGCATAAAGATCTATCATAAAATATTAAAAATTACTCAATTGTCATGTTTTCAAAAATATGCCCAGTTAAAGATATCCCACTAAGATTACAAGTAATAAATCATAAAATTATATTCCTACAAGTTTCAAGTGTGTGAATTGTGATTTAAAAATATTAGCACAATTATCCAAGATAAAGAAAATAAAATAGAAATTACTCACTCAATCATTTTCATCACTTAATTAATTACTTGAACTTTCTTCATGAAATTGATCTCTTTAAAAATAGACATATGCTTTTAAAAGAAAATAAACAATAAAAACCACAAAACTAAAGAAATAACAAAAAAAATATTCTAAAACATCCTAAAAGAAAAATAAGAAAGAAAAATATCTTTCTACACCCCCAAACCTAAACTAAACATTGTCCTCAATGTAAAAAATATATATACTATAATGACAAGAATAAGTAAGAGAGGGAAAGAAAGATATCACCTGAGAGTATAACTAATCCACTAATCTGAAAATGAAGTACATAGGATTAGAGAAAACATGAGAAACATACATATCAAGAGCAATTTCCCAAACCTAAAATACCAAGCTCCCATAAAAGAGATAACAACAAAAACTATAATGAGAAAAGAAAATAAAAGCTGAGAAAAATAAGTAAATAAAACCTAAATAAACCAAAGAAGATAAACAAAAGGTAGGAAAAGAAATATATCAAAAACATGGGTTACCTCCCAAGAAGCACTAAGTTTATTGTCTTCAGCCAGACAATGCCAACATTCTCAAATATATCAAGGTGGATGGTAGATATTGGCATTGGCTCTTTTCTTAAGTCTCCAAAATGATGGTTCAAAAAACATTAGAAGGCACAACTTGATTATGGGCTGATGCTACAAAAGATGGACCTCTATCATAAGCATCGAATATGAAATTGTCTACCATAAAATATTCAACATTAGAGATTGCAGGTAAATTGTTAGACACATCAAAAACATTTAGGTGCACTTTCATGTTCCCAAAGGTCACCTCCATTACCCCGGTCCTACAATTTATGCATGCATTAGCTGTGGCAAGGAAAGGGCGACCTAGAATAATAGGAATCTGATGTGTGGAGTTGACACCGCTTTCTATATCTAAGACAATAAAATCAACAGGGAAAAAGAACCGATCAACTTTCACTAAGACATCCTCAATTACCCCCCGAGGTTTACACATAGAATGGTCAGCTAGCTGCAATGTAACTGATGTAGGCTGCAATTCACCTAACCCTAATTTCTCATACACCGAGTAAGGGAATAGATTGACACTCACACCAAGGTCAAGGAGGGCTCTATGAATGGAGTGATCGCCTAAGACACAAGAAATAGTGGGCACTCCAGGGTCCTTATACTTAGGTGGGGTGTCAAACTTCAAAAGAGAGCTAACTTGCTCGGTGAGAAAGACCTTCTTAGACACATGGGTCTTAGATTTACACTTTTGAGTGCATAGGTCTTTGAGAAACTTAGCATAAGCAGGGACTTGCTTAATGACATCTAAGAGGGGGAGATTAATTTTGACTTGTTTAAAAGTCTCAAGAATCTCATCAATCCTAGCTGTGCTCTTTCTAAATGGTGGGGCCATGTCAAGACACTGAGAAAAAAGTGCCCTAGGGATGTAAGATCCATCTGAAGTGGTCTTAGGCTGTGGCTCTAAGGAAGGGGAAGGGGATACAAACTCCTTCTCATGTGGTGCACTAACTTCTACTTGAGGCTCATTAGGGGCTGCCCTCTCTAACTCCTCACTCCTATCATCTGTCACTGGTGTCCCCCTAACACTCTTATCAACAATTTTCCCACTCCTAAGGGTCATTATGGAATTAACTTGTTCATTAGAGGAAGGAGCTCCCTCTACCTGAAATTGACCTTTAGGGTTTTGTATAGGTTGACTTGGCAAAGTCCCCATCTCTCTCTTATTGATAGCATTGGCTAGTTGTCCAATTTGGACTTCTAACTTTGCTATAAATTGTGTGTGAGAGTGGAGGAGTTGAGATTGAGATTGAATGTCATGCAGGGCACTCAAGATCTTTTCTTCAAAGCTTGGACTCCTATTGGGTTGGACATATGGATGCTGGACTTGAGGTTGGTGGATATGGGCTGGTGGGACTTGGAATGGTTGCCTAGGGGGTTGGTTGCCTACAACCCCTTGGCTTTGTGCCTGCCAGGAAAAGTTAGGATGATTTCTCCACCTAAGGTTATATGTGTGTGAAAATAGATTATTCTCAGCCCTAGGGAAGGATTGGGTAGCATTCACATGGTCTTGGACCAGCTCAGGTAATTGAGAGGCAGAGGGGCACTCCATGATAGTATGGGCTAGGCTAAGGCATATTGTGCATGCATCTTGAGTAAAGGGAGTGGGCTGATGGGTTGAAGTCATAAGGAGGTCCAGCTTCCTACTTAAAGTATCAACTTTAGAGGAGATGTCTAATGGGTTTTTGACTTCATACAAGCCACCCCTAGAGGGGGCATTGTTCAAGGTAGATAGTCCACTCTCATTTCTATTCAACGCAGCATGTTGAAGAGAATTTTCACTTAAGTCCTCAAAAAGTTTCCATGCCTCATTTTCATTTTTTAGCAAAAAGGTACCCCCACAACTTGCATCAACAAGATGGCGGTATTGTTTAGTAAGATCCTTATAAAAACGTTGCACTAATTGCCACTTAGGGACAGCATGATGAGGACACCTCCTAAGAAGGTCCTTAAGTCTATCCTAACTCTCATGAAACTGTTTAGTGGGAAGCTGGGCAAAAGTGGTTATGGCCTTTCTCATTTGGTTGGTCTTACCTATGGGGAAGTATTTTTTTAGAAACTCCTGTTGCATTTGAGCCCAAGTTGTGATGGTGTCTGTCTCTAAAGAGTGAAGCCATTCCTTAGCCTTATCTTTTAATGTGAAAGGAAAAAGGCGAAGTTTAACAGTTTCATCGGTTAAATTTGAGAGCTTAAAAGTTGTGCATATTTCCAAGAAGTCATCTAGGTGCCTATACTGGTTTTCATTATTAAGTCCATAAAAAGATGGAAGCATTTGAATGACATTGGGCTTAATTTCATAATTTTGAGCAGCAACTGCTGGCAACCTAATACATGAAGGGGAGGTGTACTCATTGGGAGTGTAATACTCCCTTAGAGCTTTGAGTAGTGCATCTAACTTATGTTCAACCATGATGATGGCAGAGGTAGTGTGGGTGGAGGAATTGGTGGGAGAGTTTGGGGGTGTAGGGATGTAGGTCGAGGGCAACTCAGCTCTCCTAGATGTCCGCTCAGACTCAAGGTCAAATGGTACTAATCGGGGGAGTAAGGAGTGACGACTACGCATACACCACAAACACACCACACAATTTTAAGTGTAAAAAGGGAAAGATGAAGCAAAAATAACTGAAGGAAAAAGAATAAAAAAAAGGAAAAAAATCTTGCAAATCGAAGAGAAGCATTATGCTTGCCAATGTCCACTTGTGGACACAAGTGTAGAGAGCACCTTCAACTTAACCTACAAGATCAAATTAAAAGAAAGGTAAGAAACTAAAAATTAACCTAAAAAATTAAGTAAACTGAAACTACAGTATCTAAAATTATCCTAAAGCTAATTTATTAACAAATCAACACTGTCCCCGGCAACGGCGCCAAAAACTTGATCGTTTATAATTAAACCCTTTGCAAGTGTACAAGGTAATTGTACTAGGATGAGTATTTAAGGTTGTCGAACCTCAGGGACGGATGAATTATTACTAAATCTAAAGAGAAATTTGCTGATTAAAAACCAAAACAACTTAAACTTAAATTAAGCAAAAGAAAAGAATCAACTAGTTTAAAAACAAGAGATTAATATGATGGAATTTACTTAGGAATTCGAATCCACTATAGAACCATAACAATTCCTTAACTTTTAATCTAAATCTAGTGTGAATATGAACAAGTATTCTCAGCTACAAGTTAGAATTACTTCAGAAAGAATCATTAATTAACTTCCATGGCATGAACTATCTTCGACAATAGCACGAATCATCTACACTAAATAGCTATAGGCATGACCCGTCTAATCTTAGTATAACTCATCCAAGTCATTAATTATCTGAACAATAAAACTATTGTATGACCATCTCATCTAAATCACAGAAATTAGAATTGATGCAAATATCAAAACCACATCAATCTATCATCTACAAGACAATAAATCAACATAGATTTGAATAAACATGAAAAACTCTTCCATTAAAAAAGAAATCCTTATCATACAATTGTCATAATTTACAACTGAGATCTAAATTAAAAAAAAAAGAAACTGAAACTTATCTATAGCTTCATCAACTCCTAAGTAAAAGAAAAGTTTAGCCTTCCATGGTAGAAGAAAGCACTTGAATCTCCATTAAAAGCTTTGAGTTCTTCTCCATCTTCTTCTTCCTTCTAATCTTCAGAAAATCTACTTGCTAACTCCCAATTTCGAGTCAAATATGTCTTTATATAGGCATAAGATCCGTAGGAAGGAGTCCAATATGAAAAAGACTCGAAATTGGCTGAAATAAGGAAATTGCGCGTTATGCCGTTCGAATGCCCTGCATGCCCGTTCGAACGCCTATACTGCATTTTTCTCCAAAATCACGTTATCCTGTTCGAACGTCCTGCATGCCCATTCGACGGCTACACTGTTTTTGCAATCTGGACAGTTTTTCTGGGCAATCCATATTCTGTTCATTAAGCTCTTTCTTTCATGTCCATATTAATTTTCAACATGTTTATAACTCCGAAAAGTTATCCAAATCACTTTAAAGCATGTCAAGACTATTTTGAATTATTCCAAACATCGTCTAAGTACTTCGATAAGCGCATTTTACCTACAAAGCATTAAAACATCACATTTTAGACATGTAGAATATAATTAAGATCTCAACTTGATTCAAATACATATCTAAACTACTAATAACTACAAAATTATTAATAATTAAACTAAAAGACTAATATCTATCTTAATATATATAAACCATAACTAACTCTAAATTAACCTAATCTATACTAGCAAATAAGGTAAAAAGGCATATAAAATATCTATATATTTCATACTTATCAATGTTCCCCCAACACTCATGGGGCATCGAGAGGCTTAATAAGCGAGGAGCTTTCCCATGATTTTCCATACCCATTCGTTCACCATGCTGATTATTTTTTCTTAGCGGGTATCAAGGAGCCTCCTCCGATAGTTTTTTGCCTTATACTAAATAACTATCTTTCATAATTTAGTAGCTTTTAGGATTTATACCAAATAACTACTCTTTAAATAAAATCAATATTATCTAGAAATTGCAAACAAGAAAGCAACATTTTACAAGCATAATATCCTCTAGAAAATAAACCGAATAAGCAAAAATGGAACAAGAACAGTCTAAAAACAACCAAACTTGATCCAAAACATATGAGGAATGTCTTACGAATTTCTGATACATGAACTTATAAACCGAATAAAAAACACTGCTAGCTGTGAGGCAAGACCAATTTCAAAAATAAACTTGATTCATAAGATGAACTTCAACTCCTCATCTCTAATATTTCACCTTAAAATCATTCTTGCACCAACTTCCTCTACATACCCCTATTTACAGAACCACTACTAGGAAGTATATTTCTAGATATGCCTGTAGAAATATTTATGTGTCAACATTAGTACTCACGTCCCATACCATGAGTATTTCATGTCACTATAAAAATAACTTATACTATGCTCTAGCGCAACAAGCCTTGGACCTATCCATTGACATAATGCGTCCCATACCACATGTGTCAAATAGTTTCTCCTTGGCTGTTCTACAATCCTGCTACAAACTTACCTAAGAGTATTTCCAATTTCACATATTTAAAATTTTCACATGATCTCATACTTGTAGTTAGAAAAACAAATGTCTTCGATACCAACTATCATGACTTGATTTTTAAAACCCTTTTTAAGAGCACGAACGATGATTCCTGAAGGAAATTTTTTTTTCTGTTTTGAAACCAAAACAAATAATTCGGCTAATTATCCAGATCATAATAACTGGGGTTCACAACTACGAATATCAAATCATATTCTTTGTATTATGTGACACCAAAAATCCAAAATCACTAAGCAAATTTTTTTCTAATCACAAGTGTGTTATCAATGAAACTAAATTAGCTCTTAGGTCCAAAATTCATTCACTGGTCACTTCTCCCATCCACGGCACAATCCTGTAACTTGTTTTCCAACCTCGGAATGACCCTCTCATACTGCTTATTTGTTCGTGAATGGAAGGCTATACTGAAACTTAGGTTCATACCTAACTTCTCCCGCAATCCTTTCCAAAATTGTGAGTTAAATCGACTGTCACTATTTGATAGAATTGACAACAACACTCTGTGTCGACTCATGATTTTCTTTATGTACATCTTTGCCAAAGCAATTAATAATTATGTCTTCTTTAAATGTAGGAATTGTTTATTCTTGTGAGTCCATCCACTATTATTTTAAATAACCTCATTATCTTACAATATTCTAGACAGACCTGAAACGAAATCCTTGAAGTGTGATCCCATATCCATTCAGAGATTTCAATCAATTGTAAGGTACTAGAAGGTTTTTCAACATTCGGCTTTAACTGATAGACCAATTAAACACTTATATGCATATTCTTCTTTGTCCCTATTTATCCATTGCCACTAAAAATTCCTTTTCAGGTCTTGATACATCTTTAATTCTTTCAGATGGATTGGGTATTGAGATCTATGTGCCTCACACTACAGATCCTTTCCTAACTTGAGCATTGCCTAAACCACTGATCTTTTTTGAAATCTTACTCCTCTTCCATCATAGTCTTCATTGAAATCAGGCATATCTAGCGACATCTACACATTTTTATTTTCTTTTCGAATTTGCAGAATGTGATCATCTGGGTTGGATTTTCATTTTACTTGCATGTTGGCCACAACGAACTCTTGTTTTCCGTATACAACCCAATTTGAAATTTTGTTACGTCTTCCATCAATTTCACTTCTATACCAGTATTTAAACAACTCTTCCTTTGACTTTTCAGCTCAATATATCGACCACCACTTTTTTTTATTTTCCTGAGTGATACTGAATAGAAAATTGTAGTCCTTATCCCATTCTATCCCCTGACTTTGTTTCCTATTAAAACTATTTTTCCATTTTGTATCAGCACAGATATTACTATATACTATGAATTATCCACTATCAGATGGTAAAGCGAGGACATATACAACAATTAGCTTCCCCTTTTAACTCTTGGAATCCGTTCTCTCATTCTCCATTCCATATGAACTTTACCCCTTTTCTAGTTAGCTTTGTCGAGGGTAATGCTATACCAGGAATTTCTTGGATGAACCTTCGGTACTGGCCAGACTTAGAAAACTTCTAATTTATGTAACTATCTTGGGCCTTCCCCACCTTATTATAACCTCGATCTTGTTTGGGTCCACTGACCCTCCATCTTATTAATATGTCCCAAAAGACCGCTTGTTCTAGCCAAAATACATACTTACATAGCGTAGCGTGTAATTAATGATCTTTCAGAATTTGTAGAACTATAGATAAGTATTTTTGGTATTCTTTTGGACTAGTAAACTATGCTAAAATAGCATCAACCAAAATCAGTTACAATTGAGTTCAATAGGCTTGATTCAAAATCTTCAAAAGTTGCTAGTGCAATTATTAATCCAATAATATAAAAATCCTTAGTGGCCATATTGGGTATGAAAAAAGGTCATTAAACCATCTTTGTCTCGTCTTTTCACTAGATGGTATTCAAACCTTCAAACCTTTAAATCTATTGAAAAGAATACCTTGTCTCCTTGTGACTAATTCAACCAATCATTGATAAAAGGAAAAGAATGTTTATTCTCTATGGTAATAGAATTGTACATCAATAATTTATACAGAATTTTAGTTATTTGTTCTTCTTTCTTACCAACAAAACTTGAGCTCCCATGGGAAAAACACTGAGTCAAATAAATCCTCTATCCAATAACTCCTACAATTCATGAACTTCTTTCCATTCTACAGAAGTTGTTAAGTAGGGTGCCTTAGAATTAGGACTTATTCCTAGTAGTAAGTCAATTTATTTTCATGGTGATGCCCCCAGGGAACCCCTCAGGAAAAATCCCTTATCACATCAATATTTTCTAATTTAGAAGTCAAAGGCTCTTAAAACAACATACTAGAAAGATACACATAACATCTCTTTGATATTCATTGTTGAGCTTTACTAGCAGGCATGATACATGTCCTTGCATGTTCTTTATTTCCACAAAAGGTAAAGTTTTCTTTTCTTTATTTCCACAAAAGTTAAAGTTTTTCTTTTCTTGCTTATGGAATATAACTCTTTTCTTCTAACAGTCTGTCATGTCTTCGCTCTCAGCTAACCAATCCATTCCTAATTTTACTTCAAGGTCTATTATATGTACGAGCATAAGGTTAGCCTTCCATTCCAGGTTTTCTAATAACATAGACCCACTCATAAGCCTTAGGTTTTTGATCCGTCTTGATTTCTTCTTGGTTCTTTCTCTTGGGGCATTCCTTAATCTTATGTCCAAGATCCCCACATGCGAAACATCATTTTTCACTTATATAACAGCTTTTTGGTGGATGAAATCGGTAACATTTTGAGTCATTTCTTAAATTTTTTCTCCCCTTGAGTTTGGGTGGATGGTCTAGAGGTCTTCGAAAATTTTCAATTGGTGTTCTGGTTAGGGAATGCCACATTCCTCTTATTGTCTTCCATATTAGAATTGCTACTTTGCCCACTGTCCTTTCTTTCTTCTAAGAACTTTTGATATTCTTGCTCCAATAGAGAGACCAGTTCCACTATTTTGGCAAGAGTAGTGGGTTTCGGTTGGAATCCTTGCATTCGTAACTGTTGAATCATTTCCTTCATCATATCAAAGAGGGTTTCCATTGATTTTTTGATGCTGCTAATCCATGAATCAAAGCTTTAATGTGAGCTGAGTCCTCAGACAATTGAATCTCCTTACTACTGGCTGAAGTCATTTCTAAGGTACTAATAGATCGTAACAACCCCAAGTTCACAAGAAATAAAAAAACGTTCAAATTGACAATGTTTATTTATAAACCTTCTCATACACACCTACTAAAAGAGGTATATCTAAAACACTTAACTCACAAGAAGTGGTGTGCTTAAAATACACATCGAATACACATTCACAAAATAAGTTAAACCCAATAGTTTAACTTAGAAACATAAACAAACTAGGGCTGTTTGGGTGCTGAATTAATTCGGTAGCGAATCGGATATTTTAGAAATTAATTCATTTGATTCAATATAGAAAAGGAATTTGGTTTGGGTAGGAATTTTTTTAGATAGAATCACGTTTGGATAGCGAATTGTGTTTAAGGTCTGAATCTTTAGAATTGTTTGGTAAATTGACAAACATACCCTTTGATTGGAATTTTGTTAAGATAGAATCATGTTTGGGTAAGGAATTTGTGTATTTTTTAGAATCGTTGAATTTAAGAAAAATTATAAATATAACCTTGGTTTAGGCATTGTCCGCGGTTTGTGTGCACCACCAACAATAGGCCCTGCCCAATGTGTCCGACTACGGGCCATATAGAACGTTTAAGGTCAAACTAAAAAAGTTTTTTTATTTTAAATTGATTGTAGAAGTACAAGTGGCCATATGCTCCTCCTTGAACATTCCTTTATAGCTTTATGGGCCCATGGAAGGTCGTACAAGCCGATACGGGTGCGTATCAGCCATACATACCTGTATCGGCTGAGACCGAAATGGGGGCGATATGCCCCCCACGTAAAAATCGATGTGTATTGGCCGTATTGGCATGTACTATATCGATACTATAGATAGGAATCTACTTTGTTATTAATTTATTATATTTATTAAAATATTAAAAAAATGAAAATTGTTCCACGAAACAAAAACATGTTTCAAACCCAACTTCTTAAAAAATGACAATGTTTTTTTCTATTAAAAATATTTTTAAAATTTTTTATATAAGATCAATACAAGTGGGTCCATATAATTTAGACAATTAAACCACATCCATCATCCACGATATAGCCTTCTATGGACTTATGATGCTATAAAAAAAAGAATTATAATGATATATTATTAATTATAGTATTTTTTCATTTGTAAAAAAGGGTTTAGGTCTGTTTCGGCGCTTATCAAGCGTATCATTGATGCGTACCCTATGCTACCTCTAATCATACAAGTTCATATCATTATCATGTGGGAGTTACATTACATCATGACATAAATAAACAACATTAGTACAATATGGGAAAAACATACAAATGACCTAACGTCGATGCCGGCCACATCGTGCACTAATTGGAGGTAATTGATAATGGTGACCGATGGCATCCCGAAGTTCATAACGAAAAGTTGACATTACCTGTCATCCTGACCAACAGGTGTTTCAACTTGCTCCTCAACTTCATCATTCATTACATGTCCGTCTTCATTTTCCCAACTAGTCCAAGGTACATCTTGAAGATCAAGGTCGATAGCACCATTACGTTGTTCTTGAATGAAATTATGTAGCGCCATAGAAATCCTCACCAATGCCACTTGAATAGGAAATGGATAGTTTGAATTGTTTTCAAATAACTTACATCTCTCCTTCCACATACCAAATGTTCTCTCTATGATGTTTTGAAGAGAAGAATGAAGTTGGTTAAACTTCTCAATTCTTCCTTGTCGGTCACGCCGCCAAAATTCAGGAACATGGTATCTCTGACCTTTATAGGGTCCTGAAAATCCCGCCTTATTTGGATACCCAACATCTAAAACAAAATATTTATTAGGAGGTAACTCTGGGAAACCCGAGCTCCTTCGATTTTAAAGACATTGCTTCAAATTCTTGGCCTTCGTAATTTCCATGGTTGTATGAGGGATTATAGTTATCAAATAAAGCCCTTATCACAACCATTGTGAGCAACATTTCCTCAAATCTAGTCTAATTGACTTCTTTAACAAGTTCTGTAGGCATTGGATTGTTGTACAGTGTGTGATATGGGTTTGTTGAGTTAAAATTTTCTAGTTCTCCCAATCTGCAATGGATATTAATGTATTAATCAATATGCGATATAACTCGACATTGTGTATTTGGTTACACGCTTACAAATTATATCGTGTTATCGATGACACAATATTCATAGAAGTCATGTTATTCAATTTATGCTAAAAAGAATTAGTGGTACATCGCTTTTGTATTTTGCATCATTAGTTATGTGATATTATAAATATTGTGTTTTTGCTTAACACGATATTCTTTGTGCTGAATATGATAGGTTAGATATCATGTGCTCGAGTACATGATAAAATGCATTATCATGTAATCTAAAATTCATTGTTACCTGACAGTTTCACAAGTGAATTGTGTATCATTGACTCATGTCTTCAATCCGAAGTTCAAAATGGGGTGAGTCGATACAACTGGTGATTTAGTTCTATTGAAAGTCTAAGTAATGGTGATTTGTCACTGTTGTCGGGCTTTTTCATCTCCGCATACAATGATAACACCTCTTTATTTGCCTTCTTATAAATGGAAAACACTTATTGCTGGTCTTTATCGTCTTCTAATTTATACAAAATGGATGATTGGGAAGATGAAATCAAATACTACAAAGTCACATTATCATTGACGGTACATTTTTTTTTCAATTAAACCAGCAGCTCGCCGAACCTCACTGACAAATGAATGTTTATCAATCATACCTTTCCACCTTCATACACACCATCATTATCTACCTCTTCGTTTTAATATATACAAATACCAATCCTCTATATTATGGGGGTTAATGGGTGATCAGATCCACCAAAATGAAGCATTTTTCACCCTGAAAAGCTTCTGTCATTGAAAAAATCGGGTCTTTACTGTGTCCAGTGATTCGCTGGTGAGTCCCCACCCGTCACCTCCCACCTTCGAATTCTGACTTGCTATTGATCAATCCTCTCAACTAGAATGACGCCGCACAATTCCGGTATTCATTTACGAGGATATGTATGGGGATTGAGTTTATTTAAAACATATGGGCAGTTTTGTCCTAAAACTGGTAATGAAGAATTTGTACTTAAAAAGCTAGGGAATATAGAATGTTGGCTTCTTCAGCCAGGTATTATGGAAAAATCTCGAAATAAATTTATACAAGCTGGATAACAATAATGGTAATTTCACATGTTATGGGAGCTAAGGACTTGGGTTCAATTCTTGATCATTTTTTCCTTATTTGTGTTCCAAGGCATATTTTCTGAGGTCTTACATTTCAAATCCAAGGGATTTAGTAGTCTTTTGTCGTTTGTGTTCCAGGGCACATTTATCCTACCTTAGTTATATTCACATGCAAGAATGATGCGGGAAGTGTTGATATATATATGTATAAATACCATAATGACCATTTCTTAACATCTTAATCTAATCTATTGGGAAACAATTATTATTTCACACATAAATCTTTTCATCACTTTCTCAAAGTTGATAGTTCCTCAAGTGTGAGAAGGACTATTTATGGAGAAGCAATTTGATTTACCAAGAATCCAGGTTCATAAGGAGAACAAATTTTATGATTTGTATCTTGCATACTAGGCACGTCTTCTTAAAGGTAGTAAAGGGCTGGGCCGGGGCCTACTTGGCCTAATAATAACTTTTTTAAAAAACTATTGTGTGCATAAGGCCAATTGATCGACCCTCATGCATACCTCAATGGCCATGCCAATCCCATAAGGCCTTACAGGCTTCGAGGCGTTGGCTGACCGGCCTTGATTGGACCTTATTCGAGGCAAACGAGCCAAGTTCAAGCCCGACCCTTTGCCAACTCTACGTTTAAGTCAGTGCTTGCCCACTCGTCAACCTAGCCAAATCCCATGTTCCACCTATTCATCAGGATGACACTATGCCATGTCCTAGGTAGGTGCGCACCGATTCCCCATGCCTCCTAATCCTATGGAAAGAGACATAGCAATGAATGGTGCTAGTATGGTTGGAGAACAACATGACAGTCCAATGCCTATCGGCAAACAATAGAATGACTAGTCAATCATAATCAACGAAGTTGTAAGTGTTCCCATCCTTGACGCATTGCCTGAGGATGAACGAGTTCTAGTTTTCAAATTTAGCGGTAGCAATCTCATTCCAATCGTTTGCACAAGCCAGATACATTGGGTACAATCAAGCATTATATTTAAAGAGTCCAACAAAATGCATAATAAAAAAATATTCAGAACATGGGCACCAAAAACATGGATAATAGAAGATATGTATTCACATATGGCATCGGAAACAATAGAGCTGTAAAGATAAAAACATCAAAATTTTGTTACCCGAAAACTTATCATATAGAAGTTACACTGCATCAAAAACATTGTGCACAAAAGACAACATGCACTAAAATATGCCACCAAAAATAATAGGGCCATGAAGATAAAGACATTCAATATTTTCTATCAAAAACATATAATGTAGAAGTTATAGTGCATTGAAATCATTGTATGCAAAAGTTAACATGAATCTAAATATGGCACCAAAAACTATAGTTGTGAAGATAAAAACACCTGAAATTTGTTACCAAAAACATGTCATGCAAAGGTTATAATGCATTGAAAACATTGCGTGCAAAAGACAACATGCACCAAAATATGGCACTAAAAACAATAGAGTTGTGAAGATTAAAATACATTAAATTTGTTACTAAAAATTTATAATACAAAACATAACATGCATTGAAAACATTGCATGCAGAAGACAATATGCACCAAAGTTTGGCACTAAAAATAATAAAGCCATGAAGATAAAGACATCCAAAATTTGTACCAAAAACATATCATGCAGAAGTTATAATGCAATGAAAACATTGTATGCAAAAGAAAACATGCGCTGAAATATGGGACTGAAAATAATAGAGTTGTGAAGATAAAAACACGCAAAATTTGTTACCAAAAACATGTCATGGAAAGGTTATAATGCATTGAAAACATTGTGTGCAAAGGAGAACATACACCCAAATATGACACTAAAAACAATAGTGTCGTGAAGATAAAAATACATTAAATTTTTGACTAAAAATTTATAATGCATATTATAATATGCATAAAAAACATTGCACGCATAAGGAGCTATTTGGGTATTAAAATTTTTAGAAATGGAAGTGAAATTTTTTGGAATTAATTTCAAAATTTTACAAAGGAATTGAATTACGGTTGGTACTAAAAAAATTTAGGATAAATTCCAATATCGCATCAAACCCAATTTTAAAACTTTAAACTAATATAACTCTCTCCCAAACTTGGATATGAACGTTCTTGGTACTATTACGCTCCTAAATTCAAACTCTATCAAACAAGATCCCACAAGATTAGGTAATTTTGAACTTTTAAAGTGGGCCCTACCTATATGGCACACTTCTTGAGGCTTAAATCGATATGAGAGGTAACCATTGAAAAATAAGGGAATCTGTAATTTCAAAATGGGGGATAGGATCCAGAATCGATGAAATCACCTCATGAGGTGATTCGGTGATTCCGGCTTAAAACGGTAGAATCAACTTCTGGGCGGAATTTTTAATTCTGCCCACTTTCTATACACAAACATAATTTTGATAATTCAAGCCGGAATTAGGGCGAAATCAATGAAATTTTACAAAAAAATTATACACAAACAACTCCTAAGACAACATGCACCAAAATTTAGCAGCTTGAAGATAAAAACACTCAAATTATTTTACTGAAAGTTTATAATAAAGAACATAATATCAATGAAAAATATTGTGTGCAGAAGACAATATGCACTGAAATAATGCATTGAAATATGTAATGCACATGACTTCATGCATCAAAATATAATTGAAAATAAAGTTGCTCGAAATAGAACATAAAACAAGGACACTGATAACAAACATAAGGAATAAGTTTAAAAGAAGTTCTCAGAAAAATACCTGCCATCTCTCAGCTTGCTAGTCCCGAGGTGAATAAATGATGAGAGGGGCAATTTTTTTTTCAATATAATCTTAAAATAGGGGAAGAAAAGAGGGGTATTTACAAGTAGTTTTGAGATATTTTTTAATATACAACTCTTTGGTATTTATATATCCATGGTATAAAAATCCAATATTTTCACTCCTACACAACATATATATTTCCCTTCTCTCTCTTCTTGAAATAAAATTTTGCCAAAATATATAACCTTCAACTATTAATTTCTTTTCATCTGTCACTCAAGGGGCATATTTGAGTATTATTTTACTTTTAAAAATAAAATAATTTTAAGTCATTTTATTGTGTAAAATGTCAAATCAAGTTAAAGGAGCTTTTGAAACTTAACCCTCCTATTGCTATAAATGCCCTTTAAGCTATTTTCATTTTTTAGCCGTGAAAATCCAAGCCTAACTCTCATGTATTTTTCAACTAACGTTTGATTAGGAAAGGGGCCCCATACTTCTTATCTTCACATAGGAAGCATTTTTAATATTTTACTTTGACAATGAGCCTAACACAAGGAACATATGTAAACCTTTAATATTTCATATTAAAGCATCTTTAATATTACATGCTCCAGTTCTAGAAGAGCATCTAAAATTAGAGATGTAATAATTTTCTCAGCCGTTCATTATGTAAAATTAATGGGGCTATGAAACGCACTTCATGCAATAGAATACATTATCATAATTCAAAATTTCATCAAGACACAAGTGAAGTCCTCAACCTTGCCACGCCAAAATGGTGCTCGGATGGAAACTTCAAAGGATCGTGATCATAAGGAAAGGACTATGATCAGCTATGTTTGAACTGTAGATGCGAGAATACATGTAAGGGACAAAATTGAGATGTGTTTGTTTTAATAATAATATTTTAAAACTTGTCAGATTTTCTTGTTTTAGTAGAACTGAGCAAATGAGTAATAATAAAAAAATTATATCTAAAAAAATAATAGTTTTTATTAAATTGTGAAACCGATAACTAAAAAAAGGAAAACAAAGCTTTTGATACTCCTTTTTAAGTAACCAACTATTTAAAAGTAAACAAACTAAATTAATAATGCAACATCCTCTATTATGTGGACATGAATAGAACTACAAAATGATATGGCTAGAAGCCGGTAATGAGAAGACAATGAGTCAAGCATAAGGAACACATGTGAAGTGTTCATTTTTGAGATGACAGTGCGCACGCTAATGCACATCAGTGTAAACATTACTTATGTTAACGTATGCTAGCGTGTGCACCATTGATCTCGAAAATGAATGTTTTACATACATTCCTTACGCTCGACTCACAATGAGCAAGGAGTATAAAAAATGCTTCCCACGTAATGAGCAGGCTACACTAGTTGGAGGCAGATAGGGAAAATCTTACGAAGGGAATAAAATAGCGATTGCAAGACGTGATGTTTCATAATATAGTGTAATTTACCAAAATAGTTGTAGAATACACTAATGTACAAAATGTTATATATTTTTGTGTAATATAAAAAATGGCTATTACATATGTAACATAAATTGTTCGAGATACTATTTTTTTATTTTCTTTTTTAACTTAACCAACCCAGCTTTGACTAGCCCGGCTATATACTCCCAAGTGGCCGAGCAGTTTACTCCCTTGAATTCATCAACCCAGGTTTTGTTGATTGAATTTTATATAATTTTTACATTTCTCAATAATATTTTTTTATAATTTTATATATGTTGTACATATTTGAATTTGTGTATTTTTAATGCTCTACGGCACAAAGTCTTTCGATAGTATTGTCTTCGCTAACTTATTAAATAATATTTAGTGTATGAGATTTGGATTTAGAGTTACCTACCAAGAGTGTATATGAGTTAACAAAGAGATTGTGTGTATAACTAATGATCATCGTGATCCTTAAAACAATGTATTGCAACTATAACATGCAAGTGAGACTTTTGTTCAACACATATTTTATTTATAATTTATTTTATTTCAACTTATCTAATATACGTGTGCATTCTTGGTAGTGAAAATCAAAGGCAAAAAAATTTCAAGCTAAGACTCGACGAGCTGATCATATCAAGCCATGAATGAAATTAAGTCTAGCAGAATTTGTTTAGCTCATGAGCTATGGCTCTGCTCTTTTTTCCTCGAATAAGACACTACAGAGAATTTGTTACTCTTTTTTGTGTGACTTGTTTACTAAGTTTCTTCCTAATCCTAACAAGAAAAAATATTATTTATTTGTTTTTGTTGTTGTCCTTTTGTCCGAGGCTTTTTTTGGCAATAACAATCCCTTTTCTGGGACTTTATTAGATATCTTTCTAGGTTAAGCACATAATTTATCCTTTTAGAGCAAATTATGAAGAAAAAGAGGGGAGGTCTATTATGTCAAGCAAGATTGGCAAGGCAGACTACAACTCTCATCGAACTAGTTTCATGGAAAACGTGCTTGAACTTGTTTCGAGGTGAACATACTTAATAGTAACCAAGGAGAAACTCTGGAGCAAAACTATATATAATTTGTGAGGCTAATTATTGCCACAATAGCATATGAAACATATCTAGCATATCCAGCAAGGTTGGCTCCCTACCCAGCATGATTTGATCTCCCAATCCAGCATAATTGGATCTTGAATTTTCTCACACCCAGCATGATTTGATCTTTCTATCCAGCATGACTGGATTTTGAATTTTCTCACACGTCACCTTTATTCTGTCTCTATAAACAGCCTTTGTAATATTCTATTTATGCCTAAAATCTTGTAATTCATAAAACCTGTAACACATATATACATGAATGAAAGGATAGACAACCTACTTGCTATTGTACTGTGTTTTCTCGCATAACGTACCTCCTAAATCTAAATATATATTATAATTATAAAAGTAATATAAAATATTCAAATAATCTCTATTTTTCATAACAAAAAACTCCAAATTTCAACCGTAGCACTCAATCTGAGTGGCCAAACCAATGGCCAATCATAAATTAGGGCGTGCATGGTAGCAGTCTGCCGCAAACTCAAGCTGAGGTAGGGATGCCACTCGGGTCGGGTATATGATAAAACCTGATCTGACTCGACCCTAATGGGTTGGGTTTGGTTTTTAAAATTTAACCTAAATAGTTATTCAAGTCGGGTTCGGGTTTTAGGTGATCTAACCTGACCCGACCTGAATAAAATTATAAATATAAAATTTTAATTATATATATATATTAATATTATTTAAAAAATAAATAAATAAATAAATAATTTATTCTAAACGGGCCGGGTTCAGGTCGGGTCAGGTTATAATTAGTTCATGTGGTATCAGGTTCGAGTTTGACAAAAGCCAACCCGAACTTGACCCAATGATAACACTAAGCTGAAGTGTGCAAATTTCTACGGACGTCGGAGTTTTGCATGCCTGAAAATAAGATCATATATGAGGCCAGGCCTAAAACTTCAAAATATTGAGGTGGTGTGTAGTACACGTCGACCGGGTACCGTCGTTATTAATATTTTAGTTCTTGAAGAGTAATGACAATGAGATTGCGTCCAACGGATATTAATAATTTTTTATACAAGAAACTTGTTTTAATAATAATTTTTAAAGCTTATCAAATTTTCTTTTTTTAGTAGAACTGAGTAAGGGAGTAATAATAAGAAAAGTGCTTTAGTGATATTATATTTTATACACTTTTATGCTTACATTAATAGTTATATTAGATATGTAATAATTTTTATTGAATTGTAAAACCCATAATTAAAAGAAGAAAAAATAAACTTATGATACTCTTTTTAAGTACTCAACCACTTAAATTGAATTACATATATAGTTACTAATATGGAATATTTTTTTTTACAAAATAAACTTACTAATGGACAGAGAGTAGGTCAACAACCAACTTTATCATCTAAATACCGCTGATGGGTAGGACTGATTTATTTGAACTTTATGCTTAGATGATGAAATAAGCTCTTAATATACCAAATTTAACTTCAGTATAGCATACATCACTAATAATAATAATTTGGTACTGAAGCAACAATGCAACATCCTCTGTTATGTAGACCTGAAAACTACAAAAACGCTACTAATGAAATAGCCAGACGCAGGTAATGAGCGGGCTACATTGGTTGGAGGCAGAGAAGGAAAATCTCACGAAGGGAATAAAACGGAGATTGCAAGACGTGATGTTTTTTAATAAAGGGCAATTTACCAAAATGGCTGTAGAATATGAGCCCGTGGAGATTCTCAGGCTGCCGACTTTGGGTGGGGCCGACCAGTCTTCATGGGGCCAGGCTGGGTGGCCTATGAAGGCCTCTCTTATGTGCTGCCGAATCCCAAGGGGAGGGGAATGGAAGCCTATGCTTGGCCATTTCTTTGTTAGAAGATGATATGGCTAGGTTCAAGGAGTTATTTTACAAATTCTATGAATAGTGATATTATACATGCTATCTCAACAAAACAATGTCCAGAAATAAAATGTCCCATCGATATTGTTCTCAAATTATGGAAGAATGAGGGGGAAATAATTGAGTGGAGGACAAGAGACATGTGTGATTTCTTTTTTTTATTATTAGTAATTGGTCAGAAAATAAAATACTCATTATTTTCTAGAAGAATCGAGTGCTACATATTTAGATTTATAAAGGCGGACTTAAATTGTTTGTGTAGCGAATTTCTATAAGATTTCGTTGATTCTGCCCAAATTTCGGCTTGAATTATTAGAATCATATATATGTGAAGATGGGTCGAATTAAAAATTTAGCCTAGAAGTTGTTTCTAAGTCATTTTAAGCTGAAATCACCGAATAAAGTGATTCCCTAGATTCCAGCTCTGAGCCCCTGTTTTGAAAATTATAAATTCCGTTATTTTTCAACGGTTACTTTTCATATCTATTTGAGCCTAAAAAAATATGTCATATAGGTAGGGCCCACTTTAAAAGTTCATATATTTAATTTGTTGAAATTAATTTCATTCAAGTTGTATATAACAACAACTATTTCACATGCTATCGGAGCTAAGGATTTGGGTACAATTCTCATAGAGCAATTTTTTCTTATTTGTGTTCCAAGGCACATTTTCTCCATAGTCTTAGATTTCAAATCCTATGGAGTAAGTAGCCTTTTGGCATTTGTGTTCCAGGTCAAATTCATCCTACCTTAGTTATGTTCACATGCAAGCATGATGCGGGAAGTGTTGATATATATAAATACCATAATGACTATTTCTTAACATCTTAAGCTAATCTATTGGGAAAATTATTATTTCACACTTAAATATTCTTCAATATTTTAAAGTTGATAGTCAAGTATGGGCCTGACTATTTGATTAATCAGGAATCTAGGTTCATAATGAGAACAAAAGTGATGATTTTTATCTTGTGTATGAGGCCCGTCTGTGTAGAGGTGGCAAAGGGCCTGACCCAGGTCCTCTGTATAGGCTCGGCCAGCCTGACATAGCCCAAGAGTTTGATGTTCAAGCCTCTGGCCAAGCCAGCCGAGCCCA
This sequence comes from Saururus chinensis, assembly GCA_035235625.1. Taxonomy (NCBI): domain Eukaryota; kingdom Viridiplantae; phylum Streptophyta; class Magnoliopsida; order Piperales; family Saururaceae; genus Saururus; species Saururus chinensis. The sequence continues at coordinate 2,841,559 of CP141147.1, forward strand.
ATAATAATAATAATAATAATAATAATAATAATAATAATAATAATAATAATAATAATAATAATAATAATAATAATAATAATAATAATAATAATAATAATAATAATAATAATAATAATAATAATAATAATAATAATAATAATAATAATAATAATAATAATAATAATAATAATAATAATAATAATAATAATAATAATAATAATAATAATAATAAATTAAAAAAATTGTGTGCTTAAGGCCCATTGATCAGCCAGCCAAGCCAATAAGGCCTTATAGGCTTTGGGCCAGGATTTGACCGGGCCCTACTCATGCCCGAGCCCCTGTCGTGAACTAGCTAGGTTCCTATGCCACCTCTACAACTACGTCATTGCATGCCCACCTGTCAACTATAGTTGTGAAGAAAACAAATATGCAGAACACAACATGAATCTAAATATGGCACCAAAAACTATAGTTGTGAAGATAAAACACCTTAAATTTGTTACCAAAAACATGGCATCCAAAGGTTATAATGCATCAAAAACATTGTGTGCGAAAGACAACATGCACCAAAATATGGCACTAAAAATAATAGAGTTGTGAAGATTAAAAAACATTAATTTTTTAACCAAAAATTTTTAATGCAAAACATAACATGCATTGATAACATTGCATGTAGAAGACAACATGCACCAAAGTTTGGCACTAAAAATAATAAAGTGATGAAGATAATGACATCCAAAATTTGTACCAAAAACATATCATGGAGAAGTTATAATGCAATGAAAACATTGTATGCAAAAGAAAACATGCGCTGAAATATGGGACCGAAAATAGTAGAGTTGTGAAGATAAAAACACGCGAAATTTGTTACCAAAAACATGTCATGGAAAGGTTATAATGCATTGAAAATATTGTGTGCAAAAGAGAACATACACCAAAATATGACACTAAAAACAATAGTGTCGTGAAGATAAAAATACATTAAATTTGTTATTAAAAATTTATAATGCATAGTATAATATGCATCGAAAACCTTGCATGCATAAGGGGCTATTTGGGTATTAAATTTTTTAGAAATGGAAGTAGAAAATTTTTGAATTAATTTCAAAAATACACCGCAAAATTGAATTACGGTTAGTAATAAAAAATATTTAGGATAAATTCAGATGTCATGTCAAACTCAATTTAAAAAGTTCTAAACTAATATAACTCTCTCTCCCAAACTCGGATGTGCACGTTCTTGGTACTATTATGTTCTTAAATTCGAGCTCTATCAAACAAGATCCCACAAGGGTAGGTAATTTTAAACTTTTAAAGCAGGCTCCACTTATATAGCACGCTTCTTGAGGCTTAAGTCGATATGAGAGATAACCGTTAAAAAATAAAGGAATATTTAATTTCAAAATGAGGGATAGGATCATGAATCGATGGAATCACCTCATGAGGTGATTTGGTAATTCTCGCCGATTTCGGCTCAAAATGGCTTAGAATCAACTTCTGAGCGGAATTTTTAATTCCACCAACCTTTACACACAAATATGATTCCGATAATTCAAGCCGGAATTAGACTGATATCCATGAAATTTTACAAAAATTCTATACACAAACAACCCCTAAGACAATATGCACCAAAATTTAGCTGCATGAAGATAATAACAATCGAAATTTTTTACCAGAAATTCATAATAAAGAACATAATATGAATAAAAAATATTGTGTGCAAAAGACAACATGCACTAAAATAATGCACATGACTTCATGCATCAAAATATGATTGAAAATGAAGTTGCTCAAAATAGAACATAAAACAAGGACACTAATAGCAAACATGAGGAATAAGTTTAAAAAAAGTTCTCAATAAAATACCAACCATCTCTAAGCCTGCTGGTCCCGAGGTGAATAAATGATGAGAGGGGTAATTTTATTTTTTTATTATATAATCTTAAAATAGGGGAAAATAGGAGTATTTACGGGTAGTTTTGAGATATTTTTTAAAATTAAACTCTTTGGTATTTATATATGCGTAGTATAAAAATCCAATTTTCACACTCCCACGCAAAATATATATTTCCGTTATCTCTCTTTTTGAAATAAAATTTGCCAAAATATATAAACTTCAACTACTAATTTCTTTTCATCCGTCACTCAAGGGGCATATTTGGGTATTATTTTACTTTCAAAAATAAAATAATTTAAGTCATGATTTTATTGTGTAAAATGCCAAATCAATTGAAAAGAACTTTTGAAACTTAACCCTCCTCTTGGTATAAATGTCCTTTATACCAGCACATCAAAACTTGCAAAACACGTAAAAATAGAAGCCCAACTCTCATGTTTTTTTCAGTAACATAAAATATGCCAACGAAAACAATAGAGGCATGAAGATAAAGACATCCAAAATTTGCTAAAAAAAATATATCATGTGGGAGTTATAATGTATCAAAAATATTATATGAAGAAGACAACATGCGGCTAAATATGGTGCCAAAAACAGTAGTCGTGAAGATAAAAATACCCAAAAATTGTTACCAAAAATATGTCCTGCAAAGGTTATAATGCATCAAAAAAATTGCGTGCAAAAGACAACATGGACCGAAATATGGCACTAAAAACAATAGAGCTATGAAGATAAAAATACATTAAATTTGTTACCAAAAATTTATAATGCAAAACATAACATGCATTGAAAACATTGCATCTAGAAGACAGCATGCAACAAAATTTGGCACTGAAAATAATAGAGAGAGCAATGAAGACAAAGACATCCAAAATTTGTACCAAAGCATATCATGCAGAAGTTATAATGCATCGAAAACATTGTATACAGAAGAAAACATGTGCCAAAAAATGCATTGAAAACAATAGAGTTGTGAAGATAAAAACACTAAATTTGTTACAAAAAATATGTCATGGAAAGGTTATAATGCATTGAAAACATTGCTTGCAAAAGACAACATATACTGTAATGGAAAATACTTTTTCTCACGCTTATATTCTCACGGAGAAACTCACGCGTTGCTGATAAAATGGGCGGTGACGTGACTGCAAGACTTTAATGCCACATTAACGCATGAATTTTTAAGTGAGAATCGTGTCTGCTATATAGCACTGCTCTACTGTAATATAGCACTAAAAACAATAGTATTGTGAAGATAAAAATATGTTAAATTTGTTATAGAAATTTTTTAATGCAAAATATAACATGCATAAAAAACATTGTATATATGCGTAAGACAACATGCACTAAAATTTTGCACTCAAAACAATAGAGCCATGAAGATAACAACACTCTAGTGTGGAGGAGTATCCCTAGGCGTGGGTTGGCAACACTTTATGGCGGATGGTTACAGTGCCCTCCACATGATCAACTACTGGTCCGATGTGTGCCGAAGGACCGATGCTCTCATCGTCATCCCTTTCATGGACCAGACCCTCCTGCAGCCTAGGCAGCCACCAACCACGTCCTTCCCCCATGTTGAATACCATTTTCCCCCGCCCATGGTGTCACTGCTCTGCCAATTGAACAAGTCCCCGCCGAGCCCGCCGGCGGTGGCCCTCCTTCCGATCTCTCATGACCAATTGAACCTCCTCAAGGCCCATGCACTAGAATACACCTCTTACAAGCTGCTCTTTGCACATATTTGGCGGTGCACATGTAGGGCCCGACTCCTACCGAATTATCAAGACTCTAAGATCTACCTTGCCGTGGATGGCCGGGCCCGCCTCCGGCCGCCACTCCCGCGAGGCTACTTTGGCAATGCGCTCTTCACTGCCACGCCGATCGTCGCATCCGGAGACCTCATCAACCGACCTCTAGTGCAGGCGGCTAATGTGATACATGATGCATTGGCACATGTGGATAATGAGTACATGAAATCAGCCATCGACTACTTGGCCCTGCAGCCGGACCTCAAGCCCCTACAGTGTGGGGCACATTCTTATCGGTGCCCTAACTTGGGTGTGACAAGCTGGGCCAGGCTGCCGCTGTACGATACAGACTTTGGGTGGGGCTGACCAGTCTTCATGGGGCCAAGCCAGGTGGCATACGAATGCCTCTGTTATGTGCTGCCAAGTCCTAAGGGGGATGGAAGCCTATGCTTGGTCGTTTCTTTGTTAGAAGATGATATGGCTAGGTTCAAAGACTTATTTTACAAAGAGTTTTTTCCATATTGCCTAGCCAAAAAATGAAATATTCCATATTCCCTAGATTTTAAATGGAAATGCCATATGACCTGGTTGTGGACCAAAATACCCTTAGGTTTCACTATATCATGTTTTAAATGTTCAGCTTGTAATAAATGCACACCGGAACAATGCTACGCCGTTCTGGTGTGCTGGGAGTCATCGGCGGTGAACAGAACTTGCCGGCGGGAGCTGACCGGCGGTGACTCACCAGCGAGAGTCAATGAACAAGAAAAGAGTGATTTTTTAGACCGCATACGTTGTTTGAGTGCTCCAAAAGCTGCATTTCGCATAAACGATCATTTATTCACATTGATCATGGATAGGATCGGTATTTGCATCCATTATAATGTAGAGGTAGGCAATGATGACATGAATATCGGTGGAATGGCACGGTTGATGAACATTCATCCGTCAGTGAGCTTCGGCGAGCTGCTGATGCAAGTCAAAGCACGACTTTCCGTCAATGGTAATGTCAGTTTGAAGTATTTAATTCCATCATCCCAATCATCCATGATATATGAATTACAAGACGATGATGACCTCCGATCAGTGTTCTCCATTCATAAGAAGGCGAATAAGGAGGTGTTATCGATGCCTATAACGCGTTTAATTGAGCACACGAGGGAGCACACAACAGCATTATTCGAAAAACGTCGGACGAACGGACAGAATATGATGGAAGAGTTAACCCCATTTGCCCGAAAACACATTGAAAACAGGCGAGAAGAAGCAAGGAATGTGATTGTATTGCCTATGTCACTGTATGAATTCTAGGTTAATTCACTACATCACCAGGTACATTGCATTCATACGGTGATGTACATAACTTGTGTTCGTTTATGCATTAGGGCTTCATATCGTGTTAGCTTACACATGTTATGGTCCTTGAATGTGTAAGTCGATACTTCTTACGAAACGATCGTAAAGACACATCGTGTACTCGAGAACACGATAATTTCATTTATCGTGCTCTCTTACTCACGATAATTTCTTCACAGGATGTGGTAAACCTGGTTGATCGTACCTGCACATGTGGAAAGTTTCAACATTTGGGTCTACCATGTAAGCATGCAATCACAACAATTGATAATAGACACTTCTATGTGTCTGAATAATAGCTCATGCAAATGGCGTAAGGAAGGAGAGCATCGATTAGGCTTACCTTTTCCACCCCCGTTCTTCAGCTGAAATTTTTTGTATATACATCGTGTTATGAACAACACATAATATGTAATTAACGTGTTTTGGAAAACTAGAAATGATGTAAATAGTGTATACTGTATATGTATATCGTGTAATCACGACCAAAATGGGGTACGTGTTTTGCAGTCAACAGTGCCCGTTGCTTACACAATATTGGTAATAACGTATGTTCGAACGCACGACAATGGCATGATCGTAATGATCTGATTCCCAATGCAATATGCCCGAAGCACCAATACATTCAATTACCTGGCGGTCCTTAACCGTCTCACCCTGCCTATATGAGTTGACGACTGTGTAAGTGATTATTGTTTCATATCGTGTAACCCATTACATGATATGAAACAGTGCGTGCGATTGAGCACATGACAATTGCATAAATTTACCACCCAATTCCCGAAGAGTCAACACAATTTCCGGGATTTCAATTAAATTAGGATGACCAATTCGCGAGGAGTCTTTTCCAATTTCCAATTACACTATATATGGAATATTAACGATTCGTATCCCTCGCAACCTGCCTATATATATCTAAGTGATCGGAGCCGCTTACCTAATTCGCGAAGAGCACGAGACGGAGCCTTTTGGACAGTGAAATGGCATCTGATGGTTATTCATCCCCTTCAGTGGCTCGGTCCTAACCAGCCTCTGAAGGTGGGCGATTAACTACCAGGTGTTATTTCAATGTCGCGAAGGTTTCGTCACAATTGAAGTGATGGGTTCGTGAATCTGCATGGAGATCACACGCATACTGATATTCGCGAAGCGTGAGATGGAGCCTTTGGGACATTGATATTGCACCGAATGGTTAATCGACCCCCTTCAGTGGCGCGGTACTAACTAGCCACTAATGGGGGGCGATTTACTATCCCTATGTAATATCAATGTCGCGAATGTTCCGTCACAATTGAACTGATGAGGGCACGATTCACTATCTTCATAATATTTTTTTATTTGTACTTATACACTCCTCTGTAAATATTAGTTTGTTGTATGTAATAAAAGCCCTTTCAAATTAAAAGAAAATATTAATATCAGTTATATCCAGTTTTCCCGTGGAAAGATGTCTTCCTGTATAACACGATCTCAATATTGATTGTACAATCAAACACACGATGGGGCACGTCTTCATGAAAACAAAAACATGATACATAAATATGTAGATCAATTTTTCGGATAACACGACATACACTATTATCGTAAGATCGATGATACGATGCCCACCAAGTTATTGGAAATAATAAGTCGGTGTTACGAATACACGATTTTTGTGCATAACGTATTATCGATTACACAACAGAATAACATGCCAAAATGGGATACAATTACACGATAATATCTCCATTGCTTACACGATATTGGTAATAGCGGGTGTCCGAACCCACGACAATGATAGGATTGTATTGACCCAGTTCCCGATGCATTATTCCAGAAGCATCAATACCTTCATTTACCTAGCGGTCCATATCTGTTTTACCCTGCATATATATATATATATATATATATATATATATATATTAGGGTTAGGGTTTGCAGAACGCTCACTCACTGGTTCTTCGCGGAGACGGGTCATTCGGGAGATTGCTGTAGCGGTGGCTGGTGAATCGGCCCTCCATCGGACACGGTCATCACCTATATCCAATGGTGGGCATGATTCGCTAAACGGCGATATATCAATGACTCTAATGATCCGTCGATATTCACGCCCTATTCGCTATGATCCGTGACAATGATGGATCTGTGATTCTGCAAGGAGATCGCACGCCAACTCAACTTGAGGCGGATTATTCTGGAGATTGCTTTTGCGCCTGATGGTGTATCTTCCCGCTGTCATATAAGGAGCTCACCTTCATCTGGTGGGGGAAGTATGCGACCAGGCGCTATAGCAATGTGTCGAATGGTCCATCCCAGGAGGTCGCACGCTATTTTGTTTACAACACCACGACTATATGGTTACAAACACGCTATTAATGCTGGTCGTACGTTCCATCACATGATAAGGTCGTATATAGTGTTACCGACCACACGCCAATAATACACGACATGGGTAGAAATCGTTTGAGCGAATATACGCCATTCGACATGGGTACTTGTAAAAAGGTATACTGTAAATGCGTATCATGTCATCGACAACATGCCCAAAAGGTGTTGCATGTTATGCATTACACGATAATAGGCAACTGCGATAGTGATTATTTTTAAGATCGTGTAATCCATTACATGATATGGAACATTGCGTGCGATCAAGCACACGCCAATTGCAATAATTTTATCACCCAATTCCCGAAGAGCACACAACAATTGCGTCTAAATACATAATACTAGTGGTATATTTGATTTGGGTTATGACCAACGACATGTGTCTTTTTCATTTGGTTGATTACATAACATCACAGACGTCCTAATACGAGATGTAAATTCAAGGTGGACATGACCTAATACGAGTTGGCGTGTATGCGATAACACGACATAATAGGCGGTCGTGAGAACTATAATACAAACGGATATATGTGTACTGTCGGTTTGTGCTATTGAATACACAATATTGATACAAATCCTTTGATCGATTATATGCCATCTTACATTTATACAACAATTAAGTACAAAAATAATTGGTGCAGTCATTTAGTACAAAAATAATTGGTCACAGTAATTAATTACAAAATAAGTGGTCTTTTTAGAATTCATCTGTATCCGGATCAAATTCCTCTTCGATTCGGGCCCAAAGTATAGTAGCGCATATCATCGACCTGACCAAGCCTGTTAGCTCGAGTTGTCTAAAATCTAGCTGAATGACTCCCCCTGCCAGTTTTGCTACATAGTACATGACGTAGATGCCACAATCTTCATTTGTTTCCTGGTACGGGCATTTGTTGATCTTAGTCAATGGCCACGTCCGAGTGCCCTTTATCTTAAGTGCCTTCTCCATTCCATTGGCAACATGTTTCCTGACATTGTCCACCTCGGCGAAGTGGTGACTGTGATCACCCTTTAGAGGATTGTACCACCTAAATTGCTTCTTCCTGCAGCAGACAATAAGCAAGAGAAAGTGGACTTTGACGTATACAGGAATGAAGCCACTTTTCGTGTTAACATTCAGGCCTCTCAACAATATGGCAGAGAGTTTGCCCTCCTTCTCCATTGGCCCTTCTGCCAAGCCAACGTTAAAGTAGTGCCGGATGGCGAACTTTTCGAAAAAATAGTTGGGGTACCTGCATGGATTTCTCATATTTCGTTCATCTAGGAGTTGGAAGAAGACGTCGATAACCTACACAATACCATACATGTTAGTAATGACACGATAGGCTACCGATCGTCATATGACTTTACACGATAAGTTACTATACCGTGTTTACAATCATATGACGAAGTTACAAGTCGTGTGCTCATTAACACGCTAGTTTTACTTCAGCAATTACAAGACGATAGTTAGCGTATATGAAACCCAACGATATGATCCTATGTCGTGTAATTGATAAGATGATAATTCATTGTAATCTGCGTAAGATTTTAAGTCGTTTCATTGATAACACGATAGAGCTTAAAACGTATGAGCAATGAATAGATATTACCTCATTCGTTATGCAATCCTGCTTTAACAAAGATAGGTAGTCGGTGTATAGGAGGGTCTCTACGGGCCACGACTTGTATGGGTTCGACAGAAATTCTGTGATAATTTCCTTGACTACCTCCTCCTGAACCTCGAAGTGGAACACCAACTCTGTGTCAAGAGATATAGTGCCTTCACTAGAAACTGCGATTAGGGCTACTAGTTCCGGGGGGAGACTTTGGATGTGCCGGACAGATAATGCTTGGGCCAGGGGCCGATGCCAGAGGTACTTCATCACCAGGCTGGGCGTTGTGTCGAAACTTTGCTAGCTGCTCATCAATGTAGCTGCTGAAATGCTTCGACTTCTTTGAAAGCTGAGCTGCAACTTTCTTCACAGGCTCCTGACCTTGAGCAGGTGGTTCAACAACGGTGGACCTTGTCTTCCGTTGCACATGAGGTACAATGGGAGGGCCAGGAACAGCTTTTCGCTTCACTTTGAATTTTATTGCTTGTTTGGGTACTACTCCTTTATTCGCTTACTGGGTGCTTCCAGTCCCTTCAAGGGTGGTTCCGGAACATTGCGGACTTGAGCCACAGCCTCAAGTGGAAGGTCTGGTTCCTCTACCTCCCTGGGTTGTTCGTCGACTTCCCGGGGAAGGTCTGATTCCTCTACCTCCCTGGATTGTTCATCGACATCCCGGGGAAGGTCCGGTTCATCTAACTCAAGCGGTTGTTCTTCAATATCCCGCGGTTGTTCTTCCACCTCATGGGGTGGATCCACGACACCCCGTGGTTGATGCACGACCTCCCGTTGTTGTTCCATGAATTCCACATTTATTTTCATCAAAAATCTAGTTATTACAGTCCTTTACAACTTCGGACCAATCTTCTTCTTCGGTTTGGTGGCAGCTTGCGGTTGCCGTTTCTCTGTATATAAGAAGTAAGTGATCATGTTAGGAACTACACGATATCCACACAAGTCATCATTTACACACACGATACAGATTCATATCGTATTCATAGAAACACGATGGAGGCTTAATCATGCTCATGATCACACGACCATGCAGAGATGGTTCTCACAACTCTTGCTTCAATGATCGTGTGATCGATAACACGACAATCCAACCATTGTCTTTCTTACTCAATTATATGATCTCTTATCATGTACTCATCTACACGAATATCCCCTAACCAAACTGTCTTACTTACTCAAAAAGAATCCCTCTTCCACCGGCTGAGGGACTTGTACTGGTTGATGTTCGGGGGCAGATGGTTTGTGATCTGCTCTTGATTTTGAAGCTCTTGCCTTTGAATGAAACGAAGATGATCCTTCGGTTATTGGAGGAGGGGTTGATGCTTGGGCGACCACTGGCTGACTGGGTTCAGGCGGCTATTCTATCTCTCGCTCCTCTGGGGGTTGCATCTGTTCTATGAGGCTAGTTGCCACCTCTAGATCGTCCTTAACATGCTGGAGTGCAGCTGCAACTCGATCCGTGTTCCATCCCCGCTCACCGTATAGAACAACCTTCTCCAAAACAACTTCACAAATTCCTGTCATGACATTAACTGGCATGACGAATGATTCAATGACGTCATGGCTGGAATGTACATGACCCAACGTCTCGCCATGGGGGGCATGGCCGTGTCTCATTGTTCGGAAAGGCTGCGTACCCGCCTTCTTAGCTTTCGGGGTCGCCCTTTATCCATCCCTCAAATGCGCCTCTTCGGAAATTGGTGTGATGCGCATAACAATTTGCGAGTCTGGTTTAAGCCTCATGAAGACATCCTCGTACCACTTCTGCATCCGGTGATGAGCTAGAATCTTCTTCCTCCCCTTTTCGTCGGCTGGGTCAAGTTTATCGGCCTTCTCCACGTCGCTCAAAAGTTGGGTAAATCCGGGCCATCTCTTGCACCTCGGGCTGCATGGAGGACCACTTGGAGCCTATATGGACGTATGCTCATAAAACCATACCGACGGACAATACAAAAGAATATAAACATTAGTCTAAAATGTTCAGTATCTTCACTATAACAAATTAGCCGTGTTACGGATAACACGCTACAATACACGTTGTGTTTCTGGTAACACGATAAATTATGATCGTCTAATGAGACATCCACGATATAATACATCATCGTGTTTTTGAGAACACGATATGTCTACGTGCATGTTACATGGCGTATGTCCAATAACACGATTGAGAGTTCGTATCGTGTGACCGATAAGGTGATATTCATCTCTTTAAAACATATCGTGTCATTATAAATACGATATTAGAATTCGCGTATTATAACACATATGTGCATTACTTGGAGCACTAATGAAGCCCCTACGAGAATTCCAGCCGTGGCAGAACGCTTGTCCTGTCTGCTCATGATGTTCCGGTGGGTTGCCAATATGCCTCTCATAAGCAAATCATGTACGGCGCCTGCCCAATTGTAGCTCCCCACGACCGACATGTCATCTAAGTAATCACACAGAGCTGGGGATACGGCTATGTTGCTCTGCGTGAATAATACGAGGACACCCATGTGCACGATTGCCAACCATGCTAAGTCCTCGTCTGAAACATTCCTTGTTTTTGCAGCCACTTCTTTGAACAATTCTTCTAGTCTTGTCTTCTCCGGCCACTTCCCTTGGAAGAACTTCTTGTAGAATTCCCCCTTCCCTTGGGCAGCCTTCCCCTCACTGCTTTCCAATTTACACGAGTTCCCTTTTCCACTCAACCCCGTGATCATAGCCACTTCAGCCACTGTAAGGGGTAGTCTTTTGCCCCTTATGTTTAAGACCTCTAGTGAGTCGTCCCAACAATCACCAATGAGTACATCCAACAGCGGTCTGGAGATGATGATGGGCTCGCAATCATGGGTAGAACCCAAACTCCACTAAAATCGCCTTTCATCCCGGACATGAATCTACAAGGTCTTTTGATAGATGTAGTCCAGCGGGGAAACTATTTGTTCCCAGACCTGGTCTTCTCCAGTAGACTATCTTCTTCTTCTCTTCTGCAACCTTCACTGACTCCGCCATTTGATGTAATACTCTAAGTTTACTTCTGAATATATATATATATATATATATATATATGTCAATCAACAATAGGTCGTGTCCATAATCAATAGCCGCGTCGATTCACGCTTTCTAACTAACTTCTATAGAGACGATAAGTATATGTATCGTGTAATCGAACGTACGCTAAGAGGCCTTCGCATACACAACATCATTATGGTTAAACATCGTGTTTCCACCATCTTATTGAGAACATGATATATGTCGTAAGTCTTTCTGATGCAACGATAGTCTGATTCTACGATTTATGTCATGTGTTTGAGTACACGCTAAATAAAAAATTATGCATTTAAATATCCAAAATGCCTTGCCACGAAACTATTGTTCTCCGAGCCGGATTAAACACTCGTTCGGCCGTAGCTTTTCAGGGATCGCCGCAAACCCGAACTACACTACAAACAAGAACCAGCTTTGGGGCGTAAAGTTTCAAAACTCAGCTTAGGAGAAACCCTCGTTCCAAAACTCGTTCTTCCCAAACTCAAACTCGTTCCAGAACAGAAAATCCCTAATTTTCGATGTTTTGGTCGGATAGGTCGCAGAAACTTCTCACACACCGCTTACACTTTGTTCAAACAGAGGACTTTCCAATCGAAAGTGAGTTTTTAATCGGAATGGAGTTTTTCACTCGGAGGAATTGCCGACGTCTGAAGTTGTATGCCAATAAATGCAACTTTGTGAGGGTTTAACACGATATAAAACCCTACCTCCGATCAGGGGTATTTTAGTCTAAATTTTAGCTTATATCGTGTTATTCCAGGTCATATGGCATTTTCGTTTAAAATCCAGGGAATATAGAATATTTCATTCTTTGGCCAGGCAATATGGAAAAAACTCTTTTACAAATTCTAGGAATCGTGGCATTGTACATACTATCTCATCAAAACAATGTCCAAAAATAAAATGCCCCATCAATGTTGTTCTCAAATTATGGAAGAATGAGGGAGAAATTATTGAGTGGAGGATAAGAATCATGTGTGTGATTTCTTTTTTTATTACGTAATTGGCCAGGATATAAAATGCTCATTACTTTCTAGAAAAATCGAGTGCTACAGATTTAGATTTAGAAATGCTGGCTTAATTTATCAAAATTCCCTTTTTTAGAGTGCTACTCCATTTGTCTTATATTAATAGCTACATTTGAAAAAATTATAATTTTTAGTGGATAGTGAAACCCACATCTAAAATAGAGAAAACACACTTAAAATGAACAGAATAGAGTTATTAATATTGAACAAACTTTTTTTATAAATAAAACTATTAATAAGGGATGGAGGGAGTATTATATTTTTTGTTGAAAATAATTTCATGCAAGTTAGATATTAATAACAACGGCTATTTCACATGTTATCGGTGTAACGACCGCGAATTTTCAGTATGATTTCTTGCCTCTAATAAAACTATTTTATAATTTTTTAATTATTTTAAATTATTTAGAGGCAAACATTTGGAGAGTTTTTATTGGGTGTGATAGAGCTCGGTGAGATGAGCATAACGAACCTAATAACGCACAAAACAGAGGTCAGGAGCGAAAGTTACAACCTCGGGAAATATGCCACATAGGTGGGACCCACTTTTAAAAATGCAAGATAACCTACCCATGTGGGGTCTAGTTTTGAATATCTCATCGATACGAGTCCATCAGTACTAAGAACGTGCAATTCCGACTTTAGGATAAGAAGTAATCACGTTTTGAAGTTGGAATTAGTATTTAATTAAAATATTATTAAAAAATTATGAAACAGACAACATAGCTGGCGTCACTACTGACGACAAGCCGAGCTGCGCAGCGCGGAATGATGTGCATGAAATGCACGTCGGACGCACAACGGGTCTGCATGAACGTGCGCAATGCACTAACGAACGCATGGTAGCGCCGCGTGGTTCGCGTGCTCATGCTAATGCCGCTTTTCTAGCCATTTGTGGTGCGACATGTGTTGCGCACACACCATCGGCTTGCGGGGCTTCTCCTATAAATTGAAACTTCCATTCATTCTTCCGGATAAGTTTCTAGAGTCATTCTGGGTCCATTTCCTTCCGTTCAAAAAACGTTCTTAGCTAAATCGTGGGTGTTTTACACAATAAAAGCATCCATTCCTCGAGTTAGTGACCCTACATGGGGGAAATGTCCCGGGGCAAGGGGAGGTTCTGTCCACTGCCTACGGGCGCGGGAAGGGTAAAGTGTCTCCGGGTGAGGGGAGGTTCTGTCTGCCGCCAACGGGCGCATGAAGGGTAAAGTATCTCCAAGTGAGGGGAGGTTCTGTCTGCTGCCTATGGGCGCGTGAAGGGTAAAGTGTCTCTGGACAAGGGGAGATTATGTTTGTCGCCTACTGGAGTGTTGTGAGAAAAGTGTCCCGAGCAAAGGGGAGGTTCTGTCCGTAGCCAACAGGAACGGAAAGAGAAAAGTGTTCCGGGTCAAGGGGAGGTTCTGTCTGTAGTCTACGGGTACGAAAAAAGAGTTTATGGAGTCGATATGAATTTGTTTTGTTTCGTTCAAGAGGCATTCTTACCTAAATCAAGCGTGACGGACATCAGGCGGGGATATTTTCTTGGTTAGAGACCTCCAGAACCCCATAAGTGGACATCTAATTTCATGGTGTCTGGTTTATCGGCTTCGAACTCGTGCGAGAGTGAGGTAGGGGCTTTTATCCTTTCTTATGGCATGATTATAAACTTTGGTTGTGTTTTTAGCTTACTATTTATATGACTCTCGCATGTTATGCGTTAAAGATTATTTTCAAGTTATGATTTATGATTTCTGCACATATATTCAATTTATCGAATGATTAATCATTGAGATAGAATATAAATTAGATTAGCCGCTGGAAAGCGGATATACTTTATATACTACATGCTTTATGATTTCCTCATAGATATGATTCCGTTGGAAATAGATATTTTATATATACCGCATGCTTTGTGATTGCCTCATATATGATAGTTTAATCGAATGTTTATCCGTGGATTTTGATATAAATTATACACGTTAGAGTGTGTGAGATAGAGACAAACTAGCTTCGCCACTATTTTCATTGCGAATGAATACAGTATGTTGGAAAGACAGTTTTAGAAGACTCAACCTTGTTGAAAGGAATGTTCTCAAGATTATTTTTGAAAAGACGTATAAACATGGTGATTGAGTCACTGAAGCGGGACAAAGAAGGGATAAATGTATCATTGGAATGAGTGACCAACCTTGCCTTTGTAGTCGTTGATAGTGACACTCCCATGACTTGTAGAGGCGGAGCTAGGATTTTCAAAAGGATAAACATTAGGATAAAATGTTTTAAAAGAAAACAACCCTTTTTGGAGTATGGGAACTCTAGGATATTATGATTGAGTCTGGGACTCACGATTATGAGTCTGGGACTTAGGACTATGAGTCATGGACTGATGAGTGTTTTGGTTGTCCGAAGCTATTGTTGGGTGCCCTGATAGGGCTTTATTGACTAGTTAAGGGCACAATTAATCCGGTTCGGAATCAGATGCACAGTACCTATTTTAGCCTGGTGAGCCCCTAACGAAGGGCAAGACCCTTGATTCGCCCCTAACGAAGGGCAACTATCAAGGCTACGTGCGCTAGGGTAGAGAGTATCATGTGAAGACTCTCTACTCTCTAGATCCCGGTGCTCCATGAGCACGGGTGGCTCTTCTATCCACAAGCACAAATTATTTTGAAATGATTTGTCGAGGAGTAAGAAGTCGCTGCTTTGTACCCGCAGCAAATTCCTATTGTTAATATATATGTCTGGGATATTTGTAGCAAGTCGTGAGAGCTTGCAAACCCTAGTAGCATCTTCGATACGTAGGAAGAAGCACTAGGGGTGGTTTTAGGTGAGAGGCACACCCTGTTTTAATGAAAAATATTATATATGATATGTATTGTGAAATTGCCATGTGTTTATTCATGCCTGATTGTATAAACTTCCTTACTGAGTACTTTAAAATACTCACCACCCCCCAGACTTTGCATGACTCGACGAAGTTTAGTGTGCGGGTAGACATGCCTACTCCAAAATGGTGTAAAACTATAATTTGTGAGGCTAATTAATGCCACAATAGCAAACCCCTTAAATTTATATGTATATCATATTTTCTTTCCATCCTATATTAATAGCTATATTTGAAAAAAATATTAATTTTTATTGAATGGTGAAATTCACGTCTAAGAGAAGAAAAAATAAGTTTATGACACTCTTTTTTAAGTACTGAACTACGTAAATTTTACAAAATAAAGTTATTAATATATAATATTTTTTTAAAATAAAACTATTAATTTAAAACAAAAAGAGTATTATATATTTATTTTATATTAAAAAAAGAGATTCATATAATTTAATTTGTTATAAAAAAGAGAAAATTATTTAAATAATAATTTCAAATAAAATATTTACCAAATCAACCTACTTTGGGAAATATTTCCCAAAGTGGTGTTGCTTTTTGCCATGGAGGTGCTAGCTAAGCCGCTGGTGCATGCATGGCTTTTTTTAAAAAAAAAATTATATGATTTCGTCATTTTGAAGGACAAAATCAAGTTTAAGTATGGATTATGTCCTTTACTTTATATGATTTCGTTCTTTGCAAGGTCGAAAAATTTTATATGATTTTGTCCTTCATAAATATTGTGTTAACATAAACACGACCAGTCATTGTGTATGGATTCCGATCACACGAAAACATAACTTGTCGTGTAATCAGGAACACAATGTAAGCCACTGTCGTATAACATTTACTAAATTGTATTTGGTCGTGCAAGTAAAGCACTGACTGATTTAATAGATGGGGACCGAGACAAATCCTACCGCACACTTCCTGCTTACGGAAGGCAGATAAAATATATAAATCCTGAAAGTGTAGTTGTTCTAGTGAGATCATGTGATATTCTCGGACCTATGGGTGGGTACGATTTTAAAAGAGTATTCTGGATGTTTGGCCCTGTTGCGAGAGCTTTCAGAACAACACTGAGGCCATTGCTAACGGTCGATGCAACTTTCTTGAAAGGAAAGTATCCTGGACAACTATTGATAGTGGCTACATTGGACGGGAACAATAATATGTTGTGCATTGCATTTGCAGTGGTTGAGAACGAGTTTGAGAAAACTTGGTGCTAGTTTCTTGAGTTGCTTATAAATCATCTATTCTCAAATCCTCGAGCCGAGTTGGATACAATCGTTTCTAATAGACAGAGGGATTGGCAAATGCTGTGAAGAAGTTTTTCCCATCTACACACCATGGATATTGCATCTGTCACATGGCAGCAAATATGCTAGACGAATTCAAGGACAACTACCTAAAGAATCAGCTCCATGTTGCAGCCGAAACGTTCAGATAGAATGTGTATGATGAAACAATGAACAACATTAAAGAACATAATCTGGAGGCATATGCTTGGCTAAATAAGATAGGTTCAGAGCATTGGGCCAATGTATCATTTCCAGGGAAAAGATATGGGACCCTCAACTCAAATAGGTCTGAAAGTGCAAATGCAATGTTCAAAAAAGCTAGATCGATGCCTAGAACTCGTTTAATTGAGCAATGTCAGATGAATAGACATAATATGATGGAAGAGTTAATACCACACTACAACAAAAAAGACTATTAGCGATGCTTATAAGTGTCGCTAATAATAGTATAAGTCACTAATGACTATTAGCAATGCTTATAAAGTGTCGCTACATATGTTGCTAAAACACGAGTCGCTATTGCTCATTAGAGACTCTTAGGAAAAGCGTCGCTATAGTGCACATTAGTGACATTTATACGCAAGTCACTAATAATTTTAGTATTAGCGACGCATAATAAAGCGTCGCTAAAAACAAAAAAAAAACCGGCACCAGAATCCGGTGGAAGTGCCGCATCTAGTGCCTGTGGGAGGTTGGGGCACAAAGGGGGTGGGGGTGTGGTGACCGGGGAGACTAGCGGGGGGGGGGGGGGTGGCGGGCCACCCCCTCTCTCTCCCCTGGTCTGCCCCCCCTCCTCTGGACTTGTTTCCAGAGGAGGGGAAGGAGGGGAAGGAGGGGGGTGGACCTGGGGGAGAGAGGGGAAAGCAAGAGGGAGATGGGACAGAGAGGTGTTGTTACGTCTAAACCAAGACTATGAAAGAGTCTAGTTCAGATTTCTTTTTTTATTTGTCAACTATAGTAAACAAGGTCGATCCACAGGGAAAGCCTTGTGCAACAAAGAAAATGATTACGAAAAAAAATAGAGTAGAGAAAAGTTAAGAAAGAGTGAGAAGAAGAGCATTGAGGTAATAAAAAGTCAAGAAATCAAGATGAGAAAATACTAAGGCATTAAGGATCATTGTAACATCTAATGATGTTCTTCATGTATCATGTTATCTCCGTTAGAATCGAATAAAAATTCTATCTAACCGGAAGATATAAACATTAAGATTGAAAATAAAGATAGAAATGCTTTGGATAGATGAAGGATAAAAACCATTGTCTCTTAAAGATTTCTATGTATCCAAATCACAAAGAAACAAGAAGAAGAACAATATTAAATAAACATCACTTCAAATAAACAAGACTTACTTGAAACCATTGATGAAACATGAATTGAACTCCATTAGATTGTTACAAATCACCTCTAGCCTTAGCTTGAGAGCTTAGAAAGCCATTACAATAAAACTAAATTAAAAATACAAAATGAGAAAGAAAATAGGAGAAGAGAAATCCCAAGAGGAGGGGATTCATCCATCTATCACGTCCACCCCTCTATTTATAGGAGTAGAAGGGGTTGCTTCAAAGAGGAAAATGAAATCATATCTCTAGATTACATCCTGATTGATTGTCTTATTGGACCTATAAATCTTTGGAATTTGAAATTTCTTCTTGAAATAGAACTTGTAGCCACGGAAGTCTTCTTTCCATTGCCACCAGAATCATATCAATCCGATTTCTATATGAAACGATATGATCGAAATACTAAGGCTGTGTTAATCTGCCTAAATCAGCTTCTTTCATCATTTAGTTCTATTCATACAAATCTCAAATCAAACGGGTCTACAAGGTTGTGTTCGACCATTCCATGCATGTTTAGACCATTAGGAGCCCATTCTTGACTTTTAAATAGCTTTGGGTAGTTGGGCTTAACTTCCTCTTCTAATTGGATCCTGTTAAAGCCTGTTTAGACATATAAATTCAATTAAGGTCCAACTAACTTATTCAAAACATAAATAACCCAAATCAGCAATGAATTAACACAAAATAGGATTGCAATTCGAAATTTGAAAATATTTTATTCAACATTATTTCAGTGCATCAAATACCCCCAAACCTACTTTTTGCTAGTCCTCGAGCAAAACAAAAATTAAAACAATAGAAAAACTAAAAAACTCCACTTCCGCAGGAAATCACGATTGCATTTAGCATATGCAACAAGCCTTTAAACCCCTAGCTTACACTAGTGGACGAGTTATGTCTCGTGAGGGTTTGCAATGAATCTACCCACAAAATTCAAAACTAGAATGATAAAATAAAATTAAAAATAAAACTACGTCAAATTTACAAATCAATTCCTCCTAAACATGTGACTTCATTTAGTAAAATCAATCATGCATAATATAACTTGTCTTCTGAAACAATAATTCGTTCTAACAACTTCATATTGGTGGCAAGTACTCATACATACATAATAGTTTTAGAAAAATAAACATTGCCAAGTAATTATACAATCCCATTCTCATGAATCGAACAACTTAATGTGTCTCATGTCCACTCAGCAATTTCAATTTTAACACTAAAAAATAGACATTAGCGTCTATTCATCTTCAAGAGATCATAATAGAGAATCATGCAAAAACCTTCCTTGAAAAGTAAAACACCCTAGATCACTTGACAACTCATTCAAGATATAATTACATAATGTCCTACTAGAATTTTATACTCATCTCACATGACATGTGTAAGGCTTAGCATTTTAAGTTTTCTATAAGATCCATGTAACAAGTGTTAGGCCAGTGACTCCCAATCCAGTTGGCTCAGGGCACTAGGTGTTAAAGCACCCCTCAGGCTTAATAACTTTAATCAAATAGGCTTCAAGGCTATGCATGTCATAAATTAGTCAACTCTACCTTTTGACTCGAACACTCTATGCTTAGTGAGGCACGCTGAGTCCCGATCTACTCAATAGAGTGACTTTAATTCTTTACAATTTTTCAATTTTTTTTTCACTTTTTTTTAAGCACATTATACAATCAACTTGAATTGTGTTGACACAAATCCTCGACTGTTCTACGAACCAAGAATAGTGAAACTCAAAACTCTATTATGATAACATGAATACTACTAGATCATGTCAAAGTTTTACTCTAATAAGAAAATAATCACTTAGATTCAATGATATCCACCAAGATGTAAGACCATAATCAAAGGCTCGAATTCTCACTTAGGCAAATGTCTTTCTTAGTTTTTTTTTTTTTTTCAAAATAGGAGCACAAGAAACCAATATGAAGTAATTAGAACTCAAAATCATTAAATATGTCAAGTCATATTCTAAGCAATATGATGTCATTAAATATAGTCACATGTCTAAAATAAGCATCAATGTAATAAGCAAAAACATAAATCTAATTAATTTTTTTATTCTTTCATTTTTTAAGTAAGACTAAAAAAACATGAAAAAAAAATCGTTTTCTATACCCCCAAACCTAAACTAAACATTGTCCTCAATGTAAAATTTTTCTTGGTTTTTTGGTTATATTTTTTTAGAAAAAATCATGAAAAGTAAATCAACCCTCATAATTTGGATTTTCAAGAGATGTAGACTCAACTTCCGGGATAAAATGGTCTAAAAATGGTTTCAAACGTTGGCCATTAACTTTGAAAACATCACCATTTTTTAGGTTTTCAATTTCAAAAGTTCCATAAGGAAAAACAGTTTTTACAATGAAAGGACCTGTCCAACGTGATCTTAATTTTCCTGGAAAGAGATGAAGTCGAGAGTTGTACAATAAAACTTTTTGAAAGGTCTCAAAAGTTTTTTGTAAAATGTTTTTATCATGAAAAGCTTTCATTCTCTCTTTGTAAAGTTTTGAACTCTCATAAGCATCACGTCGAATTTCCTCTAACTCATTGATTTGCAATTTTCTATTTAAGCCAGCCTTGTCAAAGTTAAAATTCAAAGCTTTGATTGCCCAATATGCCCTATGTTCCAATTCCACAGGCAAGTGACAAGCTTTTCCAAAAATCAAACGGTAGGGAGACATTCCAATTGGAGTCTTAAAAGCGGTACGGTAAGCCCAAAGAGCATCGGTTAGCCGTAAAGACCAATCTTTACCATTTGGATTTACCGTTTTTTACAAAATATATTTAATTTCCCTATTAGAAATCTCAACTTGTCCACTTGTTTGTGGGTGATAAGGGGTAGCTACTTTATGGGTAATCTCATACTTCCTCATCAAAGCCTCAAAAGGCTTATTGCAAAAATGTGACCCCCCGTCACTTATAATGGCTCGAGGTGTTCCAAACCTGGAAAATATATTTTCTTTTAAAAAGCGCACAACGACTTTGTGGTCATTGGTTTTGCTTAGAACAGCCTCAATCCACTTGGAAACATAATCGACGGCAACAAAAATGTAAACATAGCCAAAAGAAGGAGGAAAAGGTCCCATGAAATCAATGCCCCAACAATCAAAAGTCTCAATAACCAATATGGGGTTAAGGGGCATCATATTTCGACAAGAAATGGCTCCTAACTTTTGACACCTTTCACAAGTTTTGCAAAATTCATGAACATCTTTGAAAAGCGTCGGCCAGTAAAAACCACATTGCAAAATTTTAGCGGTGGTCTTTCTAGAGGAGAAGTGACCACCGCATGCTTCAGAATGACAAAAAGAGATGATACTTACTTGTTCAGAATCAGGCACACATCTCCTTATTATTTGATCCAGACAGTACTTAAAGAGATAAGGGTCGTCCCAAAAGAAATGTTTTACCTCGGTGAAGAATCTCTTTTTATCTTGAGGAGACCAATGGTGGGGAACTTTACCTGTCACCAAGTAGTTGGCAATGTCGGCATACCATGGAGGATGTGAGATGACAAAAAGTTGTTCATCGGGGAATGTGTCCTGGATTGGAATGTTGTGAAGAATCAGAAAATTCTAATCTTGAAAGATGATCCGCCACCACATTTTCTACTCCCTTCTTGTCTTTAATTGTGAGATCAAACTCTTGGAGTAGGAGTATCCATCGGAGTAATCTGGGTTTTGTATCTTGTTTGCTCAAAAGGTACTTCAAAGCTGCATGGTCAGTAAAAATAATAATTTGAGAGCCAATCAAGTAGGATCTAAATTTGTCAAGTGCAAATACTACAGCAAGAAGTTCTTTTTCAGTGGTGGAGTAGTTCATTTGGGCACTATTTAAAGTTCGACTTGCATAATGAATGACAGAAGGTTTCTTATCTTTCCTTTGCCCTAAAACAGCCCCAACGGCATAATCACTTGCATCACACATAATTTCAAAAGGAAAGGTCCAATCCGGGGGCTGCATAATGGGTGCGGACACTAACATGTTCTTAAGCTTTGTGAAAGCTTCTTCACATGCATCCGACCACTCAAAAGAATGCTCTTTAGATAGAAGATTATACAATGGTCTAGATATCACACTAAAATTCTTGATAAATCTTCTATAAAAACCGGCACGCCCTAGAAAGGATCTAACATCTTTTATGGACTTTGGACTAGGCAAATTAACAATCAATTCAATTTTGGCCTTGTCCACTTGAATTCCCTACACAGAAACAATGTGACCAAGTACTATTCCAGTAGTAACCATAAAATGACACTTTTCCCAATTTAAAATTAGATTTTTCTCTTCACATCTCACCAAAACTTTTTCTAAATTATCAAAACAATCATCAAAAGAATCACCAAAAACAGAAAAATCATCCATAAAAACTTCCAAAAACCGCTCCACCATGTCACTAAAGATGTTCATCATGCACCTTTGGAATGTAGCAGGAGCATTACATAATCCAAACGGCATCCTTCGATATGCAAAGGTACCAAATGGACATGTAAATGTTATTTTTTCTTGATCTTCAAGGGCAATCTCAATTTGATTATATCCTGAATAACTATCTAGAAAACAATAAAATTGATGACCGGCCACCCTCTCTAGGATTTGGTCCATGAATGGTAAAGGGAAGTGGTATTTTCTAGTGACGGAATTCAATTTCCTATAATCTATGCACATCCGCCAACCGGTGATGACTCTAGTGGGAATTAACTCATCATTGGCATTATTTACCACTATCACTCTAGACTTTTTGGGGACAACCTGGGTGGGACTCACCCATGGACTGTCCGAAATGGGGTAAATAATACCCACATCTAATAATTTTAAAACCTCTGCTCTCACCACCTCTTTCATATTGGGATTTAACCTCCTTTGCATTTGTCTCAAAGGTTTTCATTTTCTTCCATGAAGATTCTATGTGTGCAAATTAGGGGACTAATCCCCTTAATATCAGCAATGGTCCACCCAATGGCATTCTTATGATTTCGAAAGACTTCGAGCAACTTGTGCTCTTGCTCCCTATCCAACATTGAAGAGACAACCACAGGAAATGTCTCTCCCTCACCAAGATAAGCATATTTAAGTTCAGTAGGGAGGGGTTTCAAGTCTAGCTTGTGTGGTTGGACACTTGAGGGGAGAGGAGCGCTATTAGAAGGAGGTAACTCCTCAAAGCGGGCCTTCCACCTATCAGTATCCAATAAAGGAGTAGACTCCAACAAAGAATTTACATCATTAATCATAACATCATCATCAAAGTTAAAATAAGAAAGACAGGCTTCAAGAGGGTCAGAAAATGAAGAAATAGTAGTCATCTCATCAACAAGACTTTCTAAAAGATTCACTTCATGCACATCCTCATCATCATCTCCTGGTTGCCTGCAAATATTAAAAATGTTCAGTTCCAAAGTCATATTTCCAAAAGAAAGCTTCATAACACCATTTCTACAATTAATAAGAGCATTAGAAGTAGCAAGAAATGGGCGGCCTAATATGACAGAAATTTGAGTACAAGCATTCAAAACTGGTTGTGTGTCCAAAACAATAAAATCAACAGGAAAGTAAAACTTTTCTACTTGTACTAGTACATCCTCAACAATTCCTCTTGGTGTTTTAACTGAGCGATATGCAAGTTGAAGTGTAATGCTTGTGGGCTTCAATTCACCAAGTCTCAATTGTTCATAAACAAAATAAGGTAAGAGATTAACACTTGCCCCAAGATCAAGCAAAGCTTTTTAAATTCTATAATTCCCAATTATACAAGATATGGTTGGACAACCAGGATCTTTATATTTGGGTGGGGTGTTTTGTTGCAAAATTGCACTTACTTGTTCTGTTAAAAATGCCTTTTTTTGTACATGTAGCTTACGCTTGATTGTACAAAGGTCTTTCAAAAATTTAGCATAAGATGGGATTTGTTTAATGGCATCTAAGAGAGGAATGTTAATCTTCACTTGTTTAAAAATTTCAAGAATGTCACCATTAGACACTAATTTAGAGGAAGATTGTAATCTTTGAGGAAAAGGAGGAGGAATTAGAATAACACAATCAGAGTTATTAAGTTCATCACCATGTTTAGAATTCAAAGACTCCTTAGGTTCAACAACCTTCATTGGAATGTCTTTGTTAATGACTTTTCCACTTCTCAAAGTGGTGATGGACTTAGCATGCTCTTCTTGTGAACTTGAAGAATTTAAATTTTTAATTACAAATTAACCTTTAGGATTTAGTTGAGGTTGAGAAGGAAACTTCCCTTTTTCTTGAGTGCTCAAAGTTGTGGTCAATTGAGTGATAGAAGTCTTCAAGTCATTGATAGCTTGCATTGTTTAGCTGTTGATTGTTGCTTGACTTTGCATGAATGTTTGCAATGTGTCTTCAAGAGTCTTCTTATGTGGTGGAACATAATTTAAGGAAGAAGGGGGTACCTGTACATTAGACTCATTTCTCCAACTAAAGTTTAGATGATTTCTCCAATTAGGAGTATAAGTTTCAGAATAAGGAGAAGAGAAAGGCCTTTTGTAAGTATTCATAGCATTTGCTTTAGTATGTAATACTTCTTGAAAAGCAGGGATTGTTAGACAATCCTGTGTTTGGTGTCCATCACTCTCACATATACTACAAATATCTTGTGCTTTTAGAGAAGCTTTAGACATGCTTTCTCTATTAATTTCCATAGCCTCAACTTTTCTAGTTAAACTTGTAATTTTTGCTTTTACATCATCCTCTTCTTTAAGAAGGTACATGCCCCCCTTAGTTGTCCCACTAGATTTGGTCTTATTACTACTTTCAAATTCATTAGAATCTTCCCATGATTGAGCATTTTCAGCCAACACGTCAAAATAGTCTCATGCTTCCTCAGGTTCTTTACTCAAAAACTCTCCATTATACATCATTTCAACAAATTGCCTCATTTTAAAAGTTAAACCATTATAAAAGAAATTAATTGTGCGCCATGTTTCATATCCATGATGTGGGCACAACAACAAAAGTTCTTTAAATCTTTCCCAACATTGAAAGAAAGTCTCATTTTCTTTTTGTGAAAAATTCATGATGTTCTTTCTAAGTGTATTAGTTCTATAGGTGGGAAAAAACTTTTTCAAAAATTCTCTTTGCATTTCTTGCCATGTTCCAATGGATCTTGGCTTCAAAGAGTTCAACCAATTTTTTGCTTTTTCCTTTAAAGAAAATGGAAAGAGTTTTAATCGAATAACATCATTTGAAACATTTTAGTTTGGCAAAGTTGCACAAACCTCTTTAAACTCTTTCAAATGCAAATATGGGCTTTCCGAATCTAAGCCATGAAATTTGGGTAGTAATTGAATTACACCCGGCTTGAGTTCAAAACCACCTATATTAGTTGGAAAAATCATGCAAGAAGGAGAACTTGATCTAGTTGGTTGTAAATAATCACGTATGGTTTTAACTTGAACATTTTGTGTATTATTATCCCCATTATCACTTCTTAGTTCCTCATTAGTTCTTAGATTCTCCATTGTATCAAAATAAAGATAATTTTCAAAAGATTTTTTCACTCTTTTTAATCGTCCAGAATTATCACGCACCCATGTGAACATGCAACAACAATTTTTTTTGTTTTTAATAACAAACGTAAGTAAAAGTGCAAAAATTAAATGACAAAATATAAAAAGTTAGAGAGTTAGAAGTTAATAGACAAAAATTAAAATTGCAAAATAAGGCAAAAGGCACTATCAAGGTACACATTTGATCCCGAAAAATTTTCAGTAGTAACGTGGGTAGTGCCTCCGGTCTTAAAAAAAAAATTACAGAATTTAAATGCTAAAAGTAAATGACATAAAGTAAATAACTGAATTTAAAGAGTTAGTGTGCAAAAATAAAAGTTAGAGAATTAGTAAAGTTAGAGTGAGTTTTTTTCGTAACGGATTCTTGTCACATGTTGCAATCCCCGGCAACGGCGCCAATTTATTGTTACGTCTAAACCAAGACTATGAAAGAGTCTAGTTCAGATTTCTTTTTTTACTTGTCAACTATAGTAAACAAGGTCGATCCACAGGGAAAGCCTTGTGCAACAAAGAAAATGATTACGAAAAAAAATAGAGTAGAGAAAAGTTAAGAAAGAGTGAGAAGAAGAGCATTGAGGTAATAAAAAGTCAAGAAATCAAGATGAGAAAATACTAAGGCATTAAGGATCATTGTAACATCTAATGATGTTCTTCATGTATCATGTTATCTCCGTTAGAATCGAATAAAAATTCTATCTAACCGGAAGATATAAACATTAAGATTGAAAATAAAGATAGAAATGCTTTGGATAGATGAAGGATAAAAACCATTGTCTCTTAAAGATTTCTATGTATCCAAATCACAAAGAAACAAGAAGAAGAACAATATTAAATAAACATCACTTCAAATAAACAAGACTTACTTGAAACCATTGATGAAACATGAATTGAACTCCATTAGATTGTTACAAATCACCTCTAGCCTTAGCTTGAGAGCTTAGAAAGCCATTACAATAAAACTAAATTAAAAATACAAAATGTGAAAGAAAATAGGAGAAGAGAACTCCCAAGAGGAGGGGATTCATCCATCTATCACGTCCACCCCTCTATTTATAGGAGTAGAAGGGGTTGCTTCAAAGAGGAAAATGAAATCATATCTCTAGATTACATCCTGATTGATTGTCTTATTGGACCTATAAATCTTCGGAATTTGAAATTTCTTCCTGAAATAGAACTTGTAGCCACGGAAGTCTTCTTTCCATTGCCACTAGAATCATATCAATCCGATTTCTACATAAAAAGATATGATTGAAATACTAAGGCTGTGTCAATCTGCCTAAATCAGCTTCTTTCATCATTTAGTTCTATTCATACAAATCTCAAATCAAACGGGTCCACAAGGTTGTGTTCGACCATTCCATGCATGTTTAGACCATTAGGAGCCCATTCTTGACTTTTAAATAGCTTTGGGTAGTTGGGCTTAACTTCCTCTTCTAATTGGATCCTGTTAAAGCCTGTTTAGACATATAAATTCAATTAAGGTCCAACTAACTTATTCAAAACATAAATAGCCCAAATCAGCAATGAATTAACACAAAATAGGATTGCAATTCAAAATTTAAGAACATTTAATTAAACATTATTTCAGTGCATCAAGAGGGCCGGATTCTGGCACCCCGCCGGAATCCGGCCTCCCTCCCACTGCCCCATCTCCACCTGAATCGCTCCCCTCCTCTGAAATAGAGAAGGGGAAGGGAGGAGGACCCGGGGAGAGAAAAGGGGTGCGGGGGGGGTGGCATGACGGTGGTAGGGCATGGGGAAGGGAGGAGGATGGCCGGAGGGGAAGGGGGACCGGGGAGACGGGGAGGGGAAGGGAGGAGGGCGAAGCCAGTGCGGCGGTGGCCAAGAAAGGATGGTGGCGGTGCCGAGAACGGACGGCGGCAGCGGGGTAGGGCAAGGAGAGGTGAATAGGGAGGAGGGGGGGGGGGAGCAGGTGCGGAGGCGGCCGACGCAGCGGTGGCGAGGTGGAGACCCATCAGAGGTGCGGAGACGTGGGGCGAAGGAGGGGTGGAGCAGGGGTCATTATGGGTGGGGGCGGATAACCTAAATATTCCGCGCACGGGTGGAAAATTTTCCCACGCGCGGATAACCTTTAGTGACACTTCAAATGAAGTGTCGCTAAAATAAAAGCTATTGTGACGTTTAACAATAAATGTTACAATTGTATATATTATTTATGACATTTAGCTATACACGTCGCAAATAATACAATATTTGCGACGCTTAAAACTAAGCGTCACCAATTTTATTTTTTTTAAATAAAAATATTCATCTCTCCTCTATCCCCTCTCTCTTCTCTCTACCCTCTATCCCCTCTCTCTCTCCCTTATCTCTCTCTACCCTCTCGTCTCTCTATCCCTTCCCTTCCCTTTCTCTCCTCTCTCACCCCTCTCTCTCTCCTCTCCTCTCTCTCTACCCTCTCGTCTCTCCTCTTTCTCCCTTCTCTCTCTCTCCCTCTCTCCTCTCTCTGTCCTCCCTCTCTCTATTTTATACTTTTTATTTAAAAATAAAAATGTATTACTGACGTATAGGCATATACATCGCTAATACTCTTGGTATTAGCGATGTATATGCTTATACGTCGCTAATACTCGAAGGTATTAGCGGCGTATATACCTATATGTCGCTAATACATGTTTATTTTTTATTTTTTAATTAAATTTTTAAAAAAAATATAAAACAAATAAAATAAAAAAATTTCTCCCCTCTTTCTCCACCCTCTCTCCTCTCTATCTCTCTCTCTCCTCTCTCCCTCCCTCTCTCTCTCCTCCCTCTCCCTCTCTCTCACCTATCTCTCCTCCCTCTCTCTCTCTCCTCCCTCTCTCTCTCTTTCTCTCTCTCTCTCCTCCCTCTCTCTCTTTCTCTCTCTCTCCTCCCTCTCTCTCTCACCTCACTCTCTCACCTCCCCCCTCTCCTCTCTCTCTTCGATCCCTCTCTCTCCTCTCTTCACTCTCTCTCTCTCCATGCACTCTCTCTTTTATTATAAATTATATTTTAAACTTAATAATAAAATTGAAGAAATAAAATATATAATATATAAATAGTGAAAGTTCAATCTATTATTAACACTAGTTTTTATTGAAATTTTAATATTTACTTATTGTATATACAAATAGTAAATATTGAATAAAATATATTATATTTAGGAAGTTTATTATATTTTTTTTAATATTTATTTATGAAATAAAATTAATTAATAAAGCTATTAACGACGCTATTAGAAATGGTATTTGTGACGCTTATTTACAAGCGTCGCTAATAATTTAAATTTTTTATTTTTTTATTTTTAATTCATAATTATTAGTGACGCTTTTCTAAACGTCCTAATAGCAACACTATTAGTGACGCTTTTGAATAAGTGTCACTATTGCGAACACTATTAGCGACGCTTAATAGTTATATTTTATTTATTTATTTATTTAAAATATATATCTTTTACCAACGGCTGTTTAGAGCGTCGCAAATAGACGAACTATTAGCAACACTTATAATAAAGGGTCGCTAATATGATTAGTATTAGCGACGCTTTAAGCTAAGCATCGCTAATATATGACTATTAGCTACGCATACAAAAATGCATCACTAATAGTTCATTTTTTTGCGACCCTTTTTTATTCATCACAAATAGTTGTTTTTAGCGACGATTAGTTTTGCGTCGGTAATACTACATTTTGTTGTAGTGCCATTTGCCTGAAAACATAGCAAAAACAGGCTAGAAGAAGCAAAATGTGATTGTATTGCCTGTGTCAATGTATGAATTCTAGGTTAACTCACTATATCACCAGGTACATTGCATTCATATGGTGATGTACCTAGCGTGTGTTTGTTTATGTGTGAGGGTTTCATATCGTGTTAGTTTAAACACGTTATTTTCATTTATCGTGTAAGTAGATACGATTTATGTAACGATCGTATGATACATCACGTCATTGAGGACACGACAGAGTCATTTATCGTGCACTCATACTCATGATATTTTCTTCACAGGATGTGGTAAACCTGGTTGATCGTACCTACACATGTGGAAAGTTTCAACATCTGGGTCTACCATGTAAGCATGTAATCGCAGCAATCACAGTAATCGATAATAGACACTTCTATGTGTATGAGTATTGCGAAAGATGGTACTCTACTGAAATGTATAAACTGAACTATCGAGAGCCCTTACACCCAACAGAGGATAGGCACCAATGAGCACTGGCTGGAGTTATGCTTACATTCATCCCACATCTTTCGTAGTATCCTCCTTATTCATCATACTCGCAGTATCATCTTCGACCTCTGTCACATTGCGGATACTCTCCATTACTTCCGCATCAAATGGAGGAGTATCCGATAAAGTACTACGACTGGAGCAAGTGTTTGAGACCGCTGGTTCCGGGATCGGAGACTTTGGATGTACCAGACAGATAATGCATGGGCGAGGGACTGATTCCAGAGGAACTTTGTCACCAGGCTTTGCATTATGGGCAATGTGTCCAAACTTGGCTAACTTCTCATCAATGTAGCTACTGAAATGCTTCGGCTTCTTCAAGCCCTGAGTAGAGACTTTCTTCACTGCCTCCTCACCTTGAGCAGGTGGTTCAACAGCAGTGGACCTCGACTTCCATGGCAGAGGAGGTAAGAAGGGAGTGCGAGGAGTAGCTTTCCGCTTAAATTTTAGTTTTATTGCTTGTTTCGGAGCTACTCCTTTATATGCTTCCTGGGGTACTTCCGGTCCCTCCAGGGGTTGTTCTGGTATCTCCATGTGTTCTGTCGGTCCCTCCCAGGGTTGTTCCGGCCCATCGCAGACTTGATTCAGTTCCTCTAACTCCCGGGGAAGGTCTGGTTCCATGACCTCCCAAGGTTATTCTTCAACATCCCGGGGTTGTTCTTCGACCTCCCAGGGTTGTTCCACGACCTCCCGTAGTTGTTCCAGGAATTCTGTATTTAGTTTCGTTAAAAATCTAGTTATTATGGTCCTTTGCAACTTCGAACCAGTCTTCTTCTTCAGTTTGGTGGCAGCTTGCGGTTTCCGTTTCTCTGTATTTAAGAAGCAAGCAGTCGTGTTAGTAAACAAACGATATGCACGCCAATTGTCTTTTACCCTACACGATGAAACTGAATATCATATTGATGAAAAAACGAAAAGAGGACTAATCGTGCTAACGATCACACGACCACAACTAGATTATTTTCTGAAGCAACGTCTGCTTCAATGATTGTGTGATCGATGACACGACCATAACGAAATCGTCTTTCTTAATACACGACTATTTAGTCTATCGTGTACTCGATTACACGAATATCTCCTAATGAAACACGATACATTAAAATGTCTTACTTACTCAAAATGAATCCCTCGTCCACCGGCTGAGGGACAGGTAGTGGTTGATCTTCGAGGGCAGATGGTTGGCGAGCTTCTTTGGATTTGAAGCTCTTGCCTTTAAACAAACCAACGACGATCTTTCGGTTCTTGGAGGAGGGGTTGATGCTTAGGCGACTACCGGTTGAGAGGGTTCATGCGGCTGCTCTGTCTCTGGTTCCTCGGGGGGTTGCATTTGTTCTATGAGGCTAGTTGCCACCTCGAGATCATTCTTAACACACTAGAGTGCAGCTTCAACTCGTTTCGTGTTCCATCTCTGCTCACCGTAGAGAACAACCTTCTCCAAAACAACATCACAAATTCCCGTCATGACATCAACTGGCATGACAAATGATTCAATGACGTCCTAACCAGAATGTACATGCCCTGATGTCTCGCCGTGGAGGGCGTGGGCGAGTCTCATTCGCCGGAAAGTCTGCATCCCACCTTCTTACCCACTGGGTTGTGACAAGTCTGTTGTACACACCTCTATTTTTCTTTTATTTAAACATTTATCTACTGTATAACATACCAGGGATGGCGTGATATGAATAACCTACATGCTCTACCCACTAAGTTATGATGATTTTGTGTCTATATTATACTTAACATTATATTTAATCTAATATATAAAAAATTTGGTTCAACCCAGGTTGACTCGCGGTTGAACCCAGTTAACCCGGCTCGGCCACCAATCTGGGTCAATGGCCGGGTCGATTTTTAAAACACTGCCTTCAACTACTAATTTCTTTTCATCCATCACTCAAGCGGAATATTTGGATATTATTTTATTTTTAAAAATAAAATAATTTTAAGTTATTTTATTGTGCAAAATGTTAAATAAATTTAAAAGAGCCTTTGGAACTTAACCCTCCTCTCCTCTTAGTATAAATGCCCTTTAAGCCATTTTCATTTTTTATCCAAACGGGCCCTAGATTTGTTACATGGGGAGGTTGTCGCATAGGCTTCAGATTTGCTATGAGGCAAATCAACATATCACAACTAGCAAAACACGTAAAAATCCAAGCCTAACTCTTAATTAAGCTGATTAGGAAAGGGGCCTCAAACTTCGTAGCTTTACATGAGAAGCATTTTTAATGTTCGTGCACATGTTACAGCATGTTAACACCAATTACATCATTGATGTTAAATAATAGGGTTTTCATGATTCATTGAACGTTAGGCTCATTGTAAAAGCTGAACATTTAAAACGCTTGCACGCTCACTGTGCAGGAGTGACAAACGTTGTACCTCAATTATCTGCAGCATGGTGACACGATTGACGAAAGCAAGTTTGTCTTCTGCTATAATGCATTAATGATAAATAAAGTCTTGCAGAAATATATTCCGTGTGCATATGTTACACATGCCCTAGAAGAGCATCATAGTATCGCATTTAAAAACATAATAGAAAATTAGAGATGTAATAATTTTCTCAGCCGTTCATTATGTAAAATTAATGGGCCTATGAAACGCAGTACTTCATGCAATAAGAATACATTATCATAATTCAAAATTTCATCAAGACACGAATGAAGTCCTCAACCTTGCCATGCCGAAATGGTGCTCGGATGGAGACTTCAAAGGATCGTGATCAGGACAATGCTCAGCTGTGTTTGGACTGTAGATGAAAGAATACATGTAAGGGACAAAATTGAACTGTGTTTGTTTTAATAATAATATTTTAAAACTTATTAGATTTTCTTTTATTAGTAGAACAAGGAGTAATAATAAAAATTTTATATTTAAAAAAATAGTAGTTTTTATTAAATTGTGAAACAGACAACTAAAATAAGGGAAACAAAGCTTTTGATACCCAGTTTTAAGTAACCAATTACTTAAAATTGAACAAAATAAAGCAATAACGCAACATCCTCTATTATGTAACATCCTCTATTATGTGGACATGAATAGGACTACAAAATGATATGGCCAGAAGAAGGTAATAAGCGGGCTACATTAGTTTGAGGCAGAGAGTCAAAATCTCACGAAGGGAATAAAACGGCGATTGCAAGGAGAAAATATTAGGCATGGATAGGTACCAACCTGGAATACCTAGAACATACATCCAAAGTGATATATCACCGTCTTTTCTAACATGTGGGTTATTTTTACAAAGTCAATAGAAAAGAGCACAAAGTCAATAGAATAGAGCGTGAATGAGTCGCTTTATTATTGGAGATAGGCACTACGTAGGCATACTAGGTTGGTACCCTATCTGTACATAATATTTTCTTGATTAGAAGACGTAATATTTCTTAATATAGAGTAATTTACTAAAATGTTACGTATTTACATATTTTACCAACATAGAATACACTCTAATGTACAAAATGTTACATATTTTTGTGTAATATAAAAAATAGCTATTACATATGTAACAGAAATTGTATGAGATATACTATTTTTCTATTTTCTTCTTCAACTTTACCAACCCAGCTTAGACTAGCCCGGCTATATACACCCAAGCGGCCGGGCAGTTTAGTCCCGTGAATTCATCAACCCAGGATTTGGTGAATGAACTAATTGGTCTTAGTGCAGGAACAAAATGGCCAAGGTCTCCATTAAGATCAAATCATCAACCATGGTGAGGCCGGCCAGTAAGACACCACAGGAGAGGCATTGGCTCTCAGATTTGGACCTCATTGTGCCGGAGTTCCACACTCCCACCGTGTACATCTACCGCCAGCAGCCGGACAATGTGGAGTGGCCAGCCAGCAGCGGAAGCAGTGGTGGGAGAGGTTGGCGCACATAAAAATCGAAACTTTACAAGATCTACACAATAAGCATGCACAACTAAATCAAATTAGCAATAAACATGCAACACATACATATAATCAAAGGGAGATAAACAAAATGGGAGCGATGACAAACTGACCTAGGCCAAACCAGCCCTAGCACGCCCTCCTTGATCAGATCTCGCACACCAAACACTAGATCAAGAAGAGGAGATTAAGGATTACCTTTCTTATGTGCAGATCCCTCAATACCGTGCTTGGATTGATGACAAAATTCAGCAAGATCGGCCCTTTACTTCAGCCTTCAAATCCCAGCCAAGGAAGAGATCCCTCTTCCTCTTTCAGCCCGCCAAACACACCTTTTAGGAGGGAGAACAAGGGCAGCCAGCAGCTTTTCTCAAAAAAAATGCAGGCTGCACCAATGGAAGATCAAGGGAGATCTAGAATTGGGAGAAAAAAGGAGTGCCAAACACTATTCCGAAAATCAGTTTTATTAATCCAAAAAAGAGGGGGGGCGACCCTTCATATGGAATGAAATAAAATCCACTAAATTCTCCTTTAATTCACTCCCTTTCTAACCCCCCCCCCCCCGTTCCTTATTTAGGCAGTGTTTGAATTGGCTCTCTAAATGGGCTTTTGAGTGGGCTGAATCTAATGGGCCAAGCTGACAACATCATTCCGGTTTAACAAGAGGGTCTAACACAACGGGAGAGGGCTTTGTCCCACAGAGCCCGCGGAGGCCTGGACCCCCTGTACACAGCCAAGCCCGCGACAGGGTCTACCCCTCGCTAATCACGC
This sequence comes from Saururus chinensis, assembly GCA_035235625.1. Lineage (NCBI taxonomy): Eukaryota > Viridiplantae > Streptophyta > Magnoliopsida > Piperales > Saururaceae > Saururus > Saururus chinensis. Next base: position 2,876,482 of record CP141147.1, read on the forward strand.
GGGTCCCACCCTTAACACCTAATTCACGCATCTAGGCCCCACAATGTATAAATGCACACTTAGATGTATGTCTAGTGTACGTGTATGCCATATGTGGGTCCCACTCTAATTATGTGTACCGAAGGTACATGTGGGGTCGGCGCAACCGCCCCCACCACCCTTGGACCCCGTGGCCCGTACCGGCTCACCCGGACCACAACACCATTGGACCAAACCGGGCCCAAGCCCATACCATGGTCCAACATCCCCCACTATGGGTGAAGGGCTCATATGGTCCAACAGCGGCCAGCATTAGTCCTGTCGTAGACCAATGCTATGAGCGTGCTTTGCAAATAGATCTGTTGTTAAGGCCTTAGTGAACAGATCTGCCAACATCTCAGAAGTAGGAAGATGACTTACAATCACTTTTCCTCTCTGTAGCATGTTGAAGATGTGATAGTAATGCACCTTAATGTGCTTACCCCTGGCACTGATCTCCCCATTCCTAAGTGTCGACACTGTAGCCAGATTATCGCAATACATCTGGACAGGAGCATCAGTCCAGTTTTTTAGCCCCAATTTTGCTAGAAACTCCTTAATCCAAATTGCCTGGGAAGCTGCAATACTGCATGCATAAAACTCAGCTTCCATCGTAGACTTAGAAACACTCTTTTGTTTCTTGCTTACCCACGATATAGTACCGCCTCCAAACATGAAAACATATCCAGTAGTGGATTTCCTGTCATCTGGATCCCCCGCATAGTCTGAATCACTATATCCAACCAATGACAGACTTTCTGCCTGATACATGAGTTTTAAACTCTTAGACCCTAAAAGGTACCGAAATACCCTCTTCACTGCTTGCTAGTGCTGAAGACCAGGGTCTGCTTGATAACGGCTTAACAAGCTTACCACAAAACTCAGATCAGGTCGAGTATAGGTCATGGCATACATCAAGCTGCCAATAGCCTGTGCATATGGCACTGACTTCATCCGGAGTCAGTCTTCCTCTATCCGAGGAGCCATACTTTTAGACAACACAATACCCTTGTATATAGGGGATTCAATGGTTTTCCAACCAATGACATTGAAGCGTTTGAGAACGCTCTCTATGTATGACTCTTGAGATATACTAAGCTTCCTAGCCTTTCGATCTCTGTCAATTTTCATCCCGAGGATGTAGGATGCCTCACCCATGTCTTTCATCTCAAACTGGGTTTTGAGCTACTCCTTTAAACTGACTATCATACTAAGATCATTCCCCATTAAGTATATGTCATCTACATACAAAGACAACATCATATACCTTGTTCCATCCCGGAAGGTATAGACACAATGATTGTGTTCGTTCACTATGAACCCATACTCACTAATCACCTTGTGAAAAGTGAAGTACCATTGCCTGGGAGATTGTTTTAGGTCATACAATGATTTTATGAGCTTACACACCTTGTGTTCCTCTCCAGGAATCACATAACCCTCAGGTTGTTCCATGTAAATCTCCTCCTCTAAATCTCCATTTAGGAAGGCGGTCTTAACATCCATTTGGTGCAACTCTAAATCAAAGTAAGCAACGCATGCTAAGAGACATCTAATCGAGTCAAATCTTGACACCAGTGAGTATGTCTCCTTAAAGTCCATCCCATACACTTGGGTGAACCCCTTGGCCACTAATCTCGCCTTGTACTTATCTATAGACCCATCAGCCTTAAGCTTCTTTTTGAAGATCCATTTACACCCAATGAGCTTTCGCCCTTCAGGTGGATCCACTATCTCCCAGACCTTGTTCTTTAGGATAGAGTCCATCTCTTCATGAATAGCAACCTGCCATTCTTGAGCGTCTGGAAGACTTAAAGCTTGCTCAAGGGTAATAGGGTCATCTAGAATAGGTTCATCTAACGTGACGTTGTCCTCCCCTAGCATTGTATAGAAGTCCCTCAACAGAATTGAAGGTCTTCTTTCCCTCAGTGCCTTGGGTTCAGGTTCTGATTGGTTTTGATCTGATCCAATTACTTCCTTTGGGGAAGTGCTAGGACCAGCCTCTTTAACCACCTCGAACAAATCAACTTTCTTGTTAGGAATTTTAGGGTTTAATTCTTCTTTCAAGAAATAAGCATCTCTAGACTCAACAACCCCCACTGTCCCATCCGTGTGGTGAACCAGAAATTGGTACCCCTTAGAGTGATCACAGTAATTAATAAAATTGCACTTTATGGTTTTGGGGTCTAGCTTTGACCTATGCTGGTCAGGCACCTTTACATGTGCCCTAGACCCCCACACTCTAAGATGCCCTAAGTTTGGACGTCGACCCGTCCATAACTCATAAGGTGTCCGTTGGACTACCTTTGTTGGTACACGATTAAGGATGTACACGGCGGTGTCTAAAGCCTCACCCCAGAAGTTAGTTCATAACTCAGAGTGATTTAACATGAACCTTACCATGTCCATAAGCGTCCTATTACGTCTTTCTGCCACTCCATTTTGCTGTGGAGTGTACGGTAGGGTGTACTGGTGAACTATTCGCTGATCGGTACAGAAATCTTTAAATAGGTTAGAGGTGTACTTGCCACCCCTGTCAGTCCTCAGGATTTGTACTTTCCTGCCTAACTGAGTCTCTACCTCAGCTTTAAATTCCTTGAATTTATCTAAGGCTTCAGACTTCCTGCTTATTAAATACATGTACCCGTACCTTTAATAGTCATCAATGAACGTACTGAAATACGTCATGCCTCTATGGGTCTGAACATTCAGGGGCCCACAGATGTCAGAATGTACTACCCCTAACAATTCATTTGCCCTTTGTCCCTTTTGGAAGGATTGCCTGCTCATCTTACCCGATAAGCAATCCTCACACACACGTAGGTCTTTGGATATTTTGGGTAAGAACCCAGCGCTCGACATACGATGTAGTTTATCTACATTTACATGGCACAAACACATATGCCAAAGTAAAGCATCATCCACAGACAAAACAAAATACTCAGAAGCGCTTATTTCATTAGATTCAAGAGTTTGATACATCTAAGCAGTACAATCCATTAATTAAAGAAGCAGTAAATAAAACGGTCCCACCCTTACCCACAGTTGCCTTACTCCCCTTGAACCTAACCTCAAACCCCTTCTTGGTCAGAACAGGGATTGAAATCAGGTTCCTTCTGATGGAAGGAGCAAAGAGCACATCTGTTACGATTAGGTTAGACCCACTCTTTAGAGGAATCTTGTAGCTCCCTATAGCCTCCACCTCGCAGTACGTGTTGTTCCCCATGAAGACTTTGTTCTGGCCTAGAATCAGATTGACCATCTCGCCCCTAGTTCCCCTAGAGTGGGAAACATGCACAATAGCTCCTGAATCCAGCCACCAAGTCTTCTCCTTGATGTCAGCAAGCATCACTTCAGAGACAACATAGATGATATCTTTGCTCTTGCCCTTGTCCTTGCTTGAATGGCTATCCTTCTGGGGACAGTTAGCCTTGAAGTGACCCATCTGGCCACACTTGAAACATGCACCTTTGGGTTTGTCATTCCCTTTTCCAGTGCCCTTGTTCTGAGGCTTCTTCCCCTTCTTCTTGAAAGCTTTCTTAGAGGGACCAGGCCCCTGTCCACCTTTCTTGCCCCCACCAGAGTTGTGTAGCAGGTTGGCAGTAGTAGACCCCCCAGACGCCTTCACATGGTTCCTCCTTTCTTGTTCAAGCCTAAGCTTGGCAGTCAGAGCCTCCATTGTGATCTTCTGGTCGCTCATGTTCAAATAGATCACTACACTCTCCCAAGATTTGGGAAGGCTGTTCAACAATGTTGACACTTGGATTCCCTCAGAGATGGGGTCCTCCAGTGTCTCCAAGTCATCAGCTATGATGGTCATGGCACTCAAGTGCTCATTCACATCATCTCCCTCCCTCATCTTGGAATTTTGGTATTTAGAGTATAACATCATCTTATGAGCCTCAATCTGCTCCCCATACCTCACTGACACTGCATCCAGCATCTCTCTGGCAGTCTTATACTTCTCAATGAGCCGTTCTATCTTAGGCTCCATGAAAGTAAGAATGGTGGACCTAACCTTATTATCATCATCTTTCAGCTTCTCAAGTGTGTTAAACTGATCAGCTAATGTACCCTCTGGTGGTGGCTCAATGACCTGCTAAAGTACATGAGCAAGATCAGAAAGAGTAAGGATGTGATGAATCCTTCTCTTCCACACCAGATAATTATCAGCGTTAAGTTTCTCAGTTTTCCCTAACTCGACAATTACCATTTTGGAAGCCATTGTTTATCTATAAGGAAACAGGCAGTGAACAGGGAATTAGTACTATTTATGGAAGGTTAACTGCTTCTAAGAAAGATAATTACTTAGACAAACTCTTAATCTAATTATAAGCCTAGGGACAACTTGAGTATGTTATGCTAAGTTTCCTTAATTAGAATTACCTAATTAGGGTTTTTGGGTTACTTTCCAAAAATAACCCCCACTACCCCTTAACCCCTTAAAAGATGTTACCCTAATTAGGTATCTATGTGTTTTATGAAATTAGAATTCCCAAAACATATAACCCAACATATAAATCAGCAAATAAACATAATTAAAGGCTACTAGAATTTTAAAATTCTGTCCAGAAAAATTTTGGTGTATATTTACCAAAATGCCCCTGGGCTATTTTGGTCTTTTCCGCCCTTAAGGGCACACCAAAATTAATCACAGAAAATTTTCAGTTATATTCCAGTAAAAAAATACAATTCTGAATGCTGCTAGAAATTCAGATTCTGTCCAGAAAAATTTTTGGTGTATAATTACCACAATGCCCTTAGGGCTATTTTGGTAATTTCCGCCCTCAAACAGCACACCAAAAACTTTCACAGAAACTACAGCAAGTTATCAACACAGTGAAAAATAATATCTGGACAGAACTATATTAAGCACACAGAATGCACGTGTGAATTGTCCAAAATGCCCTTACGGCTATTTTGGTCAATTTACACCCTTATGCAATTAAATTAAATTTATTAATACAATAAATAAATTAAAATAACCTTACTGTCCAGTAGGGACTGTGTGCCCAAAACGTGATCAGAGAAAAAATGTGCACAAAATAATGTGGTGAAATGACCACTATGCCCTTATGCAAACAATCGTGCACAAAAAACTCAATTTAAACTCAAATCACGTGCAACCAGCAGCCATATCATTCAGAAACATGCTAATTACAGTTATAATCATGTCAAAATGAAAAGCCCTTTGATTCGAATAGTAGATCAAACGATTTAGGCTAAAAACCCCAATTATACCGATCTAAACTTAGATCGGGTAACACTAATTGGATCTCTATCAAATCAGTGACCAAACCTCCCCCAAATGGCTCCGATACCACTGTGGAGTGGCCGGCCAGTAGCGGAAGCAGTGGTGGGAGAGGTTGGCGCACATAAAAATTGAAACTTTACAAGATCTACACAATAAGCATGCACAACTAAATCAAATTAGCAATAAACATGCAACACATATATATAATCAAAGGGAGATAAACAAAATGGGAGCGATGACAAACTGACCTGGGCCAAACCAGCCCTAGCATGCCCTCCTTGATCAGATCTCGCACACCAAACACTAGATCAAGAAGAGGAGATTAAGGATTACCTTTCTTATGTGCAGATCCCTTAATACCGTGCTTGGATTGATGACAAAATTCAGCAAGATCAGCCCTTTACTTCAGCCTTCAAATCCCAGCCAAGGAAGAGATCCCTCTTCCTCTTTCAGCCCGCCAAACACACCTTTTAGGAGAGAGAACAAGGGCGGTCAGCAGCTTTTCTCAAAGAAAATGCAGGCTGCACCAATGGAAGATCAAGGGAGAGCAATGGGAGATCTAGACTTGGGAGAAAAAAGGAGTGCCAAACACTATTCCGAAAATCAATTTTATTAATCCAAAAAAGAGGGGGGGTGACCCTTCATATGGAATGAAATAAAATCCACTTAATTCTCCTTTAATTCACTCCCTTTATAACCCCCCCTTCCTTATTTAGGCGGTGTTTGAATTGGCTCTCTAAATGGGCTTTTGAGTGGGCTGAATCTAATGGGCCAAGCTGACAACATCATTCCGGTTTAACAAGAGGGTCTAACACAACGGGAGCGGGCTCTGTCCCACAAAGCCCGCGGAGGCCTGGACCCCCTGCACACGGCCAAGCCCGCGACAGGGTCGACCCCTCGCTAATTACACGGGTCCCACCCTTAACACCTAATTCGCGCATCTGGGCCCCACAATGTATAAATGCACACCTAGATGTATGTCTAGTGTACGTGTGTGCCATATGTGGGTCCCACTCGAATTATGTGTACCGAAGGTACATGTTGGATCGGCGCGACCGCCCCCACCACCCTTAGACCCCGTGGCCTGTACCGGCTCACCCGGACCACAACACCGTTGGACCAAACCGGGCCCGAGCCTATACCATGGTCCAACAGACAAGTCGTCCAACTTCTTCGATTCCAAGAGGCTCATGCAGGCGCTGGGGACGGCCTTGGTTCCATTCTACCCTCTGGCCGGGAGGCTGGTCAGTGACGTGAGATCGACTGCAACGGCGAGGGGGCACTGTTTGTGGAGGCGGAGGCTGCCGGCGATGTCGAGGACTTGGGCGACTTTGTGCCGTCGTGGGAGCTGATGAGCCTCATCCCCAAGGTTGATTACAGTGTGGGACTCTCCTCTTTCCCATTGCTTGTGCTACAGGTAGTATATTCACGTGATTAATCAACCTTTCCACCATTTTCAACTGATGTTTCTATTTTTCTTGATCATTCTTTTAGAGCTACTTTATAACTTTCCTATCAGCTTTCTTGTGACTTTCGCACCATAAAAAATGGAGTTCAGTTACATCTTACTAATACCCATTTCTAGCTCCAGATGCTGGAGATTGAAAATTGTTTGATGAGATAGTTTTATGGTTTTTTTCTTTCTTTCATATTTTTTAACTTCTGTTCTTCTTAAAATGCTTTCTTTGTTTCTCTGGTTTGTTGGAAAGAGAAACTATTGAACAAAGGGGAGAGCAAAATTGTGTGGATTAGGCATGAGGAGTTAAAATTGATCGTTCTCAACACCCATTAGCGATAAACACTTTTCGGTTTCCAGAGTAAGCTTTTGGGAGCTTTTAGTTTTTCTAGAGTTGGAGGATTCAACCGTTGAGACTTTTAGGTAGATCATCCATCAAGCTTACCGACGGAGGAGAGAGTAAAGTGACAAGTACGGGCAGGAAGACAAGAATTAACTTGTCTGAGAGAATCTTCAAAAGTAGTTGTGGGGTTTTCAAATAGGATCTCCATGTAGCAAAAGAGAAAAGATCGTTTTGAAATAGGATCTCATTTCCCTATATTCCAATTATAAATGTCATTTTAACTTTAAGAAATGAGTTTTGTCGACGCCAGACTCCACCAGGATTTAGCGTTTGCTCTTCGAATGCTATCATATAGGGTGAGCATAGTCTCGCTATACATATATACATATATATATATAAAAAAAAAAGTTTATATAAACTCGGGCTTATATACGCCTATGTAAGTCTGGGCTCTATGGGTTGTCGGATTTACATTTGGCTATGAACCCGGGCTCATATACGTCTATGTGAGCCCGGGTTCTATGGGCTATCGGATTTACATCCGGCGGCCCATAATACTCATGGGTTTATAGAGCTCGGGCTCATATAAACTTTTTCTATATATATATATTCCCTTAATTAGGCGTCTTATATATCAGTCAATGTGAGCTACTCAAATCACTCCTCCCTAGGTTCAGCCCTTAATATAGATCTTACACTACTTAAAACAGAGGAAACCCATTTTAAGTTGAACGTGGCTACTCAAACCCCATTTTTTCCCCTATGTCCCCCATTTTTTTTTTACCCCACCAACTTTCATTAAAATTTCTCATATCCCCCATTTTCACCTCACTTCTCTTTTTTATCCCACTTTCTTTTCCATCTCCTTCTCCGGCACTGGCACTGAGACCTCCACAATAAGCGGTCGCGACGGCTGGTCGTGGCAGCACTAACCGCCGGTGGCTAGATCCGCTATGGCCAGATCTGGCCATGGCCGTTGGAGCCATTGGTGACCACAACCAGATCTGGCCGTGGCCGTTGGAGTGGCCATGGCCGCTAGAGCTGTCTGGCCAACTGGCCGGCGGTTCCAGCAGACAACTGTTTGAGCATCCTGCGGCCACGGCCAAATCCTAGCCACTGGTCGACTGCTTGTGTGGCCGGCGGACACGGCTAGATCTGGCCGTTGCTTCAAGTCATTAGCCGCCGAAAGACATGGGGGAAGAGGGAAGAAAAATGGAGTTTTATGCAGTGGGGGAAGGAAGAGCAAAAATAAGGGGAAAACATAGGGAATAAAGTAAAAAAAAAAACTATTTTCTACACTTTTTGGGGGACACTGGGAAAAAAAACGAGGTCTATATAGCATGGTTCTTTTAAGTTAGAATTAATTTGAGCCCATGGAGATGTTCTAATGCCTTATATATGTAGCAATTTGGCTACTCATAAATTCTAACCATAGATCTTATTTAAAAAATAGTAAAAAATAAAAATGGTGTCTCTATTTGGAGACGTCATAAATGGTACCCCAGTTGGAAGGGGTGTCATTTCCTGGAGTTTGTTATGCTTACGGAGAATGTCACTTTGGAAATAGCATTCTGCGTCATCTAATGTCACATTTTTTTCCATACGTGCCATTTTGAAAATCCTAAGCACTGACCAAAATCCCCATAAAACTAGAGCAGGTGAGAAGGCTTTAGGTTGAACAACATCATAGATGTTGTGGAATAAGAAAAATAAAAAAAATCCAACCCCGATACTCTCATACCTGAGTACTCCCTATCCTCATACAATAATCAAAATTTGGTACAGAACAAAATTTCTATGACCCACAATTGGAAGGGCGCTCAACTATATCATATATCTTTGAGGTCACTATTCTTTTTCCACTAAGATAGATTAATAAGAAGATTGATTAACTCATTCAATGTGTAGGCCAATAGACTTTACAGTCAAAACAAACATTCCAAAGCCATAACGTTACATGAAAGGAAAAAAAACAGTGACCTTGACAATTAAAAGCAAAAAACCAAGAAGAAAACATAAAAAAGGGGCGGATCCAATAGATGCAAGGACCATTTAACATCAGAAAATGAGACGGTAATACAGATAACTCGTGCATTATTTTTGAAAGGAAAAAGTGCCCACTGTTCATGAGAATAACGAATCTGTGTTATTATTAAATATTAACAGAACATTAAACAATACGCATCATATGCACTTTTGAACATCGAAAGTTATACACAAAACATTATTCTATTCTAGAACTAAATTGTTTCTTGTAGATGCACATTGGCCTCGACACTCACTGCACGACTGAAGACGGAACCTAGAGATCATAAAAATAACAATCAACAGCAATAAAGCAGTTCAAGACTCTAAATCTGCCATTATTTCCCGGCTCATCGATCTGAACTACACACAGATACATCAAAAACATAGATGTGGGCTCTTCTCAACATCGTCACGATCGCAGTATCAAAATCATGGCTGATTGGATATTGCGAGAGAAACCCAGTTCAGAACTAGCACCCCAACATCGATTGCATACGAGAAGTTGTGAAATTGAGCCCATAAGACAAAAACATATGATAAAAAATGGTAAAGAGGGAGTAAAGGCAAAGGAGATCGCCCTCAATTGTACTTGGCCGAAGATCGCCCCGGCCTTCTCCCTCTGGTCGAAATCTCAGAAGAAAGAAGAAGATGAGGTCGAGCACTCAGGTTTTAGAAGGATCGATCCGTATGGATTCGATACGGGCAAAACTTCTTATCTGTGCCGAAATTTCATGTGCTCTGCGTACCAAGGCATGAACCCGTAATTTAAAGCGGAACTCATTGTCAAAGCTGTCCATTTAAAATGCTTGCATGCCCACTGCCCCAGGAGTGACAAACGTCGTACCTTAAGGCGTGCTAAAAGTTGGCTTGGCATGGATATTTTTGTGTAGGAAGATGATCCGTGACGATGACAGGATTGACCGACACCATGGTGACACGATTGACTGAAAGCGAGTTGTCTTATGCTACAATGCATTAATCATCTGTTATACATGCCCCACTTCTAGAAGAGCATATGCAATAGAATATATTATTATAATTTTAAATTTCATCAAGACACGGGTGAAGTCCTCAACCTTGCCATGGTGCTCCGACGGAGACTTCAAAGGATCGCGATCAATGCTCAGCTGTGTTTGGACTGTAGATGCGATAATACATGTAAGGGACAAAATTGAGCTGCGTTTGCATGCGATGCATGGACTTCCATCTTCTACGTTGTTTTGAAATGGTGAATCAATGGACCATGTATTAGCGTACATAATGTGTAACATTGATGTGTGCTATCTTCACCATGGATCCCGGCTCATGTAAAATGGAAGATATTCCAAGGAAGGCAAAAAAGAACCTTCGGTAGTTTAGGGAAAAGCAATGTGTTGATTTTGGGATTTCTTTTTGAACAAACTGGCGTCTGATCTTGTCAATAGCTTTATCTTTTGATCTTGTCAATAGCTTTATCTTTCACAAGGTACAAAAAGTATGTCAAATTCATTTAATGTTCACGTGAATTTAATTTTGCGATAAATTTACCCTCCTTCCTTCTTTACGTTTACTCATCTTATTTCCATTTTATAACCTCCTCTTCATATCCACCCTTCGCCTCATTTAATGTTCACGTGAATTTAATTTTGGGATAAATTTACCTTCCTTCCTTCTTTACGTTTACCCATCTTACTTCCATTTTATAACCTCCTCTTCATATCCACCCTTCGCCGGTGCACCTCCCTTCACCGACTAAAATTGCGACGATGACCATGAGGAAGATGGTCGTCAAGGTTTGTGAAACCTGTAACCTCCTCCCCATGTACAGCCACAACACCTCTAGCCCCTACGCCATCCTCGACTTTAACGACCAGTGCCGTCTCACCTGCATCATCCCCTCCAACCTTTACCCTGTCTAGAACAAGCCCCTTAAGTTCCTCCTTGACAATGAAGCCAATGTCGCACCCCAACCCGCCCTTAACGTTGGCCTCCTCAAGGTGGTGGTCGTCCATGACTGCTGCGTTGTCGCCACCCGCCGGAATAACTTCCTCGGCCAAGTCCGCATAAGGTCCTCCCAAATCGTGCGCCAAGGCAAGGAGGCCCTCATCTACTTCCCACTTGAGCGCCACAACTTCTTCAGTTGGGTCCGCTGGGAGATTGGGTTGTGGATCTACTATGTCAACGAGGTTGTAGGCGCTACAAACCCGGCCCCACCGACTGAAACTCTCGATCCGACCCCAGCTCTGCCCAAACTGTCTGAACAACAACTAGCTGCGGCCGAGAATCAGGACCCTCCTAAAGATCTGCCGCCTCCACCAACTGCGGAGGAAGCTCCGCCAACGCCTACATGACCGGGTTTGGCCGCGGGTATCGAGTACTCATTTGATAGTAAATTTTTACTCTCTTTGTATATAACATAGAGAGTAATTTATACTCTTTGTATATAATAAAGAGAGTAAATATTTACTCTTCTTCCTTGCTCAGATGTTGGTGGCGAAGGAGATGGAGAGGGCATTCCTGGCGGACAAGGTGGATGCACTCGAGCGTCGGAATGTGAAGTCAGGATGGAAGACAGATCTGCAGTGGAGCTTGCTAGAGTTGGAGCGGCTGATGTTGCTGGTGGAGAATGCGCGGTTAGGGTTCCAAGCGGAGGTGAGGAGGATGAAGGGCGGGAGCTAGCGGAGGAGGCAATGTTCATGCGGCGGAGGGCGATGGAGTTGACAAGGTGTATGGTGAAGATGAGGGACGACCACTGGGTGTGCTTACTGGGCAGGAAGATTGAGAACTTGCACATGCAAATCAGATAAGCTTCCGGTGGTGCAGGAGGTCTGCCACCAAGTGAAGTGGCTAAAGTTGGAGAACGATGAAGGATGGGCTCGATATTGGGAGTGAGAAGGAGGATGGTTGCGGGAATTTTTGTCTTAATATAAATTTTGGAGTTAATGATAGATTACTATTTTTTTTTGTAGTTAACATCTAAAACCCCTTTCTTTTTTGAGGTTTCCCTTGATGGAGGTGTGTGCCATCAAGGAAAAGCAATAACTAACATTGACGAAACCCTACATTACATGCATTTAAGGAAATTAAGCATCTCAAAAACCGTTGCTTGAGGAGCTTCACCTTAAAATTTACTGTACTACTGGGGTTTGTAGCCCTCACCTTATCACAATACCAAGGTATGTCATTGTAAGAGTCTATGTAGTGGCCATGTATGCTATTTACTGCTTACTCCTTTGCCGCTAAGCCTTCATATAGTTCACAAACACCTCATATTGTCGTCGCATGTCCCTTTTTACTTTGGTGGCCCGATATTTAGCATATCCCACAAACTTTGCACAATCAACTCCGATAACAGAGAGCTCGATGAATGCAGATTGTGGACCGTCAATATTCCCCAGTCACATGTATGGTTGGGGCCTAAGTCCTTCACCACAAATAAACCGGATTCCATGTCCAACACCATCTCCACTTTTTAATTGTAGGTTTCTAACCTACACGTCGGCAAAATTTTATGTTTTAGGTTCTTTACAAATTTGTAGGCAATATTGTGAGAAATTGTATATTGCCTTAACGGCTTTAGTGCTACAAAAACCTATCCTCGAATTGGTGACCATCTCCAATGATGTGGTTTTCCCAAAAGTATGAGGATAGAAAAAATAAACTCCAGTGAATGCCTTTTTAATATACGCCTATCTAACATTTAATATGGCAACATGGTAGATACGGTTGTTTAAGATGGCAACGTGGTAGATATGCCTATTTAATATATAATATATTTAAATAATTTCTATGTGTTTAAAAGTGAGTGAATTGAGGCATTAGTTTGAGTTGACGTGTTAAAACATGAATGGACATATGCGCGGACAGTTCCATTGATACCTTCTTGTTCGTATGTAGTTGTGTCTAGTCCACATCGACTAGGTCCTTTTCTCAAAGAGTATTTGAATTTGTGTATTTTTAACGCTCTTGAAAAGCTCCCAAAGAGTTATATCGAATGAGACCAGCTGCCTAACTGGTCTGGAATATGAATAATGTGCTCTATAGCACAAAGTCTTTGGACACTATTGTTTTCACCAACCTGTGATATAATATTTAGCCTATGAAATTTGGATTCACATTTGCCTACTATGAGTGTATATGAGTTAACAAAGAACTTGTGTGTATAACTAATGATCATTGTGATCCTTAAAACAATGTATTAAAACTATAACACACGCAAGGGAGACCTTTGTTCAACACATATTTTATTTCTAATTTATTTTATTTCATCTTATAGGCTTGTGCATTCTTGCTAGTGAAAATCAAATATGTATTGACATGTGTAATGCTTGTGCATTCTTGCCACTACAACAACCTCCACTATTAGCGACGCTTATAAGCATCGCTAATAATAGCCTAAGCGTCGCTAGAAGCGTCGAAAATAGTCCCGTCGCAACTGCTCATTAGCGACGCTTAGTAATAGCGTCGCTAATATTAGCTATTAGCGACGCTTTTATAAGCGTCGCTAATAAATACTTATTAGCGACGTTTACTAACAATCGTCGCTAATAAGACATTATTAGCGACGTTTATACAAACGTCGCTATTATGTTAACATATTATTTAAAAAAAATTTAAAAATATTAGCGACGTTTATCAAACGTCGCTATTTAGTTTTAAAAAATAGAAATTAAAAAAAGCGTCGCTAAAAACCCATTATTAGCGACGCTATAAACACCGTCGCTAATAATATATATTTATAAAAAAAATTGAAAAAATACTATTAGCGACGCTTATAAAAGCGTCGCCAAAAAAGAAAAAAAATAGTAAACCGGTCGGATCATTGAAGACCCGACCGGTACGGGTCATTGAAGACCCACTCGGGTCGGTGGTGACCCGCAGAAGCGGTTCGAGAAACCCGCTTCTACGGGTCGCGATCGTCTTCAACCTCTCGACAGAGAGGTTGAAATCACCGGCGGCTGTGGGCGGCGGCTGTGGGAGGGAGCAGCTGATTGGACGGGAGGAGGGGAAGGAGTGGGGCGGGGGAAACCGGGGAGAGAAGGGGGACAGGGGGGGACTGAACGGAGGGAGGGAGGGAGGGAGGCAGGGGGGGACTGGAGTGAGGGGGGCAGAAGGGGGTGCGGCGGGGCAACAGGGGGAGGGAGGGGGTGAAGTTGGGGGGCGTGGGGGAGGGAGGGGGGGGGGGGGGGGACTGCGAGGGCCAACGGGGGAGGCGGGAAGGGGGGCGGAGCAGAGGGACAAAGAAAACGGGAAAGGGCAGAGAAGGGGGAGGGGGACCGGAGGGGTGGGAGGGCGGCGGACCGGAAGCGGCGGGGAGACTTGATGGCGGGCTGCTGCAGCGGCGGCAAGGCGAGCAGAAAGGGGAACAGAGGGAATGGGGGGGTCGGACCGGAGGACGGAGCGGCAGGGGCGAGTGGCGGCCGGAGAGGAGGTGGGGTGGCGAGGCTGCAGGCAGCGGCGGCAAGGCGGGCGGTGGCGACGGCAGGAAAATGGGGGAGGGGCTGGGTAAATTTATAGGAGCGGGCGAAATTTCCCAGCGCGGGCGGAATTTAACCCGCGATTTTTTTTTTAAAAAAAAATCCATTAGCGACGCTCATACAAACTAAACAGCGACGTATAAAAGTAGACGTCGCTAATGCAAACCGTATTAGCGACGTATATGCTTTTACGTCGCTAATATTATAGTTTTTAGCGACGTACACTCTTATACGTCGCTACTATCATATAGTATTAGCGACGTATAAGTGTATACGTCGCTAATACATATGTTATATTAGCGACGTATATTTTATACGTCGCTAATACTCCGATTTTTAAAAAAAAAATTTATATTCCCTCCCCTACCCTCTCTCTCTCTTCCCTCTCCTCTCACTCCCTATCTCCTCTCTCTCACTCTCCCCCTCTCACTCTATCTCCCTTCTCTCCCCTCCCTCTCTCTCTTCCCTCTCCTCTCTTTCTCCTCCCTCCCTCTCTCTCCCCTCCCCTCTCTCTCTTCCCTCTCCTCTCTTTCTCCTCCCTCCCTCTCTCACTCTCCCCCTCTCACTCTATCTCCCTTCTCTCCCCTCCCCTCTCTCTCTTCCCTCTCCTCTCTCTCTCCTCTCTTTCTCTCCCTCCCCTCCTCCCTCTTTCCCTCTCTGTCTCCCTCTCCTCTCTTTCCCTTCCTCCCTCTCTCTCTCTCTCCCTCTCCTCTCTTTCCCTTCCCTCCTCTCTCTCTCTCTCCCTCTCCTCTCTTTCCCTTCCTCCCTCTCTCTCTCTCTCTCCCTCTCCTCTCTTTCCCTTCCTCCCTCTCTCTCTCTCTCTCTCTCTCTCCCTCTCCTCTCTTTCCCTTCCTCCCTCTCTCTCTCTCTCTCCCTCTCCTCTCTTTCCCTTCCTCCCTCTCTCTCTCTCTCCCTCTCCTCTCTTTCCCTTCCTCCCTCTCTCTCTCTCCCTCTCCTCTCTTTCCCTTCCTCCCTCTCTCTCTCTCTCTCCCTCTCCTCTCTTTCCCTCCCTCCCTCTCTCTCCTCCCTATCTCCGTTCCCTCCCTCTCTCTCTCTCTCCCTCTCTCTCTCTCTCTCTCCCTCTCCTTTCCCTCTCTCTCTCTCCCCTCTCCTCTCTACTCTAATTTAAATTTTTTATGTATTTTTTTATTTTTAAAAATTTATTTTGAAAATAAAAAAATAAAATTAAATAAATACTAATAGCGACGTATTAAAATATACGTCGCTATTAGGACTAGTAGTAGCGACGTATAAGTACATACGTCGCTATTACAGGTACTAATAGCGACGTATATTCCTATACGTCGCTATTAGTATTTTATTTTTATTATTTTTTTTATTTTGAAAAAATAAAAAAATTAATAAAAAATTTTAAAAAATCAAAATAAAATTCTCTAACCCACCTTCTCTTCCCTCCCCTATCCCCTCTCCTCTCTCTCTCTCCCTCTCCTCTCTTTCCCTCTCCTCTCTCTCTCTCTCTCCCTCTCCTCTCTCTCCCTCTCTCTCTCTCTCCCTCTCTCTCTCTCTCTCTCTCTCTCTCTCTCTTTCTCCCTCTCCTCTCTTTCCCTCTCTCTCTCTCTCCCCCTCTCTCTCTCCCTCTCCTCTCTTTCCCTCTCTCTCTCTCTCCCCCCTCTCTCTCTCCCTCTCCTCTCTTTCCCTCTCTCTCTCTCTCTCCCCTCTCCTCTCTACTCTAATTTAAATTTTTTTATGTATTTTTTTATTTTTAAAAATTAATTTTGAAAATAAAAAAATAAAATTAAATAAATACTAATAGCGACGTATTAAAATATACGTCGCTATTAGTACTAGTAGTAGCGACGTATAAGTATATACGTCGCTATTACAGGTACTAATAGTGACGTATATTCCTATACGTCGCTATTGGTATTTTTTTTATTATTTTTTTATTTTGAAAAATTAAAAAAATTAATAAAAAATTTTAAAAAATCAAAATAAAATTCTCTCACCCACCCTCTCTTCCCTCCCCTATCCCCTATCTCTTCCCTCCCCTCTCCTCTCTCTCTCCCCTCTCCTCTTTCTCCCTCTCCTCTCTTTCCCTCTCTCTTGATCTCCTCTTTCTCCTCTCTCTCTCTCTCCCCTCTCTCCACTCTTCCTCTCTCCTCCCTCCTTTTCTCTCTCTCTCTCCTCACCCTCTCTGTCCTCCATATCACTCTTCCCTTTCTCTCTCTTTTCAATCCCTCTCTTCTTTCTCTATTTTATTATAAATTATATTTTAAAAATAATAAGAAAATTTAAGAAATAAAATATATTATATCTAAATAATGAAAGTTTAATTTATTATTAACACTACTTTTTATTAAAAATTTAATATTTATTTATTATATATACAAATAGTAAATATTGAATAAAATATATATTATATTTTTGTATTTTTTTAAAATTATTTATTAAATAAAATTAATTAATAAATCTATTCGCGACACTTATAATTAACCGTTGCTATTCTCTCCTCTCTCTCTCCCTTCTATCTCTCTGTCTCCTCCCTCTCACCTCCCCTCTCTCTCTTCCCTCCCCTCTCCCTCTCCCCTCCCCTCTCTCTCTTCCCTCCCCTCTCCCTCTCCTCTCCCTCTCTCTCTCCCTCTCCACTCACTCTCTCTCTCCCCTCTCCTCTCCCTCTCTCTCTCCCCTCTCCACTCACTCTCTCTCTCCCCTCTCCTCTCCCTCTCTCTCTCCCCTCTCCTCTCTCTTCCCTCCCATCTCTCTCCTCTAATTTCAAATGTTTTAGATTTTTTATTCTTTAAAATTAAATTTTAAAATAAAAAATTAAAATTAAAATACAATACTAATAGCGATGTATACTGATATATGTCGCGATTAGTTCATCACTATTAGTATTGTATTTTAATTTTATTTTTTTATTTTAAAAATAAAAAATTAATAAAATTTCTCTCTCTTCCCTCCCCTCTCTCTTCCTTCTCCTCTCTCTCCCCTCCCTCCCTCTCTCTCTTCTTTCTCCTCTCTCTCTCTTTCTTCCCTCCCCTCTCCCTCCTCTCTCCTCTCTCTCTCTTCCCTCCCCTCTCCTCTCCTCTCTCTTTCTTCCCTCCCCTCCCTCTCTCTTCCCTCCTCTCTCTCTTTTCCCTCCCGTCTCTCCTATCTACCTACACACTATCTCTCCTCTAATTTTAAATTTTTAATAATTTTTATTCTTTAAAAATAATTTTTAAAATTAAAAAAATATTTAAATAAATATACAAATAGCGACGTATACATATATACGTCGCTATTACTATTTTCTTTTAATTATTTTTTATTTTAAAAAATAAAAAAAATTAATTTTAAAATTAATTTAATTTTTTAATAAAAATAGGTATTAGCGACGCATGTAACTATGCGTCGCTACTAACATGGATAATAGCGACGCATAGTTCAATACGTCACTAATACTATCCAGTAAATAGCGACTCATAAACATGCGTCGCTATTACCTCTTAATTTTTATTTTTTGATTTAAATTTGGTAATTATTAACGACGTTTGTTTATAAACGTCGCTATAGTTTAAACTATTAGCGACGTTTGAAAAAATACGTCGTTAATGGTTTTAAAATTTTATTTTAAAAATTTAATAGATACACATTTTAGGGACGCTTATATAAGCGTCGCTAATAACCTAAGTAGTAGCGACGCATATTTGTAAGCGTCGCTAAAAGGATAGGTATTAGCGACGTTTGTACTTAGGCGTCGCTAATAGACTACTAGTAGCGACGCTTAAGAATATGCGTCGCTAATAGTAGTTTTTTTTGCGACGCTTGTTTATATGTCGTTATTATCACTTTGTAGCGACGCATATAATTGCGACGCTTATTTAAGCGTCGCTAATACCCAATTTTGTTGTAGTGTGCTAGTGAAAATCAAAGGCAAAAAAATTTCAAGCTAAGACTTGACGAGCTGAGTATCAAGCCATGAATCAAACTAAGTCTAGTAGAATTTGTTTAGTTAATGAGCTATGGCTTTGCTCTTTTTTCCTTGAATAAGACATTATAGAGAGAATTTGTTACTATTTTTTGTGACTTTTTTACTAAGTTTCTTGATAATCCTAACAAGAAAAGAAATTGTGCATTTGTTTTTGTTGTTGTCCTTTTGGCCGAGGCTATTTTTGGCAATAACAATCCCTTTTCAGGGACTTTATTAGATATCTTTCTAGGTTAAGCACATAATTTATCCTTTTAGAGCAAATTATGAAGAAAAAGAGGGGAGGTCTATTATATCAAGCAAGATTGGCAAGGCAGATTGCAACTCATCGAACTAGTTTCATGGAAAACATGCTTGAACTGTTTCGTGGTTAATTAACTAGCAATAATTGATGTCTATGCTAATTATTGTCACAATAGCATATGAAACGTATCTTGCATATCCTCCTTATCCAGCGTGAGTGGATCTTGATTCTTGAATATTCTCACACGTCACCACTATTCTGTCTCCATAAAGAGCCTTTGTAATATTCTATTTATGCCCAAAATCATGTAATTTAGAAAACCTGTAACACATATACACATGAATGAAAGGATACACAACCTACTTGCTAATGCAAGACCAAAAGAACTCCAAATTTCAACCGTAGCACTTAAGGCAAGTGGCCACGCCAATGGCTGGTCATAAATCAGGGCGCCTGCCGCACACTGAAGCTACGGTGTGCAAACGTCTCTGAAGCTGGTGTTGCAGAAAAATAAGAGAAAGGGGCTATTTGGGTATTGAATTTTTGTTAAATTTTATTGATTCCGTTTCAATTTTAGCTAGAATTATCGAAATTATGTTTGAGTAGAATGTGGGCGAAATTTAAAATTCTATACAGAAGTTTTATATTAATAATTTTATTTAGATATATAGTAATTTTTATTGAATTGGAAAGCCCACAATTAAAGAAAGAAAAAATAAACTTAAAATATTTTCTTTAAATAATCAGTCACTTAAATTGAACTAAATATATCTACTAATATGAAACGAATTTTTTTTCAAAATAAAGTTAGACAGGGACTAGGTCAACAACCAACTTTATAAATACCGTTGATGTTGATGGGTAGGACTGATTCATTTGACCTTTATGCTTAAATGATGAAATAGCCAGAGGCAAGTAATGAGCGGGCTACGAGAAGAAATCTCACGAAGGGAATAAAAGGGTGATTGCAAGACGTGATGTTTTTTAATAAAGGGTAATTTACCAAAATGGTTGTAGAATATGAGAAAATTTTTGGGGTGCGTCGTAACATAGTTTATGAAATGACTCGTAAGACCTCGGGGCTATAAATGCTAATAAGTTATGCCTTAAGTGGTACAATACACCTCCAATATATATGGTGTGTTATGCACACCTAAATAGTTTTTGTAAAGAAAAATGCTTTTGCGACGTTAACTTTCACACGTTAAAAACTCACTTCATCATTTTCAAACCATTGATGAGTGGCACCCATTAAAGTGGGTCCCACTCATCAATGGTTTGAAAATAATGAAGTGGGCTTTTGACATATGAAAATTGACATCGCCATAACATTACTATTTTGTAAAATACACTCTTATGTACAAAATGTTAAATATTTTTTGTGTCATACAAAAAAGAACAAACTATGACAAGACTTTATCCGACGCAAGACACGAAAAGTCTATCCAATTCATTTAATATTCACGTGAATGTAATTTTGGGACAAATTTACCCTCCTTCATTCTTTACGATTACCCATCTTACTTCTATTTCACAACCTCCTCTTCATATTCACCCTTCCCCGGCGCACCTCCCATTCACCGACTAAATTGACGATGATGACCATGAGGAAGCTGGTGGTCAAAGACTGCGA
Organism: Saururus chinensis; assembly: GCA_035235625.1. NCBI lineage: Eukaryota > Viridiplantae > Streptophyta > Magnoliopsida > Piperales > Saururaceae > Saururus > Saururus chinensis. Next base: position 2,896,845 of record CP141147.1, read on the forward strand.
AACCTACAACCTTCTCCCCAAGTACAGCCACAACACCTCCATCCCCTACGCCATCCTCAACTTCAACGGCCAGCGCCACCTCACCTACATCGTCCCCTCCAACCATAACCCCATTTGGAAAGAGCCCCTCAAGTTTCTTCTCGACGATGATATATATATGGTGTGTTATGCACACCTAAATATTTTTTGTAGAATACACTTATGTACAAAATGTTAAATATTTTTGTGTAATACAAAAAAAGGCTATTACATGTGATAAAAATGTCTAAAATACATTTTTGTTATTTTCTTCTTTTTTACTTTTATTACCAACTTATTATTTTCCTTGGCAAAAGTTGCTATGAGCCTGGTCTCATATCAGATATGTGAGCCTGAGTTAAATGATATCCGTCGGATATGATCGAACGGCACAACATCTAACCATAGTCAGCTCAAAAGGTACTGCTCGTTTTCGTCAAAATGTTTTCTTCCCTCCATTTGTGCCCGCCCTTGCAGCTACTCATCCCCACCGTTGCAGCCCGTCGTCCGCTCCGCCCACCCGCAGCCCGTCGTCCCCTCCGCCTCAATGTCACAGCCTGTCGTCCCCTCCGCTCCAATGTCGCAACCCGTCGTCCCCTTCACCCTACCCGCAGCCGGTTGTCCCCTCCGCCCCACCGTTGCTGGAGCTCGTCCCCCTCACGGTGACAACAAGGACAGTTTTTTATTATGGAAGGAAGGGCCGAGGAGCATAGCACGGACGACGGCTGAAGAGTTTTCCGTTCCCCCCGGTTGATGATTCTCCATAAATTCCGCATTTCTTCCTTCACTTGCCGATCTCGAAGGTCATTGAATCTCTTTTTCAAGCTCCTATTTTTTTAGCAGGGTCTCTAGTGAGACTAATGAAACCAGGGAGGATGACCATGTTTGGCACACTGCTCCCTCCCATCTCAGCCAGGTATTTTCCCTCTACTCCCATCTCTTCTTTTCTTCCTCCCCTCCGACACAACCTTCTTCTTCCTCCCAGAAAAGGACCACTTAATCAAAGAAGTTAGTTTGGAACTTATTAATTTAAATGCATTTCACTGTGCAAAAAACCCCCCTCTAATAATGCATAATCAATAAATGTTCAGCTAATCCTATATATAGTCTGCTCCATTGCATGTGAAAATCTATCTACTTCCCCCTATTGGCATTTGAATTTGCATTTATTAACATGTAATTTTAGGATCTATCAATAATTCTTCATTTAATCTGAGGACTGGGATTGCATATGTATCAAATGTTGCAGTTCGAGAGAAGAATTGGCACAAAGGGATCACAAAAAAGTTGATTACCAAAGCAGAAGCCCAGGCCTTGAAATGGGGATGTCGTGCAATTGCATTGCAAGCAATCCTAGGGCGACTAGACTATACTTTGGACAGGGCTTCAAATACATCAAGGTCCCTTAAGGTGCTAAATGGCCCCATCCAAAGATCGCCCCAGGTATTTGAAAAGCGGAAACTCCAACATTACAACCACTTGATTTAGAAAACCAAATGTGAGTGAATGTACACATCTCAAAATGTACATGTATTCAGTATGGGAGGGTGTATCATTTGCAGATCATTAGGTAAATTGTATAGTTCTATTGTTGGCATATCATGTACAGTGACTCAAGTCTGGAGAGAAATAAAACAGTATGTGATAAATTATTTATAGCTGTTGGCCATTTTAGTCCATTTTCTCATACTTGTAACCTCTAACAAAAAATGTCTGGTAATGAAAGGGAGATCTCATGCCATATCAACTTGCAACTACATATTCACTTTTAATGAAAGAAATTCCTATTGCAAAGGCAAGCTTCAAATGAGGATACAGTTCTGATCGATTTATGGGATAAGTCTTCTTTTTCTTTTCTTTTTTCTTGTTGACAAACCAGCACACAGGAGAGGAGAGCCAAAGAAGACTTAAATTTGTGCAAGCAAGCCAAAACAAGAAAATGACTATCAGGTGATAGATGGTGGTGATGATAGAGGATAATCAGGGATTTATTCCTTGGAAGATCTTGTTCTTAAAACTGGGTGATAAAGAATATGTGAAATCTTCTAGGATGTTGTGAAAACCTCTTTTAGTTGAGTGCAGTTAATTACCTCTTTTCAGATACTACTGATAGAAATATTCTACTGATGGGGTTGAAGCTCAGGTTATTGTTGAACTATTATGTTATCTAAGCAGTGGTTTGTACGTTTGTAATTATTTTATGCAAGTATTTCATCTAACAAGGTTTCATCATGCGTTCTAAAGATATCGAAATTGTTGATTATCTTTTTCTTGATTTTGATCCAGCTTCCCAACTTTGAACGAGTATAAAAAAGTTGTTGGGGATTTCTACATCTTCCCATATATTTTTTGCCTTGCTACTATTTTTTGCCCTGGTGGGGTTTTAGCTCGGTTAAAGTTTGTAATTATTTCTTCTCCTATTCTTATTAAGTTCTCAGGTTTGTCTCTCTTATAGGCCTTCTACCTTAATAAACTCGGCAGAAAAACTCCACCTCCTAGCTCCCTCTATGTCTCTTAAAACTCAATTCTGATTTGCATACAAGGACTCCTCATGTTTGGATGGGTTGGTTATGGAGGTTCCTTTATTTTTTCTTTTTCTCATAGTTGTGCTATGTTAGATGAGCAAATATATTCCTCTAACCATGCCAAAGTAAGAAGCTAGAGCAATTTTTTGTCGTTGAAACACATAGAAGACCCCCTCATTCCCCATTCACCAATAGCTAAATTGGCCTTTCTAGGTAGTACTCTCTCCATCCTATATTTAGAAAAAAAAAATGTACCATATTAATAGCACTATATCACTCAATCTAAGCCTCTTAAGAGCTATTTTGTAAATGGAGCTATTAATATGGCATGGGGGTTGTATTAGATATGTTCATATTTTGGGCATCTCATTCCGGAGGTGGAGACTGAACCATTAATACTATTAATTTGCATCATTCCAACATCGTGGGAAGCAAATTATGCTATTGTTCACGAGAGAAATATACGTACTTTGATGCATTGACTAAAGAGGCTTGTAATTATGAGTCAAAAGGTTTTCTTCTTCGTGTAATGAACTTCCAAGGGGGGCTCATGATGCTTCTAGAATTGATTTATCTCAGCTAACCCCATTTCAGGATTGTCAAATGAAAATGATTTTATTCATTCTTTAGCTTCTCTAATTCAGGTTTTGGTTACTTCGATAAAGTGTACTTCAGATAAAAATTTGCTGATAGCAAAATAACAAATGTGGCGTCCACATGTTGTCAGCTCATTTTTATTTCGAAACAAGATAAGACCTCAGATAAAGCAGAAGAAAAAAACAAAACAAAAGATAAAATAGTGTACACGGGGTTCAACATTTAAGGTCAGCAAAAAAGAGATTTTTTTCTTCAGCTACAGGCATTCTGTTTTTGCTTTCATATTGAGGTCGTCAACAGTCTTTGATGATCAAATAGAGAGTTTATTTCTCTTCTGATCGCTGATGTTAAAAATACACTGGTGATCATGTAGTTGGAAGTCCACACAGTGCTATACGAATTGAATGCAATCAACCTTCAGGATGCTCAACCTTAAAAATTAAGGTGAATAGCATAAAAACATGCAAGTTATGCTGATGTAACGAATTTGTCCAGTGCTGATATATCCAAAGCTGAGAACTCTCTAACAGCTGCTTGCACAGCCAGTCCAAGCTTCACTGCGTCCCCGATACTTGGTGCCTGTGATAACATTTGCGGTTCTTAGCACATCTCAAATACTACTTTCAGAAAAGAACTAAGATAATTGGCAAATATAGGGTTAGAAGCAAAGCACTAACAATGGGCATATTTTTGAAGCTTAGCATGCCACTAATACCATTCCCTCCATCAAATGCAAATGCACAACAGAGCATGCAAACAAGCAAAAGACAAATAGCATGTTCAAAATGAAATTACATGTTTGATCTTTGATTCAAAAGTACAGATCTAAATGACAACTTTCCTCAAATTATGATCCAATTACAGTAAATTCAGTCTCAAAGTATTAGCATCAGTTACTCATTTTAAACATTTTAGTCACAAACAAAACTGTTGGTCTAGAAGCATTTGCATTTACATGTCAGAAGCAACAAAAGCTGAATGTATCCACAAAAGATCCAACATGGGAAAACCAAAAACTAGACCTCCTTCCACTTTGGAGAGATGGAGATGAAGGGCGTTGATCCAGGCCAGAATCTCATTCCTGCCCACAAAATAAGCCGCATCCGTCATCCCTATGCTCCCTGCCATTATCACCATTGCACTTCCTCCCCTTCACTCGTCCAGGAGCTTCTATTCTGCTGTCTACTAGTGTAGAGAGCGAAGTTGGATTCTGTCATGTCCGATTATCAATGAAAGAAACAGACTACAAGCACATAAAAACAGCCTAACAGAGTGATCAGTTTCAGAAGAAGCAAAAGAGATTAAAATCAAAATGTTAGAGGGAAGGTAACCTTGAAGAGTGAGATAGCGCAAGATGGGCTGAGCAAAGAAGAAGATTTCCGGTGCCTTCCCTAACTTGTCCTCAAATCACATTCATCCCTCTTTCATAAACAAATGGATTGGATTTGAGGACTTCAACACTCCTGATCAAAATCCAGAGCAGCTCAACTTTGGCAGATGGAATAAGAGGGGGAAGGGAAAGGTAAAGCTAATACTTTTCATTGCGGCAGAAAGCCACTATTGGTGGGGTGACTCCGGAGCAACCAGGGCAGGAGGTGACCAGTGACTGCTATACAACTTGGGGGGGGGGGGCTCTTTCGAGGAGAGGCGAGATGGAGCCGATCCGGCCTGCGATGGGGATAATTGAACAGGAGCGGCTGAGGTGCGCCATTAGGATGGTCCGAGATCACCAGGAGAGGAGAGGGGAGGCCGGGAGGGGCGGAGTGGAAGTTTGGAACAGGGATTTGGGTTTGGATTATATACCTGCCAGCTTGACCGTGGTTAGGTCTTAGGTTAACCAAGTAAATTCAAAAGCAGCCCTTAGATCTTCATCAAATGGCATGCAGAAACTTGGCTCAAATAATCTATATGAGGCCAGGCTCATCCTAACTGGACCCATATAGCTGTTCAGGCTTTGACTAGCCACCCGAGCATATTAACTTTTTCCTTATATATACATGTGTACTCCCATGAATTCATCAACCCAAGATTTAGAAGATTTGGTGATTGAACTAACTGGTCTTCGTGCGAACAATATGGCCAAGGTCTCCATTGAGATCAAATCATCAACCATGGTGAGGCCGGCCAGTAAGACACCACAGGAGAGGCACTGGATCTCGGACTTGGACCTCATTGTGCCGGAGTTCCACACTCCCACCGTGTACATCTACCGCCAGCAGCCGGACAAGTCGTCCAACTTCTTCGACTCCGAGAGGCTCATGCAGGCGCTGGGGAAGGCCTTGGTTCCATTCTACCCTCTAGCTGGGAGGCTGGTCAACGACGAGAATGGGCGCACTGAGATCGACTGCAACGGTGAGGGGGCGCTGTTTGTGGAGGCGGAGGCTACCGGCGATGTCGAGGACTTGGGTGACTTTGTGCCGTCGTGGGAGCTGATGAGCCTCATCCCCAATGTTGATTACAGCGTGGGACTCTCCTCTTTCCCATTGCTTGTGCTGCAGGTATATTCACATGATTAATCAACCTATCCACCGTTTTCAACTGATGTTTCTATTTTTCTTGATCATTCTTGTATAGCTACTTTATAACTTTCCTTTCAGCTTTCTTGTGATTTTGGCACCATAAAACTGGTGCCCAGTTAGATATTACCAATGCCCATTTCTAGCTCCAGATTCTGGAGATTGAAAAGTGTTTCATGAGAGATAGTTTATGGTTTTTTTTCTTTCTTTTGTATTTTTTAGCTTCTTGTCTTCTTAAAATGCTTTACTTTATTTCTCTAAAGGGGGTGGCTTATGCATAAGGAGGCTTAAAAATTGATCGTGCTCATCACCCATTAGCGATAAACACTTTTCAGTTTCCAGAGTAAGTTTTTGGGAGCTTTTCAGTTTTTCTAGACTTCTGGGCAGATCATCCAACAAGCCTAGCTACCGACGGAGGAGAAAGTAAAGTGACAAGTACGGGCAGGAAGACAAGAATTAACTTGTCCGAGAGAATCTTCAAATGTAGTTGTGGGGTTTTCAAATAGGATTTCCATGTAGCAAAGGAAATTGGACTCCACCACGATTTGGCATTTGCTGTTGGAATGCTCTCATATAGGGTGAGCATGGTCTATATATATATATATTCCCTTAATTAGGCTTCTTAACAGTGAATGTGAGCTACTCGAATCACTCCTCCCTAGGTTCAGCCCTTAATAAAGGTTTTACACTACTTAAAACAGAGGAAACCCATTTTAAGTTAGAACTAATTTGTGCCTATATATGTACCAATTTGACTACTCATAAATTCTAACCATAGATCTTATTTAAAAAGAGAGGTACAAAAGAAAAAAATAGTAAATAGATGAAAAAAATGAAAATGGTGTCTCTATTTGGAAGGGGCGTCATTTCCTGGAGTTTGTTATGCTTACGGAGAATGTCACTTGGAAATAGCATTCTGCGTCATCTCTTTCTTGGAAACATTTTTAAATTTTCCCACAAGAGTGAACCTACTTCCCTCGGCCTCTTTCTCTTCCATCTTCTTTGAGTGGTGTTAGATGGGTTGATTTTGCTAATGTGAGTCTTATTTGGTTTTCCGATCTTACTAACAGTTTTTTCTTTTCAGGTGACTTACTTCAAGTGTGGAGGAGTATCACTAGGCGTGGGTTTGCAACACTTTGTGGCGGATGGTTACAGTGCCCTCCACATGATCAACTACTGGTCCGATGTGTGCCGAGGTACAGACGAGCTCATCGTCCTCCCTTTCATGGACCGGACCCTCCTGCGGCCTAGGCAGCCTCCAACCACGTCCTTCCCGCATGTTGAGTACCATTTTACCCCACCCATGGTGTCACCGCCCTGCCAATCGCCCGCGGTGGCCCTCCTTCCGATCTCTCGTGACCAATTGAACCTCCTCAAGGCCCATGCACCGGGGTACACCACTTACGAGCTGCTCTCCGCACATATTTGGCGGTGCACGTGTAGGGCCCGCCTCCTACCGGATTATCAAGACTCTAAGATCTACCTTGCCGTGGATGGCCGGGCCCGCCTCCGGCCGCCACTCCCACGAGGCTACTTCGGCAATGCGCTTTTCACCGCCACGCCGATTGTCGCATCCGGCGACCTAATCAACGAACCTCTAGAGCAGGTGACCGAGGTGATACATGACGCATTGGCACATGTGGACAATGATTACATGAAATTGGCCATCGACTACTTGGCTCGGCAGCCGGACCTCAAGCCCCTACAGCGTGGGGCACATTCTTATCGGTGCCCCAACTTGGGTGTGACGAGCTGGGCTAGGCTGCCGTTGTACGATGCCGACTTTGGGTGGGGTAGACCGATCTTTATGGGGCCAGGCCGGGTGGCCTACGAAGGCCTCTCTTATGTGCTTCCAAGTCCCAAGGGGGATGGAAGCCTATGCCTGGCCATTTCTTTGTTAGAAGATAACATGGCTAGGTTCAAGGAGTTATTTTACAAATTTTAGGAATAGTGGCATTGTACGTACTATCTCATCAAAACAATGTCCAAAAATAAAATACCCATCAATATTGTTCTCAAATTATGGAAGAATAAGGGAGAAATTATTGAGTGGAGGATAAGAATCATGTGTGTGACTTATGTTATTGTTACGTAAGTGGTCAGGATCTAAAATGCCCATTACTTTCTAGAATAATTGGGTGGTGCCGATTTAGGAAGGCAGACTTAATGTATCAAAATCCCTTTCTTTAGAGTGCTATTATATTTTTTTTGTTGGAAATTGTTTTATGCAAGTTGGATAGTAATAACAACGGCTATTTCACAATGCATAATTGTGTTCATGGACAATACACATCGGGTGGATATCTACCTAACTATGTTATGGAAGTGGGCCTACCCACCTTTATATATCCGCTGTCACAATACACATAGCGTGGATATCTACCTAACTAAGTGGGTCGCTAAATCCTCATCCTTAACATAATTTACCTTTCACAACCAAATAATTTTGAAACCCTTCTTTCCTCTATGCTAAAACCGTGTTGAATTCTGTGTTCAACTTCAAGGGCTTTCTTTTGAGAAGCCGGCATTTCTGGCTTATACCGGGCGGCATGATCTCTGTCTTACTCCCAAGATCTGCATTTAACATCTTAATTATGTTATTTGCTGAAGAGCTTCCATAGCAGCCTTGCCTGCAATTCTCCAATACATTTGGAAATGATGTTACAACACTCTTCTAGTGCTACACTGGTCCCCTATAAGCAATGTCATGACTTTAGACAACTTGGTGACAAACTTGTCCCAAGATTCTCCTTTTCTGTGCATGACTTTATCACTTTTTCTTTTACTGAAACTCCATAAGTCTCTTTTATCCTCACTTTTTCTTTTACTGAAACTCCATAAGTCTCTTTTATCTCATAATTATCATGCACAGAAAAGGAGAATCTTGGGACAAGTTCGTCGCCAAAAGTTATATAAAGTCATGACAAAATACATTGAATCTGCTCCAGAGGGTCCATTTCTTTAGTCAAATTCACGAGGACCCCAAAAAGTAAAGCCAAACAAACGGAAGCTGATATCATTTTCCCAAACAAAACGAGCGTTCATGGTCACATTTTATGCTAAGGACTTGGGTTCAATTCTTGATCAATTTCTTTCTTATTTGTGTTCCAAGGCATATTTTCTCCGGTCTTTGAAACTTAACCTTCCTCTTGGTATAAATTCCCTTTTAAACCATTTTCAGATAACCGGTACACATATTAAAGCATCTTAGCACCAATGGCACTATTAATTTTAAATATAAAGGTTTCTATGTATTTCTTACGTTGAATTTATTGTAAACAAAACTGAATATTTAAAGCGGGACTCATTGTCAAAGCTGACCGTTTAAAATGCTTGCACGCCCACTTCCCAGGCTTATGGAGGAGTGAAAAACGTTGTACCTTAAGGCGTGCTAAAAGTTGGCATGAATATTGACACGATTGACTGAAAGTGTGATATAAATGTCTCATTGCTTGTGCTGCAGGTAGTATATTCACATGATTAATTAACCTTTCCACCATTTTCAACTGATGTTTCTATTTTTCTTGATCATTCTTTTAGAGCTACTTTATAACTTTCCTATCAGCTTTCTTGTGACTTTCGCACCATAAAACAGGGTTTTTCAGTTTTTCCAATTATAGATGTCATTTTCAAATAGGAGCTTTTGGGTGGGAGCTTTTCAATTGAACAAGTCCCCACCAAGCCCGCCCGCGGTGGCCTTCCTTCCAATCTCTCGTGACCAATATTTGAACCTCCTCAAGACCAAATGCACCGGGGTACACCAATTACGAGCTGCGCTCCGCACATATTTGGTCCTTCACCGCCACACCGATCGTCACATCCGGCGACCTCATCAACCCACCTCTAGTGTAGGCAGCCAATGTGATACATGATGCATTGGTACATTTGGATAATGAGTACATGAAATCAGCCATCGACTACTTGGCCCTGTAGCCGGACCTCTAGACCCTACAGCGTGGGGCACATTCTTATCGGTGCCCCAACTTCGGTGTGACAAGTTGGGCCAGGCTGCTGCTGTACGATGCCGACTTTGGGTGGGGCCAATCGGTCTTCATGGGGCCAAGCCAGGTGGCCTACGAAGGCCTCAGTTATGTGCTGCCGAGTCTAAGGGGGATGGAAGACTATGCTTGGCCATTTCTTTTTTAGAAGATGATATGGCTAGGTTCGATGAGTTATTTCATAAATTCTGGGAATAGTGGCATTATACATACTATCTCATGAAAACAATGTCCAAAAATAAAATGCCCTATCAATGTTGTTCTCAAATTATGGAAGAATGAGGGAGAAATAATTGAGTGGACGATAAGAATCATGTGTGTGATTTCTTTTTTTATTACGTAATTGGTCAGGATATAAAATGCTCATTACTTTCTAGAAGAATCGAGTGCTTCAGATTTAGATTTAGAAATGCAGACTTAATTTATCAAAATTCCCTTTTTTTAGAGTGCTACTCCCTTTGTCTTATATTAATAGTTACATTTAAAAAAATTATAATTTTTATTGGATAGTGTAACCCACATCTAAAATAAGAGAAAATACACTTAAAATGAACAAAATAGAGCTATTAATATTGAACAATTTTTTTTGTTAAATAGAACTATTAATAAGGGTCGGAGGGAGTATTATATTTTTTTGTTGAAAATAATTTCATGCAAGTTCGATATTAATAACAACGGCAATTTCACATGCTATAGGAGCTAAGGATAAGGGTACAATTCTCATAGAGCAATTTTTTCTTATTTGTGTTCAAAGACACATTTTCTCCATAGTCTTAGATTTCAAATCCAACAGAGTAAGTAGTCTTTTGGCATTTGTGTTCCAGGTCAAATTTATCCTACCTTAGTTATGTTCACATGCAAGCATGATGCGGGAAGTGTTGATATATATAAATACCATAATGACTATTTCTTAACATCTTAAGCTAATCTATGGGAAAAATTATTATTTCACACTTAAATATTCTTCACTTTCTTAAAGTTGACAGTTACTCAAGTATGGGATGGACTATTTGATTTATCAAGAATCCAGGTTCATAAGGAGAACAAAACTGGTAGATTTGTATCTTGTGTATGAGGCACGTGTGTGTAGAGGTGGCAAAGGGCTTGGCCCAGGCCATCTGTGTGGGCTAGGCCTGCCCAATGTAGCCCAAGGGTCAGATGTGTCAAGTCTTTGGCCAAGCCAGCTCAGCCCAATAATAATAATAATAATAATAATAATAATAATAATAATAATAATAATTTAAAATATTATGTGCTTAAGGCCAATTGATCAGCCCGCATGCATGCCTCATTGGCCAGCCAAGCCTCCTTATAGGCTTTGGGCCCGGACTTGACCGAGCCCTATTCAAGCCCGAGCCCTATCGTGAACTAGCTAGGCTCCTATGCCACCTCTACATCTATGTCAATGCATGCCCACCTGTCAACCCAGCCATATCTCGTGTCCCACCTATTCATCAGGATGACACTATGCCACGTCATTAGGCGCATGCGCACCCAGTCCGCATGTCTCCTACACCTATGGAAGGAGTCATAGCAATGAACAATGCAAGTATGGATGGAGAAAACTATGACAGTGTAGTGCATATTTGCAAGCAAACAGAACGACTAGTCGATCACAATCGATGAAATTATAGGTGTTTCCATCCTTGGCGCATTATTGGAGGATGGAAGGGTTCTAATTTTCAAATTAACCGAGAGCCATCTCCTTCCAATTGTTCGCCGCAAAATTGTACATAACAACAAACCATGATACATCATGTACAATCGAGCATTATACTTGAAGAGTCCAACATTACCTATAATAGAAAAGTACGTATTCGGAACTTAGGCAAAAAAAACATGGATTGCAAAAGACATGCATTGAAATATGGCACTGAAAAACAATAGAGCCGTAAGGATAAAAACAAAAAAATGCCAATGAAAACAATAGATCTTGTGAAGATAAAAGCATCCAAAAGTTGATACTAAAAACATACCATGCATAAATTATAACACATCAAAAGCATTGCATGCAGAAGGCAACATGTACCAAAATATGACATTAAAAACATTAAGGCCATGAAGACAAAGACAACCAAAATTTGATATCGAAAACATATTGTGCAGACGTTATAATACATCGGAAACATTGTATGTAGAAGATAACATGCACCGAAATATGGCACTGAAAATAATAAATTTGTGAAGATAAAAATACTTGAAATTTATTACCAAAAACATGTCATGCAAAGGTTATGATGCATCAAAAACATAGCGTGCAAAAGACAACATGCACCGAAATATGGCACTAAAAACAATAAAGCGTTGAAGATAAAAATAAATTAAATTTGTTACAAAAAATTTATAATGTAGAATGTAACATGAATGGAAAAAATTGCATGGAGAAGACAACATGGACCAAAATTCGGCATTGAAAACAATAGAGCCATTAAGATGACAACACTCAAAATTTGTTATCGAGAACTTATAATGCATAACATAATATGCATAAAAAATATTGCGTGCAAAAACAACATGCACCAAAATATGTAATGCACATGACTTCATGCATTGTCATATGATTAAAAATGAAACGGTTGCTTGAAATAGGACATAAAACAAGGACATTGAGCACAAAAATGTGGAATAAGTTTTTAAAAAATTCTCAAAGACCTACCTTCTCTCAGCCTGTTGGATCCAAGATGAATATATTATGGGAGGGGCAATTTAGGTGTTTTATTATATAATCTTAAAATGGGGGAAGAAAAGAGGGGTATTTAGGGGTAGTTTTGAGATTTTTAATATACACCTCTTTCGTTTATATATGCATAGTATAAAAATTTAATTTTCTCTCTCCTCCACAAAATAAATATCCCCCTCATCTCTCTTGGTTTCACAACCTCCGCCACTAACTTTGTTGTCTTCCCCAAATGGTTTTGCTTCATCTGCCTTCGTCTTCACCTCCTCCTTTACAGTCACTTCTCCTCCTCTGCCACCGCCACCATCACCTCTTTTTCCTCCTCTCTTCCTCATCTCCTCCTCCTCTTCATGCTCCCTTTCTCTCTATCCTCCTTGTTTTCTCCTAAGTTGCCTCCTCTTCCTCCTTCCCAGTGACAATATTGGTCACAAACTAGCCAGCAAATATTAAAAAAAAGAACCTATAAACATGTTAAACTACTCAAATAATCTTTTTGTCACATTAACCCAAGCCTTGTAATGATAGTTGACCGTCGACAAGTAGATTTATTATAGTAAATGGGATGTAAGATAATATTTTGAGTGGTAGTATCTCCATCAATATTTATAATCAATTATCTTAACAAACCAAATAGATAAATAAAAGGGTAAAACAAATTTTAAACGTGCAACTATCTTGACTGTTGATTGTCACACATCAGTAAGTTGTTATCACCAGAGAAGAAGATGGCCTCTGGCTCAAAATGATATGATAGTCTACAATTGGGACAGTCGATAGTTGACAATCGCGTGTTTAAAACTTGCTTTATTTTTTTATTTAGTTGTTTGGTTTTTCGAGATAGTTTGTTGTAAATACAAAACAATATATTGTCACTCAGAACATTGTCTTACGTCCCTTTTACTACAATAAATATGTTTGTCGACTGCCAACTATTGACTAACAACACATGGATTGAGTTAGCATTAGAAAAAACACTCAGAATTAGGTAAAAAATAAAATGCACTCTTCGTTTTAAGTAGCTTAACATGTTTATACGATTATTTTTTAAGATTTGAGCTTGTACAGAAAAAAATTTAATAGATTTACCAACTAGTTAATAACTGGTCTAGCCATATTCTAGAATTGAGGAAGAGAATGCGACTAGGAGGAAAAGGGGAGGAGGAGGAGGAGAAAGAGGAAGAGGGAGGAAAGCAAGATAAAGAATTACATTTAACAAGAATTTATCCATTTAAAAAATATAATTTTAATTTTGAAGACTTACATAAATAAATATTTACTATTTTGAAAGGGAGAAAAACTATTTACCAAACAAGTACTCTTGCATTAGTCGTTTTATAACATAATTGGCACATATGCTTTTTTTACGTTAAAAAAGTAAAGTTGTCACTTTGAGCAACTACTTCAATTAAATATATGTAATGCCCGTATATTTTTCCAATTAAACCCTAATTAGAGGGTTTCTTCATAGAGATTCATTGAGTGTAATATCATTATATATCCTTCAATTAAAGGTAATGATTCGTCACCATGCTCTTAAATTATATACTATGAGGAAATCTTATGTATTATAATAGGACCCTATATTACTTTAAGTGACGAAGTAATCCCCAATTGTTTAAATTTGTGTGTAATGCTGATTTTGTCATTGGTAGTGAAGACTTCCCGTAATATTCACACATATTGGCAAGGTAATGAGTGTTGGAATACATGTTTTAAATATTGTTCTTTCCCATATAAAAGGGTAAATTTTGATTTAAATCATAATATTGGAGTAATTTTCCCATATATATATATATATTGAAAAAGAAAGTTATGGTGCAATAAATGAAAAATTATGTAGACATATGTGTACAACATATCATTCTATAATATAAAACAAATTGGTGTACTATATAAGTTTCAAATTATGAATATTTTACTCATGTTTTATACCATTAATCTCTATTTTACCCCTATTCGACCCATCCTAATCCCGCAAAAGTTAAAGATATTAAAATCATAATCCTTATTTTTATATTATTTTTATTTAAATTTTATAATATTATATTTTCTACTCAAACTTGGATTTACGTTTTCTTAGTATTGTAAGAAAGCTCTCGATGAGCTCTATCAAATGAGATCCCACATGACTATACGTGCTCAAACTTTTTTGTATGCCCCATGTAAATAGTACACTTCTCGATAATAATTTGTTATAATTTTGCATATATATTATACATATTTGAATTCATGTACTTTTAACACTCTTGAAAACCCCTCAACGAGTTATGTCAAATGAGACCTATCGCTTAACTGGTCCCAAATATGAATAATGTGCTCCACATTAAAAAGTCTATCTACACATTTGTCTTTGTTGACTTATGACTTAATATTTAGTGTATAAAATTTGGATTCACAGTTGTTTACTATGAGTATAACTATGAGTGCCAATTATGAGTGTATATAAGTCCCTAAATATAGATCTTATGTGTATAACTAATGATCATTGTGATCCTAAAAGTAATGAATTGTAACTATAGTATGCAAGGGAGACCACTATTGAACATATATTTTATTTCTAATTTATTTTATTCTATATTATTTGTATTTATATGTGTAATGCATGTGCATTCTTGCTAATGAAAATTAAAGGCAACAAAATTTTAAGCTAGAACTCAACATGCCGAGTATGAAGCCATGAATAAAACTAAGTCTAGTAAAATTTGTTTAGTTCTAGAGCTATGGCTATGCTCTTTTTTCCTCGGACATGATGTTAGCTATGGAGCTGTCTATGCTCTTTTTTCCTCTGACAAGATGCTCTATAGAGAGATTTTGTTACTGCTTTTTTGTGTGATTATTTTACTAAGTTTCTTGCTGATCATAGTAAAAACTAAAAAGAAATTGTTTATTTATTTTTATTGTTGTCCTTTGGCCTAAGGTATTTTTTGAGCAATAACAATCCCTCTTCTGGGACTATTAGATATCCTTCTAGCTTAAGTAGATAATTTATATTTTTAGAGCAAATTATGAAGAAAAGGATGGGAGGTCTTTTATATAAAGCAAGATTGGCAGTGCATGCAGCAATTCATTGAACTTGTTTCGTAGTGAACATACTTAGATAGTAACCCAAGTGAAACTATGGTGTAAAACTATAATTTGTGAGGCTAATTAATGCCACAATAGCAAACCCCTTAAATTTATATGTATATCATATTTTTTATGTAATGAAAGTATCCATTCTTTGAGTTGGCAACTTTATGAGGGGGAAATGCCTCTATGAAAGAGGAAACTTTGTCTGTCACCCTCGAGCCCCAAAGAGAGAGATGTGGCTCAGAGTAAGAAGGGGCTTAATCTTCCATCGTTAGGCCACAACGAGGGAAGTGGCCTAGAGTAGGGAAGGCTTCATATTTCAACAAAGGGCCACACAGTGAGAAAAACATCCCTGCATTAAGTAGAGGTTATGTCTGTCGCCTACGGACACATAGAGAGAAAAATGTCTTAGGGTAGGGGAAGTTCCGTCTGTCGCCTATGGGCGCAGGAAGTGAGAAACATTCTTTATTAAAGAGAAGTTATGTCCATCGCCTTTAGGTTGTAGAGAGAGAAATATCCCGGATGAAAAAGAGGTGATGCCCACCGCCTAAGAAATGTTTCGAAGCTATAGGTGATTATGCCTACCATCTCTAGGCTTGAAGGGGAGGATGTCTAGAGGAAACGAGCAACTCCGAATGCTGCAAATTTTAGAACTAGAGGGGAGCAATCATTTCTGACTTTTCAATTTAATTTCATTTATATGCATGCATCTCTTAATTAGTAATATTAATAAATTACTTAAGATATATATACATAATTTGCCATGATCTGATGGATTTTAAAATATTTTGATTCGATCTATTGTGATATGTTTTGATTTGACTTACTCTGAAATGCTCTATTTAGGAGCTGTTTGGGTATTGAATATGTGAAAGATTCAGTCAATTCAGTACTAAATTATTAGAATCTTGTTTGTGTACTGAAGTTGCGCTGAATTAAAAATTCAGTGCTGAAGCTAAATTCAGGTTGTTTCAGGCCTGAATCGCATGAGGTGATTCAGTCTCCTGATCACCGTTTTGAAAATTACAGATTCTATTATTTTTCAATGGTTATCGTTCATATCGATTTGAGCCTCAAAAAATGTGCCATATAGGTAGGGCCCACTTTGAAAGTTCAAAATTACCTACCCTTGTGGGATCTTGTTTGATAGAGCTTGAATTTACAAATGTAATGGTACCAAGAACGTGCATATTCGAGTTCGAGAGAGAGTTATATTAGTTTAAAGTTTTAAAACTGGGTTTGATGTGACATCTGAATTTATTCTAACAAATTCTCTACCTAAACGTAATTCATATTCAGTGGTGAATTTTTTGAATTAATTCACTACTGCATTAATTCGCTACTGAATTAATTCAGTACCCAAACGACCCCTTAATCTTATATGCTTTGATTTGATCTGATATGATTTAATATGATCTAATGGGATCTGATATGATTTAATCTGCTTTGTTGTGTGATTCTACTAGTGTTCTGTTCACCTCTATGAGAGGTATAATTTTGCTGATTTACTGGCTTCCATTCAACTCCGATGATTTATAAGATTTTTATCTTATTTCGAATGATTTATTCGGATATAAGAATATACCAATTTTAGCGTAAAGGGTTTTGTGATGCTGAATGCATATATTAGCCGTTAGGCAGAACTACATATGGTTCCAATCGTATTGGAATGACGTTATAGATGTTATCCAATACATACCTAGGCAACCAATAGTACAACAATGTGGGCCCAAATCAAATTAGTTATAAAATTAGGTTTGTTCAAGCCTACACATAACAAAGCACTAAAGCTCCGTAGTGCGTTGAGGAACATTACGACTTTTGTACACAGTCTGCTGCTCATGGTTGGTCTTATTTTAGTTGGTTGGTCTCGTTTTAGATTTTTATGTAAATTAAATAAACTAAAATTTTGATTTTCGAAACCCCCAATCTGGGTCGGGGTGTTTCATCTCTCCACTGGAATGGCATCGCACTATTCCTGTATTTATTTACGAGGATATGTGTCGGGATTGGGTTTATTTAAAACATATGTGCAGTTTTGTCCTAAAGCAAGTAATGTGGAATTTGTACTTAAAAACCCAAGGAATATAGAATATTATCTTATTCAGCCAGGTAATATGGAAAAATATCGAAATTATTTAATGCGAAGCCGGATAGCAATAACGACTATTTCACATCTTATGGGAGCTAAGGACTTGGTTCAATTCTTGATCAATTCTTTCTTATTTGTGTTCCAAGGCATTTTTTCTCCAGTCTTAGATTTCAAATCCAATGGATTTAGTAGTCTTTTGTCATTTGTGTTCCAGGGCACATTTATCCTACCTTAGTTATATTCACATGCAATAATGATGCGGGAAGTGCTTATATATATATATATATATATATATATATACACACGATAATGACCATTTCATAACATCTTAATCTAATATATTGGGAAACAATTATTATTTCACACTTAAATCTTTTCATCACTTTCTGAAAGTTGATAGTTACTCATGTGTGGGAAGGACTATTTATGGAGAAGTGATTTGATTTACCAAGAATCTAGGTTCATAAGGAGAACAAATTTGATTATTTGTATTTTGCGTATGAGGTAGAGGCACGTTTGCGTAGAGGGGGCAAAGGGCTGGGCCGGGCCTACTTGGCCTAATAATAATAATTTTTTATAAAATTGTGTGCATAAGGCTGATGGATCGGCCCTCATGCATGCCTCAATGGTCATGCCAATCCCATAAGGCCTTACAGGCTTTGAGGCCCAACCCGACTGGCCTTGACTAGTCCCTATTCGGGGCAAATGAACCAGGTTGAAGCCCAACCCTTTGCCAACTCTACGTTTGCGTTAGTACGTGCCCTCTCGTCAACCTAGCCAAATCCCATGTCCCACCTCTTCTTCAAGATGACACTATGCCACGTCCTAGGTAGTGTGCACCCATTCCCCGTGTCTCCTAATCTTATGGAAAGAGACATAGCAATGAATAGTGCGAGTATGGATGGAGAACAACATGACAATCCAATGCATATCGGCAAACAATAGAGTGAATAGTCAATCGTAATCGACAAAGTTATAATGATTTTCATCCTTGGCGCATTGTCGGTGGATGAATGAATTCTAGTTTTCAAATTTAGTGGTAGCCATATCATTGCAATCATTTGCACAAACCGATACATCAGGCACAATCAAGCATTGTACTAAAAAGAGTTCAACAAAATGCATAATCAAAAAATATTCAGAAAATGGATTATAGAATATATGTATTGACATATGGCATGAAAACAATAGAGCCGTAAAGATAAAATATCGAATATTTGTTACCTTAAAATTTATCAGATAGAAGTTACACTGCATTAAAA
The DNA here is from genome assembly GCA_035235625.1 of Saururus chinensis. Classification (NCBI taxonomy): domain Eukaryota; kingdom Viridiplantae; phylum Streptophyta; class Magnoliopsida; order Piperales; family Saururaceae; genus Saururus; species Saururus chinensis. The sequence goes on from CP141147.1 coordinate 2,915,599, forward strand.
ACATTGTGCACAAAAGAAAACATGCAATAAGATATGCCACTGAAAATAAGAGAGTTGTGAAGATAAATACATCCAATATTTTCTATTGAGAACATATCATTTATAAGTTATAGTGCATTGAAAACATTGTATACGGAAGACAACATGAATCTAAATATGGCACCGAAAACTACAGTTGATAAAATAAAAACACCTAAAATTTGTTACCAAAAATATGTCATGCAAAGGTTATAATGCATCGAAACATTGCATGGAAAAGACAACATGTACTAAAATATGGCACTAAAAGCAATAGAGTTGTGAAGATTAAAATACATTAAATTTGTTACCAAAAATTTATAATGCAAAACATAACATGCATCGAAAATATTGCATGTAGAAGACAACATGCACCAAAGTTTGGCACTAAAAATAATAAAGCCATGAAGATAAAAACATCAAAAATTTGTACCAAAAACATATCATGTAGAAGTTATAATGCAATGAAAATATTGAATGTAAAAGAAAACATAAACTGAAATATGGGTCCGAAAATAATAGAGTTCTGAAGATAAAATCACGCAGAATTTGTAACAAAAAACATGTCATAGAAAGGTTATAATGCATTGAAAATATTGTGTGTAAAAGAGAACATACACTGATATATGACACTAAAAACAATAGTTTCGTGAATATAAAAATACATTAAATTTGTTACTCAAAATTTATAATGCATAGTATAATATGCATCAAAAACATTGCATATGCATAAGACAAGCAGTAAAATTTAGCATCGAAAACAATAGAGACATAAAGATAACAACACTCAAATATTTTTACTCGAAATTTATAATGAAAAGCATAATAGGCATAAAAAAATATTGTGGGCAGAAGACAATACGCACTGAAATAATGCACTAATGACACTATTTTAAGTTGAATTTATTGTAAATTGGGGTCAATGTCAAAACTGAATATTTAAAGCGGGACTCATTGTCAAAGCTGACCATTTAAAATGCTGCTTATGGAGGCGTGCTAAAAGTTGGCAAGGATATTGATCGACAGCATGGTGACACGATTGACTGAAAGCGTGATATATAATTTTTGTTATTTTCTTCTTTTTTACTTTTATTACCAACTTATTATTTTCCTTTGCCAGCTGCTCAGGCTTTGACTTAGCCGTCCGATCATGATCCAACCCAAGATTTTTACTCCCAAGCGGCCGAGCACTTATTAACTTTTTTCTTATATATACATGTATACTCCCATGAATTCATCAACCCAAGATTTGGTGATTGAACTAACTGGTCTTAGTGCAGGAACAATATGGGCAAGGTCTCCATTGAGATCAAATCATCAACCATGGTGAGGCTGGCTAGTAAGACACCACAGGAGAGGCACCGGCTCTCGGACTTGGACCTCATTGTGCCGGAGTTCCACACTCCCACCGTGTACATCTACCGCCAGCAGCCGGACAAGTCGTCCAACTTCTTTGACTCCAAGAGGCTCATGCAGGCGCTGGGGAAGGCCTTGGTTCCATTCTACCCTCTGGCCGGGAGGCTATTCAGCGACGTGAATGAGCGCACTGAGATCGACTGCAACGGCGAGGGGGCGCTATTTGTGGAGGCGGAGGCTGCTGGCGATGTCGAGGACTTGGGCAACTTTGTGCCGTCGTGGGAGCTGATGAGCCTCATCCCCAAGGTTGATTACAGTGTGGGACTCTCCTCTTTCCGAAATTTTTTTAGAAATAGACTCAACAAATGCCAAAATTACAAAAATAGGCAAGGAATTCCAGTTTTGCAAAATTAGACTTAGGCACATGCGAAACTCCCACACATACGATGCGAAATGGCATATATGCCCTTTCTCTTAATAAACTCCCCTCCTCGATTCCACTTTTGGCTTCTGGGTGATTGCAGTCGCCTCTCTCCGGAGATCGCCAACCAGATCCGCCTCTCCCCAGCCCCATCTCTCCCTCTGCAATCTCCTCCTCCACCTTTGTGCAGTCACAGCTACTGTCCTGCTACTCTAACTCTCCTCTCCTGGCCTACTGATAAAGGAATGCGCACCTCGTCTAGGCGATCCTCCTCTCTCATCCCCCCCCCCTCTCCCACTCCTCTGTCCTACCTCTACCCACGCTCACGGTCCCGTCCTCGGGCAGATTTTCATTGCCTTTGAGCCCTTGGTGGTGCAGCTTTCATCTATCGGCCCTCTGAAGCTTGGGCTTCATAATTGATTGGCTAGGTAAGATCCCTGATCCCTTATTTTTTGCATAACCAAATAAATATTAAGGTAGTTTCAATGATTTTTGGCTCAGAATGGGTGCTATAATTTTCATTGATAAGATTGCTTCCACTCAGAAGTCTATCCATGAATTATTTATGATATTGTTTGAATGTTTGTCCTAGCTGCGATTTCACAGCAAATATTTGCATTTGTCTAACTGAAAACTGTAAGTTGCTGACAACAAATAATTTTCTCTATGTTCTGTCAAATAGATACTTATTATATGCTTGTCCAGAAACATTTGCTTTGCTTGTTGTGTAATTTTTTTTATTTTCTCAAGTTCTGTTTTCTTGAGTTTTAATATTTGTTTTGCTGGCCACATTGGGTTGTGGTAAGAGTTCCTCTGCATTGTGATTTTTTTGGTCTTCGGCATGGTTGTTTCTTTTAGGTTCTCCTTTATGGCAAATTATCATGTATAATTTTCACTTCTGCGTGATATCACTACTACCTTTTAAATTCTACTTTTTTGTATTGTAGCTCTGTTCATGTAACGATTCCAAAATATTTAGTTGCAATCATTGATTATAATTTGCAATCAGTGTTTATGGTTGCCAAGTAGTTCATATTATGGTTGAGTTCATTATCTTGTTGGACTTAATGCTTAATATATGTGTTGATGATTATGTCTCTGCTAAGGACTTCAAATGAGCCTTTGGTGGTTTTAATTTAAGTGCAAGAAAAAATATTTTCTAAATAGTGGATTTGGAGGGAGGCTGTTTACTAATATTCTCTTTGACAATAGGGAGAATTTTGTCCAACTACTTCCTCTCCCAGCATGTTTTTTGCATCGATTTTTGGATTATTTCTTCATTTTTTTTGTGACAGGGAATAGATTTCTGTATTCATGTTTGGAAAAAATTCTTTAGATCTATATGGGTTGGTCACAGAAGTTGTTTTTTTTTTCTATTTGAGTGGGGCATATATCTTAATAAATTATAGAGAATAAACAACACCATTTTATGAGCTTCTCATTAGTTTTTTTTATGATGATCAATTCTTCTCATTTGCTTTCGACACACACATAATTTCAGGGCACTCGCTTTGGAACTTCTCAGGCTATATAGTTATATAGTTAATTCATTTACTCATGACTATGATGTGATCTAATATTTAGCGAGTAGGAGACCATATAACCTAGTTTATATATTTAAAACAAAGTTAACTGATGAAGCCTAACTGTTGACTGGTAGATGGTAGGAGGTTTTTCATTTTTCAAAGTACATTGTGTGGTCATTAGATGTGCTCAAGATGGGTTTACAAGGAAGGTTTGAATGCTGTGATATGCTATATAAAGATTAGTATACCATATGACCTAGTAGATGGAATAATACAAAGTTAACTGATACATCCTAACTGTTGACCGGTAGATGGTAAGAGGCTTATATTTTCCGAAGTACATTGTGAGTTCATTAGATTTGTAATAGTTATGTTTACATATGGGTGGATAAATATGAGTGTTATGAAGTAAATATGTCAACTTGATCTTCTGTGTTTGGTGCTTAGTATGCATGTAATATATTTTAATAGATGGAAAGTAAGTAAATGAATAGTATGTTTTGTTGTTAGGGTAAGTAAGGAAAATACACGTAATTAGTTATATTCGTGCCTATGATGTGATATGATATCTAGCGTGTAGGAGACCATATAACCTAGTTTATATGGTTAAAACAAAGTTAACTGATGAATCCTAACTGTTGATTGGTAGATGGTAGGAGGTTTTTCATTTTTCGAAGTACATTGTGTGGTCATTAGATGTGCTCAAGATGGGTTTACAAGGAAGGTTTGAATGTTGTGATATGCTATATAACGAGTAGTATACTATATGACCTAGTAGATGGAATAATACAAAGTTAACTGATACATCATAACTGTTGACTGGTAGATGGTAAGAGGATTATATTTTCCGAAGTACATTGCGAGTTCGTTAGATTTGTAATAGTTATGTTTACATATGGGTGGATAAATAAGAGTGCTATTAAGTAAATATGTCAACTTGATCTTCTGTGTTTGGTGCTTAGTTAGTATGCTTGTAATATATTTTAATAGATGGAAAGTAAGTAAATGAATAGTATGTTTTGTTGTTAGGGTAAGTAAGGAAAATACACATAATTAGTTATATTCATGCCTATGATGTGATATGATATCTAGCGAGTAGGAGACCATATAACCTAGTTTATATATTTAAAACAAAGTTAACTGATGAATCCTAACTGTTGACTGGTAGATGGTAGGAGGTTTTTCATTTTTCGAAGTACATTGTGTGGTCATTAGATGTGCTCAAGATGGGTTTACAAGGAAGGTTTGAATGTTGTGATATGCTATATAACGAGTAGTATACCATATGACCTAGTAGATGGAATAATACAAAGTTAACTGATACATCCTAACTGTTGATTGGTAGATGGTAAGAGGCTTATATTTTCCGAAGTACATTGTGAGTTCATTAGATTTGTAATAGTTATGTTATACTATCAAGAGTATGGTGTGATATAATATTTATTGACGACGATACTGTATAACCTATAATATATGGTTAGAAGATAGTTAACTAATTTCGATTAATTGTTGATTGGTAGTTAACTGATTTCGACTAAATCCATCCCTTCACTTCACCGTAGTACACTTATATGTCCACCTCCCCGAGGCATGCAAGAGGCAGCGGAGGAGAAGCCAGGGCAGAGACCAAGTAGGTGGAGGCCAACATTGAGGTGCCAGACAGTTTCACAGTGTATAGAGTGATTATGCTAGATCATATGATGGGATGTATTTGGAGAGTAAACATTCTGCACATAACATAGTTTCTTAGAGAGTAAACATTCTGCACATAACATAGTTTCTTCATTAGGCGTTGGTGGTTGCAGGTGGAAGTATAAAACCATAATTCCTATTGACTCGGACAATGAAGATGTTAAACTTAATGTGGGGAACATAGATATGGTGTTAAACCTTATCTATGTTTCCCACCTTACAATTAACATCTTCATCATCTGAGTGAATAGTAATTATGGTTTTATACTTCCTCTTGCCACCCCCAACGCTTAATGATTAAACTTTGTAATGTGCATGACTGATTGCTCTCCAATTCAGTTACTGATGTGCCGCACATCATAGACTGAATTATATTTTGTATCTTCAGCCATCACTTGGTCACGGTGGATAATGTATACCCAAATTTATTTAATGGTTAGCAAATGCCTTTGTATACAGTTTCGTTGATATTGTACAAGCGAATGTTTCATAGGGTTAGAACTGCCATAATTTATTGATTATGGTGAGTGGATTGGTGGAAATATAAATAGTTTTTAATGCATTCATATACAATTCCGTTTTTGTTATAATGATGATGATAAATATTATTTAGAACAATATAAAATGAAAAGCTATAGCTTCCCATATACGTAATTAAAATACACATAGAGAAATGTTATTTTCGTTGGCTGGGGCAATTACAAAAGCATAATGTTAATATGAGCCTTGGTTCACGCACACTCGCGTCTGGCCCTGCGCTATGGGCAATCAAATATACATCTGGATGGGGTATAATACTCATATAACGGGCCTCATACAGCCCAGGCACATGCATGTGTGCTTTAGCCCGGGATCATATAAATGGTACCGAAAAGTATAATGTTAATAGGAGCCCAGCCTCTCGCGCGTCTATGTGAGCCCAGGCTACACGGCCAATCCGAAGTACATCCAATGGCCCATATTAATAAAAAAAACGGGTCTGATATAGCCCGTTGACATGCATTTGTGCATTAGCCAGGGCTCATAGAAATGGTACTCTAAACGAAAAATTAATAGGAGACTGGAAATGCGTGCTTCTACTTGATCCCAGGCTCCACGGTCAATAGGATGTACATCCGAATATCCGATGGCCCATAAAACATAGGGTCATTTAAACCCTTAGACTATTATGGGTCATCGGATCTAAATCGATGTAATTGCCCATAGAGCCCGGGCTCCTATAAATAGATGCACGTGTGCGCAGGCTACTATAAATTTTTTCTTTAATAATATATGCATTTCCATCATATTTCCATGGTGTATTAAGAGAAACAATAAGCATCACCACATTGGATAAGTCCACACGCGCGCTACATATAGCAGACATGGGCCATACCTCGTCATAAATGTGAAAACCGTGAAAAACCCTGACGCACTTTCTGAACATCCCTCTGAAGGTTTCTTTCCGGGCTAACTGCTGAGGTATTCTCTTACAGTTCCATATTCTCATCTCCCTAGTGGCAGATCAGATGACTTAGGTTGGCGGAAGGTGGATGTCGAATAGCAGTCTCTGCTTATGGACGCATGGAGGAAGACTCGGATAGTCACGTTTCTACCTGTTGGTGTCCCTACCGGAACAGTGGTAATGTTGGATGTGGAGAACATGTTAATGTTTGTACTTTTGGATGAACTACTTCTTACCTGATATGCTCTGTAGATGAAACAACAACGACAGCTAATTTTTCGGTGTGGAGATGGTGGGCGAAAGCTTTAACTGATCCGTCTCAACTGATAACTGTCAGTAGCGTTTAACATAGGTAACTCGCGGGTACACAAACTCTTGTCTTGTGTATGTACTTACATGGGTCGGTGTGCCGCATGTACAGTTGTAATACATGAAGTTAAGTTTGAGGTTAAGAATGAAATTGATGCCCGTTCACACAAAGTTGTTTCAATTTTAAGCATAGATATCATTGACTGATAAGTATCAACTGATAGAGCCTAACTGACATAACTATATGGTGTATTTAGATGGATATAGATGAGCAGCCTCTGTTATGTGTGTGGGGTGCGGAGTGGGATGCAAGTCGACACAAGTATGATTGCTCCAATGCCAAGTCGGATCTCATATTTGTTAGAAGCTCATTGACGTATGAATCCTTGGTGCCTATGGTTTACAAATTAATAGGATGTTGTAGCAGGGAATACTCTTTAAAGATGAGTTTTACATATCCTTTGGCAATCCCCATGGATGTACCTCCAACAAAAATATGTGATACTAGGACTCTTCAGTGTTTTCTGCGATATGCCAAGACCAGGCACAATGGTCTACCATTGATAATAACCAAAGTGCGACCTATACATGTGTTCCATGAATGTGAGCCGAATATTGATGTATCCAAATCAAAGATGAACGAGTCGATTATTTTCAATGATGCCGAAGAGCATAGTAGACCTGCAAATGAAGTGAAGCATATGGTGGAAGTGAAGGAAGTTGGAGTGAGGCATGACATTGAAACCAATGATAATTTGGCTAGTGCTGCTTCGTATATGGACATATTGTACATGAACACAATGGATTTCAGTGACGACCGGGAAGTAGATGACTTACTGCGTGAGGCCAGGGAGTTGGAGGCAAAGAAACATCCTCCTATTTACGTAAATTTGCAATCCGATTCTAATGAAGATCTAGTAGATGTCCCCATTGAAAGGCTTGAAGTGGATACAGTGAACATCTCCAATGTTGAGGAGAATAATGCCAACTCAAATGAGGGTAATGATGCCGGAGGAGCAAATGATGAAGTTAGTGGGCCAAACACGATGTATAACATAGACGAAGAAGATGTCATCTACAACGAAAGGGATACACAGGAGCAGCTTGAGGAAGACATTGACATGGCTGAAAGAAAGTGGTAAGAAGTATACAATCATTATTATTATCTATTTTGTTTGCAAATTTATGCATGTGTAGTAACGGTTTAGTTGTTTTAAATGCAGTGACGCTGAAGTACCAACAATAGCTGATGCAGTAATGTCACTCATAAATGAAGGAGATGGTGGTGGGAGGGGGAAAGCACCACCATCAAGTAGCAATTTTGGGAAAATTTCGGCACCAAAACAACTTCAAAGGTCATTTCATGTGCTTACGTAGTTAGTTAACTGATTATGCCTAACTTATAACTGTTTGTCTCATTCTAATACCTATATAAATATAATCATTCAGCAGATTGGATGCAATGGTGTGTTTGAATGAAGAGCACAACATGGATGTGGAGGTTGATTTGTATGACTATGGAAAAGATACAAATGTGCTTCTACTTGGGCAAGAGTTTATAGATAAGGACTCTCTGAAGCTACATGTACACAAGTATGCTATGCATAATAACTTTGAGTTCAAGGTAAAATATTCAAATAAATCTCGATTCATAGTTGTGTGCAATGTGTCGGGATGTCCATGGAGGTTACATGCTGCGATAAGTAATGGGTGTAGTATCTTCAAAGTGAAAGCTATGAATAATGTTCATACATGTGGGAAACCAATATTTGGAGGAGATCATAAACAAGCAAAAGCGGGTATTATTGCTGACTCAGTAGTGAAATGACTTAGGAAACGTGTTGTTTATACTCCCAAGGATATTCAAGTTGATGTCGATTTGGAATATGGAGTTAAGATGAATTATTCGAAGGCATATAGGTCGAAGGTTGCGGCTTTTAACAAGTTAAGAGGCTTCTACGAGTCATCGTATGCTGAGTTGGCTACATACTTTTATGAGTTGGAGAAGACAAATCTGGGAACCTCAACTGCTATCTAGTACGACTCATCGGATCTAACATTCGAGCGATGCTTTGTTTCCTTTGGTTCAGCCATGGAGAACTTCAAGAGGTACATGCGACGTGTTATATGTATAGATGACACATTCTTGAAAGGAAGGTACAAAGGGACTTTGTTCGTGATATTTACATTGGATAGTGAGAACTATATATACCCAATTGCTTGTGCTATCGGAGAAGGATAGAATAATGATGCATGGGGATGGGTCCTTGCACATTTGGAAACCCGACTTGGTTACTTGGAGGGCCTAGTGATACTTTATGATCAGCATAGATCAATCAAATCACAAGTAGCTCAAATGTTTCCATATGCCGCACATGGATATTGTGCTTTCACATATCTCAAAACATGTTTGCACATTTCAAAGACAGAGGTTTGAACAGTAACTTCTTCAGGGCGGCTAAAGCATTTAGGCAAGAGACATATATGGAAGAAATGACCATCATTGAGGAGAAAAACCCTGAGGCCTACAAGTGGTTATCTGGAATTGATAAGTCACGATGGGTTAATGCTTACTTTCCATCGCCCAGGTATAATATAGTCACATCCAACCCATGCGAAGTCTTCAATGGAATGCTTAGTGAGCAGTGACACTTCCCCATTGTCATGGTCATTGAGGCAATCCGTTTGAAGGCTCAAGAGATGTGGTACAAGCGTGGATTGGAGGCACAACAATGGAAGGGATACTTGACTAAATATGCCGAAGCAAAGATTCAGAAGTGCAATGAAGCAGCTAGAGGGATGATTTGTTATCCCATAAGTGGCCATGAGGTCTTAACTAGGTCCGAAAGAGGGGATGATCAAGTTGACCTTATTGCAAAGACTTGTACATGTGGAAAGTTTCAACAAATGGAGTTGCCCTGTGAACATGCGTTGGCAGCATGTGGCCACCGAAGACTAAATTATGTTGACTATTGCTCCCTGTTCTACACAACGGAAACTTATAGGCAAATCTATAGCAAGGGAATTTATCCAGTACTTGAACATAAAAGATGGAAGACTCCTGAAGATGTGAAGAGCCTTAAGTTTGGATAAAGAAGAAGAGAATTCTATCTCGAGGTGAAGAAAAACGGAGAGTACAATATCGTCCGTGCAAACAATATGGTCACTATCGCAATACTTGTACCGCGGTAATTGGAGAGAACCCGGTAGGGGGACATACTCCTCGTCCATCCATAGCTACAACCGCTTCATCTCATGGCCAGCCCCCATCACCACCTCATGCTAACCAAAAGTTGTCAACATCTAAACAATTCCCACAGGTAGTAGACAAGTTGGGTGGTAAAGAAATTAGGAAGATGTGTCATCCATGTCCAATCCAGTCGAAGATCAGCCATCTAACCCCAAAGGGGAAGAGAAAGAAGAAAATGAGACAAGTGGTTGAGCTCAATGCATGTACACTTGAGGACAAATTGTGCAAGAGACCAATCGCAGTGGACAAAGTCTCACCATTGTAGTTTGCTTGACGACATATTTTGGAAAACATTTATTTCTGATTGTGCCACAATATGTTGGCAATTCAACCATAAATTCCATGTGCTAAAACTTCATCTCTCAACATGTTTTGTAGTCTAAATTAATATAAACCAATACTTCAAGTACCAGTTTATAATAGGAATCTCCGTATTTATCACCAGGCAAATTGGTCAATATAATGTACATCGTCAATCCCAGGTTCCCGTGGTGATTGTGAAGCCCTGAAGCTTCAAGCATATGAATGCTGCCATGCTATTTTGCCCTTTTTTCTTTTTGGAAAATTCATGCTCTTTGCCTTGATATAGCTTCCTCAATTGCAACGAGTCCAAGTCTACTAAAAGTGTCTAATGTAATGAACAAATTTTAGTGGGCCAATTTAGTGTAAAAGTAGAATTGCATTTCCATTTTATGATCTTTTACTGGCATAGCTTGTGAGATGTATGAACAATCAAACAACATTTTAATACATCCTCTTCTACACGGATTGTAAATGTTAATTTACCTGATTAAGAAAAGAGCAAAAAAACAGAGGCAACAAGATAGTAGTATATATTCTGGTCTCCATTCAGTAGATTCATGACTGAGACATGCCTCCCACTCCATATTGTTTAATCTAGAATTTAGGTGGCCAGTGGCCAATTACAAAATCTCACTGATACCTTTCAGAGACGACCAGCCACCGCACACAAACAACATAATCTCTTCGTCCTGCAACACCCACTCGACTACAGTATTTGTTTTAATGTTTTAATCAAGTCATGCCTCCAGATTTGAGTTCTGTCCCAAAGGGATTTCATAGGCAAATCCCCTGTTATCTGAACGAATACGTTTTTTAGCAATGACACATCTTTATCATGTGAACGCAATTATGAACGTATTGATTCTTATGAATCACAAATTCTTAACTGCTCAACGGCCCTCATTACTGCACATGCACATTTTGGACCATATCTAACCAATCAGGAACAATATCTCATTCATATCGTACCATCAAATACCGCAATGCCACTTGTCCATTATCATCTATAGTTAACCGACATGTTATCAGAACAACGTCATACAAAGAATATTGATTTCTCATCAATCAACTTCAGCCAAAAACTATACGAAACCATCAAATTCTATTAGTCTTGTAACAACACAAATAACTTCAAGATTCACCTTAAACATTAATCAATTATGGTACTCCTTCATAAAGTATTCATACAAACCATCAGTGAAACACAAACCGAATCACATAGTCAAGGACAAACACTATCAAGTTAATCCACATCTACTGTCAAGAAAATAGTTGTCATATGGAATTTTGCAGAATTTGGTATGCAACCCTATGTCTCATGAAGTGAATGTCCTCTCCGGTAAAGCTAAATCGGTTCCCATGCGATAGGTACCACATATAAATGCATACGCAGATACCGCAATCATTGTTGTTGATTTGTTGTGGGTGTCCGGTTATCTCTCTCACCGGGAGGCGCAAGGTAGCAGCTCTTGCATATCCCAATTTCAACAAAACTATTGGCAAAACATGTCTAAGAATCGCTAATTTCTTGTAGTACTGATCTACCTCAACCCCAAATTAATATGGGTCCATGATGTATAGGACATCCTTCCTCAAGTCTAGAAGAATGAGAGTCCAATGGTTACCGTTTACATGAAGAGGGAAGTGGTGGACCTCATATTCCCAGAAGTCTTTCTCATTCACCTTCATCAACTTCATCATATTGGTCGGAACTTCTGGCCATGCGTCTGCAACGGCGGCTCTGGAGACAATTGCATCCTTTTCCTTCATCGATGAGTAAATGCTGAGGAGGGTAGATGCATCCATCCTCATAAGCTCCTGTGGAATTAGAAACAGACGTCAGTCAAGTAGTTAGCCGTTGTCAGTTAAATATGATATTAAAAACAAAAGAAGGCCTACCATAAAATGTACAAGATGGAAGGCTTGCTTATTAGTTAGGTTCCCAAGGGCTTTCTTCCACAATGCCAGCACATATGCATCAATATGCTATATCAGATGAATCGAACATCAAATTAGTATAGTATATAATAGGGATGAAAATCTGAATCACTATTATTGTGTACAACTAAAATTTGCACATACATTATCCCAAAGCCACCTATGCTGATGCATAATAGACCATATAAACTCGGATGTCAGCTGGATTCCACAAATTGCTGGCCGGCTGTTCAATTATGATTGCTCCGAATGTCAACACATATTTATGGCAATGACATATGAATTTAATTGATATTGAAATGAAATGTGTATGTAACCGAGTAATATGCTATAACTCACTCAGATTTCCAACCCTTTCTAAGGCTCTTTCGAAGGGTTTTTTCTTCTTCTGGTGTTAACTTATGTGGTTTAGGACATGCCACCTCCAGCAATGCTATCTGTGAGAGAGCAACGAGTCCACATATATTGCTTCTGTGGACTTCTTGCCCTACTGAATTTTGTTCCTTCGATTGGTTGGCAGTACCCATGGAAGGCCGTATCGACCGATACTGTACGAGGGCGATATGTATCGACTGTATCGATATACGACCGATACGTATCGATACTGTATTTAAAAAATATTTTTTAATTAAAAAATTAATTTTTTTTTGAATTTTTTTCTTAAAAATAAAAATACAATTCAAACCCAACTTCTTTGAAAGTTTAAGTTTTAATTATATTAAAAATAATAATTTTAAAGTTATATGAGATCAATACAAGTAGGTCCATATAATTTACATAATTATTTTTTTTTTGCATATAGTGCTCCACAAATATACATTTATTTAAACATATAACTTAGACTCATATTAAGTATATTATTTATTTTTAAAATAAATTAATTTTAAAGTACTTAATATGGGAAAGAATGACTAATAATTTATATAGGATGGAGAGCATAATAGTGTATAGTTCTAAATGAACTAATTTTAGAATACCCGTATCGATTGATACGGCATTATATGGTCTTATTATGCTCTAAAAGAAGTATTATAATGATATATTATTAGTTATAATATTTTTTTATGTTTATAAAAGGGTTTATGCCCGTTTCGGCGCATACCAAACGTATCATCGGCGCGTACCCATATCCATAGTCATCGATACTCTCATGCATATCGATACGGCCTTCCATGGCAGTACCTAAATGTCCCCCTTCTTCAAATAAATCCAGTAATGGGTTCACCAATTCAATGTTAGCCTACCCATCTTCTTCTCCCTCGAATTGTACATCGTCATTGTTTAAGGGCTCGCCAGTAGTCTCATCCTCTTCCACATCACTTGGTCCCCTCACCAACCTCCTCTTGCTTCTCCTTGGCGCCGTGTAAGGGGTCCTTACATATTTGCTGGCAGTCCTCTTCCTCCCATGGACATCGGAGGGCACAACCTCTTTGACTCTTGGGGCATCACTCCCAATGTCAACACCTGCCTCCCCAACCGCCACACCAGATGCACCTTCAAATGGGAGAACTACATCTGTGACTATTTCCTTTGAAAAATTGCACGTGTGAGTAAAAGTGTACATCATAATATAAAAATATTAGCATAATGTGCGGCAATAACGAACTACATCAAACACACGTCCTTCATATGAATAAAATTGTGAGGTAACTAACTTGCGGACAAGAAGATTCATTGATGGGGTTTTCATTGGCTCCATCGTCGGCAACATAATCATATCCAGCATCCTTCCTGTCCTGGTCAATATTGTAAACCATACTATGATTATTGTCGAAATACAAGAATAATAAAACTTAATACTAGTCAGAAGTCATGATATTTAATTGACTATAGCTAACCTCAAATGGGTCTGATGACCTCCCCTTCATGGACAACAAAGCTGAAACATCTTGAGACAATTTGTCTACCTTGGCCTCCAACCGGTCAACTGTGCCAACTAGCTTGACTAATGTGTCCTTTATCCAGTCCAATTGGATATGCACATTTTGTCTTTCTGGAGCATGGGGTTATCCACTTCCATCAGGCCGCACCTCATCAACAAAATAAACAACTGTTTCATGACCTCGCTGAGGATCCGCCTCCATATCCACTTCTACTTGTTCCTCTGGAAGGGCACCACCGACGGGGAGCTCAGATTTATCAAAAATTATCCGGTCCCCCTTCAGAAAATTCTTTAGCCCTATAGCGGATTGGACAATCTCCTCATCAGACTCAGCTTGTGTCAACTCCAAGCGCCTGTGCACCAACACCTAAAAGACAAAAAAATATGTTCATTATCAGTCATCATATATGTCGTTTGCAAATTATAAGTCATTCTAAGTCGACAAACGATAATATATTACCTTCTCTCCGCCAAAAATTGCTTTGTCAATTGCATCATAACTGGGCTTCTTATAGTTGACCCAATTCAGCATTCTAGGATAAACATCTTGTACTCTTCTCGCACATAAGTCCCCAAGCAGAGGAGTCCTTTCCATTGCCCAAACCTTCATATTTAAACCATGGACATAAATGTCATAATCGCATATGCAGCATAGTACATTAAAACCTCAATCAAAATAACCAAAAAAAATGTACCAACAGTGCCGGTACAAATCCATGCACAATGTAAATGGTTTTGGTAAGGGACTTCCTTGCTTCCTCCAAGCCATGGAGGGTGTCCCAATATGCAATATTACCCCATGGATATGAATCGAATTCCTCCACATCATTAGCCAACAAAAAAAACCGCCGGTCCACCTTATGATCCCACCCTCTGCCCACAATGAAAGAAGTCAACACTAGTATGCGGGCCAACTTCACCGCGTCTTCATCACTTCTGCTTATGATGATCTTCTGGTATATCTGCTCCTTCGTAATGTAAAGCTTCTCTTTGCCGAACACCCTACAAAGTAGGGAGTCCTTTCTCAAAACTTTTGGCACTGTTGGAAGGGATGGGAGCACATCAGCCATACGCAGACCGGTTACTTGGGCAAATTCCGTGGGTAACAACTTCATCGAATAGGCTTCCGTCACTTGAAACCTATACTCTCCTTGATGCATTTTTATGATGTGGTGCAAGGCTTGAAGTGGGAACATGAACTTCTCTATGTTCAGTTGCATGTATTTGCCGAAACATGATCTTTCGAATAGTGTTGCTTGTCTTCTATGCTTATTTAAATGCTCTTTGAGCCTCCGTATGTAAGCATATGTTGATTTGGGTTGAGGGTCACCCTCATGGGCTCTACCCTTATCACTTTCAACTGGCTTAAAGATCACTTCCGCATTACTTGCTAGCTTCACCCTGTAATGTTTAACAGTTCACTTAAATGGTCATTACATGGTATCTTCAAGCTGAGCATGGGTCATAATTTGGCATGTAACCCACACGCACAACATACATATCGGCAAATATTTAAGTGAACAACACCTATTTTGAATCACACAATCAAATTTTGTAGTATATCAAACACATGCACCAAACACACAATATCAGTTTGACAATATAACTTATGTACACTGTCCAAATAATTAGACACACAATATCAGTTAGGCCCTATCAGTTAACATTGTTTTAAGCAGGTGTACTTGCTTATAGGGTCTACCCTTGATTTTCATAATATCACATATCACAGAGGATGGTAAAAAATGGACACTAGTTAGCAAACAATTTACATATGTAGCCTATAGCTGACACAATGCACTTTGTACACCAATAAAAGATGCCTATAGACTAATAGTCAATAGTTAGGCCCTATCAGTTAACATTGTTTTAAGCAGGTGTACTTGCTTATAGGGTCTACCCTTGATTTTCATAATATCACATATCACAGAGGATGGTAAAAACAAGGACACTAGTTAGCAAACAATTTACATATGTAGCCTACAGCCGACACAATGCAATTTGTACACCAATAAAAGATGCCTACAGACTACCAGTCAACAGTTAGGCCCTATCAGTTAACAGTATTTTAAGCATGTGTACTTGCTTAAATGGTATACCCGTGATTTTCCTCATATCATACATCACAGAGAAGGGTAAAAAAAGGCCACTATTGAGCAAACAATTTACAGATGTAGCCTACAGCCGTAGCCAATGCAATTTGCATAGAAATAAAATATGACTAAAGCCTACCCGTCAACCGTTAGGACCTATCAGTTAAGCTTGTTTTAAGCATATGTACTTGCATAAATGGTCTACCCTTGATTTTCCTCATATCATATATCACAGAGAAGGGTAAAAAAAGGCCACTATTGAGCCAAAAATTTACAGGTGTAGCATAAAGCCGTAGACAATGCAATTTGCACGACAATAAAAGTTGCATAAAGACTACCCGTCAACAGTTAGCCTCTATCAGTTAACATTATTAAAGCATGTGTACTTGCTTAAAGGGTCTACCCTTGAATTTTATCATATCACATATCACAGAGAATGGTCGAAAAAGGATACTATTGAGCAAACAATTTTTCAGATGTAGCCTACAGCTGTAGCCAATGCAATTTGCACATAAATAAAATATGACTAAAGCCTACCAGTCAACCGTTAGGACCTATTAGTTAAGCTTGTTTTAAGCATGTGTACTTGCTTAAATGGTCTACCCTTGATTTTCCTCATATCATATATTACATAGAAGGGTAAAAAAAGGCCACTATTGAGCCAAAAATTTACAGGTGTAGCATAAATCCGTAGACAATGTAATTTGCACAAAAATAAAAGCTGCCTAAAGACTACCCGTCAACAGTTAGGCTCTATCAGTTAACATTATTGACGTGCATGTGTACTTGCTTAAAGGGTCTACCCTTGATCTCCATCATATCACATATCACAGAGAATGGTCAAAAAAGGAAACTGTTGAGCAAACAATTTTCAGATGTAGCCTACCAACTACATTTCGACCCTTCCTTATTTTTGTCACTTTGTTTTACATTCCGTAAAAGTTATCTATGTATGAATCTACACAAATATACAATCGAGAACATGAAAGACCCACACTCGTATGAATCTACACAAATATAGACCTAACTATATCAAGTCTAAAGCCGGCACAATGTACTTTGCACGTCAATAAAAGATGCCTAAATCCCACCAATCAATAGTTAGGTCCTATCAGTTAACCTTGTTCTAAGCATGTGTCTTTTGTTTAAATGGTCTACCCTTCACTAAGCACCAAACACACAATCTACATTTGACAAGATCAATCTACCCATGTATATACCAGACTATATTGACCACACAATTTATTTTCAAAAGTAAACTATAATGTACCAGTCAACAGTAAGGCCATATCAGTTAAATTCGTTTGTGGCATACAATAATGCTTCTAACAGCGCACGGCTCCAACTTAACTAATCCGCTATATTTTTCTTCATGTATCCTACATACAATATTTTTTTGCATAAGAGATTTCCTTTTTCAAAATTTATCATGAGATCACATACTTCAAATATTTAAATCAAATTTATCTTACGACATCACATACACTAATCATAGCAGTACATACGTCCAATTTACACACCTATTATGAATTTCATCACACAATCTCAATAAATTTCAAACCAAAGCATATAATACAGCTAAACAAGATATTCGCTTCTTCAATTAACCATACATAGTTGGAGGATCTCACCTTCCCATTTATGTTGTCTTCTATTGATCAACAGATGGGGAGATTGGTCAGACGGCCAAGTGAAGAGGCAGAATGTAGATTAGGGCAAAACACCGAAATGCGGGATGTGGCCGGTTGGAAGTGAGGGACAGCGGGAATGGAGCTTAGCAAAATGTCTTCGGAGGGGGGAAAGGTGGCCGCAATGTATTTATCCGGTTGTCCAATGACTATCGCCGGCGTGGATAGCGAAGGATGGAACAAAATGGGAACTTTCTCTGCAATACCGGAGGAGCAAAAAATGTGGGACTGGATGACCGATAGCGGAGAAGAGGAAGGTGAAGGATGGGATATAAAAGGCTGGATGAGGGGTTTCCGGAAGGGAATGCGATTCTCGTAATGGTGGAGAGCGCTCGAGAGCGGTCGCAAGCGCCGGAGGAAAAACTGAAATCTGAATTTTGGGTTGCACCTGGTGAAGTAGGGTCGAGTCTATTCATTTTCATTGCTTAAGGGTATTCTCGGCAATTCAAGCGCGTGTGCGGGTAAGTGGAACGTGCGTAAGTCTAATTTTGCAAAACTGGAATTCCTTGCCTATTTTTGTAATTCCGGCATTTGTTGAGTCTATTTCTAAATTTTTTTCCCTCTTTCCCATTGCTTGTGCTGCAGGTAGTATATTCACATGATTAATCAACCTTTCCACCATTTTCAACTGATGTTTCTATTTTTCTTGATCATTCTTGTAGAGCTACTTTATAACTTTCCTTTCAGCTTTCTTGTGATTTTGGCACCATAAAACTGGAGCCCAGTTAGATATTACTAATGCCCATTTCTAGCTCCAGATTCTGGAGATTGAAAAGTGTTTCATGAGAGATAGTTTATGGGTTTTTTTCTTTCTTTTGTATTTTTTAGCTTCTTGTCTTCTTAAAATGCTTTACTTTATTTCTCTAAAGGGGGTGGCTTATGCATAAGGAGGCTTAAAAATTGATCGTGCTCATCACCCATTAGCGATAAACACTTTTCAGTTTCCAGAGTAAGCTTTTGGGAGCTTTTCAGTTTTTCTAGACTTCTGGGCAGATCATCCAACAAGCCTAGCTACCGACGGAGGAGAAAGTAAAGTGACAAGTACGGGCAGGAAGACAAGAATTAACTTGTCCGAGAGAATCTTCAAAAGTAGTTGTGGGGTTTTCAAATAGGATCTCCATGTAGCAAAGGAGAATTAACTTAAGAAAATGGTGTCTCTCTTTGGAGACGTCATAGTACCCCAGTTGGAAGGGGCGTCATTTCCTGGAGAGTTTGTTATGCTTACGGAGAATGTCACTTGGAAATAGCATTCTGCGTCATCTCCTTTTTGGAAACATTTTTAAAATTTTCCACAAGAGTAAGCCTATTTCCCTCGACCTCTTTCTCTTCCATCTTCTTTGAGTTGTATTAGATGGGACATAGGGAGTTGATTTTGCTAATGCGAGTCTTGTTTGGTTTTCCGATCTTACTAACAAATTTGTTTTTTTCAGGTACCTACTTCAAGTGTGGAGGAGTATCACTAGGCGTGGGTTTGCAACACTTTGTGGCGGATGGTTACAGTGCCCTCCACATGATCAACTACTGGTCCGATGTGTGCCGAGACAAAGACCAGCTCATGGTCATCCCTTTCATGGACCGGACCCTCCTGCAGCCTAGGCAGCCTCCAACTGCTTCCTTCCCACATCCTGAGTACCATTTGTCCCTGCCCATGGTGTCACCGCCCTGCCAATCGCCCGCGGTGGCCCTCCTTCCGATCTCTCGTGACCAATTGAACCTCCTCAATGCCCATGCACCGGGGTACACCACTTAAGAGTTGCTCTCCGCACATATTTGGTAGTGCACATGCAGGGCCCACCTCCTACCGGATTATCAAGACTCTAAGATCTACCTTGCCGTGGATGGCCGGGCATAACTCTGGCTGCCACTCCCACGAGGCTACTTCGGTAATGCGCTCTTCACCGCCACACCTATCGTTGCATTAGGCGACCTTATCAACCGACCTCTAGTGCAGGCGGCTAATGTGATACATGATGCATTGGCACATGTGGATAATGAGTACATGAAATCGGCCATCAACTACTTGGCCCTGCAGCCAGACCTCAAGCCTCTATGGCGTGGGGCACATTCTTATCGGTGCCCTAACTTGGGTGTGACGAGCTGGGCCAGGTTGCCATTGTATGACGCCGACTTTGGGTGGGGCCGGGTCGGGTGGCCTACGAAGGCCTCTCTTATGTGCTGCCGAATCCAAAGGGGGATGGAAGCCTATGCTTGACCATTTCTTTGTTAGAAAGATGATATGGCTAGGTTCAAGGAGTTATTTTACAAATTCTATGAATAGTGATATTATGCATGCTATCTCAACAAGGCAGTGTCCAAAAATAAAATGCCCGATCGATATTGTTATCAAATTATGGAAGAATGAGGGAGTAATAATTGAGTGGAGGACAAGAGTCATGTGTGTGTTTTCTGTTATTGTTACGTAAGTGGTCAGGATTACTTTCTAGAATAATTAGGAGCTACATATTTAGGAAGACAGACTTAATGTATAAAAATTCCTTTGTTTAGAATGCTATTATATTTTTTTTTGGGTGGAAATAATTTTATGGGAGCTGAGGACTTAGGGTTCAATTCTTGATCAATTTATTTCTTTTTTGTGTTCCAAGGCATATTTTCTCGGGTCTTATATTTCAAATCTAATGGAGTTGGTAGTTTTTTGCCATTTGTGTTCCAGGGCACATTTATCCTACCTTAGTTATATTCACGTGCAAGCATGATGCGGGAGACGTGGCAAATGGATGGCCGGGCTGGCTTGGGCAAATAATAATAAAT
Organism: Saururus chinensis; assembly: GCA_035235625.1. Classification (NCBI taxonomy): domain Eukaryota; kingdom Viridiplantae; phylum Streptophyta; class Magnoliopsida; order Piperales; family Saururaceae; genus Saururus; species Saururus chinensis. Next base: position 2,936,288 of record CP141147.1, read on the forward strand.
TTTTATAACAAATATTATTTGTGGGCAAATAATGATAAATTTTTATAACAAATATTGTTTAAGGGCGAATAATAATAAATTTTTATAACAAATTTTGTGTGCATAAGGCCAATTGCTTAGCCTACATATAATTTCACTACAACAAAAATGGTTTTTTGCAATACATAAATTTGTTGCAAAAAGGTACTTTGTTGTTGCAATAGTGTTTTTGCAATAAAAAATATTTTGTTGCAAAACGCGTGTGTCAAAAAGTAATTTGCCGCATAACATCATTTGTCGCAAATATAAGCCTTTTGCAACAATATTTTTTGTTGCAAAAACTAGATAATAAGTTGCAAATACTACTAATATGTTGCTAAAAATATAATGTACACACGAGAAAAAAAATAATTTTGATTTTTTTTTTGCAACAATATTGGTTTGTCACAAATAAAAATAACTTTTTTTATTTTTTTTTAACAATTATTTTAATTTTGCAACAATAAAGTTTTGTTGCAAATGAAATTAATTTTATAAAGAAATATTTAAATAATTTTTTGCCACAATATTAGTTCATCTCAAAGGATATATATTTGCAACAAATCGATTCATTGCTAAATCAAATTATTTTGTTTCAAAAATAAATCTTAAAAAATAATATATATTTGTTTTTGCAACAAGAAATATATAAATTTGTATTTATGACAATAAATTTGTTGGAAAAACCTTTTTAAATTATACATGTGGTATTTGTGACAAAAATTAATCATCCCAAAAGGACAAAATATATTAGTTATAAACAACTTTTGTTACAATATATGATTCTAATAAAATGTACCATGTAATTGCAACAAATAATTTTATCTCAAAAGTGTATACATGACTATTTGGGACAAACAAATTTAGTGGCAAAAATAAATCCTAAGATAGCTAGGTGGTTTTTGCCACTCGTTGCAACTCTCCTTGCTATTGCTTCGCAGTAACTCTATCAGGCCCACAATAGTAATCAATGAGGTCTTTGAAAACTGACATTCTTTTCATTAAATCTTCAATGATTTCCTGCACATGAATAATAAAACAGAAAATATCTAGCTCATCAAGCAAAAAATTCATATAATCTATCACATATCTATCCATGGATATATCAAAAACTAATTATTTTCTTTAACTATTTAATACATCAATGTATTTCTACATAATGTTAATGTACTCATAATTGAAAGACTTTTGCCCTTGAAAGACTAAGATAAGAAAATAAAGAGTTTTGTATATTGAGGAAAACACTAATACCTTTTCTACATTGCAACAGAAAGAATCAAATATCTTTTAAAATTTTCCAAGATTAATATACGTATAAAATTTAAATTTACCATTACCATTACTTGAGAAATTTTTTAAATGAGGTACACACCTAAGGATGGACAAGAAGCCAACTTCTTGAAACAAAAAGGAAGACCATACCTTTCCAAGACACAGACACAAGGCAACTCTTTGCAACTCTCCACCAGAGAGATTAACAACTTCTTGATCCATTAGTTGTTCAATTTGCAGAGGTTTCATGACATCTGAGGATGCATATATGAGTCACGTATTTTCTGATGAAGTAAGTGTCTAACAGTAGATTGAAACTTAGGACTAATTTTTTGAGGTTTGTAAGATATATTAAATTCTGGGATTTCAGCATCTGGATTTTCCACTACATCGGGCTTCAATAATCCAGCCTTTTCAAAATGACATAATATTAGTAATCTAAGAAAATCAATAAAAATATAGGCAATTCCCTAGCATTATATGCATTTAAAAAACTGAAAATAAAGTTTCCATGAATATTAGAAAAGAAGAGGATTCAAAACTTATATTGCATATCATCAACTTACACCTTTATTTTACTTTCTCTTTTTTCCTGTGTAAATAGTTAGTAAATTCACGGTTTATTCTTATTTGTCTAACCGAACTAACAGATAAAATTACCCCTAACCGACAGACAAGTTAAACACAAACTCTTGACATTCTAGCACTGCATCTTGCAAAAAATATCTTAAAATCATTCTATTAGAATATCACCACTATCAGAAATTTTACCAGCATCCTAATAAAAGTTGTCTTCCCTGTCCCATTCTCTCCCAGCATCACAATAATTTGAGAATCAGTAAATTCTCCCTTAATCACTTTCAGCTTGAAGTTACCCTGAGTTTTACTCATTGTAGGATATCGATATCGAGCATAGGTTTGAACCTCCTCTGCACTTTCTTGTGGAGTCTCTGCAACCTAAATGCAAAACATGAAAAACAAAGGATTTAATGCTTGAACAAGCATAATTAGAGCAGGAAAAAAGATCCTCAAAGTTGAAGAATGTGAAGAATATAAAATCTGACTATCAACAAGCAAACAAGGTATAGCCAAGGTCGCTTGCAGCTCAAGACACCCGCATAATGCTGCATTGAGGGTGTGCGCCCCATGCCAGGGCCCATGTGGGGCCTGCATCATCAATGCAAGGGGCGGGTGTCTTTAGCTACAGGCAGGTGCTATTACTAAAGATCAATGTATCTTCATTCAAACATCACAGTTTTTACAACTTAATTGCTCACTCCTGAGATCTCAGTAGTCAAGAATTCAATCAATGACAAAACTAATACAGGAAGAAGAAAAGATAGACACCTTGGGCAATACTTTAACAAATTAGATCAATCATTACCCTGAAAGTAAGTGACTCATCACGGAATTGTAAATTCTTAGTAGGGACAAATCCAGCTAAACAAATATTTATTCCTACTCGCATAGAAAATGGAAGTTACAACTCCATAAGCTCCTGGCTTCCCATATAAACAACAAATGAAATCTGACAGGTAGTCAAGGACACTGAGGTCATGCTCCACGACAATGACATAGCTGGAATAGTAAAACTAAGTCAGGATAATCAGTTCCATGGTTCACTCCAAAATATTGGGTAAGAATCTTTTTCAGACATAGTTTAGTTGACACCTACTAGTACCAATGCAAAAACCATATAATTGAAACTAACCAAGATAGTATGCCAATAACAATGTTCATACCTGCTAGGCCTTAACAATGATCTAACAACTTGTGCAGCCTTAAGCCTCTGTTTGACGTCCAGATAATGTGATTTGGTTCATCAAACATGTAAATTTCTGCATTTTGAATTGCAACCACAGCAATAGCAAATCTCTGGAGCTCACCAAAGAATTGATGTTAATAGCAAATTGCTTATAAAAAAAGCATTACAAATGTCCTCATAATTGAAACATATGTTACAAATTCTGTAATTTCATAATTGGGGTAATTGAATTGATGTCAATAGCAAAAACCTCGATGTCCTTGACTACCTGTCATATTTACCAAAGAATCTCAAGAAGCACCATGTCACACGATGATCCACTAGGAAGCTGAAGCTCCAAAGAATTGATGTTGCATTCAGTCCTTTTAGGCATTATATGTTGACATAGAAAATATGCATAAAAGATTGATTACTATTTTGCAAAATAGGCTAAAGAAATAGAGTGATAAAGAAGCCTCACTTTCGGTCAATATAGCTTTCCTATCCATATTAAAAAACCTCACTTTTTCAATGGATAATAGTTTTGCAATATCCAAAAGATTTGTTATTGAATCCTAAAAAATGGAGTCAACTTCAACACCTATGACACCCTAAAGATCACATCTATTTTCTAAAAAAAATTATTAAATCAAAAGCTTCATTCGCGTCTACCAAAGTTGATCATGTGCACTGACTGAGCTATTCACCTACAAAAGTACAAGCATTCGTGAGCATTGTGCCCTTCTTATGCACAATATACCATAACTTATGCAACATATGAGATCTTAATAATAATTTTATTAAAGAGTAAAAAATTAACCTCAAAGTGGGCATCGTTGATCCAATAGTTGTTGCACCATTGCCTCTAATTGAGCTTATATGCTTTGCATCTGCGCATCACGGGCTTCCATTATTGCTTTAATTCTTTGCATCTCAACTTCCAAGGATTCTGCTCTTTTCTCAGCCATGTCAGCCCTCATATTTCCCATCTTTCCCTCCTGGCATGCTCAGGTAGAGGGAACGCTTGAATCAAGTTGCAGCCAGGATAAAATGGCAATAGTGCAGATAAATGATCAGGACTTTATAACCCTCACATGTTTGTATAAGGCATTTATTGTTAACCTATTATTCGATGTTTTTTACACCGAATAACTCTTCAGTGTGTAATATGTTGACTGTGATCCTCCTCCTTGTTTACTGTCACGCTAACAGATATATTGATTTAAAACTACGTAAATTTTCTCTTTTCTGAATTTGCTTCTTTCTTATGTAAGTACCCCTTGTTATGAAGGCCCAGAGGTTGACCAAATGATGGTAGAAAAGGATGCAAAAGATCTATTTAAGGCTGGAGAGAAAATATTGGGTACAGATGAAAATACATTTATCAGAATCTTTAGTACAAGAAGCAGAGCACATATGGCTGCTGTCTCTGTCTCCTGCCACCATACATATGGTAACTCACTACTATTTGACAATTCCATCTGTTTGGTTTGTTATCATTCTGTCTTTTGTCTTGTTAATGGTGGGCGCAATATATAGTAAAGAAACTTGGAAAGAGGAAGAGTTGAACCATCAATTTACATCGAGACATTGAGGAAGACATATTTATCCTAATCATGAGCATTTATCTAATCTTGTTTTATTTCCTGGAAACTGATTTCTTTCTATATACTCTCTCTTAACCATATCACAATAAATAAAGCATGAACTATTGATCAAATCAGGTTAGTTTTATAAGAAATGAGAACCCTGGCAGGAAAACCATTTTGCGCTATAACTACTTCCACAAACAGTCATGCTAATCCCACAAGGCCATATAGTCTTCGAGGCCCAACCTAAGGGGCATCGATGGGCCCTGTTCATGGCAAACGAGCTAGGCTTAAGCCCGACCCTTTGCCACCTCTACGTCTACATTAGTGCACGCCTACCTGTCAACCCAGCCAGATCCCATGTCCCACCTATTCATTAAGATGACACTATGCCACGTCCTTAGGCAAGTGCACACCCATTCCCCATGTCTCCTAGTCCTATGGAAAGAGAGCAATTATTTTACAAATTCTGGGAATAGTGGCATTGTACATACTATCTCATCAAAACAGAACAATGCAAGTATGGATGGAGAAAACTATGGCAGTCCAGTGCATATTGGCAAGCAAACAAAACGACTAGTCGATCACAATCTATGAAATTATAGGTGCTTCCATCCTTGGCGCATTGCGGGAGGATGGACAGGTTCTAATTTTCAAATGAGTTTTTTCCATATTGCATGGCCGAACAATGAAAAATTCCATATTCCCTGGATTTTAAATAGAAATGCCATAAAACCTGGAATAACACGATATAAGGTAAATTTTAGACTAAAATACCCCTGACCAGAGATAAGGTTTTATATAGTGTAAAACCCTCACTAAGTCGCATTCATTGTCATACGACTTAAAACGCTGGCGATTCTTCCGATGAAAAACTCCATACTGATTGGAAAGTCCTCTGATTGAGCAGCGTTCACGCAGCATGAGTGAAGATTTTCGATGCATCCAACCAAACATTGAAGATTAGGGTTTTTTTTTGTTCTGGAATGATTCTGCGAAGAAGACTCCGGCGTTAGTTCTAGAACGCGTTTTTCTCGCAAGTTAGAGTTTGAAATTTTATGCCCCAATGCTGGTTCTTCTTTGTAGCGAGGTTATGTTTGCAGCAATCCTGGTAAAGGAGTAAATCGGCCGGACGAGTGGTTAATCCGGCTTGGAGAATATTAGCGGCGGTTTCATGGTAAGGCCTCTTGGATATTTGTATGCATGATTTTTGATTTGGCGTGTATGAGAGCACACGACATAGGCAGTCAAAGCAAACTATTGTTGGGTCAGAAATACGATGGGTCATATATCGTGTGTTTGATAAGACTTTGGAAACACGATGTTCAACCATTATGATATCGTGTATGAGAGTTCCTCTTAGCGTATGTTCAAGCACACGATCGATATACTTATCGTATAACTAAAAGTTAGTTAGATAATGTAAATCGATGTGACTATTGATGATGGTCATGACCTATTGTTGATTTACATATATTTATCAAATTTTGCAGACGTATAGTTAGAATATTACATCAAATGGCGGATTCAGTGAAGACAGCAAAAGAGAAGAAGAAAAGAATCTATGGGCGAAGGCCGGGTCTAGGAACGAATAGTTTCCCCGCTGGACTGCGTCTATCAAATGACCTTATAGATTCACATCCGGATGTAAGGCCATATTGGTGGAGACTAGGTTCTACCTAGTTTATGATTGCGAACCTATCATCATCTCCAGGGCACTGTTAGATGTTCTCATTGGTGAGTGTTGGGACGACTCACAGGAGGTCTTCAACATAAGGGGCCAAAAGACTACCCCTTAATGTGGATGAAGTGGCTATGATCACGGGTTTGAGGGGAAAAGAGAACCAGTTTAAACTGGAAAATAGCGAGGGGAAGCCTACCCAAGGCAAGGGGCAAATCTACAAGAAGTTCTTCTAAGGGAAGCGGTCGGAGAAGACACAAGTTGAAGAAATGTGGAAAGAAGTGGCTGCTGAAACACGAAGTATTTCAGACAAGGACTTAGCATGGTTGGCTATCGTGCACATGGGTGTCTTTCTGTTATTCACATAGAGCAACAGAGTCGTATCCCCAGCTCTATGTGATTACATAGATGACCTGTCGGTCGTGGGGAGCTACGATTGGGCTAGGGCCGAACATGATATGTTGATGAGAGGTATATCAGCAGCCCACCGGAACATCATGAGCAGACAGGATGAGCGTTCCGCCATGGCCGGAATTCTCGTTGGGGCTTCATTAGTGCTCTAGGTAACGCTCGTATGTTATATACCACGCTAAAGACCATTAGCGTCTCTCTAATGACACGATATGTTTACACACACATGTATATCGCCGTATCGCTCACATGATACCAAGTCAATCATGTTATCGGACATATGACATATAACATGCACATAGACCTATCGTGATCTTGGTAACACGACTAAGTGTAATATCGTGGATTGGTCATTACATGATGGGTAAGTATCTTGTTATCGGAATCACTATGTGGCTTTAAGCGTGTTATCAATAACACGACTAATTTGTCATGCTTACAATACTGACTATTTACAATACTGGCCATTTTCTTTTGTATTGTCCGCCAGGTATTGTTTTATGAGCATACCTCCATGTGGGCTCCCAGTGGTCCTCCATGCAGCCCGAGGTGCAATAGGTGGCCCAAATTTGCCCAACTTTTGAGCGACGTGGAGAAGACCGATAAACTTGACCCGACCGATGAAAAGGGGAGGAAGAAGATTCTAGCCCATCACTAGATGAGAAAGTGGTACGAGGAGGTCTTCATGCGGCTGAAGCCATTCTCGCAAATTATTATGCAAATCACACCAATTGCCGAGGAGGTGCACTTGATGGATGGCCAACGGGCGACCCCAAAGGCTAAGAAGGTAAGTACGTTGGCTTTCCGGCCAATGAGACCCACCCACGCCCTCCACGGCGAGATGTCGGGGCATGTACATTCCAGCCAGGACGTCATTGAATCATTTGTTATGCTAGTTGATGTCATGACAAGAATTTGTGATGTTGTTTTGGCGAAGGATGTTCTCTACGATGAGCAGGGATGGAACACAGAGCGAGTTGAAGCTGCACTCCAGTGTGTTAAAAACGATCTCGAGGTGGCAACTAGCCTCATAGAACAGATGTAGCCCCTCGAGGAACCGGAGACAAAACAGCCGCATGAACCCTCTCAACCGGATGTCGCCCAAGCATCAACCCCTCCTCCAAGAATCGAAGGATCGTTGTCGGTTCGTTTAAAGGCAAGAGCTTCAAAATCAAGAGACGCTCACCAACCATCTGCCCCCGAAGATCAACCAGTACATGTCCCTCAGCCGGTGGACAAGGGATTAATTTTGAGTAAGTATGACAATTTAATGTATCGTGTTTTGTTAGGGGGTATTTGTGTAATCGAGTACATGATAGACTAAACAATCGTGTATTAAGAAAGACGATTTCGTTATGGTTGTGTCGTTCACTCTATCATTGAAGCAACCGTTACTTCTGAAAACAATCTGGTTGTGGTTGTTTGATCATTAGCACGATAAGTCATCTTTTTGTTTTTCCACCAATATGATATGCAGTTTCATCGTGTTCGGTAAAAGACGATTGGCGTGCATATCATTTGTTTACTAACACGATCGCTTACTTTTTAAAATAAAAAGAAATGGCAACCGCAAGCTGCCACCAAACCGAAGAAGAAGACTGGTCCGAAGTTGCAAAGGACCGTAATAACAAGATTTTTAATGAAACTAAATGCAGAATTCATGGAACAACCACGGGAGGTCGTGGAATCTTTTTTACAATTAATCTGTATCTAGATCAAATTCCTCTTCAATTCGGGCCTGAAGTATAGTAGCACATATCATCGGCCTAACCAAGCCTATTATCTCGAGCTGTCTAAAATTTGGCTGAATGACCCCCCTTGCCAGTTTCACTACGTAGTACATGACGAACAAACCACAATCTTCATTTGTTTCCTGGTACAGGCATTTGTTGATCTTAGTCAGTGGCCACGTTCGAGCGCCCTTAATCTTAAGTGCCTTCTCCATTCCATTGGCAACATGTTTTCTGACACTGTCCACCTCGGCGAAGTGGTGACTGTGATCACCCTTTAGAGGATTGTACCACCTAAATCGCATCTCCTTGCAGTGGACAATAAGCAAGAGAAAGTGGCCTTTGACGTATATAGGAATGAAGCCGCTTTCCGTGTTAAGATTCAGGCCTCTCAACAATATGCCAGAGAGTTTGCCCTCCTTCTTTGCATGCCCTTCCGCCATGCCAACGTTAAAGTAGTGCTGAATAGAGAACTTGCCAAAAAAATAGTTGGGGTACCTGTGTGGATTTCTCATATTTCGTTCATCTAGGAGTTGGAAGAAGACGTCGATGACCTACACAATACCATATGTGTTAGTAATGACACGACAGGCTACCGATCATCATATGACATTACAAGATAAGTGAGTATACCGTGTTTACGATCACACGACGAATTTACAAGTCGTGTATGCATTAACACAGTAGTTTTACTTCAGCAATTACAAGTCAATCGTTAACGTATATGAACACCAACGATATGATCGTATGTCATGTAATCGATAAAACGATAATTCATTGTACTCTGCATAAGATATTCAATCATTTGATTGATAACACGATAGAGCTTAAAACGTATGAGCAATGAATAGATATTACCTCATTCGTTATGCAATCCTGCTTTAACAGAGATAGGTGGTCAGTGTAGAGGAGTGTCTCTACGGGCCAAAACTTGTATGGGTTCGACAGAAATTCCGTGATAATTTCCTTAACTGCCTCCTCTTGAACCTCCAGGTGGAACATCAACTTTGTGTCAGGATAGTCCTTCAGCCACAGACTTGTCTCCACCTTGTTCGTCTTAGTCGCAGTATCTTCTTCGACACCTTCAACATTGCGGATACTCTCCATGACGTCCGCATCTACTGGAGGAGTATCTGATATAGTGCTTTCACTTGAAACTGCGATTGGGGCTATTGGTTCTAGGGTGGGAGACTTTGGATGTGCCTGACGGATAATGCTTGGGCCAGGGACCGAAGCCAAAGGTAGTTCGTCACCAGGTTTTTGAGGCTGGTGACTGTGTCCCAAATTTGCTAGCTGCTCATCAATGTAGCTGCTGAAATGCTTCAGCTTCTTCGATACCTGAGCTGCAACTTTCTTCACAAGCTCTTGACCTTGAGCAGGTGGTTCAACTGCAGTGGACCTCGACTTCCGTTGCGTAGGAGGTACAATGGGAGCGCCAGGAGCAGCTTTGCGCAGGAGGTATTGCTCCTTTATTCGCTTCCTGGGGTGCTTCTGGTCCCTTCAAGGGTTGTTCTGGAATCTCTAGTTGGTCTGCGGGTCCCTCACGGGGTAGTTCCAACACATCGCAGACTTGAGCCACGACCTCAGGTGGAAGGTCCAGTTCGTCTACCTCCCGGGGTTGTTTATCGACACATACGAGCGTTAGGTCCGATTCCTCTACCTCCCACGGTTGTTCTTCGACATCCCGTGGTTGTTCTTCCACCTGATGGGGTGGATCCACAACACCCCGTGGTTGATGCATGACCTCCCGTTGTTGTTCCATGAATTCTACATTTATTTTTATCAAAAATCTAGTTATTACGGTCCTTTGCAACTTCAGACCAATCTTCTCGTTTGGTTTGGTAGCATCTTGCGATTGCCGTTTCTCTGTATTTAAGAAGTAAGTCATCGTGTTAGTAACCACATGATATTCATGCATGTCATCATTTACAAACACGATACAAATGCATATCGTATTTGTAGAAACACGACAGAAACCTAATCGTGCTCACGATCACACGACCACGCAGAGATGGTTCTCACAACTCCTACTTCAATGATCGTGTGATCGATGACAAGACAATTCAACCATCGTCTTTCTTACTCAACGATATGATCTCTTATCGTGTACTAAACTACAAGAATATCCCCTAACGAAACACAATACATTAAACTGTCGTACTTACTCAAAATGAATCCCTCTTCCACTAGCTGAGTGATTTGTACTAGTTGATCTTCGGGGGCAGATGGTTGGCGAGCTTCTCTTGATTTTGAAGCTCTTGCCTTTGAACGAACCAAAGGCAATCCTTCAGTTCTCGGAGGAGGGGTTGATGCTTGGGCGACCACCGATTGAGTGGGTTCAAGCGGCTGTTCTGTCTCTCGTTCCTCGGGGGGTTGCATCTGTTCTATGAGTCTAGTTGCCACCTCTAGATCGTCCTTAACAAGCTGGAGTGCAGTTGCAACTCGATCCATGCTCCATCCCCACTCACCGTATAGAACAACCTTCTCCAAAACAACTTCAAAAATTCCCATCATGACATCAACTGGCACGACGAAGATTCAATGACGTCATGGCCGGAATGTACATGCCCCGGCGTATCTCCATGGGGGACATGGCCGGGTCTCATTGTTCGGAAAGGCTGCGTACCCGCCTTCTTAGCTTTTGGGGTCGCCCTTTGTCCATCCATCAAGTGTGCCTCTTCGGCAATTGGTGTGATGCGCATAACAATTTGCGAGTCTGACTTCAGCCTCATGAAGATATCCTCGTACCACTTCCTCATCCGGTGATGAGCTAGAATCTTCTTCCTCCCCTTTTCGTCGGCTGGGTTAAGTTTATTAGCCTTCTCCATGTCGCTCAAAAGTTGGGTAAATTCAGGCCACCTTTTGCACCTCGGGTTGCATGGAGGACCACTGGGAGCCCATACAAACGTATGCTCATAAAATCATACCTGGCGAACAATACAAAAGAATATAAACATTAGTCTAAAATGTTCAGTATCTTCACTTTAACAAAATAGTCGTGTTACGGATAACCCACTAGAAGCCACGTCGTGTTTCCGGTAACACGATACATTAAGATCGTCTAATGTCCTATCCATGATATTTGTGTTTTCGGGAACATGATATGTCTACGTGCATGTTAAATGTCATATGTCTGATAACACGATTGAGAGTTCGTATCGTGTGACCGATGAGGCGATATTCATCTATGTAAAACATATTGTGTCATTATAAATACGATATTAGACTTCGTGTATTATAACACATACGAGCGTTACCTGGAGCACTAACGAAGCCCCTACGAGAATTCCGGCTATGGCAGAACGCTCGTCCTGTCTGCTCATGATGTTCCGGTGGGCTGCCGATATGCCTCTCATTAGCAAATCATGTATGGCGCCTGCCCAATTGTAGCTCCCCATGACCGACATGTCATCTAAGTAATCACACAGAGCTGGGGATACGACTCTATTGCTCTACGTGAATAACACGAGGACACCCATGTGCACGATCGCCAACCGTGCTAAGTCCTCATCTGAAACATTCCTTGTTTCCACAGCCACTTCTTTGAACAATTCTTCCAGTCCTGTCTTCTCCGGCCGCTTCCCTTGGAAGAACTTCTTGTAGAATTTCCCCTTGCCTTGGGCAGCCTTCCCCTCGCTGCTTTCCAATTTACACGGGTTCCCTTTTCCACTCAACCCTGTGATCATAGCCACTTTAGCCACTATAAGGGGTAGTCTTTAGCCCCTTATGTTGAAGACCTCAAGTGAGTCGTCCCAACAATCACCAATGAGTACATCCAACAGCGGCCTAGAGATGATGATGGGCTCACAATCATATACTAGGTAGAACCCAGACTCCACTAAAATCGCCTTGCATCCTTGACGTGAATCTATAAGGTCTTTTGATAGACGCAGTCCAGCAAACAAACTATTTGTTCCCAGACCCGGTCTTCTCCCATAGATTCTCTTCTTCTTCTCTTCTGCAACCTTCACTGACTCCGCCATTTGATGTAATACTCTAACTTTACGTCTGAAAAATTGGATATATATATATATATATATATATGTCAATCAACAATAGGCCGTGACCATAATCAATAGTCACGTTAGTTCACATTTTCTAACTAACTTTGATAGAGACGATAAGTATATTTATCGTGTCATCGAACATATGCTAAGAGGCCCTTGCATACACGACGTCATTATGGTTAAACATCGTATTTCCACTGTCTTATTGAGCACACGATATATGACGTATTGTCTTTCTGATGCAACGATAGTCTGATTTGACGGCCTATGTCGTGTGTTCGAGTACACGCTAAATAAAAAATCGTGCATATAAATATCCAAAATGCCTTACCATGAAACCTTCGATGTTGTTCTTCGAGCCGGATTTAACACTCGTTCGGCCGTTGCTTTTCCGGAATCGCTGCAATTCCGAACTGCGTTACAAACAAGAATTAGATTTGGGGCGTACAGTTTTAAAACTCAGCTTACAAGCAACCCTCATTCCAAAACTCGTTATTCGCAAACTCAAACTCGTTCCAGAACAGAAAATCCCTAATCTTCGATGTTTTGGTCAGATAGGTTGCAAAAGCTTCTCACACGGTGCTCAATCAGAGGACTTTCCAATTGGAAGTGAGTTTTTAATCGGAAGTGAGTTTTCAATTAGAATGGAGTTTTTCACTCGGAGGAATCGACGAAGTCTAAAGTCGTATGCCAATGAATGCGACTTTGTGAGGGTTTAACACGATATAAACCCTACCTCCGGTCAGGGGTATTTTGGTCCAAATTTTAGCTTATATAGTGTTATTCAAGGTCATATGGCATTTCCGTTTAAAATCCAGGGAATATGGAATATTTCATTCTTTGGCCAGGCAATATGGAAAAAACTCTCAAATTTATCCTACATTAGTTATGTTCACATGCAGGCATGATGCGGGAAGTGTTGATATATATAAATACCATAATGCCTATTTCTTAACATCTTAAGCTAATCTATGGGAAAAATTATTATTTCACACTTAAATATTCTTCACTTTCTTGAAGTTGATAGTTACTCAAGTATGGGATGGACTATTTGATTTATCAAGAATCTAGGTTCATAAGGAGAACAATATTTGTATCTTGTGTATGAGGCACGTGTGTGTAGAGGTGACAAAGGGTTGGCCTAGGCCATCTGTGTGGGCTAGGCCTTCCCAACATAGCCCAAGGGTCAGATGTGTCAAGCCTTTGGCCAGGCCAGGTCAGGTCAGCCCAATAATAATAATAATAATAATAAATTTAAAATATTATGTGCTTAAGGCCAATTGATCAGCCCACATGCATGCCCCATCGGCCAGCCAAGCCAATAAGGCCTTATAGGCTTTGGGTTCGGACTTGACCGAGCCCTATTCAAGCCCGAGCCCTGTCATGAACTAGCTAGGCTCCTATGCCACCTCTACATCTATGTCAGTGCATGCCCACCTGTCAACCCAGCCATATCTCGTGTCCCACGAATTCCTCAGGATGACACTATGCCACATCGTTAGGCACGTGCGCACCTAGTCCGCATGTCTCCTATACTTATGGAACGAGTCATAGAAATGAACGACAAGTCGATCACAATCGATGAAATTATAGGTGTTTCCATCCTTGGCACATTGACGGAGGATGGATGGGTTCTAATTTTCAAATTTACCGAGAGCCATCTCCTTCCAATTGTTCGCCGCAAAATTGTACATAACAACAAACCATGATACATCATGTACAATTGAGCATTATACTTAAAGAGTCCAACAATACCTGTAATACAAAAGTACATATTCGGAACTTAGGCACCAAAAACATGGATTGCAAAAGACATGCATTGAAATATGGCATTGAAAAACAATAGAGCTGTAAGGATAAAAACATCCAAAATTGTTACCAAAAACTTATTATATAAAAGTTACAATGCATCAAAAGCATTCCGTGCTGAAGACAACAAGCACCAAAATATGCCAATGAAAACAATTGATCCGTGAAGATAAAACCATCCAAAAGTTGATACTAAAAACATATGATGTGCCCGGTGTAGGCACAATCGGTAGCTATGAGATTCAAGCAGGGAAAGGGGAGAAGTAAGGAAGAAAGGAAGAAAGGGGAGAAGAACTGAGTAATTCCAATTGCATAACCTCCAAATAGAGAAGGGGGTCGACCCATATAGGGGAACGACCAATCCCCTAGGGAGTCATGCCAGGCCGGCCCACTCTCCTAGGGAGACGCGCCAGCTAGTGGGCCAGGCTATTCCGGGGCCACTAGTTGGACCAATAACAATCTAATGGTCTATTACACAAGCAAATACTAAACTAATACAGAAGGAAATAGTCTAGCGTAATAAATAAAGTAAAGTCTGGTGATCGTGCACAACACTCCACCACGCTTCCACTATTCGCCTTGTCCTTAAGGCGACCAAGTTGGGTAACAAGCCATAAACTCCTCCTCGGACATCCACATGGAATCCTCAAGTCACTGGCCCTGCCAAGAAATCAAAACCTCTGTAATGATGCAACCTGAGCGACGGACCTGACACTTATCAAGCACTGAGGCAGGAACAATGTCAGAAGGCAGAACCAGGCCCATCAAGGAGGGGGGGGGGTTGTGGAGCATTAGTATCCAAGGACGTGTCCCCCACGTAGTGGCGCTACTAGGGAGACATGAAAGACGAGTTGGAATAATGAGTTAGGAGGTTGAGTACGGCAGTAAGCCACTGGACTAATACGCTCCTCCACAACATAGGGACCATGGTAATGGGGGGCGAGCTTGGAGTGCTCGGGCTGAAACAAGGATGTCTGGTGCTGAGGTAGAACTGAAACATAAACCAAATCACCCACCGCGAATTCCCTGTCAATGTGACGACCATCATAAATCTGCTTCATTTGGTTATGAGCTGAAGACAAGTTCTCCTTGAGTTGCCAAAGGACCTCGTCTCGTGTTTGTAGCATATAATCCACCTCGGCCACAGAGGAGCGGTGAGGAACATAAGATAACTCGGTCGGGGGTGGGCTGCCATACAGCACTTCAAAAGGAGTGAAACCGGCATGAGTGTGATAGGCAGTGTTATAAAACCACTCCGCCCATGGAAGAAGTTGAAACCATCTGCGGGGCTGCGACATAGTGAAGCAGCGAAGATACTGCTCTAAACATCTATTAACCACCTCGGTCTGGCCATCCGTCTGGGGGTGATAAGCAATACTCATATGGAGAGAAGTACCTTGTAAAGTGAAGAACTCTCGCCAAAACTGAGAAATGAATATCCGGTCATGATCAGAGACAATAGTGCGAGGCATACCGTGTAGTTTGGCCACCTCCCGAACATAGAGCTCTTCCACTGTCTTGGTGGTGAATGGATGTCCCAGAGCACAAAAATGAGCATACTTGGACAACCGGTCCACTGCCACCATAATCACTGACTTGCCTTGCACCAAGGGCAAGGCCTCCACGAAGTCCATCGAAACATCCTCCCATACATTGTCTAGAATAGGCAAAGGCTGCAACAAACCTGCAGAAGAAGTCGTGGCGGCCTTAGCTCTCTGACAGACATCACAAGAAGCCACGTACTCCTATATTGCCCAGTGAATACCCTACCACATAAAGCTCTGGCTGACCCGCTTATAGGTCCGGAATGCCCCTTCATGATCGGCCACTGGAGAGTCATGGAAGTGGGAGAGAATGACGCGGCGAAGGTCAGCTATAGTGGGTACCCACAAGCTATCCTTCCAAAAGAGAAGGTCATCCCGCCACACGAAGAATGGGCGAGCAGCAGGGTTGGCTTGGAGGGCTGCAATCAAGGCCTGTGTCGACGAATCAGCAATGTATGCCCGCTTCAGTTCATCAATGAATGGGTAGGCTATAGTAGAGAGAGCCAAGCAGGAGCCCGGTGAAGGGCTGCAGAGAGAGCGTCGGCCACGGTGTTGTCCAACCCTTTCTTGTAAACGACCTCATAATGATAGCCGAGTAACTTGCTGACCCACCATTGCTGTGACGGAGTGGACACCCATTGTTTGAGGAAATACTTTAGTGCGAATCAGGAACCGACGACCAAGTAAGTAAGTTTGCCACTTGTCGACAGTGAGGACGATAGCCAACATCTCTTTCTCATACACTGACAGGGACAAAAAGCAACCAGCCAAAGCTTTGCTGAAGTAAGCAATGAGGCACTCATCCTGTAGCAAAACCGCCCTGAGCCCCGTCTCCGAAGCGTCCGTCTCCACCACGAAGGGCCAGCTGAAAAATCAGGGAGGATCAGAACAGGGGCCAATTGATCGTTTATAATTAAACCCTTTGCAAGTGTACAAGGTAATTGTACTAGGATGAGTATTTAAGGGTTGTCGAACCTCAGGGATGAATGAATTATCACTAAATCTAAAGAGGAATTTTCTCATTAAAAACTAAAAACAACTTAAACTTAAATTAAGCAAAAGAAAGGAATCAACTAGTTTAAAAACAAGAGATTAATATGATAGAATTTACTTAGGAAATCGAATCCACTATAAAACCATAACAATTCCTTAACTTTTAATCTAAATCTAGTGTGAATATGAACAAGTATTCTCAGCTACAAGCTAGAATTACTTTTGAAAGAATCATTAATTAAATTCCATGGCATGAACTATCTTCGACAATAGCACGAATCATCTACACTAAACTAGCTATAGGCATGACCCGTCTAATCTTAGTATAACTCATACAAGTCATTAATTATCTGAACATTAAAACTATTGCATGACCATCTCATCTAAATCACATAAATTAAAATTGATGCAAATATCAAAACCACATCAATCTATCATCTACAAGACAATAAATCAACATAGATTTGAATAAACATGAAAAGCTCTTCCATTGAAAAGGAAATCCTTATCATACAATTGTCATAATTCACAACTGAGATCTAAATTAAAAAGAAAAGAAACTGAAACTTATCTATAACTTCATCAACTCCTAAGTAAAAGAAAAGTCTAGCCTTCCATTGTAGAAGAAAGCACTTGAATCTCCATTGAAAGCTTTGAGTTCTTTTCCATCTTCTTCTTCCTTTTTCTCTTCAGAAAATCTACTTGCTAACCTTCAATTTCAAGCCAAATATGTCTTTTTATAGGCATAAGAACCGTAGGAAGAAGTCCAATATGAAAAGGACTCAAAATTGGCTTAAACAAGGAAACTGCGTGTTATCCCGTTCGAACGCCTATACTGCATTTGTCATCAAAATCACGTTATCCTGTTTGATCATTAAAAACGCCCCGTTCAAACGGCTACACTGTTTTTGCAATATGGACAGTTTTTCTGGATAGTCCATATTCCTGTTCATTAAGCTCTTTCTTTCATGTCCATATTAATTTCCAACTTGTTTATAACTCCAACAAGTTGTCCAAATCACTTTAAAGCATGTCAAGACTATTTTGAATTATTCCAAACATTGTCCAAGTACTTCGATAAGCGCATTTTACCTACAAAGCATTAAAACATCACATTTTAGACATGTAGAATATAATTAAGATCCCAACTTGATTCAAATACATATCTAAACTACTAATAACTACAAAATTATTAATAATTAAACTAAAATACTAATATCTATCTTAATCTATATAAACAATAACTAACGGCACTGAAGAACGGCCTGAAGAGATCGTTCATGAGGCACTGGAATGTGGAGGGTGGAATTGGTCAGCCCAAACGGCATGACGAGGAACTCAAAATGGCCATCATTAATCATGAAGGCGGTCTTGTGCACATCGGCTGGCTGCACCCGAATCTGATGTAACCCGAACGAAGGTTGAGTTTATTGAAGACCGTGGCACCATTCAGCTCATCCAACAGCTCCTCAATCACCGGTATGGGATATTTATCTTTGACGGTGATTGCATTGAAGGCTCGGTAGTCGACACAAAACCGCCACGTACCGTCTTTCTTTCGAACCAATATCACCGGAGAAGAATAGGAGCTTGTGCTAGGGCGGATGAACCCGGACTGGAGCATGTCAGCCACGAGATGCTCTATCTCCGACTTCTGGATATGAGGATAATGGTAAGGGCAGACATTGGCCGGAGCCGCCCCAGGGATGATGGGAATATGGTGGTCGTGAGGCCTCATTGGAGGGAGACCCTGTGGCTCAGCAAACACGTCCTGATGCTTTGCCAACAACTCCAGAAGATCCAGAGGCAGCTCATCCTGAGGCACCTCAACTATTGTTCGCTGCTGCAAAAGAAACCCTTGGGGCGCAAACCGGAAGAAGGAGCTTGACGATTGGGCTGAGAGGAGGGTACTTGGTCGGGCTCCTTCAATCTGAACCCGCTGCCCCTGGAGCTCGAAGTTCATCACCATGTCCTGGAAGTTCCAAACCACGTCCCCTAGCTCTTGGAGCCACTGCACGCCTAACACCACATCCGCCCCCTTCGTAGGCAGTAAGAAGAGGTCGGTAACAAATGTGTGGCCTTGGACGGAGAGCGTAACCTGAGCACATACCCCGGAGCTCCTGAGGTGTTTCCCATCGCCAATCAGCATGTCAAAAGGCTTCGAATCTAACACAAAGCAACCTAGCCGTTGGGCCACCATGTCATTAATGAAATTTGTGGGTAGACCCGTTGTCGATCAAGATGGCCACCCGCTGCCGCTTGAGGTAGCCCTGGACGCGCATTGTTTGTGGAGTGAATGCCCCCAAGAAGGCATGGATGGAGATCTCGTGTAGCACGTCGTCATTGTGGGACGAGTCAGCCCTGTCCGCCGCATCCCCCTCATCATCCACCTCCTCCACAAGGAGGCTGCCCTTGACGGAACAACGGTGCCCTGGAATGAACTTCTCATCACAGCGAAAACAGAGCCCCTTAGACCGGCGTTCCTCCATCTGGGCCGGTGTGAGGCGACGAACAATCTGGCTTGCCTGAGCGGGCTACTGGCCAGAGCAGCCTGCCACTAGGCTACTGGTTGGGGCGGCAAGGGGGTTGGCGCAGAGAGCAAACCAAGGAAAAGGCCGAAGCCACCCTCCCCTTCGCTACCTAGCCAACTTCTCCTCCTTGATGTGTGCATGGCGCACGACGTCTTGCATGGAGGCACAGGGGAAGTGACACATCTCCTCAGAAACCTCAGGTTTGTGGCCTCTTTTGAACGTGCCCACCAAGGCAGCCATTGGCCAGTTTGGAAGCCAGTTGGCCACCTTCATGAACTCCGTGTAATAGGCCCAGACAGTGGTGGTTTGGCGCAGTGAAGAAAGCATCTCGTTGAAGTCTTGAAACTCGTTAGGGCCGAACTGAATGCACAACTCATTTGAGAAGGCAGCCCAGGTGGGGGAGCGCACCTCCTTTTCGAAACTCTGAAACCAGATTGAAGCGTCCCCATTTAGGTGGAAGGCCGCTATGCACAGTCGTTCAACCTCCGAATGCGTCCCCTAGTAGGCGAAAAACTTTTTCGCCTTGTACAACCATTCCACAGGGTCGTTGTTCCCATTGTAGCGTGGGAACTGTAGGCGGGCCAAACAGAGTTCAGCCCCTCCTTGTGGTCCTCCACGATGTCCTGGGTACTCCTCCCACTCATCCTCCATGTCATGGAACAGGTTTCTAGGGGACAGCATCATAGGGGCATTTTCCCAAACACCTAGTGTGCCTCGCATGTCCCAGGCCTAGCGCCTCCCATCTAATGCTTGGTTTGCTATGCCAGGGGAACCCTTGTATCCCTGTCTGTCGGTACCGGAGGGTCAGGGCTATACAGTTTGGGGACCTGAGATGGACCCCCCTTCTCCATGACAGTAGTTGGTGGCCCGCACAAGATAGGCATTGTGTGCTCTGCCTGCATCTACTGCGCAACCGCCAAGCTCCGCGCATCCACCTTAGCTATGTCCACGCACAAGGATTTCAGTTTCCCCATGATCTGGGCCAAAGTAGATTCGCTGGCTATCTCGAGAACGGTCTTTGAACTGTCCGCTGAGGCGAGTGCCTCCTTCTCTGGAGGAACTTATGGGACCGAGGCATCTTGCTTGCCTCGTGCCATAGCCGGGGATCATAAAAGCTCCGATACCAATGATGTGCCCGGTGTAGGCACAATCGGTACTTAAGAGATTCACGCAGGGAAAGGGGAGAAGTAAGGAAGAAAGGGGAGAAGAACTAAGTAATTCCAATTGCATAACCTCCAAACAGAGAAGGGGGACGACCCATATAGGGGAACAACCAATCCCCTAGGGAGTCATGCCAGCTAGTGGGCCAGGCTATTTGGGGCCACTAGCTAGACCAATAACAATCTAACGGTCTATTACACAAGCAAATACTAAACTAATATAGAAGGAAATAGTCTAGTGCAAGAAATAAAGTAAAGTCTGGTGATCATGCATAACAACATACCATGAAGAAATTATAACACATCAAAAGCATTGTGTGTAGAAGACAACATGTACCAAAATATGACATTAAAAACATTAAGGCCATGAAGATAAAGACAACCAAAATTTGATATCGAAAACATATCGTGCAGAAGTTATAATACGTTGGAAACATTGTATGTAGAAGATAACATGCACCGAAATATGGCACTGAAAACAATAAAGCTGTGAAGATAAAAACACTTGAAATTTATTACCAAAAGCATGCCATGCAAAGGTTATGATGCATCAAAAACATAGCGTGCAAAAGACAACATGCACCGAAATATGGCACTAAAATCAATAGAGCCTTGAAGATAAAAATAAATTAAACTTGTTACCAAAAATTTATAATGCAGATACCGAGAACTTATAATGCAGAACATAATATGCATAAAAAATATTGGGTGCAAAACAACATGCACCAAAATATGTAATGCACATGACTTAATGCATTGAAATATGATTTTCAATATACACCTCTTTGGCATTTATTTATGCATGGTATAAAATTTTAATTTTCTCTCTCCTCCACAAAATAAATATTCCCCTCATCTCTCTAAACCTCTGCCACTAACTTTGTTGTCTCCCCCGAATGGTTTTGCATCATTTTCCTTCATCTTCACCTCCTCCTCTACAGTCACTTCTCGTCCACTGCCACCACCACCTCCTTTTCCTCCTCTCTTCCTCATCGCCTCCTCCAACTCCTCTCTCCTCCTCTCTTTCTCTCTATCCTCCTTGTTTTCTTCAAAGTCACCTCCTCTTCCTCCATCCCGGTGACAATATTGGTCACAAACTAGCCAGCAAAACTATTAAAAATTTATTTTTTTCTCTACAAACTCAAATATTAAGAAATGAACATATAAACATGTTAAACTACTCATGATCTTTTTGTCATGTTAACCCAAGCCTTGTAATGATAGTTGACAGTCGACAAGTAGATTTATTATAGTAAAGGGGATGTAAGACAATATTTTGAGTGATAGTATCTCCCTCAGTATTTATAATCAATTATCTCAACAAACCAAATAGATAAACAAAAAGGTAAAATAAATTTTAAATGTGCAACTATCTCGACTGTTGATATGATAGTCTACAATCAGGACAGTTGATAGTTGACAATTATGTGTTTAAAACCTACTTTATATTTTTATTTAGCTATTTGGTTTTTTGAGATAATTCATTGTAAATACTATGCAATATATTGTCACTCTGAACATTGTCTTACGTCTCTTTTACTACAACAAATATGTTTGTCAACTACCAACTATTGACTAAAAATACAAGGATTGTGTTAGCATTAGAAAAAAAACTCAGAATTAGGTAAAAATAAAATGCCTTCTTCATTTTTTTAAGTAGCTAAACATGTTTATGAGTTTATTTTTTAAGATTTGAGCTTGTACAAAAAAAAATTTAATAGCTTTGCCAACTAGTTAATAACTGGTCTAGCTATATTCAACAGAGGAAGAGAAGGGGACCAGGAGTAAAAGGGGAGGAGGAGAGGGAGGAAGGCAGGATAAAGAATTACTGTTAACAAGAATTTATCTATTTAAAAAATATAATTTTAATTTTTGAAGACATACATAAATATATAATCTAAAATAATTACATAAGTATTATCATTTAAATAAATATTTACTATTTTGAAAGGGAGAAAAAATGTTTACCAAACAAGTACTCTTGCATTAGTTGTTTTACCACATAATTGGCACATATGCTTTCTTTACGTTAAAAATGTAAAGTTGTCACTTTGAGCAACTACTTCAATTAAATATATGTAATGTCCATATATTTTCCCAATGAACCCCTAATTAGAGGGTTTCTTCATAGAGATTCATTGAGTGTAATATCATTATATATCCTTCAATTAAAGGTAATGATTCGTCACCATGCTCTTAAATTATATACTAGGAGGAAATCTTATGTATTATAATAGGACCCTATATACATTGAGGAAGTAATCCCCACTTGTTTAAATTTGTGTGTAATGCTGATTTCGTCATTGGTAGTGATGACTTCACATAATATTCACACATATTGGCAAGGTAATGAGTGTTAGAATACATGTTGTAAATATTGTTCTCTCCCATATAAAAGGGTAAATTTTGATTTAAATATTAATATTGGAGAAATTTACCCTATAATATATATATATATATATATATATATATATATATATATATATTGAAAAAGAAAGTTATGGTGCAATAAATGAAAATTTATTTAGACATATATGTACAACATATCATTCTATAATATAAAACAAATTGGTGTACTATAAAAGTTTCAAATTATGAATATTTTACTCATTTTTTATACCATTAATCTCTATTTTACCCCTATTCGACCCATCCAAATCCCACAAAAGTTAAAGATATTAAAATCATAATTCTTATTTTTTATATTATTTTAATTTTAATTTTATAATAATATATCTTATACTCAAACTTTGATTCATGTGTTCTTAATATCATAAGAAAGCTCTTGACGAGCTCTATCAAATAAGATCCCACATGACTATATTTTCTCAAACTTTTTTGTTTTCCCCATGTATATACTACACTTCTTAATAAATTTTTGTTATAATTTTGTATATATTATACATATTCGAATTTGTGTACTTTTAACGCTCTTGAAAACCCCTCAAAGAGTTCTGTCAAATGAGACCTATCACTTAACTGGTTCTAAATATGAATAATGTGCTCCACAGTAAAAAGTCTTATCTACACTTTTGTCTTTGTTGACCTATGACTTAATATTTAGTGTATAAAATTTGGATTCACAGTTGTTTACTATGAGTGCCAATTATGAGTGTATATGAGTCCCTAAATATAGATCTTATGTGTATAACTAATTATCATTGTGATCCTAAAAGTAATGTATTGTAACTATAGTATACAAGGGAGACTACTGTTGAACGTAT